>CM026566.1:29902517-31285024 GCA_015143295.1 Tetracentron sinense
GGCTTGGGAGATCTAGGATTTCCAGTGGTAAATATTCTACTCTGCCTTGATCTAAAAGATTTTGAATATCATGTCGAAGAGTGTAACATACATCTGTAGCATGACCAGGGCCTCGATGATATGCACAATAATGGTCTGCATGGTAATTTCGATTTTGCTTATCAACTGGAATGAGAGGAGTCGGTCCCTTTAGAGTTACGAGATCCTGTTTGAGAAGGAAAGTCAGGAGCTGACTTAAAGAGTAAGGTAAGGGAGTGAAATTTCTCTGAGGGTTTCTCACTGGCTGTCGCGCCTGTTGGTACTGATTTTGTCTCACCGGCTGAGGATTTTGAGGTTGAGGATGTTGTCGAATCGGTGGAGCAGGCAACATCAAGGGTGCACTGGGTGCAATCCAATTAACCTCTTCTCTTTTCCTGATATCCTTCTGCCCATTGTTCCTATTAAATGGAGCACTTGACCTTGGAACTGTATGGCTAAGACTGGCATGTATAGTACCGTTTTTAACAGCTGTTTCAATCCTTGCCCCTGTTTCGACAATTACCTTGAAATCAGTGGCCGGTAGAGTTATCATCAATGTTGAATATGGTTGCTTTAAGGTTCCCAAAAAGGTAGAAGCCATTTCTTCCTTTGACAACTGCACTGATAGTCTTGATGCCATCTCCCTCCATCTAGCGGCATACTCAATAAATGATTCATTATTCCTCTGGGACAGTTGCTCTAGATCGCTCTTTGAGGGAGCACCTCCAAGTTAAAAGAAAATTGATCGATGAAGAGATCGATCACATCCTGCCAACTGGTAATCCGCTTCTTATCAATTGAAAGCCACCATCTGAGAGCGGCATCTTTCAGACTTTTCTGGAAATATTGGATAAGATATGATGGTTTATCTCTGTAAGCCATCATGTCTCCCACATACAACTGTAGATGCTCTTTCGGACATCCTTTGCCCCCATATTTGGTGAATTCTGGAACTCGAAAATCTGAGGGAACCAAAGTATCAGAGGAGAAGAGTAAGTCATCTAGAGTTATCCCTGTAGAGGAGGATGATGCCCCTTGCACTTTTTTCATCATCTCTTTCAGCTAACGAATTTCTTTTTGTTGGTTCTTGAGAGACACCAATAACTCAGAATCCTGTGGCATTTTGGATTGTGATGGTCGCAACGTACAGCCTCACCAGTTTTTCCATCAAATCGGGTGTAGTCAAAATCACCATCCTCACCCGGCTGATCATGAAGAGGGTTGATAAAGGTAAAGTTTGGGGCAGGAATCTCAACCCTAGGTTGATCCGGTTGGAAAGGTCTAAACCCTGAATGGTCTGGTTGATGCCGAAAGGTTCCAATTCCGGGTGGGTCTGGTTGAAAACTTTCTGGTTGGAATGAAGTCCTAGGCTGTTCGGGTTGAAATGGTCTGGCTTCTGGTTGGTGAGTAGGTTTGTTAAGCTGTAAAGCCATCAGAGCCTGCAAGGTTTCCTGAATACTGTCCAATTGGGCTTTCATCCCATGTATCTCCTGATCGTGTGCTTGTACAAGCTGGTCTGTACTTGAATCCAAACGATTGTTGGGAGCAGCCATGTCTGCTGAGCTTTGAGATGACCAGTCTGCGACTTCAGGACTGTCCAGATCTATTATCGCAGCTTGGGCAAGGGCACGAGACACAGAACGAGTGACAATACGCTGTTTCATGCAACACTGAGAAAGATGTAACGATTAAACATGAATGCATGACTTGACAGCAAAAAGATGAAAATCACTTCTTTATATATGCATGTGTTTGTGTGATTCTAAGACAACACTAAACCAAAAGTAAAACAACAAAAGACAAAAGGAAAATGACCCAACCCTATACAGGTCTCTCAGGAATAATAAAGTCGGGAGGCAAGGGGTTGCCCCCAAGGTCTATCACTTGTTGACGGAGGATAGCAATCTCACTTTCTAGTCTGTCCACCGTGCCTGACGCACATTGAATCCTGTGGTCGAACTCCAGAGCCTCAACTTGAGCATGGTGTCTGACTGCTTTCAACTGTTCTTGATTCTGACGGAACTGGACTTCAAACTGGAAAGACTCCTCAGCATCATCTCTTTTCCGCTTTTGAAACTCTCGGAGTGCTTGCTCTAACTGATGTTCTTTATCACGGGCCAACTGACGTCGACTCCTTAAGTCATCTTCCTGTTGTCGGAGGGTCTGTTGTGCCATCTCCAACTCTTCCATATCTCTCAGAATCTTAACTTGGATCTCCTCCAACTGTTCCTCCTTTTTGCAGACTTCCTAATATTCCCTTTTCAACTCAGCTTCATGTTGCCGGTGCGCCTGTTGCGCTGATTTGAGCTTCTTAGTATCCCTTAGTATCTTAAGACGATTACCGAGGAAAGTATCTTTCCACGGTACCACTACCTCAGAAAGGGGAAGACTTCCCCTGGACGGTGCTGTAACTGGGGTGAGCAATTCTGCTGGCTTTGGCATTTCTGATTGTATGTCCGGGTTCTCCAACCATAAATCATACTCTTCTTCAGTCGACGGTTCCCCTGGTCCAAGTTCTATTATATCATCTGGAAATTTTTCCCTTTTAGATCGTCTCCATTCATTTTGGAAACGCCTCTCTAGAAGTTCAGATGTAGTAGAGAAAACACAATAATCTTTCGCTAAATCATCACTTACTGGGATAAACTGTCGGTATCCAAACTGTCGGAGTACTCTGAGTGGAATGTAGGGTGAGGAACCAGTTAGGCCAGCAAGAACTATACATCTTCTTCCAAAAGTAGTTAAAAGAGGAAGCCTTTGCTTGTTGATTACGAGCCAACGACACCTCCAAATTACCTCGTCCTCTGATAATTGCTGGAGCTTTCTGTAACAGTCTTCCATTTTTTTGAAAATGAGCTTGGATTGAGTCTGGCTGAATTTTCGCACTATGTTCCGAGCATCATATGCAAATTCTGAGGGCACAGCAACCATTGATGGTAAATGCTCGACCAACCATAAATGTAAAAGAGATAAACTGGCATTGAATGTCCCTTTTCTTTTCTCATTGTTGTACTTAAGACCCCTAAGAAGCTCTCCCAGGATCATCGGGACGACTGACCCTCCACTATGCATGTCTTTGACTACCCCCACCAATACAGATTCAGCAATACTGAGGTTTTTTGGGAAAATAAGCTGAGCTAGAACAATCGATGTAAGAACATTGAGTGTTGACTCGGATTCAGCTTCAGATGCGCTAGGATCCCATGAAGGTCTATAAATATCCCACAGTTTGTTCATTTCAACCCTTGAGTAAGTACCTTTGGCATTGTTGGGTAATCGGTCAGGCTTGATGTGTAAGAACTGCGCAAGCTCAAGCTGGTAATTTGTTCTGTATCGGGGTAAGATAGCAGGACCATCAATATCAAGCCCTAAGATGCGTTTAACTTCTTCGATTGTCGGACACATTTCATTTTTCCCAAAACGGAAAACCACATTTTTAGGATCCCAACAAAGAATCGCCGCCTTGACTAAACGCCAATCAGGATCGATCAAAGCAAGGTCTAAAATATTTCCCACATGGTATCTCTGTATCCAAACTAGGCGACGGGCAGAGTTAAGGCCTTGAGCCGAACTAAAGATTGTAGCTGTGTCTCTGAGTTTGGCATCGCAAGCAGCACGCATATCCAACTTGATTGAAGGACCTAGGCCTCCTGGCTTAATTATTCCTGAAGGGCCTGCCATCTAAACAATAGTGCACAAGTGAGACTCTATACAGGTGCTGCATGATGATGCAAAACTTTTGAGAATGTTTTTTTTTTTTTTTTTTTTTGTTGAATTTTTTTTTTTTTTTTTGTTTTTTTAGTGTGACATTACATATGTAAACTAATAGGGTGGGTGGACAAAAGCCCAGTCCACTAACTTGGGTTTCCAAGACCTATTAGATTAAGGTAATAAATGAATAAGGGGATATCCATTTATATCTGGATTTTGAATCCCATATGCAGTATCACACAAGAATTTTTCCTCTTTTTTTTTATTTTATTTTATTTTATTTTTATTTTTAGTCAAGACATTCGTAAACCAATGGGGTAGGTATAGAGGTCCAACCTACTACCTTGGGTTATTGGAAACCGAAGCCCATTAAGTTTAAAACAAAAAGGGATAAATGCATACCCATTTATTATTTGAGGTTAGGACCCCCATATGTAATGATTTAAAGAAGCGGGTAAGGGGTTTATTCAATCACACATGGCTCATCAAACATGGTTCACACATGCCCTCTTTCTTGAATGAACATATGGGTACAAAAAGATACCCAAATATACAACCAAAAAGGAGGGCGGGTATAGGTTATAAGAAGGGTAGGATTGGGAGAAACCATCCTAATCTACTGCTTATAAACTATATCACAACCTAATCTATATGCGTATGCCGGGGTAATGCAAGGTGTTCCTAAGGTGGTTAGGGGACACTTGGCCGTATATGCGACTCCCAAAATGGAACGATTGGCGCAAGTGGGAGAAACCGAATCCGTTTCTACGGGTACAACCCATAAGGCGTGATCCAGCTGAACTCCACAGATCAGAAAGCCCCTGGAACTGAAGATATGTATCAAACAGCCGTAGGCCCCATAGATCCAACTAATGGGTTATAAGGTGATTACACTAAAATGCAATGAATCTGATATGCACAAGAAAGAGAAGAACATGAATAAGGACATACCCACAATATAGAAAGAATTAGCAAAAATAATAATTGATTTAGGAAATGATTAGTGATTTTTAAAAAATGTTTGGCTTTTACCTAATTTTCAGGTTGGATCATTATCCCCAGCAGAGTCGCCAAAGCTGTGAACGCATAAATTTACCGCATTTCCTCCCCTCTCAACTCCAAGTATCGGAATAAGGTCCGAGAGTGGAGGAATAACGCTAAATCTATTTTTGAGAGTCGCCACCTACTCAGGGGAACTAGGATCCCGAGATAATCCAAATGAGGGGGGTCTACGGTCCAGAATAGTCTAGGTAAGAGATCCCTTTAGGTCCTGGGGAAGGGGTTAAGCACCCCAGGACCTCCATCCGATGATGGTAACCTACTCGTTAGGTCTAAATCAAACATAAACAAAATCACTTAACATTTCCTAAAATTTATTAACTTTGCTAATCGAAATCAAAAGGGGGTGTAAAAAAGTTTATTTTTGGTTGGGGTCGAACCCTGATTGGGCTGCCTACTTATCCGATTAGTCGGAATCAGACCCTCATAGTAGTTCGGGGGCCGTGACTGTTTTTATACTCGTTTCGGAGTGTGGTCACTTCCAACTCGTGTTTGAGTTGGGGAGGGGAAGTGAAATTGAGATTTATGAATCTCATTCCGGGTGATGGTCGCGTGGCTAGGTGCTCGTGGTGGAGCTCTAGGGGGCGTTCATTTATTAGGGTAGATTTCTTTTTCATTTTAGATTTTTTTTGAATGTTTTGTTATTTTGCATTTTATTATTTTTTATTTTTTATTTATTTTTGATTTTTTTTGTATTTTAATTTTGGCAAGTTTTAACTAGTCAAGGCTATCCTAAGTGCCCAAGGTAGGCAAAAGGAAAATAAAGTCTAAATGATTTTAATTATCTTAAAGGCAAAGAGCAGGGCGGATCGAGCGGCCTTAAACCAAAAGAGGCTATGGTTTAAATACGGACCCTGCTCTAGGTCCCAAGGGAGGATAGACCAGTACCTTTAATTTATTTTAATCTTTTTTTTTTTTTTAATATATTTTTTTGATTTTTTTGTAAGGCTAACTAACGAGGGTAAACCAAATATTTAGGGTTAAAAAAAAAGAGAACCTACCTAAGTGCCCAATGTAGGCAAAATATATATAAAAAAAATATCGGCCTAAACTTATTGCGCACACCCATATACATGAAAAAAATAAAAATAAATAAATAAATAAAACAAATAAATAAGCATGGAAGACACGTACCTACGTGCGGTTGATGGGGGGATGTGCGATATTGGAGGCTGCTCCGTTGAGAAGAAAGTGAGGTTGGCGTGGTTGTTCTGTTGATCTAAAACGAATACTCACCTCTCTCACTCACTCAATCCCCAGAACAAGGGATTACAAAAATAAAATAAACAAAATAAAAAAATAAAAATAAAACCGATCCCGATCAACTTGTTTCTGTACAAAAAGGAACAAGAAGATATGAATTGCAGAAATAAAAATGTATAACAGAAGCTAGATCTATAGAATAACGATCGAAATTGATCAAGATCTATAGATCCGAATCTTAAAGAAAACGATGGGTAGATGCACGGTTGGACCAGATGAGAACCAGAAAACGAGTTGAATACCTGAGGAACTTGAAGAACTATTGGCTCGAAGAGGATGATGCTGCTGGATCTCAACAGATCTGAGATAGGCGAACTAGGAGGTAAAAAAATAAAATAGAGAAGAATTAAATTCTAGATCTAGATCTGAGGAAGAACCGACTGAATCGCAGGTAAAAAAAAACTTGCAATATAGATCTGGAATTTCCAGATCTAAAGCAAAAAATATATAAAATAAAATTTAAAAATTAAAAAAAACAGAGGTGAAATGGGGGTTTGGCTCACCGAAGAAGATGACGGTAACTATGAGAAACAGGGAGCTCGCCGGAGATGAAAACGATGGTGGAGGTACTGGTAAATCTTGGCCTGAGAAGATGACCGGAGCAACTGCCGAATCTGTCCAAAACAAAGGGAGTTTCGGATGAAAAAAATAGAGATCTAGGTTTGGGAATTCTAGATCTAAATCTAGAATTTCCAGCTCTAAATCAAGAGAGGACTAAAATGGGAAGACGAAGCAATTACCTGAGAAGAGAAGGGATGCTAGACGCCAACAATGCTGCTGATTGAAGAGATTCGATGCTAACTTAGTTCGCCGGAGCTGTTGGTCTGGCCGAAATTGGATGGCATCTGATGAAGATGGAGATGCACGATGGTGGAGGCCCTCATCAAAGGTGGTGCCACTGGCGGTGAAGAGAATCAGAGGGAGAGAAGGTTGCTGCTGAGACGGTGGGTCGCCGTTGGACTGAGATCGGGAGAGAGAAGAGAAGGAGAGAGTGAGGGCTGTTCTCAACCGAATGAGGTTTTTTTTTTTTTTTTTTTTTTTTTTTTTTTGAACCCTTTCCTTTGCCTTATATAGGCAATAGTAGTGGGCTTTGGACCTTAGGGTTCAAACCCTTTGAGGATTTGGGCTTAGGTGCACTTGGGCTACTTTGGATCCGGGCTTGGGCTTTAAGGTTGGACTCTGGCTTTGGCTCATGGGTTTTAAACATGGGGTTTCTCTTTGAGGGCTTTGAACAATGGGTAAAGGGGATGATCTCTCTCTCTCTTTCTCGGATCTAGAACCTCGACACTCGAATAAAATAATAAAATTAAAATTACAAATAAAATAAGGGGATTAAGGGGTGTAAAAATGGGGTGTTCACAACAGTTATTGTAGATTGAATTGAAGTTTTTTTTGGGGGGGTTTAAGGTTATCATTTAACACACTCTAAACACTTACCCAATCAGACCTAAGTTAATTGCTAAGGTGCCATAAGGGTAAATCCACAAAGTCGTTTTTAGCCTTCTATATATATAATATATTTGATGGGTAATAGACGGCAGTATATTAATGTGTAGGTTTCAGAAATTGCAAAGGTGACCCACTAATTGAACAGTCACCATTAATGAGTCTGGTGGTCCTCATGTACCTACCAGTAGGTTAATGTGTCACAAAAACAGTAAATAAACAAGGCAAAAGTCTTCAAATGCTTTAATTATCAACCATGTAACAACTGTGGATGTTGTATTATCATATACCATACTTGTAACAAGTAAGTTATCAACTCTCCCAACAAATGGTGGGTTTTCTGTCTTTCTTTTGTTCGAATCTCCCAATGAATTGGGTATATGTTCTGTCACGAATCGAAAGATGGGTTATTTTGATCAGATGATTTGTTTATGAATTGCATGTTTGGTTGGGTTTCTCAGATGATCAGGTTAGGATTTTGATTCTCATTTATATCTTTGTTTTGTTCTAGGCCATGAACTTGTATTTTGATTTGCCCAGTTCTAGCTTGGCTGATTGCTAGAGTTATTTTGTGCTGGGCATGGCTACACAAATGACTTCATCTGTTAAAATACAGAGGGATTCCTGGGACAACTATTAAAATACAGAGTTCCCAATTTTGAGAGACAGCTTTGTGGGTGGTTAATCATTTCATTTGTTCATGTATTACTCTTCATTCTCTGCAATTTACATTTTTTCAAAAATTATATGTAATTTGGTTCTTTGTTTTGCCTGTATATTTATCTAAAGTATTTACAATAAGGGTGATTGCAGATGGATGCAAAAGTTATTTCATCTGGCATATTGAAAGAAGTTCTGGCAGTGTGTACAAACCTACTAGTTTACTTACCTCATCAGACTGATGTTGACGCCTTTGTGACATCATCTGTTGCATCATCGCCATCATCTCTTGTTTCGTCTCTTGTTGAGCCTGCTGTATTTTTTGTTGCACAGTTTGCTGCATCTCCTCCATTTGTCGATGCATGTCTTGCACCTGACTTTGCATCTCCTCATAACTAACCTTATATTGGCTAGATGAGGAACCAAAAACAGAAGTCGGTGTCGGACCTAGCCCATAGCCACGTACCCGACCATGCCGCTCAGGACCCATCACTTGGGTATAGATGTCATCGCTTATGGAGCTAGATCCGGCTTGATTAGAAGTGGACGCCAGCTCTCTAAATTTGGACTACAAAAAAAATCAATGAAGCAAATATATATCAAGAAAATTGATATTTTTGTAATATTAAAAAAATTGGCATTTTACATACCATGATTTCCCCGGATCTCTCATCAACAGCGCGCCCATCCTTTCGTATATGAGTGCAGAAGAAGAGATCCGTCATAGTAGGTATACTCCCATTTGTCCTACTTTGAGTCTATCCTTGCATAAAGTAAGTTTAATTTTAAAGCTGTAGCTAATTCTGAATTATAAAAGAATTAGCCGACTTGATGAAAGAAAGAGTGAGAGAGAAAAGGTATTATTGGTTGTAAGAATCACATTTCAATTAAAAATAAGAAAGATAGAGACAGAGGACTTACCGGCAAGGGACTAGCGACCGGAGCAGAGGTGGGCAAGTGAGAGAGAAATAATCTCTAATTGCTGAGAACTACAAGTAAAGACCTAAAAATGAGAAGATTTTGGTTTTAATGAAATGTCTTAGAACGGGTTGACCGCCTCTCAAAGTGCGCTAAATATATCCCGCCCAGTTTTCGCGCCAAACTTTTCCACTAGTGACGTGTTCTACTCCACGAACTTTACTAGCGGCCATATAGGGTCGCCGCTACAAGAGTCTTTATGTGGCGAACTTCTTATATCCACCGCCAACAGAATGACCTTTAAATAAGTTTAACCATTTTTATTGTGGCAGCCAACTATGGAAACCTCTATAAGTCTCTTTTAGTGGCGTCCTCTTTTGGCCGCCGCTAAAAAAAACGGATTTTAAAAAAATTAACCGTTTTTTAGCAACGATCATCCATATGCGCCACTATAAGTGACTTGTAGTGGGGATTTTAGGTGGCTGTCACTAAAACGTTGACTCTAAAAGTAACTGTTCTTGTAAATCAAACCAGTCCATACTACAGGGAATAAACTCTCAAAAATTCTGGTGCCGCCCCTGCTATCACGTCACTCAGAGTGTATATAGCAAGTTTGATTGGGCTCCCTGTATAGGATAGAAAATTTAGAACAAACAAATAACTAAAGAATAAAAATAATGTAAATTAAAGTATAAAAAGCAAAAGAAGATATTGACAAAGAGTAATTTGGAAGTTAATGATCTACCTTCTTAAAAAGATAGATGCTTCCATAGAAATTCACGGTCTAGCTCCTTGTTCCCTTACCAACCATAGAGAAAAGAAGAGCCATGATAGAGTCCTCCTGAGGAATACCTTCTCCTAAGGTCTACACTCTTGGATATTACTCCAATTTCCCAGTCATTCTTCTTTTTTACGAGTTTGAACGAACTCCAAACCAAAATCCTTTCTCGCAAGTGGTGAGTAACAGTTGACTCTTCTCCTTCAAATGAGGGGATTTTAAAAAAAAAAAATTTGCAAGTGGTAAGTAATGGTCGACTCTTACCTTCAAATAAAAAAAAGTAATGTTGACTCTTTCCTTACCAAGCATGGGTTAGATTAATGTTTTTTTCTCTCCAAAAACAGAGACTTATCTGTGCAGGTCTGTTCACTATCTTTTTCCTTCCATGGACATTAAAATCTGAAACAAGGAACTTTTTTTGGAAGGGAAACAAGGAACTTAAAAGAATGACAAATCAAATTCGCAAGAAATAAAGAACTTGTAGAGCAGAAACGATCAATGAGGGGAGAATGTGAAGGATCTCTGGAGCGTATCTTCGTCTGTACAATGGGGAATTCCTTGAGAACGACCCATCTATAGTTGAAGTTGAGAGACTTCACGAATACGTGTTAGGGCAAAAATCAGAGGTATTTACAGGTAGAAGAAGAGAGAGAAATGAAATGGATACCCTAGATTTTTCATACTCAGAAAACCTAAAAAAAATCAAATGATGATAATAAAAACCAATTAACAGAACCAAAAATTTCAACCTCACATATAAATCAACCAATCACGAAACCAATCATTCATCAAACACAGATTATGCAATAAATTTAGTGATATAGCCACAAACCCTAAGAGACAAACCAAATCGATGTTGATATTGAACTCAGTTCAAACAAATTTGCTTAGAAATTTTTAATAAAAAAGGAGATTTTACAGACCTGAGATCGAGAGAGAAACCAGTGTCGTCGGAAAGAGAAGGAAATCGAGAGGGATCGCCAGAGATCCAAGAGCGAGTGACCAGGGGCGAGGGATCAGGGAAGAGGAAAATGGGTTATGAACTTACGATTCAGCGCCCTATTTTCCTTTGCCAATTTTTTTTTATTAAGTTAAAACGTGTTGGCGGCAGCCACTCCCGCCTCTACAAGTGCCCTTTAACGAAGGCCAATAGTGACCACTATTATATGAATAGGGAAAAAAATCGCGCCAAATTTCCCGCGCAGTTTTACGACATGCTTGTAGTGGTGGCCGCATCTGGCCGCCGATACAAGTACACTTCAGCGCCCTTATTCAATAGCCGCTAGAAAAAGTCGAGGGGGAAATAAATTTTTATACTTATTAGAGGCAGCCAGGAAAAATACGCCACTAACAACACCTTTTAGCGTCGAAATATGGTGGCCGCCACTAAAAGTTTGACGCTAAAAGTTGATTTTCTTGTAGTGAAGCGGTTCTCGGCCCTCATGTTAGACATCAAGGACATGTCCGAGAAAGACAAGATGTTCTATTTTATGGAGGCATTGAAACCTTGGGCACATACCGAGTTGCAGAGGCAACGTGTTCAAGACTTAGCTTCAGCACAAGCAGCGACAGAGCGTTTGAATGACTACTCCACAAATGACCCTAATAAGAAGAAGGTGACTTCGACCCACACTAGCCATAATAAATCTTCTCGACCATCGAATGGGAAGAAGCATAGCAATGGCAAGTCTGGGCCAAGCAATGAAGCCTCAACATCAAAGGGTTCGAGTTCTAAGCCGATGCAGTGCTTTCTATGTGGTGGACCACACTGGGTAGCAGTTTGTCCGCAGAAACAAGCCCTCAATGCCCTACAATCATCAGTGAGTAACTCGGCTATGCATGAGGAGCTGTCCGAGAGTGATGACGATGAGGAAGAGCAGCCTAGGATGGGAGCCATCAGGTTGCTTAATGCTCTTAAGACTCAGGGTGATAAGAAGGCGCCACAGTCAAAAGGGGTCATGTTCGTTGATTTGAAAATCAATGGGAAGGCCACCTGTGCCATGGTGGATACGGGGGCCACACACAACTTTGTTACGGAAGGAGAAGCTAAGCAACTTGGATTGAAGCTGGAGAAAGATTCAAGTCGCATCAAAGCCGTGAACTCAGCAGCGAAGCTTATTCACGGGGTAGCCAAGGGGGTGCCTATTGAAGTGGGAGCTTGGTCAGGAAAGACCAACTTGACAGCGATTCCCATGGATGACTTCCAGGTCATTGTGAGGATGGAGTTCTTGTAGGAATCTAAGGTCGTGCCAATGCCATACCTGCGATCGCTGTGCATCTTTGGTGACTCTCCATGTATGATTCCAGCAGTGGCAAGCAAAGGTGGAGAGAAGATACTTTCAGCCCTGCAGCTTAAGAAAGGGTTGAAGAAGGGAGAGATGACTTACTTGGCTACGTTGAGGGAAGAGTCTCAACTATAGTAAGATCCAGTTCCGAAGGAAGTAACCGAGGTGTTGGCAAAGTTTGCTAGCGTGATGCCCGACAAGTTGCCAAAGTCCCTTCCTCCTCATCGAACAATTGATCATGAGATAGAACTTGTTCCCGGGGCTAAGCCGCCCGCGAAAGCCCCTTATCGTATGGCCCCTCCGGAGCTTGCAGAATTTCAGAAGCAACTTGATGATCTCTTGAAATCAGGCTTCATTCGTCCCTCCAAGGCACCATTTGGGGCACCAATCCTCTTCTAGCTCAAGCATGACGGGAGTCTGGGGCTTTGCGTGGATTACCGAGCGCTAAACAAGTTGACCGTGTAGAACAAGTATCCCATCCCGTTGATTGCCGATTTGTTCGACCAACTTGGGACAGCCAAGTACTTCAGTAAGCTTGATTTACGGTCAGGCTACTATCAGGTTTGCATTGCGGAGGGCGACGAACCTAAGACGACTTGCGTGACGAGATATGACGCATTCGAATTCATGGTGATGCCTTTCGGTCTTACCAACGCACTAGCTACCTTCTCAACACTGATGAACCAAATATTCCATGAGTTCTTGGACAAGTTCGTTGTGGTCTATTTGGATGATATTGTGGTATATAGCTCAACTCTTGAGGAACATGTTGAGCATTTGCATAAGGTGTTGGCCTTGCTAAGGGAGAACCAGTTGTATGTAAAGAAGGAGAAGTGCTCATTTGCGCAGGAGCGCATTAGTTTCCTTGGCCATGTGTTGGGCGAAGGAAAAGTGAGAATGGAGGAGGACAAGATCCGATCTATTCAAGAGTGGGAGTCACCTACGACTACCACCGAGCTGCGATCTTTCCTAGGCCTTGTGAATTACTATCGTAAGTTCATTAAAGGCTACTCAGCAGCTGCAGCACCATTAACTGACCTACTTAAGAAGGAGCATGCTTGGGTATGGTCAAGGGAGTGCCAGGAAGCCTTCGAGAGACTGAAGCTTACCGTGACTCAACATCCTGTTCTTGTACTGCCAGACTTGGTGAAGCCTTTTGAAATACAAACTGATGCGTCAGACTATGCTATTGGAGGAGTGTTAGTGCAAGAAGAACATCCGGTTGCTTATGAGAGCCGAAAATTATCTGAAGCGGAGCGTCGCTACACGACTCAAGAGAAAGAGTTGCTTGCCGTGGTGCATTGCCTTCGGGTGTGGAGGCATTACTTACTTGGATCGAAATTTATGCCGTGTCTCATTTCATGACGCAGAAGAAGCTCACGTCCAAGCAAGCGTGCTGGCAAGAGTTGTTAGCGGAATTTGATTTTGAGTTAGAGTACAAACCGGGTCGGTACAACAATGTTGCCGATGCCTTAAGTCGCAAAGCAGAACTTGCAGCCCTCAAGAAAGTGATGCACAGGAGTGTGCAATGGGTGCAGTCTACCATGCATGATAAGATCCGTGAAGGGTTGAAGACCGATCACCAGGCGAAGGTAATTTGGCCACTAGTTGAAAGTGGCAAGACTCGTCGCTTCTGGATCAACGATGGACTTCTTTACACAAAAGGAAGCCGCATCTTTGTCCCAAGGATGAGGGACCTAAGGAAGGATCTTATAAAAGAGTGTCATGATACTCTTTAGGCAGGCCATCAGGGATGGCGTCGCACATATGTCTTGCTAGAACGGGGTTACTACTGGCCTCGTATGTGAGATGATGTTGCAAAATACGTGAATACTTATCTTATGTGCCAACAAGATAAGGTGGAAAGGAATAGGCCTCTTGGGCTCTTGGAGCCATTACCTATCCCTAGGAGACCATGGGAGAGTGTCTCTATGGACTTCATTTCGGCCTTGCCAAAAGTGGGGGCGTTTGAGTCGATCCTGGTGGTGATCGACAGATTCTCGAAGTATGCTACTTTCATCCCCTCACCCTTGCACTGTTCAGCAGAGGAAGCAACTGACTTGTTCATGAAAAATGTGGTGAAATACTGGGGTGTGCCTCAGAACATTGTGAGCGACAGGGACTCAAGATTCACGGGAAAGTTCTGGTCAGAATTGTTCAAACTTCTTGGGACCAAGCTCAACTTCTCAACAAGTAGTCATCCTCAGACTGACGGCCAAACCGAGCGTTTTAACGCTCTCCTTGAAGAATACCTTCGCCACTTTGTCAGTGCCAATCAAAAGAATTGGGTGAACTTGCTCGATGTCGCTCAATTTTGCTTCAACTTACAACAAAGCTCTTCTTCCAACAAGAGCCCATTCGAGCTAGTAACCGGGCAACAACCACTAACGCCTCATACAGTCGTTGTCGGTTACCAAGGAACTAGCCCTAGCGCATACAAGTTTGCCAAAGAGTGGAACAAGAATGCAGACATGGCCCGAGCATACCTTGAGAAAGTCGCTAGAAGAATGAAGAAATTTGCGAATCCGAAGAGAAGGCAAGATAAGTTCAAGGTGGGAGACTTAGTGTTGATAAAGCTTAATCCAGTTAACTTGAAGTTCTTTCGTAAAGGCAACAAGAACTTAGTTCGCAAGTACGAAAGACCATTTCCTATCATTAAAAAGGTGGAAAAAGTCTCCTACAAGGTGAAACTGCCTGAGGCATTTCGCAGATATCACCCAGTCTTCCATGCCAGTGTGTTAAAGCCGTATAATGCAGACAAGGAAGACTCCACTCGCAACACTCCGAACCGGCCTGCAGCTACCGTAACGACCGTACCCCAAAGAAAAGTTGAACGTATTGTTGCGGATCGTCATGTTCAAGCATCACCGACCAGGCCCGCGCACATGGAGTATTTGGTAATATGGATAGGGCTATCTGACGCTGAAGCTAGTTGAGAACTAGGCGTCACCCTTCTCCCCTTCGCAAATAAGATTGAAGAATACTTAGCGAACAAGTCGACGAGGGCGTCAACTTAACAAGTGGGGGAGTATGTCACGACCATTCGTCCAGCAATGTTTGCATGGCCTTGGTGGTGGCACTATTTTTGTATGTCTTTTTATCTATTGTAAAAGGGTAGTTTAGTTGTCAAAGTCTTAGTGACATTTTTGTAATAAGGGAGTATGACTCCACCAGCACATAGGATGTTTCCTTCTGCCAATTGGTAAAAGGTTTATTTTCCACCTTATAGGGGAGGTGGTAGTTCACTTGAGTGGGTTGTCTTTGCACCATCTTTGATCACCTGCTCCCCTAGTGTCTTTTACTTCCAGTACCTGTATAGTGTCTTGTAACATTTCCCTTCATGCAATAATATTGATCTTTGCTTCTTTCTTGTGCATTGTGGTGTGCTTTACTCTTGTTCTTAGGTAACTGTTTGAATAGGCTGACTTGATCAACGGATTGATCAAGTGCCGCACGGGATTTACCTGGCAAAGTAAATTGCCCGTGACAAGACGCCCTCCTTCCAAAGGCCTTGCCACTGCAAGACATTTCCTAACATAGAATCAACAAACTAAAGATAACCACTTGGGTCCTCTTGTACTAAATTCCATAACAAATACTCAAGGCCATTTGAGAGTAATATTAGGGTTGAGGGTTGGAGAGAGATAGGATGGGGTCCAGGAACCAATTTGGCTCTATAGTGTATAAATAATAATCTTTCATACTTTTTATTTAATAATTTTTTAAGAAATGTCTAACATATTATTAATTATAAGAGAGATTTTTGTACTATATTAATATATAGTTATATGAATCTTATAAACACTTTATGATGGTTTAGGTATCAGGAAGAGAAAATGATAAAATTATTTTAGATATTTTGGCTGTGTATAATAAATTACCATATATAGTATAAATTTTTAGATAGTTTAGAAAGAAAAAACTAAAAAAATTATTATACGAGGACTTCAAAATAATTAACAAAAGTGAAAGGAAAAATCCCACAAAAAACAAAATTCAAAAGGAATTTTATCTCTTTCCAAAATAAATGATGTTTCTTCTTCCCTTTGAAAGCTTAATAAAATGAAGAGTCATTAGTCTAAAAAGGCAATAGTAGGATTTTTATGTGTTAAGTAAGACAATTTTCTTTTTTTTATATTTTTGATAGGTATAAGTGTCATTAGCTTGTTCAATGAACTAGCATAAAATGTTTGCTTTTTAACAAATTTTTTTTATAAAAGAGTGCCAGCCTTATACACCTTTATCTAAATGAAACTTATATGAAAAATACAATACATCCAAAAGAAATTAAAATTTTTTTTTTTTTTGATGGACCTATATAATGATTCTTATATATAATATTCTCTTATAATTAATATATTTTGTTTCCACCAAAGTTTTTAATTACAAGAGAGTACTGTAGTTATATTCGGGATGGGTTCACACCGGATCGGGTTAGATATTATTCCTAGGGGTCAAGGAAAATGACATTCTCTATTGGCTCTTTATCTTAATGATATGATTTTGAGAAAATAATCACCTCCTCAGCCTGTGATGCGAGGAGGTGCGTCTTGGGTCCCCTTTTTACGCTACTCGTTTCTTTTTTTTTAACTCCTTTTAACTGTGGTTAAAATTTATCCACCAACTCTTAGGAATCACCCATCTAACCTTTGTTTTTATTAAAAAAAAAGAAATTAATACAAGGTTAATAATTAACTTGAGTTCACAGCACGGTAGCTTTGTGAGAGGGAGGAGCAATAATTCACTCATCGCCCCTTAGAACAAATTATCTCATGATTTCTGATTTCTTTTCTTATATAAATCTTAAGAAACAAAAGAAAAAAATTTCTTTAGTCTTTTATAGAAAAGAACAGAAATTTTTTTTATAACTTTCCGAAGGTCAAACTTTCGAGAAGCCTTCATCTATCATAGGGCCGGCCTAAGCCATTTGGAGGCCTAAAGCGAAAATTCTAAATGGAGCTTTTTCTTAAAAAAAATTAATATTATTAAAAAAATTATAAATTGAGCCTTTTTAACATTCTAAATGGGTCTTTTATTTTTTTTAATATTCTAAATAGGGCCTTTTTAAATTTTTTTTTTCAATGGGGCCTAAAGCAATGGCTTTGATGGCCTAATGGATGGACCATTCTATCACTACTACTACTGAAGAAAAGAGCAAAAGGTCCAACCATCTAGAAGGTCAAACCTTCGAGAAGCCTTCATCCATCACTACTACTACCACTGAAGAGAAGAGGAATGTTCACACTCGATCCACACATTCAGAAACAACTAGCTTCGGGGTCAAGAATATGAGGTTCTACAAGCTCTTCCTCAAATTAAGTTCATGCACAGTATATAATTATTTTCAATTGAGCAGTGACACGGTCGCTACTAAAGTTGGCAGTGTCTCTCTTAACCCCATTTAACTCTGATTAAATTTAACTAAAATAAAGTCAAGATTTTTGCTTTGTTTTAAAAAAAACAAAGGTTGGTTAATTGCTTGATACTAAGGGGTGAATGAATCTTAACTACAACTGATGAGTGTTAAAAAATGGAGATTGGATCAATAAGGACAGACTATTTCATTACATAATGGTAACCCTAAGCATTTTCCTTTTTTAATTTGTATCTACTCACAAACTATGGTTAAGATTCACTCATCCTATGGTTAAGCAATCCAACCTCGGTTTTTCCAAAAACAAAAAATCAAAATCTTACTTTAATTTAGTTAAGATTAACCAAGCTTAAAGGAGTGTTAAAAGAGACACGAGCACAAATTAAAAGGCACAAAACCTTTAAAATCTATTAAATACTCACTATTAAATTATTGATGAGTATAGTATTTATTATTTTATTAATGAGCATAGTGTTTATTAAATTATAATGAGTATATATACTTTCTTCTATATGACTTAAAAAAAATTATAACATATTTTGCATTTAATGCACGTGCATTTTACTATTATTTACAAATATATATTAATTTTTATTTTATATATATAAACGAGCCAGGTTTATAACGAGCTGAGTACGATGGTGCTCCAACTAAGCTCATTTACTTAAGAGGCCTTAAATTAGGGTTTAAGCTTGTTTGATAAGCGACCTGACACAAGCTCAAACTACTCACAACCACCCCTACCCACTGTAAGCACCTAATTTTTACACTCTGTCCTAACCATTGTTAAAACCCTAAACCCTAGTCAAACCCTGGGTAAACCATGATTATCCCTAGCCAAGCCCTAGGTGAACCCTAGTTCAAACCCTAATCCCTAGACTAACCCTAGATAAAACCCTGAGTCAAACACTAGAGCAAACCCTAGGTGAACCCTAAGTCAAACCATAGGCTTAACCCTAGGTAAACCCTAGGGTCCACCCAAGCCCTCTCAAGGCCCAAAACCCCCCCCAAAATCGAAGCCTAGAACCTCTGTGGGCCCATATAGGAGCCCACAATACCCTATGCACCGTTGGTGTGGGGCCCACAATTCAAAATTTCAAAAATCCTCTTTTGGCGGTAATAACTTTACCACCATTGTCAAAAAATGGCAAGTGAACAGTATCTTTTGGCTTAAGTGTTGGGGTTTAGCCATTCTTTACAAAAATCCTAAATGGTGGTATTTATATTACCGCTATTCCCATATTGCACTAGGTTGAGAATGGCGGTAATGAGATTACCGCCATTATCTTGTTTCTGCAGATACGCGTATAGGCTCCACTCGAGCCACCTGGCTCGTATCTCCTATGTTCCTCATGCCACCAGTAATGCCCAGAACACCCCTAGGCCTCTCCCTTCACTCCTATAAATCCCCCTTCACCATGAGTTTAGGGCATTCCAATTTTCTATATCCAAGTGCTGCCCCTCTTTGGCCAACCTCTCTCCACCTTCTTCAGTGCCTTACCTCAGCCCTGAAATCAGTCTCAAGCTCTCCCTCAGCTCCTTAAGCCACCCCATTGCCACTGCCCTCAGAAAACCTATATCAAAGTCACTATTCATGCTCGGTTAGGAAATACCAACCATCCAAGCCTCTGACCCTCCATTGTAAGCAACCCCTAGATGCTTCAGGGAGTCACTAAGCTTCTCCCTGCTTCAGCACCACCAGGCACCACCATTGCTCAGCCACCCCTCGCCTGTAGCCGCTGTGCAAGGGTAGCAATCCTACCCTCTTGTTTTTTGTTTTGCTTATCACTGTAAGGACCCATGGTCCTCTAGGGGTCCATTTTATCTTGCTTATTCATGTTTCAGCTTAGTGCAAGCTAAGGATAGGGCCCCTAGCCTTCCTCATAGGTGTGGAGTACCCCTAGATGCCTCTAGCTCAGGTTCACACCCCCCCTCATGCATGGATATTTCTCCTTAGGTTCTGGGGGTCTTTCAGATCATGAGGAAACCCCTGGATCCCAGCTGGTGCAGCCCCTAGCAGGAAAAAATGATTTTTTGGGCAAAACTAATAATGGCGGTAGAATAATTACCGTCATTATTGACCATTTTCTTTCCAGCCCCTTTAACCCTAGTTAGGATAGGCTCTGGTCCATTCCAGGGCCATAGTTAGGACCGATAGACCCCTAACTACTTGGCCTAGTCATTCCAGGCCCAACACTTGACCTTAACCCTGGTAAAAATAGCCTTAAAACCTAGGTTAACTTAATGGAGGTAGTCCATCTACCGTCATTTCAAACTTTCAACCATAGTGCCTTTGGGCCCATGTTAGGCCCATTCCAGACCCACATGCCCTGGAATCTGATCTTCATCCCTGTGGGTCCTTGACCCCGTGGGGTTAACCCTTAACCTAACCACAGCCCTGCAAACCAGGTTAGTTGGAAACTGAAAATGGAGGTAATCCATTTACCTCATTTTCTGGTTTTCTGCTTTTCTAGGCTTTACACAGGGCTTAGACCAGGTAGGAGGCGAGTCTAGGCCCTGCCATGCTCCCTGCGCCCACTTAGACCTTTCTGAACCCTTAACCATGGTTAAACTCACATTTGGTTAACATTTAACCATGGTTAAACAACCCTTAACCCACAAAATTCTAGAAAAATACTCAGAAAATATAAATATTTCAAGAAGTCTAGAATGATCTTCTGTGGTCATTCTATTTCTAGTTAGGACCCTTAACCATGGTCAAACTCCACTTTTGGTTAACATTTAACCATGGTTAAGCAGCCCTTAACCCAAAAAATTGTGAAAAAATGCTTAGAAAATTAGAAATATTCTGAGAAGCCTAAAAATTGTCTGTTTAAGTCATTTAACCATGCTTAGCAGCCCTAACCATTAACCATGGTTAAGCAATCATTAACCACTGGTAAAATCCCAAAAAATCAGAAAAATACAAAGAGACCAAAAAAAAGCTTTCTGGACTTTTTTTACCATGGTTAGCAACCCTAACCATGGTTAACTCCCATTTACTCCAATTAGCAACCCTAACCTCGGTTAAATCTGCTTTGGCTTACTGGGCCTAATCCCTCAGTCTACCGGGCTCACCCTTGGCCTACCGGGCCCAACCTCAGCCTACCGGGCTTGACCACCTTTTTAACTATGGTTAGTAACCCAAACCATGGTTAGTTTGACCTAACCCCGATTAGCAACCCTAATCTTGGTCAAATTTTGTCTACCGGACTTGAACCATGCACTTGATCAACATCGGTCAATCAAACCCTAGTCTACTAGACTAGTTTGTTAGCCACCATTGGTGCACACACACACACCCCTAACCTTGGCACAGACTCAAGTGCCAGAACTATGCTCGGTCTGATCTCACCCTAATATGAGTACGTAGACAACTCAATCCGGGTTCGACCCTAGTTTAACTTTTTTTTCTTAGAT
This sequence comes from Tetracentron sinense, assembly GCA_015143295.1. Lineage (NCBI taxonomy): Eukaryota > Viridiplantae > Streptophyta > Magnoliopsida > Trochodendrales > Trochodendraceae > Tetracentron > Tetracentron sinense. Next base: position 29,923,450 of record CM026566.1, read on the forward strand.
TAGTCTTATTTTAAACACTTAGGCATTTTACTAAATCTTAACTTTAATTGGTTTAATCTTAGGGAGTAGGGAACCGTTGAAAAACAGAAGCCTCGGGTTGCCTAACACATTCCCTGGACTTAACCGAATCTCTTATCCTGATCTCAAATCGCAGACAAAGACCTTATCCAAATCGTAGGGACTTATCCCTTCTGAATGAATAAGTGGCGACTCTAAACCAGTGAGATTTTTAGGATTCTTGAAACTTGCGCTCACACCCACAACTCTTGGTTGTGGGTCCTCGCAAGTATTCCAATTCGCTAATGTGATTGCTTATAGCATGCACCCACAACCTAGGGCTAGAGCTAAGGGAGACCTGAGGGCATGTGCCCTTGATAAACATTTGAGAAATAGCAAAATTTTATTTTTATATAAGCATAGCATGGCGCATGGGGGTGGGTGTTCTCCTCAACTTTTAAATTTCTTTTCTTTTTACAACCCACGGGTCAACATATGTCCCTTTTATACCCCTTAAATATGATTATGATTCAATTCACCCTTAGGGCTCAATCATCTAACATTTTCTTTTAAAATATATAAAACGAATCTGGGACAAAATTATTCAGATGTATCAAGTCATAAGGGCAAGCAAAAAGGTTATTGCTATTGCCAAACAAGTTGTTGTTGTTGTTGCAATAAGGGAGTCGGGGGGTGGTGCTGCATCGCACGTGAGGATGCATGCAATAGGATCGCATCAAATCTCACAAATCCTTCAGGATTGGGCACTGGGAGAAGACACGTCACCTTAGGTGGATGTATTATTTTTTCGAGTCTTTGAGGTGGAATTTCTAAAGGTTTGGATTTTTGAATTACTTATGTTGTTCTTTTATCTAGAACTTTGAGATATCAAACAGCCGTTGGACTTATGGGGCTTCAATGTCCCAACCAATTTGGTTGAGGTTTTAAACACCCGTGAGACTTGAAGTATTTTTTATTTATTCCGAAGAATGTCTAAATTGACATTATAAGATAAGTGTTTAAATAATTTTTGTAAACAAATTATCATTTTCAAGAAATTTCAATGACATTTTTTTGTAAGTTTTTTATCAAGAGTATTTTAGTAATTTTCAAAAATATTAGAAAGCATTTTTGCCATATTTTCAAGACTTTAAGAATATTAAAGAGAACTCTTTGGTAGGTCACATGAGGTTTTGTCAGCCCTATAATGGATAAATTTGGTGCTGACAAACACAATTTTGGACGTACATTCCTAATGTCCTTTTTTCTAATTATTATAGTTGAGCTGGTATTATTTATTTACAGACAGGGAAGAGGGACCCTAATGAGAGCATTAATTTTGAAAAAAAATTAACCTTAAAAGAAATTAATTTTTTTCTTTCTCAAAACCAAGAATAAATGGGCAAACCCTAGGAGTAATTGAATCTTAACCACAATTGGAGTCTGTCACGCCCTTGAGGTTATCATGTGTCTCTTTTGACACCCCTTAAATGTGGTTAAGATTCATCTACCCCTAGAGTTCACCAACCAATCGTTGGTTTTTAGAAAAAAATATTATTTTTTTAAACCCTAGTTAAAATTCACAAATTCTTAGGGTTAATTTTTCTTTCTAAAATCCAATGATAAGTTGGTGAACCTTAGGGGTAGGTGAATCTTAACCACAATTAAAGAGTGTTAAAATGGACATATGACAACCTCAGTGGTGTAACTGGACTCCAAGAAGTCCGGTTATAACAGTAAAGAATTTGAAGCCTAATAGATAGATGAGTGAGGGGTAGTATGAGAACTAAGCAAGCATTCAATTATAAGTGTTTGTTGTAAGCACCCCATTTTTACACCCCCTAAGCCCTAGGACGAACCTTAGTAAAACCTTAGAACCCTAAAAACCTAGGTAAACCCTTATGGGCTCAAGGCCCATTAGCTTTGCAAAACCCGAAACCTAACACAAAGCCTTAGGATAACCCTAGACCTAGCCTTAGACCTAGCCCTAGACCAAACTCTAGCTCAACCCTAGCCTATGACCTAGGACAACCCTATGGGCTCAAGGTCCATTCAAAACCCAAGAAACCACAAAAAAACCAAAGCCCATAGCCTTTAGGGCCCACACTTGGGCCCACCTCAACCCATGAGGGGCACATGGGTGGGACCCACAAACCCTAAATCCAATATGGGCGGGAATTGCCCTAAATGGCTGCCCACAACCCTTTTGACCCAAGTGGATTTGGGTTTGGCCCGAAATAGCATGAAATCGGTAATGTCGCTAATCGAATTACCGACATTAAGTTTTTGGCTTATTTTTTTAATGTCGCTAATTCAATTACCGACATTACCGTGTTTCCAGGTTTAGCGTGTGCAGGCTCCACTGCAACACCACCAGAGGCTTGGGACCTCCCCCATTGGTCCTTGGACCTTCCCTAAATACCCTAAATGCCCTTGGACGTCCTCCACCTTCTCCTATAAATTCCAAGCCTCCCCCATGCAAAAATCACTCCCATTCTTCATAGTGAAACCCTGTCAAAACCGAGACCATCATCTCCACCTTCATCCTAACACCCCACCAGGCCTCCACGACCTCCCAGGCGCCGCCACCGGACGTCCAACTCCGTCCACAGCCTCCGTAGCAAATTATCCAAGGGTAGGGATCATCCCTCACCCCTTTTTTGTTGCTCTAACTATAAGGGACCCCTGGTCCTGATCCAGGGTTCCCCCTTTGGCTTTCCCTTCACTTATGTAGTTGTTACAGCCGAGGATAGGAGTCCCCCACCTTCACCATAGGTGTAGGGAACTCCCTAGAGGCTAGGTTCGGGTGCACACCCCACCCAACGTGCATGGATACACCCCATAGGGTCTGGGGGTCCCTGAGGCAATGAGGGAACCCTTAGACCCCTTTTGGTTCAAAGCCAGTGGGCAAAAATCGGTTTTTGAAAAAATCTGCTAGTGGTCGGCAATAGTAGTGTCGACCACACAAAATTGGGCTAAAAGCTTAATGTCCTCACTTCTATTACCGACATGCCCAAAATAGCCTAAAAACTCTTTGTCCCCATTTGGTTTACCGACATGCCCAAAACAGCCTAAAAACTCTTTGTCGCCATTTGGTTTACCGACATGCTCAAAATAGCCTAAAAACTTTTTGTCCCCATTTGGTTTACCGACATAATGAGCTTATTTTCACACTAACTTCGGGCCCATGTGGGGCCCACATGCCAAGTCCCCTGGAGGCCCACAGTAGCTTGTTGGAAAGCTCTTGACCTCCCCTAGCTCCCTGCAAAATTTCAGGTTCAGGGATCATGCCTAACCATGGTTAGCAAACCCCTAAACATGGGTTAAAATACTGTCCATAGTGTCGGCAGTTCAAATGCCTACATTACAGACTAATTTTTACCTGACTTTGAGTCCCTGTAGGGCCCACACCTGGCATATTCAGAGGCTGAGACCTATACCATTTGAAAGGTGACACTCCCAGCTTTCTAACCTTGCTTTTGTTTTACCCAGGGGTGATCCCTAACCCTAGTTAATCACCCACAAACTCTGGTTAAAATATTACTGAAATGGAGGTAATCCGATTACCTCCATTTTGGAATTTCTTGATTTCGGGCTTTGTGAAGGGCCCAAACCTGGTAGGAGGCCACTCTAGGCCCTGCCATACCCTTTGAGCCCATCCTTGACTGACCTTGACCCTTAACCATGGTTAAAATGGCCCCCGATTAACGTTTAACCATGGTTAAGCACTACTTAACCCCACAAAAAATATGGAAAAATCCCTAAAAATCCATAAAAATGCAAAACACCAAAAAAACATCAATCTTGCTTGCTTGCTTGCTTTCTTAACCATGGTTAGGCCCTCTAACCATGGTTAACACCTTTCTAACTGCGGTTAGACTCTACTTTGCACTTGACCAACTCGGTCAGTCAACCCTAACCTCCGGGCTAGACCCTTGACCACCTTGCACACACACACACCCCTAGCCTTGGCACGGGCTCATGTGCCAGAACTACGCTCGGTCTGATCTCACGCCTATGTGAGTACGTAGGCAATCCAACTCGGATTCGACCCCAGTCTAGACAACCCCTAGTCTAGCTTGCTTTGTTTATTTTTTGGATTAACATTTCATTAAGCACTTAAGCATTTAATTAATTTTGAGATTAAACTTGGCTTAACTATAGGGAGTAGGTAACCATTTCTTAAATGGGGGTCTTGGGGTGCCTAACACCTTCCTCAAGGCTTAATCGAACCACTTACCCTAATCTTTGATAGACCTTTTGCCTTATCCAAACAATTGCTTACCCGGGACCTATCTCTAAGAATGAATAGGTGGCGACTCTAAAAGCCAATCTTTGCTTTTATGTGGGCGGACCGCAAAATCCCGTGCTCACATTTGTCTTATGTAATAATTATGATAAGGGTAAATTGGAAATTTTGTAAAATTTCATCTACTTTTTAAGGTTCATTATGTATAACCTAAGATGGGGATGGAGATAAGTTAAGAGCAAATGGTAGTTTTGAAATTACAAAAGATTCAATCATCATTTTGAACATGGGACATCCCGTTGCTTATAGAAATATGACGTAGGGATATTTTGAAAACCAAAAGACTTTAGGGGCATTTTGGGTATAGCAAAGAAAGGGGGCGTGCGGGGCCTTGATGAAACATTACTCTTTTGGAGCTTTTTGCTAAGAGAGCGAGGAGACCAGTTATGCCACTTAGGTCACCATGTGTCCCTTTTAGCACTCTTTAACTGTGGTTTAAGATTCATCCACCCATATGGTTCACCCACTTATCCTTGATTTAAAAAGAAAAATATATGAAAAAAAATTAATCCTATGAGTAATTGAATTTTAACCAAGGTCTAAAAAAATTAAATTTTTTTTTTAAAACTCAAGAATAATTGGGTGAACCTAGGGTTGGGTGAATCTTAACCACAATTGGAGTCCAGTTATGTCCTTGAGGTTGTCATGTGTCTCTTTTGAAACCCTTAACCGTGGTAAATATTCACCTACCCCTAGAGTTCACCTACCTATCCTTGGTTTTTAGGGAAAAATATTAATTTTTTTGAACCCTGGTTAAAATTTACTAACTCCTAGAGTTAAAAAAAAATCATATAGTTTTTTTAAAACCAAGGCTGAGTGGGTGAAACCTAGGATCAGCGGATCTTAACCACAATTAAAGAGTGTTAAATGGGAAACATGGCGACCTCAGTGGCGTAACCGGACTCCAATGAGTCTAGTTATAACCATATAGAATTTCAAGTTTACTAACATTTTAGAAACCAATATAGGTGTGTGAACCCTATGGGTAAGTGAATTTTAACCACAATTAAGGAGTGTTAAAAGAGACACATGGCGACCTCAATGGCGTAACCGAACTCCAAAGAGTCTAGTTATTGTATATAGAATTTCAAATAAGGGATAGTATGTGAATTAAGCAAAATGAGTATGGTAAGAGTAGTTTCAGAATTTGAAAAAAATCAGCCTACATTTTAAGGGGCGTTCACATTTTATTAGTAATTGAAAGAGTTCGTGAATCTTAGTAACAATTAATAAGGATTAAAAGTGACACGTGTTGACCTGGAGTGTGATTGAACTTGGGGAGAGTTCAATCCCAATTTTTTTTGGTAAATTCAATTCCAATTGATTGGGATTTGGGACCCGAAGAAAGATAAGGATAAGAGGAATCTATGGGACCCATGAACCCTAAGATTAATTTTTAAAAAAATAATTTTAAAAAATTAAAGTTAAATAGTTAAACTTTAAGAATTAGTAAATTTTAATCATGATTAATAAGGATTAAAAATAACTACTGTAGACTTATAGGTGCGATTGAACTCTCCCTAAGTTCAATCGCAATTGGCTGTATTGCTAGAAGGTGGAGAGAGAGGGGTGAAAAAAGTGGAAAGAGTGAGAGGGACGTGGGGAGAGAGAGGGGAAGGGTTGACGTGTGCAATTGATTGGATTTGTGAGAGAGAGAGAGAGAGAAAGGGATGAAATGACTAAACCACCCTTAAAATATTTCAATATTTTAGTAATTATAACTTTTTTTTGTATTTATTGTATTAAGGGGCATTTTTGGTATTTAAAAGGTTTCAATCAACGTTTTGAACGGACCAATCCACTTTATAATAGGACTAGTGGGCAGCACGTGGGCAGCACGTGCGATGCACGTGAGAGATAAGAGAAGGGAGAGAGATTGGAAAGAGGAAATCTAGAAAGGGTATTTTAGAAAAAAAAATTAAAGAATATTTTATGTATAGAAACTTAAGGGACATTTTAGATATAAAAAATTGTGAGAGACACGTTGGTCATAGAAATATGACGTAGAGACATTTTGAGGACCAAAAAGCTTTAGAACCCAAAGATAGATGAGTGAATCCTAAGGGTGGGTAAATCTTAATCATAGTTAAGGAGTGTTAAAAGAGAGACATTAGACCTCAGTGGCGTATCCAAACTCCTAGGCGGATTTAGAAAAAATCATACGTTTTAAAGGAGGGCATATATAAGAAGATAAGAAAAGGGAAATGGAAATAGGACCCCTCAATGACCTCATTAGTCCAAGCCCTTTTTTTACCACCCATCAACTATGGTTAACTCCTTAGGGTTATGCAATCTAACTATGGTTTTTACCAAAAAAAAAAAAAATTACTAATTTTAATTTAGTAAACTTAATCATGGTTAAACAGGGCTTAAAAGGGATACGGGACACTTGGGTTAGCTTAGAAGCAAATGACTCATAAGATAATAGAAGGGGTAGTATCGGAATTTAGTAAAATATCATTAGTAATAGAAGGGATCATATTGAAATTTATCAAAAAATAATCAAAGTTTTTATTACAAAGGGCAAATTTGGAATTAACGAAAACTTCCATCGACGTTTTGACGTTTTGAACAGGGGAATCGGCATTATAATAGTAAAGATAAAGATAAAGATGAATGCACTTGTGGTGTGTCTATTAATTCGTATAGTGTGAAGAATTGAGTTAGTAAAGAAATTGACTTTTATTTGATTGAATGAGTAAATCATTCTATTCAATCCTTTAATTGTATCCCGTCTATTTTATCATGATGTATTTTAGGTTGCATGGCTTAACGCAAAATACAAAATATCTAGATAAAGAAAATAAAAATCATCTAAATTGGAAGGCGTATTGTGCCTCTTTTTTTTTCTTGACGTCCCTTTTTAACTTTCTTTTAACTGTGGTTAAGATTCACTAAATTTTAGAGTTCATATTTTTAATCTTAGTATTTACAAAAATTATGGTTAAAAATTAACCACTGTTAAAAATTGACCACGAGACGCTCCTCGCAGCACCTTGCAAGGTGCGAACTATTGTTATTTGGTGGAAGACCTTACACCTCTACGTCCTTCTAGGCCTACCACAAATCTTTGTCTTCTTACCCGATAAGTAGGGCTGCACATGAGCTGAGTTTGGGCCTGACTATTGGTGATTTTTGAATAGGCACGGATCGAAGCCTGAGTCTTTACAAAGGTTTTTAGGCCCGAACGTAACTCAGCCCGATGTGCAGCCCTACCCTACCGGTAAGGAGAAAGTTCAATAGTGGAAGAGTAGGGCATCAAAATCCTTGTTATGAAAGAGGAAGTTTAAGATAACTCGTCACCAAAAAAAAAGTTTAAGATAACTCTCCAATCTCTTGCAAACTCCGGGGTAATTAGCTCAACGTGGTAGCACCGTAGCAGTCTAAGACCGTGATCTATGCTTAATTTCCATATAAGAGAAACTTGCAGGAATTCAAAGGGAAAACCTTACATAGTTTATGTAAATTAGGCCCTCCTTTTTTTGGGTAAAAAGAAACGATATTTCATTGAGAAGGGAACGATACAACTCTCAGTCCAAGAGTGTTAGAACTCGAGTATGTAACAACCGGTCTCTATATATTACAATTTAGCGCGATCTGAGCTTGAAGATGAGTTGCAACATTGAGTTCCCGCTTGACATGCTTAAAGATCAGATTTTGGAAACGTCCTTGTATTCTTCTTATGTCTTGAATCAAAGCATGAATTTCCCAAGGAACAAGGGATTCTCCGGAAGCTAAAATATCCACCACCTCCTTTGAGTCGGACTCCACTATAATGTTTTCCCAGTAATTGAACTGCGCCACCATAACCCCTAGCCGGGCGGCTGCTGCTTCAGCTATGATGGCTGAATTGCCAAAGAGATGGTGAGCTGCCGTGGTAAGATATGCACCTTCGCTGTTTCGAGCCACCACCCCAGCTCCTGCAGCAAGACCAGAAGGCAAAGAAGCTCCATCAACATTAGTTTTAATCCAGCCCGAGTCTGGAGGTTTCCACACTTCGAGCGGCTCGACAATGGGGATCCCATAGATATAATCTCCTGAGCCAAATGATCTGCCATGGCTTCTGTGTAGGCTGGATCTGGATGCCTATCCTGAAAAAGGATATCATTGCCAAACAGCCAAATACTCCAAATAGTGGTGCACATTCTGATGGCGATTTCATTATCGCCCGAGTTAAAACTCCCATGATGGCACCAGCTCCTCCACCATGAATTATGTATCTTAGGCTGGACCGGTATCTTCCATATCTGCTTCCACATGAGATCTTCTACTGTTGTTGGATAGAACTCGACGAAGGCCTACGGTTCACTAAGCCAAATGTAGACGTTTGGCATTTACGGTTGGATTTGAATGTTTTATTTTTGGTTTACCATTGGATCCTGGATTGGATACTGAGCCCAGCCGGGCTGGGTTGAGGTCAGTTTGGGTCAATTCTGGTCCATGTATTCTAGGCGTGAACTTAGTATGGGCCAAACTCGACCCAAGCTATTGGACATGAACCCAGCTTATTAAGATTTTCAAATGTCGAACCATGGAGGTGAGTGTAATTTACCCTTGAATTTGTGTTTATATGTCTCATGTATGAATTGACTTCCATTGCAATTAGTTGTGATTTGATAACCTGAAGTAGGGGTGTCAACGAGAAAAGCCAGATCGGCTCGACTCGAAATAAACCAAGCTGGAGCTTTTACTTTGGGCTCGTTGAGCCGAGCCAAGGCTTAAAAGTGAGCTCGAAAAACAAACGAGCCAAGCCTGAACAATAGGTTGCTCGACTCGGCTCAGCTCGGCTCGATTAATTTGATAATAATACATTTTAAAAGTTAAATTTATATTATATATTTAGTATACCCTTTTTTTTGTAGAATATATTTAGTATATATTAACATAATTATTTCCGTTTAAGTTTTAACTCAAGCTTTCATGTGAGTCACATGACGTCCCCCAAAAAAAAATGACCTTTTAATTTTTTAAAATTGAATTTAGTGTTTATAAATGTATTTAGAAAAAAAAAAAAAAAAATTATCAGGCCGAGCCGAGCCGAGCTCGAGCTCAATGATTTGTGGACGAGTTAAGCTAAGCCTAAACTTTTGTAAAATTCCAACGAGCCGAGCTGAGCCTAAGCATCTGTAAAATTCCAACGAGCCAAGCCCGAGTAGTGCCCAGCTCGGCTTGTTTACACCCAATGTTACCTGGTTCGTCGGTTCGCTCGGTTTGAATTCGGGTTCGCAGTTCGCAATTCGCCACTCTACAGTGAACCTAGTTCGCTAGGTGTAGGATGAGATAATTCGTTTCTTGGTTCGCTTAGATTTTTTAGTTTGGTTTGCTAGCTTGATTCGCTACTTAAGCATGTAAAACAAAATATATATTATAAAAATATATCTTTTTTAAGTATGTAAACAATATATTACAAATACTTATTTGAAAAATAATAATAAAAATATCTTTTTACCCCCTTTGGTCGAATAACCCCCATTAATAGAGACCTTTGATCTCTCTGGTTTCTCCTCATTTCTTCTCACTTCAACAATGGCGGAAAAGGTCTGCAACTCCCTTTCTTTTCAATTTTCTTTTCTTTCTTTTTAATTCTATAACTTGGATATTCCAATCATGCAATTCTCATTAATGGTTAAAATGACTGAAAATATCCTGTTTTTTTTTTCCTTGAATGCATAAGAATTCTATATTTCCCAACTAGGTATCTCTTCTTCTTCTGATATATATATTTTTTTAATGTAAATATGTAATTAATTTTGTTGCAGATTACAATATTGGTGCTGAAGGTTGATCTTGGGTGCCCTCGCTGCTACAAGAAGATCAAGAAAGTAGTCTGTAAATTCCCTGGTGAGCTTCCTCTCCCATCTCTGTTCAGTTTTTGATTCTCTTAGGTTCTTCAAAACATTCATACATGCGCTGACATGCTTTTTGATTGGTAACCTTCGACGAGTAGGTAATTTCAAGATGCTGGACTGTGGATTCATAGCTATAATGAGTTCTTGCAGAGTTCATATTTTTTGAGGGTTAAGCTTTAATATTAGAAGAGCTAAATACTAAGTTATGATATAGTTTGAAGGCCACTGGACACAAGTCCTTACGGTTGGAATATATGATTAAACTCAAACTTGAGTCATGGGCATAAAATGCAGCCTATACACTGTTTCTTGAATACCATAGCCACACCGGCTGGGGTTGTTTTTCTGCAACTTTCTAGTCTCGTTCACTTCGGACTGATATGTCAAGGCGGGATTGGTACCGGAAGTACCATTGTGTTGGAGATTACTCCTCTTATTTGATGAATACTTACGTAGTAGTACTGGATCATGACTGTGGCTCGTGAAAATAATATAATATTTAAAGAAAAAATAGAAAGAAAGCACCTACCTATACATTCTTGATTATGATTTGCCAATCTGAACAATTTGATTCATTTTTTACTATGATTTTTAATCTAATATTTAAGGGCATATGAGTTCAAAAAAAAATATAATTTCACGTAGGGTTAAAAAAGTTAAGTTGAATTGTAAAACATTAAGGCCAGGGAAATACCGTAGGGTCATTTAGGTAGTTTTCCCTATATTTAATGGGAATGGATTCCTATATTTCATTACTAGCTTCTTGTTTCTCAAAGATTTTGTACACCTCTTCTTGTTTTTATTTCCCATCTAATATTGTTGGTGAAATCTTTTCTTGTTTTCATTTCCCATCTAATATATATTGTTGGTGAAATTAAGTGATGCTAACACTAATCCATTTTTCAGCGACCACCGTGCTCCTTAAAGGCTAACCATTGCAAGAGATTTAAAACTTGGACTCAGGAAAAACAAAAAGTTATCATTCATGTTTTTATCAGTCTTGGCTGTCCAGTAGGCCCCCGTGTCGAAGCCCTTATTGACCATCTTGATAGCAGTGATTTTAGTCATTTGATAAACATACCTTTTCATCTAGAATGCTGACCTTCGTAGTACTGAAACTACCCAATATTTCCTAAGGCTTAATAGACTTTTCCAATGAAAATGTTTCCACTTGAAATAGGGATCCACCACGGCCTCACCATAAATCGTTGTCTTTTTGCCCGAAAAAGGAAAGTAGGCTAACAAAAATCCTGGATTGCATAGTGAGCGTTCTTGGCTGGGTTGAGATTGGGCCAAGTCTAGTTTAGTATGGACTCAAACTCGGCCCAAGCCATTAGACATGAGTCCATCCTATAAACTACATGCCAAAAGTCAATTCGAGCTCAGCCAATAAACAACCCATAGCCTAATCTCTGGAATAAAATTATGTGATTGAATGGTAGCATCACGGTCAAGGGCAACACGTGGCAAAATAATATGATGCATATCAAGATTGGCCAAGCTCGGTTCTATGTATAAGAGAGTGAGAGACAGAGAGAGAATATATAAGTCACTCTTATTTAATTTTCGGTACAACAAATTAATGGAGAATATAAACTCCAGTTTTTCTTAGGGCACCCTTTCACATTACCTATTACATTATATTATAACTAACAGTAGCTAAGTCCCATTAGTTAACCAATCGTGGGGACCCTTGTAACAGTGCCACTATTGTCAACCCAAACACGAACCCTAGTTCAGACCGGGACGAAATCTGCGGGGACAATCGTTCCTTCTATCACGATCTCAGCAGTGACCAAAGGATTCTCCTTCTCAATCCTTGCTGCAGTAACATGCCCCTGTGTCCCCAGGAGCTCCGGCCATGAATTCTTACCTACATATATAGAACACAAATCATTTATATGTTAGAAGGAAGGACATATTTGATATTACTATGCATGAACAATCTATAAAAGATTAACAAAGATCCTTACCGGCGCATTCAAATGCCATCTTCCTTTCTTCTGATCTGAATTCTCTTCTCTTCTCCTCTCCTCTTCTTGTATTGCACTTCTTGTGATATAAGGGGATGCTGTGAAGAGATGAGTATTTATAGAGTGGCATTTTGAGAGCTCCTGGCTTCTGTTTTTTAACTGTCCAGCCATAATTTTAGAAGTTTGGAGTTTTAGAGGAAACTGGAATTTGACTATTTCAATGACAGCAACCTATCTAGGTAGATTATGATGGCAAAGCTTATCAGTAAGGATGGTTTATGATTCAAGTAATCTTCCAAACAAAAGAATTAATTTTTTTTTATTTCCTTAAAACACTGAAATTTTGTTTCACCTTGATTGCCTCTATGTACATGTTGGTAGCACAAAATCTCTACTTAATTATGTGTTAATCGAACAAATTTAAGCTTGCAATAATCCACTAAGCAGTCGGTGTTATTGAAATTAATTTGAAGATCTTATATTTCTTGATTTACGCACTTCTCACATAAAGGAGGCTGGGTTACCTAGACCGATAGTCCGGGCTCAGCGAGTATTCATAATAGGCGGCATGCATGGCCGCGAATCTGGATATTGACCATCCTAATGTAGTGCAAGCCCTTGTTTTGAATAATTTCACTTGACTCAAGGTGATCACAAAGAGACCCAGCTAGGGTTTATATAGAGATTACATTGACCTCAAGATAGAAACCTAATCTAATCAAATCCTTGATTGATGCTAATCCAATATTGTCTATGAGATCTAGTGTATCTCATAGATATTACATCAATATTTTCCCAACTTAATATTTCCCTAATACTCGCCCTCAAACACATGAGGATCGAGATCTTCATGTGTTTGCCACAAGTCGAGTACTCCTCACCCATGATCTTCTTAGATAATTTGTTGACGAATAGGTCTATGCTTGGTGGTCACCGCCAGTCTGTGAAGTCCATCTCTGTCGCATCCCGATCATTCTTGAGTCTGTCGGAGCCGGTGGCCCACTAGATCAGGTTATCATGATCTTCTCCCAAAGCGCATGAAGTATGACCCGCAAATTAAAAAAAATTCTCGTTCGAGAAGTCTTCAATAAATTAAAAGAAAAGAGAGATCGTGAGGCATGAGTACGAGTATGAGAATTGAGGATCGTCAAGGTATAGAGGATGATAGTAGAGTTTTTATTTAAAACAAAAATAAAAATAAAAGGTTTCACACTAGGCGGGTGGTGGTGGCACCACCCACCTGAAAAGCGGAATAAAAAAAAAATCAAAATAGGTAGTGGATCGCCCGCTCTAATACCTATCTCATAGATAATATTGGATTAACATCAATCAAAGATTTGATTAGATTAGGTTTCTATCTTGAGGTCAATGTAATATTTATATAAACACTAGCCGGGTCTCTTTGTAATCATCTTGAGATTTCACTAATATCAGTTCCTCTTCATAGTAGGCACCCACGTCTCTACAACATAGAGGTCACTAAAACACAGGCAATTGAAAAATAATCATTTTATTTTATATAAGCATATCATGGCGCAAGGAGGTGGCTCATGGCTGACCCCCTCAACTTTTAAATTTCTTTTCTTTTTATTATAATTTACAAAGGACTTGAAATTCTCTACTGTTATGACTGGTTTCCTTGGAATACCGTTACAACTCACCGGTCAACACATGTCCCTATTCAAACCCCTTAATTGTGATTAACTTAAGGTTCAATCATCTACCATTGGCTTTTAAAATATATAAAACGAATCTTGGACAAAATTGATCAGCTGTATCAAATCATAAGGGCAAGCAAAAAGGTTATTGCAACAATGGAGTCGGGGATGCTGCCCTGCCTGCGAGGATGCATGCAATAGGATTTCATGAAATCTCAAAAATCCTTCGGGATTGAGCTGGGAGAAGACACGGCACCTTAGGTGAATGTATTCTTTTTCCGAGTTTTTGGGGTGGAATTTCTAAAGTTTTGGGTTTTTGCATTACCTATTGTGAGCTTGGGATTTTCCAACCCACTTTCACAATTATATGTTTTGACTTGAGTCGCCACCTATTCATTCTTAGGGATAGGTCCCGGGTATTTGTTTGTTTGAATAAGGCAAATGGTCTAATCAGAGTTAGGGTAAGTGGTTCGATTAAGCCCTGAGGAAGGTGTTAGGCACTCCAAGACCCCCGTTTTATAACGGTTACCTACTCTCTAAACTTAAGCCAATTATAATCTCAAAGTTTAATTAGAATGTCCAAAGTTTTTAAGTGAGTGCTAATCCAAGAAAAATAGAAAGCTAGATGGCTAGGGTCGAACCCGAGTTGAGTTGCCTACGTACTCACATGGTGAGATCAGACCGAGCGTAGTTCTGGCACATGAGCCCGTGCCAAGGCTAGGGGGTAGTGTGTGTGTGCATAGGGTGGTCAAAGGGTCTAGCCTAGAAGGCTATGGTTTAGTTGACCGGGGAGGTCAAGTGCATAAGTATTAAGTCTAACCACGGTTAGAGGGTATTTATCCATGGTTAGATGAGCTAACCAAAGCTAAGGAGGTCCTACAAGTCTCTTTTTGGTATTTTTTATATTTTTTGAGATTTTTGGGGATATTTGAATGTTTTTTATATTTTGGTTATATTTGAATGTTTTTGGTGTTTTGAGATTTTATCATGTTTTTGGTATTTTGAGATTTTATCATGTTTTTGGTATTTTGAGATTTTATCATGTTTTTGAATTTTCATATAGGTAAGGTTTTGACAAACTTAACTAAAGTCAAATTTAGTCCAAGAGTTTGGCTAAAAGATTATAGTTTAAGACATAAAAAGGGATGTGCCTTATGAATAGTAAATGGTCTATTACCAACACCTATTTTGTTGGATTGATGTTGATAATAGATCAAATACCATTGTCTTTAGTATGAAACATTTTTAAGAATGTCCTCTTTAAGTCCTTACACCATCATTTATCTTAAGTCCTTAAACCATCACCTACCCATTCAATATAGAACATGAAAGAAAAATAAAGAAATGAAAGAAAATGAAAACTCATCATCTCCCTTTTAAGGTGGTTCATTTACACCATTATTAATGATGTAATGTTGCTCTAAAGAATGTTAGGGAGGGGATGAGCTTTCACAAAAAATTCTAGAAAGAGGACTAGAATCTCAAAAGAAAACAAAATGAAAAAGAGAGGTATAGCTTTAGCTTCCACTCTCTATGGGCTTACCCATATCCACACTTGTGGGTACATAAAAAAGAAGAAAATATGTACATGGAAAGGAAAAGAAAAAAGGAGCATCTCCTTGCCTTTGATATGGGGTCCCTCTACACCATTAGATTGGTGTAGAGAGGCCCAACTATGCTTGAGAAATAAGAGATCAAGAAGAGAGAACCAAATAAAAAAAAAGATAAAAAAAAAGAGAAAATGAAAGAAGGAGTGCCTACTTCTCCAAGAATTCTCCTTCAATGCTCTAAGGGGTAGGGTTTTAGAATCCACAAAGGAAGAGAGTTAGTGAAGAACTCTAAGCTTTTAGTCTTAGAATTCTTTCCAAACTCTAAACCTTAGTTTCTTCTCCCTTCTTCAAACTCAAGAGAAACACAAGTGGGTTGGAACCTTCTAGGGGTCTTGAGGGATGGATCTAAGGAGCTAAGGGATTGGTAATTATAGGAAAACTAAGAGGTTGGGTTGTGTCTTTTACATGGGGGATAAGAGGAGCTAGTGGGTAAAGACTTGAGTGTTGTAAGGTGAGTTGATAGATTGAGTGTTGTAAGGAGTGTAAGAGAGTTGATGGTTGAGTATTGTAAGGGGTGTAAGAGAGGTGTAAGAGAGTTGGTGGGTTGAGTGAACTATGAGTTATATGGGTATGGGTTCTAGGATATAGGGTGTAAGAGAGGTGTAAGAGAGTTGGTGGGTTGAGTGAACTATGAGTTATATGGGTATGGGTTGGTGTAAGAGAGGTGTAAGAGAGTTGGTGGGTTGAGTGAACTATGAGTTATATGAGTATGGGTTGTAGGATATAGGGTAGGTGGATATGGATATATGGATTAGGTCTTATGAATCATGGGTTATTAGTAGATGGGTCATGGGTTATGATTATTGGATTTTGACTATGACATTTGGGCTTGGGCTATGGAAATAGGCTTTGGCTTAGGTAATTGGGTGATTGGATATTTGGGCTTGACTACTTGGGTTGGGTAATGAAATTAGGTAATTTGGTTTGATTGAGTTGTTTAGGTATAAGTTTGGTCAAATGGGCTTGGGCCTTGGGTATACCTAGGGCTTATTAGGGTTAGGCTAGGGCTACCTAGGGTTTGGGTTTAGGACTACCTAGGGTTAAGCTTAGGTTAACTAGGGTCTTAACTAGGGTTTAGTCCTATGGTTAAGGGTTTACCTAGGGTTTGGTTTGGACCATGGTTAAATTAATTAACCACGGTTAAGGGGTGTAAAAATAGGGTGCTGACAGCTGCCCCTCTTTGTCGGAGAATGCCAAGTTGGAAATTGAACGACAAAGACTAGAATCACCGTATTTTTACACCAGAGCACGCAAGGTAGAGTGAGGTGATGGTCGATCTCACAACCGCTTCACCGAAGATAGAGTTAGGTGATGGTCAAACTCATAACCGCCTCACCGGAGATAGAGTATGGTGATGGTCAAACTCACAACTGCCTCACCGAAGATTGAGTAGGGTGATGGTCAAACTCATAACCGCCTCACCGAAGATAGAGTTGGGTGATGGTTAAACTCATAACCGCCTCACCGGAGATAGAGTAAGGTGATGGTCAAACTCACAACCGCCTCACTAAAGATAAGAGTAGGGTGATGGTCAAACTCACAACCGCCTCACCGAAGATTGAGTAGGGTGATGGTCAAACTCATAACCGCCTCACCGAAGATAGAGTTGGGTGATGGTTAAACTCATAACCGCCTTACCGGAGATAAAGTAAGGTGATGGTCAAACTCACAACCGCCTCACCGAAGATTGAGTAGGGTGATGGTCAAACTCATAACCGTCTCACCGAAGATAGAGTTGGGTGATGGTTAAACTCATAACCGCCTCACCGGAGATAGAGTAAGGTGATGGTCAAACTCACAACCGCCTCACCGAAGATAAGAGTTAGGTGATGGTCAAACTCATAACCGCCTCACCGGAGATAGAGTAGGGTGATGGTCAAACTCACAACCGCCTCACCGAAGATAGAGTAGGGTGATGGTCAAACTCATAACCGCCTCACCGAAGATAGAGTTGGGTGATGGTTAAACTCATAACCGCCTCACCGGAGATAGAGTAAGGTGATGGTCAAACTCACAACCACCTCACCGAAGATTGAGTAGGGTGATGGTCAAACTCATAACCGCCTCACCGAAGATAGAGTTGGGTGATGGTCAAACTCATAACCGCCTCACAGGAGATAGAGAATGCAAAATGGAAGGTGACGGGTGCAAGACTAACATCACCGAGGTCGAAACTGACGTCCGATCACATGATCGGGACAGTACTCCTTTAACAGTGAGCTAGTCGAGCAGAGATAGAATTCACAAGAGGCCGCAACTGAAATCGACTGTTCCAGTGCTCCTTTAATAGTGAAGGGAGCGCAATGCTATAAGCATCTGCCCAAAAGATTAATAGGGATAATGAGGGTAAAGAGCCGCCCGACTGCTTTACCGAGATAGGATGCAATGCTGTAGGCAACCACCCGATTGCCTCGCTGGGGTGAATTTGATGTGGTAGTTGATAGGTATGAGTAAAAATTTGAGAAGCAAGATGGATCATATATGAGAGTGAGAGCCGTAGCCCTGAGCTATTGCACGAATCTCATGTCTCTGTGCATATATAAAGCCTGATGGATCTGACATGCCCCTTGGCCTGGATGATTCGACTGTATGTGCTTACCCCTTGGGATATACTGATCTTCAAACATTTGTATCACTCAGAATAGTTTGCCGACTTTACTCTGCTTTGGTTTTCCTGCTCCTCTTGCGCTAGCGGGAATGAGTAACTGACTCTAATGGGGAGTGAATTTTGACCGACTAATGATGACTTGATAAAAAGACAGATGGACTAACAGACAAGAGATGTGACAGACCTATTGAGGAGATGATGGAGTGACTGACAGATGATGGTAGTAGCCTGACAATTGGCAAGTGGACTGACTGTGTCTGAGATTGCTTACATTGGAAAACTTATCTAGGTTCCTTCTGCCTTCAGGTGAACGATTATGCTGTGTATGATCATCCTTGTGGTAGACTCACATTTGCTAGGGAGGGATGTCTGCAAAGTCTGTATTAGCGTATTTTCCCTCTTTTGCCCCTGGGCATTTTCAGGTTTTCACCAGGACTGGGTTGTATGTTTTGATCTTTGTTCCTTTTTTGCCCCTGGGCCTTTTCAGGTTTTCACCAGGACTGGGTTCACGTAATTTTTGTGCAATAGCAAGATTGAATATTCTTTACTATGCCCGTGAAATTTGATTTATCCCTTTTTGCCCATAGGTCCTTTCGGGCTTTTACCAGGACTGGGTATACAAGCTTCGCATTTTCTCATTGTCTACTCTTTTCTCTGATAATTCTCCAGTCTACTCTCATCATTGCCTGTTGGTAATGGAGGTGAATGATTTTGACCATCGATGCTCAAGTCCTCTCAAAGATCAAGGAGGGCTTAGTGTTTGGGACGAAACGTGGGTTGACTAGAAACGAGATAAGGCTCAAAATTTCAATTCTAGCAAGGGCAGGGCACCCTGTGATTTTGTTCGGTGTCGGGATAGAACCAGCTTATGCATTCTTGATCTTTTGGTATAGCTTTGCTGTGTAACCAAGTACCTTTTTCTTTATTTATTTTTCTTTTTTTTTTGAGTTTTCTTTTCCTTCTTTTATCTTTTTTTGTTTTTTTTTTGGTACATGGTTGTCTTGTATTGTGGCACATTTGCTGTGCTATGACCGCACCTGATTTCAGGCTGCCTACGTACCCAAATAGGGATCAGGTCAAGACGTAGTTCGACCAAAAGGCCGCATTTGTTAGTTGCTCTTTGCTGATTATTCCTCTTTGTCATTTTGACATTCAAGAGGTGCCCCTGTGTGGGTTTTGAAAGAAAGGCTATTAGGCTTAAAGGTCTAACTAGAGGATATACGTAGCACGGGTGAGCGAGGTGTTGTGAAGGTTTATCCAAAGATGGCCTCCTATCATATCCATGATTGGTCGAGAGCATGTATGGTCATTGTGTTGCCTCGTTTCAGTTGATTGTCCTTTGATGCTCAGAGAGGTCTTCACTGTTTCTGCATTTGTTTAGATAGTTGTTGAACTTCCCATTGAATGATCAAGTTGTCTCTTACAGGCATTAGGAACTAGTCTAGCTCCCAAATTAAGCATCTCAGAACACAATAAAACTTGACTTAGACTTAAAAATAGCAATTTTCATTAAAATGTCAAAATGGACAGACTTGACAAAAAGACATAGCAAGGACCACTAGTCACTTGCTCGGACTGGACTGATGATAGGGATAGACATGGACCAACATGGCCGACTGAGGTACTAAGAAAAGAGGTACAAGATAGACATAACAAAAGTGAGATTGTTCAAAAGTCAGCTATAGAACTATTCCGGCTGACACACCTTAGTTTGCAGGAGGAGTATGATCTGGGAGAGGAGCTTGATTGATGTCCGTATTTCCCGGTGCAAAGCAAATTCTGTCGGTTTCCAGCAAGACTTGGATTGCGTGTTTCAGATCATAGCACCTATCAGTAGGATGTCCTGGCGACTGGTGGTACACGCAGTGTTGATCCGCCCTGTAGTTCTTTGGAAGATTTACCGGTGGAGGCTGTGGATCTTTCTGGGTGATCAGTTTCTTGTCCAACAGGAAGGATAGGAGTGTCGTCGGAGAATACGGTAGCGGAGTGAATGCCCGGTTTCTCTTCTGTTCAAGAGTCATCTGGTGAGAGAGTAGCTTCCCCTGGGGTTGCTGAACTTGCCGTGGTCGTTGAGCTTGTTGGCGAGGCAAGTTGGGCACCCGGACTGGTATGGCTGATACCGTGTGTCTATCGTCCTCTCTCTTTTTGTTTTCTCTTTTCGGATGGATGAAAGGTCGAGAGGAAGATGCGCCATTCGTTCCTTGAAAAATGTCGACTGACCCGCTGTCACCTAATGTCGTTTCAATTCTGGCACCACACTTGGCCATGGTGCTAAAGTCAGAGATGGGCTGTGACGCTAGGAGAGTCTTGAGTGGGTGTTTAAGGGTGCGGAGGAA
The DNA here is from genome assembly GCA_015143295.1 of Tetracentron sinense. Classification (NCBI taxonomy): domain Eukaryota; kingdom Viridiplantae; phylum Streptophyta; class Magnoliopsida; order Trochodendrales; family Trochodendraceae; genus Tetracentron; species Tetracentron sinense. The sequence continues at coordinate 29,943,790 of CM026566.1, forward strand.
AGTTGTTACCAATTCTTCTTCCGGCAGAGGGGTGCTCATCTTGCCAGCCATTTCTCTCCACCGAACTGAATACTCGATGAAGGTTTCATTATTCCTCTGGGACATTCTTTCAAGATCTGCTCTTTGCGGGACCAGGTCAACATTGTAAGAGTACTGGGCAATGAAGGTTTCGCAGAGATCTTCCCAAGTTCGTACCTTGCTGGGGTCCAGCTTGGTGAACCACTGTAATGCAGGTTCTTTCAGGCTTTTCTGAAATAATTGGACCAGCAGTTTATCTCCATGTTCGAGCTGGAACAATTCTCCACGGTATGCTCTCAAGTGTGTCTCAGGACAACCCTTTCCACTGTATTTTTTAAAATCAGGAACCTTGAAGTCCTTGGGCATTTGGATTCCGGGATGTATGCACATATCCCTGAAGTTGGTGGACTTACGGGATCCTTGATTTTGCTTCATCAGCTCTTCCAATTTCTCAATCCTTTTCTGGTATACATCTGGGATTTGGGCAGTGCTTGAGGATACATGAGCGGACCCTGTATGAGGTTCACCGCTGGCTCTGGCCTCTTCTTCCTCGTAATGGTCTACGAGTGGTGGGGAGATATGGTGAGTAGGTTGTGGCTGAATTGACGGAGGAGGAATGTTGGAGGTAAGTGATGGTTGGGTAGGTTGAACAGGTTGTGATGCGATGTTGATGGTGGGTAGAGAATGGGTAATGTTGGTTGTAGATGGTGGGTTTGGTTGTGACGGCCTTATTGTCTCGACCGGTTGAGGGTTGGAGGAAGAGAGGGCCTGAGTCACTGCCCGCATAAAATCCTGAACGATGTTTGTCAAATTTTCAATACTCCGGGCATTTTCTGCTAGTCTTGCTTCAAAATCCGGAACCTGAGGTTGTGATCTCGGGGTATCCGGGTCAGTCTCTTGTCCATCTCGAGGGTCCATGTCACGTCAGGTATCTTGCTTTTCAGATCCGTGCTTGGCTCAGAGTATGCTCCCTGAAAAGATGGGTGATATGGAGTGAGAGTTGGAATAGAATGGAAGAAATAAAGGAAGCATACAGGTGACCTAATAGTCTCGCCGACGTAGGGATAATGCCCATAGTCTGGAAATTGGAATGACATGCAAGAGAAGGGGAGGAAGTCGGAATGCATGCAAATGACCTAACTGTCTAATTGACATAGGGGCAATGCCCCTGATCTGGAGTTGGAAAGTCATGCAGGAATGACACTTTTTTGATTTTTGATTTTTTTTGATTTTTTGATTTTTTTTAAGGTAGGACATAACAGGTGTGACTCGATAGGGTAGGCGGAGAGAACTCCGTTCTACTAACCTGGGTTGATGGTAACCAGGGCCTACTGGGGCAAAGTTGGAGTGGGTTAATGGGCTTACCCATTGCAACTTAGGGTGTGAATCTCACATGTATGTCTGGAGATAGGGTAGGAGGTCTTTTATTACAAGCACAAAAAAAAGGCTCAGTACATGCCCCCTGGATGAGTGTTTATCTGGACAGAGTGTCCTGATGTTCAGCCATGATTGGGGGACAGGTATAGGGTACAAGCAGGTTAGGGTTTAGAATATCCCTCCAGGGTGGGCTGCTTGTAGACTATACCTCAGCCTATTCTATATGTATGCATGTTGGGGTAATGCAGGGTGTTCCTAAAGGATGGAGGGATCACTTAACACCGTATATGCGACTCCCTGGTATAGAACATACCTGAGACGATTGGTGTAAGCGGGAGCGTTCAGAATCCTTCCCTAAGAGTAGTCACCCAGCAGGAGTAATTCTGCGGACCTCCAAGACTGTTAAGCCCCTGTCACTGAGGATAGTCATCCAACAGCCGTGAGCGTAATAAGCCTGTCTAATGGGTATTGGGTTGTTACACTAGTATGCTATGCATGAAATGCACTGTACAAGAAAAATCTCAAAAAGTATAAAGAATCAACACTTAATTAAATACTTAGGTATTTTAATTAATTTTGAGATTATTTGGCTTAAATTTAAGTTCCGGCTTGAACCTTATCCCCAGCAGAGTCGCCAGAGCTGTGAGCATGAGATTTTCCAACCCACTTTCACAATTATATATTTTGACTTGAGTCGCCACCTATTCATTCTTAGGGATAGGTCCCGGGTATTTGTTTGTTTGGATAAGACAAATGGTCTAATCAGAGTTAGGGTAAGTGGTTCGATTAAGCCCTGAGGAAGGTGTTAGGCACCCCAAGACCCCCGTTTTATAACGGTTACCTACTCCCTAAACTTAAGCCAATTATAATCTCAAAGTTTAATTAGAATGTCCAAAGTTTTTAAGTGAGTGCTAATCCAAGAAAAATAGAAAGCTAGATGGCTAGGGTCGAACCTGAGTTGAGTTGCGACGACTCACTGGTGGATCAGAACCCGAGCGTAGTATACGGCCATGACCCGTTCCAAGGCTAGGGGGTAGTGGGTGTGTGCATGAGGTGATCAAGGGTCCCCTAGTTAGGTGTTCCAGGGCAAAAAAAAAGGACAAAAATCAAAATATGCAACCGAGTCCGGTGAAAAGGGAAAGTAGTTGCAGGAGCAAGAGAAAAATAAGGAAACATAATCAATATAGTTGGGATTGAGCAATCAGGGAGGAAAAATACAGATCTACTCAAAGATGAGCAACCACATCTTAATCATTTTACCCTAAAGGCAAAGGGGAACCGAGACTACGGTCTCCTATGCAGGCAAGCAGGCACACTGGTCAATGGGTAGATTTTCATTATAAGCAGTCTGTAGTCAAGGTCATCTACCGTACAAACCATAGTCCGTAAATCCATCAATTCTTTTTAAGGTTGTGTCGCATCACTGTCAGTCAATCCATCAGTCTTTTATCAAGTCGTTTGCATCATAATCAGTCACAGTCCATTACCCAGTAGAGTACTCAAAAGTCGGACTGTTCACTCTCGCTGGTTGCAAGGAAAACACTGGAACCATGGGCGAGGCAAAGTCAGTAGCTATTCTGGATGTCACGATGTTTGAACAAGCTCAGTACACCGTGGGGGCAAGTACCAACAAGTAGAACCATCTGAGCGGGGGCAATCCAGTTCAGCAAGTCGGATGTATACAGAGAGGCAAAGATACGTGCAATGGCTCAGGGTCACAACTCTCACTCCCTCATGTCCAATTCATTCAAATTTTCAAACTCATTGTCATACTCTCTAGAACTCTTGCTTATTCTTATCAGCAACCTATTTCGATCTCCAGGTGAAGCAGTCGGGCGGCTGTCTTTATCCTCCTTATCTTGCAACCCAGACAGATAATGGGGCCGTTGTCTGTACTGTGTTGTATTCTCCTTCAGTGAGACAATCGGACGGTTGTCTACACTATCTTGGCTTGCTACCAGGTGAAGCAGTCGGGCGGCTGTCTTTACCCTCCTTATCTTGTTACCCAGTCAGACAATGGGGCCGTTGTATGCACTGTGTCGCATTCCCCTTCAGTGAGACAATCCGGCGATTGTCTACACTATCTTGGCTTGCTATCAGGTGAAGCAGTCGGGCGGCTGTCTTTATCCTTATTTATCCTTGTCAGACAATCGGGCGGTTGTCTACTGGTTCGCTTCCCTTTCACTAATCAAGGAGTATACTGTCACGGTTGTGTGACTGGGTGTCAGTTGTGGCCTCCAGTGAAGTTCTTCTTGCTCTACTAGCTCACTAATCAAGGGGTATGCGGATGCGGTCGTGTGACCGGGTGTCGTTTACAGCCTCCAGTGACGCTAATCTTGCACCCATCATTGCTTTGATTCATCTCCGGTAGATGGTTGTGCGATCAACCTTCACCTCATTTCCGATGAAATGGTCGTGTGATCGACCCTCACCTCATCTATCTTCGGTGAAATGGTTGTGTGATCGACCCTCACCTCATCTATCTTCGGTGAAATGGTTGTGTAATCGACCCTCACCTCATCCATCCTCAGTGAAATGGTTGTGTGATTGATCCTCACCTCATCTATCATCGGTGAAACGGTTGTGTGATCGACCCTCACCTCATCTATTCTCGGTGAAACGGTTGTGTGATCAACCCTCACCTCATCTATCATCGGTTGTGTGATTGACCCTCACCTCATCTATCCTCGGTGAAATGGTTGTGTGATCAACCTTCACCTCATCTTCGGTGGAAGGTTGTGTGATCAACCTTCACCTCATCTTCGGTGGATGGTTGTGTGATCAACTTTGACCTCATTTCCGGTGAAATGGTTGTGTGATCAACCTTCACCTCATCTTCGGTGGATGGTTGTGTGATCAACTTTCACTCATCATCCGGTGGAATGGTTGTGTGATCAACCTTCACCTCATCATCCGGTGGATGGTTGTGCGATCAACCTTCACCTCGTCTACGGTGGAATGGTTGTGTGATCAACCTTCACCTCGTCTCTGGTGGAATGGTTGTGTGATCAACCTTCACCTCATCTCCGGTGGAATGGTTGTGTGATCAACCTTCACCTCATCTCCGGTGGAATGGTTGTGTGATCAACTTTCATTTCATCTCCGGTGAAATGGTTGTGTGATCAACCATCACCCTATCTCCGTGGAAGCGGATACATGTTCACTCCTCTCATCCATCATGCATCTCTAGCACTCCACATTTTTGTCTTGGCAAACTTGACTTAGTTTCAAGTTAGTTCATTATCATTTCTTAAATTTTTTCAAGTTTCGCAGGTTTTACTGTGCAAAAATAGTGGTGATTTCAGTCTTTGTCGTTTGCTTGCCCGCACCCTTCGACAAAGAGGGGCAGCTGTAAGCACCCTATTTTTGCACCCCCTATTCCTCTTCCCACTTCTTCAAATGCTCCAAGGTTTACCCAAGGCCCAAGCCCATTTGGCCAAACTTGTACCCAGACAACTCAATCAAACCCAATTACCTAATTTTATTACCCAACCCAAGTAGTCAAGCCCAAATACCCAATCACCCAATTGCCTAAGCCAAAGCCTATTTCCATAGCCCAAGCCCAAATGTCATAGTCAAAGTCCAATAATCATAACCCATGACCCATCTACTAATAACCCATGATCCATAAGACCTAATCCACATATCCATATCCACCTACCCTATATCCTACAACCCATACCCATATAACCCATAGTTCACTCAACCCACCAACTCTCTTACACATCTCTTACATCAACCCATACCTATATAACTCATAGTTCACTCAACCCACCAACTCTCTTACACCTCTCTTACACCCTATATCCTACAACTCATACCCATATAACCCATAGTTCACTCAACCCACCAACTCTCTTACACTCCTTACAACACTCAATCTATCAACTCACCTTACAACACTCAAGTCTTTACCCACTAGCTCCTTTTATCCCCCATGTAAAAGACACAACCCAACCTCTTAGTTTTCCTATAAATACCAATCTCTTAGCCCCTTAGATCCATCCCTCAAGACCCCTAGAAGGTTCCCACCCACTTGTGTTTCTCTTGAGTTTGAAGAAGGGAGAAGAAACTAAGGTTTAGAGTTTGGAAAGAATTCTAAGACTAAAAGCTTAGAGTTCTTCACTAACTCTCTTCCTTTGTGGATTCTAAAACCCTACCCCTTGGAGCATTGAAGGAGAATTCTTGGAGGAGTAGGCACTCCTTTCATTTTCTCTTCTTTTTTATCTTTTTTTTTATTTGGTTCTCTCTTCTTGATCTCTCATTTCTCAAGCATAGTTGGGCCTCTCTACACCAATCTAATGGTGTAGAGGGACCCCATATCAAAGGCAAGGAGATGCTCCTTTTTTCTTTTCCTTTCCATGTACATATTTTCTTCTTTTTTATGTACCCACAAGTGTGGATATGGGTAGGCCCATAGAGAGTGGAAGCTAAAACTATACCTCTCTTTTCATTTTGTTTTCTTTTGAGATTCTAGTCCTCTTTCTAGAATTTTTTGTGAAAGCTCATCCCCTCCCTAACATTCTTTAGAGCAACATTATATCATTAATAATGGTGTAAATGAACCACCTTAAAAAGGAGAGGATGAGTTTTCATTTTCTTTCATTTCTTTATTTTTCTTTCATGTTCTATGTTGAATGGGTAGGTGATGGTTTAAGGACTTAAGATAAATGATAGTTTAAGGACTTAAAGAGGACATTCTTAAAAATGTCTCATACCAAAGACAGTGATATTTGATCTATTATCAACACCAATTCAACAAAATAGGTATTGGCAATAGACCATTTACATTCATAAGGCACATCCCTCTTTATGTCTTAAACTATAATCTTTTAGCCAAACTCTTGGACTAAATTTGACTTTAGTTAAGTTTGTCAAAACCTTACCTATCTCAAAATACCAAAAACATGATAAAATCTCAAAACACCAAAAACATTCAAATATAACCAAAATATAAAAACATTCAAATATCCCCAAAAATCTCAAAAAATATAAAAAATATAAAAAGACCAAAAGGAGACTTGCAGGGCCTCCTTAGCTTTGGTTAGCTCATCTAACCATGGATAAATACCTTCTAACCGCGGTTAGACTTAACACTTGTGCACTTGACCTCCCCGGTCAACTAAACCATAGCCTTCTAGGCTAGACCCTTTGACCACCCTATGCACACACACACTTCCCCCTAGCCTCGGCACGGGCTCATGTGCCAGAACTACGCTCGGTCTGATCTCACCATGTGAGTACGTAGGCAACTCAACTCGGGTTCGACCCTAGCCATCTAGCTTTCTATTTTTCTTGGATTAGCACTCACTTAAAAACTTTGGACATTTTAATTAAACTTTGAGATTATAATTGGCTTAAGTTTAGGGAGTAGGTAACCGTTATAAAACGGGGGTCTTGGGGTGCCTAACACCTTCCTCAGGGCTTAATCGAACCACTTACCCTAACTCTGATTAGACCATTTGCCTTATCCAAACAAACAAATACCCGGGACCTATCCCTAAGAATGAATAGGTGGCGACTCTCAGTCAAAACATATAATTGTGAAAGTGGGTAGGAAGATCCCATGCTCACACGAGGAGCTCTCAAACCGGTTGAATGTGCTTACCATGGCAGTTGGTTCGCACTCTCAAGGTCCTACCGAGGCGTATAGTCGGGTGAAGGTGCCAGAACCTTGCTCGTACAGTGGTACGAGAGATGCAAAAGAGCTTGAGAATTTCTTGTTCAACATGGAACAGTACTTCCGAGCTGTGAGACAGAAATCTGAGGAAGCCAAGGTCTCAACAGCAACAATGTATCTATCGGGTGATGCCAAGTTATGGTGGCGTACACGATACGATGACATTCAGAATGGGAGATGCATCGTGGATACTTGAGCGGACCTGAAGTGGGAGTTAAAAGCCCAATTCTTGCCCGAGAACGTGGAGTACATCGCTAGGAGAAATTTGCGACAGTTGCATCAGACAGGCACGGTGGGTGAATATATGAAGCGGTTCTCGGCCCTCATGTTAGACATCAAGGACATGTCCGAGAAAGACAAGATGTTCTATTTCATGGAGGCATTGAAACCTTGGGCACAGACCGAGTTGCAGAGGCAACGTGTTCAAGACTTCGCTTCAGCACAAGCAGCGGCAGAGCGTTTGAATGACTTCCACAAATGACCCTAACAAGAAGAAGGTGACTTCGACCCACACTAGCCACAATAAATCTTCTCGACCATCGAATGGGAAAAAGCATAGCAATGGTAAGTCTGGACCAAGCAAAGAAGCCTCAACATCAAAGGGTTCGAGCTCTAAGCCGATGCAGTGCTTTCTATGTGGTGGACCACACCGGGTAGCAGTTTGTTCGCAGAAACAAGCCCTCAATGCCCTACAAGCATCAGTGAGTAACTCGGCTATGCATGAGGAGCTGTCCGAGAATGATGACGATGAGGAAGAGCAGCCTAGGATGGAAGCCATCAGGTTGCTTAATGCTCTTAAGACTCAGGGTGATGAGAAGGCGCCACAGTCAAAAGGGGTCATGTTCGTTGATTTGAAAATCAATGGGAAGGCCACCCGTGCCATGGTGGATACGGGGGCCCACACAACTTTGTTGCGGAAGGAGAAGCTAAGCGACTTGGATTGAAGTTGGAGAAAGATTCAAGTCGCATCAAAGCCGTGAACTCAGCAGCGAAGCCTATTCACGGGGTAGCCAAGGGGGTGCCTATTGAAGTGGGAGCTTGGTCAGGAAAGACCAACTTGACAGCGATTCCCATAGATGACTTCCAGGTCATTGTGAGGATGAAGTTCTTGTAGGAATCTAAGGTCGCGCCAATGCCATACCTGCGATCGCTGTGCATCTTTGGTGACTCTCCATGTATGATTCCAGCAGTGGCAAGCAAAGGTGGAGAGAAGATACTTTCAGCCCTGCAGCTTAAGAAAGGGTTGAAGAAGGGAGAGATGACTTACTTGGCTACGTTGAGGGAAGAGTCTCAACTATAGTAAGATCCAGTTCCGAAGGAAGTGACCGAGGTGTTGGCAAAGTTTGCTAGCATGATGCCCGACAAGTTGCCAAAGTCCCTTCCTCATCGAACAATTGATCATGAGATAGAACTTGTTCCCGGGGCTAAGCCGCCCGCGAAAGCCCCTTATCGTATGGCCCCTCCGGAGCTTGCAGAATTTCGGAAGCAACTTGATGATCTCTTGGAGTCAGGCTTCATTCGTCCCTCCAAGGGACCATTTGGGGCACCAATCCTCTTCCAGTGCAAGCATGACGGGAGTCTGAGGCTTTGCGTGGATTACCGAGCGCTAAACAAGTTGACCGTGTAGAACAAGTATCTCATCCCGTTGATTGCCGATTTGTTCGACCAACTTGGGACAGCCAAGTACTTCAGTAAGCTTGATTTGCGGTCAGGCTACTATCAGGTTCGCATTGCGGAGGGCGACGAACCTAAGACGACTTGCGTGACGAGATATGACGCATTTGAATTCATGGTGATGCCTTTCGGTCTTACCAACGCACCAGCTACCTTCTCAACACTGATGAACCAGATATTCCATGAGTTTTTGGACAAGTTCGTTGTGGTCTATTTGGATGATATTGTGGTATATAGCTCAACTCTTGAGGAACATGTTAAGCATTTGCACAAGGTATTGGCCTTGCTAAGGGAGAACCAATTGTATGTAAAGAAGGAGAAGTGCTCATTTGCGCAGGAGCGCATTAGTTTCCTTGGCCATGTGTTGGGCGAAGGAAAAGTGAGAATGGAGGAGGACAAGATCTGATCTATTCAAGAGTGGGAGTCACCTACGACTACCACCGAGCTGCGATCTTTCCTAGGCCTTGTGAATTACTATCGTAAGTTTATTAAAGGCTACTCAGCAGCTGCAGCACCATTAACTGACCTACTTAAGAAGGAGCATGCTTGGGTATGGTCAAGGGAGTGTCAGGAAGCCTTCGAGAGACTGAAGCTTACCGTGACTCAACATCCTGTTCTTGTACTGCCAGACTTGGTGAAGCCTTTTGAAATACAAACTGATGCGTCAGACTATGCTATTGGAGGAGTGTTAGTGCAAGAAGAACATCCGGTTGCTTATGAGAGCCGAAAATTATCTGAAGCGGAGCGTCGCTACACGGCTCAAGAGAAAGAGTTTCTTGCCGTGGTGCATTGCCTTCGGGTGTGGAGGCATTACTTACTTGGATCGAAATTTATGCCGTGTCTCACTTCATGACGCAGAAGAAGCTCACGTCCAAGCAAGCGCGCTGGCAAGAGTTGTTAGCGGAATTTGATTTTGAGTTAGAGTACAAACTGGGTCGGTACAACAATGTTGCCGATGCCTTAAGTCGCAAAGTGGAACTTGCAGCCCTCAAGAAAGTGATGCACAGGAGTGTGCAATGGGTGCAGTCTACCATGCATGATAAGATCCGTGAAGGGTTGAAGACCGATCACCAGGCGAAGGTAATTTGGCTACTAGTTGAAAGTGGCAAGACTCGTCGCTTTTGGATCAACGATGGACTTCTTTATACAAAAGGAAGCCGCATCTTTGTCCCAAGGATGGGGGACCTAAGGAAGGATCTTATAAAAGAGTGTCATGATACTCTTTGGGCAGGCCATCAGGGATGGCGTCGCACATATGTCTTGCTAGAACGGGGTTACTACTGGCCTCGTATGCGAGATGATGTTGCAAAATACGTGAAGACTTGTCTTATGTGCCAACAAGATAAGGTGGAAAGGAATAGGCCTCTTGGGCTCTTGGAGCCATTACCTATCCCTAGGAGACCATGGGAGAGTGTCTCTATGGACTTCATTTCGGCCTTGCCAAAAGTGGGGGAGTTTGGGTCGATCCTGGTGGTGATCGACAGATTCTCGAAGTATGCTACTTTCATCCCCCCACCCTTGCACTGTTCAGCAGAGGAAGCAGCTTACTTGTTCATGAAAAATGTGGTGAAATACTGGGGTGTGCCTCAGAACATTGTGAGCAACAGAGACTCAAGATTCACGGGAAAGTTCTGGTCAGAATTGTTCAAACTTCTTGGGACCAAGCTCAACTTCTCAACAAGTAGTCATCCTCAGACTGACGGCCAAACCGAGCGTTTTAACGCTCTCCTTGAAGAATACCTTCGGCACTTTGTCAGTGCCAATCAAAAGAATTGGGTGAGCTTGCTCGATGTCGCTCAATTTTGCTTCAACTTACAACAAAGCTCTTATTCCAACAAGAGCCCATTCGAGCTAGTAACCGGGCAACAACCACTATCGCCTCATACAGTCGTTGTCGGTTACCAAGGAACCAGCCCTAGCGCATACAAGTTTGCCAAAGAGTGGAACAAGAATGCAGACATGGCCCGAGCATACCTTGAGAAAGTCGCTAGAAGAATGAAGAAATTTGCGGATCCGAAGAGAAGGCAAGATAAGTTCAAGGTGGGAGACTTAGTGTTGATAAAGCTTAATCTAGTTAACTTGAAGTTCTTTCGTAAAGGCAACAAGAACTTAGTTCGCAAGTACGAAAGACCATTTCCTATCACTAAAAAGGTGGGAAAAGTCTCCTACAAGGTGAAACTGCCTAAGTCATTTCGCAGATATCACCCAGTCTTCCATGCCAGTGTGTTAAAGCCGTATAATGCAGACAAGGAAGACCCCACTCGCAACACTCCGAACCGGCCTGCAGCTACCGTAACGACCGTACCCTAAAGAAAAGTTGAACGTATTGTTGCGGATCGTCATGTTCAAGCATCACCGACCAGGCCCGCGCACATGGAGTATTTGGTAATATGGAAAGGGCTATCTGACGCTGAAACTAGTTGAGAACTAGGCGTCACCCTTCTCCCCTTCGCAGATAAGATTGAAGAATACTTAGCGAACAAGTCGACAAGGGCATCAACTTAACAAGTGGTGGAGTATGTCACGACCATTCGTTCAGCAATGTTTGCATGACCTTGGTGGTGGCACTATTTTTGTATGTCTTTTTATCTATTGTAAAAGGGTAGTTTAGTCGTCAAAGTCTTAGTGACATTTTTGTAATAAGGGAGTATGACTCCACCAGCACATAGGATGTTTCCTTCTGCCAATTGGTAAAAGGTTTATTTTCCACCTTATAGGGGAGGTGGTAGTTCACTTGAGTGGGTTGTCTTTGCACCATCTTTGATCACCTGCTCCCCTAGTGTCTTTTACTTCCAGTACCTGTATAGTGTTTTGTAACATTTCCCTTTATGCAAGAATATTGATCTTTGCTTCTTTCTTGTGCATTGTGGTGTGCTTTACTCTTGTTCTTAGGTAACTGTTTGAATAGGCTGACTTGATCAACGGATTGATCAAGTGCCGCAAGGGATTTACCTGGCAATGTAAATTGCCCGTGACAAGATGCCCTCCTTCCAAAGGCCTTGCCACTACAAGACATTTCCTAACATAGAATCAACAAACTAAAGATAACCACTTGGGTCCTCTTGTACTAAATTCCATAACAAATACTCAAGGCCATTTGAGAGTAATATTAGGGTTGAGGTTTGGAGAGAGATAGGATGGGGTCCAGGAACCAATTTGGCTCTATAGTGTATAAATAATAATCTTTCATACTTTTTATTTAATAATTTTTTAAGAAATGTCTAACATATTATTAATTATAAGAGAGATTTTTGTACTATATTAATATATAGTTATATGAATCTTATAAACACTTTATGATGGTTTAGGTATCAGGAAGAGAAAATGATAAAATTATTTTAGATATTTTGGCTGTGTATAATAAATTACTATATATAGTATAAATTTTTAGATAGTTTAGAAAGAAAAAACTAAAAAAATTATTATACGAGGACTTCAAAATAATTAACAAAAGTGAAAGGAAAAATCCCACAAAAAACAAAATTCAAAAGGAATTTTATCTCTTTCCAAAATAAATGATGTTTCTTCTTCCCTTTGAAAGCTTAATAAAATGAAGAGTCATTAGTTTAAAAAGGCAATAGTAGGATTTTTATGTGTTAAGTAACACAATTTTCTTTTTTTAAAATTTTTGATAGGTATAAGTGTCATTAGCTTGTTCAATGAACTAGCATAAAATGTTTGTTTTTTAACAAAATTTTTTTATAAAAGAGTGCTAGCCTTATACACCTTTATCTAAATGAAACTTATATGAAAAATACAATACATCCAAAAGAAATTAAATTTTTTTTTTTTTTTGATGGCCCTATATAATGATTCTTATATATAATATTCTCTTATAATTAATATATTTTGTTTCCACCAAAGTTTTTAATTACAAGAGAGTACTGTAGTTATATTCGGGATGGGTTCACACCGGATTGGGTTAGAACATATTCCTAGGGGTCAAGGAAAATGACATTCTCTATTGGCTCTTTATCTTAATGATATGATTTTGAGAAAATAATCACCTCCTCAGCCTGTGATGCGAGGAGGTGCGTCTTGGGTCCCCTTTTTACGCTACTCGTTTCTTTTTTTTAACTGTGGTTAAAATTTATCCACCAACTCTTAGGAATCACCCATCTAACCTTTGTTTTTATTAAAAAAAAAGAAATTAATACAAGGTTAATAATTAACTTGAGTTCACAGCACAGCTTTGTGAGAGGGAGGAGCAATAATTCACTCATCGCCCCTTAGAACAAATTATCTCATGATTTCTGATTTCTTTTCTTATATAAATCTTAAGAAACAAAAGAAAAAAATTTCTTTAGTCTTTTATAGAAAAGAACAGAAATTTTTTTTATAACTTTCCGAAGGTCAAACCTTCGAGAAGCCTTCATCTATCATAGGGCCGGCCCAAGCCATTTGGAGGCCTAAAGCGAAAATTCTAAATGGAGTTTTTTCTTAAAAAAAATTAATATTATTAAAAAAATTATAAATTGAGCCTTTTTAACATTCTAAATGGATCTTTTATTTTTTTTAATACTCTAAATAAGGCCTTTTTAAATTTTTTTTTCAATGGGGCTAAAGCAATGGCTTTGATGGCCTAATGGATGGGCCGGCCCTGATCTATCACTACTACTACTGAAGAAAAGAGCAAAAGGTCCAACCATCTAGAAGGTCAAACCTTCGAGAAGCCTTCATCCATCACTACTACTACCACCATCTAGAAGGTCAAACCTTCGAGAAGCCTTCATCGAGAAGCCTTCATCCATCACTAAGCCTTCATCCATCACTACTACTACCACCATCTAGAAGGTCAAACCTTCGAGAAGCCTTCATCCATCACTACTACTACCATCACTACTACTACCACCATCTAGAAGGTCAAACCTTCGAGAAGCCTTCATCCATCACTACTACTACCACTGAAGAGAAGAGGAATGTTCACACTCGATCCACACATTCAGAAACAACTAGCTTCGGGGTCAAGAATATGAGGTTCTACAAACTCTTCCTCAAATTAAGTTCATGCACAGTATATAATTATTTTCAATTGAGCAGTGACACGGTCGCTACTTAAGTTGGCAGTGTCTCTCTTAACCCCATTTAACTTTGATTAAATTTAACTAAAATAAAGTCAAGATTTTTGCTTTGTTTTTAAAAAAACAAAGGTTGGTTAATTGCTTGATACTAAGGGGTGAATGAATCTTAACTACAACTGATGAGTGTTAAAAAGTGGAGATTGGATCAATAAGGACAGATTATTTCATTACATAATGGTAACCCCTAAGCATTTTCCTTTTTAATTTGTATCTATTCACAAACTATGGTTAAGATTCACTCATCCTATGGTTAAGCAATCCAACCTTGCTTTTTCCAAAAACAAAAAATCAAAATCTTACTTTAATTTAGTTAAGATTAACCAAGCTTAAAGGAGTGTTAAAAGAGACACGAGCACAAATTAAAAGGCACAAAACCTTTAAAATCTATTAAATACTCACTATTAAATTATTGATGAGTATAGTATTTATTATTTTATTAATGAGCATAGTGTTTATTAAATTATAATGAGTATATATACTTTCTTCTATATGACTTTAAGAAAATTATAACATATTTTGCATTTAATGCACGTGCATTTTACTATTATTTACAAATATATATTAATTTTTATTTTATATATATAAACGAGCCAGGCTTATAACGAGCTGAGTACGATGGTGCTCCAACTAAGCTCATTTACTTAAGAGGCCTTAAATTAGGGTTTAAGCTTGTTTGATAAGCGACCTGACACAAGCTCAGACTACTCACAACCACCCCTACCCACTGTAAGCACCTAATTTTTACACTCTGTCCTAACCATTGTTAAAACCCTAAACCCTAGTCAAACCCTGGGTAAACCATGATTATCCCTAACCAAGCCCTAGGTGAACCCTAGTTCAAACCCTAATCCCTAGACTAACCCTAGATAAAACCCTGAGTCAAACACTAGAGCAAACCCTAGGTGAACCCTAAGTTAAACCATAGGCTTAACCCTAGGTAAACACTAGGGTCCACCCAAGCCCTCTCAAGGCTCAAAAACCCCCCCAAAATCGAAGCCCAGAACCTCTGTGGGCCCATATAGGAGCCCACAATACCCTATGCATCGTTGGTGTGGGGCCCACAATTCAAAATTTCAAAAATCCTCTTTTGGCGGTAATAACTTTACCACCATTGTCAAAAAATGGCAAGTGAACAGTGTCTTTGGGCTTAAGTGTGTAGGGGTTTAGCCATTCTTGGCAAAAATCCTAAATGGTGGTATTTATATTACCGCTATTCCCATATTGCACTAGGTTGAGAATGGCGGTAATGAGATTACCGCCATTATCTTGTTTCTGCAGATACGCGTAGAGGCTCCACTCGAGCCACCTGGCTCGTATCTCCTATGTTCCTCATACCTCCGGTAATGCCTAGAACACCCCTAGGCCTCTCCCTTCACTCCTATAAATCCCCCCTTCACCATGAGTTTAGGGCATTCCAATTTTCTATATCCAAGTGCTGCCCCTCTTTGGCCAACCTCTCTCCACCCTCTTCAGTGCCTTACCTCAGCCCTGAAATCAGTCTCAAGCTCTCCCTCAGCTCCTCAAGCCACCCCATTGCCACTGCCCTCAGAAAACCTATATCAAAGTCACTATTCATGCTCGGTTAGGAAATACCAACCATCCAAGCCTCTGACCCTCCATTGTAAGCAACCCCTAGACGCTTCAGGGAGTCACTAAGCTTGTCCCTGCTTCAGCACCACCAGGCACCACCATTGCTCAGCCACCCCTCGCCTGTAGCCGCTGTGCAAGGGTAGCAATCCTACCCTCTTATTTTTTGTTTTGCTTATCACTGTAAGGACCCATGGTCGTCTAGGGGTCCATTTTATCTTGCTTATTCATGTTTCAGCTTAGTGCAAGCTAAGGATAGGGCCCCCCGCCTTCCTCATAGGTGTGGAGTACCCCTAGATGCCTCTAGCTCAGGTTCACACCCCCCCTCATGCATGGATATTTCTCCTTAGGTTCTGGGGGTCTTTCAGATCATGAGGAAACCCCTGGATCCCAGCTGGTACAGCCCCTAGCAGGAAAAAATGATTTTCTGGGCAAAACTAATAATGGCGGTAGAATAATTACCGTCATTATTGACCATTTTCTTTGCAGCCCCTTTAACCCTAGTTAGGATAGGCTCTAGTCCATTCCAGGGCCATAGTTAGGACCGATAGACCCCTAACTACTTGGCCTAGTAATTCCAGGCCCAACACTTGACCTTAATCCTGGTAAAAATAGCCTTAAAACCTAGGTTAACTTAATGGCGGTAGTCCATCTACCGTCATTTCAAACTTTCAACCATAGTGCCTTTGGGCCCATGTTAGGCCCATTCCAGACCCACATGCCCTGGAATCTGATCTTCATCCCTGTGGGTCCTTGAGCCCGTGGGGTTAACCCTTAACCTAACCACAGCCCTGCAAACTAGGTTAGTTGGAAACTGAAAATTGAGGTAATCCATTTACCTCATTTTCTGGTTTTCTGCTTTTCTAGGCTTTGCACAGGGCTTAGACCAGGTAGGAGGCGAGTCTAGGCCCTGCCATGCTCCCTGCGCCCACTTAGACCTTTCTAAACCCTTAACCATGGTTAAACTCACATTTGGTTAACATTTAACCATGGTTAAACAACCCTTAACCCACAAAATTCTAGAAAAATACTCAGAAAATAAAAATATTTCAAGGAGTCTAGAATGATCTTCTGTGGTCATTCTATTTCTAGTTAGGACCCTTAACCATGGTCAAACTCCACTTTTGGTTAACATTTAACCATGGTTAAGCAGCCCTTAACCCAAAAAATTGTGAAAAAATGCTTAGAAAATTAGAAATATTCTGAGAAGCCTAAAAATTGTCTGTTTCAGTCATTTAACCATACTTAGCAGCCCTAACCATTAACCATGGTTAAGCAATCATTAACCATTGGTAAAATCCTAAAAAATCAAAAAAATACAAAGAGACCAAAAACAAGCTTTCTGGACTTTTTTTTACCATGGTTAGCAACCCTAACCATGGTTAACTCCCATTTGCTCCAATTAGCAACCCTAACCTCGGTTAAATCCGCTTTGGCTTACTGGGCCTAATCCCTCAGTCTACCGGGCTCACCCTTGGTCTACCGGGCCCAACCTCAGCCTACCGGGCTTGACCACCTTTTTAACTATGGTTAGTAACCCAAACCATGGTTAGTTTGACCTAACCCCGATTAGCAACCCTAACCTTGGTCAAATTTTGTCTACCGGACTTGAACCATGCACTTGATCAACATCGGTCAATCAAACCCTAGTCTACTAGACTAGTTTGTTAGCCACCATTGGTGCGCACACACACACACCCCTAACCTTGGCACAGGCTCAAGTGCCAGAACTATGCTCGGTCTGATCTCACCCCAATGTGAGTACGTAGACAACTCAATCCGGGTTCGACCCTAGTTTAACTTTTTTTTCTTAGATTAGTCTTATTTTAAACACTTAGGCATTTTACTAAATCTTAACTTTAATTGGTTTAATCTTAGGGAGTAGGGAACCGTTGAAAAACAGAAGCCTCGGGTTGCCTAACACATTCCCTGGACTTAACCGAATCTCTTATCCTGATCTCAAATCGCAGACAAAGACCTTATCCAAATCGTAGGGACTTATCATTTCTGAATGAATAAGTGGCGACTCTAAACCGTTGAGATTTTTAGGATTCTTGAAACCTGCGCTCACACCCACAACTCTTGGTTGTGGGTCCTCGCAAGTATTCCAATTCGCTAATGTGATTGCTTATAGCATGCACCCACAACCTAGGGCTAGAGCTAAGGGAGACCTGAGGGCATGTGCCCTTGATAAACATTTGAGAAATAGCAAAATTTTATTTTTATATAAGCATAGCATGGCGCATGGGGGTGGGTGTTCCCCTCAGTTTTTAAATTTCTTTTCTTTTTACAACCCACGGGTCAACATATGTCCCTTTTATACCCCTTAAATATGATTATGATTCAATTCACCCTTAGGGCTCAATCATCTAACATTTTCTTTTAAAATATATAAAACGAATCAATGACAAAATTATTCAGATGTATCAAGTCATAAGGGCAAGCAAAAAGGTTATTGCAATTGCCAAACAAGTTGTTGTTGTTGCAATAAGGGAGTCGGGGGGTGGTGCTGCATCGCACGTGAGGATGCATGCAATAGGATCGCATCAAATCTCACAAATCCTTCAGGATTGGGCACTGGGAGAAGACACGTCACCTTAGGTGGATGTATTATTTTTTCGAGTTTTTGAGGTGGAATTTCTAAAGGTTTGGATTTTTGAATTACTTATGTTGTTCTTTTATCTTGAACTTTGAGATATCAAACAGCCGTTGGACTTATGGGGCTTCAATGTCCCAACCAATTTGGTTGAGGTTTTAAACACCCGTGAGACTTGAAGTATTTTTTATTTATTCCGAAGAATGTCTAAATTGACATCATAAGATAAGTGTTTAAATAATTTTTGTAAACATAATATCATTTTCAAGAAATTTCAATGACATTTTTTTGTAAGTTTTTTATCAAGAGTATTTTAGTAATTTTCAAAAATATTAGAAAGCATTTTTGCCATATTTTCAAGACTTTAAGAATATTAAAGAGAACTCTTTGGTAGGTCACATGAGGTTTTGTCAGCCCTATAATGGATAAATTTGGTGCTTACAAACACAATTTTGGATGTACATTCCTAATGTCCTTTTTTCTAATTATTATAGTTGAGCTGGTATTATTTATTTACAGACAGGGAAGAGGGACCCTAATGAGGGCATTAATTTTGAAAAAAAATTAACCTTAAAAGAAATTAATTTTTTTCTTTCTAAAAACCAAGAATAAATGGGCAAACCCTAGGAGTAATTGAATCTTAACCACAATTGGAGTCTGTCACGCCCTTGAGGTTATCATGTGTCTCTTTTGACACCCTTTAAATGTGGTTAAGATTCATCTACCCCTAGAGTTCAACTAATCGTTGGTTTTTAGAAAAAAATATTATTTTTTTAAACCCTAGTTAAAATTCACAAATTCTTAGGGTTAATTTTTCTTTCTAAAATCCAATGATAAGTTGGTGAACCTTAGGGGTAGGTGAATCTTAACCACAATCAAAGAGTGTTAAAATGGACATATGACAACCTCAGTGGTGTAACTGGACTCCAAGGAGTCCGTTTATAACAGTAAAGAATTTGAAGCCTAATAGATAGATGAGTGAGGGGTAGTATGAGAACTAAGCAAGCATTCAATTATAAGTGTTTGTCTTATGTAATAATTATGATAAGGGTAATTTGGAAATTTTGTAAAATTTCATCTACTTTTTAAGGTTCATTATGTATAAGCTAAGATGGAGATAGAGATAAGTTAAGAGCAAATGGTAGTTTTGAAATTACAAAAGATTCGATCATCATTTTGAACATGGGACATCCCGTTGCTTATAGAAATATGACGTAGGGATATTTTGAAAACCAAAAGGCTTTAGGGGCATTTTGGGTATAGCAAAGAAAGGGGGCATGCGGGGCCTTGATGAAACATTACTCTTTTGGAGCTTTTTGCTAAGAGAGCGAGGAGACCAGTTATGCCACTTAGGTCACCATGTGTCCCTTTTAGCACTCTTTAACTGTGGTTTAAGATTCATCCATCCATAGGGTTCACCCACTTATCCTTGATTTAAAAAGAAAAATATATGAAAAAAAATTAATCCTATGAGTAATTGAATTTTAACCAAGGTCTAAAAAAATTAAATTTTTTTTTAAAAACTCAAGAATAATTGGGTGAACCTAGGGTTGGGTGAATCTTAACCACAATTGGAGTCCAGTTATGTCCTTGAGGTTGCCATGTGTTTCTTTTGAAACCCTTAACCGTGGTAAATATTCACCTACCCCTAGAGTTCACCTACCTATCCTTGGTTTTTAGGGAAAAATATTAATTTTTTTGAACCCTGGTTAAAATTTACTAACTCCTAGAGTTAAAAAAAAATCATATAGTTTTTTTTAAAACCAAGGCTAAGTGGGTGAAACCTAGGATCAGCGGATCTTAACCACAATTAAAGAGTGTTAAATGGGATACATGGCGACCTCAGTGGCGTGTCGGACTCCAATGAGTCTAGTTATAACCATATAGAATTTCAAGTTTACTAACATTTTAGAAACCAATATAGGTGTGTGAACCCTATGGGTAAGTGAATTTTAACCACAATTAAGGAGTGTTAAAAGAGACACATGGCGACCTCAGTGGCGTAACCGAACTCCAAAGAGTCTAGTTATTGTATATAGAATTTCAAATAAGGGATAGTATGTGAATTAAGCAAAATGAGTATGGTAAGAGTAGTTTCAGAATTTGAAAAAAATCAGCCTACATTTTAAGGGGCGTTCACATTTTATTAGTAATTGAAAGAGTTCGTGAATCTTAGTAACAATTAATAAGGATTAAAAGTGACACGTGTTGACCTGGAGTGTGATTGAACTTGGGGAGAGTTCAATCACAATTTTTTTTGGTAAATTCAATTCCAATTGATTGGGATTTGGGACCGAAGAAAGATAAGGATAAGAGGAATCTATGGGACCCATGAACCCTAAGATTAATTTTTTTAAAAATAATTTTTAAAAATTAAAGTTAAATAGTTAAACTTTAAGAATTAGTAAATTTTAACCATGATTAATAAGGATTAAAAATAACTACTGTAGACTTATAGGTGCGATTGAACTCTCCCTAAGTTCAATCGCAATTGGCTGTATTGCTAGAAGGTGGAGAGAGAGGGGTGAAAAAAGTAGAAAGAGTGAGAGGGACGTGGGGAGAGAGAGGGGAAGGGTTGACGTGTGCAATTGATTGGATTTGTGAGTGAGAGAGAGAGAAAGGGATGAAATGACTAAACCACCCTTAAAATATTTCTATATTTTAGTAATTATAACTTTTTTTTGTATTTATTGTATTAAGGGGCATTTTTGGTATTTAAAAGGTTTCAATCAACGTTTTGAACGGACCAATCCACTTTATAATAGGACTAGTGGGCAGCATGTGCGATGCACGTGAGAGATAAGGGAAGGGAGAGAGATTGGAAAGAGGAAATCTAGTAAGGGTATTTTAGAAAAAAAAATTAAAGAATATTTTATGTATAGAAACTTAAAGGACATTTTAGATATAAAAAATTGTGAGAGACACGTTAATCATAGAAATATGACGTAGAGACATTTTGAGGACCAAAAAGCTTTAGAACCTAAAGATAGATGAGTGAATCCTAAGGGTGGGTAAATCTTAATCATAGTTAAGGAGTGTTAAAAGAGGCACATTAGACCTCAGTGGTGTATCCAAACTCCTAGGCGGATTTAGAAAAAATCATATGTTTTAAAGGAGGACATATATAAGAAGATAAGAAAAGGGAAATGGAAATAGGACCCCTCAATGACCTCATTAGTCCAAGCCCTTTTTTTACCACCCATCAACTATGGTTAACTCCTTAGGGTTATGCAATCTAACTATGGTTTTTACCAAAAAAAAACAAAATTACTAATTTTAATTTAGTAAACTTAATCATGGTTAAACAGGGCTTAAAAGGGATACGAGACACTTGGGTTAGCTTAGAAGCAAATGACTCATAAGATATTAGAAGGAGTAGTATCGGAATTTAGTAAAATATCATTAGTAATAGAAGGGATCATATTGAAATTTATCAAAAAATAATCAAAGTTTTTATTACAAAGGGTAAATTTGGAATTAACGAAAACTTCCATCGACGTTTTGAACAGGGGAATCGGCATTATAATAGTAAAGATAAAGATAAAGATGAATGCAGTTGTGGTGTGTCTATTAATTCGTATAGTGTGATGAATTGAGTTAGTAAAGAAATTGACTTTTATTTGATTGAATGACTAAATCATTCTATAATTTCTATTCAATCCTTTAATTGTATCCCGTCTATTTTATCATGATGTATTTTAGGCTGCATGGCTTAACGCAAAATACAAAATATCTAGATAAAGAAAATAAAAATCATCTAAATTGGAAGGCGTATTGTGCCTCTTTTTTTTTCTTGACGTCCCTTTTTAACTTTCTTTTAACTGTGGTTAAGATTCACTAAATTTTAGAGTTCATATTTTTAATCTTAGTATTTACAAAAAATTATGGTTAAAAATTAACCACTGTTAAAAAATTGACCACGAGACGCTCCTCGCAGCACCTTGCAAGGTGCGAACTATTGTTATTTGGTGGAAGACCTTACACCTCTACGTCCTTCTAGGCCTACCACAAATCTTTGTCTTCTTACCCGATAAGTAGGGCTGCACATGAGCTGAGTTTGGGCCTGACTATTGGTGATTTTTGAATAGGCACGGATCGAAGCCTGAGTCTTTACAAAGGTTTTTAGGCCCGAACGTAACTCAGCCCGATGTGCAGCCCTACCCTACCGGTAAGGAGAAAGTTCAATAGTGGAAGAGTAGGGCATCAAAATCCTTGTTATGAAAGAGGAAGTTTAAGATAACTCTCCAATCTCTTGCAAACTCCGGGGTAATTAGCTCAACGTGGTAGCACCGTAGCAGTCTAAGACCGTGATCTATGCTTAATTTCCATATAAGAGAAACTTGCAGGAATTCAAAGGGAAAACCTTACATAGTTTATTTAAATTAGGCCCTCCTTTTTTTTGGTAAAAAGAAACGATATTTCATTGAGAAGGGAACGATACAACTCCCAGTCCAAGAGTGTTAGAACTCGAGTCTGTAACAACCGGTCTCTATATATTACAATTTAGCGCGATCTGAGCTTGAAGATGAGTTGCAACATTGAGTTCCCGCTTGACATGCTTAAAGATCAGATTTTGGAAACGTCCTTGTATTCTTCTTATGTCTTGAATCAAAGCATGAATTTCGCAAGGAACAAGGGATTCTCCGAAGCTAAAATATCCACCACCTCCTTTGAGTCGGACTCCACTATAATGTTTTCCCAGTAATTGGACTGCGCCAAAGAGAGGGTGAACTGCTGTGGTAAGATATGCACCTTCGCTGTTTCGAGCCACCACCCCAGCTCTTGCAGCAAGACCAGAAGGCAAAGAAGCTCCATCAACATTAGTTTTAATCCAGCCCGAGTCTGGAGGTTTCCACACTTGGAGCGGCTCGACAATGGGGATCCCATAGATATAATCTCCTGAGCCAAATGATCTGCCATGGCTTCTGTGTAGGCTGGATCTGGATGCCTATCCTGAAAAAGGATATCATTGCCAAACAGCCAAATACTCCAAATAGTGGTGCACATTCTGATGGCGATTTCATTATCGCCCGAGTTAAAACTCCCATGATGGCACCAGCTCCTCCACCATGAATTATGTATCTTAGGCTGGACCGGTATCTTCCATATCTGCTTCCACATGAGATCTTCTACTGTTGTTGGATAGAACTCGACGAAGGCCTACGGTTCACTAAGCCAAATGTAGACGTTTGGCATTTACGGTTGGATTTGAATGTTTTATTTTTGGTTTACCATTGGATCCTGGATTGGATACTGAGCCCAGCCGGGCTGGGTTGAGGTCAGTTTGGGTCAATTCTGGTCCATGTGAATAGGCGTGAACTTAGTATGGGCCAAACTCGACCCAAGCTGTTGGACATGAACCCAGCTTATTAAGATTTTCAAATGTCGAACCATGAAGGTGAGTGTAATTTACCCTTGAATTTATGTTTATATGTCTCATGTATGAATTGACTTCCATTGCAATTAGTTGTGATTTGATAACCTGAAGTAGGGGTGTCAACGACCGAAGCCAGATCGGCTCGACTCGAAATAAACCAAGCTGGAGCTTTTACTTTGGGCTCGTTGAGCCGAGCCAAGGCTTAAAAGTGAGCTCGAAAAACAAACGAGCCGAGCCTGAACAATAGGTGGCTCGACTCGGCTCAGCTCGGCTCGATTAATTTGATAATAATACATTTTAAAAGTTAAATTTATATTATATATTTAGTATACCCTTTTTTTTGTAGAATATATTTAGTATATATTAACATAATTATTTCCGTTTAAGTTTTAACTCAAGCTTTCATGTGAGTCACATGACGTCCCCCAAAAAAAAATGTCCTTTTAATTTTTTAAAATTGAATTTAGTGTTTATCAATGTATTTAGAAAAAAAAAAAAAATTATCAAGCCGAGCCGAGCTCGAGCTCAATGATTTGTGGACGAGTTAAGCTAAGCCTAAACTTTTGTAAGATTCCAACGAGCCGAGCTGAGCCTAAGCATCTGTAAAAATTCCAACGAGCCAAGCCCGAGCAGTGCCCAGCTCGGCTCGTTTACACCCAATGTTACCTGGTTCGTCGGTTCGCTCGGTTCGAATTCGGGTTCGCAATTCGCAATTCGCCACTCTACAGTGAACCTAGTTCGCTAGGTGTAGGATGAGATAATTCGTTTCTTGGTTCGCTTAGATTTTTTAGTTTGGTTTGCTAGCTTGGTTTGCTACTTAAGCATGTAAAACAAAATATATATTATAAAAATATATCTTTTTTAAGCATGTAAACAATATATTACAAATACTTATTTAAAAAATAATAATAAAAATATCTTTTTACCCCCTTTGGTCGAATAATCCCCATTAATAGAGACCTTTGATCTCTCTGGTTTCTCCTCATTTCTTCTCACTTCAACAATGGCGGAAAAGGTCTGCAACTCCCTTTCTTTTCAATTTTCTTTTCTTTCTTTTTAATTCTATAACTTGGATATTCCAATCATGCAATTCTCATTAATGGTTAAAATGACTGAAAATATCCTGTTTTTTTTTTTCCTTGAATGCATAAGAATTCTATATTTCCCAACTAGGTATCTCTTCTTCTTCTGATATATATATATTTTTAATGTAAATATGTAATTAATTTTGTTGCAGATTACAATATTGGTGCTGAAGGTTGATCTTGGGTGCCCTCGCTGCTACAAGAAGATCAAGAAAGTAGTCTGTAAATTCCCTGGTGAGCTTCCTCTCCCATCTCTGTTCAGTTTTTGATTCTCTGAGGTTCTTCAAAACATTCATACATGCGCTGACATGCTTTTTGATTGGTAACCTTCGACGAGTAGGTAATTTCAAGATGCTGGACTGTGGATTCATAGCTATAATGAGTTCTTGCAGAGTTCATATTTTTTGAGGGTTAAGCTTTAATATTAGAAGAGCTAAATACTAAGTTATGATATAGTTTGAAGGCCACTGGACACAAGTCCTTACGGTTGGAATATATGATTAAACTCAAACTTGAGTCATGGGCATAAAATGCAGCCTATACACTGTTTCTTGAATACCATAGCCACACCGGCTGGGGTTGTTTTTCTGCAACTTTCTAGTCTCGTTCACTTCGGACTGATATGTCAAGGCGGGATTGGTACCGGAAGTACCATTGTGTTGGAGATTACTCCTCTTATTTGATGAATACTTACGTAGTAGTACTGGATCATGACTGTGGCTCGTGAAAATAATATAATATTTAAAGAAAAAATAGAAAGAAAGCACCTACCTATACATTCTTGATTATGATTTGCCAATCTGAACAATTTGATTCACTATGATTTTTAATCTAATATTTAAGGGCATATGAGTTCAAAAAAAAATATAATTTCACGTAGGGTTAAAAAAGTTAAGTTGAATTGTAAAACATTAAGGCTAGGGAAATACCGTAGGGTCATTTAGGTAGTTTTCCCTATATTTAATGGGAATGGATTCCTATATTTCATTACTAGCTTCTTGTTTCTCAAAGATTTTGTACACCTCTTCTTGTTTTTATTTCCCTCTAATATTGTTGGTGAAATCTTTTCTTGTTTTCATTTCCCATCTAATATATATTGTTGGTGAAATTAAGTGATGCTAACACTAATCCATTTTTCAGCGACCACCGTGCTCCTTCATAAAGGCTAACCATTGCAAGAGATTTAAAACTTGGACTCAGGAAAAACAAAAAGTTATCATTCATGTTTTTATCAGTCTTGGCTGTCCAGTAGGCCCCCGTGTCGAAGCCCTTATTGACCATCTTGATAGCAGTGATTTTAGTCATTTGATAAACATACCTTTTCATCTAGAATGCTGACCTTCGTAGTACAGGAACTACCCAATATTTCCTAAGGCTTAATAGAATTTTCCAATGAAAATGTTTCCACTTTGAAATAGGGATCCAAACCACCACGGGCCCACCATAAATCCTCGTCTTTTTACCCGAAAAAGGAAGGTAGGCTAGCAAAATCCTGGATTGCATAGTGAGCGTTCTGGGCTGGGTTGAGGTTGGGCCAAGTCTAGTTTAGTATGGGCTCAAACTCGGCCCAAGCCATTGGACATGAGTCCATCCTATGAATAAAACTTTTCTGAGTTCAGACCAAGGCGGAATATACCTAAACTACAAGCCAAAAGTCAATCCGAGCTCAGCGGATAAACAACCCATAGCCTAATCTCTGGAATAAAATTATGTGATTGAATAGTAGCATCACGGTCAAGGGCAACACGTGGCAAAATAATATGATGCATATCAAGATTGGCCAAGCTCGGTTCTATGTATAAGAGAGAGAGAGAGAGACAGAGAGAGAATATATAAGTCACTCTTATTTAATTTTCAGTACAACAAATTAATGGAGAATATAAACTCCAGTTTTTCTTGGGGCACCCTTTCAAATTACCTATTACATTATATTATAACTAACAGTAGCTAAGTCCCATTAGTTAACCAATCGTGGGGACCCTTGTAACAGTGCCACTATTGTCAACCCAAACGCGAACCCTAGTTCAGACCGGGACGAAATCTGCGGGGACAATCGTTCCTTCTATCACGATCTCAGCAGTGACCAAAGGATTCTCCTTCTCAATCCTTGCTGCAGTAACATACCCCTGTGTCCCCAGGAGCTCCGGCCATGAATTCTTACCTACATATATAGAACACAAATCATTTATATGTTAGAAGGAAGGACATATTTGATATTACTATGCATGAACAATATATAAAAGATTAACAAAGATCCTTACCGGCGCATTCAAATCCCATCTTCCTTTCTTCTGATCTGAATTCTCTTCTCTTCTCCTCTCCTCTTCTTGTATTGCACTTGTGATATAAGGGGATGCTGTGAAGAGATGAGTATTTATAGAGTGGCATTTTGAGAGCTCCTGGCTTCTGTTTTTTAACTGTCCAGCCATAATTTTAGAAGTTTGGAGTTTTAGAGGAAACTGGAATTTGACTATTTCAATGACAGCAACCTATCTAGGTAGATTATGATGGCAAAGCTTATCAGTAAGGATGGTTTATGATTCAAGTAATCTTCCAAACAAAAGAATTAATTTTTTTTTATTTCCTTAAAACACTGAAATTTTGTTTCACCTTGATTGCCTCTATGTACATGTTGGTAGCACAAAATCTCTACTTAATTATGTGTTAATCGAACAAATTTAATCTTGCAATAATCCACTAAGCAGTCGGTGTTATTGAAATTATTTTGAAGATCTTATATTTCTTGATTTACGCACTTCTCACATAAAGGAGGCTGGGTTACCTAGACCGATAGTCCGGGCTCAGCGAGTATTCATAATAGGCGGCATGCATGGCCGCGAATCTGGATATTGACCATCCTAATGTAGTGCAAGCCCTTGTTTTGAATAATTTGACTTGACTCAAGGTGATTACAAAGAGACCCAGCTAGGGTTTATATAGAGATTACATTGACCTCAAGATAGAAACCTAATCTAATCAAATCCTTGATTGATGCTAATCCAATATTGTCTATGAGATCTAGTGTATCTCATAGATATTACATCAATATTTTCCCAACATAATATTTCCCTAATACTCGCCCTCAAACACATGAGGATTGAGATCTTCATGTCTTTGCCACAAGTCGAGTACTCCTCACCCATGATCTTCTTAGATAATTTGTTGACGAATAGGTCTATGCTTGGTGGTCACCGCTAGTCTGTGAAGTCCATCTCTGTCTCATCCCGATCATTCTTGAGTCTGTTGGAGCCGGTGGCCCACTAGATCAGGTTGTCATGATCTTCTCCCAAAGCGCATGATGTATGACCCGCAATTTAAAAAAAATTCTCGTTAGAGAGGTCTTCAATAAATTAAAAGAAAAGAGAGATCGTGACGCATGAGTATGAGTATGAGAATTGAGGATCGTCAAGGTATAGAGGATGATAGTAGGGTTTTTATTTAAAACAAAAATAAAAATAAAAGGTTTCACACTAGGCAGGTGGTGGTGGCACCACCCACCTGAAAAGCGGAATAAAAAAAATATCAAAATAGGTTGTGGATCGCCCGCTCTAATACCTATCTCATAGATAATATTGGATTAACATCAATCAAAGATTTGATTAGGATTTGATTAGATTAGGTTTCTATCTTAAGGTCAATGTAATATTTATATAAACACTAGCTGAGTCTCTTTGTAATCATCTTGAGATTTCACTAATATCAGTTCCTCTTCATAGTAGGCACCCACATCTCTACAACATAGAGGTCACTAAAACACAGGCAATTGAAAAATAATCATTTTATTTTATATAAGCATATCATGGCGCAAGGAGGTGGCTCATGGCTGATCCCCTCAACTTTTAAATTTCTTTTCTTTTTATTATAATTTACAAAGGACTTGAAATTCTCTACTGTTATGACTGGTTTCCTTGGAATCCCGTTACAACTCACCGGTCAACACATGTCCCTATTCAAACCCCTTAATTGTGATTAAAATTTATTAACCCTTAAGGTTCAATCATCTACCATTGTCTTTTAAAATATATAAAACAAATCTCGGATAAAATTGATCAGCTGTATCAAATCATAAGGGCAAGCAAGAAGGTTATTGCAACAATGGAGTCGGGGGTGCTGCCCTGCCTGCGAGGATGCATGCAATACGATCGCATGAAATCTCAAAAATCCTTCGGGATTGAGCTGGGAGAAGACACGGCACCTCAGGTGAATGTATTCTTTTTCCGAGTTTTTGGGGTGGAATTTCTAAAGTTTTGGGTTTTTGCATTACCTATGTTATTCTTTTATTGAATACCAAACACAAATGGGACTTAAAGTTCCATTAAAAAAAAAAAAAGAGGCTTTAATGTCCCAACCAATTTGTTCGAGCTTTTAAATACCCGTGAGACTTGAAGGGTTATTTATGTATTCCCAAGAATGTCTAAATTGGCATGATAAGTATTTTAAATAATTTTCGACAACATAGAATCATTGTCAAGAAATTTCAGTGGCATTTTTTTGAAAATTTTTTATTAAGGATATTTTAGTAATTTTTGAAAATATTAGAAAACATTTTTGTCATTTTTCCAAGACTTTAAGAATATTAAAGACAACTCTTTGATAGGTCACAGGAGGTTTTGTCAGCCCTATAATTGACAAATTAGGAGCTCTAGGGTGAAGCTTACATGGGCTGCATGTGTGTGGTGTGTGTGTGAGTTTGCATGTGGTGTGTGTGTGTGTTTCCTTGGGTGGTGTGAGTATTCCCTTGTCTTTGCCTTCAGTCATGATTGAGTTTACCAAAAAAAAACATAATTTTGGGTGTACATTCCTAATGTCCTTTATTTAGACATGAGAGCACTTGTGGCGTGTCTATCATGCACTACAAGTGCGTCTATTACTTGTTACAGTGTGATGAGCTGGGTTAGTAATGAAATTGACTTTTATTTGATTGAATGACTGAATTATTCTATTTAATCATTTACTTGTATCTCGTCTATTTTATCATGATGTATTTTAGGCTGCACAGCTTACAGATACGCAAAACACAAAAAACTTAAATAAAGAAAATAAAAAATCATCCAAGTTGGAACCTCCTTTTTCTCTTCACGTCCCTTTTTATCTCTATTTAACTATGGTTAAGATTCACAAATTCGAGTTCATATTTTTAATCTTGGTATTTGAAAAAATTATAATTAAATATTTTAACAGCTGTTAAAAACTTGAACACGGTTAAAAAAAGACATTTGACTAAAGAAGGAGAGATGAGATGCTCCTCGCAGCACCTTGCAAGGAGCGAACTATATTGTTCTTTGGTGGAAGACCTTATACTTACACGTCCTTCTAGGCCTACCACAAATCCTTGTCTTCTTATCGATAAGTAGGGTTGCACATGGGCTGAGTTTGGTCTAACTTTTGTTGATTTTTTAATAGACATGGCTTCGATGCCTGAGACATTTACAAAGCTTCCGAACTCGGCCCAATGTGCAGCCCTACCGATAGGGAGAAAGTTTTTTTTTTTTCTTTTTTACTGCGGTTATCATTTAATTACGTTAGTAAGTTAGATTGGTCAGATGTTAGCTTGGGCGGTAGAGCTCTTGCAACTCGTACCGGTGGAGGATGGATCCCAGACCTTCCTCCACTGAATGCCACACCCCTACCATTCACGCAAGAGGTGGGGGTGTAAGGAGAAAGTTCAATAGTGGGAGAGTAGGGCATTAAAATCCTTGTTATGAAAGAGGACGTTTGGGATAACTGGAGATCTCTTGCAAACTCCGGGGTAATTCGCTCAACGTGGTAGCAGTCTAAGAACGTGATCTATGCTTAATTTCCAGATAAGAGAGACTTGCAGGAATTCTACGGGAAAACTGCATAATTTATTAATATTAGGCCATCATTAAGGCATTATGCTTTCGTTTATGTTATAAGGTTGTGATCGTGACAGAATCAACCAAGAATGGGTTGTAGACGTTTGGTATTTACGGTTGGATTTGAATGTTTTATTTTGGTTTACCATTGGATCCTGGATTGCATATTGAGTCCAGCCGGGCTGGTTTGGGCTGCATTGAGCTCAGTTTGGGTCAATTCTGGTCCATTTATTCTTGGCGTTAACTTAGTATGAGGCCAAACTCGGCCCAAACCAGTTGGTATAAAACTAGGGGAGTATCCGAACCGAGCTAGCTCAAAGTTCAGCTCGGCTTGGCTCCACCCCAAAAAGCCCGGCTTGAGCTCAAAAAATTGACTCAAATGAGCCGAGCCGAGCTATATTTTGAGTTAAAAAATGTATTTAAGCCGAGCTCGAGCGAAGGCCTGTTTGATTCGACTCGGTTCGAAGCTCGGCCCAAGTTCGGCTCGGTTCGGCTCGAGCTCAGCTCCGCTTGAATATTATATAATTTTTTTTTATACATATAAATATTATAATTATTATATATTTATATATATATAATAACATAATTATTATTTTTAATTAAAAATTATTTTTTTAATCATTTAATTCGAGCTTAAGCTAAGCCAAGCTCTGCTCAAGCCTAACCGAGCAGATTCTAGCCAAGTCGAGCTGAGCTCGAACATGCATAGATGAAAAAATTTCAAACTGAGTCGAGCTCGAGCATAGATTATCATATTTCAAACCGAGCCGAGCAAGGCCAACCTGGCTCAACCCGGCTCGAATACACCTAGGGATGTCAATGGATCGGATCCGGATCTGGATCCGATCCGATTAGCCGGACGGACCCTATATGTGATCCGTTGGGTCGGATTGGATCGGTGGAATCCGGTTATAATCGGATCAGATCGGATCCGAA
The DNA here is from genome assembly GCA_015143295.1 of Tetracentron sinense. Lineage (NCBI taxonomy): Eukaryota > Viridiplantae > Streptophyta > Magnoliopsida > Trochodendrales > Trochodendraceae > Tetracentron > Tetracentron sinense. Next base: position 29,975,038 of record CM026566.1, read on the forward strand.
TATAGGGTGATCCGATCCAATTAAAATCCTATCCGATTATAATAACTTTTTTTAATCATTTTAAATATATTACATAGATTTTCTATGCAAAAGTATTAATTTTAAAAAAATAACATTAATTAGAATTAATTAAGGTATTATTAGATTTTTATATTATTAAAATAGAGCTTTTTTTTTTTTCAAATTAACCTTAATCGGATCGCATAAACATTTGGTGTGCGAAAACAAAACCCGACGGAGCTCGACCTCGATCAAGCTTTTTCCTCAACCACAAGCCTAAACATTTGAGGTCGAATCAAGCTTAAGCTGAACTCGAGCTCGTTCAACCCAAGCTCAAGCTTGGCGCTAGGTCAGCTCAAGTTTGGCCCAGATCCTTGTTCAAGCCAAGCTCCGGTGGTAGATCAAGAGCAGATCGATATCTTAACCTAAATTGGATGATAATCTTGCAGTTCTATTTTGGGCATGAAGATTTGAGGACGACGAAGGTGCCGCAAGATCCAGATAAGTGGATGACCACTGGAAAACAGGATGGTGCTCTAAAAAATGCATACGAGTTAGGAAATACAAAAGGATCTACAGTTGTGGATCAACCTGTCTTCCAACAGCAAGAAGTTCCTATAACACCAAAAAGTACTAACCTAAACTTGAATTATCGACATTAACTATCTAGAGTATGTGAAAACAATATGATAGCACTTACCAAAGTTCGATCTTGAAGACAACACAAAAATTAAGCCAAGGTATCCAGAGCTACATAGAGAGTATGTCATAGAAGCTGCAAAAGATGGGGTCATGTAGGAGTCATGGCCGGCGACGCCTAAGAACCAAATCTCCAATTGTTAATGTGGTAGTACCAGGGTTACCAAGTTCACTACATGCTATAGCGAAGCGCAAACCGAGCGAACCCGAACTGGTTCGTGGTTCGGTTTAGATTGGTTCGTGAAATTGAGCGAACCACATAGTACTTTCAAAACAATCTTAGTTTGTCAAATTTTCCATTTAAATTCATTGATATTTTTCTTTAGGATCGGCAAATTTATACTGTGAGTCCACAAACCGTTCATAGTAAGCCACTCTTATTTAATTTTCAGTACAACAAATTAAGGGAGAATATAAGCTCTAGTTTTTCATGGGGCACCCTTTCACATTACTAATACATTATGACTAACAGTAGGTAAGTCCCATTACTTAACCAATCGTGGGGACCCTTGTAACAGTGCCACTAGTGTCAACCCAAACGCGAACCCTAGTGCAGACCGGGACGAGATCTGCAGGGACAATCGTTCCTTCTAACACGATCTCAGCAGTGACCAAAGGATTCTCCCTCTCAATCGTTGCTGCAGCAACATGCCCCTGTGTCCCCAGGAGCTCCGGCCATGAATTCTTACCTACATATATAGAACACCAATCATATATATGTTAGAAGGAAGGACATATTTGATATTACTATGCATGAAACAATCAATAAAAGATTAACAAAAATCCTTACCAGCGCATTCAAATGCCATCTTCCCTTTTTCTGATCTGAATTCTCCTCTTTTCGTCTCGCCCTTCTTGTGGTATAAGGATTGTTGTGATGAGATGAGTATTTATAAAGTGGCTCATGGCTTGCGGTTTTTGACTGTCCAGCCATAATATTAGAAGTTTGAAGTTTAAGTTTTAGAGGAAACTGAAATTTGACTATTTCAAAGACGGCAACCTTTCTACATTTACAGATAACAATGGCAAAGCTTATCCATAAGGATGGTTTATGCTTCAAGAAATCTTCTAAACAAAAGAATTAAATTATTTCTTAACACTGAAATTTTGTTTCACCATGATTGGCGCTATGTACATGCATGTTGGTAGCACAAATTCTGTAATTAAATAGGTGGTAATACACCAAATTAATTTAAACATGTGATAATCCACTAAGTAGTCGGTGTTACTGCATTAGTTTGAAGACCTTATATTTGTTGATTTAAGCAAAATGTGAATACAAATCTCTTAATTCTCTCATAAAGGAGGCTGGGTTACCTAGCTAGACCGATAGTCCGGGCTCCTCCCATCGATGCGCTAGTATTCATAATAGGCGGCATGCATAGCTAGCAATCTGGATCCGGACCATCCTCATGTAGTGCAAATCCTTGTATTGAACAATTTGACTTTGGCTTCTTATGACATAGATCTTGAATTGTTACTAGAATGGCGGAATACAACATCATTCATGTTTTCAACCCCAAATTTTAGGAATAAAGCACGGATAATGATAAGATGATGACGAGGAGGATAGGAGTGAAGTTAGGTACTTGGGACATCTTTTGATAATTTTATTTATGGAGAATGATACATTTCGTTCCGCCCGAACATGCACGCCTCCACAGGATGCCATGTGTCCCTTTCACGGGGGAGCCACATGAGGCTCCCCCCTCAACTTTGGGGAAAAAAATTTGGTAGTAAGGCAGAGGAGCAGGGGCAGAGCCAAGGATGGGGGGCTCTAGCCCTCCTGAACTTTTGTGGAAAAAAATTAAATATATTTGGCCGAATGAAGGTTTTCATTGGTCCACTTCCCCCTTTTTAACACCAATTAAGTATGGTTAAGATTCACTCACCCCTAGGGTTCAAACATTTAAATTTAGTTTTTAGAAGAAAATATATATTGACTTTATGTTGGAGAATGATACATTGTGTTCCGTCCAGTCGAACTTGCACGCCTCCACGGGATGCCACGTGTCCCTTTTAACACCCATAAATTGTGGTTAAGATTCATTTGAGTTCATCCATCTACCCTTGGTTTTTAGAAATATATATATATAAACCTCAGGTTAATTAACATTCATTTATTAACCGTTGTTAAGATTTACTCACCCCTAAGATTCATCCATCTAACTTTAGTTTTAAGGAAAAAATATATATTAACCTCAGGTTAGTTAAACTCATTGCCGGAGTGTAGGTGCCCACGTATTCCGCTGGATGGAATGCATGTCACGTCCCTTTATTTATTTCTTCCTAAGATATTTTTTCTTTTTTTCCTTTGCAGGATGATAAAGCTTCATTCTTTTGGTGGAACTTTCAAAATTCTGGAACATTAATGTTCCGGAACAATAAAAGTCCAGAACTTTGAATGTTCCGGACCTTTTAAGTTCACTGTTCTTTTGTCGTGGAACTTTTTGAATGAAAAATTCAGAACTTTGAATTTACTGTTCTTTTGACATGGAACATTGCTGGGTAGAACTTTTGAAAAACAAAAAGCAAAAAAATAGTCTTTTTGATAAAATACCAATATCAAATAGAATTTACTATTGAATATTAGTATTCTGAAAGCTACATATGTTTCTAATCTACTGAAAACTAAAAACAAATAAATATAACCATGAAGGTTTAATTCATAAACGGAAAGAGAAAGATGCTAAAAGTCATCTTTCTCTTTATAGTCTACCACTAGTCAGTGATAACACATATAATACTCTACCACTAATTCATTCAACATAAAAAACATAGTCTATGCAATATTTAAGCAAAAGAAATAATCAAAGTTTAACAAAATTACATTACATCAATAAAAAGTTAACTAACATAATCATTCCACATAAGTATAGCTAATTCATCCCTCTTTGTTGTCCATTCATTACTCATCTCCAAACTCGCTATATTTTCATTTCCTGCTGTCTTATTAATCTCGAGCTCTTCTTCTTCATAACTTTTGTTTTCAAGAAAATCAGAAGGATTTATGATCATAATAAAGTTATGAAGTATACAACACATATTGACCACTCTCACTTGAACTTTAATATCAAAGGATGGTTCACTTCTCAAAATAGCCCACCGCTTCTTTAACAACCCGAATGTGCGTTCTATAATGTTGCGCAACGACGAATGTCGATAGTTAAACAACTCTTGAGCATTGGCAGACATGTGTCCACGGGTTTCAGATCGGTGGTCCCTTGTACCACGATAAGGCGCAAGAAATCTTGGGTAATGGCCATATCCGACATCTATTAAGTAATATTTATCTACAAAAAGATAATGCACAATAAATAATGATCATATCAGTTTATTCTAATTGCTAAAATTAAATATTTATTATCTGTTGGGATAGCTAGCTTAGTAGGCACATCTCTCACCGCCGCCCGTAGTACTTTGGGATCCCTAACAGATCCTTCCTATCCGGCCAATACATATGTGAATTTCATATCAAAATTTACAGCTGCCATTACATTTTGAGCAATTCTCCCCTTCCTAGTTTGATATCTAGGTTGATCTTTAATTGCTACCATTGTAGGGATGTATGAACCATCAGTAGCTCCAACATAGTCCTAACATATGTTAATAATACACTCAAAGTCATTGCACATTACTCAAAGTGTATTTGACTGGTAAAAAAATTAACTACCTATTGTGTTAATACCTCAAAGTAGTGTCCAAACGATTTGTAGAGGCTACTATTCTATAGCGTGTCATTTGGGCCTAGTTGTTTCACGTAATCATGTGTGATTCTTATGATAGCCCTTAAATACTTAGGTATTTTAATTAATTTTGAGATCATTTGGCTTAAATTTAAGTTTCGGCTTGAACCTCATCCCCAGCAGAGTCGTCAGAGCTGTGAGCATTGGATTTTCCAACCCACTTTCCCAATTATATGTTTTGACTTGAGTCGCCACCTATTCATTCTTAGGGATAGGTCCCGGGTATTTGTTTGTTTGGATAAGGCAAATGGTCTAATCAGAGTTAGGGTAAGTGGTTCGATTAAGCCCTGAGGAAGGTGTTAGGCACCCCAAGACCCCCGTTTTATAACGGTTACCTACTCCCTAAACTTAAGCCAATTATAATCTCAAAGTTTAATTAGAATATCCAAAGTTTTTAAGTGAGTGCTAATCCAAGAAAAATAGAAAGCTAGATGGCTAGGGTCGAACCCGAGTTGAGTTGCCTACGTACTCACATGGTGAGATCAGACCGAGCGTAGTTCTGGCACATGAGCCCTTGCCGAGGCTAGGGGGGAGTGTGTGTGTGCATAGGATGGTCAAAGGGTCTAGCCTAGAAGGCTATGGTTTAGTTGAACGGGGAGGTCAAGTGCACAAGTGTTAAGTCTAACCGCGGTTAGAGGGTATTTATCCATGGTTAGATGAGCTAACCAAAGCTAAGGACGTCCTACAAGTCTCTTTTTGGTCTTTTTGTATTTTTTATATTTTTTGAGATTTTTGGGGATATTTGAATGTTTTTTATATTTTGGTTATATTTGAATGTTTTTGGTGTTTTGAGATTTTATCATGTTTTTGGTATTTTGAGATTTTATCATGTTTTTGAATTTTCATATAGGTAAGGTTTTGACAAACTTAACTAAAGTCAAATTTAGTCCAAGAGTTTGGCTAAAAGATTATAGTTTAAGACATAAAGAGGGATGTGCCTTATGAATAGTAAATGGTCTATTACCAACACCTATTTTGTTGGATTGATGTTGATAATAGATCAAATACCATTGTCTTTAGTATGAAACATTTTTAAGAATGTCCTCTTTAAGTCCTTACACCATCATTTATCTTAAGTCCTTAAACCATCACCTACCCATTCAACATAGAACATGAAGGAAAAATAAAGAAATGAAAGAAAATGAAAACTCATCCTCTCCCTTTTAAGGTGGTTCATTTACACCATTATTAATGATGTAATGTTGCTCTAAAGAATGTTAGGGAGGGGATGAGCTTTCACAAAAAATTCTAGAAAGAGGACTAGAATCTCAAAAGAAAACAAAATGAAAAAGAGAGGTATAGCTTTAGCTTCCACTCTCTATGGGCCTACCCATATCCACACTTGTGGGTACATAAAAAAGAAGAAAATATGTACATGGAAAGGAAAAGAAAAAAGGAGCATCTCCTTGCCTTTGATATGGGGTCCCTCTACACCATTAGATTGGTGTAGAGAGGCCCAACTATGCTTGAGAAATGAGAGATCAAGAAGAGATAACCAAATAAAAAAAAGATAAAAAAGAAGAGAAAATGAAAGAAGGAGTGCCTACTCCTCCAAGAATTCTCCTTCAATGCTCCAAGGGGTAGGGTTTTAGAATCCACAAAGGAAGAGAGTTAGTGAAGAACTCTAAGCTTTTAGTCTTAGAATTCTTTCCAAACTCTAAACCTTAGTTTTTTCTCCCTTCTTCAAACTCAAGAGAAACACAAGTGGGTGGGAACCTTGTAGGGGTCTTGAGGGATGGATCTAAGGGGCTAAGGGATTGGTATTTATAGGAAAACTAAGAGGTTGGGTTGTGTCTTTTACATGGGGGATAAAAGGAGCTAGTGGGTAAAGACTTGAGTGTTGTAAGGTGAGTTGATAGATTGAGTGTTGTAAGGAGTGTAAGAGAGTGTAAGAGAGTTGGTGGGTTGAGTGAACTATGAGTTATATGAGTATGAGTTGTAGGATATAGGGTGTAAGAGAGGTGTAAGAGAGTTGGTGGGTTGAGTGAACTATGAGTTATATAGGTATGAGTTGATGTAAGAGAGGTGTAAGAGAGTTGGTGGGTTGAGTGAACTATTAGTTATATGGGTATGAGTTGTAGGATATAGGGTAGGTGGATATGGATATGTGGATTAGGTCTTATGGATCATGGGTTATTAGTAGATGGGTCATGGGTTATGATTATTGGACTTTGACTATGACATTTGGGCTTGGGCTATGAAAATAGGCTTTGGCTTAGGCAATTGGGTGATTGGGTATTTGGGCTTGACTACTTGGGTTGGGTAATAAAATTAGGTAATTGGGTTTGATTGAGTTGTCTAGGTATAAGTTTGGTCAAATGGGCTTGGGCCTTGGGTATACCTAGGGCTTACTAAGGTCAGGCTAGGGCTACCTAGGGTTTGGGTTTAGGACTACCTAGGGTTAAGCTTAGGGTTAACTAGGGTTTAGTCCTATGGTTAAGGGCTTACCTAGGGTTTGGAACTAGGGTTGATCTAGGGTTTGGACCATAGCTAAATTAATTAACCACGGTTAAGGGGGTGTAAAAATAGGGTGCTGACAGCTGCCCCTCTTTGTCGGAGAATGCCAGGTTGGCAATTGAACGACAAAGACTGGAATCAACCAATTTTTACACCGAAGCCGATGGGATGAAAGCAAGCATGAAGAGTAAGGGGAGTGAACACGCGTCTGCTCCAACAGATATGAGATGAGGGTTGATCACACAACCATTCACTGGAAATGAGGTGAAGGTTGATCACACAACCATGAACCATTCACTGGAAATGAGGTAAAGGTTGATCACACAACCATTTCACCGGAGATGAGGTGAAGGTTGATCACACAACCATTTCACCGGAAATGAGGTGAAAGTTGATCACACAACCATCCACCGAAGATGAGGTGAAGGTTGATCACACAACCGTGTCACCGAAGATAGATGAGGTGAAGATCGATCACACAACCGTTTCACTGAGGATAGATGAGGTGAGGGTCGATCACACAACCGTTTCACCGATGATAGATGAGGTGAGGGTCGATCACACAACCGTTTCACCGAGGATATATGAGGTGAGGGTCAATCACACAACCGTTTCACTGAGGATGGATGAGGTGAGGGTCGATTACACAACCATTTCACCGAAGATAGATGAGGTGAGGGTCGATCACACAACCATTTCACCGAAGATAGATGAGGTGAGGGTCGATCACACGACCATTTCATCGAAAATGAGGTGAAGGTTGATCGCACAACCATCCACCGAAGATGAATCAAAGCAATGATGGGTGCAAGATTAGCGTCACTGGAGGCTGTAAACGACACCCGGTCACACGACCGCATCCGCATACCCCTTGATTAGTGAGCTAGTAGAGCAAGAAGAACTTCACTGGAGGCCGCAACTGACACCCGGTCACACAACCGTGACAGTATACTCCTTGATTAGTGAAAGGGAAGCGAACCAGTAGACAACCGCCCGATTGTCTGACAAGGATAAAGAAGGATAAAGACAGCCGCCCGACTGCTTCACCTGGTAGCAAGCCAAGATAGTGTAGACAATCGCCGGATTGTCTCACTGAAGGGGAATGAGACACAGTGCAGACAACGGCCCCATTGCCTGACTGTGTAACAAGATAAGGAGGGTAAAGACAGCCGCCCGACTGCTTCGCTTGGTAGCAAGCCAATATAGTGTAGACAATCTCCCGATTGTCTCACTGAAGGGGAATACAACACAGTACAGACAACGGCCCCATTGTCTGACTGGGTAGCAAGATAAGGAGGGTAAAGACAGTCGCCCGACTGCTTCCTCTGGTAACAAGCCAAGATAGTGTAGACAACTGTCCGATTGTCTCACTGAAAGGGAATGCAATACAGTGCAGACAACGGCCCCATTGCCTGACTGGAAAGCAAGATAAGGAGGATAAAGACAGCCGCCCGACTGCTTCACCTGGAGAGATCGAAATAGGTTGCTGATAAGAGTTCTAGAGAGTATGACAATGAGTTTGAAAATTTGAATGAATTGGACATGAGGGAGTGAGAGTTGTGACCCTGAGCCATTGCACGTATCTTTGCCTCTCTGTATACATCCGACTTGCTGAACTGGATTGCCCCCGGCTCAGATGGTCTAATTGTTGGTACTTGCCCCCAAGGTGTACTGATCTTTTTCAAACATCTGTGACATCCAGGATAGTCTACTGACTTTGCCTTGCCATGGTTCCAGTGTTTTCCTTGCACCAGCGAGAGTGAACAGTCGACTTTGAGCTGACTCTACTGGGGAATGGACTTTGACTGATTATGAATGCAAACGACTTGATAAAAGAGTGATGGATTGACTGACAGGTGATGCGAACAACTTAATAAGATTGATGGATTGACTGACTAGTGGTTTGACGGTAGATTGACAGTTGACCAGCAGACTGCTTATAATGAAATCGACCATTTGACAGTGTGCCTGAGATTGCCTACAATGGGAGACCTAGCTAGGTTCCTTTGCCTTTAGGTAAAATGATTAAGCTGTGGTTGATCATCTTTGGATTAGATCTGTATTTCCTCCTGATTGATCAATGCCCAAACTTATATTGATTATGCTTCCTTATTTTGCTCCTGAACTTTTCCACTTTTCACCGGAACTCGGTTGCACATTTTAATTTTTGTCCTTTTTTTGCCCCTGGACCTTTTCAGGTTTTTACCAGGACTGGGCTTACGTAATTTTTGAGCAATAGTAGGATTGATGACTCCATACTATGCCCGTGCAATTTGAAATTTGATTTATCCCTTTTTTGCCCCTGGGCCTTTTCAGGTTTTCTCCAGGACTGGGTATACAAACTCTGCATTTTTCTGTTCTTGAACTTTGCTTTGATAATTCTCCGTTCTCCCCTTATCACCGTCTGTCGGAAAGTGAGGACGAATGCTTTTGAATGTCCACGCTCAATTCCTTTCAAAGATCAAAGAGGGCTTAGTGTTCAGGACGAAACGTGGTTTGGCTAGAAACGAGATAAGGCTCAAATTTACTGTTTCAGCAAGGGTAGGGCACCCTATGATACTTGTTCAGTGTCGGGGTGGAACCAGCTTCTGAATGCCTTGTCCTTTGGTGAAGCTTTGCTTCGTCGTTGGCCAAGTACCTTTTTTTTTTTTTTTTTTTTTTGTGCATGATTGTCTTGTATTGTTGGCATTTGCTGTGTTATGACCGAACCTGATTTCAGGCTGCCTACGTACCCAAATAGGGATCAGGTCATGACGTAGTTCGGCTAAAAAGCCACTCTGTTGTTGTTCTTTGCTGGTTGTTTCTCTTGCATTGTTCTTTTGACTTTCACGGGGTGCCCATGTGTGGGTTTTGAAAGAAAGGCTATTAGGCTCAAAGGTCTAACTAGCGGATATATATAGCATAGGTAAGCGAGGTATAGTGAGGTTTATCAAAAGATGGCCTCTTATCATTTCCTTAATTGGTCAAGAGCATGTACGTTCATTGCATCGTCCTCATTTCAGTTGGTTGGGATTTGACGGCTCAAAGAGGTCTTCGTTGCCCCTGTGTTACTCTTGCCTTGGTTCATTCAATCTTGAGGGAATATCTATCGATTTGAACACTATGATTTCCATTGAATGATCAATTTCCATTATCAAATTGTCCCTTATGGGCATTAGAAACTAGTTCAGTTCCCAAATTAGGCATCTCAGAGCACAATAGAAGTTTGATTTAAAAAAAACTATTTCATTGCATTGCACAAAAATGGTGAACATACTCGATGTAAGACAAACATGACTCAAAGGGCCACTGGCTACTCGACTGACTCGGACTAGACGACAGGACTGACACGGGCCGACAAGCCGACTGCAAGACATTGATAATGAAATGAAACAAAGACACGACAAACATAGAGTTTGCTCAAAATTCGACTGTAGGGGCTTCCGGCTGATGCGCCTTAGTTCCCAGGAGTAGCATGATTAGGCAGAGGGACTTGGGTGATGTCGGTGTTCCCTGGTGCAAAACAAATTGCTTCTGTCTCCAATAGGTCCTGGACAGCATGCCTTAGGTCATAGCACCGATCTGTAGGATGCCCCGGTGATTGATGATATCCACAGTGCTGCTCCGGCCTGTATCCCTTTGGAAGGTTGACTGGTGGAAGCTGAGGCTCCTTAAGTGTGATCAGCTTCTTGCCCAACAGAAATGGGAGAAGTGCCGACAAAGAGTACGGGATCGGTGTGAACGCCCGATTTTTCCTTTGTTCAAATGTCATTTGGTGGGAGAGGAGTTTTCCCTGGTTTTGTTGAGCTTGCTAAGGCTGCCAAGCCTGCTGGGGCTGCCGAGGTTGTTGGGGCAAGTTAGGGACTCGTATGGCTGCAACCATTTGTCCATCATTTTCTCTTCTTCTGTTATCCTTTCTCGGAGGTAAGGGAGCACGAGAAGAGGATGCACCTTTTGACCCCTTGAACATGTCAAATGCCCAAACGTCATCCATCGTTGCCTCAATCCGGGCGCCACATTTGGCCATAGTACTGAAGTCAGAGATCGGTTGTGCGGCCAGGAGTGTCTTAAGTGGATGCTTAAGAGTACGGAGGAAAGTGGTCACTTGCTCCTCCTCAGGTAAAGGGGTGCTCATTTTTCCGGCTATTTCTCTCCACCGAACAGAGTATTCAATAAAGGTCTCGTTATCCCTCTGTGACATTCTTTCTAGGTCTACCCTTTGCGGGACTAGGTCAACATTATAGGAGTACTTAGCCAAGAATGTCTCACACAGACCCTCCCATGTCCTAACTTTGTTGGGATCGACCTTAGTAAACCACTGCAAAGCTGCACCCTTTAAACTTTTCTGAAATAGTTGGACCAATAGTTTGTCATCATGTTCCAACTGGAACAGTTCTCCACGGTAAACCCTTAAATGCATTTCGGGACAACCCTTCCCATTATACTTCTCAAAGTCAGGTATCTTAAAATCGCGGGGCAGTTGAATCCCTGGGTGCATGCACATGTCCTTGAAATCATTTGATTTACGGGTTCCCTGAGATGTCTTGACTAGCTCTTCTAACTTCTCAATTCTTTCTCTGTAGGCATCAGGGATCTGGGCTGAACTGGAAGATATATGAGCGGACCCGGTATGGGGTTCAGCACCAGCTCTGGTTTCCTCCTCCTCAAACTGGTCAATGATGGGAGGTGTGATGTGGGGTATCGGTTGTGGTTGAACAGGTGGAGGTGGTATGCCGAAAGTGAAGTCGGGTTGTGGTTGGACGGGTGGTGGAGGGATATTGAGGGTATACAGTTGTGGAGGTTGAACAGGTAGTGGGGTATTGATAATAGGCGGTGGGATATGGTTGGTGACATGTGGTGGATTAGCTTGTGATGGACCTGGCACATCGGCCGGTCGAGAATTTGAGGAGGAGAGAGCATGTGTTATGGCCCGCATAAAATCATGCACAATGTTTTTCAGTTCTTCTATATTTTGGGCATTCTCAGCTATTTTTGCCTCAAGATTTAGGGCTTGTGCTTGTTGTGATGTCGGTGTGTCAGGGTCAGTCTCTTGGCCATCCCGAGGGTCCATGCTGCAATCGGTTGATCAAGTATCAACTGGTTTTGCTTTTCAAATACGTGCTTGACTCAGGATCTGCTCCTGAAATGATTGAAATGTACGGAGTAAGAATCGGAATAAGTAAGATTGGGGGAAGACTAGAAAGCATGTAGATGACCTAATAGGGTCTAATTGACATAGGGACAATGCCCCTAGTTTGAAAGTTTGGATTGACATGCAAGAGAGGATTTTTTTTTTTGATTTTTTTTTTATTGGGTGTGACAAGGCATATGTGATCCGATAGGGCATACGGACAGAAGTCCGACATGCATTAACCCGAGTTGTTGGGAACCGTGACCTATCAGGTCAAAGGTATAGGTGGGTCCGGTGAAGACCTATTTACCTGGGATTTGAACCCCATATGCTATGTCAAGAGGTAGGGTATGGTGTATTTTATTACAAGCACAACAAAAGGCTCAGTACATGCCCCCTGGATGGGTGTTTATCTGGACAAAATGTCCTGAAGTTCAGCCATGATTGGGGGGCAGGTATATGGTACAAGCAGGTTAGGGTTTAGAATATCCCTCCAGGGTGGGCTGCTTGTAGACTATACCTCAGCCTATTTTATATGTATGCATACTGGGGTAATGCAGGGTGTTCCTAAAGGATGGGGGATCACTTAACACCGTATATGCGACTCCCTGGTATAGAACATACCTGGGACGATTGGTGTAAGCGGGAGCGTTCAGAATCCTTCCCTGAGAGTAGTCACCCAGCAGGAGTAATTCCGCGGACCTCCAAGACTGTTAAGCCCCTGTCACTGAGGATAGTCATCCAGCAGCCGTGAGCGTAATAAGCCTGTCTAATGGGTATTAGGTTGTTACACTAGTATGCTATGCATGAAATGCACTGTACAAGGAACATCCCAAAAAGTATAAAGAATCGGCACTTAATTAAATACTTAGGTATTTTAATTAATTTTGAGATCATTTGGCTTAAATTTAAGTTTCGGCTTGAACCTCATCCCCAGCAGAGTCGCCAGAGCTGTGAGCATTGGATTTTCCAACCCACTTTCACAATTATATGTTTTGACTTGAGTCGCCACCTATTCATTCTTAGGGATAGGTCCCGGGTATTTGTTTGTTTGGATAAGGCAAATGGTCTAATCAGAGTTAGGGTAAGTGGTTCGATTAAGCCCTGAGGAAGGTGTTAGGCACCCCAAGACCCCCGTTTTATAACGGTTACCTACTCCCTAAACTTAAGCCAATTATAATCTCAAAGTTTAATTAGAATGTCCAAAGTTTTTAAGTGAGTGCTAATCCAAGAAAAATAGAAAGCTAGATGGCTAGGGTCGAACCCGAGTTGAGTTGCCTACGTACTCACATGGTGAGATCAGACCGAGCGTAGTTCTGGCACATGAGCCCGTGCCGAGGCTAGGGGGGAGTGTGTGTGTGCATAGGATGGTCAAAGGGTCTAGCCTAGAAGGCTATGGTTTAGTTGAACGGGGAGGTCAAGTGCACAAGTGTTAAGTCTAACCGCGGTTAGAGGGTATTTATCCATGGTTAGATGAGCTAACCAAAGCTAAGGAGGTCCTACAAGTCTCTTTTTGGTCTTTTTGTATTTTTTATATTTTTTGAGATTTTTGGGGATATTTGAATGTTTTTTATATTTTGGTTATATTTGAATGTTTTTGGTGTTTTGAGATTTTATCATGTTTTTGGTATTTTGAGATTTTATCATGTTTTTGAATTTTCATATAGGTAAGGTTTTGACAAACTTAACTAAAGTCAAATTTAGTCCAAGAGTTTGGCTAAAAGATTATAGTTTAAGACATAAAGAGGGATGTGCCTTATGAATAGTAAATGGTCTATTACCAACACCTATTTTGTTGGATTGATGTTGATAATAGATCAAATACCATTGTCTTTAGTATGAAACATTTTTAAGAATGTCCTCTTTAAGTCCTTACACCATCATTTATCTTAAGTCCTTAAACCATCACCTACCCATTCAACATAGAACATGAAGGAAAAATAAAGAAATGAAAGAAAATGAAAACTCATCCTCTCCCTTTTAAGGTGGTTCATTTACACCATTATTAATGATGTAATGTTGCTCTAAAGAATGTTAGGGAGGGGATGAGCTTTCACAAAAAATTCTAGAAAGAGGACTAGAATCTCAAAAGAAAACAAAATGAAAAAGAGAGGTATAGCTTTAGCTTCCACTCTCTATGGGCCTACCCATATCCACACTTGTGGGTACATAAAAAAGAAGAAAATATGTACATGGAAAGGAAAAGAAAAAAGGAGCATCTCCTTGCCTTTGATATGGGGTCCCTCTACACCATTAGATTGGTGTAGAGAGGCCCAACTATGCTTGAGAAATGAGAGATCAAGAAGAGATAACCAAATAAAAAAAAGATAAAAAAGAAGAGAAAATGAAAGAAGGAGTGCCTACTCCTCCAAGAATTCTCCTTCAATGCTCCAAGGGGTAGGGTTTTAGAATCCACAAAGGAAGAGAGTTAGTGAAGAACTCTAAGCTTTTAGTCTTAGAATTCTTTCCAAACTCTAAACCTTAGTTTTTTCTCCCTTCTTCAAACTCAAGAGAAACACAAGTGGGTGGGAACCTTCTAGGGGTCTTGAGGGATGGATCTAAGGGGCTAAGGGATTGGTATTTATAGGAAAACTAAGAGGTTGGGTTGTGTCTTTTACATGGGGGATAAAAGGAGCTAGTGGGTAAAGACTTGAGTGTTGTAAGGTGAGTTGATAGATTGAGTGTTGTAAGGAGTGTAAGAGAGTGTAAGAGAGTTGGTGGGTTGAGTGAACTATGAGTTATATGAGTATGGGTTGTAGGATATAAGGTGTAAGAGAGGTGTAAGAGAGTTGGTGGGTTGAGTGAACTATGAGTTATATAGGTATGAGTTGATGTAAGATAGGTGTAAGAGAGTTGGTGGGTTGAGTGAACTATGGGTTATATGGGTATGGGTTGTAGGATATAGGGTAGGTGGATATGGATATGTGGATTAGGTCTTATGGATCATGGGTTATTAGTAGATGGGTCATGGGTTATGATTATTGGACTTTGACTATGACATTTGGGCTTGGGCTATGGAAATAGGCTTTGGCTTAGGCAATTGGGTGATTGGGTATTTGGGCTTGACTACTTGGGTTGGGTAATAAAATTAGGTAATTGGGTTTGATTGAGTTGTCTAGGTATAAGTTTGGTCAAATGGGCTTGGGCCTTGGGTATACCTAGGGCTTACTAAGGTCAGGCTAGGGCTACCTAGGGTTTGGGTTTAGGACTACCTAGGGTTAAGCTTAGGGTTAACTAGGGTTTAGTCCTATGGTTAAGGGCTTACCTAGAGTTTGGAATTAGGGTTGATCTAGGGTTTGGACCATAGCTAAATTAATTAACCACGGTTAAGGGGGTGTAAAAATAGGGTGCTGACACAAGCCTCAGCATGGCCACTGCCATCAATGTTGCAGCTCTGAAGTAAATCTCATTCATATCTCTCTGTCTACTTTCCTCCTTATCCTTCAACCCCAACTTGTTCGAATTCTTGCTGATATGATCAATTGTGTCTCTCACTCTATCCACTACTATCTAACTTCCACCCATAGTTTTAGTACTTATGCTAATCTAAACCAACCTTAGGTGTTCAATAGCAGAAGTACTCCTTAACAAAGAGATGTCTTGAACAAACCCATCTGTAAAATCTAATCACATTAACCCAGTAGTCACCATTCAACAAACACAAAACAATGAAACAATTCAAAACCCATACTTAACCTCAACACCCCTAGTCATAAAAAAGAATCCAACTTACAAATAATATAAGAAACAGGTTTTTGTTAAGCCAAGAAGAGAACACAATCTATTTCAGAAGATGATCTAATCCCTACCCGGAACAAAAATTTCTCAGTCAAACTCAGAAATTAATCATGCCTCATTTCGAGAAAAGCAATTTAATACATATCCAGAACAAAGAATTCAGGAATCTTAATGAAAAATTCCTTGCGGCACCATATCCCCAGACCTTGCGTATCCAACAACCAGAGTTGTCCAAGTCACTGGGCTTCTATGAATCATTTCATCAAACACTTTTCTGGACAATACCATCTTCCCAAGTTTCACATACATATCGACCAATGTTGCCGATACAAACAGATCAGATCAAAAACCCATCTTGATCAACTGATTGTGGAGTTACTGACCTTCTTTAATGGCCACATTGAATTCACGTACTTCTCCAAGGATGAGAAGGTGTAGTTATCAGGAATAAAACTGGTTTCGCTCCTGAGGTGTCTGTAAAGGCAACTCTAGGTCAGATTGAAACATCGAGCAGTGCTAGCCCTACTCCAGACATTCCCCAATCTCAACCTAAAACCAACACATAGGTCTTGGTTTTTTATTGAATGAAGGACAAGTGTTGGTTTTAGGCCGAGAGTATGCCTGGAGTAGGGCTACTCCATTCTCTATTAAAAGAGTTTGTGAGTTTTTAGGAATTGAGCTCGTCTCAGCTACACTTCAAGTTTTTAGGAACAAAGCTAGTCTCAGCTACACTTCAAAGCCATTTGGGTTTGCCGTGAGTGAAGGAAACCAAATGCACAAACCATTTTCAACGGGTCTTTACGTGTTATGTTTATGCTTAGCATTTTTGTTTATCGTCAATTTAGACTATACACCCAACTCAACTCGGGGATACTCGAATGACAAATTCATAATTTTATGTTTTGTACTAATATATACAATTGTAGAGCTACACTCAAGTCAAGTTGACTTGTCGGCTAAACTCACCTCAGCTCTTTGAATCCATTAAGTCACATTTTAGACTTGAAAGATCAAACCAAGCTTTCATTTGAGCTTGAACATTTAAACAAGTCAATGTCAAGCCAGACCCTGTTTGATTCGGCTTGACTTACAGCTCGACCCGTTTAGGGTTCGGTTCTCAGCTCAAAATATAATTGATAATCTATATCTATACATAATATTTTTTGATAATGTTATTTATGTTAATATAAAATAATATTTTTACCTTTCTTTATCATATATTATAATAATTTGTAATTAAAACAAATAAACTTAAGAGATAATAATAATAATAATAATAATAATAATAAAGTCAGGAAGTTAAAATTAGAAACTTTGACCCAACTCTCTACTCTCGTGATTGGACGAATACTCCTAGATCATATTTTTGTATATAAATGTATTATCTTTTGTAGTTTCTTGTTTTATAATTTATTAATAATATTTTATTAAAATAATATAATATAATATGGGAAATCAATCTTGAGCCAACCCGAGTTCTGCCGTCTTGAATAAAGTTTGAGCTCGAACATGCTTGTTCAAGCCAAGCTCAAGCCTAAACATTTGACATCTAATCAAGCTCAAACCAAGCTCAAGTTGAGCTCGAGCATGTTCAAGCCAAGCTTAAGCCTAAACATGTGAGATCGAATCAAGCACAAGCCAAGCTAAAGCTTGGTCAAGCTCGGCTCAGCTCGACTCGAATAACCCCCAACATAATTGCATTTACACTAGGGTTTTTATTGAGAAAACAAAAAAGTGATGAGAGATTTGCAACCCCTTTTTTTTTTTTTCAGGATCTCTCATCCGTCGTACTGTCGTAGATGTGGGCATCTCATCATCTACGTAAATTTGGTGTGCTTTGATTTGCTTTTGCATTATTTCTTACAGGGCAAGTCTTCCGTCAGAGATTCGAAGATGATGAAAAAAGTTTTAGTTAGGAGTTGCCAGAATCTTTAGCAGTCCATAGTAGGATTTTCAAGTTTGGCGTATGGTGAGAAAATGTTGGTGTGGGCCTATACAGAGGCGGAGCCAAGGGGCAGGGAGGGGACATGCCTCATTGGCCCCAAAAAAAAATTTTTCGGGGGCCCAACGAAAAATTCCTGGCTACGCCCCTGCGCCTATATATGGATATACCTTCCCACCGGCATGCACCTCTGTGTATGAGAGAGAGAGGGAGAGAGAGAGACTCCAAAATACATAAGCCACTCTTATTTATTTTCCAGTACAACAAATGGAGAATATAAGCTCTAGTTTTTCATGGGGCTTCACATTACTATTACATTATGACTAACGTACGGTAGCCAAGTCCTAACCAATAGTAGGAACCCTTGTAACAATCCCACTCTTGTTAACCCAAACCCAAACCCTAGTGCATAGGAAATCTCCGCTGACAAGCGATCCTTCTAACACGATGATAGCAGTGACCAATGGATTCTCCCTCTCAATTGTTGCTGCAGCAACCTCCCCCTGTGTCTCCAGGAGCTCCGGCCACGAACTCTTACCTACATAAATAGGCCATTAGAACACAATCATATATATGTTAGAAGGATATATTACTATGCATGAAACAATTTATAAAGATGAAAAAAGATCTCTACGCTGTATACATGATAATCTTCGTAGTAAAACTGATCCTTACCAGCGCACTCCGATGCCATCTTCCTGTATTCTGATCAGAATTCTCTTCTCTTCTTTTCTTCCTCTCGTCTCGGTTCGCCCTTCTTGTGATATAAGGATTGTTGTGATGAGATGAGTATTTATAGAGTTGCATTTTGAGAGCTCATGGCTTACGTTTTTTGACTGTCAAGCCATAATAATACAAGTTTGAAGTTTAAACTTTAGAGGAAACTGAAATTTGACTATTTCAATGACAGCGACCTATCTACGTTTACAGATTACAATGGCAAATCTTATCGATAAGGATGGTTTATGCTTCAAGTAATCTTCCAAACAAAAGAATTAAATTATTTATTTCCTTAAAACTGAAATTTTGTTTCACCTTGGTTGGCTCTATGTACATATTTGTAGCACAAAATCTGTACTTAATTATGTGGTAATCCGCCAAATTTAAACATGCGATAAACGACTAAGCATTCGGTGTTACTGCATTGATTATGAAGACCTTACATGTCTTGATTTACCTAGACCCATGGTCCGGTATCCTCCCATCGATGGGCGTATTCCTAACAGGCATGCGTGGCTACCAATCTGGACCATCGATATCCTAATGTAATGCAAGTCCTTGTATTGAGCAATTTGACTACGACTACTTAGCAAGGGAGTCATATACAGCCCATCATGTGTTATTTTGAGAGGCATAGGTTAGTCAAACCTTAATATGTTTGGTTGCCGTGAAGATAAGTCATAATATGGAAAAGAAAAGAAAATTTCAGATTTCTAATTCAAGTCTTAGTTGTGATTTCTCTAATTTTCTTTTCTTTTCCATGGGTTCACTTATTTTCTCGACAACCAAATATAGGATTCTTTCTTTTATGTTATAGATAGAGGAAAATGTATGAGCACAAGAAATTTTCAAAAACCTAAATAAGCATAAAATCATAATGATTTATGGAAAAACCGATCCTGGTCCATGTTGCCAAACCCCAAATTTTAGGGATAAAGCACGGATAATGAGAAGGAGGAGGGTGGGTGGTGGGTGAAGTTGGGTACTTTAGACGTCTTTAGTTTGATAATTTTAATTATTTCTTCCTTGAAAATTTCTCTATTTTTCATTTGTAAAGCTTATTGTCTTGAAATGGTTTTGAGGTACAAAAGTCAATGGCTGAGAGAGAGAGAGAGAGTCCTTTGTCTAGACTCTTAAGACTATATGCATGGAGGAAATTAAATTAGCGTCATCAAAGGAAACAGCAGTTTCTTTTGATTAATTCCCAAATCTTGTTATTCAATATATATTCAAAGAAATGGAATCTCAAAAACAAAATTTATTTTTTAGGGGCTGTTGGGCATCATTCCTTGGGAACTATTTTTCCTATCCCGGGAACGAAAACAGTCTAAACGCATTTAGCATGTCATTTTTGGGAAATGACTTTAAGAATCACCATGCTTTATGCACAGTTTTTAGGGAACAAAAAAAAGTTGTTTTCCAGAATCAATTCTGAAAAACATGCTCAAAACCAACGAGATAAGCATCAAAATTGACGAGATAGATGAGACATAATAAAAAACAAATTTGTATTTTATGATACTTATATGTGTTAATGATATAACCATATTTAATGCCTAAATTTTTTTTTTTTTCATCCAAATGTAATTCTGTTATTTCTTTCCTTCATAAGAATCAAAACTTATAAGAATTAATTCTTTTTCAGAATGACCAAATCACCAGAATTGATGCAAACATCCCCTTATTCAATCACTATTGTTATTCTATGGTTTTTATAAAGAGTTAGTGTAGGGATACTCCCAAATATACTCTCAATTCCTAACCGTTTATCTCAATTATTAAACAGTTAAGATTAGACTTGATGTGGCCTTAGAAAAGACATTACAAGCCAACTCAAATCCTGGCCCTTAACATTGATTTTATTAGCCACACTCTCCTATTACATTCTCCCCTTTTCTGGGCAAGAATACAAGGATTTTGTGGTGGGCTCACGAGGACTGAACACAAAAATTTTTCTTGTTGCCTTGTTGCCCAAAAATGTTAAGAGTGCATAAGAAGAAAAGTATGGCTAGCACTCCCCAAATAACATTTCACCTTCTTTTATTAAGGAAAAAATTACATAAAGCTGTATGACTCCCCGCTACCTATATGTTTCAAAATGACCTAAAGCTGCCCCTGTCTTTGAATTATCCCTTGATAATTGGCTTAAATGCCTGCTTTTACTAATGAGCAGTGATAGGCGTACCCATTCAGTTGTTGAGCATTTAAGAAGGGGGGCATCCACCAATAGGTGGATGCCTTAGGTTTAGAAATGGGATTCATGGGTACGTTAACTATTTCCCTTTACTAATTGACCAAATGTCCCAAGTGGGAATGCTATAAGTGGTGGGTTCTCTTTATCAACTGCGAATTGTGTTACGGCTACTCGATATCTTTCTACTTTGGTCCCTGTTGTATCTTGATTATGTATAGTTATTACAAAGTCAGGCATGATCTGCCTTTGAAGTCATCTTTCCAAAAGATCTTTGTGCTGAGTTGCATTCACTAAGGGTGTGTTCGGTTGAAGGGTAAATGGGTGGGAGAAAAGAAAGTAAAGTAAAAGAATTGTATAATTTCTCTTGTGTGTTTGGTTTGAGAGAAAAGTATTAGGAGAAAATATAAATTTTTCCAAAATTACCCATTGCTATCTTTAAGAATATAATCATACAAAATGGTAGAATTTGAATAGTGGGGGTTTTACTTCACTTTCTTTCACAATTCCTTCATTAATTTGGTTGAAATATGGTTTGGGTGAAAGTGATGCATAATAGAGAAAAGTGAGGTTTCACTTTCCTCCAAAATCACTCAAACCGAACATGGTGAAAGTGGGGTTTTCTCCCACTTTCACCTACTTTCCCTCACAATCTTTTCAACCGAACACACCCTAAATGGACTCCTCACTTGATCTAATAGGTGAATTTTTCAAATAATTAAGCCTAGAAATAAGGGATCCGGCTCATTTGCTTGGAAAGCAGTGCTGGGATCTTGCTTGGGTTTTAACCCAAGCCAGACACGTCATCTCTTAAAGATCCAACAACCCATGATTGCCCACCTAAAGCGTTTTAGTAAAACGGAAAATGGACGACAAATCTCTCACCTCTCCTTCAGTTTCAAATTAGCTCAAAATCTGCTTTTTTCTTCTCCATTCTTCTCCATCTCATTCTCGTTCTCTCAGTCTCCAGCTATGGCAGCAACCATGGCAATGGCGATGACGTCAGGGCAAGTAGACCGGATCCAATTACAAGAGGGTCTATTGTATGTCATCAAAAAAAAAAAACCAAATCATCTTCTCTTTCCCAACTGAAGGAAAAAACCCCTCCCAAATCATCTCTTTCCCAAACCGAAGGAAAACTCCAACGATTCGACTAATCGGCACCGGCGAGAATACCTGTAACCGGCGATTTTCATTTCCCACAGGTGAAACCCCTCTGTTTCACAATCTTCTTCCATTTTTGGGTTTTGTTTTCAGCAAAACATATCCTCTAAAATTGGGGGACGCCCTAGATGTTTGCTAATAATCCATATTTCTCTATGCCTGGGATTTGATTTATATTAAGGGGTTTAATAGGGTTTTTTTTTTTTTTTTTGTAGTTCTAATCCTTGATCGATAATAAGGTTTAACCCAGATTTCTATGTAGAAGAAGATGATTACTCACTCTCAAAAAAATATTCAATTCGAAGGACAATAACCTCCTATAGTATGGTCACCTTTGGGCAAGACAATCTAACCTACTTCAGTTATGCCCATTCGAATCACTATCTTACAGATCAAACCTAAACCCCATAGGATGATCTAAACCTTAGTTCCTTATATTAATTTCAGTAAAGTATCAAGTTGTTTCTTCATTTCATGTCAAAACCATAAGAAAATGATGTTCATACACTAAAACAGCTCTTTATAGTGCTCAAAAGTCCGAATGGACCTAAAAAATGAAATCAAAACACCTAAAAACCTTAAGAATGGTCAGACACTCCCCTGGACATGTCCTGGGATGTGACACGGGCAGGGGATATGCCCTACGAGTGTCACGTACGCATCACGTGCAGAATCTATGATTCACGCGTGAGTATAGCATGTCACGCATGGGTTTGCACATCAAGCATGCGCGACTTGACATTGTTCATGCGGTCCGGTCTGGACCCCGGTTCGGTCCGGTTTCGTACATCGGTCTAGTCCGGTTCAAGAGCTCAATCCGGTTCGACTCAACCGGGCGGTCAAACAATCGTGTCGGATCAAGATCCATCCAGGTCGGGTTACTGTTCGGTTTGGGTCCAAACACATCTGGTTCAGGTTACTGTTCGGGTCAGGTTCAAGCCCTTTCGGGCTATAGTCATTTTCGGGTTCTGTTCAAGTCCAATTCAATGGGTTGGGTTGACCCTCGGGGACTGTCTTCCCAACCCGAAAACAGTTTTTTTTTTTGAAACTCCAAATGTTGTATGCAAAAAGATTATGCTCCTACTTTTGCAAGAATGGACTAATAGGGTCAGCTACCTAGATGTCATTACTATATAGATAGATCTCGTTGTGAAAAGACTTCTTACGAGAGAATTCATGGGTAGAGCCAAAGGGTGTGAACTATACAAGTTATCAATCTTGAACACCAACATTTACTGACTAAACACAAAACTCAAAATTGCTACTCCATACTATCTTCTTCGTGCAACCCGACAAAGACCCAACCATTCCGCCAAAACATTCCCCTCATCATCGAGGTCAATCGCATAAGCATTTGGTGTGCCAAAACAAAACCCGATGGAGCACGAGCTCGATCAAGCTTGTTTAAGCCAAGCTGATCAAGCCTAAACATATGAGCTCGAATCAAGCTCAAGCCAAGATTGAGCATTTTCACGCCAAGGTGAAACTTGGCCAAGCTCAGCTCAACTCGACTAAAATATAGTCCTATAAATTACGCTAGGGTTTCATTGAGAGAAAACAAATAAGTGAAGAAAGATTTGCAACCCCATTTTTTTTACAAGATCTCTCATTGGACATAGATGTAGGCATCTTGCCATCTACATAAATTTGGTGTGCTTTGATTTGTTTCTATTGCCAATGAGACGACAAACCATGTCTTTAGCCGCCAGGGAGCAAGGGGGGTGCTATGCCCGCCCCCCCCCCCAATTTTTTTGTTATTGTTTGAAATAGTGGGTCTCTTAAATTATTTATATATTTTTAAGTATACTTGCCCCCCCCCCCCCCCAATTTTTTTTTTTTTGTTTTATATATACTAGCGGATGGCACATGCGATGCACGTGAGAGCAAGGGGAAGGAGTTAACCACAGTTAATAGGAGTTAAAAGGGACACGTGTTAACCCGCGGGTGCGATTGAATTCGCTAGTGACACCTGCGATGCACATCAGCGCGAGGGGAAGGAGTTAACCACAGTTAATAGGAGTTAAAAGGTACACGTGTTAACTGTGATTGGCTATGATTCTAAATAGATAGATGAGCAAGGGGTAGTTCGGAAATATAAGTAAAACATTAAATCAAAGGCAAGGGGTAGTTTGGGAATTAAAGTAAAACATTAAATCAATGTGTTGTTTTTGTATAAAGCTAGTTTGGAAATTTCGGAAAATTCATCTACGTAAGGCTCTCGCATTATAATAGTAAAGATAAAGAAGATATAGTGGCCCCCAATTTTTTTTGTCATATTATAGTGGGCCCCACAATGAAGTCTTGTTATGCCCTTTAAGTTGCCACAAGTCCCTATTGACACCCCTTAACTATGGTTAAATTTTACCTACTCTTAGGGTTCACAACCTTATCCTTGCTTTTCATAAAAAATATTATATTTTTTTTAACCTTAGGAGTTAGTGAATTTTAACTAAGGCTTGAAAAAAATTGATAGTTAAAAAAAATAAAAATACGGATAGGTAGGTGAATCTTAACCACAATTAAAGGGTATCAATAGGGGCACTTGGTGATTTCAAGGACATTACCGGAAAAAAATTCTCCAAAATAAAAAAATTACCTAAAAAAAAAATTCTCGGGGGCTATGCCCCTGTTAGCCGCAAACGACAGAGAAAGAGGGAATGCTTGAAAGAGGATGGAAAAGATTTTGTTAGGGGTTGCCAAAATCTTCAGCTGGATATAAAGAGTGAAGAATGGCCCATGGTAGTAATTTCAAATTTGGTGGGTGGTAAAACAATGTTGGTGTGCACGTATGTGTGTGTGTGTGAGAGAGAGAGAGAAAGGGAGCGATGTCCATAAGCCACTCTTATTTAACTTTCCCTAGAACAAATTAATGGGCCACTCTTATTGAATTTTCAGTAGAACAAATTAATGGAGAATATAAACTCTAGTTTTTCAGGTGGCGCCCTTTCACATTACTATTACATTATGACTAACAGTAGTAGCATAGTTCCAGCTACTTTATGAAATCCTAACCAATCTTAGGGACCCTTGTAACAGTGCCACTATTGTCAACCCAAACCCAAACCCTAGTGCAGCGGAAATCTTGAATGACAAAATTTCCTTCTAAAACGATCCTAGCAGTGACCAAAGGATTTTCCCTCTCAATTGTTGCTGCAGCAACGTCCCCCTGTGTCCCCAGGAGCTCCGGCCACGAACTCTTACCTACATACGCCATTTAAACAAATCACATATATGTTACTCTGCATGAAACAATCTATAAAGATTACTTAACAAAGATCTCTTCGCCGTTTACACGATACTCTTCGTCGTAAAACTCGTAAAACTGATCCTTACCAGCGCATTCCGATGTCATCTTCCCTTATTCTGATCTGAATTCTCTTCTCTTCTTGTGATATAAGGATTGTTGAGAAGAGGTGAGAATTTATATGCATTTTGAGAGCTCATGGCTTGCGTTTTTTGACTGTTCTCTGTCTAGCCATAATATTAGAAGTTTGAAGTTTAAGTTTTAGAGGAAACTGAAATTTGACTATTTCAATGACAGCAACCTATCTACTTTTACAGATTATAATGGCAAAGCTTCAAACAAAATAATTAAATTATTTATTTCCTTAAAATACTGAAATTATGTTTCACCTTGATTAGCTCTATATATACATGTTTGTAGCACAAAATCTGTATTTAATTATGTGTTAATTCACCAAATTTAAACATGTCTTGATTTATGCAAAGTCTAAATTCAAATCTCCTCACATAAAGGAGGCTGGTTTACCTAGACGAGAGTCCTGGCTTCTCCTATCCATCGGTGCACGACTATTCCTAAAAGGCGGCTCCCATGGCAACCGATCTGGACCATCCTAATGTAATGCAAGTCCTTGTATTGAGTAATTTGACTTAAATTTCCGTACACACTAGGGTGCCAATAATCTGATATACGATGATTATTATAGGTGATAATTTGAAGTTATCAATATGAGATTAAGGGTCGGCCACTACGTACGGAGCAAGTGAGAGTCATGGCTTATTAGAGCATTCCTAGCAGACTCACCAAATTTTACTCAACAAAATAGTCAAAACTCAATTTTTTTCTATTTTGGTTATCCACATTTTAAAACACTCCCAACAGCCTCATTAATTTAACCAAAAAAAAGAAGGGAGAGAGAAAAATTATTTTATTATTTATGTGGAACCACAAAAATGAAGGGAGAGAAATATTTGGTTTGGTGAGTACTGTACACTCACCAAACCAAAAAGGTTACTTTGAAAAGGTTGTTGGAGACCCAATTTTACAGTTTTTTGTGTTTTGGCTCACCAAAATAAGGAATGCTCTTAGAGCATTCCCAGCAGCCTCACCAAATTTTACTCATCAAAATATCCAAAACTTACCTTTTTTTATTTTGACTATCAACTTTTTTAAAACACTCCCACAGCCTCACCAAAATAACCAAAACTCACATAATTTTATTATTTGTGTGGGACCACAATAGTACGAATGGAGAGAAATATTTAGCTATGGTGTACAGTACTCACCAAAGCAAAATCGTCATATTGATGAGGCTACTAAGGGCCATTTTTACCATTTTTAGTGATTTGCCTCATCAAAATAACCAAAAAGCTATTTCAGAGAGGCTGCTAGAAATGCTCTCATGTGTAATTTTGAGAGGCATAAGCCAGTCAAACCTTTATAAATTGAAACCAAATCCTCTACTGTGATTGCCAAATTTGGTAAATCTGGTTATCACCCCTGAAGTCGTCATGTGTTCCTTTTGACACCCCTTATCTATGGTTGATATTTACCCACCCAACCTTAATTTTTAGAAAAAATATTAATTCTTTTTTAAATATTTTAATTTTAAAAAAAAACCCAAAAAATAAGTTTTTAATATTAAAAAGAGAATTAATAATTTTTATTAAAAATATGAGTGGGTGAATATTAACCACAGTTAAGGGGTGTCAAAAGGGACTCATGGCAGCCTCAGGGGTGATAACCGGATTTGCCAAATCCGGTTATCACCGTAGAGGATTTGGTCTCTTATGAATTATGATATTCCCGACCTAAATTTTCTTTTCTGTTGTAAATAGTGCAAAATTTATGAACACAATAAACTCTTCAAAAAATATATAAGCACAAAACTATAGTGAATTTAAGGAAAAACAGATTTAAAATCCAGTAATTAACTATACCCAGGTAAAGGAATACTGCATCAGCTGGCTAGAATACCCCATGCATATCTTATGACATAAATCCTGAATTGTTATTACCTATTAGAATAGTGAAATCTAATACATGTTGTCAACACTAAATTTTAGGAATAAAGCATGGATAATGATGATGACAAGGAAGAGGAAAATTGGGCACTTGAGACATCTTTTGATAATTTTATTTATTTACTAATTCTTAAGAAATTTTTTAATTAGTGCTGCGAAGTGATTTCCATTTTCTATTTTTTCCTTCGTGGACTAATAAAAGAATATCCCTGATATGGTAGACTAGCTGACCTAAACCTTTGAACTTTGAATCATGAAACGTCTACCACAATTTTCCTTAAGACTTCCATGATAAAGCTTATCGATTTGAAACACGCCGTTTTGAGGTACATAGACGTGCATGTGTTCCAAAACAAGACTCTCCTCTCCCGTTGTAGCTGGCGAGGACACCCCCAGCTTCAACATTTTCACTCTCCACGTCATTTACGTACCCTTATGCATGAAGCCCAACACAATTCCGCATTGCGCCCATTGATGAGAAATAGAAAAAAACACCACTTTCTTTTGAAAAGACCTTAGATACTTTGAAGCTGACGGTTATGTCCTTGCCAGCACCAACTGTTGAGGATCCCGTGTCAAACAAAATGTCAATAGCAGAGAAGAGAGAGAGAGTCCTTTAACTAGGCTATATGCATGGAGAATAAATAACATGTATTTTTTATTAGGCAAACTCTCTTCTTTTAAAAGATTTTGTGGTGGGCCTTACAAGGTTTCGTTGAGAATGGCGCAACAACACACAAAATGATAATCGAAAGAACAAGAACAAAGAAAATAGAAAATTAGATGCAATATATTTAAAAACACACAAAATATACATGGTTCAGCTAATGATGCCTACTCGCATACATGGATCCACTCTACTTCACTTGCTCAAAGGCAAAAGTAATATAGAGATCTCTCTCTCTAAGAAAAAACTCACTTTGATTAGAATGATTAGAAACCCTAAACTTAAAAGTATCTTATATACTAGGGTTCAAACAGGGCTAAGAACGGAATTACTAAAACTGATCCCACAATACTCGCTCAAGTTAAGGTTATATATTTTCGCTCGTGCCAATCTCAGGCTCGGTCGACCAAAATGGCTACGGGTTTCCGCTTCTGCAATGCTCAAGTTATTCCCAAATGTAATTCACTCAAGCGACCTCATTCTCACTCGAGCCAAACAACCTAGATTAGTCTCCATACATAAAAGGTTTGGACACAAATACTTGTATTGTTGCCCAAAAAAGGTGAGTGCTTAGTAAGGAAAGTGTGGCTAGCACTCTCACAAAAAATATTTCACCTTCTTTTATTAAGGGAAAACTACCAAGGGATAATTCAAGACAAGGCAACTCTAAGTCATATTGAAACTTAGAGCAGTGCTAGCCCTACTCCAAGCATTCCCTACTCTCAACCAAAAATCAACAACATAAGTTTTGGTTTTTTATTGAATGAAGGACAAGTGTTGGTTTTGGGCCAAGAGTAGGGAATGCTTGGAGTAAGTCTACTCCATTCTCTATTGAAAGATTTTGTGAGTTTTCAGGAATTGAGCTCGTCTCAGCTACACTTCAAGTTTTTAGGAACAGAGCTAGTCTCAGCTACACTTCAAACCCATTTGGGTTTGGCGTGAGAAAAGGAAGCCAAATGCGCAAACCATTTTTAACGGGTCTTTAGGTGTTATGTTTATGCCTACCAATTTGGTTGATTGTCAATTTGGACTACACACCAATTGATTGTCAATTTGGACTATACACCAAGCTCAACTCGGGGTTACTCGAATGATAAATTCGTAATTTTATGTTTTGTACAAATATATACAATTGTAGAGCTGCACTCAAGCCAAGTTGGCTCGTCAGCTAAACTCACCTCAGCTCATTTGGATCAAGTCACATTTCAGACTTGAAAGATCAAACCAAGCTTTTATTTGAGCTCGGATGTTTAAACAAGCCAAGGTCAAGTTAACCTTATTTGATTCGGCTTGACTTAAAAATTGACCCGTTTAGCACTCGGTTTGGCTTGAACTCAGCTCAAAATATAATATTCTATATGTATACATAATATTTTTTGATAATTTTATGTATGTTAATATAAAATAATATTTTTACCTTTCTTTGTCATATATTATAACAATTTGTAATTAAAATAAATAAACTTAAGAGATGATAATAATAATAATAATAATAATAATAAATTTAAGAAGTTAAAAGTAGAAACTTTGACCCAACTCTCTACTCTCGGGATTCAAGGACTACTCCTAGATCTTATTTTTGTATATAAATGTATTAACTTTTGTAGTTTCTTGTTTTATAATTTATTAATAATATTTTATTAAAATAATATAATATAATTTGGCAAATCAATCTTGAGCCAACCCGAGTTCGGCCGTCTTGAATAAAGTTTAAGTTCGAACATGCTTGTTCAAGCCGAGCTCAAGCCTACACATTTGAGATCGAATCAAGCTCAAACCAAACTCAAGTCGAACTCGAGCGTGTTCAAGCCAGGCTTAAGCCTAAATATGTGAGATCAAATCAAGCTCAAGCCAAGCTCAACTCAAGTTCAAGCATGTTCAAGCCAAGCTCAAGCTTGGTCAAGCTCGGGTTAGCTCGACTCGAATCTACATAATTGCATTTATGTAAGGGTTTTCACTGAGAGGAAACAAAAAAGTGTTTGAGATCAGATTTGCAACCCCATTCTTTTTTTTTTACAAGATCTCTCATCCATCGTAGATGTGGGCATCTCGTCATCCAAGTAAATTTGGTGTGCTTTGATTTGCTTTTGCATTATTTCTTACAGGGTGAGTCTTCCATCAGAGATGATAGAGGAAGAGGGAAAGCTTCATCCGTCTCCTTTAACTGTGGTTAAGTTTAATCAAATTAAGTTTAATATATTTTTCTTTTGGAACGAATTTTAATATTTTTTGTTCTTCTAAAAACCAAGATTAACCTTAGGGGTGAGTGAATCTTAACCAAAGTTAGTGGGTGTTAAAATGGACACATGACAACTAGTAGATCCTCCTTTAATTATGGTTAAGCATAATCAACTTAAAGTTAATATATATTTCTTTTCTAAAAACCAAGGTTAGATGGATGAACCTTAGGAGTGAGTGAACTTTAGGCCCAAAAAAAAAATTACTAGGGCCCAAGATAAAATTCCTGGCTACGCCCCTGCGCCTATATACCTTCCCACCGGCATGCACCTCTGTGTATTTGAGAGAGAGAGAGAGAGGCACCGATATCCATTAGCCACTCTTATTTAATTTTCAGTAGAACAAATAAATGGAGAATATAAGCTCTAGTTTTTCAGGTGGCACCCTTTCACATTACTATTACATTATGACTAACGGTAGTAGCATAGTTCCAGCTAATTATCAAGTCCTAACGAATAGTCGGAACCCTTGTAACAATCCCACTATGGTCAACCCAAACGCGAACCCTAGTGCAGAGGATTTCTTGGGTGACAATCGATCCTTCTAACACGATGACAGCATTGACCAAAGGATTCTCCCTCTCAATCGTTGCTGCAGCAACCTCCCCCTTTTTCCCCAGCAGCTCCGGCCACGAACTCTTACCTACATGGCCATTTAAACACAATCATATATATGTTAGAAGGATATATTACTATGGATGAAACAATCTATAAAGATGAACAAAGATCTCTACGCCGTTTACCAGCGCATTCCGATGTCATCTTCCCTTCTTCTGATATGAATTCTCTTCTCTTCTTGTGATATAAGGATTGTTGTGAAGAGGTGAGTATTTATAGAGTTGCATTTTGAGAGCTCATGACTTGCTTTTTTTGACTTCCTATTCTAAGCCATAATATTAGAAGTTTGACGTTTAAGTTTTAGAGGAAACTGTAATTTGACTATTTCAAAGACAGCAAAAAAAACCTTTCTACATTTACAGATTACAATGGCGAAGCTTATCCTTAACTTAAGGATGGTTTGTGCTTCAAGTAATCTTCCAAACAAAAGAATTAAATTATTTCGTAACACTGAAATTTTGTTTCAGCGCCATGATTGGCGCTATGCAGTACATGTTCGCGTAGCACAAAATCTGTAATTAAATATGCACTAAGCAGTCGGTGTTACTGCATTAGTTTGAAGATCTTATATTTCTTGATTTCAGCAAAATGTGAATTCAAATCTCTTCTCTCATAAAATAGGCTAGGTTAATTACCTAGACCGATAGTCCGGGCTCCTCCCATCGGTGCGCGAGTATTCATAATAGGTGGCATGTATGGCTACCAATTAATCTGGATCTGGACCATCCTAATGTAGTGCAAGTCCTTGTATTTGACTCTAGTTTCTTTACACACAACGGTGCCGATAATCGGATTTAGGATGATTATTATGGGTGATAATTTGATAATCAGATACAGGATGATTATTATAGGTGATTATATAAAGTGATTAACAGAAGATTAAGAATGGCCGACGACATTGTAGCAAAGCGAGTCATATCCATTCATGTGTTATTAGAGGCATAGGTTAGTCAAACCTTTATGATAATAACGATCGACCTAATTTTTCTTTTCTGTTGTGGATAGAAGAAAATGTATGAACACAATATACTTTTCAAAAAATATATAAGCACAAAATCATAATGAATTTAAAGAAAAACAGATTAAAAAATCTACTCCACCCCAAATTTTAGGAATAACGCACGGGTGATGATAATGATGATGATGAGGGGAGGATAGATGGGATTGAAATTGGGTACTTGAGACATCTTTTGATAATTTTATTCATTTCTTCTTGAGAAATATTTTAATTAGAGCTGCTAGGTGATTTCCGTTTTCTATTTTTCCTTTGTGGGATAATAAAAGAATATCCCTGATATGGTGGACTAGCTAACCTAACCCTTTGAACTTTGAAGCATGAAACGTCTGCTACAATTTTCTTCCATGATAAAGCTTATCGATTTGAAACGTTTATGAGGTACATAAACGTACATGTGCTCCAAAACAAAATGTCAATAACCGAGAAGAGAGTCCTTTGACTAGACCATATGCGTGGAGAATAAAGAACATGTAATTTTTTTAAGTAGCCAGACATTTTTTTTTTGGTTTAAGGTTATCATTTAACACTCTAAACACATAAACACATCCAGACCTAAGGTAACCGCTAGGGTGCCATAAGGGTAAATCCACACACTCACTCCAAAAGGACCTAACTTAAGGAGGAGTGGAGGGTCCTTGTATACCCCTGCAAAACCTAGGACCAAACTGATGTGGGACTTGTTGTGCGAAAGCGTGCAAATAATAGTGAAACGAATATAAAAACAGTAAATCAAAACCAAATGAAAGAGAGAAAAAAACAGAGAGACACGATTTACGTGTTTGGACACAAATACTTGTATTGTTGCCCAAAAATGGTGAGTGCTTAATAAGAAATTGTAGCTAGCACTCTCACAAAAAATATTTCACCTTCCTTTATTAAGGGAAAACTATCAAGGGATAATTCAAAGACAAAGCAATTCTAGGTCATATTGAAACATAGAGCAGTGCTAGCCGTACTCCAAGCATTCCCTACTCTCAACCAAAAACCAACATCTGAGTTTTGGTTTTTATTGAATGAAGCACAAGTGTTGGTTTTGGGCCAAGAGTAGGGAATGCCTGGAGTACTGCTATTTCATTCTCTATTAAAAGATTTTGTGAGTTTTTAGGAATTGAGCTCGTCTTAGCTACACATCCAACTTTTTAGGAACAGAGCTAGTCTCAGATACAATGGTTTGCTGTCAGAAAAGGAAACCAATTGCATAAACCATTTTTAACGGGTCTTTAGGTGTTATGTTTATGCCTACCATTTTGGTTGATTGTCAATTTGGATTATACACCAAGCTCAACTTGGGGTTACTCGAATGACAAATTCGTAATTTTATATTTTGTACTAATATCTACAATTGTAGAGCTGCACTCAAGCCAAGTTGGCTCATCGGCTAAACTCACGTCAACTCGTTTGGATCAAGTCACATTTCAGACTCGAAAGATCAAACCAAGCTTTTATTTGAACTCGAAAGTTTAAACAAGCCAAGGTCAAGTCAGACCCTATTTGATTCGGCTTGACTTAAAAAT
Source organism: Tetracentron sinense (assembly GCA_015143295.1). Lineage (NCBI taxonomy): Eukaryota > Viridiplantae > Streptophyta > Magnoliopsida > Trochodendrales > Trochodendraceae > Tetracentron > Tetracentron sinense. The sequence continues at coordinate 30,008,124 of CM026566.1, forward strand.
TGACCCGTTTAGGGCTCGGTTTGGCTTGAGCTCAGCTCAAAATATAATATTCTATATGTATAAATAATATTTTTTGATAATTTTATGTATGTTATTATAAAATAATATTTTTACCTTTCTTTGTCATATATTATAATAATTTGTAATTAAAATAAATAAACTTAAGAGATAATAATAATAATAAAGTTAAGAAGATAAAAGTAGAAACTTTGACCCAACTCTCTACTCTCAGGATTCAAGGACTACTCCCAGATCTTATTTTTGTTTATAAATGTATTACCTTTTGTAGTTTCTTGTTTTATAATTTATTAATAATATTTTATTATAATAATATAATATAATTTGGGAAATCAATCTTGAGCCAACCCGAGTTCGGCCGTCTGGAATAAAGTTTGAGTTCGAACATGCTTGTTCAAGCCAAGCTCAAGCCTAAACATTTGAGATCGAATCAAGCTCAAACCAAGCTCAAGTCGAGCTCGAACATGTTCAAGCTAGGCTTAAGCCTAAACATGTGAGATCGAATCAAGCTCAAGCCAAGCTCAAATCGAGCTCGAGCATGTTCAAGCCAAGCTCAACTTTGGTCAAGCTCAGCTCGACTCGAATAAACCCCTACATAATTGCATTTATGCAAGGGTTTTCATTGAGAGGAAACAAAAAAAGGGCTGAGATCAGATTTGCAACCCTTTTTTTTTACAGGATCTCTCATCCGTTGTAGATGTGGGCATCTCGTCATCTACATAAATTTGGTGTGCTTTGATTTGCTTTTGCATTATTTCTTACAGGGTGAGTCTTCCATCAGAGACGACAGAGGAAGAGGGAACACTTCGAAGATGATTAATAAGTTTTAGTTAAGAATTGCCAGAATCTTTAGCAGTCCATGGTAGTATTTTCAAGTTTGGCATAGTGAGAAAATGTCGGTGTGCGCCTATACCGAGGCAGAGCGAGGGGGCAGCAAGGTCTTCTTTTTTATGGTAAATTGAAAAATAAAATAAATAATATTAATTTTATCTATAGTGGTCCCCCCAAATTATGAGTTAATGGCCCCACCAAATTTCCACGTGCTCCATCCATCTCCCTTTAATTGTGGTTAAGTTTAATCAAATTAAGTTCAATATTTTTATTTTTTTTTAACGAAGTTTAAGATTTAGAGGAAACTGTACTTTGACTATTTCAATGACAGCAACCTATCAACGTTTACAGATTACAATGGCAAATCTTATTGGTAAGGATGGTTTATGCTTCAAGTAATCTTCCAAACAAAAAGAATTAAATTATTTATTTCCTTAAAACTGAAATTGTGTTTCACCTTGATTGGCTCTATGTACATATTCGTAGCACAAAATCTGTACTTAATTATGTGGTAATCCGCCAAATTTAAACATGCGATAAACCGACTAAGCATTCGGTGTTACTGCATTGATTATGAAGACCTTACTTGTCTTGATTTACCTAGACCGACCATCGATGCGCGTATTCTTAACAGGCATTCGTGGCTACCAATCTGGACCATCGTTATCCTAATGTAATGCAAGTCCTTGTACTGAGCAATTTGACTACGACTACTTAGCAAGGGAGTCTTATACAGCCCATCATGTGTTACTTTGAGAGGCATGGTTTAGTCAAACCTTAATATGTGTGGTTGCTGTGAAAATAAGTTATACGAGTAAGGAAAATTTCAGATTTCTAATACAATTCTTAGTTGTCTTTTCTCTAATTTTCTTTTTTTTTTTTCATGTTTTCACTTATTTTCTCGACAACCAAACATAGGATACCCAACCAAATTTTTCTTTTATGTTGTAGATAGAGGAAGTACAAGCACAAGAAATTATCAAAAAACAAAATAAGCATAAAATCATAATGATTTATGGAAAAACAGATCCTGGTCCATGCTGCCAAACCCCAAATTTTAGGGATAAAGCACGGATAATGAGAAGGAGGAGGGTGGGTGGTGGATGAAGATGGGTACTTTAGACGTCTTTAGTTTGATAATTTTAATTATTTCTTCCTTGAAAATTTTTCTATTTTTCATTTGTAAAGCTTATCGTCTTGAAACTGTTTTGAGGTACAAAAGTCAATGGCTGAGAGAGAGAGAGAGTCCTTTGTCTAGACTCTTAAGACTATATGCATGGAGGAAATTAAATTAGCGTCATCAAAGGAAACACTAGTTCCTTTTGATTACTTCCCAATTCTTGTTATTCAATATATATTCAAAGAAATGGAATCTCAAAAATAATAATTATTTTTTAGGAGCTGTTCGGCATCATTCCTTGGGAAGTATTTTTCCTATCCCGGGAACGAAAACAGTCTAAACGCATTTAGCATGTCATTTTTAGGAAATGATTTTAAGAATCGTCATGCTTTATGCACAATTTTTAGGGAACAAAAAAAAGTTGTTTTCCAGAATCAATTCTGAAAAACATGCTTAAAACGAATGAGATAAGCATCAAAATTGACGAGATAGATGAGACATAATAAAAAAAAAATTTGTATTTTATGATACTTATATGTGTTGATGATATAACCCTATTTAATGCCTAAATTTTTTTTTTTTGATCCAAATGTAATTCTGTTATTTCTTTTCCTCATAAGAATCAAAACTTATAAAAATTAATTCTTTTTCAGAATGAGAGAATCGTCAGAATTGATGCAAACGTCCCCTTATTCAATCACTATTGTTATTCTATGGTTTTTATAAAGAGTTAGTCTAGGGATACTCCCAAATATACTCTCAATTCCTAACCGTTTATCTCAATTATTAAACGGTTAAGATTAGACTTGATCTGGCATTAGAAATGACATTACAAGCCAACTCAAATCCTAGCCCTTAACATTGATTTTATTAGCCACACTCTCCTATTGCATTCCCCCCTTTTCTGGGCAAGAATACAAGAATTTTGTGGTGGGCTCACAAGGACTGAACACAAGATCTTGTCTTGTTGCCTTGTTGCCCAAAAATTTAAGAGCGCATAAGAAGAAAAGTATGGCTAGCACTCCCCAAATAACATTTCACCTTCTTTTATTAAGGAAAAAATTACATAAAGTTGTATGACTCCCCGCTACCTATATGTTTCAAAATGACCTAAAGCTGCCCCTATCTTTGAATTATCCCTTGATAATTGGCTTAAATGCCCGCTTTTACTAATGAGCAGTGATAGGCGTTCCCATTCAGTTGTTGAGCATTTAAGGGGGCGGGGCATCCACAAATAGGTAGATGCCTTAGGTTTAGAAATGGGATTCATGGGTACGTTAACTATTTCCCTTTACTAATTGACCAAATGTCCTAAGTGGGAATGCTATAAGTGATGGGTTTTCATTATCAACTGTGAATTGTGTTATGGCTACACGATCTCTTTCTACTTTGGTCCATGTTGTATCTTGATTATGTATAGTTATTACAAAGTCTAAGGCATGATCTACCTTTGAAGTCATCTTTCCAAAAGATCTTTGTGCCGAGTTGCATTCACTAAGGGTGTGTTCAGTTGAAGGGTAAATGGGTGGGAGAAAAGAAAGTAAAGAAAAGTAACGTAAAAGAATTGTATAATTTCTCTTCTATGTTTGGTTTGAGAGAAAAGTATTAGGAGAAAATATAAATTTTTCCAAATTACCCATTGCTATCTTTAAGAATATAATCATACAAAATGGTGGAATTGGAATAGTGGGGGTTTTACTTCACTTTCTTTCACAATTCCTTCATTAATTTGGTTGAAATATGGTTTGGGTGAAAGTGATGCATAGTAGAGAAAAGTGAGGTTTCACTTCCCTCCAAAATCACTCAAACCGAACATGATGAAAGTGGGGTTTTCTCCCACTTTCACCTACTTTCCCTCACAATCTTTTCAACCGCACACACCCTAAATGGACTCCTCACTTGATCTAATAGGTGAATTTTTTTAATAATTAAGCCTAGAAATAAGGGATCCAGCTCATCTGCTTGGAAAGCAGTGCTGGGATCTTGCCTGGTTTTTAACCCAAGCAAGACATGTCATCTCTTAAGGATCCAACGGCCCACGATTGCCCACATGAAGGGTTTTAGTAAAACGGAAAATGGATGGCAAATCTCTCACCTCTCCTTCAATTTCAAATTAGCTCCAAATATCCATTTCTCTTCTCCGTTCTTCGCCTGCTCATTCTTGTTCTCTCAGTTTCCAGTTATGGTGGCCACCACGGCGACGGCGATGATGTCAAGGCAAGTAGACCGGATCCAATTACAAGAGGGTCTATTGTATGTCATAAAAAAAAAAACCGAAATCATCTTCTTTTTCCCAACTGAAGGAAAAAAACCCCTCCCAAATCATCTCTTTTCCAAACTGAAGGAAAACTCCAATGATTCGACTAATCGGCACCGGCAAGAATACCCATAACTGGCGATTTTCATTTCCCGCAGGTGAAACCCCTCTGTTTCACCTTCTTCTTCCATTTTTGGGTTTTGTTTTCAGCAAAACATATCCTCTAAAATTGGAGAACGCCATGGATGTTTGCTAATAATCCATATTCCTCTATGCCTAGGATTTGATATATATTAAGGGGTTTAATAGGTTTTTTTAAGATTTTTTTTTTGTAGTTCTAACCCTTGATCGATAATAAGGTTTAACCCAGATTTCTATGTAGAAGAAGACGATTTACTCACTCTAAAAAAAATATGCAATTCGAAGGACCATAACCTCCTATAGGATGGTCACCTTTGGGCAAGACAATCTAACCTACTTCAGTTATGCCCATTCAAATCACTGTCTTACAGATCAAACCTAAACTCCATAGCATGATCTAAACCTTAGTTCCTTATATTAATTTGGGTGAAGTATCAAGTTTTTTCTTCATTCCATGTCAAAACCATAAGAAAATAATATTCATGCACTAAAACAGCTCTTTACAATGCTCAGAAGTCCGAATGGACCTTAAAAGTGAAATCGAAACACCTAAAAACCTCAAGAACGGTCAGACACTCCTCTTGGACATGTCCTGGGATGTGACACGCGCAGGGGATATGCCCTACGAGTGTCACGCGTGCATCACGGGCAGAATCTACGATTCATGCGTGAGTATAGCATGTCACGCATGGGTACCGTGCTTCACATGCGGGTTTGCACATCAAGCACGCACGACTTGACGTTTTTCATGTGGACTGGTCTGGACCCCGGTTCAATCCGATTTCGTACATCGGTCTAGTCCGGTTCAAGAGCTCGGTCCGGTTCGACTCAACCGGGCGGTCAAACATTCGTGTTGAGCCAAGACCCATCCGGGTCAGGTTACTGTTCGGTTTGGGTCCAAACACATCTGGTTCGGGTTACGGTTCAAGTTAGGTTCAATGGGTCGGGTTGACCCTCGAGGACTGTCTTCCCAACCCGAAAACAGTTTTTTTTTTTTTGAAACCCTAAATGTCGTATGCAAAAAGATTATGCTCCTACTCTTGCAAGAATGGACTAATAGGGTTAGCTACCTAGATGTCATTACTATATAGATAGATCTCGTTGTGAAAAGGGAATTCATGGGGAGTGTAAGCACCCTATTTTTGCACCCCCTATTCCTCTTCCCACTTCTTCAAATGCTCCAAGGTTTACCCAAGGCCCAAGCCCATTTGGCCAAACTTGTACCCAGACAACTCAATCAAACCCAATTACCTAATTTTATTACCCAGCCCAAGTAGTCAAGCCCAAATACCCAATCACCCAATTGCCTAAGCCAAAGCCTATTTCCAAAGCCCAAGCCCAAATGTCATAGTCAAAGTCCAATAATCATAACACATGACCCATCTACTAATAACCCATGATCCATAAGAGCTAATCCACATATCCATATCCACCTCCCCTATATCCTACAACTCATACCCATATAACCCATAGTTCACTCAACCCACCAACTCTCTTACACCTCTCTTACATCAACCCATACCTATATAACTCATAGTTCACTCAACCCACCAACTCTCTTACACCTCTCTTACACCCTATATCCTACAACTCATACTCATATAACTCATAGTTCACTCAACCCACCAACTCTCTTACACTCTCTTACACTCCTTACAACACCCAATCTATCAACTCACCTTACAACACTCAAGTCTTTACCCACTAGCTCCTTTTATCCCCCATGTAAAAGACACAACCCAACCTCTTAGTTTTCCTATAAATACCAATCCCTTAGCCTCTTAGATCCATCCCTCAAGACCCCTAGAAGGTTCCCACCCACTTGTGTTTCTCTTGAGTTTGAAGAAGGGAGAAGAAACTAAGGTTTAGAGTTTGGAAAGAATTCTAAGACTAAAAGCTTAGAGTTCTTCACTAACTCTCTTCCTTTGTGGATTCTAAAACCCTACCCCTTGGAGCATTGAACGAGAATTCTTGGAGGAGTAGGCACTCCTTCTTTTATTTTCTCTTCTTTTTTATCTTTTTTTTATTTGGTTCTTTCTTCTTGATCTCTCATTTCTCAAGCATAGTTGGGCCTCTCTACACCAATCTAATGGTGTAGAGGGACCCCATATCAAAGGCAAGGAGATGCTCCTTTTTTCTTTTCCTTTCCATGTACATATTTTCTTCTTTTTTATGTACCCACAAGTGTGGATATGGGTAGGCCCATAGAGAGTGGAAGCTAAAGCTATACCTCTCTTTTTCATTTTGTTTTCTTTTGAGATTCTAGTCCTCTTTCTAGAATTTTTTGTGAAAACTCATCCCCTCCCTAACATTCTTTAGAGCAACATTACATCATTAATAATGGTGTAAATGAACCACCTTAAAAGGGAGATGATGAGTTTTCATTTTCTTTCATTTCATTATTTTTCCTTCATGTTCTATGTTGAATGGGTAGGTGATGGTTTAAGGACTTAAGATAAATGATGGTGTAAGGACTTAAAGAGGACATTCTTAAAAATGTTTCATACTAAAGACAATGGTATTTGATCTATTATCAACATCAATCCAACAAAATAGGTGTTGGTAATAGACTATTTACTATTCATAAGGCACATCCCTCTTTATGTCTTAAACTATAATCTTTTAGCCAAACTCTTTTACTAAATTTGACTTTAGTTAAGTTTGTCAAAACCTTACCTATATGAAAATTCAAAAACATGATAAAATCTCAAAATACCAAAAACATGATAAAATCTCAAAACACCAAAAACATTCAAATATAACCAAAATATAAAAAACATTCAAATATCCCCAAAAATCTCAAAAAATATAAAAAATACAAAAAGACCAAAAAGAGACTTGTAGGACCTCCTTAGCTTTGGTTAGCTCATCTAACCATGGATAAATATCCTCTAATCGCGGTTAGACTTAACACTTGTGCACTTGACCTCCCCGGTCAACTAAATCATAGCCTTCTAGGCTAGACCCTTTGACCATCCTATGCACACACACACTCCCCCCTAGCCTCGGCACGGGCTCATCTGCCAGAACTACGCTCGGTCTGATCTCACCATGTGAGTACGTAGGCAACTCAACTCGGGTTCGACCCTAGCCATCTAGCTTTCTATTTTTCTTAGATTAGCACTCACTTAAAAACTTTGGACATTTTAATTAAACTTTGAGATTATAATTGGCTTAAGTTTAGGGAGTAGGTAACCGTTATAAAACGGAGGTCTTGGGGTGCCTAATACCTTCCCCAGGACTTAATCGAACCGCTTACCCTAACTCTGTAAAGACCATTTGCCTCATCCAAACAAACAAATACCCGGGACCTATCCCTAAGAATGAATAGGTGGCGACTCAAGTCAAAACATATAATTGTGAAAGTGGGTTAGAAAATCCCATGCTCACAGGTAGAGCCAAGGGTGTGAACTATACAAGTTATCAATCTTGAACACCAACATTTACTGACTAAACACAAAACTCAAAATTGCTACTCCATACTATCTTCTTCGTGCAACCCGACAAAGACACAACCATTCCGCCAAAGCATTCCCCTCATCATCGAGGTCAATCGCATAAGCATTTGATGTGCCAAAACAAAACCCAATGGAGCCGGAGCTCGATCAAGCTTGTTTAAGCCAAGCTGATCAAGCCTAAACATATGAGCTCGAATCAAGCTCAAGCCAAGATTGAGCATTTTCAGGCCAAGCTGAAGCTAGGCCAAGCTCAGCTCAACTCGACTAAAATATACTCCTATAAATTACGCTAGGGTTTCATTGAGAGAAACAAATAAGTGAAGAAAGATTTGCAACCCCATTTTTTTTACAAGATCTCTCATTGGATGTAGATGTAGGCATCTTGCCATCTACATAAATTTGGTGTGCTTTGATTTGTTTCTATTGCCAATGAGACGAAAAAGCGGGTCTTCAGCCACCAGGAGGCGAGGGGGGGTGCTATGCCCCCCCCCCCCCCCCCCCCCCCGGCCAATGCACGTGAGGGCAAGGGGAAGGAGTTGACCATAGTTAATAGGAGTTAAAAGGGACACGTGTTAACTTGCAGGTGCGATTGAACTCGCTAGTGGCACCTGCAATGCACATGAGGGCGGGGGGAAGGAGTTAGCCACAGTTAATAGGAGTTAAAAGGTACACGTGTTAACCTGCGGGTGCGATTGAACTCTCCCCGAGTTCATTCGCGATTGGCTGTGATTCTAAATAGATAGATGAGCAAGGGGCAGTTCGGGAATTAAAGTAAAAAATTAAATCAAAGGCAAGGGGTAGTTTGGGAATTAAAGTAAAACATTAAATCAATGTGTTGTTTTTATACAAGGGTAGTTTGGGAATTTCAAAAAATTCATCTATGCAAGGCTCTCGCATTATAATAGTAAAGAAAGATATAGTGGCCCCAATTTTTTTTGTCATATTATAGTGGGCCCCACAATGAAGTCCTGTTTTGCCCTTTAAGTTGCCACATGTCCCTATTAACACTCCTTAACTTTGGTTAAATTTCACCTACTCTTAGGGTTCACCTACTTATCCTTGCTTTTCATAAAAAATATTATATTTTTTTTAACCTTAGGAGTTAGTGAATTTTAACTAAGGCCTGAAAAAAATTGATATTTAAAAAAAATAAGGATAGGTAGGTGAATCTTAACCACAATTAAAGGGTATCAATAGGGGCACTTGGTGACTTCAAGGACATTACCGAAAAAAAAATTCTCCAAAATAAAAAAACTACCTAAAAAAATAATTTCTCAGGGCTATGCTTCGGCTCCGCCCCCTGTTAGCCGCAAACGACAGAGAAAGGGGGAATGCTTGAAAGAGGATGGAAAAGATTTTGTTAGGGGTTGCCAAAATCTTCAGCTGGATATAAAGAGTGAAAGATGGTCCATGGTAGTAATTTCAAATTTGGTGGGTAGTAAAACAATGTTGGTGTGCACGTGTGTGTGTGTGAGAGAGAGAGAGAGAGAGAGACCGATGTCCATAAGCCACTCTTATTGAATTTTCAGTAGAACAAATTAATGGACAATATAAACTCTAGTTTTTCAGGTGGCACCCTTTCACATTACTATTACATTATGACTAACAGTAGTAGCATAGTTCCAGCTACTTTACGAAATCCTAACCAATCTTAGGGACCTTTTAACAGTGCCATTATTGTCAACCCAAACCCAAACCCTAGTGCAGCGTAAATCTTGGATGCCAAAATTTCCTTCTAACACGATCATAGCTCCAAAGGATTCTCCCTCTCAATTGTTGCTGCGGCAACCTCCCCCTGTGTCCCCAGGAGCTCCGGCCACGAACTCTTACCTACAAATGCCATTTAAACACAATCATATATATGTTACTATGCTTGAAACAATCTATAAAGATTAATTAACAAAGATCTCTATGCCGTGTACACGATACTCTTCGTCGTAAAACTGATCCTTACCAGCGCATCTTCCCTTATTCTGATCTGACTTCTCTTCTCTTCTTGTGATATAAGGATTGTTGTGAAGAGGTGAGCATTTATAGAGTTGCATTTTGAGAGCTCATGGCTTGCCCAGGTAAAGGAATATTGCATCAGCTTGCCAGAATACCCATGCATATCTTATGACATAAATCCTGAATTGTTATTATTTATTAGAATAGCGAAATCTAATACATGTTGTCAAAACTAAATTTTAGGAATAAAGCATGGATAATGATGATGACAAGGAAGAGGAGAAAGTTGGCTACTGGAGACATCTTTTGATAATTTTATTTATTGACTAATTCTGAAGAATTTTTTTGATTAGAGCTGCGAAGTGATTTCCATTTTCTATTTTTCCTTCGTGGGTTAATAAAAGAAGGAAAATAGTCACCTCCTCAGGCTGAGGAGGTGAGTTACTGTCTCGTCCCTCCTTTTTGCATCAATCCATGTGTAACTGTGGTTATACTCAAAGGCAAAAGTAATACAGAGTTCTCTCTCTCAGAATAAACTCTCACTTTGATTAGAATGATTAGAAACCCTAAACCTAAAAGTATCTTATATACTAGGGTTCAAATAGGACTAAGAACGGAATTACTAAACTGATCCCGTGATACTCGCTCGAGTTAAGGTTATATATTTTCGCTCATGCCAATCTCAGGCTCGCTCGAACAAAATGGCTACGGGTTTCCGCTTCTGCAATGCTCAATTATTCCCGAATGGAATTTCCTCAAGCGACCTCATTCCCTACTTCATTTATTAAGGGAAAACTACTAAGGGATAATTCAAAGACAAGGCAACTCTTAGTCATATTGAAACATAGGGCAGTGCTAGCCCTACTCCAGGTATTCCCTACTCTCAACCAAAAACCAACACATAGGTCTTGGTTTTTTATTGAATGAAGGGCAAGTGTTGGTTTTGGGCCGAGAGTAGGGAATGCCTGGAGTAGGGCTACTTCATTCTCTATTAAACAATTTTGTGAGTTTTCAGGAATTGACCTCGTCTCAGCTGCACTTCAAGTCTTTAGGAACAGAGCTAGTCTCAGCTACACTTCAAAGCCAGTTGGGTTTGCCGTGAGAGAAGGAAACCAAATCTGCAAACAATTTTTAACGGGTCTTTAGGTGTTATGTTTATGCCTAGCATTTTGTGTGATCATCAATTTGGACTATACACCAAGCTCAACTCGGGGTTACTTGAATGACAAATTCGTAATTTTATGTTTCGTACTAATAGATACAATTGTAGAGCTGCACTCAAGCCAAGTTGGCTCGTCGGCTAAACTCACCTCAGCTCGTTTGAACCAAGTGACATTTCAGACTTGAAAGATCAAACTAAGCTTTTATTTGAGCTCGAATGATTAAACAAGCCAAGGTCAAACCTGGCCCTGTTTGATTCGCCTTGACTTAAAGGTCGACCCATTTACGGCTCGGTTTGGCTTGAGCTCAGCTCAAAATATAATTAATATTCTATATGTATACATAATATTTTTTGATAATGCTATTTATGTTAATATAAAATAATATTTTTATCTTTATTTATCATATATTATAATAATTTGTAATTAAAATAAAGAAACTTAAGAGATAAGAATAAAAATAGAGTTAAGAAATTAAAAGTAGAAACTTTGACCCAACTCTGTACTCTTGGGATTGAAGGACAACTCCCAGATCTTATTTTTGTTTATAAATCTATGAACTTTTGTAGTTTCTTGTTTTATAAATGATTAATAATATTTTATTAAAATAATATAATATAATTTGGGAAATCAATCTTGAGCCAACCCGAGTCCAGCCGTCTTGAATAAAGTTTGAGCTCGAACATGCTTGTTCAAGCCAAGCTAGCCTAAACATTTGAGATTGAATCAAGCTCAAACCAAGCTCAAAAATTTGAGCTCGAGCATGTTCAAGCCAAGCTTAAGCCTAAACATGTGAGATCGAACCAAGCTCAAGCCAAATTCAACTGGAGCATGTTCAAGCCAAGCTCAAGCTTGGTCAAGCTCAGCTCAGCTCGACTTGAATAAGCCCCTACATAATTGCATTTATGCTAGAGTTTTCATTGAGAGAAAACAAAAAAGTGATGAGAGATTTGCAACCCCATTGTTTTTTACAGGAGTCTCATCCGTCATAGATGTGGGCATCTCATCATCTACGTAAATTTCGTGTGCTGTGATTTGCTTTTGTATTATTTCTTATAGGGCGAGTCTTCTATCAGAGATGACAGAGGAAGAGGGAATGCTTTGAAGATGATGAAAAAGTTTTAGTTAGGCGTTGCAAGAATCTATTTGGCGTATAGTGAGAAAATGTTGGTGTGCGTACCGCCCCCCCCCCCCCCCCCCCCCCCCCCAAAAAAAATAATTTTTTTTTTGCTAAATCCCTTCTTTTTTAATGTAAATTGAAAAATAAAATAAATAATATTATAATTTTATCTATAGTGGTGCCCCCAAATTACGAGTTAATGCCCCCACCAAATTTCCACGAGCTCCGTCTGTCTCCTTTAACTGTGGTTAAGTTTAATCAAATTAAGTTCAATTTTTTTTTTGCTCGAACCAAGTTTAATATTTTTTTGTTCTTGTAAAAACCAAGATAAATCTTAGGGGTGAGTGACTCTTAACCATAGTTAGTCGGTGTTAAAAGGGACACATGGCAACTAGTAGATCCTCCTCTAATTATGGTTAGATGGATGATCCATAGGGGTGAGTGAATCTTAACCAAAGTTAGTGGGTGTTAAAAAAGGGACACGTGGCGGCTGTAGAGGTGCCCATTTCGTCCAAAAGAATAATTTTCCTTATATGTAAAACTAGAAAGTGGCCCGTGCGATGCACGGGAATTCAAGAAGAAAAATAAATATATACAATGAAGAAAATTCATAGGTTAAGAAACCAAGAGATTTTATAAATTTAAGGGATTTGTATTCATAGTGATACAGGTGTTGAGACACTTAATCAATACAAAAATAAAACGTATAACGAATTAAAAGTTGTCAATTAAAAATAAATTCAAAGGCACATACAGAACCACCACATCTAAACACTCGCTATTATAATTCATCGATAAGCAGTTGCTTTGACAAAAACCGGTTACTCACCTGTGGTCACCAAATGACCCTTTTTACACCTCTTAACTATGGTTAAGATTCACCTACCCCTACGGTTCATCCACCTATATTTGGTTTTTAGAAAAAATATCTAAAATAAATTAACCCTAGGAGTTGGTAAATTTTAACCACGGTTAACAAATTTTTTTAATACTTTTTCGAAAAAACCAAGGATAGTTGGGTGAACCTTAGGGGTGAGTGAATCTTAACCAAGGTTAAGAGGTCTCAAAAGGGACGTGTGGCCACCTCAGGGGTGTAACCGGTTTTGGCAAAACCGGTTACAACTGGAGAGGAATAGGTGCCAAAAAAAAATATTCGAGGGCCCAAGGAAAAATTCCTTGGTCCGCCCCGGCACCTATATACCTTCCCACCGGCATGCACCTCTGTGTATGAGAGAGAGAGTCCAAAATACATAAGCCACTCTTATTTATTTTCCAGTACAACAAATGGAGAATATAAGCTCTAGTTTTTAATGGGGCTTCACATTATTACATTATGACCAACAGTAGCCAAGTCCTAACCAATAGTCGGAACCCTTGTAACAATCCCACTATTGTCAACCCAAACGCGAACCCTAGTGCAGAGGAAATCTGCGGTGACAACCGATCCTTCTAACACGATGACAGCAGTGACCAATGGATTCTCCCTCTCAATCGTTGCTGCAGCAACCTCCCCCTGTGTCCCCAGGAGCTCCGGCCACGAACTCTTACCTACATAGGCCATTAAAACACAATCATATATATATATATTACCATGCATGAAACAATCTGTAAAGATGAACAAAGATGTCTACGCTGTTTACACGATACTCTTCGTCGTAAAACTGATCCTTACCAGCGCACTCCGATGCCATCTTCCCGTATTCTGATCTGAATTCTCTTCTCTTCTCGTCTCGTCTCGGTTCGCCCTTCTTGTGATATAAGGATTGTTGTGATGAGATGAGTATTTATAGAGTTGCAATTTGAGAGCTCATGGCATGCGTTTTTTGACTGTCAAGCCATAATATTAGAAGTTTGAAGTTTAAGTTTTAGAGGAAACTGTAATTTGACTATTTCAAAGACAGGAAAAAAAACCTTTCTACATTTAGAGATTACAATGGCGAAGCTTATCCTTAACTCAAGGATGGTTTGTGCTTCAAGTAATCTTCCAAACAAAAGAATTAAATTATTTATTTCCTTAAAACTGAAATTGTGTTTCACCTTGATTGGCTCTATGTACATATTCGTAGCACAAAATCTGTACTTAATAATGTGGTAATCCGCCAAATTTAAACATTCGATAAACCACTAAGCATTCGGTGTTACTGCATTGATTATGAAAGACCTTACATGTTTTGATTTACCTAGACCTTTGTCCGGTATCGTCCCATCGGTGCGCGTATTCCTAACAGGCATGCGTGGCTACCAATCTGGACCATCGATATCCTAATGTAATGCAAGTCTTTGTATTGAGCAATTTGACTACGACTACTTAGCAAGGGAGTCTTATAGAGCTCATCATGTGTTATTTTGAGAGGCAGAGGTTAGTCATGTTATATTTGAGTGTGGGGTTCTTTGGTGTTGTTGGTGTGTTGTGTAAAAAGTGTAAAACTGAATTTTACCTTGTGGTTTTAGTCCCACATCGGAAAGAGAGAAAATTGTGAAAGAGTTTATAACCCCTAACACTTTCATACTTGGGTAATAGAAAAGGAGTGGGCTAGGCCCTCACGCATGTGTGAGGCCTAAGGGGAGGCCAAAGTGGTTTCAATGGGAATTTGGCGAGCCGGGCCAGAAACCCTTCATGCGCGACGCGTTGCGGGCCACGCGCGTGGGGTCTTGAATGGTTTTTTATTTCTTTTTTATTTTATTATTCCTTGACTTTTAGGTTACTAAAAGTTACCATTTTATTACTGTTATAAGAAATTTAATCATTCTATTAAAAACAGTATTAAGAAATTTAATTTCCTATTTCAGTTTCAGATCTAAAAAATTTCCTTTTGGTTTTCGAAATTTTATATAAGTCTATTAGTTTCTGTAAACAATACACAACAATAACACGAATTTCAGAGTTCTCTCAAAAAGCTTTCTTTTGTGATCTTCCGAATTTTTTCATACAGTTGAGTTCGCTGTGACCAGAGAAAGGAGAGTACTCTCTTATCTCTAGAATAGATCGTTGTATCCTGAGGGTGCCCGCATTTATCCTACAAACATCACAGGTTGAGGAGAACCTGTAGGAGCAGATTTCACCTTAAGATCAGCGTGTCAAAACACGTGCCTCGATCTTCTCTACTGACGAGTTGCTGGTGATCTACAGATTTTTAGTTGCAGTTGTTATTACTGATCCGAAATCTTATAAGAATGATTTAGAACCTGCTAGAACACTGGTTAAGAATAAATGGGATCATGCAGATTATATGTGTAGGAATTACATACTGAATGGTTTAATTCCTAATATTTATGATGTACACTGTAAGGTGAAAACTGCAAAAGATTTATGGGAAATGTTAGAGAAAAAATACATGACAGAAGATGCAGGAACTAAAAAATTTGTAGTTGGTAGGTGCTTTGACTAAAAAATGGTGGATGATAAATCTGTTATCTCTCAAGTACATGATTTACAGATCATTGTACATGAGATTCTGGAAGAAGGTATGACCATTAGTGATGGTTTTCAAGTAGCTGCAGTGATAGAAAAATTGCCTCCTTCATGGAAGGAATTCAAAAATTTGTTAAAACATAAAAGGAAAGAGATGACACTTGAAGACCTTATTGTTCGCCTCCGGATAGAGGAAAACAACAGAATTTTAGAGAACAAAGAAAAAGTTGCAAAATTAAATTCAAAGGCGAATTTAATTGAAGGGATGTGAAACAAAAAATCTGATAATAAGGCAAAGGGTAAATCTGATTTTCACAAGAAGCGAAATGAGAAGACCAAAATCCAAAAACAGACATTTAAGAAAACAACAGGGGATTGTTTTATCTGTGGGAAGCTGGGACATCATGCAAGAAGCTGTAGATTCTAAAAATTTGGTCATCCCGACAAGAAAAATCAAAGATCTGCTCAAGCCAATGTAACAGAGACGGAGAGTTTTTCTGCGGTAATATCTGAAGTTAATTTTGTGGACAATATGAAGGACTGGTAGGTGGACACAGGGGCCACCAAGCATATCTGTGGTAACAGGAATGCTTTCTCCTCCTATGAAATAGTAGGAAATGAAGAAAAACTCTATGGGTAATTCTTCAACTTCAGCAATTGCAGGAAAATGATCAGTGAACTTGAAATTCACTTCTGAGAAAATCCTTAATCTGAAGGAAGTCCTTCATGTTCCAGATATAAGGAAAAATTTAGTCTCTGGTTCACTCTTGAGCAATAACGGATTTAAGTTGGTGTTTGAAGCAGATAAATTTGTACTTACAAATAATGGAATTTTTGTTGTGAAGGGCTATGCTAATGAAGGTCTTTTTAAGTTGAATGTAATCGTTGAAAAATTGAATAAGACATCTACTTCTTCTGCTTATTTGATTGACTCTCTTAATGTTTGGCATGATAGATTAAGACATGTAAATGTTAAATCTATAAACAAGTTGATGCTATTAGGATTAATTCCTAAAACATCTATTGTCAATGAACAAAAATGTGAAATTTGTGTAGAATCTAAATTTTCTAAGAAACCATTTAAATCTATAGAAAGAAATTCTGAACCTCTAGGTTTAATTCATAGTGACTTATGTGATCTTAAAATCTACAGTCACTAGAGGTGGTAAAAAATATTTCATAACATTCATAGATGACTATAGTAGATTCTGTTATGTTTATTTATTAAAAAGCAAAGATGAAGCTCTAGAAAAATTTAAAATATGGAAATTAGAAGTAGAAAAACAGATAGGAAAATCTGTTAAAATTCTAAGATCTGACAGGGGTGGTGAATATGATTCACACTTATTTTCTGAATTTTGTGAAAACAATGGAATAATACATCAAACTACAGCTCCATATTCTCCTCAATCTAATGGAATAGCTGAAATAAAAAATAGGACTTTAAAAGAAATTATGAATGCCATGCTTATTAATTCTGGTTTACCATATAATTTGTGGGGGAAGCAATTCTCTCTGCTTGTTACATTTTAAATAAGATACCTCATAAAAATTGTGATAAAACTCCTTATAAGTTATGGCATAAAAGACGTCCATCTTTTAAATATCTCAGAGTGTGGGGGTGTTTAGCAAAGGTTGATTTACCTATCCCAAAGAGAACTAGAATAGGCCCTAAAACTGTTGACTGTGTATTTTTAGGCTATTCTCAAAATAGTAGTGCTTACAGATTTCTAGTAATTAAATCAGAAAATAATGGAGTAGATTCAAACTCAATTATTGAGTCTAGAGATGTAGAGTTCTTTGAGAACTGTTTTCCTTTTAAGGAAAACTCTAAAGGTAGAGATCCTATGTT
This sequence comes from Tetracentron sinense, assembly GCA_015143295.1. NCBI lineage: Eukaryota > Viridiplantae > Streptophyta > Magnoliopsida > Trochodendrales > Trochodendraceae > Tetracentron > Tetracentron sinense. The sequence continues at coordinate 30,025,440 of CM026566.1, forward strand.
ATCGACTAGTTCATCAACAATAAATTAATATGTACCTTTAGAAAATTCAATAGAACCTGTAGGTCATTCTAATAATTTTTTAGAAGAATTAGAACTAAGAAAAAGTAAAAGAGCAAGGAAGGACATAAAATTTGGTCCTGACTATATTACTTTTTTATTAGAGAATGATCCTAATTCCTTTAGAGAGGCTATGTCTTCTCATAAAGCATCATATTGGAAAGAAGCCGTTAATGTTGAAATGGACTCCATTATGGCTAATAAAACATGAGAATGAGAAAATCTTCCTCCTGGAAGTAAAAAAATTGGATGTAAATGGATATTTAAAAGAAAACTAAAAATTGATGGATCCATAGATAAATTTAAAGCCCGATTAGTTGCTAAGGGTTTTAAACAAAAACAAGGAATAGATTTCTTTGATACTTACTCAACAGTAACTAAAATTACATCCATACGAGTATTGATGTCACTAGCATGTATTTTCAACCTTGAAATACATCAGATGGATGTTAAGACTGCATTTCTAAATGGAGATTTTGAAGAAGAAATCTATATGGATCAACCTGAGGGGTTTGTAATTCAAGGTCTAGAATATAAAGTTTGTAGATTGAAAAAATCCCTTTATGGTCTTAAACAAGCACCTAAACAGTTGCACCAAAAATTTGATAATGTATTAATATCAAATGGCTTTAAAATAAATGAAGCAGACAAGTGTTTCTACTCTAAATCTTTTGGCAAAGATTGTGTAATCATCTGTTTATATGTAGATGATATGCTAATTATAGGAACAAATAAAGAAATCATAATTAGCACTAAGAAATTCTTAAATAAGAATTTTGACATGAAAGATTTAGGAGCAGCAGATGTAATTCTTGGAATTAAAATTCTAAAAAATTCTGAAGGGATAACTTTATCTCAATCTCACTATACTGAAAAGGTGTTAAAGAAATTTGAGCAATATGATTGTAAACCTGTTAAAACACCTTTTGATCATAATTGTATGTTGAGAACCATACAGGAGAGGGTGTATCTCAACTAGAATACTCAAGGGTAATAGGTAGTCTCATGTACATAATGAACTGTACAAGACTAGATATAGCTTATGCTGTAGGGAGACTTAGTAGATATACTTGTAACCCAAGTCAAACTCATTGGGATGCTTTGATCAGAGTATTGAGATATCTGAGGCATACATTAGATTATGGTCTAAATTATAAAAAGTATCCCGCTGTATTAGAAGGATACAGTGATGCAAATTGGATTTCAGATTCAGATGAATCTAAATCTATGAGTGGGTATGTATTCACTCTTGGAGGAGGTGCAGTGTCATAGAAGTCTACAAAGCAAACCTGCATAGCCCGATCCACTATGGAATTGGAATTTATAGCTTTGGATAAAGCTAGTGAGGAAGCAGAATGGTTGAGAACATTGTTGGTTGATATACCACTTTGGAGAAAATCAATGCATGCGATTCTAATACATTGTGATAGCCAAGCTGCTATAGCTAGAGCTAAGAATGTATCCTATAATGGGAAATCCCGACAGATACGTCGAAGGCATAATTCGGTTAAAGATTTACTAAATAACGGAATTATTGCACTTGATTTTGTAAGGTCAAAAGAAAATTTGGCGGATCCATTGACCAAAGGACTAGCTAGAGAACTAGTAATCTGTACATCGAGAGGGATGGGGCTAAAGCCTATTAATAATTAATCACCTACAACAGTAACCCAACCTACTTGATTGGAGATCCCATGAACTAGGTTCAATGGGAAAACAAGTTGTTGAGTGATTGTGTGAGAGCACTAAAATGGAGAATTCTCCTCTCATCCCTATGGTGTAGTAGTGCTACTTGTAACGAGATGAGGATGAGTCTTTGACTCTTAATGCATTCTATAGCTGATTTTCAGTGGGATGTAATGTTACAAGACATTCTTGATAGGGGTACCTATATAAGTGTGGAAGTGGGCCGGGGCCGCTTCTTATGAGAATTGAGGCTGATTCTCTAGAGCGCTCATGAAAACCGGGATATTGCACATGGCCGATAATGTGCACAACCGTTAGAACTCAATTGTATATTTTTTTATTTTGTATTACTGTGAGTGTAATATATTATTAATCTATGAACCAAAGAGCTTAGTTCAAGACTTAGTTCACCAATCTCTTCGTAGATTTGATATATCAACACTAAGTTAAGGTTCAAGTCCAACAAACACCTTGTCCTATTCACAGTAATTTCGCCTCTTTTTTTATCCTCCTTTCAAAATAATTCAAAATTATGTTTTATGTGGGGGATTGTTATATTTGAGTGTGGGGTTCTTTGGTGTTGTTGGTGTTGTGGGTGTGTTGTGTAAAAAGTGTAAAACTGAATTTTGCCTTGTGTTTTTAGTCTCACATCAGAAAGAGAGAAAGTTGTGAAAGAGTTTATAACCTCTAACACTTTCATACTTGGGTAATAGAAAAGGAGTGGGCTAGGCCCTCGCGCATGTGTGAGGCCCAAGGGGAGCCAAAGTAGTTTCAATGGAAATTTGGCGAGCCGAGCCAGAAACCCTTCATGCGCGACGCGTTGCGGGTTGCGGCGGTGCGCAAACATCAAAGACACACACGCGCGCATGGCCGGCCGACCGAGCCGGGCCAAGCCGGGCTGGGCTAGGCCGCGCGCGTGGGGTCTTGAATGGTTTTTTATTTCTTTTTTATTTTATTACTCCTTGACTTTTGGGTTACTAAAAGTTATCGTTTTATTACTGTTATAAAAAATTTAATCATTCTATTAAAAACGGTATTAAGAAATTTAATTTCCTATTTCGGTTTCAAATCTAAAAAATTTCCTTTTGGTTTTCGAAATTCTATATAAGTCTATTAGTTTCTGTAAACAATACACAACAATAACACGAATTTCAGAGTTCTCTCAAAAAGTTTTCTTTCGTGATCTTCCGAATTTTTTCATACTGTTGAGTTCGCTGTGACAAGAGAAAGGAAAGTGCTCCCTTATCTCTAGAATAGATCGTTGTATCCTGGGGGTGCCCGCATTTATCCTACGAGCATCACAGGTTGAGGAGAACCTGTAGGGACGGATTTCACCTTAAGGTCAGCGTGTCAAAACACGTACCTCGATCTTCTCTACTGACGAGTTGCTAGTGATCTATAGATTTTTAGTTGCAGTTCTCAAACATACACATTCTGGAATTCTTATCTGCGGGTCTACTGCTACGTACGAATTGGTGATCGGTAAATTCTGTCCTTTTGCATACGGATTTTTACAAGTCAAACCTTAATATGTTTGGTTGCTGTGAAAATAAGTCATCATATGGAAAAGAAAAGAAAATTTCAGATTTCTAATACAATTCATAGTTGTGTTTTTTTTTAATTTTCTTTTATTTTCCCTACGGAGGAACAATGCTAAATGCCAAAAAATAAGAGTCGTCATCTATTTAATTAGGGGAAAATATGATCCCAAATATACAATGGATAAAGCCTAAGGTCCAAAATGAGATTCTAGGTAAGCGATTCTTTTAAGCCCTAAGGAAGGTATTTGGCACCCTAGGGCCTCATCCAGAGATGGTAACCTACTCCCTATGTCTAAGCCAATTAAAAAAAAAATTCAAATGGAAATTAAGTGTGTTATTTAATTATACTAATTAAGCAAATAAAAGAGGATTAAGGGAAAAAATGGAAACTAATCTTAGGTGAGTTGGACCCATTAGCGCTGCTTACTTACCCGACTTGACGAAATCAAGTCATAGTAGTTCTTAAGCAAGCATGCTAAGCAATGAATTTTTTTTAATGATTTTTGTATATTTGATTTTTTTTTTTTTTTTTTTTTTTGATTTTATATTTTTTCAGAATTTTTAATGTTTTTTTTATAATTAATTTTTTTTGGAGATTTCTGAATAAGTAGAATTGAGTATTGACCGTGGTTAAGCAAAGAGCTAACTCGGGTCAGACTAGAAGGCTAACCTACCTAGGGAGAATTGGGGAAAGTGGATGGAAAGCCACCATGCATTGCATTGGTCAGCTATGGAATTAATTAGGTCCACCATTAATGTTAATGTTAAACAAGAGAAGCAATTCTAAGGGCCAAAAGGATTAGACTATCGAGGTTAAACAAGAGAAGTCTATTGAGTGTGAGAGGTCGAACAAGGCCGACACTAACCCCAACAATGGTTAACAGAGCACCCTATTCTATGCATACCCGAACACATGTATAGGTAAACAAGGCGGCCCCGAGGTTGCATGGACTGGGACACAGGGGACTTACCATGGTCCAACAGAAACCTGGAGGCAAAGGTGGGTATGGGGTCAAAGGGTAGCACCCAAACAGCCTAAAGCAAGCCTACCGAATGCTGTTTTCTTATTAATCAAACCACCTCAAAGCAAACAAGTGAAAATGAAAAAGAACAGCCCCTAAAGCTGGAAAAGCTGGGTTACCAAGGGGCTCTAGAAGGCACAAAGAGTCAGTTAGCAACAAAATGAAAGGTGCTGTTTTACAGTAACTTCTTTATGGTCGGTGTACCAATCGTTGCCATCACAGATGCTCTTGTTAAAAAAAGGGAACCAAGGGCTGAAACGAAAATAAAGAAAAGACTCCACGGAGCTGGGGGTGTGCGTGAGCTTTGGGATATTTCAGAGGCCTCAGAGAGTAATCTTCCCAATGAGATTTTAGAATTAAAAAAAAAGACCGGAAAAAGAACCAGTCCTTCTCTGAGATTTCTGAACTATTCCAAAGCTTTCTTGCACCCGCACTCGATCACTTTGAACATCAGATAAAGATGCATACTAGAAAAATAAATCATTATTTTCCTTCTTTATGAGGACCCCCTATCCCATTGAGAAAGAGATAGGGGGCCTCTCACTACCTTGTGAAGGGATGGAAGCTAATGTACTCCTAGGAATGGACTAGGAAGTGCAGAGATATTAACTGAATAAAAACAAACTCATGGAAATGGACTAGGAGGTGCCAAAAAAAAAACAGAAAAAGAACTTAATGAAATGAAAAGAGGGAGGTCTGGACCAACCCTTTAAACGAATCCTTCAAAGCTTTAAGGTGAGGTGTATCTAATGGCTAGGAGAGTGAGGTGACCACATAAGGAGATTAGCCTAGGCCATTTCTTAGGTCCACCCTCCACTCTTTTGGCCGAAAATACTAAGGATAGAGGGTGGGTGCTTGGTTTTTTAGATGGCCAGAGGTTTGGTGTAGGCTTTTGGAGTTATAGAGATTTTTTGAGCTGAAGTTCTTGAGTGTCAGGAATTCAAAGAGAGGCTTGCTACTGGATTTTGGAATTACCGAGCTTTGGGCTGAGATTTTCTTTTGATCCCCCCCTTCAAGCTTGGTGGAGGGGTGGTTTTTTATAGAGTTGAGGAGGGTTGTGGCATAAGGGTAAATAGGAGGGTGTTAGGTGAGCTAGAGGGCAGCAATTGGAGGGTCAAAGAAGGGTTGCAGGGGCAGCGTACACAGCTAAATCTTAACACCAAAATAGAAATGACAGTGAGGACCTTTAGGTGTTAATTCAAACTTTTGAAAATTCTGGGCTTTGGGCTTGATGCCTGGGTTTGATTGGTGTTCCTTGGCTTCGTTTTAGGCTACTAGGGGTTGGTTTTTGGGGTATTAGGTTAGTGGGGAGTAGGTCTCGGGTGTGTTTGGGTGGGTGTGAGTTGCATGCTATCATTTCATTTCTTTTTTTTTTTTTTGGTCTTTTTTAAAGTATGTGTGCATTGTGGTTTGAATGTGTAAGGGTTAGTGTGTGTGTGCACTACATACTAACAAGACTAATGGGTATACGAATTAGTGTGTGTGCATTGCATGTTAACTATTCTCAAAATAAAAAGTATATGTATGTGCGGTTGTGTGGGGTGTCGGGGTACGTTAGGGTGCATGGGTGTGATAAAAAAAAAGGATAAACTTAAAGGTATGGATTAGGGTTTGGCTTGGGATTTGGACATGGGCTTGGGCCTTTGGTTTAGATTTAGGGTTAGGTTTCCTTGAAGCTTGGGATTTGAGAGAAGGGTTGGGGATGCAAAAATAGGGTGCTTAGAATCACTATTGTTATTCTATGGTTTTTATAAAGAGTTAGTCTAGGGATACTCTCAAATATACTCTCAATTAACCGTTTATCTCAATTATTAAACGGTTAAGATTAAACTTGATGTGGCATTAGAAAAGACATTACAAGCCAACTCAAATTATTAAACGGTTAAGATTAGACTTGATGTGACATTAGAAAAGACATTACAGGCCAACTCAAATCCTGGCCCTTAACATTGATTTTATTAGCCACACTCTCCTATTGCATTCTCCCCTTTTCAAGGCAAGAACACAAGGATTTTGTGGTGGGCTCACCAAGACTGAACACAAAAACTTGTCTTGTTGCACAAAAATGTAAAGAGTGCATAAGAAGAAAGTATGGCTAGCACTCCTCAAATAACATCTCACCTTCTTTTATTAAGGAAAAATTACATAAAGCTATATGACTCCCCGCTACCTATATGTTTCAAAATGACCTAAAGCTGCCACTGTCTTTGAATTATCCCTTGATAATTGGCTTAAATTCCCGCTTTTACTAATTGACCAAATGTCCTTAGTGGGAATGCTAAAAGTGGTGGGGCTTTATCAACTGCGAATTGTGTTACGGCTACTCGATCTCTTTCTACTTTGGTCCATGTTGTATCTTGATTATGTATAGTTATTACAAAGTCTAAGGCATGATCTGCCTTTGAAATCATCTTTACACAAGATCTTTGTGCCGAGTTGCATTCACTAGGGGTGTGTTCGGTTGGCAAGAGAGTGGGTGAAAGAAAAGAAAAGAAAATTAAAATTTTAAATAAAACTTAAATTTTCTCGCAAAATAACCATCAAATGATTGATGAAATTTTTGGGAGAAATTTTGTCACAATTGAGAAAGTGCAAGAAAATGAAAGTGTGTTTCTTGCAAACCAAACACAAGAAAAGTACAGAAAACACATTTTTCTTTTCCTTTCCCTCACTTTCTTGCCAAACGAACACACCCTAAGGGTGTGTTCGGTTGAAGGGTAAATGGGTGGGAGAAAAGAAAGTAAAGAAAAGTAAAGTAAAAGAAAATAAAATAAAAGAATTGTGTAATTTCTCTTGTGTGTTTGGTTTGAGAGAAAAGTATTAGGAGAAAATATAATTTTTTCCAAAATTACTCGTTGCTCTCTTTAAAAATATAATCATACAAAATGGTAGAATTTGAATTGTGAGGTTTTTACTTCACTTTCTTTCACAATTCCTTCATTTGGTTGGAAAATGGTTTGAGTGAAAGTGATGCATAGTAGAGAAAAGTGAGGTTTCACTTTCCTTCAAAATCCCTCAAACCGAGCATGGTGATAGTGGGGTTTTTACTTCACTTTATTTCACAATTCCTTCATTTGATAAGAATATGGTTTGGGTGAAAATGAGAGAAAGTGATGCACAGTAGAGAAAAGTGAAGAATCACTTTCCCTCAAACGGAACATGGTGAAAGTGAGGTTTTCTCCCACTTTCTCCTACTTTCCCCCACATTCTTTTCAACCGAACACACCCTAAATGGACTCCTCATTTGATCTAATAAGAGAAATATTTAAATAATTAAGCCTAGAAATAAGGGATCTGGCTCATCTGCTAGGAAAGCATGCTGGGATCTTGCTTGGGTTTTAACCCAAGCAAGACACATGATCTATTAAAGATCCAATGGCCCATGATTGCCCACTTGAAGGGTTTTAGTAAAACGAAAAATGGACGGCAAATCTCTCACCTCTCTCCTTCAAATTCAAATTAGCTCCAAATATATTACTATGCATGAAACAATCTATAAAGATGAACAAAGATCTCTACGCCGTTTACCAGTGCATTCCGATGACATCTTCCCTTATTCTGATCTGAATTCTCTTCTCTTCTTGTGATATAAGGATTATTGTGAAGAGGTGAGTATTTATAGAGTTGCATTTTGAGAGCTCATGGCTTGCTTTTTTCGACTTTCTACTCTAAGCCATAATATTAGAAGTTTGAAGTTTAAGTTGAGAGGAAACTGAAATTTGACTATTTCAATGACAGCAACCTATCTACTTTTACAGATTATAATGGCAAAGCTTCAAACAAAATTAAATTATTTATTTCCTTAAAACACTGAAATTATGTTTCACCTTGATTAGCTCTATATATGTACATGTTTGTAGCACAAAATCTGTATTTAATTATGTGTTAATCCACGAAATTTAAACATGTCTTGATTTACGCAAAGTCTAAATTCAAATCTCCTCCCATAAAGGAGGTTGGTTTACCTAGACGATAGTCCTGGCTTCTCCTATCCATCGGGACACGACTATTCCTAAAAGGCGGCACTCATGGCAACCAATCTGGACCATCCTAATGTAATGCAAGTCCCAAAGCTAAATCGTCATTTTGATGAGGTTGCTGGGGCCATTTTTACCATTTTTAGTGATTTGTCTCATCAAAATAACCAAAAAGCTATTTCGGTGAGGCAGCTAGGAATGCTCTTATCTATAATTTTGAGAACATAATCCAGTCAAACCTTTATAAATTGAAACCAAATCCTCTACTATGATAGCTAGATTTGGCAAATCCGGTTATCCCCCCCAAAGTCGTCATGTGTTCCTTTTGACACCCCTTAACTATGGTTGATATTCATCCACCCATCCTTAATTTTTAGAAAAAATATTAATTCTTTTTAAATATTTTAATTTTAAAAAAACCCAAAAAATAAGTTTTTAATATTAAAAAGAGAATTAATTTTTTTTTTTTTTTAATATGAGTGGGTGAATATTAACCACAGCTAAGGGGTGTCAAAAGGGACTCGTGGCAGCCTCAGGGTGATAACCGGATTTTCCAAATCCGGTTATCACCATAGAGGATTTGGTCTCTTATAAATTATGATAATCCCAACCTAATTTTTCTTTTCTGTTGTAAATAGTGGAAATTTATGAACACAATAAACTTTTCAAAAAATATATAAGCACAAAACTATATTGAATTTAAAGAAAAACAGATTTAAAATCTAGTAATTAACTATACCCAGGTAAAGGAATACTGCATCAGCTGGCTAGGATACCCCATGCATATCTTATGACATAAATCCTGAATTGTCATTACTTATTTGAATAGCGAAATCTAATACATGTTGTCAACACTAAATTTTAGGAATAAAGCATGGATAATGATGATGACAAGGAAGAGGAAATTTGGGTACTTGAGACATCTTTTGAAAATTTTATTTATTTACTAATTCTTAAGAATTTTTTTAATTAGAGCTGCGAAGTGATTTCCATTTTCTATTTTTTCCTTCGTGGACTAATAAAAGAATATCCCTGATATGGTAGACTAGCTGACCTAAACCTTTGAACTTTGAATCATGAAACGTCTACTACAACTTTCCTTAAGACTTCCATGATAAAGCTTATCGATTTGAAACACGCAGTTTTGAGGTACATAGACGTGCATGTGCTCCATAACAAGACTCTCCTCTCCCGTTGTAGCTCTCCTCTCCCGTTGTAGCTAACGAGGACACTTTCAGCTTCAACATTTTCACTCTCCACGTCATTTACGTACCCTTATGCATGAAGCCCAACATAACTCCGCACTGCGCCCAATGATGAGAAATAGAAAAAAACACCACTTTCTTTTGAAAAAACCTTCGATACTTTGAAGCTGACAGTTATGTCCTCGCCAGCACCAACTGTTGAGGATCCCGTGTCAAACAAAATGTCAATAGCAGAGAAGAGAGAGAGAGTCCTTTAACTAGACTATTTGCATGGAGAATAAATAACATGTATTTTTTATTAGGCAAACTCTCTTCTTTTAAAAGATTTTGTGGTGGGCCTTACAAGGTTTTGTTGAGAACGGCGCAACAACACAGAAAATGATAACCAAAAGAACAAGAACAGAGAAAATAGGAAATTAGATGCAAAATATTTAAGAACACACAAAATTTACATGGTTCAGCTAATGATGCCTACTCGCGTACACGGATCCACTTTACTTCACTATGCTCAAAGGCAAAAGTAATATAGAGTTTTTTCTCTCTCAGAAAAAACTCACTTTGATTAGAATGATTAGAAACCCTAAACTTAAAAATATCTTATATACTAGGGTTCAAACAAGGCTAAGGACAGAATTACTAAAACTGATCCCACAATACTCGCTCGAGTTAAGCTTATATATTTTCACTTGTGCCAATATCAGGCTCACTCGACCAAAATGGCTACGGGTTTCCGCTTCTGCAATGCTCAAGTTATTCTCAAATGTAATTCACTCAAGCGACCTCATTCACACTTGAACCAAACTACCTAGATTAGTCTCCATACAGAAAAGGTTTGGACACAAATACTTGTATTGTTGCCCAAAAAAGGTGAGTGCTTACTAAGGAAAGTGTGGCTAGCACTCTCACAAAAAATATTTCACCTTCTTTTATTAAGGGAAAACTACCAAGGGAAAATTCAAGACAAGGCAACTCCAGGTCATATTGAAACATAGAGCAGTGCTAGCCCTACTCCAAGCATTCCCTACTCTCAACCCAAAATCAACATATAGGTTTTGGTTTTTTATTGAATGAATAACAAATGTTGGTTTTGGGCCAAGAGTCGGGAATGCCTGGAGTAGGGCTACTCCATTCTCTATTAAAAGATTTTGTGAGTTTTCTGGAATTGAGCTCGTCTCAGCTACATTTCAAGTTTTTAGGAACAGAGCTAGTCTCAGCTACACTTCAAAGCCATTTGGGTTTGCCATGAGAAAAGGAAGCCAAATGCACAAACCATTTTTAACGGGTCTTTAGGTGTTATGTTTATGCCTAGCATTTTGGTTGATTGTCAATTTGGACTATACACCAATTGATTGTCAATTTGGACTATACACCAAACTCAACTTGGGGTTACTCGAATGACAAATTCGTAATTTTATGTTTTGTACTAACTATATACAATTGTAGAGCTGCACACAAGCCAAGTTGGCTCGTCGGCTAAACTCACCTCAGCTCGTTTGGATCAAGTCACATTTCAGACTTGAAAGATCAAGCCAAGCTGTTATTTGAGCTCGAATGTTTAAACAAGCCAAGGTCAAGTTAGACCTTATTTGATTCAGCTTGACTTAAAAATCGACCCGTTTAGGACTCGGTTTGGCTTGAGCTCAGCTCAAAATATAATATTCTATATGTATACATAATATTTTTTGATAATTTTATCTATGTTAATATAAAATAATATTTTTACCTTTCTTTGTCATATATTATAATAATTTGCAATTAAAATAAATAAACTGAAGAGATAATAATAATAATAATAATAATAATAATAATAATAATAATAATAATAATGAAGTTAAGAAGTTAAAAGTAGAAACTTTGACTCAACTCTCTACTCTCGGGATTCAAGGACTACTCCCAGATCTTATTTTTGTATATAAATGTATTAACTTTTGTAGTTTCTAGTTTTATAATTTATTAATAATATTTTATTTAAATAATATAATATAATTTGGGAAATCAATCTTGAGCCAACCCGAGTTTCGGCCGTCTTGAATAAAGTTTGAGTTCGAACATGCTTGTTCAAGCCAAGCTCAAGCTCAAGCTTGATTGAATCAAGCTCAAACCAAGCTCAAGTCGAACTCAAGCATGTTCAAGCTAGGCTTAAGCCTAAACATGTGAGATCGAATCAAGCTCAAGCCAAGCTCAACTCGAACTCGAGCATGCATGTTCAAGCCAAGCTCAAGCTTGGTCAAGCTCGGCTCAGCTCGACTCGAATCTACATAATTGCATTTATTAAAGGGTTTTCATTGAGAGGATACAAAAAAGTGTTGAGATCAGATTTGCAACCCCATTTTTTTTTACAGGATCTCTCATCATTCGTAGATGTGGGTTGGTGTGCTTTGATTTGCTTTTGCATTACTTCTTACAGGGTGAGTCTTCCATCAGAGATGACAGAGGAAGAGGGAACGCATCGAAGATGATTAAAAAGTTTTAGTTAGGAATTGCCGGAATCTTTAGCAGTCCATGGTAGTATTTTCAAGTTTGGCGTGTAGTGAGAAAATGTTGGTGTGTGCCTATAAGGTAAATTGAAAAATAAAATAAATAATATTAAAATTTTATCTATAGTGGTCCCCCCAAATTATGAGTTAATGCCCCCACCAAATTTCCAAGCGCCCCATCCGTCTCCTTTAACTGTGGTTAAGTTTAATCAAATTAAATTTAATATTTTTTTTTTTTGAAACGAAGTTTAATATTTTTTGTTCTTCTAAAAACCAAGATTAACCTTAGGGGTGAGTGAATCTTAACCATAGTTAGTGGGTGTTAAAAGGGACACATGGCAACTAGTAAATCCTCCTTTAATTATGGTTAAGCTTAATCAACTTAAAGTTAATATATATTTTTTTTCTAAAAACCAAGGTTATATGGATGAACCTTAAGGGTGAGTGAACCTTAAAGCCAAGAAAAAAATGAGGGCCCAAGATAAGATTCCTGGCTACGCCCCTGCGCCTATAATATACCTTCCCACCGACATGCACCCGTGTGTGTGAGAGAGAGAGAGAGATATATAAATATAGATAGATAGATAGATAGATTGAAAGACACCGATATCCATAAGCCACTCTTATTTAATTTTCAGTAGAACAAATTAATGGAGAATATAAGCTCCACTTTTTCAGGTGGCACCCTTTCACATTACTATTACATTATGACTAACAGTAGTAGCATAGTTCCAGCTAATTGTCAAGTCCTAACCAATAGCCGGAACCCTTGTAACAATCCCATCATCGTTAACCCAAACGCGAACCCTAGTGCAGAGGAAATCTCCAGTGACAATCGTTCCTTCTAAGACGATGACAGCAGTGACCAAAGGATTCTCCCTCTCAATCGTTGCTGCAGCAACAACCCCCTGTGTGCCCAGGAGCTCCAGCCACAAACTCTTACCTACATAGGTCATTAAAACACAATCATATATATGTTAGAAGGATATATTACTATGCATGAAACAATCTATAAAGATGAACAAAGATCTCTACGCCGTTTACCAGCGCATTCCGATGTCATCTTCCCTTATTCTGATCTGAATTCTCTTCTCTTCTTGTGATATAAGGATTGTTGTGAAGAGGTGAGTATTTATAGAGTTGCATTTTGAGAGCTCCTGGCTTGCTTTTTTTGACTTTCTACTCTAAGCCATAATATTAGAAGTTTGAAGTTTAAGTTTTAGAGGAAATTGTAATTTGACTATTTCAAAGACAACAAAAAAAACATTTCTACATTTACATATTGTGAGCATGAGATTTTCCTACTCACTTTCACATTTTTGGTTGACTGAGAGTCGCCACTTATTCATTCTAAGGGATAGGTCCCGGATGATTTGATAAGGTCTTATGAGTCTTACAGAGTTAGGGTAAGCGGTTCAATTAAGTCTAGGGAAAAATGTTAGGCACCCCCGGACCCCCGTTTTATAGATGGTTACCTACTCCCTAGAATTAAGCCAAATATAATCGCAAAATTTAATTAAATGTCAAAGTATTTAATGAATAGCTAATCCAAGAAAAATAAGCAAAGCAAGCTAGATGAGGGAAGTTAGGGTCGAATCCGAATTGGACTGCCTACGTACTCATATAGGGGTGAGATCAAACCGAGCGTAGTTCTGACATGTGGGCCCGTGCCAAGGCTAAGGGGAGGGGGTGTGTGTAGAGGGTGGTCAAGGATCTAGCCCGAAGGCTAGGGTTTAGTTGACTGGGTTGGTCAAGTGCAGGGGTCAGGTCTAACCGTAGTTAGAAGGGATTTAATCATGATTAGAAGATCTAACCATAATCAAGAAGGTCTAATAAGTCTTTTTGGTTTTTTGTATTTTTTGACTGTTTTTGGTATTTTTTGGGATTTTTTCAAGGATTAAAGGAATTAACTAGGGTTAAATTTAACCCAAATTAGCGGTATATGTGATAAAAGAGATTAACTAGGATTAAGTTTAACCCTAATTAGAGGTCTATCCAAGGGTTCGGAACCAAAAGGTAGAAACGAAGTGGCTTAAGGCAATCATGAGCCAAAACTGCTTATAGCACGGCGGGGTGGGTTGTAATCTCAGAACCGCCCACTGTGCTTTAGAAACAAAAGCATCAAGTGGCATGGTATTTCAACTTCTTGTCATTTAGGCATGGAGGATAGCCCCCCGAGCTAGATAAAATAGTCTGTCCAATGCCTCAAGAGTGTAAAGAGGGTAATGGACCTAGACTAGTAGGATCAAGAGCCTATGAATGGAGAAATGTACACTGTATGGTTGGGTGGTACTAAGGCTACCCCTCAACTGAACATTGCTCAAAAGTCACCTAGTCTAACCCCAAGCTCCTAAAAGTGAGGTAGGGTAACCGAGAGTCTAACAAGGATCTTCTTTTTATAAATTAAAAAAAAAAGGTGCAAAGATATGGTTGTTTTTCAGCAACATTCAAATTGAAACACCGGGTTTGACATTACTATAATCCGTTCAAGAGGGGGCATGGCGGCAAGGGTAATGGATTCCAAACAACTAACTGGGATCAAGGTGTTATTTTGCAACAGCTTTTGTGTCGCCGATATTCTTGGTGTCGGCCCCACAGACGTTGTTGTAAAAGCTAGAATGCGAGCTGATATGTATAATGAAAGGAACCCAGAAAGCTGAAGGAATCATGTGTGGGCTTCGGGATATTTCAGAAACCTTAGGGAAGTATTTGTTGCAAGTAAAATCAGCCTATCCGAGGCTAAGAGTAACACCGACGCCTCTCATAGAGGCCGAGAATAACACTGATGTTGCTCTAAAATTCCTGAGTTATCTCAAAGCCCTCACACTTCTAAACTTAGCATCTGGATATCCATTAGAATGATGCACATATGAAAAAAAAAAAAATTTTAAAAAAACAACAAGCAAAAGGCAAGCAAGAGACAAATCATCTTCTTATTTTTCTTCATGAGGGCCCCCCTATCCCATTGAGATTGAGATAGGGGACCTCCCACTACTCGATCTGCAAAAGAAAAGAGTCTATAGGTGGTCTTAGATTGGACTAGGAACCAAGGTAAAATAAAAAATAAAAAACAGAAAACAAAGGTGGAAAAGACCTACACTTTGGCTTCCTCAAAGCTCCAAGAGCAAGGACTCGTTGGCCAGGAGCAGTGTCCCCACAGGAGGGGCAGCCAAGGCCTTCCCTCAGGTACCACTCAACCTCCTTTTACCAAGAATATCAGGGGTAGAGAGATTTGTTGTTGGGTTTACAATCTGCAAGGAGTTGTCTAAAAAAAATGGAGTTTCTCGATTTCTCCTTTGGCTACGAGTTGTGTGGGTTCCCCTAGGATTAAACTTAGGGCAGCTTTTTTGTTGGGGAGTTCTCCCTCCAAAGCTTGACACAGGCCGGTACTTACAGAACTCAATAGGCTTAGGGTAGGTTGGTAAATAGAAGAGGGTTAGGTGAGAAGTTGTACAAGAGCCCATTGGGGGGTCAATTTGATCACCAGAATGGTGAAAACTCCAGCCGTATAGGGCTGGCCCTTTCTCCCTTTAATTCAAAATTTATCACTAAAATGAAAAGGGGCAAGTCTGCAGCTGGGTGCTGGCCTGGGACGCAAGGTTTTTCTGAGTTTGATAACTAGAGTGGAAATTGATCTAGTGGATGTGGACCTTGGGTCTAGACCATGGCTCTAATGGGTCATGGACCCTGGGCTTGGGTTTGCTTAATGGCTGATAGGCTTTAGCTGCTTAGGGATTAAAATGGACTTTGAGCCCGTGGGGCTCATACTCTAGGTTTGGCCAGGGTTTAGCTAGGGTTAAGTCTACGGCTTAGTTTAAGGTTTAGGCTTGACCTAACGGTTGTCCTAGTGTTTGGTGGAGCAAACCATGGTTAAATTTATTAACCATGATTAATTGGGGGGTGTAAAAATGGGGTGCTTACACAGATTACAATGGCGAAGCTTATCCTTAACTTAAGGATGGTTTGTGCTTCAAGTAATCTTCCAAACAAAAGAGTTAAATTATTTCTTAACACTGAAATTTTGTTGAGCACCATGATTGGCGCTATGCAGTACATGTTCGTAGCACAAAATCTGTAATTAAATATGCACTAAGCAGATGGTGTTACTGCATTAGTTTGAAGACCTTATATTTCTTGATTTCAGCAAAATGTATATTCAAATCTCTTCTTTCATAAAATAGGCTGGGTTAATTACCTAGACCGATAGTCTAAGGCTCCTCCCATCGATGCGCGAGTATTCATAATAGGGGGCATGTATGGCTACCAATTAATCTAGATCTGGACCATCCTAATGTAGTGAAAGTCCTTGTATTTGACTCTAATTTCTTTACACACAACGGTGCCGATAGGATGATTATTATGGGTGATTATTTTTATAATCAGATATAGGATGATAATTATAGGTGATTATGTAAAGTGATTAACAGAAGATTAAGAATGGCCGATGACAATGTAGCAAAGCGAGTCATAGCCATTCATGTGTTATTCGAGGCATAGGTTAGTCAAACCTTTTTGATATTCACGACCTAATTTTTCTTTTCTGTTGTGGATAGAGGAAAATGTATGAACACAATATACTTTTCAAAAAATATATAAGCACAAAATCATAATGAATTTAAAGAAAAACAGATTAAAAAATCTACTCCACCCCAAATTTTAGGAATAAAGCACGAATGATGATAATGACGCGGGGAGGATAGATGGGATTGAAATGGGATACTTGAGACGTCTTTTGATAATTTTATTTATTTCTTCTTAAGAAATATTTTAATTAATGCTACTAGGTGATTTCCCTTTTCTATTTTTCCTTTGTAGGATAATAAAAGAATATCCCTGATATGGTGGGCCAGCTAACCTAAACCTTTGAACTTTGAAGCATGAAACGTCTGCTACAATTTTCCATAAGGAAAATAGTCACCTCCTCTTGCGGAGGAGGTGAGATACCGTCTCGTCCCATCTTTTGGGGCCACGTGTCCCTTTCTTACTTCTATCTATTAACTGTGATTAAGATTCAGTCACTTGTACGGTTCACACATCTACCCTTGCTTTTTAGAAAAAAATTTTCAAAAAAAAAAATAACCACATGAGGCGGTTAATTTCTTAATCATAGTTCAAAGGGTTTGTGAGAGCAAGGAGGAATAGTTAAAGCTTATCGATTTGAAACGTTTATGAGGTACATAAACATACATCTGCTCCGAAACAAAATGTCAATAACCGAGGAGAGTCCTTTGACTGGACCATATGCATAGAGAATAAAGAACATGTATTTTTTGGATCCGATTCTTCTGCTCGAATAGTGTGCTTTGGACCTTGTTTGGGTTTTAACCTAAGGTAAGATACATCACCTTTACCCTATGTTTGGTTGCTGAGAAAATTAGTGAAAACATGAAAAAAAAAAAAAAAAAAAAAAAAAAAAAAAAAAAAAAATTAGACAAATCACAGCTAAGAATTGTATTAAAAATATGAAATTTTCTTTTTTTTTCCATATTTTCACCTATTTTCTCGACAACCAAACATAGCATTAGTGATCCAACAGCCCACGATTCTGGGTTTTACTAAAATGAAAATAATGAGCGCCAAATTTTATTTGGGTTGTGCTACGCGCACCCCATTATATGATGATTACACACCATAAGTTAAAAAACCATAATACCCTTTACCTTCTTGCTCTCCGATCAAAGGCATCAACAAGTTGATTACTTTTTCACTCATTCTGGCCAGCAATGACCGGAGGCGGCCCTTCCTTACCCAATAACCTTTTTTTTCCGATTATGGGATTATCAATTTCACCGGCTCCGACATGTAAGGCAACCACGCTCACAGAGTTCCCATACAACTGCTTGGAAGCTTTCACCGCACCATCAAGCATCCTTGAAGCCACATCAGTGCTTATGCTTCCCCAATCTACACAGGTGAGAGTTACTCCAACAACACCCTCTTCTTATAAGTTATAACCGATCCGACAATGTTACTACATATTTGAACCGCCTTAGCAGATTGCATTCCAATGCACCAAAGTCCAGCATGTCTGTTCTTGTCCAACTCTGTTAAAATTTTCAACATCAATGGGGGGCGCACATCAATCACGACATGTTGGCCGTGTGCATTGACGGAACAAATTGCAAGGTGACTTCACGGAAATTGCTGCCAGTTGCTCGTTGGTGGAGCCATCATCATCAATACCAAATTCTAAAAGAAAGAAATTTTAAAAGCTCAGATTTTTGAGAGGAACATGAGGCTGAGGGAGTTTCCGGGACTTGGTATAGACACAAGTAAGAAGAAGAAGAAGGGTATGATGGTCTTATATGACTTTTTTCTTACTAATGCTGGTGATTCCCTTATTCAAACAATCAACTGGTTTGTTTCAAGTTTCAACATTACAAAATCTGGAGGTTTCTTACAACCTGTGATGCAAAATCTGAAGGTTTCTTACAATCTGGAAGTTTCTTTCAACATCACAAAAGCTTCTGGATTTTCGTAGATTCTGATAATGGTGATGCAAAAATGGGGGTTTTGAGGGCTTTGGTTAATGGGTTCTGAGGTTCATGCTTGGAGGTGGTGGAATATGAACCTTTTAAGGTATTTTTTAGTGTTTCTAGGCTTTGAATGTTGTCTATGGGTAGGTGGACCTGTAGGTGTTTGTTTGGGTGTCTAAGAGAAACACTTTGATGTTTGTGAGATTCCTTACATGAACATTGGAGAGACACAAATCACACAATACATTGATTTATTTGTTTTTTATTTTCTGTTTATTTTTGAATTTTTGGGAGTGGAGTTCTCAGGCAATGACACAAAGGGAGAGACCAAGAGATTCTTAACACCTTGTTTTTTACATACAGAAGTGATGTGTATTCCACATAGTGTACCATTTCACTGTATGATTGTCATTGCTTTTTTTTTTTTTTTGGAAGATCTTACCTATATCTTGTGCTTACTTCCTAGTGGTCAGAATTCTTCTAGGGAGCACGGATACTTTGAAAATGGAAACGTACCCGTATCGCCATATCGGATACGGCATTCTAAGGTAAAACTTAGTTGTTTTTCATAATTTCTGTCGTATCGCTCATATCACTTTATCTAAGTATCGCCGTACCCGTGCTTCCTAGGAATTCTTATATGTTTGAAATTGCCAAATTCATGCTTGTAATCTTATGAAGCTCCTCTTATCAAATTACTGTTGGAAAATTGACCCGATAAGGGATTTACCATATGTTGGTGAATGAGAATTGACTCAACAAAGAAACCTGGAGTGCAACCTACTTGACCCGGAAAATAAGCAATGTGTGGGCAAGGCCCACCATTGCCATGGGGGTCCGGGGGCGAAGCCCCCGGGAAAAAAAAAAAAAAAATTTACTCGGATAGATATGGGTATGGATATGAATTTTGGGTTTGGACGGTTAACATCAAATAGTGTCCGTTGGTGTTTCAAACCTTCAAAAATAAAACTGTTTTTTTTCAGTCCGTTTTTGTGCCTCTTCCGAACAGGCACAATGGAGTCTATGTAATAGACTCTCATTCCTTCATTCAAAGTATCGAATTTTGAAATACCATTCTGAAAATCTCTCTCTCTCTTTACCATTGATGTTCGAGTACAAACATTGGTCGAGTTCGCTGAGTTTTGAAGATTGGAGTACTACTTCTTCTTAACTGTAATTCGTTCTATCTTGGAAGACAATTACTCATCAACCTTGAGTACCGAGAGGGAGTAAATTCGTCTTAAGGAAACTGTGTTACACAGGACTCGGATTTTCCATTATTTCTCATTATTCTTGCTGTTCTACAAATTCCGTAAGTACATTATTGTTTTAGTTTCCTTATTACTTTCATTAATTATATTCTGGACTATATAGAACAACAATTACCATTGTTTATTTTCTTTCATATGGAGTAGTAGAAATTATTATTATTTTCTTTTAAATGATCAGACTTCTTCTTTTTCATATCTTTTGATGATTTCCTTTATGGGTTTTGATCTGGGAAATCAATAGAGTAGAAAGGGATTCCGGTTGGACTTCAAGCTACAAGAGATTGTGTTTTATTGTTCTTCAAATTTTGTGCTTGTATTCGAAATTTTCTTCTGTTGTTGGTACTATATTCTGGATTTTTCTTGTCATGTTGTGGTTTATCTTGTCTAGAGAATCTGAATTGGTAGTGTTTATTATCCTTCTTTCTTCCTTCTCATCTGGTTTTAAGTTTATATATTTGCTTCTTCTCTTCATTTTATTCTCCAAAAAATTTTGAAACTCAAATGCAGACCACCATTTTCATCAACTCTAGAGATAGTCCTAAAGATCTACATCTCGTAAACAGAAGAAGGATGACTGAAAAAGGAAACATTTTTTTAAGCCTACTTCATCAATCACTTCTTCAACATTGTCTATATTATCTTCCATATCTCTTTGTATCTAAACTGTTTGTTTTACACAGAGATGCAAGCCACCCCCAAATGAAATTGAAGGCTGGCCCATGGTCCACTCTGTCCCTATCTCATGGTTGTCATTATGAATGGCAATTACTGATAGCTTATATTGGAATAGACTTCATGAAAGGACTGCAATTTTCATGAATGGAGTTGCTGATGGGTTTGTAAATGGAAAAAGACTGAAGAGAATGATGTGGGAGATTATAATTTTTGTTTCTTCCCTTATCTGTATTAGAGTTTTTGATTTCTTAGTGATCTTAGAAGGACCCTATCTGAGTTGTAATTGGGATGTTTTCACAAACTTCAAATGTAGAAATTGTGGGCTATTTCTAGTAGTAAGAAAAGAGTTGTCTCCTTTTCAAAATCCAACCATTTGAAGTTGGTTACTGGTTATTAATAGATTTATCTTGTTGCAAAACAAACCCTTTTTTTGTTTTTGGAATATCATCTCCTTGAAATTGCAATGTGCTTAATGAGAATGGTAAAGGTCGGATCAAAAAGCTCGTCGGCAAGGTCGGAATGCCCTTCTCTAAGAAAAGCATTTATGAGAAGTGTAAAGGTCACCACATTCGGGACAAATAGTGGTTAATTAAAGGGTAGGGAAATACAATTTTTTGTGAGGAATGTTCATTGTTGTTTCATTTGAAAAATATTAAGTGATATATAAACCGAAGGTAGAGTATTTTTTTCCTCCGGATTTGAACAATTTGAATTAGGGAGGTACTTTGGAAAATTTAGAACAACGTTTGTGTTGATATGGTTTAATATTTAAATAATGTGAACATTTTGCAAATAGATTATTTGCATGTGGTTAGCTATCTTCCTTTTTTTTTTTTATGGGTAAACTCAGTAACACCACAAGGTGAGTACTGAAGGCAAAGAAGGGAAACACACATACTCACACCCCACATGCAAACAAACACACACACGACACACATGCAGACATACCATACATGCAGCCTTATAAGCTTCACCCAAGAGCTTCCCAAAACAGGTACCAACCGTTTGGGTTGATGCTATGGAACTTATAAGGATAGGCGTGCTTGGATAAACTTCCGATATGGGATTAAACTCAACACCACCGAAGGCTTTGTCGAATATGAATTGGGTAACTGAGCGAGCTAACCCAATGACCTAAAAGCCCATGGGTAGGAATTTGGATTTGGATCGAGGTCTGATTTATTCCCCATGCCAGTTTTGTTGTGTATATTTCAGAATTTGACTACAATAATTCTGTACTCAACCTTTATTAACTAAATTTCATTTATAGCAGTAATTAATTGAAACAATGCAATACAAAAATATTTTGTTACAATAAACAGAATATTAGTTGTATGTTGATTGACTAACTATTCGGTCAAAAGCAATAATTAAGTATTACCGAATAAATGAACTCACTGGTTTAGGGATGGAGAAGAATAATAGATCAAGTCGAGTAGAACTCTCTCCTTAAGACAGATTTCGTCCCTCACACTGGTGCTTTTGATCAACGAACGTCTGTCTCCCAGGATGAAGTGATCTTTACACAAGCAGAAGAAGCACTGCAATCTGCTCTTGTCCAGCGAACCAAAAACAAATGTTATGTATCTCTCTGGAAGAACAATGCAGAATGGAGACTTGAGAGCAGAAGAAGTAATTTTTTTCGTACTCAGAATATGAACCAAAGAAGCCTTAAATATCAGGCAAAGGGGACTATCCAGAATGGTCATGTCTCTTGGGTTTAAATTTAAATCCAACAGACATGACTGTTGGAATTAAATAGCTGTTGAAATAACTGTATAAGTTGAACGGGCTCTGGCCCAGCCCAGCAAAAAATAAATATAGGGGTCAGACTTTAAGGCCCACTAGAACCAAAGCAAGCCAAGCCAAGCCAACCGGCTGGCCGGACCGGACTCGGACACGGGCGCGGGCTGGGTCAGGGCGGCGGCGCGCTCGTGTGTGAGGTTGGTTCCACCTTAGAGCAAGTGCTCACTCCTTCGCAAAATTTGAGTGCCCCAAGGGCCCACCATTTACTCCAAGGTAATGGTATATAAACCATATTATAGTTTCAAAGTTTTCCGATGTGGGACTACTAAACTACACCATCTTTCAACTTACAACATATGTTCAAGTGGCCTACTTTGAGATGAATTTCTCATTAACCACTTCACTATTTTGGACAAGTGAATATACTACGTTAATCTCCTCATAGAGGAGAACACAGATCAACTTGGACACGCCTTAAAACCCTTGTGGGTCCCACTTTTATTTTGGGTTAAAGTTTGTAAAAAACTGTTTTTCCAAATACCCAGATTTTATCCAAAACAGTAATTTTTCCAACAATCCCTCACATGAATGAGAATTCCTGAACATAATACAGAAAAATGCAGACACTACAGAGAGAGTACATAATAGGAGATATCTTGCATAGGATAAGTAGCTTTTGGCCTTAAACCTTCCATTGTGTAGGACTATCAGATTTACTAGCTAATCAATGAACATAATGTCTTGAATTGTTCAGCCGTTATTGTAAACCAAGACAATGAAATACACACATGATATCCCCAAACATAGTTTAGTTCTCATTGTTGTGTTCATTTTGGCCCTGAACACATCCTGGTTTCATAAGTGCTCTAGAGAATTTTAGTCTAATCAATTCTCATAGAACCGACCCAGTTCACACTCACATAGGTGATTCTTATTAAGAGTATTCTGCTATACTCCACTTGGAATTCCAAGATATAAGAAACATTAATAACTTAGTTAATCCTAACACGATGCAGTCATCACTTTCTCATTACAGAAATGGGTAAGAGATATTATCTCTTAAGTGATCGGGTCGAGTTATACATAACTTAGTTGTCCCTTTGAACCTAGATCTTGGGATCTCCAGTTAACTAGGTTGGGTTTCCATCGTGAATACTCTTAAGTTATAGACTTTAACTCAATTCCCCTCGATGAGTTACTCATTTGCTCTCTTGATAAACCTTTAGTTAAAGGATCAGCAATATTATCCTTTGACCTTATGTATTCTAAAGAGATTATCTCACTTGAAAGCAAGTGTCTAACGGTATTATGTCTACGATGAATGTGTCGAGACTTTCCATTATACTTGTGACTTTGTGCTCTTCCAATCGCAGAGTGACTGTCGTAATGTATGCAGATTGCTGACAGAGGTTTTTGCCACATCGGAATATCTTCTAAGAACTGTCGAAGTCATTCTGCTTCTTCTCCAGCTTTGTCTAATGCAATGCATTCAGATTCCATTGTAGACCGTGCTATACATGTTTGCTTAGAGGATTTCCATGAAGTTGCTGCACCCCCCAATGTAAAGACATATTCACTTGTGGATTTTGAGTCTTTAGTATCTGATATCCAATTTGCATCGCAGTATCCTTCAAGGACTACTGGATATCTGGTGTAACACAATGCATAGTTTTGGGTAAATTTTAGATATCGAAGTACCCTCACTATGGCTTTCCAGTGGTCTTCCCCTGGATTACTGGTATATCTGCTCAGTTTACTTATGGAGTATGCTATATCAGGACGTGTATAGTTCATTATGTACATCAAGCTTCCTATGATTCTAGAATACTCCAATTGAGATATGCTTTCGCCAGTATTCTTAGCTAAATGAATATTTCCATCTATTAGAGTCTTTGCTAGATGTTCATCGTACTTGTTAAATTTTTCAAGTACTTTCTCAATATAATGTGATTGAGATAAAGTATATCTATTAGATGTTTTGGTAATTTTCATTCCCAAGATTACATCTGCCACTCCCATATCTTTCATGTCAAATTGTTTGCTAAACATGGGGTGTCTGAAGCTCAAGACTACAACTAATCCCTACATGCTGTCAGGGGATACCCTCCCCCTGGCAACCGATAATGCGGGTGCTCCCAAACTTGATCTCGAGACCTCCTGGTCTACGGTCGTCTTCCAACCATTGGGCTACACCCCTTTAAAAAAATTTATTATAAATAAGTAATTTTCCATCAAAACAACTCTTTGTTGAGACGTTTTTTGTCATCAACTATTTTATAAACTTCAAAAAGGGTGCTACTAGGAGCACCCCACTAGTTTCTTCTCATAGACCAATATTTTAAAATTATGTATATTATTTCAAGAACCCCTCTCTCTATGCGCAGCCACCTGAAGAAACTGATTTATTGAATACTCTTGGATGATTACAAAGAGACCCAACTAGGGTTTAAATAGATAATAGTATATAGATAAATATAGAAACTAAATCAAACCATTCATAATCTAATGCTAATCAAATTCTAATCAAATCTTAATCTCAATCTAAATCCAAATCTTTTCAATTGTAATGATGTTAATGATATGGTACATTTCATGCATATCATTACCATACATGTACTCTATTACTCCCCCTCAAACTCATGTAGATTTGAAAATATGTGTGTGTTTCTCTCAATTCGAAGATCCAGGATTGGAATTAATGTGATACTCAATTAGGTAAGGTAACTTGCTAGCCATTCCAATGTCGTTGTAGATTTTGATAGTTGTCAATCATCACTATTGCTGATGTGTTGTATGAAGAGAGAATAATATGGGCCTCAATGGGCTAGACCTCAATGGGTCAATGAAAAGGGGTAGACCTCAATGGGTCAAGGCCTCAATGGGCCAAATAGCCTCTTGGGCAATGAAATAGCCTCGTTGACATCCATGATCTTGCCTATGGTCTCGCCAAAGGGGTCATTGGTCTTCAAAATGGCCTCTTCATTCCTAAAAATCGATCTTGATGATCTTGGCCTTGGGCTTGCCAAAGGAATCACAGATCCTGTAACGGGCCTCTATGGGCCAAAAAAATAGCTTTTTTTTAAAAAAACCCGGCAGATTTGATGATGGTGGGTGGCGTTGGAGGCAATAGACATAGAGACTACGAGCAATGACCATGGTAAAGGTTTTTTTTTTTTTGGAGCAAGAAAACCTCTTTGATCTAGATGACTCAAATACCAATAGCCCATTTACTGTAAAAGGAATCAAGGTAAAGAAGATGAGGGAAATTGTAGCACAGAAGAAATGTAACCATTGGGTGTGTTGGAGCTACCCATGGAATCTTCGGAACTAAGTGTAGATGCAAGTGATCTAGTGACCCTCAACTTCAGATGACATTTTAAAAAACCTAAAGATCTCTCCACTAAATATGGTGTTTAGATGGAACCTTAGGAAATATGCTCTTTATCAAACGAAACAAGTGGTTGAGCCGTGAGCATCACAATCACATGGGTACTGGATTATTATCTCCCAAAAGTCTTCAAATAAGTTCCTTGACCAATACTCCTCAAAAGACCAGCCTGATGAGGTGCGGAAGATCAATTTACTTATTAAAGACACGTAACATACCACCACGCTTCCACAGCCAACGTCCTCGGCGGCTCTCACTCTAGGGCAGGGCACTTGTAGCCCTTTCCGCGGCGGCTTTCACTCTGGGGCGGGACACTTCTCCAACCTTTTTTCTATAGTCCTCCCCAGGTAGCCCTTTCCGTGACTTGAAATCATGACATGATGTCCGACTCTAATATCATGACGAAACTGATTTATTGAATACTCTTAGATGATTACAAAGAGACCCAACTAGGGTTTAAATAGGTAATAGTATATAGATAAATATAGAAACTAAATCAAACCATTCATAATCTAATGCTAATCAAATCCTAATCTCATTATAAATCCAAATCTTTCCAAAGTGTAATGATGGTAAAGATATGGTGCATATCATTACCATCAAGAGATCAGAATGAGATCTATTTGCTACAAAAAGCACACTTCACGAGCGAGGCGATGCGGGAAGAGAACGCTCACCATCCGACAGATTCTACCCAGCTGACCGAGAAGAGGGGTCAGACGGAGGGTCCAAGCGGAGAGCCATCAGCATTTGCTTGCCAGCGGCAACTATGATGCCAGAATAGAAGGCCAAGGAGAGGTTCAAAATTCAAAACAAGAAACAAATGAATGATCATAAACATCCAGTTTATAAGACGTTCTGGACCATTCACCAAGCAAATGCATCATATGATCATGTCGTTTGTTTGGTTTTCATCTTGAATATGCAATGCATGTAAGTCCACCCCCCACAATCATGTTTTTCTTTCTCTGGACAGTGTACTAGCCTTTGGTTCCGTTAAATCAGAATAGGGAGAGACATAAGGAATCATGTTTAAAATGGATAAATCTTAAGTGGGAAGAAGTAATCATGTTTAAAGTGGAGAGATCTTAAGTAGGCTTTAAGCTTCTTCACCATTTAAGAGAAGTGAGGATTTCATGTGTATCATGTTTAAGGTTTTGAATTTAATTTGGTGTTTAGTTAGAAAATTTATAAATATTTTTTTTATTTTTGGTGTGCTCACAGAATATAATATATTTAATAGTGTATAATCAATAAATTATATATTTGGTGTACAGTAAGAAAATATTGGTGTATTGGTGTGCTCGTAACAGCACCCTTCAAAATTACAATTCCTTTTCTAATATGTGATCCCGTCCAGCAAAAGTAACGTTACCAAATGAGCTTCAAAAAGACATTAAAAAAACACTAAATAGTTTGAGAATAACCACCAACATGAACTCTGATTGATCGGTCAACCCAAATTTTGCCTTGAAATGGGTATTTATTAAAAGGGTGCTCTATTAGTAAATACCCTTCTTTTGTGTTCATAATTATGATACTACCACATCCCAAGACAAAATTTGGGTTGCTCCGGTTTGAGTGTTTAATCGGAGTTCCCGGTCATAGTTAATCTCTAATAGTTTATGGTAGTGTTGTCAAATGCCCCCTTTGTTTTCCTTGATTAGGTTAATGCAACAACTTCTAAGGCACGATCTGCCTTGGTTTGTTTTTTTTTTTTGTTGAAGGATAATTTGTGAGCATAAGAATTTCCTACCTACTTTCACATATGTGTTTGACTGAGAGTCGCCACCTATTCATTCTTAGGGATAGGTCTCGGGTAAGCCATTATTTGGATAAGGCAAGTGGTCTATCAAAGATTTAGGATAAGTGGTTTGATTAAGCCCTAGGGAAGGTGTTAGGCACCCTAGGACCCTCATTGAAGAAATGGTTACCTACTCCCTATAGTTAAGCCAAGTTTAATCTCAAAATTAATTAGATGTCAAAGTGTTTAATGAAATGCTAATCAAAGAAAATAAGTAAAACAAGCTAGACTAGGGAAGTTAGGGTCGAATCCGAGTTGGATTGCCTACGTACTCATATAAGGGTGAGATCAGATCAAGCATATTTCTGGCACATGAGCTCGTGTCAAGGCTAAGGGTGAGTGTGTGTGCAGGGTGATCAAGGGTCTAGCCCGGGTTTGACTGACCGAGTTGGTCAAGTGCAAGCTAGAGGTCTAACCACGGTTAGAAATGTGTTAACTATGGTTAGGAGGCCTAACCATGGTTAAGAAAGCAAGCAAGCATGAATTTGGTTTTTTTTCTATTTTTTGGATTTTTTTGGGTACTTTTGGGATTTTTCAGATTTTCGAAAGATTTAAACTGAGGGTTTGGAGCAAAAAAAAAAATTAGAAATCAAGTGGCCCAAGGCAAACATGAACCAAATGCTTGGTACAGTGAGATGGGTTGTAACCTCAAAATTGCCCGCTGTGCCCGATCTAGAACCAAAAGAAATGGGTGATGCTGGGATTATAACCTTTTGATATTAGACATGGATGACATCCCCCTAGGTTGGATACAATGTTTTGCCAAACGTCAACTAAACTTAACAATGGTCTTGGGTATGGATTGAGTAGGACCCAAAGCCAATAGATTGGGGGGATGCGCACTGTCTTGTACATGCATTACCATGCTGGACCAAAACCAAGTGGCATGATCTGAGGCACTCAAGAGGCTCTGAGCCTAAAGTGAAGACCAAAAAGGCCTGGGGATGAGCACATCTTAATGTTGGCTTGGTAGCACATACGGTCTATAAGCATAGTAATGCCAGAATTTCATGGTGGGTGATGATGGAACCACAACCCACTACTGTGAGGCACGTAGGACAAGTGCTCTGGACTACAAGTTGATACACTCACCGGGTCCAATAAACTTAGAAGGGTCATGCAAGGAATGAGGCGAGACCAACCCAAAACAGTCATGCAGAAATGGAAGAAGAAAAATAAATTAGGTACTCTATGTGTTACACTGTCCGGCATCATCTCCACTGAGGTTGTAGCCCCCTGCAGAGACGTGCCAAGAACTCCAAGGGCTGCATGGGTTGTGCTATGAGACGCTTATCAAAGCCCAAATAACCCAGGGTACGAAGGAAGATATGGGACCACCTGAAATCTAAAACAGTCCCAAAAGAAAATAAAAGAAAGAAGGCGGTTTTGTGCATTGAGATAAGATCGGTCATCTTCTCCAGTTGTAACCGGTTTTGGGCAAAACCGGTTACAACCCTGTGGTCACCACATGTCCCTTTTTACACTCTTTAACTGTGGTTAAGATTTACCTACCCCTAGGATTCACCCACCTCTCTTTGTTTTTTAGAAAAAATATTTTTAAAAAATTAACCTTAGGAGTTGGTAAATTTTAACCACAGTTAACAAAAAAAATTATTATTTTTTCTAAAAACCAAGAATAGGTAAATAAACCTTAGGATTGAGTCTTAACCATAGTTAAGAGGTATCAAAAGAGACATGTGGCCACCTCATGGGCTTAACCGGTTTTGGCAAAACCGGTTACAACTGGAGAAGAATACGTCCCGAGAGACAATAGCACGCCCAGGTCTAAGATGCTTCAAGGGCCATGCTGCCCCACATCTACCTGCATCCAAACCAAAAGAAGCCATGGGAGTCCAGAAGGCCGTGGTTTTGCATGAGTTAAGGGACACCTCAAAATCTCAGCCAAGTGATATTAGGGCGGAGACTGGAGGTGATACCAGTACTCTTCTTCTTGAGATTTGTGAGTTATTCCCTAACTCTCATACCCTTCCATCTTGGTGCAATAAGCAAAAAAAAAAAAAGGAAAAAAGCAACAAAATGCATGTGAAAATCTAGATGAGAAGATAGTGGCCATTTCCATCTTCGTAGGGGACCCCCCTATCCCATTGAGATTGAGATAGGGGACCCTCTACTGCTCTTGGAGGAAAATAACAAAGCTCCTAAAAATAGACTAGGGGCATAAAATCAAGAAAACAAACAAAAAAAAAACCAAGCAAACAAAGGGGCCTATATGATGAGAAGCACTTCCAAGCTTCAACGATGGGGGATAGAGTGACCTTTCAACATAAGAGAGCCAAAGCTTCCCTCAAGTTCAACACAAATCCCTGAGGGCCGAAAATTCCAAGGATACGTAGTCTCAAATCCCTGAGGCCGAAAATTCCAAGGATACGTAGTTTGGTAGTGGGTTTTCTACCTGTACGAAACTTGAGATTGAGATTTTGGAATCGGCTCTTTGGAATTTTTCTGTTCTCCCCCTAAAAGCTCACGCATGGGTGCACTTTATAAATGTTGAGGGAGTTAGGGTATGAGGGTAGGGGAATGCTAGCCCAGATTCTTTGATTCTCACTTTCTTTAAGAAGCTGACACGTGTACTTGCTTTTTCCTGCTGTACTTATAATGCTATACCCCCTTCTTAGGTTTAATATTTATAAAAGAAAACCCAAAAGTATGGTGACATCATAATAAAGGTTCTCCAAAGACGGACAACATGATAACTTTCTCTCCCTTGCTAACTTGCTGAGGAGATCATATCACAAGCCAATTGCGATGGAGGGTGCAGTTCAATCGCACCCAAATCAACATGTGCCCTATCAATTCTTGTTAAGTGTGGTCAAGATTCGCTAACCCTAAGGGTTAAATAATCTAACCTTTGATTTTTTTTTAAAAAATATTGTTTTCTAAACTAACAAGGGTAGAGCAAGTTTAAACTCAAAATATTATTATTTTTACTTTATTATTTTTAAAAAAATATTATCTTTTTAGTTTGTTATTTTTAAAAAAAATTATTATTTTTTGTTTATTATTTTTTAAAAAAAATTATTATTATTTTAATTATTTTTGAAGAAAATAATATTTTTAGTTTAAACTTGCTCTTTAGTTTGTTATTTTTATAAAAAATTATTATTTTTTAAAAAAAATTCTTAATTTTATTTATTATTTTTAAAAAAATTATATTTTTAGTTTAAACTTGCTCTACCCCTGTTAGTCTAAAAATATTTTTTTTTCTAAAAATCATGGTTAAATCATTTAACCCTAAGGGTTAACGAATCTTTACTACAATTTATAGGATTTAACAGGATCACGTGTTGACGTGTGGGTGCGATTGAACAGCACCCTCCCCAGTTTAATCGCAATTGGCTTGTGATCTAATCTCCTTGTGTTTCGACAGCAAGAGAGAGAAAGCTATTAATGTTGTCCGTATTTGGAGAACCTTTATTCTGATGTCACCGTACTTTTGGGAGTTTCTTTTATAAATATTAAACTTAAGAAAGGGGTAGAGCATTATAAGTACGGCACGAAAGCTTTAACCGGCTGCAAAAGCAGCAGGGAAAAGCAAGTGCACGTGTTGGCTTCTTAAGGAAAGTGAGAATCAAAGAATCTGGGGGTAGCATTCCCATGAGGGTAAATAGGAGGTAAGGTGAGGTGAGGTGAGAGTGAGAGAGACCAATGGAGGGCCAAACTGTGCATGCAGAGAGTATTTCAGGCACTACAGCAACTATCCCTTCCGAAATTTAAATTTTGACATTAAACAGGTAAGGTCAGGTTTGGGATACCCTACGAAAGTTTGGGCTTAACATCAGAGTAGTAATTTTTGGGTTTAATGCAAAAAGAGTAAGCAGGTTGGGCTTTTGGTTGTGCGCTGAGTTGGGGGCCTATTTTGAATTCCCAGGCTTGGGCTTTGACTAGGATTGGTCCAATTAAGGCTAAAGCAAAGGGCCTTACCAATTTGAGTTTTCAGCGCTTTGAGTTTAGCCTTGGCCTTGGGGTATGGTCCATGGGTCATGGGTCATGAATTAATGGATCTTGTTTGTAGGGTTAGGGCTAGGCTAATCATGGTTAAGTTTATTAACCACGGTTGAGGGGTGTAAAAATGGGATGCTTACAATATTCATTAAATGAAAGGGGCTACTTCAGAGGCACTTCGAGTAAAAGAATTTTCCAAGGCCTAAATAGAAGAAGACTCAACGACAACAGCTTGCACATCTCTCGCTATGCTAATAGATAGAACCTTCTGGACTTGTAAGTGGGTGTTCGTGTTTGCTGAACAACTAATAAACTTGAAATCCATAGATCAACATTGAGCACGAAGCACTTTGATATCCTCAGCTAAAGTTTAGATCTCCTAGTGAGTGTAGTTGGAAACTGCATTCAGAAACTCAAAGATCTCCTTAGCGTGAGAGTCTAATAGTACGAAGTGCTAGTAGTTTCTCACGGCTTTCATTAGCCCGAGACG
Organism: Tetracentron sinense; assembly: GCA_015143295.1. Lineage (NCBI taxonomy): Eukaryota > Viridiplantae > Streptophyta > Magnoliopsida > Trochodendrales > Trochodendraceae > Tetracentron > Tetracentron sinense. Next base: position 30,057,218 of record CM026566.1, read on the forward strand.
GATGGCCTTTGCTTCTGCCACCCGAGCGGAGACGACCCCCCCCCCCCTCGTCCCGCAGTCTTAAAGGGGTTGAGCTAAAGAACAATGGCATTCCAAGCAACAACACGCACCCCAGCTGCCGTCTCAGAAGGAAGGATTAACCAATCCACTTCAATATTTCTGGTCCATAACCGAGATGGTAGACGCCCCAAAAGCAGGCTGAGAGAAGAAATCAGTCTATCCTATCTATCTATATTAATACTATATGTCAGTTGGTTCCACATGGCACCTCTCATAGCACACCATTCGCTCTTTAGGTTGAACCAATAACATTAAGCCACATATGCAAGGTGGCTAATTAATATCAAAGTAATTAGCATAAGTTATATCCCCATATGGACTCTTCACTTGCTCCTTAATAAGTTGAAAAAAAAACCTGAAACGTATCCCACTATGTCCTCCCCACGAACTCGGATGGGCAACAGCGCTTGCTGTTGCCCATATGTGTCTTATGAAATAAGGGCCCACCTACTGTTTACATGGGAATCACCAAATATAAAAATGGGGCCCATTTTGCAAGACACATATTGGCAACAGGCAAAATGGACCCCATTTTTATCATTTGGTGATTCCCATGTAAACAGTAGGTGGGCCCTTATTTCATAAGACACATATGGGCAACAGCAAGCGCTGTTGCCCATCCGAACTCCCTCCCCAACGAATTTCCATCTACCAGGGCTAAGTGTTAGCCCTCCCTTGAACCAATAACATGAGGCCACATATACAGCTTAAATGAGGTGGTTTATTAATGTCAACAGTAATTAAAATTGTTATATCCTTATATGACTCTTCACTTGCACCATAATAAGTTGAAAGACAGGCCTGAAACGTATCTCACAATGTCCTCCGTGCCAACTTTCCATCTACCTCCTCTCCTTCCATCTACCTGCCTCTCCTTGGACCTTAACTCTATAAATACTACCGAACCATCTCACTTTTTACCTAGTCTCATCACACGGTATATTCATATGTTTCTCCATTTCTTGGTTAGGATTTTTAAGTGAGGATCAAGAGTTTCTCAATGTGGTAGAGAGCGAGATTGCTTCATATAGATGGAAAGCTACAGAAGGGTCATGGGTTGAAGAATGCGGCTTTTGATTTTTTCTTTCTTTTGATATAATGTTTAATTTTTGGGAAGAATAAGGGAGGTTCTTAGTATGAATATTCCCGAAGAAAATTGTCAATCAACGGTGATTGTGGTAGTAGGGGGTTTAGGATATCAAAGCTTGCACGGTTAAACAAATGGTGAATGACATCTTCTTTGTTTTTTTTTTTTCCTTGCATCCATGGAAAATATCATTCACGCCCTCTTTTCTCTACTCGCATGTCTTCTTTTTGCACCTTACCTGCGTAGTAGTAGATATTTGTTGTTCCCCTAATTGGATTTGGAAAATTATGATTATGGATTTTTGAATATGTTCATTTAATTTATATATTTGTCATCTCAACCCTCTGATTATGCATTTTGATTATTTTCCTTCTATTTATTGACTATTTAGTAAAAATGTTACTAACTTATATAGTTTTCGAGAAAATTAGTTTTAATTTTCCCCCCTTTTTAGCCATATTTTTCTTTAGAAATTTAATATAGTATCTTTATTAAGTAATTCAATCAAAATTAATTAGTATATTTTTTGACAAAACCATTAGTTTGTCTCTTGCAATTCACAATCTCTTACACATAGCCGTGCATTGCACGAAGTTTTTGCTAGTACGAGATTATACAGGTTAGCTTAGTGAGAAGCAATGGATAGGACTTCCAAAGCTAAGAGGTCGGCCAAGCAATACCAACATGGGGTCACGGGAGTTACCGTTGGAAGACGATGTCTGATAAGAAAGAGATTTATTGAGAATAACTTGAATAATTACAATGCTTTCGGAGGATTATATAGAGATAATATGAGTCTCAACATAGAAACATAATCAAATCAAATCCTAATAAAATCTAATATTTAATACTATTTTATTTCAAATTCAATTTTACCTAGAGATGAGATGAAATGTATCTCATCTCACCTAATTACACCACTCTATATTCTAAACTTATCTCTAACACCTTCCCGCAATTGCTTGACCCTTTGAAAATGATCTTGCAATTGTTACAAAAGAAAAAGTAGCCCACGGTCATTGGGCTTTGTTGAAAAGTCACAGAAAATCTAATTGTACATATTGGTGGTCACCGTTAATCTGTGAAATCCATTACTATCGCATCCCACTCAACCTAGAGTCTGTCGAAGTCGATGGTCCATGAGAGCAAAATGTCATGATCTCTCCCAATAGCACAAAAAGAGAAGTCGGCCAATCTTTTGAAGGAAAAAAAAAAGTCGGAGGTGTTAATAATAGAGAAATTTCAATTAGAGCTCGTGATGGCTACAACTTTAGGGGGTAAAAGGTTTAAACCGGACGGGCGGCACTACCGTCAGCGGGAAAAACAAGATTAAAAGAAAAAATATTCAAAATAAGGTCCGATCGACCCGTTTTAATACCATTATAAAAAATAGATTTATTAAGAATAACTTGAGTGATTACAATGATTTCTCATTGAGGATTATACAGAGATCATATGAGTCTCAACATAGAAACATAATCAAATCTAATATTTAATACTATTTTATTTCAAATTCAATTTTACTTAGAGATAAAATGAGATACGGCATATCTCATCTCACCTTATTACACCACTATGTATTTTCTAAACTTTTCTCTACAAGTGTCATTTTGCAATAGCCAAATACTCTACAGATAAGTTGTTAACCAGTCGGCCAATTCCCACGGTGAAAGAACATATAATATTTTTTGTCTCTGGATCTTTTCTTCTTCTATTAGCATAGTGTAGGCTTGTACGAAAATGACTCATGTGAGTGCCAGATTGTTTTCCAATCTTTTAACCTACTTACAAAATCAGTAGCCAGCTTCAGAATGACCTGAGATGACCGTCTACTACGCAATACGTATACTTTTTTTTGGGTTTTTGCAATACGTGTACTTTAATATGAAGGTATGAAAACTTTTTTGAATTATGAGAGTAAGGATTGCATTCCTAGTAACTTAAACAATTTTGGGTTTTCATAATTACCCAAAAAAAAAAAAATTATATAAACCAAATTTTTTGGTAGACTCAATAACACCACAAGCCGATTACTGAAGGCAAGACAAAGAAAAACCCTCACACGCTCACGCACTCACTCCCGCACACCACACATGCAGACCACACACAGTCCAAATAAGCTTCATCCAATAGCTTTGTCAAAATAAGTATCAACCGTTTGACACACTATTGTACTTATAAGGGACAGTGTGCTCGGATATAAATCGGGACTAAACACTAGAATTGACATGGCTTTTTACCACATACTGCAGATTCTTCATTATTATTTATTTATTTATTTTGGTAAAGGAGGGTGTCACAATCCTGAACACTAAGAAGGAAGGTTTAGTTCCTTTGTATGCACGCAATTACCTGCAATCCACATATATCGGGTATGCCATAGAAGAGTTGAACTCAAGACTTTGGGGATCTCTCCTATGACCCAAACCAACTGAGCTACCAAGCACGGGTTAAGATCCTCTATTGTGTTGTTTCTGTGTCGCCCAATTAAGTCCAAAAATGTCCATGTTATTTCATCCTTACAAGCCAAACTCTTTTTTTCTCTAGAAAACCTAACAATTGGTAATCTTAACACAATGAATTAATGTTTCTTAACTCAAATTAATAGAGCACGTGTTGACCTGACAATCACAGACTTAACCCAATTAAACATATCAGTAGAGGATTCGAGTATATTTTTCTATCTTAAGAATCAGCCCCCTCTAAACATGCATAAAGAATCTCTAAATTAAAATTTTAAAAAATCGCAACGAAAGAGTTTATAATGCTGAATTAATGAGACATGTGTTGCATTTTCGGTGATTGCCTGAGATATTCTCTCGGGCAATTGCCAATCTTTTTCCATTATAAAAAGCTGATTTTGTAAAACTATTATACTGGTTGTATCAAATATCAATCTAAGACCACCGATGAGGAAATTTGTGGTATATTAATGAGGATCGGGCATTTGACTACATAGTCAAATCCCGTGGTAAGTTAAATGTGCGTATATCCTGGTGCCTGTGTGCGTGAGTTATGAGTTATCAAAAAAAAACTTTAAAGGTCCTACATTGGTTGGAAAAGTGAGTGTGCCATGTACATAAGGCTCCACGCCCCCTCCAAAAGACAAGTACCCTTTTTATGAGAAAAAGGAGTGGAGTTAGCCTCATGCGTTATTAAAAAAAAAAAACACTTAATTTAAGGGTTTAATAGGTCTAACCCGTTAAATTACCAGGTATGTGCTTAACTAAGTAGTTTACCAAATTTTGGTGCTAAACTTTTTCTATTTATTACACCCATTAGAAAAATATTTAAAGTTTGACAACTTTATTCGTCAAAACAATTTCGAAAATAAAATACCTTTTGACTTTAAAATTATTAATTCTCTACCTAGTGGTGGCAATGAGTCCAATTGAGTTGTTTTTGGGTCAAGTCGAGTTAATTTAATGTAGGGTCGAAACACTCAACCCAGACCCAACATGTTTGGGCTGATGTTTTGGCCCACCTCGCTTTTCATGGATTTGGGCTGATATTTTGGCTCACAACTTTGGTTCATGTTCAGCCTTCTTAACTCGCTGTTTGGGTTGATCTTAACCACACTTGGAGTCCGATTACGCCCTTGAGGTTGCCATGTGTCTCTTTTGACACCCCTTAATTGTGGTTAAGATTCACCTACCCCTAGATTTTACCCACCTATCCTTGGTTTTTAGGAAAAAATATTAATTTTTTTTGAAACCCGGGTTAAAATTCGCTAGCTCTTATGGTTAATTTTTTTCCCTAAAAATCAGGAAAAGTGGGTGAATTCTAGGGGTGGGTGAATCTTAACCACAGTTAAAGAGTGTTAAAAGTGACACATGGTGACCTCAGGAGCGTAACCGGAGTCTAAGGAGTTCGGTTATAACTGTAGAGAATTTCAAGTCTACTATTTTATAAAAACCAAGGATAGATGAGTGAACCCTAGGGGTTGGTGAATCTTTAACCACAGTTAGAATGTTAAAAGGACATATGACTACCTCTTTGGTGTAACTGGATTCCATGCAAGGAGTCCAGTTATAACTGTAGAGTATTTCAAGTAGGGGATACATATGGAAATTAAGCAAAATAAGTGAGGGTGCTATGGGAATTTAGTAAAATATTGAATAAGCTTTCATATGTAGTAATGATTGTTATAAGGGCAATTTTGGAATTTAGCATCAGCCTAGTAAGATTATTTTTTTTTTTTGTATATATATTGAGCACACAAAAACACACACACCCTCATGCATCAAAGCACACAGCACCTACACAACTCTAAAAAAGATGGTTGTATGGGGCCTTAAGAGCATTCTTAGCAGCCTCACCAAAATAGCCAAAACTCACATAAAGTTATTTTGGTGAGCCACTTTTTTAAAACACTCCCAGCAGCCTCACTATTTTAACAAAAAAATGAGAGAGAAATAATATTTTATTATTTGTGTGGGAAAACGAAAAAGGAATGGAGAGAGAAACATTATTTTATTGTTCGTGTGAGAACATAATAAAGGAAGGGAGAGAGAAACATTATTTTATTGTTTGTGTGGGACCATAATAAAGGAAGGGAGAGAAAAACCTTTATTTTATTATTTGTGTAGGCCCACAAAAAAAGAGGGAAATAGAAATATTTGCTTTCACGAGTGTTGGTGAGTTACTATATACTCACCAAACCCAAATCTTTATTTTGCTGAGTTTTGATGACGTTGCTAGAGAGAGTTTTCAGTACATTTTAGTCATTTGGCTTACCAAAATAACCAAAAGGTTATTTTGGTGAGGCTGCTAGGAATGCTTTAAAGGGTACATGAAATACTAGTAACCCACCCATGTGGGACTAAAGTAAGGGCAAAGAGTTAAATGGGTTGTGAAAACAAACCTGATCCATAGGTCCAAACTTGAATCTTAACCAATAAAAATCAAAGAGTTGATGGGTCGATTAGTTCACAGTCAATTGCAATTGAACTCTCTTCAAGTTTAATAGGACCCACAGGTGATCTACACGCGTTCTTAACCCTTATTAATTGTTGTTAAAATTCACTAACTCTTGAGGTTCAACAATATAACCTTAGTTATTAGAAAAATATTAAACAAATATTAACCCTAAGGGTTAAAATTCTTAATCGGAGTTAAATATTTTTTTATTTTTTATAAAAATCAAGATTATATATATTATTGAACCCCAAGGGTTACTAACTCTTAACCATAGTTCATAGGGGTTAAAAGGGACACGTGTTGACCCATGGGTGTGATTAAACTCTCTCCCAATTCAATAGCAATTGACTGTGATTTCATCTCGTTGATGGGTCGGACTAAACTATCAACCATTAATTAAGACACTAACCATTGTTCTAACCACTAACCATCACCTCTTGCGCCAGTGGTGGGGTGTGGCCTCTATGTTGAGGGGTGTTGGGGATCCAATCCCAGGGTGACGAGTCTGCAAGAGCTCCAATCTCCCAAGCTAACCACTAACCATTGTTCTAACCACTACCCGTAGTTAAATGATACCTTCATAAATAAATAAATAAACCATTAATTAAGGCTCCAATTAGACTCATAATGGATGGTTGTTATTTTTTTATTTTTTTAGTTAAAGGTATCATGTAACACACTCTAAACACAAACACCGACCTATGGTAACTGCTAAAGTGTCATAAGGGTAAATCCACACACACTCCAAAAGGACACACTCCAAACGAGACTACTCACTCCAAACGAGACTGACTAATGGAGGAGTGGAGATCTCTTATACACCCTTGCGCAACCTGGTACCCAATCGATGTGGGACTAAAGCAGTATAATATCAGCCAACCGCAATGCAGAGCTTTGCTTTTTTTGGTTAAAGGAATCATGTAGATAGATGTTGGTTTTTCATTGAAAGGTAGGACAAGTGTTGATTTTTGGTTGAGAATGTGGATTGTCTAGAGTAGGGCTTCCACTGCTCTATGTTTCAAAATGACCTAGAGCTGCCCTGCCTTGGAATTTAGTTGCCCTCATTCAACAATTGGCAAAAAGTCCTAAGTGGGAATGATGTAGGTAGTGGGTTCTCTTTATCATATGAGAATTGTGCTACAGCTACTCTCTTTCTAAGAGAAGCTTAGAAGTGGGGTAAAAGAAAATGGGGGAGGTAAGGAAGACAAAGGCATGACGAGAAGAGGAAGGAAATTAGAGATGGGAATGGACAGAAAATGCTGAAGAGATATGTTTTTATGGTGGGCAATGTTGTGGTCTTATCAAAAGTTTTAGTCCACTGAAAAACTTTAATCCTTTTTGGTTAAGGAAACTACACCACAGGTTGAAAGCTGGTCAAAGCAAGGAAACACTCAAACCCTACATACCACACAATCTCATCACAACTTGGCCCTTTTTGAAACAGTATCTTTTGTAGATTTTTTCCTTTTTTGGTAGTCTAGATCTTTTCTTTTCAATGATAAAAAAAAAAGAAAAAGACTTCTCAAATCAAACAGCTTTTAAAAGCAATCGGTTGGAGGTCCCGTACTAAGCCGAGCTCAGCTCACTCTTGAATCAGTTTGAGCTCGAGTTTGATATCCCATGTTCGAGCTGAGCTTCGAGCTTTATAATTTGAACTTCATTCGAGCTTGAGCTGAGCTTAGTCTAGTCTAAGCTCTATATACCTTCAAATCGAGCTCAAGCTTGGCTCAACTCGGCTCGAATACAACCTTTAAGGTAAATCCACACACTTACTCTAGAAGGGTGAGTGTGTGACCCCTCATACACACCTCAGATGGATGGTGTTATGTTATCTTCCATACAAAATATGAAATTGTGTCATATATATTTTAAAAATGAATATTGAAAAATATATGTGAACTTAAAAATTAAGTTGAGATATAAAATTAGAATGTGTTGGTAGGCTAAATAAGCCCTTCGAGTTCTAAAAGGTCTAAAATTAGAATTGATATTTTTAACAATTCTCATGTTCAGCCAAACAGTTGAATTCCAATAAGAGACAGTCTAATTCATGGATATTGCAATTCTTAATATATTACAATTCCTACCATCCAAACAGAAAGAGAATGTGTGTGTGGTGTGTGTGTATGTTTTCCTTCTTGCCTTCATTAATTACCTTGTGGTGTTATTGAGTTTACCAAAAAAAAACATTTACATAAAAAGAGAAAAAAAAATTGGAAACATAGAGTGGGGAGATAGAAATCAATAAAGGTAGGCTTACAAAGAACAAATACATATATTCAACCTAAAAGGAATACATAAACTCAATCTAGAAACAATTTATTCATAAAAACAAAACAAAAAAACCTATTCGGAGAACTGACTGAAGTGATGCAAACAAAGAAAAAAAAGAGAGAGTGCCCTACTCCCTACTCTCACAGGACATTTCTATTTTTAAGGCTTTAGGGATAGCACTCCTCAAAAAAATTATTATTCCCACACAAGACACGAAATCAATAAACGAGCCAACGGTAATCGTCACGCATTAACTTTCAAATCACAGTCACCTCTCTCTTCGATCCTCACCGGAAAGCCGCCTTTCATCTTCGAAGTTAAGTACGAAATGAAAACCGGCTCAAAACCTTCCTCCGTCGCCGGCACCACTCGAAACCGCCGCAAAACTCCGGCAACCACCCTCTTCATCTGCAAGAACGCCATTTCCTTCCCTAAACATATCCTTGGACCCGCATGGAATACCGGGTACGTGTACGAATCCCTCCCCACGAAACTCCATTTTCCGGCACTTAAGTCCCTCTCTAACCACCTCTCCGGCCGGTATTCCGGCCAATCTGGGCCCCACAACCCCTCCATCCTCCCCATTGCGTAAGGATGGTACACCACTCTCTCTCCCTTCTTCACCACTATCCCGTCCGGTAAAACATCGTCGCCGGCAGCCTCCTTGCCGTCGAAGGGAACCGGCGGGTACAGTCGCATGCTCTCGCAGAGAGCTGCATGGGTGTAAACCATGTCTTTCACTTCATCGTAAACCGGAGCTTCCGGTCTCTCTCTAATTTCCTTTAGTATCTCCTTCTCTGCATTTGGATTGCCGGAGACTAACCAGAAAAACCATGTCAATGCCGCCGACGTGGTATCCCGGCCAGCTAGGATAAAGCTGATGACCATGTCTGTCACGAAACTCTCGTCTAAGTGACCGGAATTCAAGATTCTTGATAGTAAATCCACAGTTTCTAGTGAGGATTTCTCTTTGAGTTCTTGCTTCTTTTCTCCAACAATGTTTTCAGCAAATTCACGAACTTTCGAAACTGCTAGTCGCAATTTCTTTTCTGACCCAATATCGAGTGCCCGTTTAATCTTCCAGATTACCGGTAATAAAGCAGCGAATCGCTCACTGCTTATTCGAAGAGCGTCGTCAAATGCAATAGCGAAAGCTGCTGATGGGAGAGACGGTAAAAGATATTTGGGATCAAACCCAAAAGAAATCAAACATATGTTGTCAAAAGCGAAGCGTTGGAGGATATCTTGAAGATCAAGAACGGATTTTTCTGCAGCAGCAGTGGAGAGAATTGGGAGGAGACGATTTGAGAGCTGGGTTTCGACGACAGTCTCGACAAATTTGCGGAGAGACCTTGTGTTGAATTCATGGCTTGAAATTTGTCTCTGAAACTTCCAGTTGTTGTCGTCGGCGTTGAAGATTCCGGCGCCGAGGAAGTCGGAGAGGGTTGTTCGGAAAGATTCGCCTTTTGGGTAGAGATGGAATTGGTTCTTGAGGATGTGTTGGACATTGATGGGGTTGGCTGTGAAGATACGACGAACACCTAAAAATCGATGAAGAACGAAAGATCCAGTTGGGGTGTTTCTAAGAATCTCTGCAAACCATGGGTTGACTCGATTCCGATTGGCAAAGATGGCGAGTGAAGAACCGATCAATGGGTAAGATCTCGGTAGTTTAGATGAATTCTTAGAAGGAGAGTTTCTGTTGATGAAGAACAGGAGGAAGAAGAATGGGAGAAGGAAGAGAAGAAATGAAGCTAAGAGCTCAAGAAGGTTTAACATGGTTGATTGGGAGAATTAAGGATTGGGACTGTAATTGTAGAAGTGGGGTTTGCAAACAATTACAGATTCATGGTTTCATATGAGAAAAGGTTGGGGAATCTATTTATAGAAGTGGTGGGGGGGTTTAGAGAAATTTACAGACATGTGGAATCTATTTATAAAAGTGGTGGGGGGTTTAGAGAAATTGGGTTTAGAGAAATTTACAGACATGTGGAATCTATTTATAAAAGTGGTGGGGGGGTTTAGAGAAATTTACAGACAAGTTCATAGATTTCAGATGGACTCTATTGTTTGTTTGACAAGTATCAGATATTTCGTAGGTGTTTTGGTTAGATTTGATTTTCTTTTTATTTTATTTTTCCATTAGGAAGCTTTCTCTCCTCATTTTTTTACGGGTGTTCCTACTATTACATCACTATTTACTGACTAGACACCAAATATTACTTACTAATTATACACCATTAAAATGTAACAAATTCTAAAAGCACACGTAAAAGATTAAAAAATAACTATAAAATTTCTAATTGTACATTATTCTAAACTTAATACCATAAAACATGATAATTCATTACCCTTATGATTAAACAATCTAACTTTAGGTTTTAGAAAGAAAAAAAAAACTAAAATATGAACTTCAATTTTCTAAGCTTAACCATAGTTAGATGGTTGGAGGAGGTCCACTACTATTTACTAATCCTAATAACTAACCGTAGAGAATTACATCTCCCTAATTATACCCACAAATTTCATTCCATCACTTGAGAAGTAGTAAAGCATTCAATTAGTTTACCCTTTTTAAAGGCTCATTGAATAGTCAAGTAAAGCATTCAAAATTGACGAGTTGAGAACCATGGAATGAAAATGAAATCAGGTAAGAAAATTGAATGGAATGGAGTGGGGTGGGGTGGGTAGACTTACGGGTTCAAGCTAGTGTGGTATATTGAAATAGTACTTGGCAGCCCTTGTCCTTGCCCATGACTACAACAGACTTTTTGAAGGTTCCACGAAACAGCCCATGACCACCGCAAATTAACACAAGCAAATTGGATTTAAGAGACAAACCAAAGCCCCTCAACTACAACTGCATTCTTAGAAGGACGTTCTTAGAATGAGATGTTTATAGAGAGGGCTTAGGGATTTGGGGTATAGTTGCGCATAGAAAGATGGATTATAAGTCAATGTCTCTCCTTCTTCGAAAAAAAAAATTATTTTTTTAAATGGTGTCCAGTCAATAAATAGTGGTGTGCTCGTAGCAACACCCTATTTTATTGACTCATAATCTTCTCCATTTGTAACCGGTTTTGCCAAAACCGGTTACGCTCCCTGAGGTGGTCATGTGTCCCTTTTACAAACCTTAACTGTGGTTAAGATTCATCCCCTCCTAGGATTCACCCTCCAATCTTTGGTTTTTAGAAAAAATATTTAAAAAATATAACCCAATGAGTTAATGAATTTTAACCACGGTTAATAAAAATAAATTCTAAAAACCAAAGATAGGTGGGTGGACCCTAAGGGTAAGTGAATCTTAACCATTGTTGGTGTCAAAAGGGACATGTGGCCACCTCGAGGCGTAACTGCTTTTACAACTAGAGAAGATTACGAGTCTTTTCTATTTTATTTTTTTAGCTTGGCAAAATTACGCAGCTAGTGAGGTTCTCTCCCCAGATGGGAACATTCTTTTTCTGATTATTCAAAGATGACTTTGTCAAAGAATAGAAAGAGCTTCTCTCACTATTTTATGAGTAGTACTTGCTCTACTCTCAAGCCTTTCCTCCTCTCTAAATGAGTCAACCAGCTCCATTTTTAAGCATTGTAACATGTACAAATTGTGTGCTTTATCTGTAAAAAGGCATGGAATGGGATTGCCTCTCTTTTTTAGTTAAAAAAAAAAAAGGCTTCTGACTTCTCACACGTCATCAGACATGTGCCTATAAAAGGTGGTGAGAAATTTTCACTTTCTCTCATGTTTTTGCCTTCTCCCTGCCTAATATCTCACCCCTTTTTTTATCACCACATGTCGAATCATGTGTGAAGCCAAAGACCATTTTTCTCGCATCTTTCTCGCATCTGACAAATTGTTGGCTCATCTTAAGAGTAAAAAAGGTCCGAGAGTCGGGTTACTAGCCCTCCACTATTTATTTATTTATGTGGTGAATTTTGTGAGTGACAAATGTGTCCGTGGCTCGCCTGGCCCTAAAATGGTTAGATGTTTAAGCCTTAAGATGTAGTGTCAAGCATAATAAGTGAAAACCCACATAAATTAGGGGCAGGCTAAGGCTTAGCAGTAGAAATATGGTATCTGTATCTTTATTTGTTCGGCTATCCATATTCAAATAAATATTTGTTAATGGTGAAATATGGTATTTGTATCTGACTCCAAATAAAATATTGAATTCGAATAAAAATTAAAAGAAAGAAAAAAAAATATTAAAAAATAAATTTTATTTAAAAATAGTAAATAAATATTTTGTCTTCATCTATATTAAAAATAATAGTTTAATATTCTATAAAAAATACTATTTAAAAGTTATTTTAATCTTACAAACATGTAATATATTATTAATATATATAGTAATATTATATATATATATATGTGTGTGTGTGTGTGTGTGGGGGGGGGGGTAATATATTATATAATCAATTGAAAATTTATTGAATCATATATATCAATCTCCAATTTATAAACGGATAGTAAAATTACTATGTGAACTCACTCTGCCGAATACCTATTCGGATAATTATATGGGTAAACAAATTCGGATACAAATAATATAGGTATCCGTTGACACCCCTACTTAGTAGATTGAAGCTTGGGTCTAGCCCGATACTATATATATATTCTTCTAAAATATATCATAAATAATTATATATGTGTGTGTGTGTGTGGACCATTTTATGAGCCCAACTTGTGTTAGGGCCGAGCTAGGGCTTGGACCGAGCAACTTTCCACTTAGGGTTGGGCCTGGTCAGACCCTAGCATGGCCTGTTGACAGCCCTAGTGAATTCAGCCCAATAAACTTCATAGATAAAAATAATTGAAATTTTATTTTCAATTAATTTTAATTGTAAAATTGGAATTGGATGAAGAGGATATATTAAAGGACAATGATAGAAAATCAAAAATGCTTTGAAAAAAATAATTGGATTTGATTTAGAGATGTTTAAAAAGAGGTTTACGTTTTACGAAGAACGTGACTTTAGTTATTGTAAGCAAAGCCTGGACAGCCCCTAGCCCAGCCATTAACAGCCATAGTGAATTCAGCCTAAAGGAAAACATAAACTTCATAGATATAAAAATTTAAAAAAAAATTTGCAATTTGAATTGTAAAATTGAAATTGGATGAAGAGAGTATATTAATGGACAATGTTAGAAAATCAGAAAGGTTTTTTCAAGACAAAGAAAAAAAAACACATACACCTACACAAGGACTTGATTTAGATATGTTTAAAAGGAGGTGTAGACCTCCTTGGAACTCTGGTGTTGGCACCAGATTATTATTCTTAAACTGTTGAATCATATTAGGTTTTTGATCAAGTATATCTATAGAGAAAGTAATAAAGTTGTAGATTATCTTGCTAATCGCCCCATTTTTCTTCTACTAGATTACTCTCTCACTTAGTCTTTCTAGAGAGGCTTAAAGGGATAGTCATCCTAGATAAGGTGGACTTGCTAGTATTAGTATTTCTTGAAATAATTGTACCTTAGAGTAAGCTTTTATGTCCCCTCCATTGTTTTGGTTTGGTAGCTAGGTTCTGCTTTATCATTATCTTTATTTTGCATGTTTGAAATGGAAGGTTTATGCGCCCCCCCCTTTCCTTGGTATATTCCTCCCTTTTTATTTAATATTAGTGGGCTGCACGTGAGAGAGAGGGGAGGGGGAGAGATAGGGAAGAGGGATCCTAGTGAGGGAAATTTTGGGAAAAAATTTAAAGAATATTTTGGGTATAAGAACTTGAGAAACATTTTATGTAAGAAAATTGTGAGAGACACATTGAGTATAGAAACATGATGTAGGGACATTTTGAGAACCCAAAAGCTTTAGGGGTATTTTGGTTATAGAAAAATTGAGGGCATTTTGGGTATAGAAATTTCACTTGGTGACATTTTGGGAACTAAAAAATATTCTAGACATTCTGAATATAGGAAAATTTTGAGGGTATTTTAGGTATAGAAACATGACTTAAGGGCATTTTGAGAATAAAAAACTTTTAGGAACATTTTGGCCAAGAAAAAAAATCTATATTTAATAATAAAAGGACGTGATCCAATCAGGCCAATTGAACCAGGAATTTGTCACCCGACTAGTACGACGATCAGTCTGGTTATGAAAACATTGCTTCATATAATATAAAGGCATGTTTTAGGATTATATCAAATTTCAATCAACTTTTTAAATTCCCTAATTTTTTTTGGTGAAAAAGCCCTCTATATTAATAAAAGCTAAAAGTAAAGGATAGTTTTAGAATTAAGTAAAATTGAGTCAACATTATGAACCCATATATAAGGGTAATTTTGGAATTAACTAAAATTCAACCCATATGTGTAAGTGTAGTTTTGGAATTAATTAAAATTCAACCCATATCTATAAGGATAATTTTGAAATTAACTAAAATTCAATCAACCTTTGAATCAAAGAAATGATAGTTTTGAAATTAATAAAACTCCAATCAATGTTTTAAACCCTTGTGTGTAAGGGTAGTTTTGAAATTAACTAAAATTCAACCCATATGTCTAAGGGTAGTTTTAGAATTAATTAAATTTCAATCCATATGTGTAAGAGCAGTTTTGGAATTAACCAAAATTCAATCAACCTTTTAACCAAGGAAATTACGTTTTGGATTTTAGAAAATTTCATTCAACACAATGTTTTGAACTAATACGTGTAAGGGTGGTTTTGAAATTAACTAAAATTCAACCCAACAATCAACCTTTGAACCAAGGAAAGGATAAGTTTGGATATGTGTAAGGTCAGTTTTGGTATTAAACTAAATTTCAAAGGTTTTGAACATGGGTATTCTCTTTATATTAGTAAATATAAAGAAATCTGATAGGGGTCCATGCTAAACCTCATCCCCCACTAAAAAGCTTTAAAAAAAAGGTGGTGTTTATTTTTTGAGAAAGAACATAATTTTAATTATTGTAAGCAAAATTTTGTGGAGATCCTTTCCCCTGCTTTTACTAGAAAGTGTACAGAAGAAATTTTGAGGATAAGATTTTCCCTTTAGCAAGGTTAATAGATATATGACTACTTTTTAACAAATTGCAGTTCATCCATCCTAAAAAAGCTTCAATATACCAAGATGAGGGATGATTCTATTTTATTAGAAGTATGCTTTTTTTTAAAAAAAAAAAAGTGGAACTAATGATTATAGTTTTCATTTTTCAGGACATTTGATTTAGGTCTCCTTGAATTACTTTTCCCTTTGTTTGGACACAGAGCATGATATCGTTAAGCCAACTTTGTGCACGTTTTCCCTTCTGGTTGGACAAAGACCATGATACCGTTAAGCCAACTTTGTGCACACTCAGGGCGGAGCCACGCACGATTTTCTTCTAGAGGGCAAGCAATGGTCGATTGAAAATGTTAATAATTGATTATGGATTTGTGAAAAATGATTAGACAAATATGAAATATTATGGGGATTCAGAGGGATTTGCCCCTATTTTTTTTAGGACCAATTTTGTGGGTCATCTCATCCGAACATCACGTACATATCGTACAAGTATTATTTCCCCTCTTTACGGGAAGTTGCCCCCTTCCTTTACATGTTAATTAATTAATTGCACAAAAGATTTTTTTTTTTCTAGAACTTCAAGGGGTAGTTTCCCCATTGCCTATGGATATGCCTTGTTATATAATTAACTAAATAAATTTTCTTTTAAAGCCTCTCAGTGGGAGAGGGGGGTTTGGCAGACCCCTACCGGTTTATTAATAAAAGAAGAAATGGGGGGTGGACATAAACCTTACCCCTACATACACAAAAAATTAACTCTTAAACTTTTCTGAGACTCCCTAATCCCTATTTTTTCCATATACAGAAGATTCTTAATATTATTGGGAATGTTGTCATAAGAACTAAAAAAAGCAAAAGACATATTCTCACATGCTAAATTAGCCAATCCGTCAGCTATGAAGTTGGCTTCTCGATAGATATGATTGAGAAAAATTCCATAATGAATTAAATGTTTTATCTTTTTGTCTCAATACCAAGTCTTCCAAGTCACTGAAGCTGTACCATTCCACTTGTCAACCAAACTTCTAGAGTTTGATTCAATGATCAAGCTTTGAATGTCAAGGTTCTTGCATAAAATTAATCCATCAAGTAGAGCCCTAGTTTCAACAATATAGTTACTGCAAGTCCCATAATGGGAATAGAAGCAAACCATTAGATCACCATAATGATCTCTGCTAATTCCACCACCTCCAGCAAATCCAAGGTTACCTTTAGAAGCGTCATTCACATTTAGCTTGATTCTTGTCCTAGGAGGGCAAAGCCATTTAACAAAAAGCACTCGGGTTCTATTGAAAGTAGAAGGCCTCAAAGGGAATAAGGGAGATAGGTCTAGCCTTTTCCACTCATTGCAAACCTCAGTACCACAAACCTTATTTTTAATAGAAGCAATCAAACCATTGGGGCAACGCGAAGTAGAATCATATTTTCTCCGACATCTTTCCTCCAAATCCCCTAATGAGGATGGGTGTGTTTAAAACGTTGATTGAAGTTTTATTAATTCCAAAACTAGCATTTCCTTGGTTTAAAAGGTTGATTAAATTTGAGTTAATCTCAAAACTACCCTTACACTTCTGAATGAAATTTTAGTTAATTCCAAAACTACCCTTACACATGGGTTTAGACTTTTGACTAACTTTTACTTAATTCCAAAAGTACCATTTACTCATATCCAGGGGGGGGGCCGGGGGGGGGCCATGGCCCCCCCAAATTTTTTGTAAATCCCTACTGTACTAGTATGACTAGTGGGCCCCTCAATTAAAAAAAAAATATTTTTAGTATACTTGGCCCCCCCAATTTTTTTGTCCTATATGATGTAGTGGCCCCCCCAATTTTTTTTGTCAAATATATATTGGCCCCCCAATGGAGTCCTCTTATGCTCATGTCCCTATTAACACCCGTTAACCATGGTTAAAATTCACCCAATCTCATGGTTCACCTACTTATCCTTGATTTTAGAAAAAAATATTTAAATAATTTTAATCTTAGGAGTTAGTGAATTTTTAACGAGGGTTCAAAAAGAAATTTGATGTATGTTTTTTAAACCAAGGATAGGTGGGTGAATCTTAACCACAATGAAGGGGTATTAATAGGACACGTGGCGACCTCAAAGGTATTAAGGAGAAAAAAAAATTTCAAAATAAAAAAACTACAGCAAAAAAAATTTTCTTGCTGTAGAGATGGAATTGGTTCTTGAAGGTTGTTCGGAAAGATTCGCCTTTTGGGTAGAGATGGAATTGGTTCTTGAGGATGTGTTGGACATTGATGGGGTTGGCTGTGAAGATACGACGAACACCTAAAAATCGATGAAGAACGAAAGATCCAGTTGGGGTGTTTCTAAGAATCTCTGCAAACCATGGGTTGACTCGATTCCGATTGGCAAAGATGGCGAGTGAAGAACCGATCAATGGGTAAGATCTCGGTAGTTTAGATGAATTCTTAGAAGGAGAGTTTCTGTTGATGAAGAACAGGAGGAAGAAGAATGGGAGAAGGAAGAGAAGAAATGAAGCTAAGAGCTCAAGAAGGTTTAACATGGTTGATTGGGAGAATTAAGGATTGGGACTGTAATTGTAGAAGTGGGGTTTGCAAACAATTACAGATTCATGGTTTCATATGAGAAAAGGTTGGGGAATCTATTTATAGAAGTGGTGGGGGGGTTTAGAGAAATTTACAGACATGTGGAATCTATTTATAAAAGTGGTGGGGGGTTTAGAGAAATTGGATTTAGAGAAATTTACAGACATGTGGAATCTATTTATAAAAGTGGTGGGGGGTTTAGAGAAATTTACAGACAAGTTCATAGATTTCAGATGGACTCTATTGTTTGTTTGACAAGTATCAGATATTTCGTAGGTGTTTTAGATTTCAGATGGAGTCTATTGTTTGTTTGACAAGTATCAGATATTTCGTAGGTGTTATGGTTAGATTTGATTTTCTTTTTATTTTATTTTTCCATTAGCAAGCTTTCTCTCCTCATTTTTTTATGGGTGTTGCTAGGAGTACATCACTATTTACTAACTAGACACCAAATATCACTTATTAATTATACACCATTAAAATGTAACAAATTCTAAAAGCACACCAATAGGTTAAAAAATAACTATAAAATTTCTAATTATACATCATTCTAAACTTAATACCATAAAACATGATAATTCATTACCCTTATAATTAAACAATCTAACTTTGGGTCTTAGAAAGAAAAAAAAAACTAAAATATGAACTTCAATTTTCTAAGCTTAACCATAGTTAGATGGTTGGAGGAGGTCCACCACTATTTACTAATCCTAATAACTAACCGTAGAGAATTACATCTCCCTAATTATACCCACAAATTTCACTCCATCACTTGAGAAGTGGTAAAGCATTCAATTAGTTTACCCCTTTTAAAGGCTCATTGAATAGTCAAGTAAGTCAAGTAAATCATTCAAAATTGATGAGTTGAGAGCTATGGAATGAAAATGAAATCAGGTAAGAAAATTAAATGGAATGGGGTGGGGTGGGGTGGGGTGCGTAGACTTACAGGTTCAAGCTAGTGTGGTATATTGAAATAGTACTTGGCAGCCCTTGTCCTTGCCCATGACTACAACGGATAGAAAACAATCTCTTGCAGACTTTTTGAAGGTTCCACGAAACAGCCCATGACCACCGCAAATTAACACAAGCAAATTGGATTTAAGAGACAAACCAAAACCCCTCAACTACAACTGCATTCGAAGGACGTTCTTAGAATGAGATGTTTATAGAGAGGGCTTAGGGATTTGGGGTACGGGTGCGCATAGAAAGATGGATTATAAGTCAATGTCTCTCCTTCTTCGAAAAAAAAATTATTTTTTTAAATGGTGTCCAGTCAATAAATAGTGGTGTACTCGTAGCAGCACCCTTTTTTATTGACTCATAATCTTCTCCATTTGTAACCGGTTTTGCCAAAACCAGTTATGCTCCCTGAGGTGGTCATGTGTCCCTTTTACAAACCTTAATTGTGGTTAAGATTTATCCCCTCCTAGGATTCACCCTCCAATCTTTGGTTTTTAGAAAAAACTATTTAAAAAATATAACCCAATGAGTTAATGAATTTTAACCACGGTTAATAAAAATAAATTCTAAAAACCAAAGATAGGTGAGTGGACCTAAGGGTACATGAATCTTAACCATTGTTGGTGTCAAAAGGGACATGTGGCCACCTCGGGGCGTAACTGCCTTTACAACTGGAGAAGAAGATTACGAGTCTTTTCTATTTTATTTTTTTAGCTTGGCACAATTACGCAGCTAGTGAGGTTCTCTCCCCAGATGGGGACATTCTTTTTCTGATTATTCAAAGATGACTTTGTCAAAGAATAGAAAGAGCTTCTCTCACGATTTTATGAGTAGTACTTGCCCTACTCTCAAGCCTTTCCTCCTCTCTAAACGAGTCAACCAGACATGCGCCTATAAAAGGTGGTGAGTCATTTCACTTTTTCTCATGTTTTTGCCTTCTCCCCGCTTAATATCTCACCCCTTTTTTTATCGCCACATGTCCAATTATATGTGAAGCCAGAGACCATTTTTCTGGCATCTCACAAATTGTTGGCTCATCTTAAGAGTAAGAAAGGTCCGAGAGTCGGGTTACTAGCCCTCCACTATTTATTTATTTATGTGGTGAATTTTGTGAGTGTCAAATGTGTCCGTGGCTCGCCTGGTCCTAAAATGGTTAGATTTTTAAGCCTTAAGATGTAGTGTCAAGCATAATAAGTGAAAACCCACATAATTTAGGGGCAGGCTAAGGCTTAGCAGTAGAAATACGGTATCTATATCTTTACTTGTTCGACTATCCGTATTCAAATAAATATTTGATAATGGTGAAATATGGTATTTGTATCTGACTCCAAATAAAATACTGAATTCGAATAAAAATTAAAAGAAAGAAAAAAAAAGATTAAAAAATAAATTTTATTTAAAAATAGTAAATAAATATTTTGTCTTCATCTATATTAAAAATAATAGTTTAATGTCTTAAATTCTATAAAAAATACTATTTAAAAGTTATTTTAATCTTACAAACATGTAATATATTATTAATATATATAGTAATATCATATATATATATATATATATGTGTGTGTGTGTGTGTGTGTGTGGGGTAATATATTATATAATCAATTGAAAATTTATTGAATCATATATATCAATCTCCAATTTATAAACAGATAATAAAATTACTATGTGAACTCACTCTGCCGAATACCTATTCGGATAATTATATGGGTAAACAAATTCGGATACGAATAATATAGGTATCCGTTGACACCCCTACTTAGTAGATTGAAGCTTGGGTCTAGCCCGATACTATATATATATTCTTCTAAAATATATCATAAATAATTATATATGTGTGTGTGTGTGGGGACCATTTTATAAGCCCAACTTGTGTTAGGGCCGAGCTAGGGCTTGGACCGAGCTACTTTCCACTTAGGGTTGGGCCTGGTCAGACCCTAGCATGGCCTGTTGACAGCCCTAGTGAATTCAGCCCAATAAACTTCATAGATAAAAATAATTGAAATTTTATTTTCAATTAATTTTAATTGTAAAATTGGAATTGGATGAAGAGGATATATTAAAGGACAATGATAGAAAATCAAAAATGCTTTGAAAAAAATAATTGGATTTTATTTAGAGATGTTTAAAAAGAGGTTTACGTTTTACGAAGAACGTGACTTTAGTTATTGTAAGCAAAGCCTGGACAGCCCCTAGCCCAGCCATTAACAGCCATAGTGAATTCAGCCTAAAGGGGAAAAAAAAATTCCATAGGGAATTTTAAAAAATTTAAAAAAAATTTTGGGAAAAATTGGAAAATTTTGTAAAAAATTTGGGAAATTGGATGAAAAGAGAGGGAATTTTGGAACCCAAAAGTTTAGGGAAAATAGAAAGGGTTTTTTAAGGGACAAAAAAAAAAAAAATAACCAAACAAGGAACTTTTGGGTTAAAAAGTTTAAAAGGAGGTTTAGAAATTTCCTTGGGAACTTTTTGGGACCAAATTATTCTTAAACTGTTGGAAATTTTTAGGGTTTTTGGATAAAAATATTAAGGGAGGGAAATAAAAATTTTAGGGAATTTTGCCAAGAAAAAATTTTTTTTAAAAGGATTATCCTCACCTTAAAGGTTTTCAAACTTAAAGGGATAGTCTTTAGAAAACTTGCTTTATAATTAAAGATTTTTGGAAATAAATTTCCAATAACTTTTAAATTCCCCTAATTTTTTTGGTGGAAAAGCCCTATTTTGCTAAAAGTAAAGAATAGTTTTAGAATTAAGTAAAATTGAGTCAACATTTTGAACCCATATATAAGGGTAATTTTGGAATTAACTAAAATTCAACCCATATGTGTAAGTGTAGTTTTGGAATTAATTAAAATTCAACCCATATCTATAAGGATAGTTTTGAAATTAACTAAAATTCAATCAACCTTTGAATCAAAGAAATGATAGTTTTGAAATTAATAAAACTTCAATCAATGTTTTAAACCCATATGTGTAAGGGTAGTTTTGAAATTAACTAAAATTCAACCCATATGTGTAAGGGTAGTTTTGGACTTAACTAAAATTCAACCCATATATGTAAGGGTAGTTTTAGAATTAATTAAAATTCAATCCATATGTGTAAGGGTAGTTTTAGAAAAATAAAATATCAATCCATATGTGTAAGAGCAGTTTTGGAATTAACCAAAATTCAATCAACCTTTGAACCAGAGAAATTGTCGTTTTTGATTTTAGAAAATTTCATTCAACACAATGTTTTGAACTCATACGTGTAAGGGCAGTTTTGAAATTAACTAAAATTTAACCCATCAATCAACCTTTGAACCAAGGAAAGGATAAGTTTGGATATGTGTAAGGTCAGTTTTGGTATTAAACTAAATTTCAAAGGTTTTGAACATGGTTATTCTCTTTATATTAGTAAATATAAAGAAATCTGATAGGGACCATGCTAAACCCCATCCCCTAATAAAAAGCTTTAAAAAAGAAGTGGTGTTTACTTTTGGGAAAGAACATAATTTTAATTATTGTAAGCAAAATTTTGTGGAGATCCTTTCTCCTGATTTTGCTCGAAAGTGTACAGAAGAAAATTTTAAGATAATATTTTCCCTTTAGCAAGGTTAATAGATATATGACTACTTTTTAACAAATTGCAGTTCTTCCATCCTAAAAAAGCTTCAATATACCAAGATGAGGGATGATTCTATTTTATTAGAAGTATGCTTTTTTTTTAAAAAAAAAAAAGTGGAACTAATGATTATAGTTTTCATTTTTCAGGACATTTGATTTAGGTCTCCTTGAATTACTTTTCCCTTTGTTTGGACACGGAGCATGATATCGTTAAGCCAACTTTGTGCACGTTTTCCCTTCTGTTTGGACAAAGACCATGATACCGTTAAGGCAACTTTGTGCACACTCAGGGCGGAGCCACACACGATTTTCTTCTAGAGGGCAAGCAGTGGTCGATTGAAATGTTAATAATTGATTATGGATTTGTGAGAAATGATTAGACAAGTATGAAATATTATGGGGATTCAAAGGGATTTGCCCCTATTTTTTTTAGGACCAATTTTGTGGGTCATCTCATCCATACATCACGTACATATCGTACAAGTATTATTTCCCCTCTTTACGGGAAGTTGCCCCCTTCCTTTACATGTTAATTAATTAATTGCATAAAAGATTTTTTTTTTCTAGAACTTCAGGGGTAGTTTCCCCATTGCCTATGGATATGCCTTGTTATATAATTAACTAAATAAATTTTCTTTTAAAGCCTCTCAGTGGGAGAGGGGGGTTTGGCGGACCCCTACCGGTTTATTAATAAAAGAAGAAATGGGAGGTGGACATAAACCTTACCCCTACATACACAAAAAATTAACTCTTAACTTTTCTGAGACTCCCTATCCCTATTTTTTCCATATACAGAAGATTCTTAATATTATTGGGAATGTTGTCATAAGAACTAAAAAAAGCAAAAGACATAATCTCACATGCTAAATTAGCCAATCCGTCAGCTATGAAGTTGGCTTCTCAATAGATATGATTGAGAAAAATTCCATAATGAATTAAATGTTTTATCTTTTTGTCTCAATACCAAGTCTTCCAAGTCACTGAAGCTATACCATTCCACTTGTCGACCAAACTTCTAGAGTTTGATTCAATGATCAAGCTTTGAATGTCAAGGTTCTTGCATAAAATTAATCCATCAAGCAGAGCCCTAGTTTCAACAATATAGTTACTGCAAGTCCCATAATGGGAATAGAAGCAAACCATTAGATCACCATAATGATCTCTGCTAATTCCACCACCTCCAACAATTCCAAGGTTACCTTTAGAAGCGTCATTCACATTTAGCTTGATTCTTGTCCTAGGAGGGCAAAGCCATTTAACAAAAAGCACTCGGGTTCTATTGAAAGTAGTAAAATAATTAGAAAACTTGCATTCTATCTTCCATTGATTAATATTTATAGATGTTACAACTTCTATTATCATCTAAGGGAATACATAGTGAGAAAAGGAAAGATTACAACTTTGATACAATGAGAATATCTTCAAATCTTTGCTATGTTGGTAACTGGATCTGTTTGGAGATCATTGGAGAATCTCCAAGAATAGAAGGAGGGTCACCACGATTGGAATCTCCAAGAATAGAAGGAGGGTGGTGGCCACGCTTAGCTGTTAATACTCCCCCGCAAGTTGATGGTGAATGAGAAAGCAACTTGGATTGTAGGAAACGAAACCTTGGGCTAGGTAGACCCTTTGTGAAAATGTCAGCCGGCTATTGGTCAGTGGAGATAAATAAAATTTGCAAATCCCCTTGAACAATACGTTCACGAACGAAGTAGTAATCAATCTCAATATGCTTCGTACGAGCATGGAAGATTGGATTGGAGGCCATTTAGGTGGCACTGACATTGTCACAATAGAGATGGATTGGTGAGCCCAAACTAATGTGAAGATCGCAAAGAAGATAACGAAGCCACACCGTTTTGGCAGCGGTAAAAGCCAAGGCCCTATATTCAGCTTGGGCACTGGAGCGAGACACGGTTTTCTGCTTCTTGCTGCACCAGGAGATAAGATTGGGGCCAAGAAAAATACAAAAACCAGTAGTGGAGTGACGATCATCTGGATCTCCTGCCCAATCGGCATCAGGATAGGCAGTCAAAATAAAATCATTAGAGGGATGAATAGTCAAGCCTTGATCAAGAGTCCCTTTCAAGTACCGAAGAATGCGTTTGGCAGCTTGGAGGTGGAGGGAGGTAGGGCGATGCATGAACTGGCATGCCTGATTAACAGCAAAGGTTAAATCAGGCCTAGTGAGGGTGAGATACTGTGGGGCCCCTACTAACTGGCGATAGGCAGTGGGATCCTCGAGAGGATCACCATCAAGAACTGAAAGCTTGGATCGGAGAGCAATAGGGCTAGTGCAAGGCTTGGAGCCAATCATGTCATGCTTGGTGAGTATGTCCAAAGCATACTTCTTTTGGGAAAGAACAAGACCGTTGGCAGAGCAATGAACTTCCATCCCAAGAAAATAGTGAAGAGGACCAAGATCCTTCATGTGAAATGAAGAGGCCATATCAGTGATGAAGGACTGAATGAGAGAGTCTGAAGTTCCTGCAAGAATAATATCATCCACATAGAGGAGCAAGATCAATGTACCACGGGTAGAGCGGAAGATAAACATAGAGTTGTCAGCCTTGCTACATATAAATCCGTGCGCAAGTAGATAAGAGCTAAACTTTTGAAACCAAGCGCGAGGAGCCTGCTTGAGACCGTACAAAGCTTTGTGGAGACGACATACATGAGTCGGAAAAGCACGATCTAGAAAACTAGGAGGTTGAGACATAAAAACTTCTTCTTCAAGGTCACCATGGAGAAAGGCATTACTCACATCAAGTTGACGAATGGACCAGTTGAAGGAGACCGCTAAAGAGAGAACCAATCGTATGGTGGCTAGTTTCACAACGGGACTAAAAGTCTCATCAAAATCAATCCCGTGTTGCTGATTAAAGCCCTTGGCCACAAGGCGGGCCTTATAACGTTCCAGAGTGCCATCGGCGCGATGCTTCACTTTGAACACCTACTTAGAGCCAACGATGTTCATGTTGGGTTGAGGGGGGACAAGAGACCAAGTGTGATTACGAATAAGAGCATTGAACTCTTCAACCATGGCCATCCGCCAATGAGGGTGTTTGGAGGCCTGTGTATAGCATGTAGGTTCTTGAATTTGAGAAGCAGAAAACGCCACCAAGGAGGGAGAGAGAGGATGGCGGGTAGATAACCAAGCTTTAGGGGTAAGTGTACCATCTTTGCTACGAAGATTATAAGGATTAGAGTGAGGGACTGGTACGGATGGTGGGATAGGTGGTGGGGCTGGTGGCATAGGGGATGCCGAGGGAAGGGGGGCTTCCGGATTGTGATTAAGATCAACCACAAGATCAATGGGGGGAAGGGACGTCAAGGGAGGTGGCCTAGGAGAAGAGGCAGTTGAAAATTCTTTTGCACATGGTAGTGGTGAAGAGTCAGGTGGGGGGGGGAGGCGTGGTAGGGGAAGGTGGAGTATACATGTGGGCGGGAGGAAGGAGGCTGCCCGGGATGGTAGCAAGGGGCTGTTCGAGTGGTGGCTTGGATTGCTTGCAAATGAGATCATATGGAAAGGAACCTTCAATAATTTAACATGTCGCAAGATGTATACACGGCCAGAAATAGGATCCAAACACCGGTAACCCTTATGTGAGGGACTATAGCCAATAAATACACATTGAGTTGACTTGGGGCTCAACTTGTCCGGTCTAGTGGAGCCGAGAAAAGGGAAGCATTCACAACCAAATACCCGTAAAAAGCTGTAGTCGGGTCGTCGATGAAAGAAGATCTCAAATGGAGAAGTATACCCAAGTAGTGGAGTTGGCATCAAATTAATGAGGTAGGCGGCCGTAGTGAAAGCATCTAGCCAATAAGAGCGGGGAAGACCACTGCCTGAGAGAAGGACATTCCCAGTTTCGACTATATGATGATGTTTGCGTTCAGCAACACCATTCTGTTGAGGTGTATAAGGGCAAGAGCGGCGGTGAATAATACCAGTCGTAGCAAGAAGCTGAGAAAATGCCTTACTAATGAATTCACCACCCCCATCACTTTGAAATTTCTTGATCTTGGTATTAAATAAATTTTCAGCCATATTGTTAAACAGAACAAAAGAGGCCATGCTGTCAGATTTACGTCGCAAAGGATATAGCCAAGTGAACCTGCTATAATCATCCACAAAGAGAATGTAATATAGAAAACACAAATTAGAGGCCAGAGGAGCAGGGCCCCAAACATCACAATGAATTAATTCTAAGGGGGATGTAGCATGATGAGTAACAGGAGTAAAAGGTAAGCGATGACTTTTAAAAAGATTACATTCCGAACAAGAGAAAATTTTATTAGTAGAAAAGTGAACATCTTTATTGGGAAAAAAATGGTGCATAAGAGAAGGAGAGGGATGTCCAAGCCGTCGTGCCACGTAGAAAGAGAGAGAGAAGCCGCCATTGCCGAATGTCGTGGAGGCTGAGTGACTCAAATGGGATAGAGATCCTGATCAATGGGTCCGGCGAGAAGAACTTTCCCCGTGCGAAGATCCTTAATAGAAAAACCCCAAGGAAAGAAGGTGAATGCACAATTATTGTCATGAGTTAGTTTGGCAACAGATAATAAATTTTTCTTAATAGAAGGAACATAAAGAACGGAAGGTAGAGATAAAGTAGAAGAGGAGGTGGAGAGAAAGGAGTTACCAACACGAGAGATAGGAATCTCTTGCCCATTACCAACCATGATGTGATAAGAGCCTGCATACTCAGTAGACTGATGAAGAAGAGAGGGATCATAAGTCAAGTGATTGGTAGCTCAGTATCAGCAAACCAATGATCATCACCGGATTGTTGAAGAGACATTGCCGCCAAGGATTATGGAAGAGACTCATCTTGAAAGGTATGGTTGAAGCGATTGCGGCATTGGAGAGCATTATGACCGGGTATGTTGCAAATCTGACAAGTGGATGAAGCTCGAGTGGGTGGGTGATAGGTATGAGATGGGTCAGGGCCTAGAATACCTTGATCCCGTGGGTGAAAGTTCCCACTTCCATGGCTGCCCCCATTGTGCTGAGTTCGTCCACGACCACGGCCACGGTATGAGTGGCTACCACGACCCCGTCTTCATGACTGTTGAGAGGAAGATCGATCAGTGTAGAAGCCCTGATCAGGAGGGGGTGATAGGGAAGAGAGGTGCTGGTACTGAGTCTGCCGTTGTTCATGGACCAAGAGGCGAGATCTGAGTTTAGAGAAGCAAATCGGTTCCACCCGATTGGTTATAGTTGTGGTGAATGATTCGTATTCAATGGGGAGGCCTCCAAGAGCATGATAAACGAGATCACGATCAGATACATGATCTTGGACAACAGCGAGAGAATCACTTATGCTTTTCAGTTCATTCAGGTATTCGGAGATGGTGGAGGAGCCATTTCAGAGTGTTTGCAACTTTAACCGTAGTTGCATAGTGCGAGCATGGGAGTGCTGGGTGAAAGAAGTGGCGAGAGAGTCCCATATTTCCTTGGCTGTAGAGAGGCCAATTGTTTGAGAAATGATTGGCTCACTAAGTGTGGCATTAAGACAACTTGCTACATACTGATCACGGTGCCACCATTGAAGATAGTTGGGGTTGACAAAGTCATCTTCAAGGAGAGTTTTAGGAGGAAGGATGGTGCCGTCCACATAGCCGACTAGATCTTGAGAAATCAGGATAGGGAGAATTTGTTTTCGCCATAATAAGTAGTTGAGGTCTGTTAGTTTAACAGATACAAATTGGAGGATGTTGGAGATATGAAGAGAGGAAGATGGAGAGATAATGGTGGGAGAAGAGGGATTGGTTTTTGTAGTAGAGGAGTTGGTGGAGTCTTCAATATGGGAGGCCATGAGAGCTGAACCAATAGAAGAGAGGAAAGCTGAATCAAAAGAAGAGAGGATGAAGCTCATGGCTAGGATAGAGCTTGTGGCTCTGATACCATAAAATAATTGGAAAACTTGCATTCTATCTTCCATTGATTAATATTTATAGATGTTACAACTTCTATTATCATCTAAGGGAATACATAGTGAGAAAAGGAAAGATTACAATTTTGATACAATGAGAATATCTTCAAATCTTTGCTATGTTGGTAACTGGATCTGTTTGGAGATCATTGGAGAATCTCCAAGAATAGAAGGAGGGTCGCCACGATTGGAATCTCCAAGAATAGAAGGAGGGTGGTGGCCACGATTGGAATCTCCAAGAATAGAAGGAGGGTGGTGGCCACGCTTAGCTGTTAATAAGTAGAAGACCTCAAAGGGAATAAGGGAGATAGGTCTAGCCTTTTCCACTCATTGCAAACCTCAGTACCACAAACCTTATTTTTTAATAGAAGCAATCAAAGCATTGGGGCAATGCGAAGTAGAATCATATTTTCTCCAACATCTTTCCTCCAAACCCCCTAATGAGGATGGGTGTGTTTAAAACATTGATTGAAGTTTTATTAATTCCGAAACTAACATTTCCTTGGTTTAAAAGGTTGATTGAATTTGAGTTAATCTCAAAACTGCCCTTACACTTCTGGATGAAATTTTAGTTAATTCCAAAACTACCCTTACACATGGGTTTAGACTTTGACTAACTTTTACTTAATTCCAAAAGTACCATTTACTCATATCTTTCTTTACTAATATTATTAGGATGTGTGTGTTCAAATTGTTGGTTGAAGTTTTATAAATTCCAAAAGTACCATTTACTTATATATATTGATTTCAAAACAACTGCCCTTACAAATATGGGTTTACAACATTGACTAAATTTTACTTAATTTCAAAACTGCCATTTCAAATATGGGTTTAAAACGTTGACTAAATTTTACTTAATTCCAAAACTACCCTGTACTCATATATAAAAACAGTGGTACTTTGAAGGTTGATTGAATTTTAGCTTAGTTTTAAAACCATCCATTTGTAATATATAAAGAGAATGATATTTTTTTAAAAAAATTAATTGAATTTTAGCTTAAATCCACAATTGTCCTTTGATTAATTTTAGGAGAATTTTTTCACTAAATAATTGATTGAAATTTAATTTAATTTTAAAGTTACCATTTATCAATAGATAAAGCAATGTTTTCATAACCAGACTGATTGTTGAACCATCGAGGTGATTGGTTCCCGAATTGACCGGTCTGATTGGATAATGTCCTCTTATAATGTTAGAAATATGTTTTTTTTTTTATTTTCTTAGTCAGAATGTCTCTAAAGTTATTTTATTCTCAAAATACTCTTAAGTTTTATACCGAAAATATCCCTCAATTTTTTTTATAGTCAAAATCTTTCGAATATTGTTTAGTTTTCTAAATGCCCCTAAGTCAAATTTCTATACTCAAACTACTCACAAATTTTCTAACCCAAACTACTCCTCAAGTTTGCCCATATTTGATTTTTTTCATTTCTAAAATCTCCCTCAAGTTTACATATCCAAAATGTCCTCAATTTTTTATATCCAAAATCTCGGTAAAGCTTTTTGATTCTCAAAATATCCTATATCTAAAGTGTCCCTCACAATTGTTTTATCTAAAATGTCCCTCAAGTTTTTATACTCAAAATATTATTTAATTTTTGTTCCAAAATGCCCCACTAGGACCCTCTTCCCAGTCCCCCTAGGTATTTGATTTTGACCAACAAAGAGGGATAAAAAGATACGAGGACACGGCATTTGACTACAAATGCGTGGTGTGGTGGGCTGGTGGTGTAATACATTGATTCCCTTTCTTGTTTGTTTGGTAGAACATTGATTCCCTTTCACACTTAATATTTTCTTCGCTCTAAAATCTATTTTATGAAAACGACAGTGGTCGTGGATGAATTGATAGATATCTTGTCGCAGAAGCAAAAGAGATCGGTATTTTAGAAGATTCCTCTTCCCTTAATAATTCAAACTTTGGGTCAATGGGAAGACGATGATGTGCCTCCATTTGTTTCCTACTAAGGAAATTACATGGTAGATACAGCCCTCTTAATTTTAAAGAACTAAATACTCAGTCCTCTTCAGCCATTATTTATCACTTCAATATTCAATTTGTATGAATATGTGTATGTACAAATCCAAGTACGTAATCATAATTCATACATACATGCAATAAGTAGTGGATAAAAGAACATAAAGAGCTAAAAGGAGCTCAACCAACACGAGTAGCTAAGTTGGTTTGGGTTTTAGGAGAGATCTCCGACGTCAAGTTCAACTTCTCCCGGCTTACCCGATGCATGTGTTTGCATGTGTCTTAAGGGACTAGCCCTTCTCATCAGGGTTGAGACTGTAGTATTTAAAACTCGGCTGAGTCGACTCAACTCGGTCAGGTTTCAAGTCGAGTTTGAGGTAAAATTTGATTTTGACACTGAAAACCAATAACTCGACCGAGTTTTATACTTTTTTTGTTAAAACAAAAAATTGAGTAAATCAACCTACCCGAGTGACTAAATTATTTTTTTTTCTTTATTTTAACACAACTCACATACTCTTAACTTTTTAAGTATAAATACGAAACAAAATGGGAGTGTTATAATATATTGAATTATATATCTCATTTTAGGCATGATTTATCATTAGTTTGAATTTACACCATATATATAGTATTAGAAAAATATTATATATGTCCGAGTTTTAGGTGTCATTACTCGGATGAGATTGGCCCGAGTTTCCGAGTTAACTCTACTCGGCAAGTTTCCGAGTCGAGTCGAATTTTCGGGTTTTAAAACACCGGTTGGGACACCCTTTGTTACCTAAAAATAAATTCATCTCACCCTTATCAAAAGTGAAAAAACACAACATGATCACATAGAGATAATGAAGACTAGAGAGCAAATAATTTTATAATACTATATGAATGCAAAAAACAACGGTACTTAAAAGAAAATTCCTTTCTTGAATCATGACATCAATTGAAAGAAACCTTCTGAGGGGAAAAAGAGAGATTTGAAAGAAAAAACCCAACCTAAGTGCATATATAATTCTGTATGCTATGTAGAAATTCAGAATCCTGATGGCCGATAAGAGTTCCTAGTTAGGTACAACTCAACATGGTCCACCTTAGGATTTCGGGCTCGCAGACACCGCGCTATGTTTACTCAGAAGGGCATCATCTCTTCCACGCGTAACTTCAGTTCATTCACAGAAGAAAATTTGATTAGAAGTTAGTCCCACAAAAAGTTACAACTGTTCAATTCTACTGGGACCCACCTTCTACTTTTACATTTTGTTTGGATAAATTTTTGGACTGACTTGACTTCTTTCTTTATGAAAGTTGGGAGTTCTAAAAATTGCATTTAATTTGTTGTTCAATTTTACTTTTTGAAGAAATCAAAAGTGCATTAAAGTCAAAATTTTGATTTTTAAGGGAAGCTGACAAGGGTGACTTCTGATAAAAGAGAAGGTCTTAACTTTTTAGGAAAGTCAACACACTCTCTCATTGGCTCACATTTTACAAAAAATGGAATTAAGAAGTCACTTTTCAGCAAAGTTTAACCAAACAAGTCCTTGGCATCTTTTATGGAGACCAGATGTACAAGAAGTAGTTCCATAACCCTTTTCTTCAACATACAGGACCAAAAATTTGAAAAATACTTGGATTCCGTATATAATCATTATTACTAGAAATCATAATTTGTTGACACCCTCGCCTCTTGCGTGAGTGGTAGGGGTGTGGCCTTCCATGGGGAAGGTCTGGGATCTAATCCCCTTGGGGTAAGGGTTGCAAGAGCCTCAATGCCGCCAGCTAACTACTGACCGTAGTGACTCTACTGATGTATGCCAATAACAAAACAAAAAAATCATAATTTGTTCGAATTTACAAAGTTTGGCTAGTTGAAGCCAACCTTCCAAACAATAAAAATAGTTTCCTATCTTTACCCAAAAATCACTCCTAAAATTTAATCACTCACTGCTCCCCAAACAAAAAAAAATATATCACAAAAGCAAGCCTCTCAAACCTTACAAGCAGCAATCTGAGGAGCAAAGCCAAACTAGAAATCAAAATTTGTCAAGTGACAAGTAGTAAAAAAAAACACTTTCACACTTGATAATGTCAACTTGTAGTGTATGCCATTTCTTGGGAGGAATCAAGCTGGTAATACTGTACATGTGGACCTTTTTTGTAGGCAACTTTCAGATTGCGGCACGACTTCCCATCTCTATACCCAAGTATAACTGATAATTTATTTCTCTCTCAGCTTTCTGGAATCCCAACTTCTGTTTTTCGTATCTGAAACATTAAATATTGATCAAAAATATTACAAATGACAACATGTTAATAAAAATTACAAACATCAAATTTTCATATTCTTATAGAGAACAAACTGATGAAAGAAAAAATCCAAACAGGAATCACGCTTATGGTTGGGAAATGCTTACAGCTTCAAAATGCTGTAACCCACAAACTAATAGAGGAAGACAATAATTGTTTCACTCATTAAATTTGTCTCATGTTTTTGGTTCTTACAGAGCAATCCACAAAGCCATAATAGAAAATGAGAAGCGTGGAAAAACAAGCTTAGATTTTTGCACTTATCAGTCTAGAAATAAAGTTGATTTCTTTTGTGAAAGCAGTTCTATCAATCTGCTCTGAAATTAAATGATATTCTCTGTGAAAGTTGATGAGGTGTCCAGTTCCAGTCACAATGCATAGCATCAAATAACTTTTCGCCAGCAGTTCTTTTGAAAGTTTACAAATGCAACGTAAATGGAGGCACTTCCATGATCGATGAACGCTACCGAGTGTCCGCCTGTGGTGCGGTATGTGTGGTATTTGCCTCGTTTCCGAACAAATCCAGGAGGGCCGATCGATCGGCCACTTATGCCTGATCGATCGGTGGCGCGACGTCAATTTTTCTTGGAGCGCCGATCGATTGGCCAAAGCGAAGATTTTCGGGAAAAATTAGTTTTTAGCTATTTTATGTTTTTGGAAATCCCTAATTCGATTGGGGACTTTCTAATTGTCTAGGACTCCGAGTTTAGGCCTCTAAATCTATACTATAATATAAAGAAATAAGATTTTCTCCCTGCTCTCCAAACTCCAATCTCTCGAATCCTATACATTCAATCCTAGGGATGCCATGTGGCTTCCCTCTTTAATCTCCATCATTTGATTTAGGTCATCAGTTATCAAATAATACATCTTTACAAACTGACGTCAAACAAAACAATCTTTAACCTCTCCTAAATTTTCTCTCATATATCTCTATATCCCAATACACTTATACGTTCAATCTTAGGGATGCCATGTGGCTTCCCTCTTTAATCTCTACCATTTGATTTAGGTCATCAGTTATTAAACTCTTTGCTGTCCAAACTTCAATCCCTCCAATCTCATAAGTTCTATTTTGGAAATGACATGTGGTTTTTCTCTTTAATCTCCACCATTTAAATTTGGGACCCACTATTTCATCCTAGAGTCCTCTCTATCTGCACTCTTATAGACTCATCTCTTATCTCCAACTCTTACGGGTTTGGGACCCACTATCTCATCCTAGAGTCCTATCTATCTCCACTATTATAGAGTTCTCTCTTATCTCCAACTCTTGGGTGTATTAATTTAAGTTTAATACTAAATAACTTATGATTTTCCTATAAATGTTATTAAAATAATAATAAATTATTATTATAAAATTAATTAATTAATACAAATAATAATGTATATCAAATAATAAACAACTAATACTAAAATAAAATTTATGAAATTTTCTTAAAATATATTACTTAAAATTTAAATTAAATAAATAATATTATTTAATTTTAGATATTCTTAATTATTACTATGCATCGCACGGGTCTCTGCTACTTGGGGATTATGGGTCTACGATTTTGTATAGGAATGCAATAGCATTGAGAGTGGAAGGTAATAGAATGAGTTAAAGCATACTAAGGCTTGAGAAATATTTAAGAGATGATAGATAGGGATTCTTCTTTGGGTTTTCATAGAGAAGGTGAGTTGAGTGCTTTTGTACTGGTTCCTCAAGGTTTCTTTGAATAAAGAAATGATCGGATCTTGACCCGTGAACGTAGGCAGGTTGTTGCTGAATCACGTATATCTCTTGTGTTCCCTTATGTGTGTATTTTTGGTTTATTCTTTTCTATCTGGTTCTGTGATTTTCCCAACAAATTGGTATTAGAGTTTCGGGTTAATTATTTTTCAATGGCTTTGAGAAATTCTGGGCAATTTTCCCTAGAGAAGTTTGACGGAAAATAGAGTTTCAATCTATGGCAAAGGAAGATAAAGATATCCTAGTTCAACAGGGTCTCGCAAAGGCGTTGAATGGGAAGTTCGGTAAACCAGAAAAGATGATTGATGCAGATTGGGAAGACATGGAGGCGAGGGCAGTCAGCACAATATACCTCTGTCTTACAGATAACATGATGCATAGCGTTATGGATGAGGAATCGACACCGGATCTTTGGAAGAAGTTGGAAACGTTTTACATCTGAAAGAGCCTTAACAACAAGTTATATTTGAAAAAGGAGTTCAATACCTTAAAGATGACGGAGGGTGCAGATCTCATGGAGCACATTAATGTGTTCAACCAGATCTTGAATCAACTGCAGAAAGTTGATGTCAAGGTGGATGAAGAAGATCAGGCCGTGGGACTTTTTACATCACTTTCTGACTCATATGATCACTTGATGACAACTCTCATGTATGATAAGGAGACATTGCTGATGGAGGAGGTCAGATAAGCACTACTCTCTTACGAGATTAGGTGGAAGTCATCATATGATGGAAATAATCATGTCATGGTTGCTCGGGGAGGAGGAAGGAACTTGGAGAGAGGATTTGAAAAAGGCAGGGGCAGATCTAAATCAAAGGGGAAAAGCGGGGTCCAGTGCTATCATTGCAAAGAATTAGGACACTTCAAAAGGAAGTGTCTGAGGCGTGCTGATGTGAAGAGGAATTCTTTTGGAGAAGATTCTTCGGTAGCAATAGCAACGGACAATGAGAAACGCATTGGAGATGTTTTCATAGTCTCCAAAGGTATGGACAATTCTTCTGGAGAGTGGATTTTAGATTCATGGGTTTCATGTCATATTTGCTCAAATATGAAATTTTTTGATACATTCTAAAAAGTGACGGGGAAAGTGTTCCTGCGTGATAGATCTAAATGTGAAATCACGGGGTTTGTTAATGTGAAGATAAGAATGTTTGATAGAGCTATTCGGACTTTGGGAGGGATAGCTTGTGTCTCTAAGTTACGAAGAAATTTAATATCCCTCGGGCAATTAAACTCCAAGGGTTGTTGCTACACCGTTGCAGGTGGAGTGATAAGTAAAGTAGGGAAAGCGGGAATGCTTGGTTTTGATGAAGGGGAAGAAGTGTGGTGGTTTATATCTCCTTGAAGGGAATACGGTGGTAGGTGGAGCTACTACAAGGTCTCTAGGAAAATGAAAACCTGACGTTGTACAGAGGGTAAAAAGCTCACATAAAGTCTCTTTCGTAGTCCGTGCAGAGATGGGTATTCCGGTAAGTTTTCGTAAAGGTGGAGATGGTGATGATGTGCCTTTGACGGAGAGGACGGGTCTATGTCATTATCTGGGGTTCTTCTAGAATAAAAGATGAGTTTCAGGCTACACATAAGTTTTGACCATGTTTTATTGAATCTGGTGGAATGCTTTCCGAGTTGGATTTGAGGGTGTGTATAGCTGGTGGGTCTTTTTCGCAAATGGTGCAAAGGCGGGCAAAGTCAAAGTGATAGTTTGTGGTAATTGTAAACGGGGTTACAAAACTTTGAAAGAGGTTTTGGTTCGAGGTGGTGGTGTTTTCCGGATGTGGGTGAGACGATGTCCTATCTTGGAGGTTTGCTTGGTGATTAGCAAATCGGTTCTCTTGGTTCGTGGTGGTATTGTAGAATTCTTGCCAAGGTGGAGATTTGTAGTCTTTGGCTCATTTTGCGAACAAATCCAGGAGGGCCAATCAATCAGCCACTTATGATCGATCGATTGGTGGCGCAACATCAATTTTCTTCGAGCGCTGATCGATCGGTCAGGGTGTGCCAATCGATCAACCAATGTGAGCCAATCGATCGGCCAAAGCGGAGATTTTCGGGAAAAAATAGTTTTTAGCTATTTTATGTTTTTGGAAACCCCTAATTCGAGTGGGGACTTTCTAATTGTTTAGGACTCCGAGTTTAGGCCTATGAATAGGGGATTATGGGTCTAGGATTTTGTATGGGAATGCAATAGCATTGGGAGTGAGAGATAATAGAAAGGGTTAAAGCATACTAGGGCTTGGGAAAGGTTTAAGGGAGGATATATAGGGATTTTTCTTTGGGTTTTCATAGAGAAGATGAGTTGAGTGCTTTTGTACTGGTTCCTTAAAGTTTCTGTGAATAAAGAAGTGATCGGATCTTGACTTGTGGACGTAGGTAGATTGTTGCTGAACCACGTATATTTCTTGTGTTCTCTTGTGTGTGTGTTTTTGGTTTATTCTTTTCCGTCTGGTTCTGTGATTTCCCTAACAGTATGGCACCACCCTATTGAGCCAGCAACCAACTCCGGCATGTCAACTTAGAGGTTAGGTTTGGGGTCTGTCGTGTCTCCCTCAGGCTTATCTGTAGCCTGTGGACTCAGCTTCAATTGCATTACCTCACTTTTATCTCATAAATAAGATAATTTTTTTTATTGAGTATTTTTTTCTATTCTCACTCTTTTAATAATCATAAATGAGAAAATCTCTACACTGGTTCTAGCATGATCAATAACAGAAACCACTTCCACTACTGATGTACTGATAAAAATAATTTAAGTTTGAAGCAAGGTTTTTAATTTCAAAATTTGCGACGATTTCGGTTAGCTAACTCGAACCGAAATCCCGAAAAATTGCGGGATTTTGATGAAATTTCGAAATCTGAAATATTGATATTTTATTAATTATATATATTTTATTAATATATATATGTTAAAAATAATATTTTATTACAATTTTAGATATTTATATAAATATTATTATTTTATTTTTAAGATTAATATATAAATTTTTGAAATTTCAGTAAAAAATTTGAAATATTTCAAAATTTTAATTAAAAATAAATAATAAAAAAACCTATTTAAAAATAAAAAATCAGATTTCGGCCGAAATTCTGAAATCTTCGAAATCTGAAATTTTGGCCGAAATCTAATTTTCGAAATAAACCCAGCTTCGATGTCATTGGGGTTGGTCGAAACCGAATTCGCGAAATTTCAGCAAAATTTCAAACCTTGGTTTGAAGTCCTGAAAAAATAGCTCTTATTTCCACTTCATTATTGATGAGTTGAGAAAGTACTTGAGTACTTTGTGTGCAATGAGAATACTTAGCATTTTGCCATAATTAATCTTTTCTCAAATTGCCACTCATACCAGCCAAACATATGTTGCATTTTTGGTGATTGCCTTAGATATTCTCTCATACATTTGCCCATCTTCTCCATTATAAAAAGTTGATATTGTAAAACTGAACTATTATTATACTACTTGTAAGCACCCAATTTTTACACCTTAGCCCTAACCATGGTTAAGAATTTTAACCATGGTTATCCCCAGCTAAACCCTAGTAGCCCTAGGTAGACCCTAATCTAAACTCTAGTAGCTCTAGGTAGACCTTAATCCAAACCCTAGTTTAACCCTAGGTAATGCCCTAAACTCTAGTCTAACCCTAGGCTAACCCTAACTAAACCCTAGATCTAACCCTAGGTAAACCCTAAACCTAACCCTAGTCTAAACCCTAGATAAACCCTAGACTAAAGCGCCTATGGGCTCAAGGCCCATTTTAACTAAAAAAACCTAAACACCAGACCAAACCCTAGGCTAACCCTAGCTCTAACCCTAGGTAAACCCTAGACCTAACCCTAGACCTAACCCTAATCTAAACCCTAGTCTAAATCCTAGGCTAAAGCCCTTACGGGCTCAAAGCCCATTTCAACTAGAAAACAACCTAAACCCTAGTCTAACCCTAGGCTAACCCTAGCTAAACCCTAGGTCTAACCCTAGGTAAACCCTAAGCCTAGCCCTAGTCTAAACCCTAGGGCAAACGCTAGCTAAAACCCTATGGGCTCAAGGCCCATTTCAAATCCAAAAGCCACAAAAATGTGGCTAAAATGCATCTTTGGGCCCAAACATGGGCCCACAAGGCCCAACCCTAGTGGGACTCACTTACTTTTTCAAAATTTGAAGTTGGAGCCAAACCCCAAAAGGTAAAGGGGGCATTGCCTTCAGCCCACATGTGTGAAGTTTAGGCCCAAAGAAGAAAAAAAACAAAAAAAAAATTTCAAAACTGAACACTGTTCATCTTCTTCTCCAAGCATACCAGCGTACAGATCACCCCCTACTCCTCTCCAAGTCACCCCCCTTTGCTCCAGGCCTCTTCCCAGGTGTCCCTCACGCCTCCATTAATTCCGGAATTACCCCTAAGGCCTTCCCTCTTCTCTATAAATCCCTCACTCCTCCATGGTTCACCCACGATTGATTCCACACCCAAGCTCTGCCAAAACCAAACCAGCTCAGCCACTACCTTAGCCTACCATCCACGAAGGCCCTCGATACCCCAGCAACCTCACCCAATCCATCCCAGCTCCGCACCATCAAGCTCCAGCCCTTGCAGTGGCACCACCTCTGGTAGATCCCAAACCGAGAGGGTATACCCCCCTACCTTTACTATTGCATCTTTACTTTGTTATTGTCATTATAAGGGACCCCTGATCCTGTTCCAGGGGTCCTCATCTCATTTCTTTCTTCTCCAGTAGCATCCACCAAGGATAGGGGCCCCCCTTTTGCCTCAACCGTAGGCACGGGGATATACCCTTGAGGTCTCCATTTTGGGTATAATACCCTACATCATCAATGCTCATTTCAAGATTCTGGGGGTCCCTCAAGTCATGAGGGAACCCCTGGTAACCGTGGGTGCACCCCCAAAAAGGGGAAAATCATTTTTCAAAAAAACAAAAAAATAGCATTTCAGGTCACCCATGTAACATCCCTTAACCATGGTTAGGTTAAGTCCTGATCAAGACCAAGGCCATGGTTAGTCTCACCTCACCCCTGGCTACCTACCTTGGTCATCTCAGCTTCTAATTCATCCCTTAACCATGATTAAATTAGGCCCAAACTTAGGTTGGCAGTTTGGTGAAACTTGTAAACAGGGTGTCTTTGCCCATTGTGGGGCCCACATGAGACCTCCCCCTCGGCCCACCAAAGGCCCAGGGTGTTCCCTGCACTCCAGGCTACACACCCATGGTCTCAGATTTTCCTGGGTCAACTCCTAACCCGAGTTAACAGCCCGCAAACCATGGTTAAAAAAGTTGACTGATGAAAATTCATTTCAATCTTTAAAGCAAGGCCTCTTTGACCCACTGTGGGGCCCACACCAGACCTCCCCCTGAGTCCACCAAAGGCCCACGGTGTTCTCTGCATTTCAGGCTACCCATCCATGGTTTTGGTTTCTCCTGGGTCAACCCCTAACCCGAGTTAAGCCCTACAAACCTCGGTTAAAAAGTAGACTATTGAAGCTTGTTATTTCATGTATTACAAATCAAGGCACCTTTGGCCCACTATGGGGCCCACACCAGACCTCCCCCTAGGCCCACCAAAGGCCCAGGGTGTTCCCTGCATTGCAGGCTATCCCCCCATGGTCTCAGTTTCCCCTGAGGTTACCCCTAACATGAGTTAAACTCATGCAAACTATGGTTAAAGGCATGACTGCCCTTTGCTGTTTTTTAAGCTTCTGGCCTTTGTACAGGGCCCAGACCAGGTAGAAGGCCAATCTAGGTATTGACATGATCCCTGAGCCCATTTTTTTACCAAGCCAGATCTCTAACCATTATTAAATCCACATGTGGTTAACATTTAACCATGGTTAAGTACTCCTTAACCCACAAGATTCTAGAAAATTGATCAAAAATCAGAAATATTCCTAAGATTCCAGAATAATCTTCGTAATCATTTTAACCCTGGTTAGGACCCTTAACCATAGTCAAATCTCACTTTTGGTTAATTTTTAACTATGGTTAAACAATCCTTAACCAACAAAAATTTGGAAAAATACTAAAAAATTCATAAATATTCTGAGAAGTCCAAAAATGGTTTGTTTCAGCCATTTAACAATGGTTAGCAGCCCTAACCATGGTGACCTCTCCCCTTAACTATGGTTAAGCAATCCTTAACCACAGGGAAAAATCTGAAAAAATCCCAAAAAAATCTAAAAAATACAAAAAGATCAAAAACAAGCTTTCTGAACCTTTTTACCATAATTAGCACCCCTAAACATGGTTAACTCTCATTTAACTCCGGTTAGCAACGTTAACCTCGGTTAAATCTGCTTTTGGCCTACCAGGCCTCATCCCTTAGCCTACCGAGCTCACCCTTGGCCTACCGGGCCCAATCTCAACCTACCGGGCTTGACCTTATTATTTCAACTGTGGTTAGCAACCCTAACCATGGTAAGTTTGACTTAACCCCGATTAGCAACCCTAACTTCGGTCAAACTCCTCTCTTGACTTACCGGGCCCAAAAGCTAGCATACCGAACTACCCCTTGGCCTACCAGGCCCAATACCTTGCACATTGATCAACCTTGGTAAAACAAAACTCTAATCTACCAGATTATGCCCATTAGTCAACTTTGGTACACACACACACATCCCCTAGCCATGGCACGGGCTCATGTACCAGAACTACGCTCGGTCTGATCTCACCTTGTGAGTACGTAGGCAACCCAAAATGGTACATATGATGCTCTAAAAAGTTTTAAGATTGGGGTTGTCATCCGGCCCTTCGATGAAGGGGCCTGGCCCGACCTGGCCTTAAAATAGCGGGCTTTTTCTTTTCCCTTAATGTCCTAGAACCAAGCCGGACTTAATTTTGAAAAGCCCTCTTACTTGAGGGTCGAACTCAGTAACCACTCGACCTAGCCCTCTACTTTATCTATTATACGATTTATATAAAATATTATATATACAGCATAATTGTTTAAGAATTGTAATAACTTAAGGTTAAGGCTTACTTGTATGTGTAATAGACTATCACTGTAGTGTAATATATTGACGTTTATTTTTTAATCTAACCATACTAACCTAACAATTTAACAGTAACAAATGGGGGGTATGATAGTAATTTCACAAATCTCTTCACTATAAAGTAAACCTAACCCCCATTGTAATCGAAATGTTTGTGAAATGTTTATCAAGCCCAAATAAAGGAGGAAGGTTGTAAGTTAGATTGGCAGGGTAGGGAAAAAATTGCTAAAACATGATAATTATTTTTTCTTCTTTCGGCCCTGACACGGCCCTATCCCAATCTTGGCCCTTGAGGGTAGGGCTAAGGCCTCACCTTGGTGAATGAGGGCTTGGTCAGGTATGACCTAGCCCCTGCCCTAGCCCTTAGAGAGCCCTAATTAAGATTGATATTCACTATATCTTTTTAAACATGGGAACTGAACTCAAGATTATAATAGTTCAATTTGTCAAAATTTTCATTTGTAGAAAATAATAATCAATTTAAAAGGAGAATGTACGGTGTGAATCAATCTTGACCCTCTGTATTGGCTATCTCATCCCAATCCAGAGATTTGAGTTAGGTAGCATTTGAGAACGCTTAATTTAATGTCTTAATTAAGTTTGTTTGACAACGTTAAAATAGTTTTTGTCTCTCGAAGCTTAATTAAGGGCTTAATATGTCTAACCCGTTAAACTACTAGGTATGTGCTTAATTAAGTAGTTTAATGAATTTTTGTGCTAAAATCTTTCTATCTATTATGTGCATTAAAATATTACAACTTTATCTATAAAAACAATTTCAAAACTAAAAATACCCTTCTGAATTTAAAATTGCTTATTCTATACCTAGTAGTGGCAATGGGTCCAATTGAGTTGTTTTTGGGTCAAGTCGGGTTAACTTAATGTAGGGTAGAAACACTCAACCCAGACCCAACATGTTTGGGTTGATGTTTTGGCCCACCTCACTTTCATGGAATTGGGTCGATATCTTGTCTCACCACTTAGGTTCATGTTCAGCGTTCCTTTTTTTTTTTTTTTTTTTTGGTAAACATGTTCAGCGTTCTTAACTCGTGTAATTTGGTCAGTTTTGGGTTTGGCTCCCATAATATCTAATTAATTTGTTAATAAGTATAAATAATTATATGCTTAATTTAATTACTAAATTATTATTATATTTCAATATAAAACTACTTTCTTACTTAATTATTTTCTATCTTAAACCAATTAGGTGGACAGGTTCCTTATTTGGTTGAATTAACATATATTTATTAGAGCAATCCTCAGCGGACCCATGGATCCACTGAATGGGTCTGTTTCAGTGGTTAAATAATAAATCTCTACTAATATAAATAGGATTCATCTTTTTTTTTTTTTTTAAGGGCCCCATAAGGCAGTGATTCCTCTGTTGTTCAAAAGTTCAAAACATTGATTGATATATTTTTTTTTAATTTCAAAATTGCCATTGACTTACGTTTTTTTTTAATGAGATTGTTCCCTTATATTTTTCTAAATTCCTAAATTACCCTTAGCATAATCATCTTTACTATTATAATGCAAGAGGCATGCGTAGATTATTTTTCTGAAATTCCCAAACTACCCTTATATAAAAACATACCCCTTGCCTTTGATTTAATGTTTTACTTTAATTCCCAAACTAACTCTTGCTCATCTATCTATTTAGAATCACAGCCAATCACGATTGAATTCGAGGAGAGTTCAATCGCACCCGCGGGTTAACACGTGTCCTTTTTAACTCCTATTAACTGTGGTTAACTCTTTCCACTCGATCTCACGTGCATCGCATGTGCCACTAGCGAGTTCAATTGCACCCACGGGTTAACACGTGTCCCTTTTAGCTCTTATTAACTATGGTTAACTCCTTCCCCTCGCTCTCACGTGCATCACACGTGCCACTGGCTAGTATATATAAGACAAAATTTCATTGATGTTTGCTTAATTCTCATATTACCCCCTTACTCATCTATAGTATACTTGAAATTCTTACGGTTATACACTCTTTCATTGTGGTTAAGATTCACCCACCCCTAGGGTTAGAAAAAAAAATTAACCTATGAGTTAGTGAATTTTACCCAAGGTTTCAAAAAAAAAAAAAAAATTTCAAAACCCAAGTATAAGTGGATAAACCGTAGGGGTAGATGAATCTTAACCACAGTTAAGGGGTGTCAAAAGAGACGTATGGAACCCCTAGGGTTCACCTACTTATTCTTGGTTTTAAAAAATTATATTATTTTTTAAACTTTGATTAAAATTTACTAACTCTTAAAGTTAAATTTTTTTCATATTTTTTTTCTAAAAACTAAAGATAGATGGGTGAACCCTAGGATGGGTGAATCTTAACCTTAGTTAAGGGGTGTCAAAAGAGACACATGGCAGCCTCAAGGGCGTAACGGGACTCCAACTGTGGTTAAGATTCACCCACCCCTAAAGTTTACCCACTTATCCTTGGTTTTTAGACAAAAATATTATTTTTTGTAAACCCTGATTAAAATTCAATAACTCCTAGGGTTAAATTTTTTTCATGCTTTTTTTTCTAAAAATTAAGGATAAGTGGGTGAACTTTAGGGGTGGATGAATCTTAACCACAGTTAAGGAGTGTTAAAATGGACACATGACAACCTCAGTGGCGTAACTGGACTGCTCGCTCTCTTGGCAAAACGCTTTGAAAGAAGATCGTCTCGCCAGGGCCCGCGCTCCCCCTTCTTTGCTAT
The DNA here is from genome assembly GCA_015143295.1 of Tetracentron sinense. Taxonomy (NCBI): domain Eukaryota; kingdom Viridiplantae; phylum Streptophyta; class Magnoliopsida; order Trochodendrales; family Trochodendraceae; genus Tetracentron; species Tetracentron sinense. Next base: position 30,101,365 of record CM026566.1, read on the forward strand.
ACCCAAAATGCCCCTAAAACCTTTTGTGTCTGAAAATGTTCCAGTGTCATATATATAACCAATGTGTCCCTCACAATTTTTTTCATAGGGATATCTATCTAGATAGAGGATATCCAAAATGTCCCTCAAGTTTCTATACCCAAAAATATTCCTTAAATTTTTTTTCAAATACCCTCAGTAGGTCCCTCTTCCCGGTCTCTCTCCTTCCCCTCTTTCTCACGTGCATCACACGTGCCGCTCACTAGTACGCTATAATATGCATAGTATCTACATATATGATTCATTGATTTAATATAAAGGTGCATTAGACTAAAGCCTTGGGCCCATAATAGCTTTGATGCAATATCTTTACTATTATAATGCGAGAGCCTTGTGGAGATGAATTTTATGAAATTCCCAAACTACCCTTATATAAAAGCAAAACATTGATTTAATGTTTTACTTTAATTCCCAAACTATCCCTTGCATTTGATTTAATGTTTTACTTTAATTCCCAAACTACCCTTGCTCATCTATCTATTTAGAATCACAGCCAATCACAATTGAACTCGGGGAGAGTTCAATCGCACCCGCGGGTTAACACGTGTCCCTTTTAACTCCTATTAATTGTGGTTAACTCCTTCGCCTCACGCTCACGTGCATCGCATGTGCCACTAGCTACGCACCCATGGGTTAACACGTGTCCCTTTTAACTCCTATTAACTGTGGTTAACTCCTTCCCTCGCTCTCACATGCATCGCACGTGGGATTCGCCTTTGCCTCAGACAGAAGAACAACGGATTGAACAGGACAGGACAACCGGGAAGGGAAGCCTGAAATTTTTGGAATAATTACCAGTCAAAAATATCTTTACTGACTGACCGAACCAATAGGTGAGGGCAGGAGGATATTTAAACCTGACTGTCTGGGCTGGTGGACTGGTGGAGCTGCTAGTTAAGTATAAATTCAGGGATTCAGTGTCGATGGAGACTTGCATCTCATTCTAACAAGTAATATATACCACACATAAGCAAATAGATAAAATATATAAACAAATATCGAAGCAGTCACAAAAAAAATAAGATGACACTAAAATATAAATTGGAAGAACATAATAGAAGACAAAAATGCACATTAAAATATTTTAATGTTATGGTATCAATAGCATTATCCTGAAATAAGGCTAGTGTTATACACTCATGTTGATTTATTACCTTAAAATAGTTGCACATGATGACCACAAAAAAACCTTAATCAATTCGGATAAGAGGCACAACAAGCATTTCTTGAAGATAGTTGGAGTCTCCCGTTTGTGCAAGGAAAAATGACAACTCTATCCCCAGGATTCAACTTAGCCAAAAATCGATCTGTTCCTCTACAGATCTGCACTATTTGGTAGGAAATATACGTATACCTCTTTTTAGGATGTCCATAATTAGTTATTCAAATTAAGTTCGGAGTTATCCCTTTACAAGGATAACAAATGGTTACACATAATGTATGAGCCAGAATAAACTATCACAAGTGATTGTCAAACAGAATTATTCTCTAAGAGCGATTTTGTAACAGTTCCAGAATTGAATCTACATGGATTCTAGAAACTAGATTATGAAAATTCTAGAATCAATTCCGAAAAGACGTACTGTTTGAAAACAACTTGTCAATAGGCTTTGTTTGGTAACAGTACCCAAGGGTCGGTGTATTGCTACACTAACTGAGTTTTCCTTTTGTTCTCTGTCCTTGGTAATCCAAATAATGCTCTATTTGGTTACAGAACGATCTTCTACTGACCAGACTAAGTGTCAAATCACTTCTCTGTTTGGTAATAAAGGATCGACTGGTCAAATTATGTTCTTTAGCAAGGGAAGCCCCTGTGATATATAGGAATACTGATATCCAATCCGAGGATTGGCTATCTTTGATCTGTCTATCTAGGTTGAATCGTCTTGAATCTTGAGATGAGCTTCAGATCACCAATGGAGGTCTGAATCTTTTTCTCTGGTTCGGGCTCTCTTTCTGAGCTCAATCTGGCAGAGGTCTAATACGAGTTCTTACTTGTGTAGAACTCTCATTTTCATCCTCACCTTTATATAGGCAAGGGTTAGGCCTGGGAGCCACTTGGGCTTCGTAATCGACCCACTTAATGAGTCTCTTGGGTTTTCTCAACTGACTCATTCAATAGTCCACCAAGTTTATTGAATTTGGACGCACACCCATGATCTGTAACAAATTACGGAATTCGAATCACTATCTCAATCTTGATCAGATCCACACTGTTGATCTGACTTCTAATCTTAAAAAGATTAGTGACTCAAGCAACTCGCGAAGTGCAAAGTGCATCTCGTAGCGCCCATAGCCATACACGTGCGCGTGTTGCGCTTAGTGTGATGCACACCGGTAGTGCACCCACACTTGGTATATGAGCACACACAAGACAACAATCTCTAAGGAGAAGGAATTACTACTAATTAAACACAACCCTTAGAGGCCTACGTGGCATTCCGGGAGCGATTTTAGGAGATGGACCATTGGAATTTAGGAGATTTCCTATTCTACAAACTCTTCAACTTCTTTGGAGGAACGTAACTCGTTGGAATTTTTTGAATCTTCAACTCTATGTATCTAATTTGGAATGGGACATGTGACGATTGTTGAGATATTTTATGATGTTTATGCTACGTGTCTTTTTTCCATTGGTCACTACTATTGGAAAAGAAACTTATATATATCCTTACGGTTTTAGGATGTTTATCCTATCTCTTTATATTTCACATGTTTTTTTTTTTTTTAAGTCAAACAACTTTCATCCATTCAGCAAGAAGAGATCATTATAGCCAAAGATAAACATCCAAATCATTGATAATTAAAATGAGAAGCCGAAGAACCCCAGCCAAATCATTGATACTACAACGATAAACATCCTCCAGAGTGGGATACCTAGCCGAAATGCCCAATCGATGCTGAGAGAGGGAGCAGGAAGCCAACCAATGGGCAAGACCATTCAAAGAACAAGGGACAAAGACGAACACCACTTGAACGAAAGAACCAAGAGAAGCCCTCAAATCCTCCATCATCATCAACACGTCAAGCGGAAAGGAACCCCCAATGGAGTTAAGACCAAGGACAATAGTGAGGGAATCCGATTCAACAATGATATTAGTCCAATGCCTCTCCTGGGCCAACAAAATGTCGAGGCAAAGAGCTTTAGCTTCGACGACGAGGAGAGAGACGCAACGAGAACTTGCACCCAAAAATCTGCCACCCGACCCTCACTGTCACGACCCTCCGTAACTACACCCCCAATAGAACCAGGGAGGAGAAAGGCGCCATCACAATTAAGCTTGATCACCCCCATAGGAGGAGGAACCCATAAGGGAGAGGTGGAAGATGAAGTTTTAGGAGGAACAAGGGGCCACACTGACAAAGCCTCCTTGGCGAATGCATTGGCACGAGAAACAACACTTTGAGGAGTCCAAGATAGCTGAGAGAACATCTTCTCATTATGAGCTTTCCACATGTGTGTTAATGATGCCCAGAAAAGTCATTTAGATTGTTAGACTCTTATTAATTTGATTAATAAAGACTTCTTCTTAATCTATTGTGTATTCATTATGGGTAATTGACCATGATCATGAGATGATCTATACGATATGAGATATCGATAAAGGTCCATAGGATATATTGTAGGAAAGTTATGTGATTGGATTATCACATGCAGATATAACTTTCCGGTTCCTTATACCTTTATATAGTCACAGTTGTGGGTGAAGCTGGGCACTTCACTTATATGGCTGCCAGAATGCTAAGATGTTCTCAATAGTTGAGATGTAGTTCTTTCTCGAACTATTGTAGTAGAGACTACACATCAACATATAAGTGCTTAAATGTATACTGACTGATTACATTCAATGAGAGACCTCTTGCATAAACATACTATCAGATAGTTGGTCTCTCATTCACATTGAACAGTTTTGATGATCCTTAGATCTGATGTGTTCATCTATGACTGAGCAGTAATCTGACTGTTTTGATTCCAGCAACGTATTTTCTAACTTAGGGAATACAATACAATGACAGTTGAATAGTCAGAAAGCTGTTCGAGTCATGATGAATTTCAAACAAGAAATCCATGCTCATTTATTTGAGAAATTATCTAAGTTCCAGGTAAGACAGTTGATTAAGTTCAAATCCTGCGCAGGTGATTTTGAAATCAAAACAAGTTTTAAAATATACTTTTATTAAAAGATATTATATTTATTAAATGATTTTCTCAAAAAAAAATTCATGAGAAATTATTTCTCATTGCTTAATTATAAATCTTGGAAACCCAGATGATGTACAATGGGCTATGGGTTAGATAGTATGTCAATCTCAAAGGCCCATTAGAGATAATGTATTTGGAAGGATAAATCGAATTTAAAAGTTCATATGGCGGGATCCGTATTGGTTAATGTTCATATACTGGGATTCAATTGCAACATGGATATCTCACATTACTTGCAATTCCAATGTAATTCCTATTTAGGGTCAATGGGATAACATTGGGTAAGCCAGGATAAGAATGTCTCAGAGCAATCTGTGGAGATGCTCACATAAGAAATATAAGCTCAACAATTGATTAAATGTTAATCAATTATTTAAGTGATTAAAAGTTAATCATTAATTAAATAAATTAAAAGTTAATCTATGGTTTAAATTAATTGTTAATTTAAATCTAGAGATTATTTTAGTAATTATTTAATTAATATAATTAAATGGGAAATGGGTTTGACCCATATCCATAAACCCATTAATATGGACCTTTAATATGGGCCCAAACCCATGGGTTTAAACCCTAGGGTGGGGCGCCACTTTGGAGCAATCCTAATTGGATTAGGATTAGGTTAATTGAATAATTGTTGAAATATAATTCCTTTAATTATGGAATTTAAATCCAATGGTTGGATTACATTAAGGATTGAGAAGTGTTGTAATTAGATTACAACTTGGAGTTTTAACCCCCCAAAAGCTCACGCCCACAATAGCTCATGCCCCCCCTTGGTTTGATCTCCTAGTTTGACTAGGTTTCCTCCTATGTGTTGGATGTTGACTTATCCCTTTTAATTAAGGAATCCTATTCAAAAGGGACTCTTTAATTAGTAGGATTACTATAACTAAAGTAGTTAAAGATAAAGTAGGAGTTTAATTAATTAATAGCAAGAGTTATTATTAATTAATAATTCCTACAAGATAAGTTGTAATTGGATTAAGATTAGGATTAGATCAAATCTATAAATATAGCAACACCCAAACCGTGTGGAGAGAATTCACTTTTCTCCAGAAATTTTTCTCTCGCTCTCCTCTCTCTCTCCAAACCATGAGCCCAAGGGGATACCCCTAGGGATTTTTGTGAGCTATAAGGGTGTTCCTTATTGGGTTTTTTCTACTTTAGGATTTTGAACCTCAAGGTTGTTGGTGATAGAAGGTCTACACCATTACTCCATCTTCTTCCTCTTGCTTCAACAATTTCAAATGAGATTCTAAGACTTCATTGGGATAGCGAAGAACAAGGATCGAGCTTCTAGTATTTTTTGGAGAAATCTCTACAAAGAGTTCTGACGGTTCGAGTGGATTAAGCTTCACCGGTGAACATCAATCACCGAGGTGATATGACTAAAACTCTTAGATAGTTTTTGATGCTTTCCATGGTGTTAAGATCTAGGGGATCCTGTTTTCTGCATATATTTTTATCCGGATCCCTCTTCAATGTGCCATAGGATAGAGGCTAGGTGAAGAATCAGCACTTCATGATCAGCATGGGGACGATGGTAAGTACTAATGTAGAACCACCACTCGACGAAGGAATGAGAAATAACTGACGGTGATGAAGAGCCAGAGGAGAGTTGAACCATCATATTTTTAATTGTAATTGATTTTGAATAATTGGACTACAAGTCTCAATTAAATTTTTTCAAAAGATCAAGTATAAGAATCCTAGGTATGATCTATCTTTGGTTGGCACGGATCGTCCACATTATATTAACTAACCTAGGGTTATGGACACGATCCATCTTTCCATAGGTATAGATCATCTTAGAATTCTCATACTTGTATATGAAGCACCATCATATGACATCCATAAATAAAATCATAGAAATTAATTATGGATTGAATCTCAATCAAATCAAAGTTAATTCCTAAGACAAGGAAAGCTTTATTAAGATTGAAAATTGAACAATAAAATCGATTGCTAAAGCAATTCTCGAGTCATGCAATCTCTATTACAAATAATGGAACCCTAGAAAGTAATACAGAAAATACAAAATTACTTGGCTAGGGTTTCATCGAAACCCTAGATGGGAGCTTAGTTGCTCATGATGAATAAATCAGCCTCCATAGATGATGAAGACTTCACGATTTCCATGATCTCCACGCTCTTCTCCTTGCGAGTTCTCCTCTCCCGGTGAGTTCTTCTCTCCAAAATCCAACCCTAGGCAAGGCCTTAGGGTTTTCTATTTATAGGTCTCTCAAAAAGACCTTTAGGGTTCAAATTTAAAATTCAAAAACGCGGCCGGATCTGACAGAAAAACGCGCGCCTATCAATCGGCTCTGGGGGCCCGATCGATCAGCCAGTCTGGTTTTCGCTCATTTTTCCCGATTTTTGTTCATTTGGCTTGTCCTAGACCCTTCGGGCTTCTTCACTTGGCATAAACATTAACTTTTGTTCTATTTTTCTATCAAATACCTGAAATAGAAAAACAATACCCAGTGAAGAATAATATGAACAAAAACACAATTTAGGTACATAACAAGTATAGCTTTGAGGTGTGTAATTGTGTACAATTACGCCCGATCAGCAGCCCCTACTTTCATCCAATTGAGAGGCTTTTAAGGAAAGACCCTTCTTGGCTCTAGGTTCTTCTTCTTGTTGATACTTCATGATGACCTCATGGGTCATGAGAGAACAAAGGAGCTCATCCATAGCCAACTTTGTAAAGTCATTTATTTCTTGAATTGCAGTCACCTTTGGAGCCCAATGCTTCGGTAGAGATCGAAGCACCTTCCTTACATTTTTTTGCATTAGTATACACTTTTTCAAGTGCCTTTAGATCATTCAAGATATTAATAAATCTAGTAAACATATCACCAATAGATTCATCATTTTCCATTTTAAAAAGTTCATACTTATGAACTAGCATTCCTATTTTTTCTCTTTACTTGGTTTGTACCCTTGTAGGTAACTTGGAGTTTATCCCAAATTTTTTTAGCCGAGTCACATTCCGAGACACGGTTAAACTCTTAGGGGCTTAGAGTGCAATAGCACTTACTTGGATGAGTTTAACATTAGCCTCATTCCATTTTTCCTCTGTTTTGGGAAATTCTATTTCTTCTACAGTTTTCATAGGAGTATGAGGACCCTTGAATATAACTCTCCAATATTCATAGTCAAGAGCTTGGATGTAGTACATCATTCGGGTTTTCCAATAGTTGTAATTTTCTCCATTAAACAACAGAGACCTAGAAGTTGATTGGCCCTCTCTTAAACCAGTTGCAAATATATTTGTCATTTTAAGTCTTTACTCTAAGGTTGTTAAACCAATAATCTATAGAGTCCAAGCTCTGATACCAATTGTTGCCCAGTAAATGGACCCTAGAGGAGGGGTGATTAGGGTCAATGACAAATTAAAATTCTACCTAAGCCTATTTAGCGGATTTTTAAGTTTAGGCAATTTAAACAAGATATATGAACTATTAAGGCAATAAGAATATAAGATAAGAGATAAGGAGATACAAACAATACGAGTTTGTTCATGAGAACACCCTCTACTGACAAGAATCCACCGATTCTTGATTTCCTTTAATACAAGTGAGTAATAGGAATTGAACTCAAATTATAAGCTCCTTGATGAGCTGGATGAGATTGAAAACTCACTCTAGAAATCTCTCAAAAGATTGAGAGTTGAAAGCTCAAATAGTTATAGTTTGAGATTCTAGGTTTTTACCGTATGATCTTGATGAGAATTGAATGCAACTAGAGATTTGATTAATAATAGTTCAATTGTTTTTTTGATGTTCATTAATGAACTCAATTTATAGTTGAGCATTCATTCTAGCCGTTGGGAACTCATTATATGTGAAAAAAACCGTTAAAAAAATAGTCATTGATGTGTTCACGCAAGCAGTCGTTGACGAGTGCACCAGAGTGCAATTCAGTCATCGACGAGTGAAACAACTGAAATGAAATTCAGCAACTGTTTCTTCCACTCGTCAACGAGTGCTAGGACTACTGTCCCAATCGTCGACGAGTCCTCTGTTTTTCAACAGAAAACTCATCTTTTTAAGATCATTAAGATAGGAATGAATTCCTTTGTCTTTTAGCATCTCTTTATCATGATTTTATCCATATTTTAAGATGTCCTAGGGCCTAGAATTGGTTTGCAATTAAGTCATGGCTTCCTAAGGTCAATCTATGACTTTGAACATTTCCACTTTTCAAGCTAATGAGGACTTTTTACATAAGCCCTAGACTCTTCAAAATAATAAAAAATAGCTTTAATACTTCTAGAGAGTCTTCATTCTTCTAGTCTTGATCTTGAGTGATTTTCACTTTGACTTCATAATCCGACTTGGACTTTGGGTGAGAATTTCAATCTTCATTGAATCTTCAATTTTGGCTTCAACTTTCAAATGATTAGTTTTTCATTTTGGATATTATCTCTTGATTATCTTCATTGTGATCTTGTCTTTGCTTGATGGATCATTTTGAAATGTGGACTAAGTTCCTTAATCCTAAGATGTACATACACTTTGTAGAGTAATTAGTACCAAAAATGCTCATTGTATCATTGTGTCATAATCAAAATTATTAGGGGTACACGGGATTATAACCTTTAGGCTAACACATGCATCTGCAGTTGGAAGTCTCGTGTATGCACAAGTCTGTACTCGACCGGATATAGCGTATATAATTGGCATGCTTGATAGGTACCAAAGCAATCCAGGCTTGGACTATTGGAAAGCAGCCAAGAAGATTTTTCGATATTTACAAGGGACAAAAGAGTACATGCTCACATACAAAATGATAGATAGCCTTGAGGTAATTGGCTATTCTGATTCTAACTTTGCTGGTTGTTAAGACAACAAAAAGTCCACATCATGTTATATATTTATGCTTGCAAGAGGATTTGTGTCATGCAAGAGTGTCAAGCAATCGCTGATAGCTTCTTCCACTATGGAAGCAGAGTTTGTTCCATGTTATAAGGCGACATGTCATGCAACATGGTTAAGAAGTTTTATCTTAGGGATTTGTGTTGTTGACAACATTTCTAAGCCACTAAGAATAAAGTGTGATCATTTCACTACAGTATTTTTCTCAAAGAACAATAAGACTGGAAGAGGTTCCAAACATATAGACATTAAGTTTCTTATTATAAGAAAGAAAATTCATGATCAAATCATATCGGTTGAGCACATTAGTACTACACTCATGTTGGCAGACCCTATGACCAAAGGCTTGTCACTCAAGCTCTTTAAAGAGCATGTTGTCCGCATGAGATTGGTAAATAATTTTGATAGCCTTGGATAATTGATGTTAGAGTGATTACATTATGTTTTGATTCTAAAATAAAGTTGATTTATTTGCTGCTCCATTATCTATTGTGCTTGAATGGATGTTTAAGAAGCAAAGTGTCTGTGAGATGCATTGATTTCATTGATTCCATGTTAGTAGTCTCACTGGACCGGACTGGTTGTTGAAAGGTAAAGATTATAATTAGATAAAGGAATTGTCATATCAAAGTTAGCTAACATTGAGATATTGAGATTATATGACATAGTGTGCCCAAGTGGGAGATTGTGTGGTGAGGAACTAGAAAGGGGAGAGGGTTGAAGTCCTTGTGTATTGGCTACATTCAACTTATTCAACTCGGTGCACTCGCATTGGCATTATGGCTTTAAACCTCAAGGTAAAACGGTTAAACACATGTTCTTCATTATTAGGAAAACTTTCATGTATATGTGATGATGGATCTCTAATCTCTATTATGTTTAAGAGATTAATAATCTAATATTTAGATTTACAGGATTTTCTTCCAGAGGGCTAATAATGACGCCGAAAAAAAATTATAGGGCCAAGTGTGTGGGCTATCTCTTCTCTTTGTCCGTTTGTAAAGAATATACTTTTGAGGGGTGATTAGCGGAACCCGGGGTCCATGAACAATTAGAAGTGGTTTTTATTTATTGGATAATTTCAATGGGCTAAAGGATTATCCCCACCCAGGATGTAGTGGACCCTGTCAATTGAGAAGGGTTTTAATGGTTTACCTTGGATTATTTCAAATCACAATTATCTACTTTTGCAGCTTCTTAATTCCTAAATTAATTTAGAGAAACATATATCATAAAAGACATAAACATCAGGTTGTGATATTGTTTCCTCTTCAATTCTTAGTTTGGAAAGTGAGTATTAATTCATATTATAATTAGAAAGGATTAAGATAGAGCTGGATAGCATTCTTTGATGTGGGATTTCTAGGCCAATATAACAACCATCAGTTAAAAAAAAGGATTATTTCCGCAAATGATAGTATGAAACCAAGGGCAACAAGGAACATTAACCTCAATGTAGGCAAGCCTTGGAAGGAGAGCATGAATTACATTTTATTAGTAAGAGGGTAACTCTTCTATGTGTTGATTTCCTTTCCAGCACTTGCAATGATTTGTTTAGTAAAATGAGTTAGAATACTGAGGGATAGTAAAGCTATCTACAAAGTAGTGCAGTAGGATGAAATTTATTTGCATATAGATGGGTAAAACTAATTTTTGTTCGAGATTGAGGTGAGCCAACTATTGACCTTGAAACACCCCACCGTTTGCTCCAATGGTAGGGTGTGGCCTCTCTTATGAGAGGTCTAGGGGTCCATTCCCATCGGATGATGACTAGCAAAATCTCCACTCCCCAATGCTACTTACTGTAGGTAAATAATATCGACAAAAAAAAAAAAACTATTGACCTTGGACAACAAGTAAGCAAAATTCAATCTTAGATAACAGGCACACCTTAGGACTCCACCCTGTGCCCTTTGGGTACTGTCTCATTACATCACTACTACTACTACTACTACTACTACTACTACTACTATTATAATTATTATTATTATTATTATTATTATTATTATTTTGTGATTTTATATTAACGCATTTTAAAATGTAATTAACCGTGCATCGCACGGGTTGCTTACTAGTCTCTATTATGTTTAAGAGATTAATAATCTAATATTTAGATTTACAGGGATTTTCTTCTAGAGGGACAATATGACGCGGAAAAAAAAATTATAGGGCTAAGTTTGTGGGCCATCTCTTCTCTTTGTCCGTTTGTAAAGAATATACTTTTGAGGAGTGATTAGCAAACCCTGGGTCCATTGCTTAACTTACTACCTTGTCTTCGTGTCCCTTTTAACACTCCTTCAACCCACTAAATTAAAGTTAAATTTTTTTTTTTCCTAAAAAATAAGATTGGATTGATTAACTTTAGGGGTGAGTGATCTTAACCACCATTGGCGAGTGTTAAAAAGTGGGGCGTTGACCAATGAGGACTGACCATTTTGTTACATGATGGAAACTATCAGTAAGTTAAAGCATTGACTTATTGTTATTATTTTTTTTACAGTTAGGGCCAGCTGTTCTTTGCTAATGGCTATGTCATCTTAAACTAAGGGCTTGTTTGGATAAATTTCTATAGAAATTAGCAAGAGAACTTCTTGAGAAAGTAACTCTTTGAGAGAGTAGGTAAAAGTCATTTTAAGGAGAAAATGTCGTTTGATTTGTTCTTGCGAGAAATAGCTTCCCAATTCAAGAAGTTAAAATGTGTGTTTAGCTTTCCAGGACGAAGAGTAACCTCTCAATTTATAAGTTTAAAAAAAAAAAAATCTTTTAACTGTGCTTTAGGATTCTTTTAATAAGCAGAGTATTATATATTGACAACTGTATATATGTATATATGAGAATAGAGAATCACACAAATATCATGAAAATTTTCTAAGTTGTAACCTATTATAATGCCCCAAATATTATGTTCTTTGGGGGCAATGTATCATGTTTTCACTAATCGAACAATAAATTGTGTAATTCCCGAGGGGGGGCATGTGGCAATGTATTGTGTTTTCACAATCTCAAACACATCTACATATACACTCTTGGCTTTAGTTTTTAGTTTTAAATTAATAAAAACCCTCAATTTGTAGCAAAAACACCCCCACACCATGTCTCCACAAGGCTTATTTTAAAAAATATAATTAAAAAAACTCATCACAATATGTTCTCTTCAGCTAAAAACAAAAGAATGCGGTGGTTAGGGCACAATTTATGCAACATGAACTTGTGGGTTTTTTCTGGTTGAAATGATATCATGTAACTAAAACACGTTCTCTAAACACACACACCCAGACCTAAACTTGTGGGTTTAACCCCAAAAGAAAAAATAGATTAACATAAGTAGGAAGGGACAAGGGCAATAGATCCATCTCCTAGATATTAATGTATTTTTAGGGGTGCGTTCGTTTGGCAAGAAAGTGAAGGAAAGAAAAAGAAAAGTGTGTTTTCTTGCACTTTTCTTGCATTTGGTTTGCAAGAAACACACTTTCATTTTCTTGCACTTTCCCAAAAGTGACAAATTTTCTTCTAAAACCTTCATCCAACTTTTGATGGTTGTTTTGCAAGAAAATTTAAGTTTCTTTTCTTTTCTTTTCTTTTTTTTTACTTTACTTTTTTTTCTTTTCTTTCACCTACTTTCTCGCCAACCGAACACACCCTAGGGGATGAAGGATGAAGGATGAAGACCTTCCGGATTCATTATGCTAACCATTTGTTATTCCTTTATGAAAATTTTTTGGCTATGTGTGTGCACAACCGCAAAATTCAAGTTTTAACCCCCAATCCATTTTAATCTGCATATATCTAACCCTATCTCCGTGAAATAGTCTCCATCTCCATTTATCATCAAAATCCCCCAACTCCATTAAAACCATATAAAAAATGGAGGAAGAATAAGATAGAAACTTGAATGAGACTCTGTGCGATAGGGAGCAGTGTCGGCCTTGGAGCAACGACAAAGGAGCTGATCTCTGGTGGGTTGAACAGCTAGACAGCCTTGGTAGCAGGCGAATATCATGGGAGAGGAGACGAGGGAGATGGGTTCTCTCTTGTGAGAATGAAAAACCTTTAAAAAATCATTTCCTTTTATAGGATCGTAACCATGTTCTGTCGACTTCGCGCGGAAGTCGTAAAATCAACTTCTCGTAAAAGCCAAGGTCCCCTGGCTTTTGCAGGAAGTGGATTTTGCGACTTCCCCCGACTTCTGACTTCGGCGGGAAGTCATTTTCAGCATTGAAAGTCAAACGTTAATTTTACAAGTTTTTTACTTTTAAATGGTCAAAAGTCCCTAGAAATCCCCTCAAAAGTCTAACCAAACACAACCTAAATCATATAATATAAAACTTAATTTTTTTGTTTGTTTTAGTTGAGGGGGTAACTGCTTCCTTTCCATGCCTACGCCATTTTAAATTAAATAATATGAGTATAAATTTATTTATTTTTTCTTCTCAAAAGTTCCGGGGGGGGGGGGGAGGCTTAGTGCCCCACCGCTGCCCGACTTTGCCTTTGTTCCTAGGTTGCCCATGTTGAAACTATACCCAAAAAAATTCCAAAAGTTGAGGGGGGCTTCGGCCCCCTTGGGCCCCATGTGGCTCTGCCCCTGCCTAGCGGTGTTATTGAGCTGAGTCGAGTAGTGGGATGTTCAATCTTGTTAAATAACTATAAAAAAATCAAGCTTGAGTTTGGCTTGTTTATTAAATAAACGATCTCGAGCTTTAACACACGAGCTCGAGCAGTTCGCGAGCAGCTTGATTCATTAGATATAATTTCTGATTTGGTTTAAATTTTACTTTATTATCCTCGTATAGGTAAACAAATTACAGTCTTACCTAAAATTTTTGGAAAAGTTTATGATTGTATAAAGGATATTCTTATTATGTAAAATACATTATATATTATTAATCTTTACTAGTAGATAATAAATATACTTAATTTTAGAATTTGAAGGAAGTAAGTATATCTAGATGTTTTAGTAGGTTGATTATATATATAATCGAGCCGAGCATTTAATGAGCTGAGCTTGAGCTTCGTGAGCACCTTTGTTTGATAACCACCCCGAACTATACCCTTGTAACATGGGTCTCCTTGTAATTTTTGTTAAGATCCACTAATCCTTAAGTTAAAGCTTCTAATCTTAGTTCTAGAAAAAGAATTTAAAAAATTAATCATAGAGTTTAAAACTTGTTAACCATAGTTGAAGGGAAATTAAAGGGGCTTTGTGAGGTTATGAAATAACATCCTTTAATTGTGGATAAGATTAACTAACCCTTAGGATTAAAGTATCTAACTTTCTTTTTTAGAAAAAGAAAAAAAAAAGTTGATGATGAGGTTAAAACTTGTTAACCATAATTCCAGGACAGTTAAAAGGAGATTTGTGAGGTTATGAAAAATCTTAAGGGCATAATAGTTATTTTACTAACACTTATAAAAGAAAGTCCAACAGAACATATGATTGAGGTTTATGCATAACAGCTTATTTGCAAACTAGGATAAGCCTAGCATATCAATAAATAAATAAAAAGATAAACCTAGCAGCCATGATTTTATTGTAAGGGAGCACACAATGGTTGATTAAAAAATGTTAGTAATTGTTGATGAAATTTGTAGAGAATGAAAATGATTAGGTGAGTATGAAATGTTTTGAATTTAGGTGGATAGAGTTCGACCCCATTTTTATTTTTTGACAACTAAGTTATGAATTTTGGTGGATAGAGCCATCATATCCCCATAGGAATGGTGGCATGCGTACCCCGCATCCTATCTCGGCGACTTGCGTAACCCCGAGCTGATCCTAGGTGCTTCTTCAGGGGATCTAGTGTGTGGGCCATGGCCACCGCCTATCCCATAGGAATGGCAACAAAGGTGCCCCATATCCTATCTTGGTGGCACTGCTACGTCAAGCTGATGACCAGGAGGGCACTATGGGACGTAGTCGAATCCCTATGCGTCCTATGAGTTACGACTAGCATAATCATACTCATCTCGGTGGCATGTGTACCACAGGTCTGAGGGTGAAGGGATTGTCTGCCCAACAGATGAATGAATTCCCGCACATTGCGATCACCACGAGGAAAAGAAGACTTCAATAGGTTGTTGCAGACGCCTCCGAGAGTAGTATATGAAAGGTGTGTGACCCACCTTCCATATATTAAACTCTCATTTTTCTCTTTGAGGGGTAATCTAGGAGTTGTAGTTTGGAGGGTGTCGAGGAACGTGTTAAGGACTAAGACATCGTGGTGAATGAATCTCATATATCCCTTCAGAACATCACGACTCCTTTCCTTAACTCAAAATCCATCTTATAATGAATGATGCTTAAGGGGTATTTTGGTTATTACTCTCTAAGGTAATTATAACTAACTTGCTGAGTTAATAGAGGAGCGTATTTTTTCCAGTTGGTTATGAGCTGGCAGAGGAGTGTGTGAGCTATCACATCCCTCATAAAAATCTCAAGTTCTACTTTGGAAATCTATATATAGAGGACCTTTCCCATGAGAAAGTTCAAGGCTGTCACTGAGAAAGAAAACCAGCTCCCTCAGTATTTTAGTTTCTCTATGAACACCATTCATTTGATATGAAGATCTTGTTCTTCCCTCTTCCTCTGATCCATGGCCTAGATCATTCCCTTTCTACTGTCATTTTCTTTAAATGTCCATTTCTTCAAGAAGATCTTATTCAAAACGGTCAGAATCGTTGATTTAGGTTAATTTAGATTACAAATTTTACCCAAATTCGTCGAAATTCACATTATCCAAATTCTATATAAAAGTGCTTGAATCATTTAGCCATAGATGTTAGAGAAAATTATTTTACAAGTTGGAACTATATGCCTAAAAATAGAGCTAATTTGATAGAAGGACCAGACATCACCTTTTAAAAAAAAGTTTTTTATTCAAATAGCAAGAGTCACAATATTTTACACTATCTAGGTATTCATTTGAGGAAATTATTTTTTATCTAGAAGTTACTATTTTATCATGTTTGGTAAGCAAGAAAGTGTTGGTTTCTCCAAAAATAATGCTACGTACTTTTTTTCTCTTGCTTGGTAAACAAGAAAGTGTTGGTTTCTCGAAAAAGAATACTTTATCAGAATATAATGTTTTCTATTAAAATCCTTCAAATTTGTTTTTCTTAGTAATTTGTTTTTCTCACAGAAAATACACAAAATTCCTCTCCTTAAATATATCTTCAACAAACCAAATGCGATTGAGAAAATCAACTATCTTATTTCTTGTAGTTTCGTTTCACGTTTCTTCCAAATACCAAACAGACCCACATAAAAAATAAAAAAATAAAAAGGATAAAAACTTGGTTTTGAAAGAAAAAAGTAGGAAAAGATAACACTATTTAGAAAGTTGTTTCTTGAAAAATTATGTTTTTTTGTCAACCAAACACCCATAAATCTCATTTTCTTGCCAATACAAATTGAGAACTTTATTCAAAAAGTTAATTTTCTCAAGAAACTCTCATTTTCACGCATTTGGCAAAGTGAGAAGGTATTGGTTTCTTGGGAAAAAAAACTTTCTCAATAGAGTACAATATTTCTCTTTCAAATTCCTTCAATTTTTTTCCTTCTAAGAGTAAAGTTTTAATTTATTTATTGTTTTAGCGAAGATGCACAAAAATCATTTGCTCAAAAGTTTCTTCACAAATTTTCAACAAACCAAATGTTACTCTCTCTTATTTTATTGCAGTTGCTTTTGATGGTCCTACCAATTAGGCAATTACCATAGGAGGAATGCAAACCATATGTGATACAAGAGGGAATCAGGACTCTAGAAATATTTTAGGTGGATCCGAGGATGTAAGGGTCAATCAACTTTGCATACAAGGTTGTCTCTGTAATTTTCAATTATTATCTTTTTCTTTAATTTCTTTAAGTGTTTTTATTAATTTATCATAATAAAGTCCTCGATTTTGTCATTGTTTTCCCTCTATTGATCAAGAGGCGTACACCCTAGGCTTGTCCGAGTGGTAAGTGTATCTCCCCTCATGGTGGAGGTCCTGGGATCGATCCCGAGGGGGGTGTGATGGTTGTATATCCACCCTCTTAGCCAAGCTCACATGCTAGGCACTAACCCACTAGAACACATACTAACCCTGTAGACCAATTGAGAATACCGAAAAAAACAAGAGGCGTGCTGCTTCAGGCTGAAAGTATACAGACATGTATTGGTTTTTGGGACTTAGGAGCTACAGCCGGGGACACGTCTTCTCTAGATGGGCGTCGGATTGTCTCTGGTGAAGTCAGAAAATGGTCTCTAAATGGGCCTCGACTTCTCTATATGGTGATAAAAGGGAGAAGTCATTTTATTTTCTCGCCATGATTTTACTTCTCCCCACTTGATATCTCAGCTCTTTTTTCTCACACTTATTGCTACATGTCTCATTGTGTGCGGAGAAGTCAAAATCACGGGCCCATAATTTTGACTTCTCCACCACTTGTCCATTGATTTGTGGTTGCCCGAGACGAGGCCTTTTTGGCTTCACCAGAGACAATCTGAGGCCGTCCTCATGATGCCACATGTTTAAAATAGTCTAACACAATGTTACTTTGTTCACTCGGTTCAAATTCGAGTTGGCGTTTCATAGTTCGCCATTCTACATTGACTTGCTAAAGATAGGGAGGGACGATTCGTTTTTCCATTTGCTTTGGTTCTTTAATTTGACTCACTACCTTGGTTCGATTTTATATATATATATATGTATATAATGTAACCATTTGCCAACATGATACAGGTAAATAAAAAAAATATACATGTATGATATAACCATTTACCATCATCATACTTAAGATTTGCTTACTTAAGCATGTAAAAAAATTAGAGTACTAGCCCTACTCAAAGCTGTTTCCTACTTTCTACTTGAACCAACCATCTGTCCAAATTCTTAGTTAAAGCATTGCAATCACTGAAAAAGTATGTACTTTAACAGTGATATTGGACAAGTGGTTGATTCAGGTTGAGAGTAAGAAACACCTAAGAATAGGATTAGCACTCCTCAAAAAATTATTTCCTCAAGCATGTGAAGAAAATATTTTTTTAATATATACTTATATTTAATTTATCAAGCATTTAAATAAGAATTAGTCTAAGGATACTCCCAAAGTGTACTCCACTCCAATATATACTCCCAAATCCTAACTGTTTATCTCAATAATTAAACGGTTATGATTAAAGCTGACGTGGCATCAGAAAAGACAAAATAAGCAAATTCAAATCCTAATCCTTAGTAGTTGGTTATAAATGGCTAGGATTAGGAAGTATATTTGAGAGTATAATTGGGAGTACCCATAGACCAACTCTTTAAATAAATATATTATAAAAAAGAATCATAAAAAGATGTCTTTTATGAGTAACTTGCAAACCCAAAAAAAAATTCATCGAACTCAAAGTACAAAATCGTCCAACTTAAAGAAAAAAAATTGTTGAACATAAAGAGAAAATTCGTCGAACTAGAACTCTTAGGTAGAATTATGGGGTTTGCTAATTTTTACAAGCCAAAACTAATTATATCTTGAGCTAATTTGCTTTGAACTAGGTTCACTGTTCGACATAGTAGAAAGCAAATGGGGTAACCCTGATCCTGGACTCCGCTTTAACTAGGGTTGTAAATGGATCGGGTTTGGATCAAATCTGTCAAGATCCGAATCCAATCTGATTAAGAATCTGACAAATCCAAATCCGATTTGAGATCCGTCGAATTATGAATTACCCAATCCAAATTTGATTACTAATTCAAGATCTGAATCCAATCCGAATATCATTAATATATCTTTAAAATATTCTAATAAAAAAATTAGAATTAGTATAAAATATATATATATATATATATATATATATATTATTATATCGGATCGGATCACTATAGATCCAAACCCGATCCTATTATAATTGGATTCAAGATATCGGATCCGTATCCGATATGACGGATTAGGATCTAGTCTAATCGCTTTGGATCAGGATCAACCAAAAAAGTTTGGATTTCCTTTGTAATGTAGTAATAAACAATGGGCCCCACAATTTTTAAAAAAAAATTGAAACTATAGTTGATCCTGCTAAATTTTTTTTTTCTTATCCCTAATTATTTTGTCATATACATAGTAGGCCCCAATTGTTGTGTATCTGTAGTGCCTAACTAATTTTACTCGACAAGTTGTAACGGGACTCCTTGGAGTTCAATTATGCCCTGGAGGTTGCCACATGTTCCTATTGAGACCCCTTAATTATGGTTAAAATTCAACCACTCTTAGGATTCATCTACTTATCATTACTTTTTAGAAAAAACAATATTGAAAAATTTTTTAATATTAGGAGTTAGTGAATTTAGATTTTTAAAAAAAAAAACCAGAGATTGATGGGTGAATCTTATCCACAGTAGGGCTATCAACAGGGACACTTGGCAACCTTAAGGGCAAAACCTGAAAAAAAATTAGTACCCAAAAACAAAGAATTCTCGGGGCCCCATCTTTTCTTTCCACTAATTCCAAATTCCAAGGATAGGGAAAGTTAGTTATGGGACAAGTGGACTCATGTCCATTACAGCCAGGTTTGACGTCTCCGGCTATAGCCAGGGCCAGCACGGCTCATCGATCAAAGACACCGATTTTTCATTAATTACTTTTTTCAAAAAATCAGTTTATGGATTATAGAATTGAATTATTGATATAAATTTAAGGAGAAATGAAGAATCTCTTTATTCTTTGATGGCGAAATATAGAGTGGCTTTTCAGCTTTCGGTCTTCGTCATTATCTGTAGTTGCAGCCGACTTTTCATTCGTCGCCATTTTGCTTTTTCAATCTGAGAATTCAATTGCAGATCTGTCCTAAAAATTCAATCTTTTTGTTGGGGTTTTTTGTCTTTCTCTTTGTTCGAATCTAATCTCCCATTGAATCACTTATCTTTTATTTCCCAAATGGAAAGATGGGTCATTTTGATTCCATGATCTGCTTCTGAATTTCGCTTTTGGTTGGGTTTCTCAGATCAAAAGGTTAGTGTTTTTTGTTCATTTTATCTGAACTTGATAATCTGAAACTGCTTGATTTGGATATGTTTTTATAATTTTGATCCTTTTTGAGTAATGGGTTCCTTTTGATCCGTGAGAATTATGCTTAGTATTTGTTCAATTTCTGTATTTATTGATTTTGATTTTTGTTTTTGGGTGTGTTGCTGCGTTTTGTAGTTCTTTTTGGTTATTTTCTGAATTGTTTATTTCTTCCTGTATTTGGGTTTTTGATGCAGACTGTGTTGATTATTGGGTTGACTTTTTGATTCTGTATTGGGAGGATTGAAATTTGTTCTTTTCTGGGTGATCCAAGAGTTTTTAATTTACCCTTTTCAGGGATTCTTCTGATTGTTACAGTTCTTGTGCTGGGCATGGCTACAAGGAGGACTTCATCTGTTAAAGTACAGAGGGATTCCGGGGGTTTCACAAATGTTTTGGCTTCTGCTGTTCTTGAATGGTTGTTGATTTTTCTGTTGTTCATTGATGCGGTATTCTCATATTTGGTTACAAAATTTGCTCGTTACTACAATTTGCAAACTCCATGTCTGTTATGCTCGAGACTGGATCATGTTCTTGGCGAAGAAAAACCGGGATTCTATAGGAATTTAATCTGTGGTGGCCATAAATTGGAGATTTCATCACTGGTTCTTTGTCATATTCATGATAAACTTGCAGATGTCCATGGAATGTGCGAAGGTTGCTTCTTCTCATTTGCCACGGAGAATAAGTCCAATTCAGAGACATTCAGGCTGTTAGTGGGTAAATTGGGGACCGAACTTGAATTTTGTGTTGATCAGGACCCACTTCTTGAGGATTCTAAACTTGAACCTTTGAGCACAAGACATTGTTCTTGTTGCAATGAGCCTTGGCGGTCAAGATCTTATGCTCAGAGGTTTCTGCAGGCCAAATCAATTGGGTCTGAGGTTGCTGAACTTGATACTACTTTACCGGGTTTGGTGGGGCATAATGGTTTACACTGTCGTGATGTCTTGAAGAAGAGAAGGAACAAACTATCCGGGTCTGTAACATCTCGTTTTGGAACTAGTGGTTTTGATCCATTATCTCATGTAGGATACACTGAGCTCAAGATTACTTCTGATTCCGAATCTGAGGTCCCATTTTCTGATGACGATGATGGAAATGCTCTGGTTTGTGAAACAGATGCTATCAAGGAAGATTTCACAGTTCAATATGTACCACTTGAACCTTGCACTACAAGTCCAGACATTTTACCCAAGATTCTGTTTGATGATGTGGCCTCAGAGAAGTTAATCCATCAAGTTTCTATACCTGAGCCTTCACTTTTAGTTCCACTTGTGCAACCAGCTGTAAGCGAACCTCATGATGAGACATCTTTGGCATCTGCTGTTGCTAATGGGCATGGTTTGGAGGAACTTAACTGGCACCATGTTGAACAAAAGGTCAATCCTTCTGCACTGTGTGAGCTTATTTCGCTTGATGATATACCCCCTTCATCTAATGTCGTGGATGCTCCTGTTGAAGTATCACGAGAGAAATGTAAGCTTAAATTTTCAATGATTTTTTTTTTTTTTGTGTTTTTTTTTTCCACCCGCTGTTATATTTAACTTATTTGAATGAAAATGGTTTCTCGCAGTAGATGTTAAGGGGACTGGTGACGGTGGAAACAAATCTATCATTGAGAGTGGGAATATCTGTAACCCGGAAAATAGGCTGACCACATTATCTGGAGCAGATTTGAAAACAGACCAGGTTTTAAATGAAGGTGGTCTACTAATGTCCAGTTATATGGATCTAAGTGATGCTTACAAGATTGCCGTTGGTAATAAGGGAAGACAAGTATTTGGAATGCTTGGAGAACAACTTACTGGGAAAGATTCTGCAAGAGTTAATGAAGATTTGAAGCTTTTGCTGTCACAAATATCTGCTGCTCGAGGGATGGAGTTATCATTGAACGATATGAGTCCCAGAGTGTATGGACATGGTGATGAATTAAAGTTTACTGATGCTTCTAGTTCTACTGGACTACAGATACTTCAAAAGAGGATATCGCTTGAGAGAAATGAATCTGGATTTGAGTCTTTGGATGGAAGCATTATCAGTGAAATTGAAGGTGAAAGTGTGGTTGATCGGTTGAAGCGACAAGTTGAGTATGACCGGAAATCCATGAGTGCTTTGTTCAAGGAACTGGAAGAGGAAAGAAGTGCTTCTGCAGTTGCCACAAATCAGGCAATGGCCATGATTACAAGGTTGCAAGAGGAGAAGGCGGCGCTCCATATGGAAGCCTTGCAATACCAAAGAATGATGGAAGAGCAGGCAGAGTATGATGTAGAAGCACTGCAAAAGTCAAATGACCTCCTTGTTGAAAGGGAGAAGGAGATACAAGATCTGGAAGCAGAGCTTGAATTTTATAGGAATAAGTTCCCTAAAGAATCGATGGCGGAGAATAAACTGGAGCTAATGTATGATTTGAAGGGGGGAGACACGGAAGTGGAGCATTCCGATTTAAGTGCCATTAAAAATAACGCCAATGTTCCTTACAATTTGCTGCTTACCAAGAAATCTGAAGGCAGCGACAAACCTGAAGTAACTGATATGATGTGTGAGGATAAAAATGTGAGCATTGTCAAGAATTCATTGTTAGAATTTGACAATGAAAGATCATATATTACTCAATGTTTGAAGAAGTTGGAAAACAAGCTTCATTTATTTTCTAATAACGGGGTTTATGAGGACATGTCTAATGGTGGATATTCTGGAAAGGAAGCAGATGAAGTAAATGATCTGGAAGAGCTTCACTGTACCAAGGAGACTCAAGAAAATAGTCAAATGGAAAAGGAGGGTTTGTCAATGCAGAAGGATCCATCTGTATCTAGAGGTAGTCCTCCTACTCAAGAAAAGTGTATTCCTTCAGTTGGGGACCCTCAGTTTTTTAGTAAAGAAATAAATCGTTTTGATTGCAATGGGAAAGACTCCTCCATGGCTGGCAGAGAGACTGACTTAGTTGCTCTTGGAAATGAAGTTTCCGACCTGAATGACAGGTTGGAGGCACTTGAGGCAGACAAGAATTTTCTCAATCACACTATTAACTCACTCCAAAATGGAGATGAAGGATTACAATTTGTACAGGAGATAGCTCATCACCTACGAGAATTGCGAAGGATTGGGATAACTAGAAGAGATCAAGCTTTTGCTTGAGGCTTCATGTTGTATCATCACAAAGGTAAATATTTCTAATGAACAATCTGTTGAGGTTGATTTCCATGTATAGTTTCTACTGAGAAAGTTATTTTTTCTCATTTATGCATTTGATTTGAAATGCTTTACAAATTATTAGTTTATTTTCCTATACTAATGGCTCTCCTGAAGTACACAGCTTTCATACTCTCAGTGCAGAACCAGTACAAAACTGTTCTAAGTTTATCTTCAGCATTTCAAAGCAGAACTGTTCCATATTTTTTCCTTGATGAACCAGTTATGTTATATGGTGACTTTAAAGATATTTCTTTTAATTACATATTAATCCAAATTGCTGCTTTCATGCTCTTTCTATGTCTTCTAACTTGTAGAAAATGATCTTACTTTATTGCGGTGATTCTGTTAAAACCTGTCTTCTTAAGGGTTAAGACCTACCAATGGATTCTATAGGTGGGCAGATAATTATCAAAAGAAAAAGTTGAAGAGATATAGGAAGAATCATGTTTTTTTCATTTAGTTTCAGAAAGAATTACTTAATAAAGTATTTCATTTAGTATTTTTCCTATGTTGGCAAGTACAGAACTTTTTTTATTAAGTCAAAGATGGAGAGGATGAACAATAAATGTAGGATACTACCTGTTACTGATGCATGGGAAACGAAATAAATCATTTTCTGGCACAGATAATACAACATAATTGTACATTACCTATCAAAATATTTGAGCATTGAAGACAGAAATACCAATTCATGGAACAAGGAAAAATTTCAGTTTTGATTCTCTGTGCAAATCTCTGAGTTGCTGATGACACACAAGGATCTTCACTTGGGGATCTTTTTTCTGATAAATTGATATTCAGCTCTTACAATGAACTGAACCAGATTGTTAATAATACAGAAAGGTAACTGGTTTGTGTTTATTGCTTTTCAAATATTTCTGATTTGTATTGAGAACTCCATAGACTCAGATGGATTTTGGATGTTCAGTGTTTGGTCTATCTACGTTCCTGATCACCTTGGTCTCCACATGTATCCTACAAAGTGTTCTGTATCGGTCTCTCACAATTGATATTTTTGCCATACATGCCTATCCATGACATCTTTCCAAACCTCTCCGGCAGTTTCTTTTTGTTAGTGTTCAAATATTTTGTTTATCAGTAGTTACACTGTTGTTTCCGTAATATTTTGGATTAGCTTTCATTTTTCTTCTTATTTATCTATTTATTATTTTGCGATAAGAAACAATAATGATGTGTTTTAAATAATAAGTATACAACTTTTGGGAAGAGTATTCTCTATGTACTAACATGGATTTTCATCTTCTTTTTCTTGGGATAAGTTAATGGACTTCTATTAAGGAGAAGAGAAAAATTTACAAGGAAAGATGCAAAAAAGGGGCAATGAGCATATTCCCAAAGAAACAAAGTTTTTTAAAAAATTCCTCAAGAGTCATAGAAGATAATACGACTCAGGAGTCCCAGTCTCCCAGATATGTTCATAAACTTGATATTATAGAATAACGTGTTTTGAAGTGAAAATAGAAATCACCTATTTTTCCCCTATTTTGTATTCACTTGAATCCCTCTCTCTTCTAAGTCCTTTTCTTCTAAACACAGGGAAGGGAACTGTCGCGCCCCAAAATCCCACCTTGGTTATAATGGGACTTTGGGCCCATGACATTGCATATCCCTGCTTGACTTAATAGCATACAAGGCAATACTAAAATGAGAGCCTAAAAATTCCTTTTAAAAATGACAACAACATAATCAACTGAACCATCAAATATAAACTGTGACCAATATGACATATCTCAATTCAGATCATCCATCATGATCCCCAAAATAAGACTAAGTTTGAGAAACATCAACTAACATATAACGTGTCTATTACAATTTTCTCTCGAAATAAAACAGAATAAAAGTCTAATAGTATGGGAACCGATCGAGGTCCCAAACACCCTTTGCGAAAGGATCACCTTCTTCCTCCTCCTCTTGGTACTCCTCGACCACGGCGCAGCTGTAGGCTCCTACTCTAAACTTGCCGACAATAATAGGTCGACTAAGTATTGAAAACACTCAGTCGATATCCAGTCTAACTAACAATATTACGACACATGTACAAAATCAGGATTATCGTGCATAACACATTTATATAATCAAAGTGCGGAAAACATGCAAGCATACCATAACATCACCTTGACTCATGTACTTGTGTGACGCTTGGACTTGTATTCATGAGATTATATCCAGAACTTGTAAGGGCACGTAGCCATGCAACAATACTACAACACATGTACAAAATCAGGATTATCATGCATAACACATTTATATAATCAGAGTGCGGAAAACATACGAGCATACCATAACATCACCTTGACTCGTGTACCTGTGTGATGCTTGGACTTGTATTCATGAGATTATATCCAGAACTTGTAAGGGAACGTAGCCATGCAAATTATCTCTGACTTGTAAAATGCATACCACCATGAGGTGCTCTGACTTGTAAAATGTATACCACCACGAGGTACTCTGATTTGTAAAATGTATACCACCGTGAGGTGCTCTGACTTGTAAAATGTAGTAACCATGCATTTGTCTCTAACTTGTAAAATGTATGCAATCATGAGATAGCTTCATGTCTGTATCATTCTTGTGTTCATGATGTGCGTGAACTCTTGAGACTTGTAATCTACCATACAGGTGAACTTGTGCTTGAGTGTCGTGATTAACATTCGAATCAGTCATCCCTTAGATCCGATCCTCCGCCAGGAAACTCCACCATGGTCCATTCCACGATGGTTAGAGAATTGCCAACCTGAAAAATTTCCTCCAAGTTTTAGCCTACCCGGATGTCGATCACTATACAACATATATAGGGCTTGATTTATCATGACAATCATGGATATCATACTATCTTAATTTCACCATTTACATAACATGATTATAAGCATGTAACATCACCATTCACTTTTATCAACTCTTTCATTCACAAACCACCCTTCCTTCAACGCATACCCTCATTCCCCATTCACAATCATGATAAAAAAATAACAATAATAATAAACTCCATTAAATCCATCCAATTCCTCCACAACAATTTCCCATCTTCCATTTCACACACTCATAACGTTGAACATTAATATTAACATTCATAAACATGTGCAAAATCCTCTTTCATGTATAAAACTACCCATTCCCATTCAATATCAATTAATCCATGCATAATCATGTAACCCACTTAGTAAATTTTACCCATTAATGTCTAATCATGCACGAACCATCAAAATAGTTAAATTAGAAGGGATATCGACCTTTAAGATCGCTTCCCTATGATCCGAAACGCTTGAGGAAGGCTCCCTGGCAATCTTCAAGCTTGAACTTCTCCTCTCCAAGCAAGCTCCTTAGAAACCCTAGGTTTCTCTCTCTTCTCTCTCTATTAGGGTTTAGGGTTTTAGTAAACCCTAACTCATGAAATGGGAACCTATTTATAGGGTTAGGGTTTAAAATACCCTTAAAATCTCACTTGAGAGAGAAAAATCCCCAAATCACGAAATTTGGTCGACTGGTTTGGGAGGACGGTCGGCCAATTTAGGTTGGAAGCCCCCTGTTTTTCCCTTTTTTACAAAAATCCACTAATCGGTTGACCAGTGGTGAAATCCGATTGACCGGATTGCTAAAAACCTTCATGTTTCGAAAAGCCCACCAGTCGGTCGACCGGTTGGTCATTCCCCTTGTTTTTCAGACTTTACCTTTGTTATTCCTTGGTTTAGTGTTTTAAACCTTTTTAAGCATTCAAAATTGTCAATTATCATTAAACACACGACACACAAGCAATTTTACTATACTAATTTACCTTGATGTTTACTATAACGACGTGAAATTAAATTCGGGTCTCTACAGGAACTGGTTTTTCTTTTGTGGATCCCTCTTATCCCTAATAATCTCCTTCATTTCAGAAGTTTTTTTTACTTCTACATCCGTCTCTTCTTCACTATCCACTTTTTCTACCATTTCTTTCATTTTCTTAGCAAAGAATAGGGAATATTATTCTAGCAAACTATTTGAAGCAAAATAGAAATAAGATAATACTAGAGGGACGATCCATAGAATTTCTTAAGTTTATAAACTTTATATATCCCAAGTCTGATTAGACTGAAGAGCATTCATTTCATCAACCATAGCCAACCATAGCACTCTTCCACTCAGGATGAAGAAGAGCATCACGAACGGACCGAGGAATAGTGAAAGAGTCAATTGTCGAAAGAAAGGCTTGGTACAAGGGAGATATAGTCTGATAACAAACATACTTGGTAAAGGGGTAAAGAGTAACACATGAGCGAACACCCTTGCGATGAGCAATAGGTATCTCAAGATCAGAAGCAGCAGGAGTAACAATAGCAGGAGAATGAATAGGAATAACAGAGGGTAAGGAAGTACCTCGAGAAGTGACCTGTGGGGAAGACTGTGGTAGAGGCGCATCGGAAGAGAAATTAGGTGGCTGCCAGCGAGAGTACGTGAGAAACTCCTGCTATGGGAAGTCCCCTGCAATAGGTAAAGGCATAGAGACAGGAGAAACAGTAGGTGAAGGCACAGAGACAGGTGGCACCGTAGGGGCATGAGAGAAATAAGGGACTCTCTCGAAAAAAGTAACATCCAGAGAAAGAAAGAAACGACGAGACTGAGGGTCATAACACCAATAACCTTTAGAGGTGCTAGAGTAACCAACAAAGACACATCGAATGACCTTATCATCCAATTTCTGACGACTAGGGCGAAGATCTCGGACAAAACAAGTACAACCAAACACCTGTGGCTCAATGGGAAAAATAGGAACCTAAGGGCAAAGAAGCTGATATGGTGAGAGGCCATCAAGAATGCGAGAAGGAGCTTGATTGATGGGAAAACATGTAATGAATAAAGTCATGGACCAATAAGGCTTAGGCACCTGCATGCCTCGCAACAAAGAACAAGTAACATTAACTAAATGATGATTCTTGTGCTCACTAACACCATTTTGTCGAGGCGTGTAAGGACAGGTAAGTTGATGGGCAATCCCATGAGTTTAAAAAAACTGGACAAAAGGTGCATAGAGATGCTCACCGCCATTATCAGAACGAAGGGCCTTAATAAGACCACCAAACTGAGTAACAATCATAGCATGAAATTCCTGAAATTTAGAGAACACCTAATCCTTAGACTAAAGAATGTACACCCAAGTAGCTCGAGTGTAATCATCAATAAAAGTAACATAATAACGAAAGTCATCACTTAAGGGAACAGGAGATAGTCCCCAAACATCCGAGTGAACTAACTGAAAAATAGAACGACGTCTATACATCCGAGAAAGATAAATAGTACGAACATGTTTAGTAGGCTCACAAGTGTCACATTGAAAAGTAGATGAATAACAAAGTTTACTAAAAGTAGGAATCAAAGAACATAAAGTCTTAGATTCAATATGCCTAAGCTTGACATGCCATAAACGGTAAGTATCAAGAGTAGCATCAACAGAAAAAGGAAAAACAGTAGTAGCAACAGAGGAGACTCGATCAGGAGCATAATTAGTGTCAAGGTAGTAAAGTCCGCCTCTTTCGACTCTACCAACAATCTTCCTCGTAGTCGGGTCCTGAAAGAGATAATGAGAATGATAAAACATAGCACAACAGTTAAGTTTGGTAGTAAGACTACTTATTGAAAGAAGATTAGAAGATAAATGAGGAACATGTATCATATTAGATAAAGAGAGAGATGGAGACACAAGAATGTGTCCTACTCCCGAGACCGGAGTAAAAGAACCATCAGCCAAGCGAACCTTGGTAGTAGGCAATGAAGGTGAATACATGGAATAACCCTGTGACTCATCAATCATATGATCAGTAGCTCCGGTATCAATAACGCAGCTAGGAGAAGAAGACGATGTAGTGGCGGCATAGGCCAAGAGAGCATGGATACCTGTGGCAGATGAAGTAGCAGTATAAGGAGAATCACTCTGCAGACGGAACTCAACTCGGATTATCTCAGCAACTCAGGCTCTAATGGACTCCAGATGATCACTAGCAACAACTGAGGACTGAGGATCAACAGTAGGAGTTGAAGTAAAGTGAGCAGAAAGACGAGACTGGTAACCCTTGGGATAGTCATGCAAGCGGTAACAAATATCACAATCGTGTCTCACTATACCACAGTGACTACAAGGTGTAGTAGGTCTGCCACGATCGCTACGACCACGACGGCCCCTATTAGTCCCCCTACCTTGGCCAGGAGCAGAATGAAAATCAGTAGCAAAGACGGTACAATCCGGAAGGGGCATAGGAATAGTGCTCGAAGACATAACAGCCTGGCGGCGTTCCTCGCCAAAGACAGTGGAGAACATAGATCGAAGAGATGGCAAAGGAGACGTGGTAAGAATCTGAGTGTGCAACTGCTCGAATTTGGCCCGAAGACCTCCCAAGAAATCATAAATGCGATGATGCTCAGTTGGTTTGTCATAATCTTTGCAGAAGCAGAAGATAATTCAGATAGAGGCTCATAATGGCTCAATTCTTCCCAACGACACTAAAGAGCCCCAAAATAATCTGAAATAAACATATCCCCTTGCTGAAAGTAAGCAATCTCATGAGTAAGTTGATAAATCGTAGCATCATTCTCTATTAGGGCATAAGTTTGAATAAGAGCCTCCTAAAGTTCATGACAATCTTTATAAAAAATATAATTCCCGGCAATCTGAGGCTTCATGGAATTGAACAACCAATCTAAAATAATGCAATTCTTAGTAAAGTGAGTAGAATGACGAGGCTAGTAACCCTTGGGATAGCCATGCAAACGGTAACAATGATCATAACCATGTCCCATTATACCACAATGACTATAAGAAGTAGTAGGTCTGCCACGACCACCACGGCCCCTATCAGTCCCCCTACCACGACCAGCAGTAGGACGAAAATCAGTAGCAAAGATGGTACATTCCAGAAGGGGCATAGGAGTGGTGCTCGAAGACATAGCAACCCGGTGGCATTCCTCACCAAAGACAGTAGAGTACACATATCAAAGAGATGGCAAAGGAGATGTGGCAAGAATCTGAGTGCGCAACTGCTCGAATTCGGCCTGAAGACTCCTAAGAGATCATAAATGCGGTGATGCTCAGTTGGCTTCGTCATAATCTTTGGCAGAAGCAGCAGATAATTCAGAAAGAAGCTCATAATGGCTCAATTCTTCCCAACGACCCTAAAGAGCCTCAAAATAATCTGAAATAAACATATCCCCTTGCTGAAAGTGAGCAATCTCACGAGTAAATTGATAAATCCGAGCATCATTCGCTACTAGGGTATAAGTCTGAATAAGAGTCTCCCAAAGTTCATGACAATCTTTATAAAAAATATAAATTCCCGGCAATCTGAGGCTCCATGGAATTGAACAACCAACCCAATATAATGCAATTCTTAGTAAAGTGAGCTGAATGACGAGGCTAGTAACCCTTGGGATAGCCATGCAAATGGTAACAATAATCACAACCGTGTCCATTATACCACAATGACTATAAGGAGTAGTAAGCCTGCCACAACCACGATGACCCCTATCAATCCCCCTACCACAGCCAGCAGCAGGACGAAAATCAGTGGCAAAGACGGTACGTCTCGGAAGGGGCATAGGAGTGGTGCTCGAAAACATAACAACTCGGTGGCGTTCCTCAGCAAAGACAGTAGAGTACACATATCAAAGAGATGACAAAGGAGATGTGGCAAGAATCTGAGTGCGCAACTGCTCAAATTCAGCTTGAAGACCTCCTAAGAAATCATAAATGCGGTGATGCTCAGTTGGTTTCGTCATAATCTTTGGCAGAAGCAGTAGATAATTCAGAAAGAAGCTCATAATGGCTCAATTCTTTCCAACGACGCTAAAGAGCCCCAAAATAATATGAAATAAACATATCCATTTGCTGAAAGTGAGCAATCTCACAAGTAAATTGATAAATCTGAGCATCATTCTCTACTAAGGTATAAGTCTGAATAAGAGCCTCCCAAAGTTCATGACAATCTTTATAAAAAATATAATTCCCGGCAATCTGAGGTTCCATGTAATTGAACAACCAGCCCAAAATAATGCAATTATCTGTATTCCACTTAGCAATACCTGTCTCTGGCTGGGGGGTCTTACCATCACGATACCCCGTCTTAGAGCGACCCCCAATATAAAGTTCAACCGAGCATCGTCTCACAAAAAAATTATTACCATTGAATTTAATATTGGTGATAGAGTGGACAACAGAGTCAGAAAGAGCTGGCAGAGCAAGAACTTTAGCATCCATAGAAGAAACTCAAGGAGCAAACAACCAATCAATCAAAAATATCAACAACAAAATATCTAATAATATTAAGATTACCAAAGAAATGACTTAAGTTGCTGTAAAAAAACCCTTTTTCAGCAAAAAACGGTAGTGAAGTGGGGCTGTAAAATCATCACAACTTCTTCAAATCCCATCCCAACAAAGAAAAAACAGGTTCAAGATGTACCTATAAAAAAAATGATCCAACCATGACCAATAAACAGCGGAAACAACAACCCATTCAATCGGTAAAAAATCTGAACCAAAACAATATTTTTCTTCGAATTATTCTGTATTTTTTCTTCAAATCATCATAACTTCATCAGTATTTAACCAAATTTAATTAAATATGATTTAAAAATCCTCTAAAATCAAGATCTTTGAAAAATATACCTTTGAAGAACCCAAAACCCAAAAATAAGACTTAGGCCATACGGCTAGAGACAGTCGTATGGCTAAAAACATGGCAGCTAGCTTCTTCTTCCTTTTGTTGTTGTTACGGCTTTAAACAATGATCTTCCTTTGATGTAGCTCTGATACCAAGTTGGAGAAAGGGTTTGGAGGATTTAGGGTTTAGAGAAGAGAAAAGAGAGAAGAAAGAAAAAAAAGAGGTTAGGGTAAATTGCTTAGTTAGGGATTAGAGAACCCTACCAGCATATTATATAAAAAGAGAACATTACATATATGCCCTTTTACAAGTATACCCCCGATATTACATATATCAACAGGGTTAAACCCTTGCTGTTGTAGGTGGCCATGTGTTGGCCTCGTATTGGATTAAATTTGGCAGGAAGAGTTAATCCCTTCCTATTGCTAGGGGCTACATGGTGGCCTCCAATTTGTTATAATTTTGTAGCAAGGGTAACCACTTGCTGCTACAAGGAGCCACATGGTGACTTCCCATTGGATTTAACTTTGCAGCAAGGGTTAACCCATGCTGTTGTGGGCAACATGATTGCCCTGAATTGTTGGGGCCTCACAATTTTGATCCTTGCTGCCTGTGGCGGGCTTTAACTTAGTTCCTAAAGAGCAGCCCAAGGGTTTGCACTTGTGTTTACACATGCAGAACAACCAAAACCCATTTAAGGGTTATGAACTTATGATTAGCTATGGACAGGTATACTATCAGCTGTACGCATATCAAAGGGTAGGTGTGAAGATTTAAGTTAACCAACAACAGTGACCTCAAGGAGTTTTTGGGCATCGAAAAAGTACTTTGGAGAATGATCCCTGTTGTCATTAGTTGGTCCCTATGAAAGAAGTAGACACTTCTTTGAAGGTAAACTGAAATCTGCCCAAATTGATGATCCATCGTGCTCTGTTCCTTTAACACCTTTGATCCTCCATTCTCAAGGACTACAAAGATTTAGGTAGATTTTTTTAGCTCTAATTGGGTTGCCATCCTCCTGTATTTGGTACTTGTCCCTTTTTTTATATAAATTTCATTACTTATTAAAAAGATTATTACTAATAAATTTGCGATTTGTAAAGGACAAGAGGAAAGCATCAATCACTCTCTTTAATAAAAGACGGTGAGGTAATTTAAAATATTTCCTTCTCTCTTTGGAATTGAATGGTTGTTTTTGTGGATATGAATTTTGTGTTTGTGAGTTGATCTAGTGGGCTATTTGGAGGGAGATGTAAATTTCTTGGAGGATATTTCCTTATGTGTCGTGAAGGAGAATGTAATAGTATGATATTTGAAGGTAAGGTCACTTATGGTGATATGTCAAGTATGTAGTGACTTTCGGATTTGGCACTCCTTTTAGAGGATTTTGTAATGTGAGGATGGTGGACCACAATATAAAGTGGGGATAGTTCTTTATAGTTGACAAGTCAAACAAAAAAGTTATTTTGAAGTGGCAGGGCGAGAATGGTAAATACGGCTTAATTTTGACATTACTACTTCTGGAAATACATGTCTGGCTGGTATGAGTGGCAATTTGAGAAAAGATCCTGACAAAATGCGAAAGTATTCTCATTGCACACAAAGTACTCAAGTACTTCCTCAACTCATCAATAATGAAGTGGAAATAAGAGCTATTTTCTGATGACTTCAAACTTAAATTATTTTCATCAGTACATCGGTAGTGGAAGTGGTTTCTGTTATTGATCATACTAGAAGCAGGGTAGAGATTTTCCCATGTTCTCTTTCGCAGGGTGCTGATGCAAAAGTGGTATAAATCATAGTTGCAGGGAAGCTATGTACAGTGTGGGAAGCTCGCTTCCCCGGAAGCTCGTTTTCCAGACTCGCCTCCTTAGACAGATTCGCTTCCTAGGAAGCTCGCTTCCTCAGACGGACTTGCTTCTTGGGAAGCTCGTTTCCATCACGCCTCATTTAAGATCAAAGGGAGCTATATGTATGAAGTAATGGGGTAGACCATAGTCTATAGCCTAAGGGTGTAGACTCTAAGCAAGTATCATCGGTTTAGAACTTAAGGCATCTACTTTTTCACAAAAATCTTACGTAAGATTAAATCAAATATATAGCTACTCATGATAACATGATGGGAATGAGGAGAATATATCTCATTTCTCGCTTCCCGTTTTCTAAGGTTTTTTTTAGCCTCGCTTCCCGCTTCTCGCTTTAGCTTTGCTTCTCGTTTTCGCTTCTCGCTCTGGTAACTATGGTATAAATAGAGGTTTTTCGTGCACAGGAACTCTGTTGCCTTTACTTTTTTAGTGTTGCTTTTCTCATTTATGATTATTAAAAGACTGAGAATAGGAAAAAAAAACTCAATAAAAAATTATATTATTTACGAGATAAAAGTGAAGTAATGCAATTGAAGCTGAGTCCACTGGCTACAAATAGGCCTGAGGGAGACACGGCAGACCCCGAACCTAACCTCTAAGCTGACATGCCGGAGTTGGCTGCTGGCTCAACAGGGTGGGCCATACCGCACCATAGGTGGACACTCGGTAGTGTTCATCAATTATGGAAGTGCCTCCATTTACGTTGCATTTGTAAACTTTCAAAAGAACTGCTGGCTAAAAGTTATTTGATGCTATGCATTGTGACTGGAACTGGACACCTCATCAACTTTCAAAGAGAATATCATTTAATTTCAGAGCAGATTGACCAAACTGCTTTTACAAAAGAAATCAACTTTATTTCTAGACTGATAAGTGCAAAAAACTAAGCTTGTTTTTCCATGCTTCTCATTTTCTATTATGGCTTGTGGATTGCTCTATAAGAACTAAGAACATGAGACAAATTTAATGGGTGAAACTATTATTGTCTTCCTCAATTAGTTTGTGGGTTATAGCATTATGAAGCTGTAAGCATTTCCCAACCATAAGCTTGATTCCTGTTTGGATTTTTTCTTTCATCAGTTTGTTCTCTATAATAATATGAAAATTTCATGTTTGTCATTTTTATTAACATGTTGTCATTTGTTTTATTTTTTTTTTTATCAATATTTAATGTTTCAGATACGAAAAAAACAGAAGTTGGGATTCCAGAAAATAGAGAGCCAAATAAATTATCAGTTATACTTGGGTATAGAGACCGGGAAGCACGGATCTGAAAGTTGCCTACAAAAAAGGTCCACATGTACAGTATTACCAGCTTGATTCCTCTCAAGAAATGGCATACACTACAAGTTGACATTATCAAGTGTGAAAGTGTTTTTTTTTTTCACTTGTCACTTGACATGTTTTGCTTTCTAGTTTGGCTTTGCTCCTCAGATTCCTGCTTGTAAGGTTTGTTTTTGTGATTTTTTTTTTTGGGGGAGCAGTGAGTGATTAAATTTTAGAAGGGGTGATTTTTGGGTAAAGATAGGCAACTTTTTTTTTATTGTTTGGAAGGTTGGCCTCAAATAGCCAAACTTTGTAATTTCAAACAGATTATGATTTCGCTTGGTTATAATGATTACATAGGGAATCCAAGTTTCCAAATTTTTTCTCCTGTATGTTGAAGAAAATGGTTATGGAACTACTACTTGTACATCTGTTCTCCACAAAAAATGCTAAAAGTAGCAGGTGGGTCTCAGTAAAATTCAACAGTTGTATCTTTTTGTGGGATTAACTTCTAATCAAAATTTCTTCTTGGATGAGAAGTGAATGAACTGAAGTCGCGCATGGAAGAGATGATGTCCTTATGAGTAAAGATAACGCAGTGTCTGCGAGCTTTCCGATTTCCCCATAAATTGTATTGAAAAAAAAAAAAACTGTCCCAGCAAACTGGAATATAGTGATTAATAGTTTTGCCCAATGAACAGCTGAAATCCTAAGGTAGACCATGTTGAGTTCTACTTAACTAGGAAATCTTATCTTCAATCAGGATTCTGAATTTCTACATAGCATACAGAATTATGCAATTGGTTTGGGTTCTCTCTTTCAAATTTCTCTTTTTCCTCCTCGCAAGGCTTCTTTCCATTGATATCATGAAAGGAACTTCTTTTCAAGTACAGTTGTTCTTGCATTCATAGTGTTATAAAATTATTTGCTCTGTAGGGGTCTTGATTTTATTTTTTTTTTGGAAGGTACACACACAGTAGGCTAACACACACACGGGGTTCTGAGACTTGGGTCCAACACATCTTTACAAAAGGTCCTATCTCTTGTAAAAGAGGGAGGAGCCTTATAACAAGGGAAGGGGTGAACCCCCAACACATCCAAAGGATGAGTGTTAACACTCTTTTGATTTTAATGGTAAACACACACACCACACACAGTAGGGTCTTGATTATCTATTTGTGATCTTAAAAAGTTTTTCGCTAGGGTTTTTTTTTGGTAAAAGAGGGTGTCCTAACACTGATGAGCAGTCAGTGAGCCCGAGAGGAGTTGAACTCTTGGGGGATCTCTCCCAAGACCCGAACCAACTAAGCTACCCATGCGGGTTATGTCAAGGTTTGAAATTTCACGAAATTTTGTTGAAATTTCACGAAATTTCGGTTTCGGCCAACCTCGAAAATCAGATTTCGGCCAAAATTTCGGAGATTTCGACCGAAATTTCGGGTGAAATTTTTGATTTCGAAGATTTCGGAATTTCGGCCAAAATCTGATTTTTTATTTTTAAATAAGTTATTTCTTATTGTTTTTTAAAATTAAAATTCCGAAATATTCTGAAATTTTTGGTGAAATTTCGAAAATTTATATATTAATTTTAAAAATAAAATAATAATATTTATATAAATATATAAAATTAATAAAATATTATTTTTTAACATATATATTAATAATATATATATATATAATTAATAAAATATTAATATTTCGGATTTCGAAATTTATCCGAAATCCCGGGATTTTTGTTTCAGGTAATCGTCGCAAATTTTGAAATTAAAAACCTTGGGTTATGTTCTTTTATATACTGCTTATTACTTGTATGTATGACATAAAATTCATACAGAGACAGGAAATTAAGCATTGAAGTGAAAAACTGATGTTGTTGCAGGTTTAATGGCTGAAGGAAATAGAAAGGCGTATAGGCACTGATATGATGATCCTAATGGTCGAAATGATATGCAAGGCTGTATCTACCATGTAATTTCCTAGTAGAAAACAATTGGAGGCACATCATCATCCTCCGATGGACCCAAACTACTATTCTTTTGCTTTTGGGAGAAGATATTGATCAATTCATCGACGACCATTTCAATTTCATAAAACAGATTTAGACTGATGGAGACTATGACGACAAACAAACGACTCGGAATTCTCTCAAGTTGTAACTGGACTCCGGTTATCCCCCGGGGTCAGTCCCTATTGACACGCCTTGACTGTGGTTAAGATTCACCCACTCGACCTTGGTTTTTAGAAAAATTATTGAAAATATTTAACCTTAGAAGTTAGTGAATTTTAACCGGGGTAAAAATAAATTTTGATCTTTTTTCTAAAAACCAATGATAGGAAAGTGAAACCAGAGGCGGAAAAAAAAATTTGAGTGCCAAATTCAAAATTTTGAGGGCTCGAATTTGTTTTTAGAGAGTTTTTTTTTTAAAAAAAAAAAGTTTAGGAGGGCAAAAGTCCCCCTTTGCCCGACTCCACCCCTCTCAGGCTTCATACCACTATTATTATAAAAGTTTTTTTTTTTTCAAAATTTTAGGAGGGCCAAGGGGTGCTAAGCCCCCTGGGCCCCATGTGGCTCCACCTTGAGTGAACCCTAAGGGTGAGTGAATCTTAATCATAGTTAAGGGATGTCAATAGAGACATATAGCAACCTTAGAAGCATAACCGGAATCCAAGGAGTCCCGGTTACAATCGGAGAGAATTTGAAGTCCAAAAACATAATGTTGAAAGGGAATCAACATATTACAAACAAAAAAAATGTCTGTCGGCAATGGCAGTGTGGTAATTATAAACACATATATGGGTCTTTTTAACTCGAAATTCTCTAAAAGTTGTAACAAAATGTTAAAGTGTTGAGGTAATCAACATATTACCAACAAAAAAATGTCTTTCGGTGATGGTAGTTTGGTAATTACAAACACAAATATGGGTCCTTTTAATTGGAAATTTTCTCAAAGTTGTAACAAATATTCCTTGGAATCTGTCCTTGAGGACTCCACGTGTCCCTATTGACATCCCTTAACTATGGTTAAAATTCACCCACCCTAGGTTCACTCACCTATCTTATTTTTAGAAAAAATATTGAATTTTTTTAACTTTAAGAATTAGTAAATTTTAACCAAGGTTTTAAAAAAATTGATATTATTTTCTAAAAAACAAGGATAAGTTGGTGAACCCTAACCCTATGTTTGGTTGTCGAGAAAATAAGTGAAAACATGGAAAAAAAAAAGAAAATTGGACAAAACACAATTA
Organism: Tetracentron sinense; assembly: GCA_015143295.1. NCBI lineage: Eukaryota > Viridiplantae > Streptophyta > Magnoliopsida > Trochodendrales > Trochodendraceae > Tetracentron > Tetracentron sinense. The sequence goes on from CM026566.1 coordinate 30,139,740, forward strand.
AAAATTGTATTAGAAATCCAAAATTTTCTTTTCTTTTTCATATTTTCACCTATTCTCTCAACAACCAAACATAGCATAAAGGTAAGTGAATCTTAACCATTGTCAGGGGTGTCAATAGGGACACGTGGAGAACTCAGGGGCATAACCCATAGAGAATTTGAAGTATTTTTTCAATAAGTACCCCGCCTAAGACATTTAATACAATTTTTGGGTTGATCCGGGTTGATTGTGCAACCGGAGCTCCGGGTCATAGTTACTCTGGAGTTTGGACAGATAAATAGTGAGAGAAAGCTTCGTTCTTTGAATCTGGAGAGAAGAAGTGTCCATGTGAGGAGAGAACCTGGAGAGAAGCTCCCCCATGGGGAAAAAGAATCAAATCGAACCAAAACCCCTCCTCCTGGGCAAATCCCTTTGAATTTCCCACCCCTAGACCCATACTATTTCATACACTCTTAATCATTTTTTAAAAATTCATTATCAATTATTAGCATTTTCAATTGACCACTTGCTCCCTACAAGAAAATCTTGGCTCCGCCCCTAAGTGTGCACCAATGTTATTAAAATCAGACCGACCAAGTCACCGGTTCCAAAAACTCCCAAAACTAGAAAACCGAGGTTAAAAAACCCGATAAAAACCAGTAGAACCGGCTAAGAAAAAAAGGAATATATATATATATATATTAATAAAAGGACACGATCGAACCAGGCCAGTCAAACTATGAACCGGCCACTCTGTCAGTTCAAAGCCCGACCCAGTTTTGAAAACACTGGTGTGACAAATTTGGTTAATGGTATCATGCTCTGCATCCAACAGAAGAGAAAAATAATTCCAAGAGAGCTAAATCAAATCAAATGTACTAAAAATGACAATTATAATCATTAGTTCCAATTCAAAAAAATTTATACTTCCAATTAATAGAATCACCCCTCATCTTGGTATATATGTCGAAGCTTCTTTAGGATGAACTGCAATTTGTGAAAAATTATTCCTATATCTATTAACCTCGCTAAGAGCATCTCCAACCAAAGTCTCCATTTAGAGACTCAAAATACTATTGTTTATTGAAGAAGTGTCTAGAGTCTTTCACTATTTGAAGCAACTCCAACCATTCTCTTTCTATCTCTATCACTATTCAACAAATAAGATTTTATTTAATATAAATTTAAAATTTTTATTAAATATATTTAATATTGGTCTCATTTTAATGGTATCTTCGATATCTTTTCAACGGTATCAATTTTGTAAAAATCAGATTTATATATTGAAAGTTATACTAATTTTATGAAAGTATGACCAAAAGTGTAAAATGATACAATTGGTATATAATTTAAAATAGATATGTGAATAAAGGTAAAGTTGGTATTCTACATAAATGAATAGTGTTAGAGACAGATTTTGGAGCCCCCACTGGAGTCTCCAAATTTAGAAACCCAAAATCGTTTCATCAAAATAAAGCCCGGTTGGAGGGAGTTGGGGCTCTAATTTGTGTTTTTAGAGCCTGGTTGGAGATGCTCTAATGGGGCAAATCTTATCTTGAAAAATTCTGCTAGAATTCTTTCCTCGTATACAATTTTGAGGAAAAGCAAGGAAATAATCTAAACAAAATTTTGCTTACAATAAATAAAGTCATGTTCTTTCTCAAGAATAAACACCACCTTTTTTGTGTTTTTAAGCTCCTCCGTGGGGATGGGGTTTGGTATGGACTCTATCGAATTTATTAAATAAAAAGGAAGGAACACGCCAAGAAAAGAGGGGGGAGGGGAGACATAAACCTTACTCATCAAACAAGTTAAAGAAAGATAATGATAAAACAGAACTTAGCTACAAACCATAACCACATAGAGAGACATAAAATCTTCCTAGAAGACACTTTAAGATACAATTATTTCAAGAAATCCTAATACTAAGCAACTCTGGCCTTATATAAGAAGACTATTCCTTTAAGCCTCTCTAGAAAGACTAAGTGAGAGAGTAATCTAATAGGAGAAATATCGCATGCGTGATTAGCAAGATAATCTACAGTTTTGTTACTCTCTCAAAAGATATACTTCAACGAAAACCTAATCTGATACAACAATTTGAGGATACTGTGATGCCAATACCAGGCATTCCAAAGAGGTCTACACTTCTTTTTAAACATATCTAAATCAAATTCATGTGTATGTGTTTTTTTTAATCTTTTTTTTCTAACCCTTTTTGATTTTCTAATATTGTCCATTAATATACCCTCTTCATCTAATTTCAATTTTACAATTCAAATCAAAAATAAAATTTTAATTTTTTATCCATGAAATTCCTTTGGGCTGAATCCACTAGGGCTATCTACGGCTGGGTGAGGGGCTGGCCAGGCTTTGCTTACATTCGTAGAAAGTAAACCTCTTTTTAAACATCTCTAAATCAAATCCAGATTATTTTTTTTCAAAGACTTTTTGATTTTCTAACATTGTCTATTTTTCTTTTTTTTTGGTAAACTCAATAACACTTAATCTATCCTCTTCATCTAATTCCAATTTTACAATTCAAATTAATTGAAATGGAAAATTTTAATTTCTTTTTATCTATGAAGTTTTTGTTTTCCTTTGGGCTGAGTCATGCTAGGGGCTGATCAGTAGGCCCTAACACAAGTTGGGCTGTGCTCAGGCTAATTAAATGGTCAAAACACACACACACACACATATATATATATATATATATATATAAAATAAAGAGAGAGAGAGTATTGGGCTAGACCCAGGCTTCAATATATTATGTGGGGGTGTCAACGGATCCGTATCCAAATTTTGTACTCGGATAATTATCCAAATAAGTATTTAGCATAGTGAATTCACATAGTAATTATACTTTCCATTTATAATTGATGTTTGATATATTCAATTTGATAAATATCCGACTGATTATATAATATATTATCATATATATAAATAATATATTATGGGTTAATAAAACTAAAATAATTTTATTAATATGTACATTTTTTTATATAAAATTGAAGACATTAAGCTATTTTGTTAATACATATGCAGACAAAATATTAATTTGTTATTTTAAAATAAAGTTTATATTTTCAATCAATTTTTTTTCCTTTTAATTTTTGACCGAATTTAATATTTTAATTAGAGCCAAATATAAATATCATATTTCACTATCTATCGGATATTTATTTGAATTCAAATAATCAGACATATAATTGGGAATTCAGATAATCGGGCATGTAATCGGATACAAATACCATATTTCTACTACTAAGCCTTAGCTTAGTCCTAAATTATGTAGGTTTTCACTTATTAAGCCTGACTACATCTTAGGGCTTAAAAATCTAACCATTTTGGGGCCCAAATATCGGGTTGGCCGACGGTCACATTAACACCCGCAAAATTCAATATAAAGAAATACTGTTAACCCGCGGGTGCATGTGATTCTATTCTTTAAATAGATAGATGAAGGTAGTTTGTGAATTAAAGTAAAATATTAAATCAAAATTTAGGGTAGTTTAGGAATTTTGAAAAATTCAGGTTACGGCTGCCTCTCTTGACCTTTCTTACTCTCAAGATGAAGATGAGGCAACATGTTCATTTTCGGAGATAAATCACACACTTTATACATATTCCAATGGGAATAGTCCAGTGGTAGTGTGTCCCTCGTTAAGAGAGAGGTACCGGGCTCGAGTCCCGTGCAAATGGCTGTTGTGATTTCCCAACACTTTGCTACTTGCTAGAGGTGGTTGGAGAAGAAAGGCCTTAGAGAAGCTTCTTTCTTTGTCTGAGTATTTTTTGAATAATCAGAGAAAAAAAAGTCCCGAGAGAACCTCACTAGGTGCGTCATTACTTCCAAAAAAAAGCGGGGAGAGAAGAAGCTTCCTAAAATGTAGAAAGAAAAAAAAAGTCAAATCCAACCAAAACAATATCTCATACTTGTCAAACAATAAACCCCATCTGAAATCTATAAACATGTCTGTAAATTTCTCTAAACCACCCACCACTTCTATAAATAGATTCCCCAACCTTTTCTCATCTCAAACCCATGAATCTGTAATTGTTTGCAAACCCCTCTTCTACAATTACAGTCCCAATCCTTAATTCTCCCAATCAACCATGTTAAACCTTCTTGAGCTCTTAGCTTCATTTCTTCTCTTCCTTCTCCCATTCTTCTTCCTCCTGTTCTTCATCAACAGAAACTCTCCTTCTAAGACTTCATCTAAACTACCGAGATCTTACCCATTGATCGGTTCTTCACTCGCCATCTTTGCCAATCGGAATCGAGTCAACCCATGGTTTGCAGAGATTCTTAGAAACACCCCAACTGGATCTTTCGTTCTTCATCGATTTTTAGGTGTTCGTCGTATCTTCACAGCCAACCCCACCAATGTCCAACACATCCTCAAGAACCAATTCCATCTCTACCCAAAAGGCGACTCATTCCGAACAACCCTCTCCGACTTCCTTGGCGCCGGAATCTTCAACGCCGACGACAACAACTGGAAGTTCCAGAGACAAATTTCAAGCCATGAATTCAACACAAGGTCTCTCCGCAAATTCGTCGAGACTGTCGTCGAAACCGAGCTCTCAAATCGTCTCCTTCCAATTCTCTCCACTGCTGCTGCAGAAAAATCCGTTCTTGATCTTCAAGATATCCTCCAACGGTTCGCTTTTGACAACATATGTTTGATTTCTTTTGGGTTTGATCCCAAATATCTTTTACCGTCTCTCCCATCAGCAGATTTCGCTATTGCATTTGAAGACGCTCTTCGGACAAGCAGTGAGCGATTCGCTGCTTTATTACCGGTAATCTGGAAGATTAAACGGGCACTCGATATTGGGTCAGAAAAGAAATTGCGACTAGCAGTTTCGAAAGTTCGTGAATTTGCAGAAAATATTGTTAGAGAAAAGAAGAAAGAACTCAAAGAGAAATCCTCACTAGAAACTGTGGATTTACTATCAAGAATCTTGAATTCCGGTCACTTAGACGAGAGTTTCGTGACAGACATGGTCATCAGCTTTATCCTAGCTGGCCGGGATACCACGTCGGCGGCATTGACATGGTTTTTCTGGTTAGTCTCCGGCAATCCAAATGCAGAGAAGGAGATACTAAAGGAAATAAGAGAGAGACCGGAAGCTCCGGTTTACGATGAAGTGAAAGACATGGTTTACACCCATGCAGCTCTCTGCGAGAGCATGCGACTGTACCCGCCGGTTCCCTCCGACGGCAAGGAGGCTGCCGGCGACGATGTTTTACCGGACGGGATAGTGGTGAAGAAGGGGGAGAGAGTGGTGTACCATCCTTACGCGATGGGGAGGATGGAGGGGTTGTGGGGCCCAGATTGGCCGGAATACCGGCCGGAGAGGTGGTTAGAGAGGGACTTAAGTGCCGGAAAATGGAGTTTCGTGGGGAGGGATTCGTACACGTACCCGGTATTCCAAGCGGGGCCAAGGATATGTCTAGGGAAGGAGATGGCGTTCTTGCAGATGAAGAGGGTGGTTGCCGGAGTTTTGAGGCGTTTTCGGGTGGTGCCGGCGACGGAGGAAGGTTTTGAGCCGGTTTTCATTTCGTACTTAACTTCGAAGATGAAAGGCGGTTTTCCGGTGAGGATTGAAGAGAGAGGTGACTGTGATTTGACAGTTAAAGCCTGACGATTACCCTTCGCACCTATATGCACGGGGAAGAATTAAAGGGGCAGCTCCGCTTCAATTGGCTTGAAGCGGAGCTCCGCCTTATATTTAAAGTCTCCCCTGGAATTGTTTGTACATTTTTTTTTAATGTTAGAAAATTGTTTGTAGACCAATTCTATGCCTTCGCTTTTATTATTGTTTATTATTATCTTTTAATGTCCAGACTCATCTTTATTGATTTTTCTCTCCTATTTCTCTGTTAAACAAAAAATAATAATATTAAAGATTCCCTTAAAATTCAAACGAAACTCACTGGCTTCCACCAACAAAACCCCTTTTAATTTTGGCTTTGGATTGTCTCTGGCGAAGCCAGAAAACCCTCTCGGGGTTCCATACATTGTGCGACAGCTGGCAAAAAAGTGGGGAGAAGTCATTCCATTATCTCCCCATAATTTTGACTTCTCCCCATATGATATATCTCCCCCTTACTCTCATACACTTATCGCCACATGTCTTATAATGGGTAGAGAAGTCAAAATCATGGGCCCCATGATTTTGACTTCTCCACCACTTGTCACCTATTCTATGGAACCCGAGGCAAGCCCTTTCTGTCTTCGCCAGAGACAATCCAAGGCCTTTAATTTTATATTTTTATTTAACTTTTCAATTTCTATATCCAATACCCTTACTAAAAAGGGTGAGTCACCACCTAACGATCTTATCCACCGTTTTCTGGTTGTTTTAAAACAATTTTCCTGATAATACTTCTAACGATATTTACATAAATAATCAAAAGCATAAAAATATCATTATATCCTTAAATATTTTGTTGCAATTATTTGTGTTACTTATTTAGGTTTTTTTCTTTAATGCTTCAATTGAATTTTTTTCAAATTCTTTTTGAAACAATTTCTCATTTAATTTGAAATTAAAAAAAAATTGTCTTGTTTGTGCCTTGTACGTGCATATCTCACTAGTATTATATTTATGAAAAAGGATAATGAACAAAGGAAAATAGTCACCTCCTCAGGCCGAGGAGATCACTTATGGTCTCGACCCTTATTTTTGGGGCCATTTGTCCCATTTTTACTTTCATTAACTGTGATTAAGATTCAGTCACCCCTAAGGTTCACACATCTATCATTGGTTTTTAGAAAAAATATTTTTAAAAAAATTAACTATAATAGGTGGTTAATTTTTTAACCATAGTTCCTCCTCGGCACGAGGAAATGACTATTGCTCGTGAACAAAATAACAAAATTTGTCACCCAAGATATTATACTAAAAAATACCCCTCACAATTTTTTTGGTTCCTAATACATCCTCAATATTTATACCCAAAATACCTTTATATCTTAATTTGTTCCTAACATATCCCTTTAAGTTTTATTTTTAAAAAGGAAAATAATCACCTCCTCGGTCGGTGATGCGAGGAGTTGCATCTCGGCTCCCTTTTCCTTGCCACATGTCCCTTTTTTAACTGTCTTTAACCATGGTTAATATTCACCCAACCCTAGGGTACACCCCTTTACTCTTGGTTTTTAGATAAATAAAATTTTTTAAAAAAGTAACCCGAGTTCATGGCAGGTGGAAGGGGCGGGCTGAGCGGCTTTGTGAGAGCAAGGAGCAATAGTTCGCTCGTCGCTCGTGAAGCAAATTTTTGCTCTTTTTAAAAATGCCCTTTTATTATATTTTATATCCAAAATAATATCCTTACATCTTTTATTTATTTATTTCTCAACTTATTCATAAGTTTGGTTTCTCAAAATACCCCTACATTGTTTTCTTTAATTTCGAATTGCCCCTCAAATGTCTATACTTAAAATGCCCCCTCAAATTTTCCTATACCTAAAATGCCACTCAATATTTTTTATACCCAACATACCCTTACTTTTTTCTATAATTAAAATGCTCTTATTTTTTTAGTTTCCAAAATACCCCTCAAGTCACATTCTATTCCCAAAAGGCCCCTTTACTTTTGTTTTTGTTTTCAACACACACCTCAAATTTCTATACCCAATCCCTAAGTTCTTTTTTCCAACTACCCAAAATGCACCTCAAGCTTTTCTACACCAAAAATGCCCTTATCATTTCTATACCCAAAATGTGCCATTCCTAAAAATTCTTTTGTTCTCAAAATGTCCCTCAAGTTAAGTTTATCTACACAAAAGGTCCTTCAATTTTTTCCTAAAATGGCCCTCAAGTTTTTATATTCAATCTCTTATTTTTTTTATAAAAAAAAAAAATTCCCCTAAGTTCATTTAAATGCCATCAAATAAAAATTTTATATCCAAAATGTCTCTCAAATTTCTATGTCAAAAATGTTCCTCAAGTGTTTTTCTATATACTAGGCAAGTTTCTAATTTTTAATTTGATATATATTTTTCACCTATTAATTTTCTAATCAAAATATGACTCAATTTCATATTTGAATGGAAGATAACATAACACCATCCATTATGATGCTATGGTTAAGAATTTTTAACAGTTAAGATTAATATTTGTTTAATATTTTTTCTAATAACCAAAGTTATATTGTTGAACCCTAAGAGTTGGTGAATCTTAACCACAATTAATAAGGGTTAAAAGGGACACATGTAGATCTGTGGGTGTGATTGACCTTAGGGAGAGTTCAATTGCAATTGAACTATGATCTAATCTCTCCGATCAACTCTTTGATTTTTATTGGTTAAGATTCAAGTTTTGGAGTTATGGATCATGTTTGAGTTTTGTTTTCGCAACCCATTTAACACAATAAGGGAGCTCAATCAAACTAGTCTGGTTGGCTCTTTTATCATAAAAAAAAAAAATGTGATAATTATGATAAGTATATAATATTTAATTATGGTCTCTTGTGCCCATTCTTGTCATCCTTTGTATCTATCATTTAGGTAATTTAAGACTAACATGATAGTCACTCTTGTTGCCTAAGTATTCGACCCTAGAGGGGGGGGGGGATGAATAGGGTCTTAGCAAATTTAAAATTCTTCCTACTTCTTTTTGCGGAATTTAAATTAGTTAAAGGAATGGAAACTAGCAATTCTATATTAATACAATAAAGAAAGGATAAGAGTTAGAGAGAGAGTACAAACACAGAGATTTGTTATCGAGGTTCAGCAATACCCGCCTACTTTCCCGCCTCAAGTTTTTCCCGCAAGAGGGTTCACCACGATACACTATCGCACAGACTTCTTACAGATGAAATCCAAACCTTTACAACTTTCTTCTCAGGCAAAAGTTCACCCTATTCAATCTTTGTCTTGGCGAAGATCAACCCCAACAGTGCAAGAGAACAATCCTCTCATCACTTTCACAAAACACTTTGTTTCAATGTAAGAATCCACCGATTCTTGATTTATTTGATACAAGAAGTTTGATTGGATTTTAATCCAGAGATTAGCTCCTGATATGAGATGAATAAGATTGACTTTTATCACACTAGAAATCTCTCAAAGATGGGAATAGAATAGCTCAAGAACAAAGATTGTGATTTCTAGGTTTTCAATGAATGATATTGATGAGAATTGAATGTGAGTTAATGAATAGATCAATAATAGCTCAAGAGTTATTTCTAGTTCATAAATGAACTCAATTTATAGTTCTTGGAAAAATAATGTCATTGGAGAAACATTAAATAGAACAACTAACCATTAAAAAACTAGTCGTTGGAACAATTTAGGGGTTTCCCGCATGAATTCGTCGACAAGTCCTATAATATTTCACAGAATTCTCATCTTTTAATGACCTTAATAATGGGAATGGTTTTCAAGGTCTTTTGGTTTTCGTTAGCCAATATTTTGATGTCCTAGTGCCTTAGTTTGATATTCAATTTGGTTTTAGGCTCCTACGGTCAATCTAGGTATTTGAGTAATTCAATTTTTCACACTTTGAGGACTTCTTACATAAGTCCTAGACTCTCTTAAAACATAAAATAAGACTCTATAATCTTCTTGAGAGTTTCTCTTCAACTTGATCTTAGATTTTCTTATTTGACTTTGACTGCAAGATCTTACATTCTTGTTCATGATCCGACTTGGACTTTGGGTATGATTATTGATATCTTTAATTTGATCCTCCTAGATCCATTGGCTTGTTTTGACTTGGATTGAGCAATATTTTGATGGTTTGCATATAATTGAAGGACTTGCTTGAGTGAATCCGATTTGATTTGCCTTGAGTCATTTCTATGCTTCGTGCCTTGAATGATGTGCTAATGTTCTCATAATCTAAATTTTATAAACACTTTATAGAAACATCAGTACCACAATGGTCATTCCATTATTGCGTTATCATCAAAATTATTAAGAGTACCCAAGATTGTAACCTTAAGACTAACAATTCCTTCATGTTATTAGAGTAGGACATGGCACTGCAGTGACATTCTAGGCTAACATTTATAAAGTATAGTTTTCTAGACTTTAATTTCAGGAAGCTTCTCACTCCCATTTGAAACATCCTCTCTCTCTCTCTCTCTCTCTCTCTCTCTATTGATTGTCACAGTGTGACAAATCCACCTTCAACACGATTACTTCAGTTCCTCCTTCAATCACGATTACTTCAATTCCTCCTTCTTAGAGGGAGATGTTATTGATTCCTAGAGAGGAGTGTGAGCACCTCTTTGTCCAGTTGGATCATCTTTCTGCTTTATCTACATCATTCAGACAGTCAGGCTTAATGCTTCTTTTCAATATATCTCTTCATTGTCCGTCCTAGATTATCGATTCAGTGGCTTCAGATCATGTTTATGGTACGTCATCCATTTTTTCTTCATATGATTTATGTTTTAATCATGTTAAAGTTAAGTTAGCTAATAGTTCCTCTTCCTCTATTTGGGTGGATGAGATAAGGGAGATTTGAGTGAAATGGTTTGGATACCTTCAATGAAGACCACTAACGGCTTCAGTGAGAATGAATGAGTTAATACAAGTTGGAGGCTCTAAAAGGACAAGAGGAAGGCTACAAATGACATATATGGAGATAGTGAGAAAAGATTTGATAATACACGATTTCACCGAAGTTATGACTTTTAATAGAATGGAATGTTGTAACAAGATTTGTGTTGTTGACCACAAGTATTTTGGGATCAGGCGATGATAATGATGATGATGAGCTCTCATGTTTTGTGGGAGATCAAGGAACAATGTACAACTATTGGGCCTAGTGCCAAGCAGAGCTGCAATATTTTTTTCCACTTTGAATTCTACTGTATGCATGGTCTCTCCAACTGCATTTTATGGTGATATTGCGAATGCCTTTTAATTGCTTCATTCTAACCTACTTGTTATTAGCTTACTAGAATGATAAAGCGATTTGTTCTTTAATGAAGAAATAGAATAGTATGTTTCTCTTCCTCGTGTGTCACTTTTCAGGATCAGAGAACTTTGAGTTATTATATTGATGCGAAAGAAAATCACTTGAATCATTTCAAGAGGTTATGGTAGGATTGTACTATTATGTAAGAGTATTAATTCAAGGAGTAATATTTCAACACTCGACTTGTAAATTGTAATTCACCATGAGCCTAAGATTATAGTTGTATACTTGTATTGCATAGTTGTTTATCAACTGCAGACTCTGCAAATATTGAATTGTAGAGTGAAAGATTACAGTTCTTCTCATATAATTCTTATGTAGCTTCTAATCAATACTTGATTTGATTCCTATCTTTGAAGTTAATGAGTTCTCTTGAAAAGATGACAAGAGGAGTTGATTGGGGAAAGCTCGATATTCTTGTGGTGGATAATGCTCCCTGGAACTGGTGATGCTCAGTTATCTATTTCACAGAATCTGCAACTATCAGGTACTAGAAGAATCTACAATTACACAGAATGAAATTGATACTTCATTCACTGTCATTTGGTACCTAGACTTGGAAGAATTTCAACTTTTAAGTGTTTTCGTCATTGGTGTTTGTGAGGGGAATTTACCGAAAGGACACGCGTCAGCAGCAACTCCTCCCAAGTTCTGATGTACTGGTAGAAGGTCGGAGTGGAGGGTGTGATACCCTGACCTGTACTCCGATGATTAAGTCAGTAGGTGTAGAAGATGATGAACAGTAAGAAAATACAGTAAGTTCGAAGGACTTAGCTCTTCTAAAAAAATATCCCCCCCTCACACTGTTTTTCTCTGGTTTATATAGGCCACCCTGGTCATGGCCATGGATACCCATTGATGTCCATGCATCCCTCGAATCCCTGATGTGTACTTTAGTAATCATTTTAGATAGATCTCCCGACCATTCGTACTGCACGCGCATCTGCACACAAAAGAACAGGCAAAGAGTAGGAACTCGTCCGAGGTGACTGGCATTAAATGCAGCATTAAATGTCATTTAATGCCAAGACAATGTTGCCCACCTACCATCGTAGAGGTAGGATCAGTCCCAGGCGACTGGGCAGCAACGCCAGATCTCATTACGTGTTTAGGATTCGCGATCGTGGACAATAAGACGGCGGGTACGTCGTTAGAATGAGGACGTGATCGTCGTTCACAAGACCACGGGTCCGTCGTCAAAGTGAAGACGTGATCGTCGTTCACAAGACCACGGGTCCGTCGTCAGGGTGAAGACGTGATCGTCGTTCACAAGACCACGGGCCCGTCGTCAGGGTGAAGACGTGATCGTCATTCACGAGACCACGGGTCCGTCGTCAGAATGAGGACGTGATCGTCATTCACGAGACCACGGGTCCGTCGTCAGAATGAGGACGTGATCGTCGTTCACGAGACCACGTTCTCGTGGTTCATACGACCACGGGCCCGTCGCCGAGGAGACGACGAAAATGAGCTCAAACGATAACACCATACTGAGGACGAGCTCGTTGTTACCATACTTAGGTTTTTACGAAAATTACCCATTACAGTGTTCAATATAAGCGGCGAGTCGATTATCTTCTATTGTATTTTCTTTATCATTCCCATCTGGATATCTCCTACTATTATCTATAATCAAATTATATTTATTCGATACACTATTGTCAATATGAATGATTCTTCTGAAATCAGAAGGAAGAAGGAATCTATCAATATCCTGGTTGCAAGATTTATCTAAAGATCCCTCTAGTCATTCAAATCTTAGGGTGCTCTCTTCAGATCGAATTACTCAGCCGAGTTGCTGTCGCAGCAGACAAATCTATCTCCATCTAACCCGAATGAAAGAAAGGACAATAAGTTTAAAATTTTGGCATACCCTAGCATATGCGGGCCTTGTTATTTTCTGAAGAGTCAAATCCTCTACGGTGATAACAGGATTTGGCAAATCCGGTTATCACTCCTACAGTTCGCCACGTGTCTCCTTTGACACCCCTTAACTGTGGGTAAGGTTCACCCACCCATTTTTGGTGTTTTTTTTTTAATACTAATTCTTTTTTTAAAATTAAAAAACTGTTTTTAGAGTTTTTTTAATATTAAAAACAGTTTTTTAATTTAAAAAAATAATTAATATTTAAAAAAAAACCAAAAATGGGTGGGTGAACCTTACCCACAGTTAAGGGGTGTCAAAGGAGACACGTGGTGACCTCTAGGGGTGATAACCGGATTTGCCAAATCCGGAGATGATTTGGCTCCTTTTCTGAAATGATTAAAACCTTGAGCAATATTTTTTGCAAGGAATCATTTATTTTATACTTTCATTCTTGTTCTTGTATCATGATCATGTGTATGCTTGAAGTTTGATTAGCAGACCTTTTGATCATACTATATAATATATCAAATTTTATTAATACCAGAGAGGGGCTTGAATGGTTTAGGGAGTTGACCAAAATATCGATGATCATGTAACAGACCTTCAGTTTTAGGAGGTACAGATTTTTTGTAGGGGTGTGGTAACCTTGGTGTGGTAACCTTAATGTGTCAGTTCTTAATCTCCTGATAAAAAGGAAATGGACAGATACTTCGATCGGATGTGGATTTTTCGACTTTTTATCTTTATGTGGCGATTAATTGTTGGTGTGATTAAGGCTAGCATTTCCCTTTTGTATAGCCACGAACGTAGAGAAGTCAATAAGACTACCAACTCATTGAGTTTGGATGGGCAACAGCGCAAGTCAAGATTAAGGCCCCACATTCAACAAGGTAGGACCCATATCAATAGATGAGGGCCCACTTGATTTTTGAGACATAATCGAGCAACAGGGAAACAGCAAGCGTTGTTGCCTCAAACTCCCAACTCATTGGCTAACAATGGTTTCCATATGCCATGCTTATACATGGGGAATTCTATCTTCTAATTTTCTCTAATAATTTATGTTGCTTTATCTAAAAAGGGAGAGAAAAAACTACGGGGCATGTGTACTGTATTCTAATCTCTTAAAAGTGATATATATATATATATATATATTTTATGGAAAGATGAGAACTGAAATTAACTACTGCAATCACGGAAGATGAACATAGGAATCATGTCGACGTACACAATTTTATTTTTTTGGGTTGTTAGGGGTTAGCATTGGGCAGGGGAGTTCTTGCAACTCATATCCGAATGGATTCGATTCTCTAACCTCCTACCTTTGGAGGCCACACCCCAACCACTAGTGCAAGAGGGCGGGGTGTCCATCTTTCTTATTTGTTGACATCACAACCTAAGCATTTCACTCAGATGGTGAATATATTTGCGGACACTGATTAGTACTTGACATTTTGGTCTTTATAGACAGAGTGATTCATTAAGCCAGTAAGTGCTCAATACTCGATATAGACTAGGGCCTCGAAATCTCTCTAACGAAGCTAGAAAGGCTGGTCTCGGGCAATCACAAATTAGTGGACAAGTGGTGGAGATGTCATCATGATGTCCCCATGAATTTGACTTCTCCACACATTATAAGACACATGTCGATAAAATTGTGAGATAAAGGGGGAGAGATATCAAGTGGGTTGAAGTCAAAATCATGGGGAGAAAATGAAATGACTGCTCCCTTTTTTATTGCCAAATATCCCCTATTTTGTGGTTGCTCGAGACCAGCTTTTTGGCTTCGCCAGAGAGAATCCGAGGCCTAGAGACTAGAGAGTGACTATGGCCTCAGATTCTCTCCTGCAAAGCCAGAAAAGCTTGTCTCGGGCATCCACAAAATATGGGTCGACATGTGGAGAAGTCATCATGATGTCCCTCATGATTTTTACTTCTCCAAACACTATGTGATACATGGCAATAAAATTGTGAGATAAAGGAAGAGAGATGTCAAGTGGGGAGAAGTCAAAATCATGGGAGAAAATGAAATGACTGCTCCCTTTTTATTGCCAAATGTCCCCTATTTTGTGGTTGCTCGAGACCAACTTTCTGGCTTCACCAAATAGAATCTGAGGCCTAGAGAGTGATTGTGGCCTCGGATTCTCTCCGGTGAAGCCAGAAAGGCTTGTCTCGAGCATCCACAAAATATGAAACATGTGAAGAAGTCATCAGGATGTCCCCCATGATTTTGACTTCTTCACACACTATGTGATACATGACAATATAATGGTGAGAAAAAGAGGGAGAGATATCAAGTGGGGAGAAGTCAAAATCATAGGGAGAAAATGAAATGACTTCTCCTCTTTTTATCGCCACATGTCCCCTATTTTGTGGATGCCCGAAACAGCCTTTCTAACTTCGCCAGAGAGAATCCGAGGCCAGGGACTGCATATATGTTCTATGAATATAGAGGTATACGTGTAATATTTTATGGATAACCGCATGAGTGTAATCGTTATTAAATACACATTTTTTTCCTTTTTAACAATATATTATGTTTAGTAAGTTGTAACCATATTTTTTTTGCCAGGTGCTTTGCTTGTTTCAACTCCTCAAGATGTTGCATTAATTGATGCCGGAAGAGGAGCTAATATGTTTCGTAAAATTGAAGGTGTTGGGGAAAAGTGCGTGAAAGCGATTGCTATCAAGGGATATTCACGAGAAAATATGATAAACACACAATACATAAGATATATTGCGGTTCACTCTTCTAGGACTACGTCCATACAACAAACGGTCAAGACATACTTCCACTATGAAATAGAGAAGATTACAAGAGAGAAGATAAACAAGAATACACACACTCAAGGACTTTACCACAACCCTTGAAAGGCTCTCACACAACCTACAATTCTTTGTTCACTCTTTCAGCCCAAATTTGACCTAAACCCGAATCTTTTTAAGACAAAGGAAACACAAAACTCAAACCCTTCAAGACCGAACCAATACTCTCCACCATGAGAGCACACCGAGATAAAGCTGTGAGAATACTCTCTCCTCTTGAGAACTAACAAGGGCTTTCCATGAGAGATTTCTCATTCTCCATGAAAGCCCAACCCACACCTCACATCTTGTTTTCTCTCCCTCTTAAGGTTCTTAATCTCTAAGTTATCTCTATAAGCCTCCACCCTAGGCTTATTTATAGCCACAAAACAATCACTCTAATTAGAACTTTCCTAAAACTCATCTCCATGAAAGAGGCAACTTCCTATTTCACATAGGAGTCTCCAAAAGCAACTCAAAATATCCAACCTGTCTAAATCGTCGACCACCAATCAATCGGCCATTGTGGGCGATCGATCGCCCATTATGGGTTTGCTCTAATTTGAGCCAAAATCCCCACAAATCTCCACCTTGGCGAGAATCTCACGAATACCCTTCGATGTGTCATTTCACTTTCAACAATTTAAATTTTTCTTTAAATCTTGTGCAAACTCCACCGGCTTCGTAGGAAAAACTCCACCTCGAACAACGGCTTCAAATTTTTTCATAAATCTTGCAACCCCGACAGTCTTGCTAATCTCAAATCTACAACCCCAAAATTCGAACACAAGCTCTGATATCAATTTGTTGGGGAAAAGTGCACAAAAACGATTGCTATCAAGGGGTATTCAGGAAAAAATATGACAAACACATAATACACAAGATATATCGTGGTTCACCATTCTAGGGCTACACCAATACTACAAATGGTCCAGATATACTTCCACTATGAAATAGAGAAGATTACAAGAGAGAAGATAAATAAGAATAAACACACTCAAAGACTCTACCACAATCCGAAAGACTCTCACATAACCCACAATTCTTTGTTCACTCTTTCAACCCAAATCTGACCTAAACTCGAATCATTTTAGGACAAAGGAAACACAAAACTCAAATCCTTCAAAACCGAACTAATACTCTCCACCAAGAGAGCACACCAAGATAAAGCCGTAAGAACACTCTCCTCTCTTGAGAGCTAACAAGGGCTTTCAATGAGAGATCTTCACCATTCAATCGTAAGGCATCCGACTGAGCTATTTTTTGCCACATGTTACGAAAGGGACACCCGCATCATGGTTTTTTTTTTTTTCCTGAGCCTAGAGAAATGCCACTTGTCGCTCAAATGTGTGACGTATAGGCAAGATTGCCTATCGTAAAGCATATGCTACCTATTCACACACACACAAACAAAAATACCGGTACCTCTGCCTTACAGCTCTGTTCGCTCTTTTGTTCTTGTCTCCTATTGATCAATTCAGGAGCTTCCTAAGCATGAATGGTAAGACTTCTAATTTTCCACTATGTTCTTACCTCAGTGATAGTGTTCAGGTGAGACATGCTGATAGATCCTTTTCTCTGCCTTTTAAAAGAGGTTATGTCCAATTATAACAACCGATGTCCTTCCCATTCAGCGTGTTATGTCCCTACTTGAAATATCCTAGGTGCTGGTAATCTTACCAAACCACTTAGAATTTTTATCACCTTCTTTTCTTCCCTCTCATTAATCATTCTGTTGAATTATTGTAGTTAAGTTTGTGTGATTGTATTTGTAGATTTTGGAACTGATTGAGAACATGAGCTGCTTTAAGTGTTACATAGCTTGGCATAATAGATCCTTCAGTGGTTCATGCGGCGGCAAGATTGTAATGTAGTAAGGGACGCCTTGTATTTGATTCATTTGCTATGGTAATTGTTCCTGGGTGAGATACACTCCTGTAAACATTCACTAGTATGGACCTAAGGAGGTTCCAATCAGCTTATACTCAGATAATCATCTCATTCATGACCATAACAGTTTTGGAACTTTTGGTGTAGAACAACACAAAATGTTTCACAACCTTTTCTCTTTAATGTTGTTTTGAATGTGCAACAGAACAATATCTTGTAAGATTTCATAGCCGAATACAAACTCTGGGAGCTCAATCTAGCCTACTATCCTCAGTTTTCTCAGAGGAATCGAGATTTTTACTTCTTTTTCCCCCGAGTTAATAGGGTATCAGTTTCTCATAAAAGATGATCAGGCTGTTGAAACAAAAAATCAGTTCTGGCTTATACCCATTGTTCTTTATATGGTCCTTGAGTGGATTCCCTTACGTGTTCCTAGTTACTTCTCTTCTGTAGATATAAGCCAGTGATCTTGTTAGCATAAACTTTCTCATGAATGATATCTCACTGCAAATAAGGGTTCATGGTCCAAATTGTGCTCCTATAACCGGCTAAAATTGTGCATGATATCTCTTTGAGAGGATTAGACTGAGAAGGAACTGGCTTGAATGGGTGTCCGACCTATAGACTCAGTACACCATGAAATGTTGATACTTTAATGCATTTAAGTGACAACATAACGTAGCGGAACTTGTGAAAAGAGAAAAAGAACACCGTCTTCAACCCGAATAACCCTTGAATCCAGAAGGAATCTTGAATCCACAAATAAAATAGAGAAATTCAAAATTCTATTGATTAAAAATTGTTTTGCAATTGCTTACAAGATTATTTATATATTCTTAAAAACCCTAATTCCCGAAATAGTAAAAATCTTAAATTGATCAAAACTCTATCAAAAGTCTTAAAAGAACTATTTAAGACTTTCTAAAACAAAAACAGACTCAAAATACCTTAAAACGACTTTAAACAGAATTTGTCAAAAATAAAAAAATTTTCTCTAAAAAATGAGATCCGGACCCTTGTATTTTATGAGCTTTCTGATGGGCTTAATCAGCATAGTAGGTTACTAGGATGTTGGGCTTGTCGATATCTTTGATTTGAGTACTCATGGGTTCCAAGGTGACGTCCTGATCAAAAATTATGGTCGTTTAAAGTTTAACGTGCATATTTTGACTCACGTACATGACCCGGGTTCCAATCATAGGAAACGCATGCTGACATAGAAAATCCCATATTAGCAAACCTAAACTGCTTTTAGAAGAGATTGTTTTTTTTTTTATGGCCCCATAAGGACCAGATATTTATTTACCTACGTCAATAGAGTCAGCCGATTAGAAGTTAGCTGGAGCAGTGGAGCTCTTGCAACTCTTACCCTTGCGGGGATTAGATCCTCAAACCTCCACCCTTGGAAGGCACGCAAGAGGCGGGGGTGTTAGAAGAGAACTTCAAAAGCCCTTGTTTTTCATCAAAACACTTTTCTATTCTCCTCTCTATAATGCCCTTAGGAACGTGACAATACAAAAGTACCCTTATCATAATTGCAAATAGGAGTATCCTTATTGGTCATACACCCTTCATTTAAAAACCAAAATCTATACCCTTATAAACATATGTATTAAGATTTTAAATACACTTGAATAAATCTATATTATTATAATAATAATAAGAATAAGAATAATAATAAATCTATATTAGCAACTGAAATCCATATGCAAGCGCAGAAAGCTCTGAATTGTAGCATTCTGAGGAAGCTACTCAATTTACTAACCCTTTTATGAGTAATGTTGTGACTCCAGTTCAGTAATGAAATATCTTCCCACCAAAAAAAAAAACTGAAATCCATATGAATAAAATTATCTATAATCATCATTTGGAAAGCAAAATTACCATCTAAAAAATTCATTATTACTGTTAAATATAAGCAATTTAATCTAATGAGCCGGTGTAGCATCACGCTCTTTGATCTAGGAGCCAAACTAATTCTATAATTACCATAATTAGTCGTGAACATCTATGATTTATATATGGATAGTTCATAAGTTAGTTTTGACGAACTCCAGAATATTAGTCATGGATACCGAGTTGCAGTAGGCATGCAAATGTTGGCTAGGTCATTCTCCAGCTAGTGCTTTAATTGAAGATACGACATAATAAGCTAAAATAAGAAAAAAAAAAATTTCATGTTGCCGACGTAATACATTATAATTGCCAACTGTGCCATTTAGGCTACGTTTGGATTTGTGTGATTGGAATTGACCTAAAGAATTGAATTCTGTGGAATTGAAATCTATTGAATTGAATTCTCTATAGAATTTATAATTCATTTGGATGCACTAATAATTAGAAGAAATTTGGATGAATAAAAATTATGCAAACTTAATTTGAATACAATAATAAGAATATATAATTATGCAAGTAAAATATTTATTAAATTTAATTATTATTTTAATTTAAAATTATTATTAAGTTATGTATTAAATTATTATTTATTAAATTTAAATATTATTATAATTTATAGTTATGATTTTATGTATTAAATTATTATTTACATAAGATAATTAGTAAATATTAAATGAAGACTTTAAAATTCTAATTTGAATATAATAATAAGGATATATAATTATATAAGTAATATATTTATTATAATAATTATTTAATGTATTAAATTGTTATTTATTAAATATAATTATTCCTATTAGTATTATTTATAATTTTATTTATTGATTTATAATAATTAGTATTTAATATACTAAGATATTATTTATTAAATTTAAATATTGTTATTATTTATTATTTGCATTAAAATATTATTTACATAAGATATTTAGTAAATATTAAATGAAAGTTTGAAAGTCTAATTTGAATATAATAATAAGGATATATAATTATATAAGTAATTTATTTATTAAAATTATAATGTACAATAATTATTTTATGTAATAAATTATTATTTTAAGTTTAACATTTTTATTTCTTATATAAATAATATATTGATTAAAATTTAATTAATATTATAAGTTATAATTATTAATTTATATAATTTCTAATTATTATTTTATGTATTAAAGTTTTATTTACATAAAATAACAATAATTAAAATATTTAACTTATTATTTATTAAATATAATAATATTAATTATTATATATATTATTTGTAATTTTATTTATTAATTTATAATAATTATTATTTAATATAGTAAATTATTATTTATCAAATTGAATTATTATTATATTTATTAAATTAGTATCACTTAAGGTTTGGAGAGAGATTTTCATAAGGTTAGTGTTTTTCCCTTAATTCCGCAACCGTATGGATTTGTCAAATAGCACCTCTCAGTAAAGATTTGAATTCTGTTTATTTAGCCTCTGAAATCATTATTTCAATTCCATGCAGAATTGACGATTCCAAGTCCGACCTTTTTAATAGTACATATCAAATAACAGAATTGGAATTCAAGAACGGAATTACCAAACGCACCCTTAGGTTAATGGCGAAAGTTAGGGAATCGGAAGAATGATGCTCTCCTTGCTACCGTCAATCACTAATGTTCATCAATCGATATCAAGTAACCATCCAAATTTTACATAATACATTGTAAAAGTATTTCTATTTATATTCATATTAAACTCTTAATTAACTTAATACAAGAAAAAATAACAAAAAATATTAATTAACCATGGAAGAAAAAATATAAGATTTTTTTTTCCAAGACTAGGTATCTCTTAATAAGAAATGATTTTAAATCATATGATTTTTTTTTTTTTTTATAAACGTGGATATCCCAAGCCTTAAAGAGTCGGACTAGTCTCACGTGCTGCATAGGAAATACTCCCACCCTATCCCACCCTATACAATATTAAGGGGAGCCCAGGAATCGACCTCCGGGTTTATTGTTTGTCCTTCAGCCACTGGGCTATACCCCAGCGGGTTTAAACTTTAAAACCATATGATAAAGGGGGCCTTTTCTGGAATTATTCAATCATGATATGTTTTTAGGTAATTTCCTAAGTGAGACTTACCTAATCCAACGATGCATATCCATTTATCTTGTCTTGAGGGGGTAATTGTGTAAGGAGATAGGGTAAGAGGGTTATATGGTAATTCCATAAATAAGGATTGAGGCCAGAAGGGTATTATATTTTGACCTAAATACCCTCTTTTTTGGCCTCTGCCCTAGCTTTTTAATATTTTGACCTAAATACCCTCTATTTTTGGGGTCTGCCCTAGCTTTATTTTCCTTATAAAGCTTTAGAAAATGGAAACGCCCATCTTCTACTACCCTTTGCCCCTGCAATTCTCAATCTCCCCAATCCCCATCTCTACCCTTCTCTCTTTCAGTTTTTTCTCTATTACCCGCCAATTTCTCTCTCTCTCTTTTTCTGCTTTTTCAAATATATGTCCGTTACTTCGTAGAGCAACATCTTTGTCTTCTCTTTGATTTCGAAACCCTAATCGAGGTTTTGAAGACCGTTTTCTTTCTCAGATCTGTTTCAAATCGCTTTGTGTTTCACCTCAAGCTTGGAAAATCTGCTCGATTTTTTTTTTCTGCGGAGGTGTATGAAGATTTTGAAGTTGTCTGTTGAGAAGCGAGAATTACTATCAAAGATTAGGGTTTTGCCTTTTGGGGTTCTTTTTGGTTGCAGCGAGCCTCGTTACCGGAGTTCCGCTGAGGTATTTGTTCTGGATCGATTTTATTTTTGTTTGTTGGTATTGATTTTTGGGATGTTTTTGTGATTTTGGAAGTTGTTGATGTTGAGGGGTGCTGTGATTTTTTTTTTGTTTTTTGCTTAAAAATTACTGTTTATTGATTTATTTATTTTTTTTTTCCCTTTTCTTGATTGGCTTAGAAGGAGTGGTGAAATTCATGTGTCAGTGGGAAATTCGGAGGGGTTTCATTATTCTTGCAGATTCACGGGTTTGGGAAGCCAAAGACGAAGAAGATCAGCTAAAGGTGAGGATTATCCATGTAGTAGTGTTCTTTTAATTATCTTTTGATTATTTTTTCCAGTTGTTTGGTTCTCTTGTGCTTCTTAGTGGGGTGTGAAAAAAAAGGGATTTTTTTATTTACAAGTACTGTTTTGTGAGACAGGCTTGCTTGGATTCAGTTGAAAAGGCAGGAATTTATGCTGTAAATTGTGCTTTTGTTTTGAGGGATTGACGGGAGTGTTGCTGTTGATATCTGTGTTATATTCCTTCAATGGCTAACCATGAATTGATTCTTGGGCAAAACCACGATTTAGCGCTCGGTCATAACCAGCAATTGGGCTTAGGGCATACTCATCATCTGGGTCTAGGCCAGAACCATGATTTAGGATTGGGACAGACCCATGACCATGACTTGGGTTTGGGACAGACCCATGATCATGAACTGGGTTTAGGACATGCCCATGACCATGAACTGGCTATACAGCAGACCCATGGCCATAATCATGAACACGAGAATGATTTAGCACTGGGTCAAAGTCATGACGCTGATGCTGTTCATGACCACAGCAACATTGATGACCATGATCATGAATTGGCTCTCGCTGCACAGAACCATGAGTTAGCATTGTTGGAGAGTCATGAACTGGCTATTGTGGATGGCCATGAACTTGATGAGAACTTAGAGCTAGCTGTAGACCAGGATCAGGAGATGGGCATTGAACCTGCCGAGGATGAGGATGTACAGCAGCACCAGCTAGTAGTCACTCCTGTCCTTCAGAACCGTGACCTTGTTCCAAATCCTAACCACGAACTGATGGTTGGGCAAGAGTTTTCAGATGTCAAGAGCTGTCGAAGGGCGTTGAGGGATGCGGCCATTGCTCTTCACTTTGAAATACAGACAGTGAAGTCTGACAAGACTCGTTTCACTGCCAAATGTGCTAGTGAGGGATGCCCATGGCGCATTCATGCTGCAAAGCTTCCAGGTGTTCCGACCTTCACCATCCGGACCATCCATGAGGCACATACCTGTGGTGGAATCACCCATCTTGGCCATCAGCAAGCATCGGTACAGTGGGTTGCAAACTCTGTGGAACAACACCTCAAGGAAAACCCACATTACAAGCCGAAGGAGATACTGGAAGAGATACACCGGGTTCATGGGATCACCTTATCATACAAGCAAGCCTGGCGGGGGAAAGAACGGATCATGGCTGCTGTTCGTGGGTCATTTGAAGAAGGGTATCGCCTCCTTCCACAGTACTGTGACCAAATTAAGCGGACGAACCCAGGAAGTATTGCATCAGTTTATGGAAATCCAATGGATAACTGCTTCCAACGTCTATTTGTCTCGTTTCAAGCATCAATATATGGGTTTGTGAATGCATGCCGACCACTTCTTGGGCTTGATAGAACTCTTTTGAAGAGCAAGTACCTTGGTACCTTGCTTTTTGCCACCGGTTTTGACGGAGATGGTGCTCTATTTCCTTTGGCTTTTGGGGTCGTTGATGAGGAAAATGATGATAATTGGATGTGGTTCCTTTCTGAGCTGCATAACCTGCTTGAAACTAATACAGAGAACATGCCAAGGCTTACTATCTTGTCAGATAGGCACAAAGGAATTGTAGATGGAGTGGAAGCCAACTTCCCAACTGCTTTTCACGGGTTCTGTATGCGTCACCTCAGTGATAGCTTCCGAAAGGAGTTCAATAATACGATGCTCGTCAACCTTCTTTGGGATGCTGCTCATGCTCTCACTGTTATTGAGTTTGAAGCGAAAGTACTAGAGATCGAAGAGATTTCACAGGATGCTGCTTATTGGATTCGACGAATTCCACCTCGTTTATGGGCTACGGCTTATTTTGAGGGAGCACGGTTTGGGCATTTGACAGCTAACATTGTTGAATCATTAAATACTTGGATACTTGAAGCCTCTGCTCTTCCGATAATTCAAATGATGGAGTGTATTCGTCGGCAGCTAATGACTTGGTTCAACGAACGCCGAGAGACAAGTATGCAGTGGACAACCATGCTTGTGCCTAACGCCGAGAAGCATGTATTGGATGCTCTTGACCGTGCACGCACTTATCAAGTGCTCCGTGCAAATGAAGCGGAATTTGAAGTAATATCTCATGAAGGAACGAATATTGTGGATATTCGCAATCGTTGCTGTCTGTGTCGTGGCTGGCAGCTATATGGGTTGCCCTGTGCGCATGCCGTGGCGGCACTCCTCTCTTGCAGGCAGAATGTTCATCGGTTTACTGAAAGCTGTTTTACCTTAGCAACTTACCGCAAGACATACTCGCAGACTATACACCCAGTTCCAGATAAAAGCCTATGGAATGAGTTTACTGAAGGAGCTCAAAATGGGGGCAATGAAGCTGTTGAAATTATCATAAACCCACCCAAGTCACTTCGACCACCGGGACGACCAAGAAAGAAGCGAGTTCGTGCAGAAGACCGTGGCCGTGTGAAACGAATTGTACATTGTAGCCGTTGCAATCAAACTGGACATTTTAGAACAACATGTGCGGCACCTATATAAGCCTTCACCATGGAGAATCCTCACTGTTATCGAATTGGGTTATTTCCATTATCCTGTGCAAAGAAAAATGTAGGTTTAATATGTTTCCAGCTTCTGTTAGTTATTTTTATGCAATTATGCCTATTTCTTTTCCTGACATTAAGGTGCATTGTATGTTCATTATTTGCTTTCTTAGATAAAGATTCACACCTTAATAATAATACAATGTCATTGAGGATTTTATTCATTGTTTGGTCCTTCAATTTCCAGGTGTATGGTCTTGCCGAGTAATTTTTGTATATCTTGGCTTTTGCTTTATCGTTAGTATTACTGTTCTTTACTTCATACTTTTCCTAGTCTACTTCATTGCTTAACATTTCATGTTTTATACTTTTTCCCCTACATATGTAACTTGCATCAGGTGACCAAATCTGCTTTTGGATGCTTTGGACATTTTTGTGTAATCAATGTAGAAATGGGGCTGAGTTGGCTTTGTAGGTAGCTTACTGCCTGGATTTTGTGAGTGGGATATTATGCCCCTTCCGAGGGCTTCATTCCCATTTTCTGACGTGCAAGGCAGTTATATGAGGATCTTTGGTCAGTGCTGTAAGTCTAACTCTATCTGAAGAGACTGCTATCCCAATTCATTAAGCCTTGTTTTGGGGAGAATAATTGAATATGCTTTAACTTCTAAAATGTGCTTTCTAAAAGGGGATGCATATTCTGAACACCTTTAAACAGCCTGCAAGCCAAATAAATTGCTCTTATTCAGAATAAACTCATGGCTAAAACCAAGCATTCATTAATTATTTATTCGCGGCGTAAGTCGGTTTGTTGCTATGAGCTTTATGTGAACCTCAGATTCGAAGTATTCATATTGATTCATGTCAAGGTGCCTTGATCTTCCATTATTCACTGTGATAATGTGACCTTGTTTATTTTAGATGGCCATGCGAATGTCTTGGGATATCGTGATCCAATCAACAAAATTTTGTATTGTTTTATTTCTGATCACTCAAAACTGTAATTTGTTTCAGCATTGCAAATTTTTCCTGGTGCTGGGCCTCCCATCAGAACTATATTTCCCCCTTACACTCTGAAACATTTCTTCTAAAATTCCTTGCCACAAAATATCCTGCATGTGTTAGAATTTGGGCGTGTGCGCATGCTCTTGTGTTTGTATCATCTAAGATTTTGTGTGGTTATGCCTTTATTCTTATATATTAGAATGTTGGATTTGGAAAATCTCCACAGAGAGGCAGAAACGATAGAGAATCATATGAGCCTACTCAGTATTAGGGAATTAATATCTATTGTAATAAAGTGGAGATACTCGGAAGGTCGTGGCAAAATGAAGGCAGTTTGGTATGTGAAATCAGTTAAGATTCTGGTTAAACAAGTAATAGAGTTACTCAACTTTCTTCAGGTAGCCTTCGTTTCTGCATCGGGAGCACGCAGATTAAACAAAGTTGTGCGACACTCAGGAATATCCCCAGACCAGTACACTGCGACGAGTTGGTGTTTTGCTATTGAGGTGTTAAAATGGAATATTCAGGGGAGGCATTGAAGTGGCTTAATCAATTTATCCAATCAAGGATCTTTTAATTATCCATATATGATTCTTCCTTATGTTCTTTCTCTGAGTATGAATTCTTGATTGTGAAAGTTAAGGTGCAGTTTCATCTACAGATATGGGGCCAGCCTTGCCTAACCTTTTTGAAAAATTGGGGTAACCGATCTGCATCCCAAAATTTCATGCAAGCAAAAAGATGAGGGAAAGATTTGTCTCAATAAAACCAGTCTTAATAAGAACCGGAGCTCTGCTTCACCACGGTCTTTTCTATTTAACTGATGGTAGTTCTGTAATTATGAGTGAACAAAACTACTTTCTTTTCTCATAATTACAGAACTGCGGCCTAACATTGCATTGAAACGGGGAGCTCTGCTTCATGCCTGGAAGCTCGGCTCATATTTAAACACAAAAATAAGGGAATGATTGGACTCATAAGATTCAAAACAAGTAATCCAGGTGTTGTGCAGTTTAAAGCACAAATCTTCGCGGAGGTAAACCAGCAAAATCAGATCTGTATGGGAGCTCTAGCACCAATCATGTGGCAACACATATGGCGGACTAATTTTTGGAAAACACCAAAAATCACAAGAGGAAAAAAAAAAAATTTCTACTTTTTTCCAAATAAATAAATTCTCTATAGTATCTGATATTTGTTTGATTTTGATGTCTACTGACCACAATACATCTTGAAAAATATAATCTAAAATTTAAAAAAAAAAACCCAGAAAATTGTGGCACAAGGAACTATGCACGGACTAATTTTTGGAAAACATCAAAAATCATAAGAGGAAAAAATCATTTTCTATTTTTTCCAATAAAATTTAAAAAAAAAAAAAAAACCTTCAGAGTATCTGATATTTGCTTGATTGTGATGTCTACAATACATCTTGGAAAATGTAATATAGAATCAAAAAACCCAGAAAATTCTGGCACAAGGAATAGCCACAAAAACCCAATATTTAATGGACTTGTTACTTGAAACCTTCAACTGGCAAAGCTTAACTTGATAGAACTTAATTTTTCAGAGAACTCCACAAGCCTGTAAACATTGTACCAGCCACACTGTATTATCGGCACAGATCAAAGCTCAAAGAAAAGCAAAGCAAAGAGAAATGGCATTAAAAAAAAGTAATAAGTAAATAGGAGGAAAATCTTGAATGAGCACAACCCTGAGGTTCATCTAATGTACAGAAGAAACCTAAGATAATTTTTTTTCCTAATTAGTAACCTGACAGCAAAAATGTGACATCGCGGAAGAATACTACAACTGCCCACCTCAAAATTATCTGTTCTTACTGGCTAAGTTCCCACTGAAGTTAACGTTATCTAAATGATAGCCAACAGAATGAATCCTCCCTGTGTCTAATACCCATAGTTGGTGCCATAGGCCGAACCATAGCCTCCGGTAGTGTGACCTGCATGGACAGTGTTGGATGGGGGAGACGCATACGTGGAACCATGGGCTTGAAACGAATTGTATCCTTGATTTGAGGACCCACCCGTTGGATGCTGTGTTGAGCCTGCAGCTTCAGCCATGAAATTCTGCAACACAAAATTTGATTTTTATCAACAGATAATCCAAAAAAGTGAGTAGCTGAATGCTAGAAATGCAGTAGGAACATTATAAGAACGGTCAATTTTGTGTAACATCATAATTCATAAGATAACAATAGCAATAATAATAATAATAATAATATGAGAATCTACACACAACCCAGACATCCAAAATATCGAGTCACGCTAGATGCAACCAAGCCGAAAAACAACAAAGTTAAAACAATAACAAAGATAGCTTCAACGTTTGTCATTATCAACAATCTGATGTCCGGATACCTGATCAGAAAAATGTAACATAATGATAAAAGACTAAAAGAGCAATAATCCTCTCCTCGGGCAAGGAGTGGACTATTGCTCCTTGCCCTCACAAAGCCCCTTTAACTGCCCTTGAACTATGGTTGGCAAGTTTTAACCCCTTTGTTTGAAAAAAAATAATTTTTTTTCTAAAAAACAAGGTCAAAAGCTTTAACCCTAAGGGTTAGTAATCTTAACCACAGTTAAAAAGGGGGACACATAGCAAGAAAAGGGGGGACGAGACTCCTTCCTTTGCTCCGCCAGCAAGGAGGTGATTATCTTCCATGGTAAAATGAACAGATATTGGATATAGGGTGCAGCCATAGTGGAAATTGTAACCAATGGCATGCAAGACATGAATATATTAGAATGGCAAAAAACAAGAAGAAATGCAAAGACATGGATTTGTTAAGAATGCCAAGAAAATGAAGAACACCTGTATCAACTGCTGAGCTATTTGGACTTGTGAAGCAGTTCCGTTGATCTCAACAGTCATCTCCCCAGGCATGCCCCTTGTTTCCTGTATCGTAATAGTTGAACCACTGGCACGACGTATATAGCTTATATTTGAACCAGCTGTCCCGATCACTGCATCAGCATAAGATAAAGGAATTTGCATTTGCTGTGTGACCTACAAAACAACAAACCCTACCAAATTGTCTTAAATCTTCTCTATGAGTAATCCTAAACAGAAAGTGACCTTTTAAAAGGTCATCGGAGTCAGACGAGTACACCAAAACACGGCCAGTCAACATGCTCAGAGAGGTTGCCAATCATTGGCATAAAGAAAGTCAACATCAAATTAGACCACCTGAGAATCCACCATAGAAAAGGAGAGCAAAAATAAACACAACACTACCAATTCGAGTTGAATTAAATGAATTTTTGAAAACTTTGACAAGTTGACATGAAGCTGCTTGGGTTATATTAGCACCTGACTTCGTGTCGAGTTCTTTGGTCAAGTCAAACTAACTCAGGCCGATTTCCAAATTTACTCGATGAGTTGCACAACATTGCTTTCGACTTACATGCAGACTTACATGTCGATACACTCAAAAACACAGATGCACTGATGAAAAAGTGCGCTCCTTAGCAATGAAGGCATACCAAATTATGTATATCGACATAAATCTTTAGTTTTCACTCTTCAATGATTCAGTCCACGCCCGCAAAAAAAAATGATGCAATGCTGATCCAAAGAAATCAAACTCAGAAAAAAGGGAAATACCTGGGTGACAAGTGATTGTGGTGGCTGTGCATTTGTTGATGCATGAACCCCCATCGATGCATCTCTGCCATATACAGATAGACCCTGGTGAGGCTGTCTGTCCAAAGGAGGCAGATCGGCTGGCGGATAATGATTGTCATTTTGCCGTGGAGGCGGCATATATTGACGATTATTCCCAAATCCAGGACCCCCACCAGCATTTGGTGTGAAAACTTGAGGATGGCCCCAGGATTGGTGTGGTGGCATGTCCCGCTCCATTTGGGGATTTGGCATTTGCATCTGAGAAAAATTCTGATTATTCAATAAAGGAGGATAATTTCATTGGTTGTGATGTGCTTAGAACGTAAAAATAAGGGGTCACAAAGAAGTGTTCTTGGAAGACATTATGCTCTTAAGGATGGCTGAAAAAAAAAAAGGCAGACTTACATGCATTTCAAATACTGCAACGACACTGCGGTCAACTAAAAACTTCCGAAGATGAGATGCAATTAGTTCAACCCCTTTGTGCACACCTGTGGGCTCCCCTTGTATTTCAACAACTCTGTCATCTTGCATAGCAAAAACTGGTAGATCTTCTGCAACAATTCACTTCAATCATGAGAGACAGCAAAAATACCAGAAAATATATCGCAGCCATCATCTGATAAAAAATTACTTGAACTCATCAAACACAACATATGGAGTTCTACCACAATAATTGCATGAAGTTGTAGGAGGGCCGATGGACTATGCAAAATTAAAGAAAGCTGAAAGAAGCATAAATTGCAATCACTTCTATGGAACCTTGGTGATAAAGTATCTGTGGTAATATTGAGGATGGATAAGATGTCTATTTTGTCAGTGCAAATCTCAATGTCACTAACTAGGACTTCAAATGGTTTCTTCATTTGCAGCGGAGGCCTAAAAGTATAGACTCGTGCTCCCCACCTTCGGGATGGCCACTCAACTCTGCTCTTGGTTTCTAAGTTTCAGGGCCAGAATTTGAATCAAGCCTCAGAGAAACAGAACTTATTACAAACATAAACGAATTTCAAAACATATATGAAGGAAGAACATTGCACTGGTAAATTTAATCTCTGACATTCTCAATCATGCAGTAGAAAAAAGAGAAGACAAACCAACGGTCCACTAAGATGAACTTATCAATTTGACAGATTGTGTTCCTAAATAAGCCAGACCAAGGAAGAGTTTCTTAGAATAGGAGCATATGATGATATGATAATAAAAGGCTTAGCATATCAATCGCCAACAATTTCTCAGTTAACATGAGTAACCTATGGAAATCATTTCCATCCCTCATGCTAGGGATCTTTCACTAGAAGTATATTTAAATAAAGATGAATAAATGAGCAGGTAACCTATATCCTCTGGAATATGTGCAAAAGGAAAAACAAAAGAAATAAAAAGGAAACAAAAGATATATTACCACAAATGTTATCCTGATGAGTAAAAGAATCAAAGCAACGAGATAGCACAAGAAATTCAAAAAAGCAAAAGCTAGCAAAGAGACAACCCCAAATGGATAAAATACTTAAGCTCAAAAGGCAAGAACCAAACAGTATTAGATGAAATAGAATGTTCGAAAGAACACCTGGTCCAAGAACTCGAATGATACAATTAGAAGTTTCTTGAATAGATTTTATAGTGGATCCCTGCTTTCCAATCAAACTTCCAGCTTGTGTGGCCGCCACTAGTAAGCGTGTTGAAACCGTGCCAGCACCTGGAGGAGCACGAGGAGAATCACCATCTAACCCATCAACAATGCGTTTGTGAACCCTCAGCAGACCATCCATAGCAGGAGGAACAGAAACATCCAGCTCTTCTTTTGCTGAAATCATTACCTTTTGAAAGAGCAACAAATAGCAATAAGTCAGCGGCAGTACCCACTGCCTAATGTCTTGAACGCAGATACAACTACATGCTAGAAAACAACAATCTCAGATATGATTATTCATCTATTAAAGAAAAAGTTCTTCAAATCAACCTGCTCATCATTTTATTGGCAAAACACAAGAACAACTATAACATATAACTGACTGAGATAGCCCAACATTTCCTCCCTTTAACTCGTTACTGGGAAATGAAGTATGCAATCCCAATGTGACATACAAAAAAAGTAAAACAAATGCTCCAGGTATGTATTATGACCTGCATAATAAATAAAAATATCATTATTTATGCATCAATAGAGTATCTGAGCATGTCAAAATGGTTAGTTTCGTACTTCACCAACTTTATAGTGGCTTCCCAACCAGACTAGAAGTCTCTCGAATAGATTTAAAGCGACTCCTGTCTTCCAGTCAAACTTCCACCGTTACACGTCTTTTAGCATAGACGATTTAAATAAATTGTGGACGATGTCTAATCTATTTCTATCTACACAATTGACTTAATCAGTGGTCTTACGACAAGATTATCGCCAAAAAATAAGGATTGCCACTAGTCAGATCTAGATTGTGAGTTAATATATTACAAAGCCTCCAACCCCCACCACCCAAAGCCTACACGTCTTTTAGCATAGGCGATTTAAATAAATTGTGGATGATGTCAAATTATTTCTATCTAAACCTTTTTTCAGCACAATTGACTTAATCAATGGTCCTTTTTTCTGTTGGTCTTTTTTTTCGATCTTACGAAGAGTCGCCAAAAGATAAGGATTGCCACTACTCAGTACAGCTGTACAAGATTGTGAGTAACGGTATTACAAGTCTTCAATCCCCACCACCACCCCACCCTCCCCAAAGCCTACACGTCTTTTAGCATAGATGATTTAAATAAATTGTGGACAATGTCAATCTATTTCTATCTACACATTTGTCGGCACAATTGACTTAATCAGCGGTCTTACGAAGAGAATATCGCCAAAAGATAAGGATTGCCACTTGTCAGATCAGATTGCGAGTGACAGTTACAAAGACTCCACCCACCCACCCCCCCACCCCCAACCAGCCCCCGCATAGTAACAAAGTCGGGGTTCGGGAATTATTCGGTGGGGGTCTAGTTTGGGAAAAATCGGCCAAAGTCGGGAATACTTCTAGAAAAAAACATAAACAATAAAAAAATAAATTTAATAATTATAAAGAAAAAGTAACATGATACCAACCATAGCAATCAAGTCTAAGTTCGAGATAATTCATCAACAAAAAATGACAAAATTGGCAAATTTTAAAAATAAATCGATAAAAAATTGGTCAAAATATTAAATAAGATCACTAATTATAAATATTATAAACACATAGTTCATATAATAGATATTTATTCAAGATTTTTTTCAAAAAGTAAATAATTCGTGAAATTCGCAACTTTTTGAAAAAATCGTGAATAGTTCAATAATAAATCGTTCGACGAAGAAGTCTCATATTATTCAGTATTTTTTGAAAAAATTGGAAAATTTTGTTACTATGCTAAAGAGGGTTGACAAAGAATCTAAGGAAATCTTCAACTCCGGCAAACGGACTAGATTCCGCTAAGCTAGAGCTTGCCTCACCAATGGGGCTTCATAATCTTTTCATAGAGAGAGAGGGAAATATGTATAATAAAAAGATGTGTGTGTGTGTGTTTAAGTTCAAAGTACAACAATACAAAAGGGGCTGGTTTCCATACTACCCACACATTCGTATTTGGACTGGCTAGCTGGGTTCAAGCTCACAGATTTAAGCACGGAATGGAAGGGTTGGTACTTACCAGCCAAGATGCACGCAGGAACAGGATTGAGCTGCCCTTGCATCACTAAGGCTGAAGGAGTCTTGGTCCTATCCCAATCCATTGCCATCCGTACCCCCAAAGGATGTCCAAGTGAAAAGTTATGCTCACTAAAATTCCTACATTTATGGACTTGTATAGCTGGTTTTCTTTTGTTGATTCATCCAAACAATCCCGATTCAGATAAGGTAGATGCAACTTTGGAAAGGATCATACTTGCAATAAAGTAACACCTTAAAGATTAAGTCACAATCTCATCCATCATGACACTACTAATCCTTGCAAGCAAAATTTGGTACAGAGGGTGTCCCAAACCTTTCGAGGCAAGGACTAGTCCCTTCGGGTGTCCGCACCGACCCACTCAGAATTTTCCCTACAGATACCACGGTAAGTTGAGGAGTGGGAATTGAACACAACCAAAGGGAGCAAAATTTGAACCTTGTTAGCACCAAAATTAACTTGAGGTGCCTTACACTGATACCTTCCACACAAGCCAGGTGTTCATCCCCCTTAATTTTTTCTTATTTTGCATCAATAATCAGCAAATTATATTAATGAAACGAAAATACATAAGCAATATTAGAGTAAGTACAGGGAATTTACAAGCACGTAAGCTTGAAAAGGAAAGATAAAGAGTAACTACAATATTGAGCATAGATTGCCCCCGGATCTATGCCTTAGTAAGAACATCAACCCAAAAGACGATACTCACACTAGTAGATCACCCATATCTACTCCTACTAGCCGAATAGAGCATCATTCTAAGATTATGTATCTAATACACAAGCAAACAAGGGATAAGAGGGGGAGTCTTCAAACACTCTCTTATTCCTCTCTCCAAATCATCCACGAGATGGCCCTTGGGCAGGATGGACCATATCGCCTCCCGAGCACTATCCAAACTCACCAAAGACCAATAAGACAAGAAGTTTTGAAAGGAAGAAGGAAAGACTCAATTCCCACCTAACTAAAAAAGAAAATATCCCCAAATCCCAAACGCAATGGGGTAATGCAAAATCGAGCAATCCATCAACTCTTTCACATGGAAGCACAAAAAACAACAATTAGTCATCATTCACCCTCTTTTTTTAAGAGGTCACACATGAGAATCTTATTCAAAACTGCAGTCCATAAGAAGAAAGACATTTTAGAGGGCAAGCTAGGATTCCAGTCTTATGAGGAAAAATGTGTAAAAATGATTTCACTAAAAATCAACCATTGTGACCTCTAGACCAAACCCTACTATCCCTAGGTACGTGGAGGGGAGGTGCTAAGACACTTCAAAAGGCGAAGCATATCCTTAAGTTCCCAAATCCCAATCATTTAACTTCCACCTCAACCTTCAACACCATACCACCTCGTTTGACATTATCTCGTAACAATCCGCAACGGATGCATTCCCCCTAAAATTATTGCCACTCACTCACTATTATAATTCCCATGAAAAAGTCACAAATTGGAAGTTCATAGTTTGAATTTCATACATTCCAAGATTTGTACTTGTCATGGAAAATGCATATGTTGTCATTAAGAACTCTCCAACTGAAGGCAGAAAAATATAATCTTTTGTGGGATTTGCCTCTTGAACCAAATGTGTTGGAAGCAATCTATAAGTGGTGAAATCTCACCACTTATTTCACACCCCACACAAAGGGTGGTGTGCACTGTATGCATCGGATCACAACCCTGAGAAGGGTCGTGATCACTTCACATGTGCCGATGCACGTGTGCATCCTTACCGCCTTGGATTGAAACCAATCTAAGGGCAGCAAGGGGCTGCCCCAAATTAAAATCAAATCAAAGGGGGGCCCTTGATAGACCCCACTGTGGCAACAAGGAGCTCCCTTGCTGCCCCAAATTCAAATTAAGATAAAGGGGTCTTTAATAAACCCCACCGTGACAGCAAGGAGCTCCCTTGCTGCCCCAAATTCAAATTAAATTAAAAGGGATCTTTAATAGACCCCACCGTGGCAGCAATGAGCTCTCTTGCTGCCCCAAGGAGCTCCCTTGCTGCCCCAAATCCAAATTAAATTAAAAGGGGTCTTTAATAGACCCCACCATGGCAGCAAGGAGCTCCCTTGCTGTCCTCAAAGTAAAATTAAATCAAAGGGGTCCTTAATAGACCCCCACTGTGGCAGCAAGGAGCTCCCTTGCTGCCCAAATCAAAATTAAAACAAAGGTGTCCTTAATAGACCCCACTGTGGCAGTAAGAAGCTCCCTTGCTGCTCCAAATCAAAATTAAAACAAAGGGGTCTATGATAGACCCCACCTACCCTTGTTGCCCCAAATTAAAACAAGACAGATGGGTAGTAAGGAGTCCCCTTGCTGCCCCAAATCAAAATTAAACCGAAAGGGGTCTTTAATAGACCTCACTCTGGCAGCAAGGAGTTCCTTGCTGCCCCAATTGAAATTAAACCAAAGGGGTCTTTGATAGACCCCACTCTAGCAGCAAGGAGTTCCTTGCTGCCCCAATTGAAATTAAACCAAAGGGGTTTTTGATAGACCCCACTCTAGCAGCAAGGAGTCCCCTTGCTGCCCCAAATCTAAATTAAAGTGGTCATTAAATGACCCCACCTCGGCAGTAAAAATCCCCTTGCTACCCAAATTAAAAGGGGTCTTTAATAGACCTCACCTTGGCAGCAAGGTATCCCCTTGCTGCCCCAAATTAAAAGGAGTCTTTATTAGACCCCACCTAGGCAGCAAGGTGTCCCCTTGCTGCCCTAAATTAAAGGGGTCTTTAATAGACCCCACTTTGGCAGCAAGGTGTCCCCTTGTTGCCCTAAATTAAGAGGGGTCTTTAATAGACCTCACCTTGGCAGCAAGGTGTCCCCTTGCTGCCCTAAATTAAAAGGGGTCTTTAGTAGACCCCATCTCGGCAGCAAGGTGTCCTCTTGCTGCCCAAATTAAAAAGGGTCTTTAATAGACCCCACCTAGGCAGCAAGGTGTCCCCTTGCTGCCCAAAATTAAAAGGGGTCTTTAATAGACCCCACCTAGGCAGCAAGGTGTCCCCTTGCTGCCCCAAATTAAAGGGGTCTTTAATAGACCTCACCTTGATAGCAAGGTGTCCCATTGCTGCCCCTAATTAAAAGGGGCCTTTAATAGACCCCACCTTGGCAGCAAAGTATCCCCTTGCTGCCCCAAATTAAAAGGGATCGTTAATAGACCTCACCTCGGCAGCAAGGTGTCCCCTCGCTGCCCCAAATTAAAAGGGGTCTTTAATAGACCCCTTCCAGAGCTTCTTATCTTCCTGGCAGTCAGGCTTGATGGGCCTCCGTTTTGAGCACATTGGGTGTTATTTCCAGGGGCGGTTACTTGGTCTATATGGAAAGAGTACAATCGGAGGACTTTCGAGGATTCCTTCTTGTCTAGTGATAGAGTGGCTAAACGTGCTAGATCCCTCATTGGAGCCTGGACCTCAGCGAAAGGATGGGGAGAGATTGTGTTTCCGCCTTAGAGAGGGTTTTTTAGCTTTGTGCATGATCTAGTTTAGGTGTTCTTTGCTTGGGTGTTGTTCTTTGTATTCTGGTTCACTCTTTGTGAACCTTTGTACTTTGTGTTTGCTTCATTTTAATTTGATGACTTGTTTTGCTTATCAAAAAAAAGAAAAGGAGCTCCCTTGCTGCCTTAAATACAAAATGGCTAAAGGTCATGTTGCACTACCATTTAGCAGTCCAGTAATGGGTATAATACCCACTACCCACCCACGATCCAGAAGAGGAGGGTGAGGGATAGTCCCCACTCTCCCATGAAGAGGACAGGTGTCCTCTTCACAAAGAAGAAGGTAGTTAGAGGAGGTGGTTGTGAAACTACCTCCCCCATTAACTCCCATGATATAAAAGGTGGGAGTTAGTTCTGAAGATAGATCTCCCGAATCAAGCACCCAGAAATCGAAGGAAGAAAAGATTCCGAGAAGAGAAGAACTCCAACCAAAACAGCCAGAGCTCTAATGGAAGCTAGGCCAAACACCTATCCTTCTTCTACCTCCCTCCCTTTCTCTTTTACTTTGAAAGACCTCCTTTGGAGGCGACTGTAAATGCCGAAATGGGGAATTCGGCACCCCCACAAATGAATAAAACTACGCTTGTCTCTCTTTCTCTCTTCTTCTTAATCAGAGGTTTCCCTCATCAAGAGGGAGTAATTAACGGCATAGGTTTAATCATGTCGGAAATGGAGTTCACCCCACATAAAATAACAAACTCCGGTTAACAGAGGATGTTTGGACAGCGGAATTCAATCGCCTCACACACGAGTGAGGCAGTCGAAATTCGCTGTTACACAATCACATCAAACAACCTATTAGAAAAAACTCATTCAAGCCAAAAATCGCAAAAAATAAAATCTTTTTAAGCCACAACCAAACAATGAGGAAAAAGGTTATCATCTTTTGTGGGATTTGCCCCTTGAACCAAATGTGTTGGATATTAGAAACAACCCATTCAAGCCAAAAGTCGCAAAAAAAAAATCTTTAAGGCCACAACCAAACAATGAGGGAAAAGGTTATCATCTTTTGTGAGATTTTCCTCTTGAACCAAATGTGTTGGAAGCATGGGTTAAAAAAGGTCGAAACCAATACGTATTGGTTATGGTAAGAGGCACTTCATTTCTATCGTCAAATTTTGGGAATTTCATAAGACTCAGCCAAAACCGATAAGTCGGGCAAGTCCTACCGATACGTATCGGTTCCAGTCGAAGGACTCGTTCGACGCCTTCAAAAGGTAGGGGTTACCAACTTACAATAAACCCTAAAAATCACCTCTACGTTTTCTACTTGGTATTGACTTTAGAAGTATGTTTCTATTTTCTCCTCATCTTCTACCTTAGTTTTTCTTTTTCTTTTATTTAAATTCTTCTGATTTTTAGAAAATTTTCCAAACAATATATAAAAAAAAAATATCGGCAATACGTATCGGTTTTGGTTGGGGCCTCTACAGTCCCCAAAACTGAGTTTTTAAACCTTGGTTGGAAGCAATCAAATCAAATACCCTATTAGAAACAACCCATTCAACCCAAAAGTTGCAAAAAAAAAAATCTAAGGGCCCAACCAAACAATGAGAAAAAGGATTATCAACGATGTCTTAGTTCGCCTTCTAAATAACAAACGTTCGCAAAATGGAAGATTTATGATCAAACTAAGTGTCGAAAACCAAAATAGATAGCTTTTAAGGTCTTAATAGAGCCTGCTTTCCTTATCCGTGAGGAGCACTAGACAAATAGAAGGATAAATTGGTAACACGATAAGTAAAAAAAATAAAAAGTTATTTGCATGCGCTATAAAATCTTTTCATTCACTGCAGCCCAAGTTCCTCAAGTTTAGGGTGTTAGGTTGAGTGATTCATTCTAATGAGTTACATGATTGGTGTGAAAACCCTCTTTGCATGTGGATCACAATGAGATTTCCAAGGCATTATTGACATTAAAAAAAAAGATTCCCACCATTGTTGGCATCAAAATCACACTTTCTTGTGACCTACTTTTCTTCTAAAGTTGTAGGCATTCCATGTGTAAAAGATATACTCTAGCTAATTGCAAGAATCAATCACCATGAGTTGCATCTATAAGTTTTTGTTCTAACAAAAGATCCCACTTGGCTGCCTAACATTCATAATGTTTTTTTTCCTTGTTCTTTTGAATTAGTCTAGGGATACTCTCAAAGTGTACTCCCAAATCCTAACTGTTTATCTCAATTATTAAACTGTTAGGATTAGAGCTGATGTGGCATTAGAAAAGACCAAATAAGCCAATTCAAATCCTGGCCCTTAGTAGTTAGTTATAAACGGTTAGGATGAGGGAGTATATTTGGGAGTACACTTTAGGAGTATCCATAGACGGACTCTGTTCTTTTTTCTCCATCAAGTGAAACACAGCATTTTAATTTTCCTTCTTTTTTTACCTTTACTTTAAATTTTTAATGAATAACGTAAATTGTAATAAGAAGAAAGGCTTTACAGGTAAAGGGGAATGACAGTATTCCCCATAAATATAATGAATCCAACACCTAGTCAGGAGTTGCTAAAAACAATTTGACTCCATCTATTCATGAAATCCATACTATTTAGACCCAAGAATTTGTGGAGAAAGGTTGCCCATTGGCTCAAGCTCCACCTGATGGAGAAGCACAACTTGGGAAGGAAGACTTGGATCCTTAAAAGATCTTTTGTTCCTTTCCCTCAGAATAACCTGACAAACTGCATATAGCAGCAACTCCCAAGGTATGTTACCACTTCTGCTGAAAACTCATTTGGGCCAGCAAAGAAAGATGTTATTCGCCTCCTTACTCCTTAGTAAGAAGCCCATATACCCAAATAAACATTGTTACCTAGGCACTTCAGTTTTTCCAAATTTTGCCGTGCCGACACCTTAGCTCGGCACAACACTCCTTGGAACGTGCCTATACCGTGCCATGGTAACATCAGCATTATGGTTAGGCACGTGGTGCTTCAAGTATGACGTGTCATTTCATATATATATATATATATATTAAATTGCTAGAAAAATTTTGTCAAGTTGTGTAGCCTTTTGGGCAACATAAAGGAAAACTTACTAGGAGAGCAGGGCACCAACGATGGTCAATAGGTACTTCTCTCTCTCTCTCTCTCTCTCTCTCTCCATCTCTCTTGTTTTCTCCTCTCTATTCTCTATATGAGTATTTTCTTGTAACTTTGGTATATACTTAAAAATAAATTGAGGAGAGGTGGCCCCCTCTCTCTATCTCTACTTATTATTTTCTCTATATTTTTGAGTTATAATATATATATATATATATCATTTCAAAAAATCTACATGTCCGTGCTGCCATATGGGAATTTCCAGAGCTTGGCGTGCCGAACACCTCTAGACATCTGCATATTTGGCACCAGTACCACGTGCCTAGGTAACACTGCAAATAAGGATAGGAAGGAGCTCAGAAATACCTATGCCATTGGACAATGGAACAATAAATGATTCAAATCCTCCTCTACCTCTCTACACGTTGCACCTGTTTGGAATCTCCAATCCCCGATTTCTCAAATGATTGACAGCGAGAATCTTGTCCAGTGCAGATGTCCGGATGAATGTGTGTACCTTTGGAACGGCCATGGCCTTCCAAATCTACCTGAACTGAGGTCTTCTGATGAGCTCCTCATTCTCCTTTTCTGATGCATACTAGTAGAAGTCTTATGGTAGTGAATTTCTCCTTGGGATTGCCTTCCAAATCTGACAGCCTTCTCTGTCTAGGCCAATGCTTACTTCACTCATAACTCAACCTATCTAGAAGTTGAAGGCACTCTTCCAACTCTCTTTATCTAAGATTCCTGATTAACAAAGGGCTCCAAACTATCTCCCTATTCCTCCTCTCGAATAAGTCATAGATTAGAGCCTCCTTAGACAGGACTAGGTTATAGAGACGTGGGTACAACTCACAAAATTTCCCGACACTGCTCCAATCATCTCCCAGAATCAAATCCTTTTTCCCTTACCCACCACGAAACTGGTTTGCTCTAGAAACCTCTGATACACCTTCATAATGTCCCCGACACCATATAAGCAAGTGACTTGGACTGGGTCCTAATTCCTATGTGGCACCCTGAACTTGGCCACACTACCCCTTTTCCTTTTAATGACACCAGTTCATTACAACAAAAAGAAAAGAAAGTTGAAGCTACTGGAGAACTCAATTCAGAATCTCACACCATTGTCTAATAGCAAACAAATGGCAAATACTACATTGGAATCTAAACTCCAAACCCCATGATCTTCCCCTTTAAAATGAAAGAATACCTTTTAAGGCAGAGGGGGGATTGGTTTGATAGGAGTCACAGTGGGGATGCCTCTGATTTCACATTTTCAGTATGTTGATGATACTTTCATTTTCCTTGATGCATCCTGGTAGCAAACAACAAATATAAGGGCTGTCCTAAGATGTTTAAGGAGACCTCTGGTCTTCATAATAACTACAAGAAGAGCACTTCGATCAGAATTGAAAATGGAGAACATTGAATACTCAAAGGTGCTCAAAGTTCTGGATGTACTATCAGAGTATCAGTAGCTTTTTCATATCTTATCCCGGTCTCTCAATTAGGGCCTGTTGGCTAGCAAATAGTGTTTGGGATCTAGTGATAAAGAGAAGATTTGGTAGCTGGAACAGGAGCTACATCTCCTATTAAAAAAAAAAAGGAGCTACATTTCTTTAGGGGATAGAACCACCCTAACTAAATATGTTTACGCCAGTTTACCCATCTAATATCATTATATGTCAATGTTCAATGTTCATGATATCCACCACACTTGCTAAACATCTTAAAAAGTCCAAAGACTTCCTATGAAATGGTAATGGGGGAAAAAAGGAAATTCTCACCTTCTCATATGAGATTGCAGCTTCCCTCCTAAGAAGTTCAGTGGTCTTGGATTCAAGATAGTAAGGACTAAGTGAGGACCATAAATACGGAACAACTCAGGAAATTGCTTTGGCTATTCAGCATGGAACACTCAACACTATGGAGGGTCATTGAGGTCAAATTTGGACTACAAACAGTGACTTGGATCCTCAAATAGTTTCTTCATATCGCAGAGGGTAATTAAAGGGATAATGGATGTTTAAGGCAACTTTGTTCAGCATACTAGCTTTATGGGGGCAATGAAGAAAAGATTGAATTTTAGAAGGATTATTGGTTTGGGGATGGTCATCTTAACGAAATCTTCCCTACTCTTTATAACTGGTCCACTACAAAGATCTCACAGATTCTTCATGCATTGTGGCTGACACCCATTAATGATTCCCATACCTTACAAAGTCCTATTTAACAAGATATCTATTTTGATAAGGATAATTGATAATTCATTCAAAAGAAAAGAGGAAAGCCCCATTTTATCAAAAAAGAGAAAAAAAAAATACTATCAATTACAAAAGGATAGCCCAAAACTGTGACACGTAAGGGCAATTTACAAGATTTGAATTCATAAAACTTTCTGAAACATCTGTAGCTAGACAATAAAACACAAGACAATACAAGCACAACCCGTGTTGCCACAGAAGAGCAGCCATGCATTAGTTGCCAATAGATCCAAGGGATTCTAGCAGCCATGAAGTTCCTACAGGGCTTAGAATCTAAACAATAACAGCAACAGATCAGGAAAAAAAAGTTGCAGAACATGTTTCATCTTAAAGAATGGCACGTTTCTATCTACCATTCAGGGGTGACTCCGTGACACTCTCAATAGTTGAATATGATTTTAAGAGTGAATTGAAGATCTAAAAGCAAACAGATGATGTCATTCCCTCTAAAGATTAAAGAAAATGACAGTGAAATAGAAAGATTAATTTTCTACAGCCATCAAACATGACATGCCAACATAAAATGATACCAAAAACACAAAATGCTTTCTTGATATGATCTAATGAATATTTACGCTGCTAGCAAGAAATTAACTAAACAACTGAGAAATTGCCAAAGATAATAAGTGATTAGAATTTAAGGAAACTGAAAAAGCAGCAAAACTAAATAAACACCAGCTGATTGATCTATAGAGGGACGATGGTCAGGGACTCGGAACAAATAATAAGCATCAATCAGACCTGGAGTAATAACATAAATTTCTCCTGGGGAATAGACAGTCCTACAGAAAAAGACTTACAGCTCTTTCTGAGGTCCCTGGAGGACCATCAAGAATCTTAATGCGAGCCCTTGTCTCCTCGCACATTCTCTTAATGAATTCTCCTTTGCGGCCAATAATACCACCAACCTTTTGAGCAGGAACCAACATCCGGAAGACACTCTCTCCAGGCCATCCAGGCCACCTCTTTTCATCATCCTGAACTCCTGAATCATCATGGCCTTTTTGTTGAGGGTGTGAGTTCCCAGGCATACCAGATATGTCATGTTCACCAAAATTTTCCCCATGTTCAGCCATAAAGTGTTGTACTGAACTGCGGCAAACATGGAAAATAATCAATAAAATTGTCCAATA
Organism: Tetracentron sinense; assembly: GCA_015143295.1. Classification (NCBI taxonomy): domain Eukaryota; kingdom Viridiplantae; phylum Streptophyta; class Magnoliopsida; order Trochodendrales; family Trochodendraceae; genus Tetracentron; species Tetracentron sinense. The sequence goes on from CM026566.1 coordinate 30,182,966, forward strand.
GCAAAACAAGCCATACTACTACAACTACCATGCCATCTTTTTTTTTTCTTTCTGATAACAACAATAGTAGAATATTCTACAAGTGAACCAAGTTAAAGAAAACCTACGCATAAAAGCAATCCCCAAACATTATATAATAATAAATAACAAAATAAAGGACATGTTATTCTTTAGATCATGGTAGGTGCTTTATATAATGCTTGTTCTTAAAGAAGACATTTCAATCTTCATCAAATGTAGGGAGATTTAAAATCCTTGATCTCCCTTTTGGGATTGATTTGGGTTTTCCCATGAGATGCCATGTGGCTGCTTGGCAAAAAAGGGGAAAACATCTTTGGAAGATTCAGCCCTTGCATTATTGGACTGGGAAAACCATCAATAATCTCACATGGAACTCCTTTAATAACCATCTCCGACAATATAATATAAAACCTAGGATGTTTATGACTCTGCTCATCTTGACATTTCACCTCTAATTAACCAGCTCAACAAGCTGTTCCACTATCACTATGCCCATTGGATCTGGGTAAAGCTTTATCTCTCTTGTGGATCTATTAGGCCATGTCATCCAATTCAAAGGGGTGGTGACTGGTGAGTGATTTGGACCTCCAATTTGGAAGGAGAGAAATGAGAACATTTTCGATGAACAAGCTTTCCCCAAGGAAAAATTGTAGTTAAAATATAATAAAACTCCCGATTTTTTGGTATCTCCCTTGAAGGAATTTGAAGGAGCCAACATGACTATTTTCCTGCTAGCTAAAGGGGGTCTTTCTTGAGCTTTATCTTTTGAGTTCAGTCTCTTTGTTGATATCAAGCGAACTGCAGAGCTAATTATTAGTTTGTTCTATCTTCAACAAACTCTTAATTCATATATCCAGAAAAATTGAAGAAAACTGAAATCTGTATGACTTAAACCAAACAGCAAACTCAAGAGCTAAAATTCTAGTTAATCTGCACACCCCATATTGATACGAATCATACGATTACCAAACATCACAGCCCTTGTAACAAATATTTTTTTCAAAAATTCATGAATTATTCACAAATTTTTGGGTTTCCGAATAATTCGCCAAATTATTCTCTCCGTCTCTCTCTCTCTCTCTCTCTATTCCTGAATTTGGCAAAAATACTACTTATTTTGTTTTTTTTTTTTATTAGATTGTTCTGTATATTTTTATAATTATTTTTCTCGAATTTTTCCAAACTTGACCCCTGCCGAATTATTCCCGAACTTTCTCACTATGATCACAGCTTGAAACAAAATTTTACATAAAAAAAATATATAGTTTTTAACTAACAAATATTCTAAAAATCAGTCACTACTTCAACTCAAAATTATAAAAATTACATTGCATTTAAATTCACGTCCAATACAAAGTTGATATTTCTCTTCTAATGTAGCTCAAGTGAAATCCATATCAGGTTTGAGCATTTATCTTCTTCGTTTTTTTTTATCGATAAAGAGACGGATATATTAATCAAAGGAAGATCCATATCAAGGTTGAGCCTTTATCTTAATAGGTTCTTGATAATGCTATTCTCGTTATGGGTGACATAATAAATGAATAGAAAGAATTAAGGCACAAGAGCGTAATGGTACACTAAGAAGAAAAAGTTTCCCCGCGTACAAAAGCAGAACATCGAAATCATTCTCCCTCATTAAGGCTAATGAGGAAACATGCAACAAATACCAGCCCCTAAAAGCATAATCCAAAACACTCTCGATTTGGTAAGCATTAAAAGGAAATTTGGACATTACAACTAAAGAACTATATATCATCCTTAAAATCCTACATCATTATGAAATTTGAATCAAGAATGAGTTTTCTTCCTCACCATGATGCACAAATTTACATACAAAGTATCATACTAAAGGATCCCATAAATGTAGGATTTGTAAATTTAGATACGCGTATAAACAAACCACAAAAAGGTGATAATTTTATGTATAGGGTTGACTTTGAACATATATCTAGTGACAGTGACACATCTAATTTGGAACACTATATTTTCTCCCCAAAGAAAAACTATCGAAAGAGGTAGAAATTGAACCTAAGGTGAAAGTAAAATCTCGCACACATTATACCTATAGTGTTATGCACAATTCATGCATCCAGAAGAAAAAGTATAATAAGTGACAATGTTGAACCAACGGACTGTTAGAATCTGGCACACATCAACATGAATGCTTTCCAAATCCGAAGACCCGTGCAGCAAAACTTCCCTTATGCTTTTGATCCAAGTGGGAGATTGAACTCATAAATGGAAAAGAGATGTATTAAGCTCAGTTTATTCCAACAAAACTGACTGCACTAAAATCCCATTATGGGTCATCGAGAAAAAATCATATGAACCTAATAGCATTGCCTCTACGTGTAAATGACTGACCATCTAACAAGTAACAACCAAACTACCGAAAAATTAAACGCAAAAGATATAAGAACTAAAAATAGAAGAAAACACTCGCAGCAGAAATACAAAGGAAAGGGAGGAAAAAACAAGCTTTTATAGCTAAAACCCAGATGCCCAAAACCCCAAAATCTCAATACCCACCAAGCTTCTATAGCTAAAACCCAGATGCCCAAAACCCCAAAATCCTATAGCTAAAACCCAGATGCCCAAAACCCCAAAATCTCAAAACCCAGATGCCCAAAACCCCAAAATCTCAAAACCCAGATGCCCAAAACCCCAAAATCTCAAAACCCACCAAGCTGATACCTCTGCATCGTTGAGTAATCATATTTCAATCCTTTCTATGACAGAATACAGACATGAAAACAAATTTATTATATAGAACAATGCTGAGTGAACTTAAAGAAATCGAACTATAAAACACAAAAGAATTCCAAGAAAGTGGTAAAGAACAAAAGTAGATAGTAAATGAAAAGCTGACATGAAACCCTAGAAATCAAAATGTTAGGTTGTATCTACTTACAGGCTACAGGGTTGTTGAAGATAATAGCTATTCGACAGAGCAACAATGGCGAATGGCTGTACGGAATGGAAAATAAATATTAAATAATGGCGAGAGTTCAGTTCAGTCACAAACTTTGGGTTACCCTCTGTTTCTTCGCACACGCGCTTCTGCTCCCGACGGGTCAGCACTAACTTAGGGTTACTGCTACTCACATCACATGTCTCATTAATTTTTGAGTCGGGCTATAGCTACTCTCAAATCCTAATTGACTATGGCTCAAGATTTGACTTGTCTTATTTTATTTTTATAATTGAATTAAATAGTTAAGATTTGAAAGAATATTTGAGAGCAGAGCTTGGAAGTACCATAGTCTTAAACACTTAACTTTTAAGATTAAATTTTAGGGTTAATGGTTTTTTTGGGGGAGGAGGGAAGGGTTGAGTGATACGTGTTATAAGCTGTAGCAAGTGGAGGGCTGAATGATTTTTATTTTTTTTTGGGGTAACATAGGGTGTCTCAAAGGTTTCAGCTAAGGATTAATCCCTTTGGAGATCCACACTGACCCACTTGAAACTTTCCTTACAGCCATAAGGGTAAGTTGAGGAGTGGGAGTTGAATACACGATCACAAGAAAAACCTTGGGACGTTAGCCAATTACACCAAAACCTTATGGCCCATTCTCAACGGAGTGCAGCGCTATGTACTTTTCTAACAATCATTAATTGTGGTTAAGAGTCCGCTCACTCCTAGGAGTCATAAATCTAACCTTGACTCTTAAAATAATATTAAGAGTTGCACATCGTAAGAACTTCTTGTGCAATTCATGCCTATGTTTTTTTTTTTTCCTTCATTTCCATTTCAACATGTTCTGTTGACATTTTATCAAAAGAAAAATAACCTTAAACAGTTAAAATTTTTAAATTTCTTAAAGAAAGTTTTTAAAAAAAAAACATTGGCTTTGTGAGTGCAACTATACAGTTTTGATATGGCGAGGGCCAAACCAAATATGATCTCAAAAAATTTGACAAGAAGCTCAAAATCCAAGAGACATGTTTGCATTTTCCAGTGTTGATTAGCTATAGTACCTATTGTAGCCCGAAGGGTTATAACAAGCAAGTATGCTATTTGGTTTTCTGTCCCTTTGTACCCTATGAGCAAAGATGCTAGAATTTGATCTAGAGACCATAATAGTCGATTCTGAGTGAGATCACTCCTATATTCTATATGGTCAGTACTTACATATCCTTTCTTCATAGACTTATGTAGAATGCATGTATTCCCTCTAAGGTATCTTCCTTCCTATTTTTAAATACGATTCTTATTTATGATCACTTAGAAAAATAGAAGATGGAAGATGAAAAATCGTTATTTCATGTGTCTTCAAGCGGAAGAGACAATGGATCACTTAATGTTGCATTGCCCTATTGTGGGTTTGATTTGGAGCTACTTTCTATCCCGAGTATGAGTGTATTGAGTTTTCTCTTCTTTCTTTTACAACTTCTTATCAAATGGGTATCTGATAATTGTGGATAGAGTGAATATGATAATTTGGGTGGCTCTTTCTAAGGTCATTTCATGAACGATAGAGAAAGAGAGAAACAAGAGAGTATTCAAGGATTCTCCCTCTTACTTTTCTCGCATTTGCTTGTGGATGCGTTTTCTGGTCTTAAAATGGACTTCGATTCAACATGCAAGATGGATATAGGAGCCTTATTGGGATGAATTTTGGATAAGCTTGGCATCTCACCTTTTTAGCATAAGGGGTGCATTTCATGCTTTTGTTTTGTTTTTTTTTTCTTTTTGAATTTACACTCTTGTGAAATCCTTATTGTACATTATATATTATTGTAGCTCTATTTTGATTAATATATCCTCATCATTATCGATGAGAAAAATTAAAAAAAGTTTAAAACATGAATATTTAAATATTTTTTTAGGAGATGTGTTACAATTAAAAAAAGTCATCTATTTTGATTTTTTTTATTAATGGTGGCCAATAGGATTCCTGTGGTCTGAAAGAGGGGCTAATGCTAATCCACACTCAGAGGAAATCCTGGGGATTATGAATCTCGTCCCTTTTTTTGTGCCACATGTCTCCCTTTTAACTTCTTTTAATTGTGGTTAAGATTTGTTGATCCTTAGGGTCAAAGCATATAAGCTTGGTTTAACCATAGGTCAAGGACAATTAAAGGGATTTATGAGGGCAAGGAGCATCCCTCCCCTCGTTGCACATGGAGGGGATTATTGCTCAATCCAAAATCCGAACTCTTTCTAAAGGTTTTTTTTTGGGGGGGGTCTAGAGATAACTCTTTCTAAAGTTGTTGATGGCACGTAGACTAAGGTTTGAGCTCTCACAGCCTGATCATTTTTCAAATTATGGTGTGTTTTTAGGGAAATTTAATACCTTATCCTTGTATTTGTTTGGCAAGCGTGTATCATTTTCTGCCTACACTTAATTTCTTTCTCCACATTATTGATAACTAGATTAAATCTATACTACTACTATATAACACACTTAAAGTGTAGTGTTTGCATGTCATATATGTCTTTCTCTTGATGCCACATAAGACTCTTCTTCATTTTTGATGTCACATCAACAAATTAAAATAATAGGTGAGACCCACAAATTTCTATCATACATGATCTTCATTTACCTCTTTTCTTTCCTAAAATTTCTCTGATTATTTCTCTCTTTAAAAACGATGTTCCTTGCAAACCTCTGTCCTCCCCTCATTGATTGTGGTAGGTTTCTGTTATATAATCATAATTAATTAACATTATTATATGTCTACAATAATAGAGATTGAGGTGAAGATGAGCTACATGTTTCTACATCTATTTATACTACTACCATTTATCTATATCTATCTATACTACTACTATATAACAGTTATAATGTTTAGTTATAGTATTTCTATGGATGTCACCTATGTCTTCCTCTTGATGCCATGTAGGACTCCTCTTAATTTGTGAGGCCACATCATCAAACTAAAATCAATGGGTGAGACCCACAAATTTCTATCATGATTTTCATTTCCTTGTTATCTTTCCTAAAAAATTTCCCTCATTATTTCTCTCTAAAGACAATGTTCCTTGCAAACATTTGTCCTCCCCTCATTGATTGTGGTTGCTCCCCTATTAATCAAAATTAATTAAAACTATTATATTCTTACAATAATAGAGATTGAGGTGTGTATGAGCTATATATTTCTACAATTTCATATTAAATAAACAATTTGATGTAAAAATTTTGTATCGAAAGAATTTAAGAAATTTATCAAATATACATAACATATCTTAAAATTTATTTTATTTATTATACTCTTTAGTTATTATCCTTTTTTTTTTTTTCATTTTCTCGTATATTGTACAGGGTGTTTGCTAGTTTATAGAGAATGTATAATATTTTAAAGAGCATCAACGTGAATGCATAATGACTACTTTTCAATAGGACACTTTGTAGATTTTTTATATGTTTTTTTGATTGAATAAAAATATAATTATCAAGAAGCCGATAATGAGTTTTTTTTTTTTAACCCGGGGTATCCCCAACCCTTAGGGTAAGGATTATGTCCAAAAATAGATTGAGAATTCATGGAAGTAAAAGAATATGGCAATTGAACATCTTGATATTAAATGAAATGAGGTCCAACAATTATTCATACACCAAGAATCGAGTTCGACGAAAGGCTTGCGGCTATTTTTCAACAGAGCACTGTATACACCGAGAATCGAGCTCAATGAGAGGCTTGCGGCTACTTCTCAATTGGAGCATTGTATAGATGTTCTGTTTCTTGTGTGGTTGTTTTCCTTAATAATGATAAAATATTTAGAACAAACCCTAAAATTAAGGCCATATAACTCCTTTTCTTGTTCCATGCTTACATGTAGACGATAAGTTCAAGAGTGCAAATAAATGTTGTTCCAAAATACCTGTAAATCCTAAATCCAGAAAGGCAAACCCGGAAAATCACGAACAATACTGCTACCACGAACTCAGAAATAATCCTGCACTTGAAAATTGATTAGCAACTCGATAGCTCTTGTGAAGTGAGGCGCGGATCACGTCGCTCTCTTTAAGACAATTCGCGCCCCCACAGATGCAATGGGTTGTTGGTCACGATGTCTCCCAGGATACAACAGCTTCACAGATCTATTCCTGACAGTAGAAAATGCACCCTCTACTATCGTACACCACTCTGTATTCTTAGCCCAGCAAACTCGAAAATATAAAAAAATACCTCAAAACCAGAGGAAGAAAAGAGATAAACTCGTATATACTAGCTTGCTTTTTAGAAGAACCCAATAAAAAATTCTGTGTATATACCTGTATAGAAACCCTCTTTATATAGATTTAGGAAATAGTGAGAAGTCTATTGATTTCCAAAACTGAATTTTTAATACCCGAAATTAATCTAATTAATTACCACAACGGTAATAAAACGGGAATAAAATAATTACTAGTAATTAGAGGTATGCCAAACGGTAATAAAACGGTAATCATGATTAATTAAAAAATTAATAATAAACATTGTATAAAAATAATATTTTATCAATGACCCAACCCAACCCGACCGCCCGCCCGACTCGGCTCGGCTCGGCTCGGCTCGGCGCGCGCGCGTGTGTGAGTTATAGCATAGTATAGTCACAATGTGCAATGGGTGGGTAGACAACAAATTCAAAGGCCCTTGAAGGCCCAAGCCTTCTTCCAACTCTCTTTCTTATAAAGAGGTAAAACTATTCATAGTTTTTCCATGTGGGACTAAAAGAAACACACAAACTTAAAAAACAATGTTTTCCTTTAGTTTTGAATCACACCAAAAAAACACAACAATCCCCCACTTGATTCAAAAACAATAATAATAAAATTAGCATATCTGGGTAAGATTAGATTTAATGCATAAACAAAGGTGTCACGTAGATTTGAACCTTTGTATAGTTTAAAGTAAAATTCTCACCAGATACTCAGTTACCATAGATCATAAGTCTTGGTATTCAAAACTGAGATCTTTAGTGATGAGTCTTTATACTTTAAACACATTAACTCTTACAGAGTCTACAGGTGTCTTAACCAGCACTTTTCGGTCATGTGCTTTTATCCCAGTTTAATAAGTGCTCTAGAGAAATAGCCAATTTCTCATATGAAGCGGCCCCACTTCCACACTTATATAGGTGAGTCTATCAAGGATGCCTATGTGACTCCACATCCCACTCAACAGAGCTATAGATCTCATTAAGAGAAAACCCTCAGCCTCTAATCGTCACATACTTTATGCACTATTTATACCATAGGAAAGGACTAGAAGAATAATAATATTATTCTACTTTTATAGTGCTTTCACCTCAAACCACTCAGTAACTCGTTCTTCCCATTAAACCTGTTCTTGGGATCTCCAGTCTTCAGGTTGGGTATCCATTACAGTTGGTTTATTTTTAATTGGCTTAAGTCTCATTCCCTTTGATGTGGTCCACACTTTTTCCCTTACTAAACCTTTAGTTAAGGGATCTGCCAGATTTTCAGGTGATCTGATTTCATTGACAGATATAACTCCATCTCGTAGGAGTTCTCTCAAACATGCATGTTTTCGACGTATTTGTCGAGATTTCCCATTATACTGAGTATTATTAGCTCTTCCTATTGCAGCATTGCAATCACAATTAATTTTAATAGCTGAGACTGGTTTATTCCAGAAAGGAATATCGAACAAAAAGTTCTGAAGTCACTCTGCTTCTTCTCCCGCTAAAGAAAGAGCTATTAATTCTGATTCCATAGTGGAATTTGACAGAATTGATTGTTTCTTGGATTTCCAAGAAACTGCACCACCACCAATGGTGAATATATAGCCACTTGTTGCTTTATATTCATCAAAGACAGAATTCCAATTAGCATCACTATATCCTTCTAATACAGGAGGATATCTTCCATAGTGAAGACCATGATCCATAGTTCCTTTTAAATATCTAAGAACTCTGCTAATTGCATCTCAATGTTCCCTACTAGGATTACTAGTGTATCTACTTAATTTTCCAACTGCATATGCAATATCCGGACGAGTACAATTCATAGCATACATTAAGCTTCCAATAACACTAGCATAATCATTTTGGTTTATACTATCTCCTTTATTAGGTGATAGGTGAATACTAGGATCATAAGGAGTACATACATGACTATAATCATAATGATTATACTTTATTAATAATTTTTTAATGTAATGAGATTGAGATAAAATTATCCCATCATCTCTCCTTATTATTTTAATTCCAAGAATTAAATTTGCTTCTCCAAGATCCTTCATATCAAATTGGGAAGACAAAAATTCTTTTGTCTCATTAATGATTTTATGATTTGAACCAAAAATCAGTAAATCATCTACATATAGACAAATGATAACTCCACAATCACCATTAAAATTGTAATATATACATTTATCACTTTCATTTGTACTATATCCATGAGATATTAACACTCTATCAAATTTCTCATGTCATTGTTTTGGGGCTTGTTTTAAACCATATAGTGATTTTACAAGTTTACACACTTTATTAGATTGTCCAGGAACAATAAATCCCTCTGGTTGGTCCATATAAATTTCTTCATCTAAATCACCATTCAAGAATGCCGTTTTTACATCCATTTGGTGAATGATTAAATTATGAATAGATGCAATAGCAAATAGTACTCGAATAGAAGTAATTCTTGATACAAGTGAATATGTATCAAAATAATCTGTTCCTTCTTTTTGCTTAAACCCCTTGGCTACCAACCTAGCCTTATATTTTTCTATTGACCCATCTGCTTTAAGTTTCTTTTTGAATATCCACTTACAACCTATAGTTCTAGTTCCAGGAGGAGGATCAACTAGTATCCAAGTGTGATTGGACATTATTGAATCCATTTCATTTTCTACAGCTTCTCTCCAAAAAGAAGAATCATGTGACTCAAATGCCTCCTTTAAAGAAATAGGATCGTTCTCTACCATATAGGTATAAAAATCAGATCCATAATCTTTACTCTTTTTAACTCTTTTACTTTTCCTATGCTCAATTTCAGCCTCATTTGAATCGATTATTTCAAGATTTTTAGAATTAGGATTTTGGTTTATTAAACCCCCACTATTTGAAGAATTAAAAGGAAAAAGATTTTCAAAAAAATCAGCTTCCCTTGATTCAATAATCACATTATTTTCAATATCTAAAAATCTATATGCTTTACTATTTATTGCATAACCAATAAAAGCACATCTCCTAGATTTAGGGCCTAATTTATTTATTTTAGGATCATTAAATCTAACCATTGCTAAACATCCCCATGTTTTAAAATAACTTAAATTTGGTTTTCTCCATTTCCAAATCTCATATGGAGTTATTTTAGATTTTTTACTAGGTATTCTATTTTGAATATAACTAGCAGTGATTAGGGCTTCTCCCCATAAATTTAAAGGTATGCCTGAGCTGTTAAGCATTGCATTAACCATTTCTATTAATGTTCTATTTTTTCTTTCAGCAACTCCATTTTGCTGAGGAGTATAAGGAGCAGTAACTTGGTGTATTATTCCACTTGATTCACAAAATAAATCAAATTCATTAGAGGTATATTCACCTCCTCTATCACTCCTTAATATTTTAATTTTTAAATTTAATTGATTTTCAACTTCTGCTTTATAAATTTTAAACATATTTAAAGCTTCATCTTTAGATCTAATTAAATACACATATGTATATTTAGATTTGTCATCTATAAATGTAATAAAATATTTTTTACCACCTCTTGTGACTGTTTCTTTTAAATCACAAATATCAGTATGAATTAGGCCTAGAATATCTGATGATTTGTCTACTTTGTGAAAAGATTTTTTTGCTATTTTTGATTGACTACAATACACACATCTATCAAAAACAGTATCATTTAATTTAGGAATTATTCCTAAATTACTCATAGTTTTCACATATTTTTCATTTGTATGTCCTAATCGATTATGCCAAAAATTAACTGAACACACAATATAAGCAGAAGAAATTTTATTGCTTAAAACATTAAGTTTAAACATGCCATTGGCTGCATAGCATTTTCCAACAAATTTTCCATATTTGGAAATTACATAGTTATCAGACTCTATTATTTGTTTAAATCCAGCCTTATTCAGAAGATAGCCCGACACCAAATTTTTCCGCACATCTGGAATGTGAAGAACGTCCTTCAGAGTCACAGATTTCCCTGAAGTGAAATCGAGAGTGATATCTCCAACTCCAACAACTTTAGAGGTTGAGGAGTTCCCCATCTGGACATCATGGTTGCTTTTGACAGCCTCATATTTTTTAAATAAATTTCTGTCATAACAGACGTGCCTCGTCGCACCTGTGTCTGCCCACCAACCCTCACTGAAACCCATCATGTTGATTTCAGTGATCATAGCAACTAAAGGTTCTTCCACCATATTTGCTTGAGAATAATTCTTTTTCCGGAATTGACAATTCTTAGCAAAATGTCCAGATTTTCCACAGACGAAACATCCACTCGATTTTGAGCTTTCTCCTGTCTTCTGAAAAGGTTGATAAGGCTTCTTATTTTTCATAGGCTTCTTGTTGGTTTTCAAGAATTTCTGTTTTTTCTTCCCCGAAGAATCAACAAAATTAACCTTTGAAGTCATCTCAGAATTTTCTTCTTTTTTATCTTGGGCTCTAGATTCTTCTTCAATCCGAATTCTCATTACTAAATTTTCAATCGAAAATTCCTTTGATTTGTGGCGAAGAGAATTTCGGAAATCCTTCCATGAATGAGGTAATTTCTCTATAATAGCAGCCACTTGAAATTGTTCTGGAATTTTCATTCCCTCAATAATAATCTCATGAATTATTATTTGAAAATCCTGAGTTTGTTTTACTATGGATTTATCATCAACCATTACAAACTTTAAAAATCTGCTCACTGCATATTTTTTAGACCCAGCCTCCTCAGTTTGATATTTTTTCTCTAAAGCTACCCATAAGCTTTTTGCAGATTTTTCAGTGCAATATAAATCATACATTGCATTAGTCATGCCATTTAAAATGTGCCATTTGCACAAAAAATCTGTAGATTCTCATCTTTCTTTATAATGAGATCTACCCGGTTCTTCTTCTTCTTCATTAGGAATATCAGTTAAAACATATGCTAATTTAAGCGATGTGAGCAGAAAAAGCATTTTCTGTTGCCAACGCTTAAAGTTAGACCCATCAAAAATTTCAGTCCTAATCACAGAATCATTCGTTCTAACATTCACAGAAGTCATGACGAAATGTCTTAAAATTGTTGTTCCAAAATACCTGTAAATGCTAAATCCAGAAAGGCAAACCCGGAAAATCACGAACAATACTGCTACCACGAACTCAGAAATAATCCTGCACTTGAAAATTGATTAGCAACTCGATAGCTCTTGTAAAGTGAGGCGCGGATCACGTCGCTCTCTTTAAGACAATTCGCGCCCCCACAGATGCAATGGGTTGTTGGTCACGATGTCTCCCAGGATACAACAGCTTCACAGATCTATTCCTGACAGTAGAAAATGCACCCTCTACTATCGTACACCACTCTGTATTCTTAGCCCAGCAAACTCGAAAATATAAAAAAATACCTCAAAACCAGAGGAAGAAAAGAGATGAACTCGTATATACTAGCTTGCTTTTTAGAAGAACCCAATAAAAAATTCTGTGTATATACCTGTATAGAAACCCTCTTTATATAGATTTAGGAAATAGTGAGAAGTCTATTGATTTCCAAAACTGAATTTTTAATACCCGAAATTAATCTAATTAATTACCACAACGGTAATAAAACGGGAATAAAATAATTACTAGTAATTAGAGGTATGCCAAACGGTAATAAAACGGTAATCATGATTAATTAAAAAATTAATAATAAACATTGTATAAAAATAATATTTTATCAATGACCCAACCCAACCCAACCCAACCCAACCCGACCGCCCGCCCGACTCGGCGCGCGCGCGTGTGTGTGAGTTATAGCATAGTATAGTCACAATGTGCAATGGGTGGGTAGACAACAAATTCAAAGGCCCTTGAAGGCCCAAGCCTTCTTCCAACTCTCTTTCTTATAAAGAGGTAAAACTATTCATAGTTTTTCCATGTGGGACTAAAAGAAACACACAAACTTAAAAAACAATGTTTTCCTTTAGTTTTGAATCACACCAAAAAAACACAACAATAAATAATTTAATGAACCATTGGTATTTAAGCCTTTTTACTTTTCCCAAGAATATTTATCTCCGGAACACATAAGCAGGTAAAGAACACAGCTAAAGAGGCTAGAGCAAGACCTCTCATATCACACGGAAGAGGTTATGGATTGAGTCCCACTAATCTCCAAGGGTGCGACAAGAGCCCGCAACCCACCACATCAGGTAAGTCCGGGATAATTTTGTGCGGGGTTGGTCCCAAAGGGGGAGCAATAACCACAAACAAGTAATCTATCTATAATATAAAGAAATAAGTGTTACCTAACCCCCTCTCTTTGCTCTCCAATCTTCAATCGGAAATCCTATGAGTTCTATTTTAAGGATGTCACATGACACCATTCTTTAATCTCAACCGTTAACTCTCTCTCTCTCACACGTCTCCCTCTCAATTCAAAAATCATTTGAAAAATTTTAAGGGATTGTGATAAGAGAAATAAATTTCTACCAGCCTCGGATTCTCTCAGGCGAAGCCAGAAAGGTGGTCTCAGGCAACCACAAAATAAGGGATATGTGGCGATAAAAAAGGGAGAAGTCATTTCATTTTCTCCCCATGACTTTTACTTCTCCCCACTTGATATCTCTCCCCCTTTAACTCACCACTTTATCGTCATGTGTCACATAATATGTGGAGAAGTCAAAATTATGGGGGACATCATGATGACTTCTCCGTCACATGTCCACTAATTTATGGTTACCCGAGACCAACCTTTCTAGCTTCGTTAGAGAGAATCTGAGATCATTTCTATCTTTATCTCTCTCATGTTTTTCTCTAGGCCTCGGATCGTCTCTAGCGAAACCAGAAAGGGCTCTCGGGCAATCATAGAATAAGGGACATGTGGCGTTAAAAAGGGGAGAAGTCATTTCATTTTCTCCCCATGATTTTGAGTTCTCTCCACTTGATATCACTTCCCCTTTATCTCAACACCTTATCGCCATGTGTCATATAGTGTGTAGAGAAGTCAAAATCATGGGGCCCATGATTTTGACTTCTCCACCACTTCCCCTATTCTATGGTTGCCCTGAGACAAGCCCTTTCTGGCTTCGACAGAGACAATCCAAGGCTTTTTCTCTATCTATTGTGGCTTGAGGAACAGTAAATTGGGCCCACCACTATTTAGCACATATTATCACTTCCTCTCTCTCTCTCTCTCAAACCCCCATCCAAACGTTTCCCACATGTCACACGCCTCTTTCTCCTCCAACCAAACGACACCCATGGTTCTCCATAGGCTGGGAATGGTGCATACTCTCATCCTTGGTTTGTTGACATTTATGATATTTGAAATGTGTGGTTTCTTGGCAAACAAGATGACAAGGAAGAAGGTATGGTTTGCTACAATGCTGTATCAGTTGAGAGGTTTTGCATTTCATGTTTCATTTATTGTGCAGAAAATCTGTTACCCACATTTGGAGTGGGTAGAATATATTTGTCTCTCTTTTCCTTTTTTGATGCATATGAAATACAAAAAAACGTTTATTCATGTTTTATTGCTTTCTTTGCTGAAATTTGAACGGTTCCAATTCCACGGAGTTTGCAAAATTAACCTATAGCGAATCCTATGTATCAGGCAACTCCCCATCCAATCTTCAATGAGGTTGCATAACCACTTCCATGGAGTCTACCACAGTCCGTTCATTCTATTCTAGGTCTCTCTCTATGCAGCACCTCCCCAATTGTCCATGTCTCTCTAACCACCACCACTTCTCTTTTTCTCCCCTCGCATACTGGCTGCCCCTTCCATGCCTCTCATCTTCCTTTCTTTCTTATATTTATCTTATTCAAAATTTAGTATGAAATCAAGGGAATGAAATGGGTTAATATCTCAATTGCCTTAATGGTAATGATTTGTTGCGGTGATCTGTATTTGGTCGAATATTTAACAAGCTTTCCAATATTCACTACTCCCAATTAATCATTAGTATAATAGTCGGTTTTAACATGGACCATAGTTTTTTTATTCTCAATTATTGCATCCAAGCTTTAACTTGTGTGGTTGGTCACAAGTCATCACCTCACTGAATCTACACTCTTCAAAATTTTGCATCATGCAAGTCCAATATATTTTTATTTCTTGTGTAATGTTTTTTTAATGAAAAAATAAGAAATATTTTTCTATGAAAAATCTTTACTTCCAGAACCTGTTTGCTAGCTATAACTCCCAAAAAATTATTAACTATGTATTTAAATTTAACTACTTCAATATTTTTTTTTATCTCACTTAGTTTATTTGGGTCTTTGCTAGTAATAACATCTTTATCTTTCTTTACTATTACTATCGGGTGGCACATGCGATCCACGTGAGAGCGAGGGGAAGGAATTAACCACAATTAATAGGAGTTAAAAGGGAAACGTGTTAACCCCCAGGTGCGATTGAACTCTCCCCAAGTTCAATCACGATTGGCTGTGATTCTATTATGTAAATAGATAGATGAGCAAGGGATAGTTTGGGAATTAAAGTAAAACATTAAATCAAAATTTTGTTTTATATAAGGGTAGTTTAGGAATTTTGGAAAAATCAGGCTTCGCCTGCCTCTTGCATTATAATAGTAAAATTTTATATAAGAGTAGTTTGGGAATTTCGGAAAAATCAGGCTACACCTACCTCTCGCATTATAATTGTAAAGATAAAGATAAAATTTTATATAAGGGTAGTTTGGGAATTTCGAAAAAATCAAGCTACGGCGCCTCTCGCATTATAATAGTAAAGATAAAGATAAAATTTTATATAAGGGTAGTTTGGAAATTTTAGAAAAATCAGGCTACGCCCGCCTCTCGCATTATAATAGTAAAGATAATGCGAGAGGCAAGCGTAGCCTAATTTTTCCAAATTTCCTAAACTACCCTCATATAAAACAAAATTTTGATTTAATGTTTTACTTTAATTCCCAAGCTACCTCTTGTACATTTATTTAAATATAGAATCACATCCAATCATGATTGAACTTGGAGAGAGTTCAATTCAATCACACCCACGGGTTAACACGTGTCTCTTTTAACTCCAATTAATTGTGGTTAACTCCTTCCCCTCGCTCTCACGTGCATCGCACTTGCCACCCACTAGTGTTTATTTTAGTTTGCAAATATAAGAGATTTGCAAATTAACTAATTATTTTTTCAACCCTTAGAACCTCCTTCTTCTACTTCCATCGAATTGCATTCAACAATGTTTAAATTAGAAGGAAAAAAAACACAGGGTATCATATTAATTATAGTTCATTGGCGGTTAAAGGGGTGTTTACACTTGAGTTTGGTTTGAACAAGCTTACTCGAGCTCGAACTTTATTCAAGCCAAGTCGAACTCAAGTTGGATCAAACTTGATTCACATATAATTATTTTGTTTAATTTTATATGATTTTAATAAGTGTTTATTAATAAATTATAAGGCAATAAACTACTAAAAAAATCAATATATTAATATACGAAAATAAGATTTGGGGTAGCCTTTGATCTAAAAAGTATAGAGCCACGGGTTAACACATGTCCCTTTTAGCTCCTATTAACTGTGGTTAACTCCTTCCCCTCGATTTCACATGCATCGCCCATGTCACCCGCTAGTAAATCAATAATGTCAATACCAAAAAAGAATATGTATTTTGGGCTGTAGCTTATCTTTGGAGTTGCCAAACAGTTGAGTACACATTAAGCCACATCAGTGCCACCAGGGTCCTAAGGCACCGCCAGGCATTTGACTATGTAATCAAATGACATGTCCACATGTCCCTTTTAACACCCCCTTAACTATGGTTAAGGATAAGAAAATCAAGATAAATATTTTTCTTTTAAAAAATTAAGTTTAGATTGCTTAACCACAGGAATGAGTGAATCTTAACCACAGTTGATGGGTGTTAAAAAGGAGGGCATGGACCAATGAGGAACGCACATTTGACTAATGGGACGGTAAGTTAAAACATTTCCCATTTATAAATCACATGTCTGTTGAGACCCACCATTCCAAGGATTCCACCTTGGAAATCTCCTAGGATCAAAACAAAACCCAATTCGATGATACTAGCAACCAGAGCATCTGACTGAAACAGAGGAGTTGGGCAATGAAGCCACTAAAAAATTACTACAACAAAGTCCTCAAAGATTTTGCAACTTAACTCCCTGACTACAGTTATAGCTCAGTTTGAAATTTTATACACAACCTAATACAAAGAGGGGAAAAGCCTGGGTTAAAGATGCAACAACTTACAGTTGGCTAGAGAGACTGAGAGACATCTACTTGCGTCTATTTCTCTTTCGACTCTTCGAAGTGCCAATAAGATTCTTCGCAGCTTCTTCCTCGCTTTTGAGTTCATCACTTCCTTCATCATAGCTCTCAGTTTTGTCCGTGGACTCATTGTCTTCTTGTGGCGATTTCCTGATAGTTTCCTTCTTTGAGAGTCGGTCTCGAAGCTCTCTGAGTTTGGCTTTCTTTGAATTCAAGACCCCAACAAACTAGAACCAGAAAGAGGCTTAGTCATATTTAATGTTTGGGTAAACAAATGCATGAAGGTGATAACTCATAACTCTATAGGAAGAGTTTAGTAGTCGGAATTCGTCCTGTTGACAGAAAATCTAGAACTGGTCAATGATACAGCCCGATACTTTCGTCCTGCACGACGATTACTCAAAATAACATGAGAAGAGACACATTTATGGGGTGTTTGGGTGCAAGACACTTGAGGACGTGGGAAGGTGAGTTTCTTTCTGCTTTTGGTTTGTCTCACCAAGTGAGCAGTAGATGAGAAGCAGCTCCGTCACATGTCTGCTAAGAAACCTGATCTCTGTGGAGGGGAATCAAGAAAAAAACAAAACGCAACTTCCCAAGGACAGGAAAAGGCACTCTCAAATCACTGACATGTACTTGCATCCAAACGCCCACTTATCGGCTGCAAGGATCTTTCACAGGTTGCAAGTTCAATGAGTCACAATATTTTTGGGTCTGTTCTTATAGTAGTCTTATTTATGAAACCTCATTGACATGTTAGACAAATCGATGTCAGACGCAGATATCAGATACATGACATGGTAACTCCTAGGGTCTGACATGCTCAGATACCACACATAAAAAGCTAGGAGGAAGAAAAACTTGGTATGCCGCATCAAAATACAAAGTATGATATGAAGTCCGTCAAATAGGGGGCAATATAAGTACACTACTTAAAATAACTGTTTCATTACTCTCATTATGAGCAGTATGCATGGACGAGAAATCCAGGTTTCCCTGATTGGTAAATATAGATCCTACAACAAGACGTCAATCACTTCTGATGATATAGTGAAAAACTTCCATAAATAACTAAGAATAAGGACTCTTTGTCATTGGTAACTGGTAAGGATCATATGGAAATGGAAAGACCGGCAAAAAATAACAGAAAACAATATTCCTAATCTCTCTTGAAATGTAAGCAGAACCTTAGTTCTACATTCAGAGTAAATGTCTCAATACTTTGGTTTCATAGCAACATTACACTGCTGTCCAAAACAACAGTCTTCCAGTAAATAAATTTTACCTTTGATCTTTGCCAACATTTGGCTAGCAGCACTTAAAGTCTCAAATCCGTAATAAGTAGGGAAAATTCTGAGTGGGTCGGTGTGGACACCCAAAAGGACTAGTCCTTGCCTCGAAGGGTTTAAGACACCCTCCGTTGCCAAAAAAAAAGGTACTAAAATTGGGCATGTAATTGCTGACACTGTCATCCTGAGAGAATATGCACCTGAAACAAGCTTACGACCAAACCCGTAGACCCAGCCTAAAACTATGAGAGCCACACATCCTTAAACTGTCCTATATAATACTAACATTTAGAATCTCAAACAACCGAGAGCACACTCTAGAGTTGACCATATGAGAGAAATGCAAAAGATCCAAAGATCAGAGAAAAGGAGTGCATTCCTTGATTGACACCTCTAAAGACCAATAAAGAGAAGAGTGGAGTGTCAATGACAATATGAGGTGTACAATGATGGTATCCAGATCAGATGCTCCAAACTGAAATGGTTAAAATTGAGTGATTAACAACAACTAAGTCAAAGAAACATGTTAGGATATTTCATTAACGCACCTTTGCATAGACAGCAGATTCAAATTCCGCCTTCTCATTGTTGAATTTCTCACTTCGTGCTAAGCATTTTTCAGCTTCCACTTTCAACTTATCAAATGAATATGTCTTCCTAACAACTTCTTCCTATCAAAATCACCCAAATATACAAGTTATAGATTAATACCAGTAACACTCTAGTATTATATTTATATCAAATTAGCATGATATTCACAAGAAAGAGTCAACATAACAAGTAAGGAGAAGCTTCAATTAATTACTTTTTAAAGCCATCAATACAAAATGAAGAAGGGTTAAATAATTCTATATGGGCAGCATACTTAAACTTCTCACTCTGGCAATGATGTTGAGAAAAAGGCTGAGAAGTCCACCTCATATACTAGTCAGACATTTCACATCATATTAACTAGTAACAAGCAAGGTTCAAAATCTCAAATGGTACAATGTCATTCTTTGTCTAGTATTTAATAATTGACGTATGAATCAAAATCGCGTAATGCTTATGTGTAATTTGATACAAAACAACCGACACAAGTAACGTTTGAGAAACTCAAACACACATATATCATTCTTGTTGCATATCTGGCTTAGGATTTTCTCAGTGTGCTGACAAGTATAAAAGTCTTGGCGCACAAATAAGTATTAGTATTATTAACCTCAGCTAATACTAGCTTCTTGTCAATTTTAGCAACTGTTGGTTGACACTCATTGAATTACTATATTCCTTACGTTTTAATTAAAGGGTAATTTAGTCCTTAGTTGCAGGAAAATCCTACTCAAGGTGTCACTCCCATTACAATGAGTTCGAATCCTAGCCAATTGTGATTGAATTCAATCGCAATCACATGCCAACATGTGTCCAAGTATTGATTTTCGATTCTCGCTTCTTTACAGTAGACATTAACGGATGTTAAAGTTAACAGTGAGCCACTAACACAGTGATATGACAAATCTGACTTCATTGAAAACATCCATCTCAAGTTTGAAAACGCAAACCACTCTCTTCCATTTCAACTGTTCATCCTTCTTCTCATCTCACCGGCCGTGAGAGTCCAAGAAGATCCAGAGAGCTCGTGAGAGTCCAAGATGATCAAGAGGCTTATCTCCAAACATCTCTGAGCTTGACGCCAACGAGCTGCGAGGTTAGTTCAATTTTTTATTTTACTTGAAAGTTCCCAATATCTGTAATTTTATTTTTTTAGACCTGTAATTTTTTTTCCCCTGTGTAACTGATTTTTTTCAATTTGTATAATAGTAACATTTTTTTCAATTTGTATAATAGTAACGAACTCGCGAGTGTGGCTGATTCCTTTGGACCCACTGACCCAATGATTCTTTGACGCACCAGTTGCTGAAAATGTAAGGAAAAACCAACATGTGGAACTGGTAAAAGACAAGAGGGTAGGGCTTGGTTCAAATCATTTGAGAAGATTTAATCGCCTAAAAACAAACCTTGCATGGGCACTAATAAAAACCCACAGTGCATATCACATACCTTAAACAATCATGTTCTTGTTAAGAAAGATACCCTATCGTGGAATCTTAAACTTCACCATCAAGGGCCTCATCATAGGAGAAAAAAAAATCTAACTACACCATGGGTGTAGTCTTCTTGAGATTAACAAGAAAGCCAACATCAAGGCATCAAGATTCTCATGTTTGTTATGGAAATTCCATACTTCAAACTCCTTAAACAATCATGTTCTTGTTAAGAAAGATACCCTATTGTGGGATCTTAGACTTCACCATCAAGGGCCTCATCATAGGAGAAAAAAAAATCCAACTACACCATGGTCTTCTTGAGATTAACAAGAAAGCCAACATCAAGGCATCAAGATTTTGATGTTGGTTATGGAAATTCCATACTTCAAACTCCATCATATAAGTGATATGCAATCCCAATAAGGGCTATCAAAGAGCAAGGTCCAGTTGAGACAATGTAACAAAATAGGATTCGAACAGAACCATATCCACTTTTGAGTTTCTCATGATCATTGTATTTCAGGTAAACAAGTGATATAATATTTGATAAGTACCACATATTCGCTATCTACCCGAGAGGATACATCCAAAAATGCATTAGCATTGATTCAATGGGCCCAAACATCATAAGTCGTGTTCTTGTTTATTTCCTGGTTCCGAATCTGCATTAATATGTTGGCCAGACACCACCCATGGATTTTTTGTCCCAGAACGAGGAAAAGTGGAGTTCTTTTCAGTAACCAATTCTCCTTTCTCGACCCATCAAAGATGATTCAGTACCTAATAGAATTCATTTTCCTCTCATCTGATTAACAGAAAAATAGCACCAACTGTAAGGATAACCAAATAAAGTGTCATAACATGGTCTCACCAAGATATCTTAGAGAAAATTGACCCATCAATTTTTGTATGATTACAGCAACTTTCTATAAAGCATTCGTAGCTTACTGTGTAACTATTTTTTTAAAAAAAACTTTGTGTAACTGCTTTTTTTTAATCAGTTATACAAATTTTAAAAAAAATCAGTTAGACAGGAAAAAAAAATTTAATTACAGGTCTAACCGAAAAAAAATTGAATTTAACCTCACCGCTTGCCGGCGTCAAGCTCAGATAAGTCTGGAGACAAGCCTCCTGATCTTCTTGGACTCTCACGTGTTCTTTGGAATTCCTTAGACTCTCACAAGCCGGTGAGATGAGAAGAAGGATGAATAGTCGAAAGAGGAGAGAGTGGTTTGCGTTTTCAAACTTGACATGGAAGTATTCAATGAAGTCAGATTTGTCATATCAGTGTGTCAATGATTGTGTTAACTCTAACATCCGTTAACGTTTATAGTAAAGAAGCGGGAATCAAAAATCAGTCCTTGAACACGTGTTGGCATGTGATTTCGATTGAATTCAATCGCAATTGGCTAGGATTCGAACTCCATCACAAGACCTTAGAACCTTACATGCTTACACCCATACAGAGTGGACCATTATTTTCTCTCAAAAGTCAGAATGTAAGAAATGTGAATGAATTTGTGGATTTCTTGGTAAAGTAAACCATCTTTAGCTATTAAATCCACTATTTTATTAGCATCGCGTAAAGGGTGAGATAATATAACAAACCACCTTCTCTCCAACTGCCTGATATGGCCAGTGTGTTTGCACTTTGCAGATCTCCGTGTACAACCCTACTCATTTTCATCCAATAGGTTGTACTAACAAAATGTCCCTTGACCACTAAAGGCCCACAGCACCATGTATTTAAAAATCCGAAGGCCTTGAAGAAAACCTCTAGTTTCCACTTTTTTAGGATCCGCTTCGCCCATGGGACTTGAGAAAACTTAGATAGATGTTACATCTCTAAAGACCCCATAAATTCCGGCCATCAGCATTAAGTCATAACCAGCTGATGCATTCTTTTATAGTACTTTCCTCTTATCAAGAACTTTCCCAACATACAAAATACTAGAAAGTTTCAAAATTTGCAAATCACAAAAATCCTCCACCGCTAGGACCCATTCCTTAAGAGCCTCTAAATAGATTTACATAATGCCTCATTGTCATCAGTCATTACAGTGCAAAAGTACTTCAAAATGAAAAAAAAAAAAGAAAGGAATATCCATAAACACAAACAATATATCGTTGAGTATTCCCACCCTAAAAGCCTATGGTGTTTCTTACACTGATTCTTGAAGCACATCAAGAAAAGACTCTTTTAATAGCATAAACATCTCTTGTAAAGCGCCCCTCAACACCTCCATGGCTCCATCACGTGTATGAAGAATTTACCATCAACACCCTATATCAACTTTAGTTCTTGGATGAACTTGATTATGAACAAAGGGTACCGACCAAAGTCAATGAGAGCTCTCCTAAGCCTCAAGGCAACCACAATCTCTTCGAACGAACTTGTCATGAATGCAACACTGGATCACTTATTATTTCTCATGCAAGGTGCGAGCTAGATGGAATGCATATGAAGCAATCTAACCATTTATCCCTTAATTAATTAGTTTGTCTTCTACATTTTTAACCAACATTCCTTGTTTATTTGAACTCTTGAACAACCTCAAAATATCTGTTCCCAATTTTCAGGCATAGGAATATAGGATCACCAAATACCTTAATAAAATCCTCCCAAAAATTAACAATAAATAAAGATAGACAAGACCTAAGGACCAATGTTCAGCCTCAACAGTGTCGTTTTCCACATGTTTGTAGGCTAACAGCATCATTAGTAACAGTGTAATGCATCCAGATTGACATTGTGCCATTGTAGTAGTTAGTCAGAAACAATAGGACAAATACAGCATATTTGTGAAGGCTTTCTAGAGAATAGAGAGGCAATATGGAGGCCTCACTCCGTCACTCTGGAATAAAAGATGGTTAATGCTCAGATCAAACTCAAAAGGAGATATTTTGAGGCATTCCTTTAAGGAAGTGGAATTGCACTGTTTCCAAGTAAATTTTTTTCCTTTCAGACAATTGTGATGGTAATACATCATAGGTACACCAAATTAATGCACACTAACTAATAATCTGTTGCAGAAGCTTGCAATAAGCCACTAACAACTAACTGATCATAGACAAGCTTCATAATTAAAAGAGTGATGTTTAAACGAAAAAAATAAGAGTGGGCATATCTGAATTTGAGAAATAAATTACAACAAAAAAACAAGAATACAAAAGCTTACACTTAGCCGTATGTTTGCATCCATAAGAAAATCCAATATTCCAGTTGTAGTTTTCTTATTGTTAGGTGATAGTTGACATTTCCATCGCCATTCTAGCTTAGTTCCTTCCTTCTCAAATGTCCATGACAACTGCAAAACATTATACCGCCGAAGAATAACATTTACATTATCCTTCTACACAAATAACAAAACCACTGGACAACTAATCTATGTTAATCAAAGTTCACAAACTAGTGAAGTCAGCTTAGTGATAGATGTGTTTTTCTCTTAGAATACATGATTTACTATGTATCTTGACAGCGCATTGTTATCATTCTGCAACTGTTGAGATTGCTTGGATTTGTCACATTCTCCAATAGATAAGACTCACAATTCCTCAATGATAACTTTGTTGCACCAATCAGGGTGTGATGAACATTTCTATGAATTATGTGCTCCATGCCAAGACAAACCATATTGAACATGATCCTCAATTTATCTTGGAAAGAGTTGAAAATGGTGAAATCACACTGCATATGTAGTTTCCAATGATCAAGTTGCTTTTTACCTGTTCACTAAACGCCTCTCCACCAATTGGCATGGATATTTTTGTCCAAGCTTTTGTAGCTCCATAGGATCACTCATCTTGAGGGGGAGTATTAGACTGAAAACATTTTGTATCAAAAGAATTCGGGACACTGTATTTAATGCGAAAGTACTTTTAATTGTTGCTTATTGTGACACTTCTCTCTCCTTTACATATGTCCATCACATTTGAAACCCTTTGGCTTTCCATATACAATTAAACATCATCATTTAACCAGACTAGAAAAGGTCAATCTTTCACAAATGCATCTAATTTGCCCCAATAGGGCCCAAGTAACAAAAAAACGCCGTTTTTTTGAAAAAAAACACGTTTAATTCACGCATTTTTCAACTACCGAATTGTTATGCATTTAATTCGCGAATTTTAAAAAAATGCCGTTTTTCCGTTTTATTCGCGTTTTTTTTCGTTGTATTCGCATTTTTTACGAATAATACCCGAATTATTCAAAAATTTTAATTTATTTTTATTTTTTATATATATTTTAATCAAATTGTTCCGTATATGTTTATAATTATTAATTTACACTTTATTTTTTTCCCGAATTTTCCGGGAACTTGATTCATGCCAAATTTTTCCCGAACCCTGACTTTATCACTATGAATAGGGCCGAATTTTTATTTTTACTCAATAAAATAGTTCCAACAATGAGAATTGCCTACATCAGAAATACATGGGTAACAATGGAGGGACATGGCGCAATAATCCACCTTTGCTGCCTTATACACATGGGATGCCAGCAAGCAGGATCCACCAATTGATGTGCCCCACCTAAGACCAAGAGATATCCTATCCCACCCAATCTGGTAACACCCACAAAAAATTCCATAAAGAAACTTACACGAAAAAAAAATGGCAAGCATTCCCAAAGAAATGGTTGGACAAGTGGTTCCTGGGACTTACGCATTATGAAGCGGAAGGTCCTGGGTTCGACTTCTCACTCTCCCTTTGGGGCTAGCCACGCACGGGATTTTCCCAGACTTTCCTGGTGTGGCGGGTTGCAGGCTCCCGTAGCACCCTCGGGGATTATGATATGTTCGTAGCCTTGCGTAGGGTTGCATGCATGGGAAATAGTAGGTGAGACATACGGGATCAAGTGTGATGAAGTAGAGGAGTTGCCTACTTGAATAATGGACGGTAGTTACCCAGGTGCATAGGCTAGTGGATAAGGAATAGAGAGTAAAATGAGTAACTAATTCCTTATTTGTAGGGGGGTTTAAGGGTAGGACTCTAGTGGTAGGTTTCCTTGATTTTAGGAGTTTAACTAATTCATGTGTTATTTATTTTGAATTGGAAAGTTAATAAGAATCATCAGAAAATTACAGTAACTTCGAAAGAGGTTTGGTTTCTTTCTTTAGAAAGAAAATAGGAGATCAAGAGGTGTTGATCTCCCTCTAAGGAGACCAAAAAGTGTAGGAAATAGGAAAGGGACGCATCAATTGGCATCAGAGCCAGGTTCGATGGCAGACCCTAGACCGGTGGAAAAGCACATCAAAGAGATGACCATGCTACAAGCTATCAACAGTTTAACTCAAAAACTTATGGCCTTAGAGGCAAAGATGGATAGCAAATTCGAACAACTGTTGCGCTTTAGAAAAGGGGATTACAAATAAGGGTGTAACTTTCATCATGGTGAAGGTGTTGAGTCTTCCAACTCAAGCGCAATCCAGTCTCGCACAGTAAAGCTCAATTTTCCAACATTCGAAGGTGGAGATCCATCAGGATGGATTTATAGGGCTGAACAATTCTTTGCATACCACCAAACGGATCCTGATTCACATCTAACTATTGCTTCTTTTCATCTACACCGGGAGGCCTTGCAATGGTATAGATGGTATGAGAAAACACAAATCTATGTATCTTGGCGGGATTTCATTTCAGCTCTAAATGATAGGTTCGGACCAACTAAATATGAAGATCATGTCGATGCTCTTGCTAAACTCCATCAAACATCATCCCTACAGGAATATCTCATCGAGTTTGAAAAGCTTTCTAACTTGACGGAAGGATTATCCGAGTCGTTCTTGATTAGTTG
Source organism: Tetracentron sinense (assembly GCA_015143295.1). Taxonomy (NCBI): domain Eukaryota; kingdom Viridiplantae; phylum Streptophyta; class Magnoliopsida; order Trochodendrales; family Trochodendraceae; genus Tetracentron; species Tetracentron sinense. Next base: position 30,209,446 of record CM026566.1, read on the forward strand.
TTTTATTTGTGGACTAAGAGACGACATACGTCTAGATGTCCAAATGTTCCGACCAACTACCCTAACCGCGGCAATTGGACTCGCTCGATTACAAGCAGAGAAGATCAGCTGGGAGGGGAAAGATCTTGATGATCATGTGGAGAAAGACCCATATTTCGACCTTGAAGACAAGGTCATTCCAAGAGGGGTGGATTGATACGTTCGTAGCCTTGCGTAGGGTTGCATGCATGGGAGTATGATAGGTGAGATGTACGGGATCAAGTGTGATGAAGTAGTGGAGTTGCCTACTTGAATAATGGGTGGTAGTTACCCAGGTGCATAGGCTAGTGGATAAGGGAAAGAGAGTAAAATGAGTAACTAATTCCTTATTTGTAGGGGGGTTTAAGGGTAGGACTCTAGTGGTAGGTTTCCTTGATTTTAGGAGTTTAACGAATTCATGTGTTATTTATTTTGAATTAGAAAGTTAATGAGAATCATCAGAAAATTAAAGTAACTTCGAAAGAGGTTTGGTTTCTTTCTTTAGAAAGAAAATAGGAGGTGTTAATCTCTCTTGAACGAGATCAAGAGGTGTTGATCTCCCTCTAAGGAGACCAAAAAGTGCAGGAAATAGGAAAGGGACGCATCAGATTAGTCCTGACTCGAAGAAGAGTTGGGGACACCCCGAGTTACCAAAAAAAAACTGGGTCAAATGATTACAGCAGATTCACGTTCCCAACTTTTAACATACATTTAAGTATAACTCTTATTAGGAGTAATTTTCTGCATTTTTAACATAGCTCAAGCTTAACAATTTTGAGTTAATGACAAAGACATCAATTGCGCAAGAAACTAGATAAAGAATTAAATCAAAAAAACAAAAATACTGACTCTTTTTTGCCCATTTCCGGCATCAACGAAACAGTAAGTGGAACCCGGTTGTTGAAACCCTAGATAGCGCTCAGCCGTCTCAATGTATTCCGAAACCGGTTGATCCCACTGGTTCGCTCTCTCACGAACCTCAGCTTCGGAAGCTGGACAGCAGAAGAAATTAGGAAAGAAAGCATGGATATTTCATAGAATTGAAGAATTAGAAGGAATTGGTACCGTTACAGATCCAAGCATCGAGTCCGTTGGTGATGGAAAGGTCGAAATGAGAATCGAACCAGGTGGCTTTGATGAAGATCGCTTGGGTTTCTTCGTGTTCTGGAATTTCAAGTCTCAAGCAGGTGTGCCTGCTTGATTCCATTGCTACTGCTTCTAACTTCTAAGACAAGCTACAACAGAGTATTTGGATTTCTCTCCAGGGAATTCTTCCCGCCTTCTCAAATAGAATATGCGAGGGCATTTTGGGTACCGTCACAAGTGGTATCAGAGTCAAACCAGAGACATCGGGGTTGAGATGGGTTGCAAAATGCACGAGCCTCAACAGTTGCCGCGTGTCTCTTTTTAAAACCCACTAACTTAGGTTAATATTCACTCACCCTCCACTACATATCATCTATCATACCTTCGTTTTTAGAAAAACAAAAATTAACCTTCAAGTGATTAAATTTAACCACAGTTAAAGGAAGATCTACTAGGTGCCATGTGTCTCTTTCAATAGTCATTTATTGTAGTTAAGATTCACTCACTCTTACGGTTAATATTTGTTTTAAGAAGAAGAAAAAATACTAAACTTAATTTGATTAAGTTTAACCACAACAATTAAAGAGGCGCATGGTAAAAAAAAAATATTTTGGGGGGTGGGGGGCACTATAAATAAAATTTTGATATATATATATAAATAATTTACCTATTACAAGAAGGATGGCCCCTCCCCGACCCCCTGTTCCTTGATCCAAAGGGTGGATTCCCTAAAGAGAGGGTCAGAGATTTAGGCGGGAGAGTCTATCACGCATGTATGATTAGTCCCACACCAATCATGTGTTGGACGTTGCTGGATCATTTGTGTGGGAATAGGTAGCATCTAAAATGGCTAATCATTTTGGTTGACAAGTGTTTCGTAACACTATATAGTCAATTATTGTTCACATATCCCTTTTAACACCCCTTAATTATGGTCCCACTCATCATAGGGAGCTAGCGCCTGGCTTTCCTGCACTTTGCTCCTACGCCTCCAAGTCCTCCTACTTCTTGTGTAGCGAGGGACTTTGCTATTGGTTGGGTGGTATTGTTGCAAGTGCTGCAAGCTCAAATTGCTTTGGAACATTGGTCTTTCGGACATATCCCCCTAAAAACCGATGTGCGGGTCTCCCCGCATGTGGCTCACGACATGAAAAAGCGATGTTTCCTTGGCCCCTTGGGCCACATGTAGGGTTGTCAATGGACCAGATATTGATCCGGATCCAATTAGCCGGACTTTGGACCCTACATGTGATCCGTTGGATGGGATTCGGATCGGTGAAATCCGATTATAATCGGATCGAATCCGGATATAGGGTGATCCGATCTGATTATATTAATTTTTTTTAAATCATTTTAAATATATTTAATAGATTTTTTTATGCATAAAGTATTGATGTTAAAAAAAATTAACATTAATTGTAATATTAGCCAAGAATTGTGAGCTATCGGAATTTAAAATCATATCCACCACCCTCTGTTAAAGGATGAAGATTGATTTGGGGTTTGGTTTGAACAGAAATGTTATTTGAATTCATACAGAGAAATTGTGTGCAACCCGACCTATTTTGTTTGAACAGATACTTAAGTTGTTCCAACGGAGTAAGGTCATTTGCACCCCTACCGCAGAATTAGAATAAAAATTCAGGATTTCTTGCTTGTTTGAACCCTAGTATTTAAGACAGCTTAGGGATTAATATGGCCACCGCTCAACACGAAGCAGAGCTCCTCTTTGTATTTAAACCGAGAAATGTAACCTTTTAACATTCAATAAAACTCAAACTGGGCAAAGTTATAACTGTTGGGCATATGTTGAATCCACAGTCATTTATTATTGGCAAACACCCAAAACTCTCTTTCTTATTACTAATATGGCTGATCTGATGTCAGTAGAATTACTTCCTATTTAACCATCAATCATCAATTATGTGCAGTAACCAGATTAACAGATAAAAGTGAAACAGAAAACAGACAGATACAATGGTTGATGCTAAGTTGCTCCCTCTAATCCTTAACTCCTTGATCATGTTACTGGAAGATGCTAATCTACGCTCCTTATCTCTACACTGTCAAGACGAAAGAAAGAATGTGAACATTAGACTACAGAAATGGAGCACCATTGTTGTCATCATCTGCAGCAACTTGATCAGGTGCTGCTGTTGCTGCAGGAATCATCAGTTTATTGAAACTCTCAGTCTTCTCCAGCACAATCTCAATCTACAAGTCAAAGTAAAAAGATATTTAAATAACAAAACAAAACATTGTTATTTTTAATCATCATCTCATAGCAATCAAACCCACCTTGGCCTTGGGAACCAAGCGGCCTTTCATCTCATCTTTCATGCCAACTGTAGATGTCGAAATCTCTGTTCCATCCCCAGAAACACAAATTTATTATATTTAATTAACAACCTCCATTAGATAAATATAACATGAAAATTGAAAAGGATTGTACTTCTTACTCTTCTCGATGGCCAGACCATTGTTCTTCAGAATCTCAGAAATTGTGACAACCGTACTAATTGCTGGAATAAAATATGTGATCGATGGATGTTAGCAAACATGACGATATTAACTAATGGCGAAATAGGGCAAGTACTCTCTCATGGCATGCAATAATATCACTATGTGCACTTGGGTGAAGGAATAAAGACTCTTCTTAACCAGACGGCTAAATGTTAAAGCTGTCTTGTTCCACTATGTTGTTTACTTATTTAAAATGGCATAGCCATGAGGCAAGGGAGATCGAATCATAGCCAATTGCGATTAAACTTAGGGAGAGCTCAATCGCACCCACACACGTGTTTATTTTAATCCCTATTAACTGTGGTTAAGATTCACTAACCCTTATGGTTCACCAATATAACCTTTTTTTGTTTTTTAAATATTTAAGTCTAGTTACGAATTTTTAACCCTTACAGTTAATATTGTTCAATAAATGTTTTTTTAAAACCAAAGTTATATTATTGAATCTTAATGGTTAGTGAATCTTAATCATAATTAATAGGAGTTAAAATGAACACATGTCAGCCTGTTAGTGCAATTGAACTCTCCCCGAGTTCAATTGCAATTGGCTATGATTTTATCTCGACAAGGGGCAGCTGCCCAACTCCCAATGAACTTTTGAAATTTTTTTACCATGTTATTTAATTATTTAATAGAGCATAGTCATGAGGGCAATTGCCCCTCGAACTTTTTAAAGAAAAAAATATATCTTCTATACTGTTATTTAATTATTATAATAAGGCATAGCGAAAAACAATACCCGTAGGATAAGAATGAATCTCACATACGAGATGACCCACGAATTAACTAGGTCCTAACTAAAAAAAAGTCGAGGGCGACCACCTAGTACTCCCTTAGACCTGTAATATTTTGTATCAACATAATGCATTATGCATAAATGCATCAACAATTACTAATATTTTCAATCACCTATCCTTTGCCCCCTACAAATAATTCCTGGCTCCACCCCTGCTGTCAAGTTTGGAGACAAAGGTCATCGACCAGAGGCTAATCGTTGGAATTATCCTAAAGTATTGGAAATTCTATAGAAACTAATCTATCAATGTATGAGTCTTAAAACATTATTTCTCTCTGGAGGAAGGTCGATCAGAGGGCTATATCTTTAGTAGAAAATGAATAGAAAAAATATAGTAGAACATTAACAGTGTAAGACAAATAAAAAAAGAACATGAGAGAGATCCTAAGGTAGTATCAAAGAAATATACCCAAGCCCAAGGCAGAAAGCTCGATCTCGCTGTACTGCAGCAAGTACTTCTTCAAAACAGAAAAAACACAAGTTGAAATATAAAATTAGTAACAGATTCAAGAAATAATCCAGCAAAATAAACATTCAATCAGTGGAAGCCTATAACATTTTACGAGCTTAATTACATCAGAAGATCCATACACTCCACATTCAAGAAATAAATCAGCCGAATGGGATTGAAATCCAATTGATTAAACTCAAATACTTGACCAAGATGCTACCCTAATTGATCGAACTGCAAATGAATCAAAAGCTTACAGGAAACTATCAGGAATAATAATTTTCCCTAACCATACATTATAGCTTAGATCAACCAGATCCAGACTGGATTAACGCAGTTTTATCCAATACACAGAGAAATATATATATTGGATCCAACACAAACGCAATAAGAGAGCGATTAAATCAAGATCATGCAGTTGCACCAGATCAGACAAGATTAGAAACCATGATTCCGATAAGAAATCAAAGAACACTTTGGATTCATTAAAATTAATCGAGAAGCAGATAACAGATCGAGAATCAGGCAGGCCAAAAACAAATCACAAGTGAAGAAAACCTACTTCTACTTCTAAAAGATTGAGAAACTTTGATTCCCAACGTAAAAAAAAAAAAGATAAAATGAGATTACCTTAGCGAGATTCACGTAGAAGAACATCGGTTTCTTGGTGCTGGAGACCTGAATTCTGTTCTTCTTATGAGATTCAGTACTGCCAAGCTCGATCGTGGCGGTAATATTGCCTGAATCTGCAACAAACTCCATGAAAATCTCTCAGAAAAAGAAAAAAATATGGATTTTCAGTCTCTCTTTCTCTCACTCTCTCTCAAACAAAAAAGCGGGAAGAACTGCAACAAATGAGAAGCTTTGCTTGATAAACCGTTATGTGGATTTCTTGGTGGAGGTGTGTCTCGTTACTATATCCAACGAGAAGAGAACACGTGTTTGTTTCTGATTGGATCTGGAGAAGGTAGTTTTATCGGCAGTTAGAATCCCGGCTAGCCGAACCGTCTAGCGGAAGAGGAGTTACGGGGTTGTTGGGCAAATCATATCAATTTATCAGGCAGTTATTTGTTTCAAATGGAATGACGGATTTGGCCTTATATAAGGCTGCACTCAAGCCAATCTAGCTCAATGGCTTGACTCGACTGGGCTTGTTTGAGCCAAGCTATAAAGCTGGCATTTCATCTTCGAACAAATCAAGTCAAGCTTTTATTTGAACTTGAATGTTTAAACAAGCCAAGATTAAGTCGGACCTTATTTGATTTGGCTTGACTCGAAGCTTGGCTCATTTATGGCTTGAAATACTATATATATGCACAAATTTTTTTAATAACGTTATTTATATTAACACAAAAAAATAATATTTTAACCTTCTTAATTGTCAGTTGTAATAAATTTTAATTTTATCATAAAATCTTTTTAGAGATAATAACAAAAAAGAAGAAGTTAAAAGTTGAAACTCTGATCTAACTCGTTTGCTCCCATGTCTTATTTTCGTACATAAATGCATTGTATTATTATTTATTAATAAATACTTTTATTAATATAATGAAAAATTAAATTAAATAATTTTATGAATCAAGCTGGAGCCAACCCAAGCTCGGCTTGAATAAAGATTCAAATCGAAAAGAGCTCAAGCTCGATCATGCTTGCTCATGCCAAGCCTAAGCCTAAACATTCGAAGTTGAATTAACCAAGCTCAAGCCGAGCTTGAGCATGCTCAAGCCGAGCTTGAGCATGCTCAAGCCGAGTTCAAACATGGTCATGCTTAACTCGAATACAACCCTACCCTTATATATTTTCTATAAGAGTGTTCACCTAGTTGCAGATTTCAAAAAAAATTCCAAACTCTCAAAGGGCCAATTAGAAATGGCCTTTTTAGCCTCGGTGCCTTGGGCTATAAAGGGCCAATTAGCTGGCCACACATAAAAATATGTCATAAATAGAATCATAAATTATAAATCATAAATGTGATTTATTTTAGAATGTATATTTGACTTTTTTTCTAATTGGTGGGGCTACTAAATTTCACTGGTACTTGAATGCAACACTTCTGATTGCTAAATTTTTATTTTTTCAAATGAGAAAAGTTATGGTCTCAACTTATTCAATTATAAAATAAAAATTAGAAAAACGTCAAATAGAGTTTGAAAGTTTGCATTTGTTCTTGCAATTCTCTTTCAATTATGTTCCCAGAGAGCAAGGATTTGCTGCAAGAAGCAACATGCAAAAGAATGCTCCAAAAGGGCCCTTTTTTTAGGGTGATGCTACGAGTACACCAATATTTACTGATTGTACACCAAACCCAAAACTACTAATACACACCATTTTTCCTTCAAAAATTATCTTCCTCCTTTCACCTCCGGTCAAAGATCTCGACGAAAAATACCATCTTCCTTAGCATACGATTTGCCCTTGGAAGTACGTGTTGTTGTTGCCGTCACCGATTGGGGTCCCATGATTTTGACTTCCCCCCACTTGATATCTCTCTCCCTTTATCTCATCATTTTATCGTCATGTGTCAAATAATGGGTGGAGAAGTCAAAATCATGGGGCCCATGAAATGACTTCTCTAGCCACTTGTCCCCTATTTTGTGGTTGCCTGAGAGGAGCCTTTTTGGCTTCGCCAGAGACAATCCAAGGCCCATGCAGAGTTGCCAAAGAGGTTGGCTATGTTGCAATCAGGTTCAGTGGGTAATTGGTGAACCGATGATGATAAATTGGTAGTGTAAGCACCCAATTTTTACACCTCTATCCTAACCATGGTTAACCCTAGCCGAGTCCTTAAATCCCAGTTAATCTTAGTTGAACCCTAGGACAAACCCTAGTTGAAGCCTAGGACAAACCTTAGTTAAGCCCTAACCATAGGTAAACCCTAGCCTAACCCTAGAACCTAACTCTAGGAAGACCCCTAGTTAACCCTAGGTAAACCTTAGCCTAACCCTAGGACCTAACCCTAGTCAAAACCTAGGAAAACCCTAGTCTAAGTCAAGCCCTAACTAAGCCCTAGGCCCTTAGGGCTTAACCCCAAAGCCTAAAAACCCTCTAGGGTCCAAAACCTCGGCCTAAGCCCAAGCCCAAGAAATTCAAACCATACCCCCCGTACCGCGTGCCTACATGGGCCAGGGTCCTGATGGGCAAAACCCAAATTTTGCGGTAATTTATTTACCGACATTGTTTTTTTGGCCTAACAGGGTATTGGCGGTAGTTATTCTACCGCCAATACTCAGTTCCATGTTCAGCAACACAACCACTCCCCAAGCGGTCAGACACGCCTTCCAGCACCTCTCTCCAACCTCCTGCAGCCTCATCCATCTTCGTCCTAATACCAGGGGTGCCCCCAACCCCTGGCCTATAAATGGGACACCCCCATAGCCTCTAAAACGATCCGAAAATTCTCAATCCGAACCCCTGTCTAATTGCCCAGGCCTAAGCCTTCAGCCCTTTGTCTGAGACGACTCTCAACACTCTCAGAACCCCCAGGGATCACCTCTGCTACCCCCCTTACTCCCGCGCAGCACCACCTTGCTCCACCACCACTTGCAGAACCACCACAGGCCACCACTAGCCGCCAAGTCATCAGCAGAAGGGTAGGGCTTCCCCCTACCCCCTATTTTATTTCTTTTCGCATGGCATTGTGAGCCCCTGGTCCGTCCAAGGAAGTATTTTGTTTACTTGGCAGAAAACCCATGACAGGGGGCTCCCCCACCTGCTTCATAGGTGTGGGGAACCCCTCAAGGGTACACCAACATTTTGGCCCAACTCAGGCATTTCTGGGGGTCCCTCAGTCCATGAGGGAACCCCTGGACTCACCCCAGTAACTGCCCTGTAGGGGCAAAACCCATTTCTGAACAAATCCAGGAATGACGGTAAACACAGTACCGCCATTCCTGGAGTATTCTGTTTTAGCTCCTGTGGGCCCCACCTGAGCAACCCCTGGTTCATTCTAGGGCATGGGTCAGACCCCTAAGCTTCCCCTTAACTTACCCTAGTCCTTCCAGGGTCATCCTACCCCACTAACCATGGTTAATTTATAGGAAAAGTAAAACTGTGGGGAATGACGGTAGAACATCTACCGCCATTCTGTGATTTTATGTGCAGGTGATTTTAGGCCTATGTGGGGCTCACTAAAAGCTTAGCATAGGGCTCACAATAGGCCTAGGGCCTTCTCAGAAGTTCCCTCTTCCTCCCTGTAGGTCCAGCACCCCGTGAGTCCTCTCCTAACTCGAGTTACATGGGCCTAAACTATGGTTAAATTGACCTTGAATTGACGGTAATCCATCTACCGCCAATTCCGATTTTGTGTTTTTTTAGGCTTTGCAGAGGCCCAAGCCTGGTGGGAGGCCTCTCTAAGTCATCCCTACCCCCCTGGGCTCACCTTAGACTACTCCAGACCTTAATCATAGGTTAACCCAACCCTGGTTAAGAGTTAACCATGGTTGGCTGATCTAACCACAGTGTAAAAATCCCACAAAATCTCAGAAAATCCAAAAATAATATGAGATTGCAGAAAATGTTAACTTTTGACTATGTAAGCACGCCTAACCACGATTAGATGAACTTAACAATGGTTAACACTTGGTTTAACCATTGTTAAGTCCATTTAAACTCTGAAAAATCCCAGAAATTCATGAAAAGCCAGAAATGACAGTAAGTATCCAAAATTAAACTCCATACTCCACCTGACCGTAGTTAACCGGATTAACCATGATTAAACTCATTCCTTAACCATGGTTAGTCTCACTTAACCTTAGAGATATTGGGACAAAATCCCTAAAAATCATAAATTGACCATAAAACTAATGTTGGACCTTACCCAACCATGGTTAGCAACCCTAACCATGGTTAGACCCATTTAACTCCAGTTAAACTCATCTTGGCCTACCGGGCTCACCCTCGGCCTACCAGGCCCATTTCTTAACCTATCGAGCTTACCCTTGGCCTATCGGGCCCAATCTTTAGCCTACCGGATTTACCCTTGGCCTACTGGGCCCAACCCTAGCCTACCGGCCTTAATTTGGCCTACCGGACCCAAAACCTTAGTCTACTGGACTACCTTAAGCTTACCGGGCTCATACCACACAGTTGATCAACCTCGGTCAACTTAACTCTAATCTGTCGAACTAGCCCATTAGCTACCCTTGGTATACACACGCATACCCTTAGTCTCAGCACGGGCTCATGTGCCAGAATTACTCTCGGTCTGATCTCACCGCGATGTGAGTACGTATGCAACCCAACCCAGGTTCGACTCTATTTAGCTTTTCCCCTTCTTAGATTAGTATAAACTAAACATAAGACGTTTGACTAATAACTTGACATTAATATGACTTAAACCTAGTAAGTAGGGAACCATTGCAAAATATAAGTGTCGGAGTGTCTAACACCTTCCCCAGACTTAACCGAATCTCTTACCTAGACTTCTAAACAGATCAAGACCTTATCCATTACTCGAAGACTTATCCCTACTGAATTAATAAGTGGCGACTCATAACATAAATCAGTGAGTAACAAAATCCATGCCCACAGACTAACTACAGATTTTAAAAATCACGGATCAATGTGGGATAGAGTTAAACTATAAATTCTTTAGGCAATTATGAATCAATAGATATTTATTGGTCTCTCCATAACATCCAGTCAAGGATGGTGCAGATTCATCTTGGAAGGTGATGCTTGTCAACTCTTTGATTTCATCAACAACAAGGATATCAACATTCACTGGGATGTTACAATAGTTTTGCAAGATATTAAAACTCTATAGAGTTAATTTCCTAGTGCGATACCCGTGCTATTCCCTGAGCATAATCTTGCCAAACATGCTATTTTCTGGAGAAAAAAAAAAGGGATTGCAAGCCCTTGTTCTAGAATGAATTGTTCTTACCCTTTTGACCCAGGGACATGATAGTCTCCCTATGTAAAGGTTTTGATTTTGTATCTCGTTTGCTCTCTGCTTAATATATTAGTTTGATTACCAAATTTTCATTTTTATTTTCGAAAACTCCATCTTTTGTCACTTTTAAGTTTAGAATGCTTTGGAAACTCTAAGTCTCAAGTTAGAGTGGTAGTTATAGAGTTTGTGACTAAAAGGAAACTTAAAAGTCGAAAATCACGTTTTTTCTGAAAAAATTACCGTATTGGGCGATCGATCGCGTTGGTGGGGATCGATCGCATCCCCGTTTTTTTTCTTCCAGAACCCTTATTTGGTATTTTGCCCGTAACTTTTGATTAAGTTATCGGAATTAGACGATTCAGGATGCGTTGGAAACCTTATTAGAATGGGGACAATTTCGTGTTTAATAGAGATGTCCCAATTTTAAGTTATTGGAGGTCAAAACAGTCCGCCAAATTGGATGAATGTAGGAGAGAATCCCAAAATATTTGAGTTAGTACTGAGAACCCAAATTTTGAACCCTATACTCTTAGAAGTTAGAAAATAAATATATCAACCTTGTTATAGGTAACGAAATAACCCCGTAGACCCGTAACTTTTAATTTAATAATAATAATAATAAGTTAATTACTATTATTATTATATAAGGAATTACTACATTTAGACATTCCACATTAATTTTCATATGAACACATGCATTTAAAAGCAAACACATTTTTTAAGAAATTCATATAAATGACGTAAATGCCGAGGGATTAAATTCAACTCTCTACATAGGGTTCACACACCTATCCTTGGTTTTTAGAAAAAAAAATATGAAAAAAAAAATTAACCCCAGGAGTTAATGAATTTTAACCAGATTTAAAAAATTAATATTAAAATAAAAAAAACAAGAATAAGTGGGTGAACCCTAGGGGTCCCATGTGTCTCTTTTGACACCACTTAATTGTGATTAAGATTCACTTACCCTTAGAGTTCACCCACCCCTAGGGTTTACCCACTTATCATTGCTTTTTAACAAAACAATTTTATTTTTTTCACTAACTTTTAGAGTTAATTTTTCATTCATCTAAAAGTCAAGGATAAGTAGGTGAACCTTAGAGGTGGTAACCACAATTAAGAAGTGTATAACCGTAAAAAATTTCAAATCTACTATAATGGATAAGGGTGGTATGAGAATAGGCAAACATTCAATGAAATTTGCATTTTTTAGGGCAATTTAAGAAAAATTAATAGACGTTTTTATGGGGAGTATTCTTGTCATTATATTAGTAATAGAGTAATAAATAGATAGATATATGTCAAAGGGTATTTTTGGAATTATCATAAATATCAATCAACGTTTTAAACAAAAGAATCTTCTTTCTATTAGTAGAAATTTCTATTAGTAGAAATAGATAGATTGATCGATAAATATTACTTAATCTTATAATTAGTGAAAATAACGTTGACTCAAGTAAAATAAGTAACCAAAAAAAAATTTAGGGGACAAACAAGGAAAGGACAAATTAAGGCATCCCAAGAATTTTGAAATTCTAATTTGGTATCAACGTACCCTATAGCCGCACAATTTCAATAAGCACACACGTAGACTTCACAGACGGGTCAGATCAAAGCCAATTGCAATTGAACTCTGGACATTTCAATTGCATATGTGGCGCTAGCTTATTAGATGAACAAAAAATATGGAAAATGAAAATTCAATTCTTTTTCTCTTCCAATAAACATTCGCCATATATGCAATTGAATCATCTTAAATTGGCTGTGATCTGATCTCACAGGGGCATCTAAAAGTCAACACAAAGACTTGTGAGACCCTAGCTACGCAGGTGGTTCCATTGTCTTGAAGGCACTGTTAAAGGTATCCGTATGGATTAGGGCAACAGATTACCTCTAGTGGATGCCCACAATCACTCCGGACATCGTCTCTTTGAATGATGTGTGGAAAAGTCTTAACTAAAGAGGTGATATCATGCATGTGCGTGCACTATCCATTCGGTACATGCAGACCCCTCAGATCATTAACTGTGATTAAGATTCATTCATATTTAGGGTTAAATAATATAACACTGAGTTTTAAAAAAATTATTTTAAAAAATTAACCACATGATTAAATAAATCACAAGGAATGTTAAATTATTTTTAATATTTTTTTTCTAAAAATTAAGGTTATATTATTTAATCTTAGGATTTAGGGAATCTTAATCAAAGTTAATAAGTGTCAAATAGTACACGTCGTGATCAGGGAGGTGTGCACATATGCAATGGGCAGTATCACCTCTTTTAATTAAGACCTTCTGACGCGTCATTCAAAGAGGCCATGCCCGAGATTTCCGCTGCCATGGGATAGGGATTTGCATTCCCAATTAGACCTTTTAAAGTAGGTGTGACTGTGACCTGAAAAAAAAAACAAAAAGTAAAGTAAGTGTGTTCGCGTTACATCAGTCATGGTTTAGAATTCAAGATTTAGGGTTTGGTTTCAGTTTAGGGTTTGTTTTAAGATTCAATTATATATACATTTACTTGCTCATGTCAACAAGTACAAGAAAAATTAGGGGGGTGTATTAGAGCTAGGCCAAGCTCGATTCAAGCTCAAAAAGCTTGGCTAGAATACAATAGCTTGGCTCAAATTAGGCTTAAATTCAAATCAAATAAGCTTTGGCACGAGATCAGCTTGAATAAATTTGAAGTTCAAAAAAACAGTTCAATTCAGATCGATTTTGATTGAATCAAATATTCAAGCTTGAACTCGACTTGATTGATCCGAACATTCAAGCGGCTCCGCTTGGTTACACCCTAAGAAAAGTTGTCGGCAAAACCAAAAATGATCCATGAAGTCTAAATTATGAAAATCATGCAACTGAGATGGGCATCATGCCCGTTCACACAATTGTGGGACCCACGACCATGATCATTCCCTTCTTTATCATGATCATTCCCTTCACGTTGAAGATTTGTGAGGCCAAATGAGAAGATGGGTCCCACACCACACCGTTAGCACCCTTTCTTTTACTCTACTCACGTCCAGCCCATGGTCTCACCGTGCCCTTCGTAATCCCCTTCACAGGATAGTATTAAATTTCCTTTAAATTCACAGTATCTCCCCTCCATCATTTTTTTATTCATAAAAGGCCCCCCGACTTTCTACCTAATACCAAAAATAGCCTTTCCAAAGACCACATGGACACACAAATGAACATGTTTGCAATTTTTCTCATTTTCCTTGTGGTAAACAAGGTTGTTAAATCGTAATCGAATCGTAAAATCGTTTTAGGACCGATTCGATTCAAATCGGGATTCAAATCGTAAATCGTAAGATTCAATCCATTTTTTAAAAAATTGTTTAAAAAATAAAAAAAAATTACTTCATAAAACAAAAAAATAGCATAATTTATTATCCAAAAGATTTCATTCATATCTATTGATAAAAGAAAGTAATGGATATTTCATTGCATACACTATAAAAAATGTGAATGACCTCCATAAAATAAAAAACAAACCCAATATGATTAAAAATAAACAACAAAAGTGAACTCATATAATTTGTTGTATGAAATCAAGTATCAAAAGACTTGTACAATTAAAAAGACTAATAAAATAAACTATTAAGTTTTCCCAAAATCCAACTTCTTCATCTTTCTTCTTCCTTCTTTCTCTTATTTTTTCTCATTTCACAGCAATAGAGAGACAACCCAAATAGGGGTTTTGGCATGTCCGTAATAGAGGTTTTCTTATTTCTTCTCTCTTCTTAAAAACCACAAAGTACCTTTAGAAAATTAAAAGAATAAAAAATATTTTTTAAGTATTGGTCCGTAAAAGGGGTTTCGTGCTCAAATCGTATGAATCGCATGAATCGTACGATTTGAATCGCAAATCGTAATATGAATCGCAAATCAAATGGGATTTGCCCAATTAAGATTTTCACCTCCGATTTAAATCGTTTTGCTTAGGATTCGAATCGAATCGTAGGATTTGAATCCTAAATCGCAAGGATTTAACAACTATGGTGGTTAACGCGTTAATAATCCCAAAGCAACATTTATGCTCGGCACATTTTCTGGCTTACTTTGGCTAATTGTTTGCAATTTTTCCCATTTTTCTTATGGTAAACGCGTTAATAAGCCTAAAGCAACATTTATGTTCGGTTTGTTTTGATGTAAAATAAAGGAAAACAAAAGAATTTCATAGAAAATATCATTTTTTTCATGTTTTTCCTGTAGGACAATTTATATTTTTCATGAATTTCATTTATTTTCCTATATTTTACATCGAAACAGACAGAGGAATAGGGAAACTCGAAAACCTATTTTTTCGTTTGCTCCAATGGGTTTGTTTATGTGCATGTTGCTGCCATTATAGAAATGAGGCACCAATTAAATCAGAAAAGGAACACACAGTATACATTATGCTTGCTACCAAAACAGTCTTCATAGTCACTAAAACCGGAACATATTGTTTCAACTAAGATTTTGATGTAATTATGAGAATCATTGGGTCCAATTTTGGGATAAAAAATGGAATGCTTTTTTTTTTTGACATCCTTGTTTTTAGGGAAGGGATTTGCCCACCACGCACTTATCTATGTCAAATGTCGTGTCTTCCCCCCTTTTAACATCCATTTAATTATGGTTAAGTTTAAGAAAATTAAGGTTAATATTTTTATTTTGTTATTTAAAAACAAAATTAGATTACTTAACCCTAAGAGTGAGTGAATCTTAACCACCGTTGTTGGGTATTAAAAAGGGGGCAGGGACCAATGAAGACCGCACATTTGACTACATAGATGAATGCGCAGGTAAGCTAAACATTTCCTTTTTTAAATTTTTTTTTACCACAGTCCCATCTCTGCCTCTTCTTAGATAACTACTTTTTTTTTAATGACTTAGGTAGCGTTTGGTAACACTAAACTAAATAAATAGAACTTATTTGAAAATTGAGCTTATTTGAACTTTAAATAACTAAGCTAAAGGTTAATTAGATGTCTAATTTTTTTTTTGAAGAAGTTTTACCTCTACAGTGATTACGTAGACATGAGCTACTTTTTTCTTTAAAGGTAAAACCTCTACTTCTAAAAGACATAGACATCCAATTAACCTTTAGCTTAACAATCTAAAATCCAAATAAACTCAATTTTTAAATAGGCTCTTCTTATTTAGTTTGGTGTTACCAAACACCACCTTAATCTCAGGACCTCTAGCTTTACACTGTCCACTATCAAGATTAGTGGTGTCAATAGGCTTGGGCCTAAATTTCCATGATTTTTTAATAGGCCTGATCCAAGCCCCTCATAAGAGGGTTTTAGGGCCGGATTTCGTCTCTTGACACCCTAATCATGACGAGCTAACCCGCTGTAACCTGTTCCCTTCTCTAAAATCTTATCATGAAATGCTCTAACCCTAGGTTAATGATGACACGTGCGGACAGAGGCACGCGCACACGAGTAGGGTTAGGGTTTTGGAGGCTTGAAGCTTTATCCTTTTAATTAATGAGGTGTTAGGGCTTTATCAAAAGGTTAGCAGGAATAATCAGATGGGCCTAAGCGTCAACTCACGGGTTTGACTAGGAACCAATAAATTTGCCTTAAATTCCTTAAGTACCCTTACATTTGAATTTAGAAATGGAAAAAAAGTGATTAATAAAGTGATGTTGTGGAATATGGAAATAGTAAAAAGGGAAAATTTAGATGTATGACTGGTATATAGGAATCTTGAATCCTCCATTCTAATATGATCATCCCCTGATTAAGTTTGTATCGTGGGAGATCAAGAAATGATATTCTACATTAGTAAATGCATGCACCATCCTCTATGGTTGACAAACTGTAAGTTTATCACGAAACTTGTTACATTTTTATAGCTATTAATGTTAACTGAATGAGATGGAACCAATGTTTTCATAATCGGACCAATTATCGAACCGGTTTGGCGTTTGTTCCCTATTCTGTGTCCTTATATTATTATTTTTTTAATATTTTTTTTTTTTTTTGTCAGCTCTTCTAGTTTTCGATTTTAAGGTCTGTTTTGAAAATAATCTGATTTCAATTGTTTTAGGGATTGTTGATTAGTTGGTTCCTCGTTTTACCAGTTCAACCAACCGGTCTAACCTGATTCTCAAAACACTGGTTGGAGCCGTTGAGGATATGAAGTGATTTAGATACGCTTCTACCCTTTTTGAATCCTTTGATAGATTTTTTGACAATAAATTTACTAATCTCTTATAGTAAAGTAACTGTCATCATGTTGGATGTTGGATTGCTAATCTTAATCCCCCACCCATGCCCAGATAAAAGGAGAAGTGTGTCAGGTTAGTAGTTGGTAAAGAAATTTATAAAATCTTATGACATGAATCTCTTATCGTTATTTAAATAACCCGTAATAATAAAATACTAATAGAACAAAATTCATGCTGCCGATAAATATAAAATAAACATTAATCCTAAATATAAAATAAAGCATTGACAAGGAGGCATTGCTGCTGAAGTGATAACGATGATCAATTTGTTTACAACCATTATGAAATGGAAAACATATAAAACATACTTTCAATCATCCTCTTCAATTTTGTCACTATATTTTATAAGTGGGACCTACTTATTCTAACATCTCACACCGTTCATTTGGTTTCAAACACCAATCAACCGTCCAACATAATTCTGGTCAAAACGAACGGTCCTTAGCTTATCCTTCTAAGGATATTGAAACATCAGAAATAGATAAAAGAGAAGGTGAGCTTTCACACACAAATCTCCTGGGTCAGGGCATTATTGTCATTTCAACTTTAGACAAAGTTCCGACAAATCACCTTTAAAGAAAGGTAAGGTTTCTGTAATATGGCTTAAAAGATCTTCAAGAAGATTCGAACACACGACTTGGCGCAAAAAACAAACCTAGGGTGGCTCATTTCGAAATACGCCGTTATCTGACGCCGTTAACACCTCACTCAACTGTATATAACTCCTGCACATAAATATAAGGAAAACCAGAGCTTTGAAAAGGGGATATTTTCACGTCGTTTAGTCGCTCGAAATCTTCTCAGATCGGAGCAGAGCTGTAAGAAATCTACTACATTTTGCCCAATTTGGATTCTTTTGTTGTTGTTCTTCTGATTATTTTCGTGCATGCATGGAATGCGATTCGATTGGTAGAAAAAAATCGATTTTTTCTTCTTCTCTGCAGCTGTTTTGGTGGTTTTTGTTGATTGATCTGTGGATGAGTGGGTGTATTTGATGATTTTTTAGGGGTTTTATGTGAAAATCGAGTAGGAAATGAGGGATTTTTTATATATATTTGTTTAGTGTTTTTGAGTTGTTTGCTTTGTTTTAGTTCGTTTTCTATGTACATTGAGTGGGCTTTGTTTGTACTTTTTCATTTCTGGTTTTCTAGGAAATTAGGGCTTTTTTTGTACTCTTATAATTCTGTAAATTAACTTGAAATTTCTGTCTGGATAGCTTTTTTACATTTTCTTGCATTTGATGCTTATTTTCGTTTATATACCTTGAGATGCTGCTAAATCGACAAATTTTTGCTTCTCATGTACCTTATTCTTCGGGGTTTTTCTTTTGTATTTCAATAGATCGTGTGGAAAAGTAGTGTTTTTCTTTGCATTTGCTCCCCCCCCCCCCCCCCCCCCCCCTTTTTTTTTTTTAAGTTTTAATTGCGTTCTGTTGAAAATCTCCTGCAGGTTTGTGTATTTTTGTTTTATTTTAATTCTTCTGATTTTCTTGAATAAACCTGAGAAAGTGATTATTCTAACAAAAATTGTTTATCTGCTATTTGTTAGATTTTGTGGTCCTACGATGATCATTGTTTCGAATTGATCAAAACCCTGGATTGATATCTTCCCTGGTCAATCGTGGTGTGCCGGTAAGAGTCCAATCGTGTACGTTGATCATAAGGTGCACCGGACTTGACACACCCTAGATACATGTTGTTGTATTCTTATATGATATAATCACCATTGAAGGGGCGGAGCAGGGGGGGGGGGGGGGGAGGGGCCATGCCCCCCCCCCAAAGTTTTGTAATTCCTATATGTTTTGGGGTATGAAATAGTGTGCCCCTTAAATTTTAGTATACTTGGCCCCCCAAATTGTCTTATATATGTAGTGACCCCTTCCCCCCATTTTTTTGTCATATATATAGTGGGCTCTCCAATGGAGTCCGGTTATGCCCTTTTAGGTCACCACATGTCCCTATTGACACCCCTTAACTATGGTTAAAATTCACCCACTCTTAGGGTTCACCTACTTATCCTTAGATTTTAGAAAAAAAAAAAATAATTTTTTTTACCTTAGGAGTTAGTGAATTTTAACTAGGGTTTGAAAAAAATTTGATATATTTTTTTTAAAAACCAAGGATAGGTGGGTGAATCTTAACCACAGTTAAGGGGTATCAATAGGGACACGTGGCGACCTCAGGGACATTACTGGAAAAAATTAAAAATCATCCCGAAAAAAATTTGTTGGGGGCTATGCCCCCGAACCCCTAAGTTTCATACCCTCAAATCCATTAATTTTTTATTCGTGTATTTTGGCCAAAATCCCTGATGAGTTTGAATTTTGGAACTTTTATATAACTGCCTTTATAGTTAAAGTAAGAGAGTAAGAATTTTCTCCTAAGAAAGAGTCAAGGCTTTCCGTCAAGACGCCATTAGATTGTATAGAGTTGATTACTGGCTCTCCCAATGGTGAAGCTGACCTCAACCAAGAAAGAAGACCCAATATCCCTGCAAGAGCTGGAAGCCAAGATCCCTCCAACCATGGCAGATACATACTTTGATTTGAAAAATATTGAAATTTTTTGTATTGTAAGCTGTAAGATCTGGTGTTTAGAAAGCCTCCAAAGCGGCCAACACGTGGTATCCGAGCTTATGCAATTTAATGTATCCCATTTTACATTGTTAAAATTGGTTCTAGAGTGTGCTCATAAGTGGGTTTGGAGGGCTTAGAATATCACAAAATTGTGTTTGGGTTATTCAAGAACTATCTTAGTTCAATACTGCCAGTTTGATGAATACGATCCATTTAGGGTGCCCAAGTACTAGACATATTATGGAGGAATATTTAGTAATTATTATATAAAACTAAAGCAATAAAGAAAACAAACACAGCAGATTCACGTGGTCGGCATTGTGCCTACGTCCACGAATGAGCCCCTGCAAAAAGGGGTGTCAATGGGCCCGGCCGCCGGCCAGAAAAAAGCCCACCCATTACGCATAATTTATACCCTAAGGCTAGGACTGGGCTCAACTTCTTAGGCCCATATTAATGTGGGCAAGGCTAGGGCTTGGCTACTTAAAGTCAGCCCCCCAACCTAGCCCATTATATTTACTTATATATATATATATATATATATTGTTTATTAGCTAAATACATATATAATATATATTATAATATATAATACAAAGCATCTACAACTTATATACCATTACAATATATCAATATTATGTTTAACAATATTTCAATTCATTTCCTCATATTGCAATAATAAAATATTTTAAATCATATTATAATTTTAAAAATATTGAAACTAAATTAGAGAAACTTACTATTATAACAATGAGTACACTGTTATGCATAGCAGTGTGCTCACTGTTATGCATAACAATGTGCTCATTGTTGTAACAGTGGGTACACAGTTATTTATAATAGTGGGTACACAGTTATTTATAATAGTGTGTACACTGTTAGATATAACAATGTACTCAATGTTATAATAGTGGGTACTTGTATATTTTTTATTATTAGGTTAATTATTTCTCTATTATATTGTTATTTTTCCAATATAATAGTGCATATGCTATTATTATATTCCATTATTTATATATTATATAGGACTTATATGTTATATAAACATACTAGTGAGGCGATAGTGCCTGTTGTTGATAGGTAACTCATCTCTTGCTTGGTAGTTCAAGGCGTAGGCGTTGTTGTCTTTCGTGGGTGTGGGTGTGAGGCAAGACTATCTGCCGCAAGTTCTTGTCTGGCGGATGCAAAATTTGTCTTCAGCCGATAGGTGGGCTATGTTCCTATTGCAAGTGCAGGAGCGGTGTCGGCCCAAGCAGTCTGATTAAAGATGGCGTGGCCCAAGCCCTGTCTTATTAATAATAAAGCCCGGCCTGACCTGACTAAAAAAAGGTAGGGCTTAGGCCTATATATATCAAGCCCACTTAGAATCGGTCCATCCCAAGCCTGGTCCTGCCCAACCCATTGATAGCCTTACCTGCGAATTTACTTTATTATATATATATATATATATACCCGATACAAAAGATACCTAAATATATATAACCGAATTGTGTCTCATTCAATTTGGTTAGGGTTGAGTCAACTCAGTTCACAACCGAGTCAAACCCGAGTTATGGCTAATTTGAGCCCCAATCCTTTGAGTTTAGGATCTAAACATACTCAAACAAGTTATTTCAATGCAAAAGTCAAGCAATGAGACTTTGATACCACATGTTGACCACTTTGGCGGCCTCTCGACAATCGGATCTTACGACTTTTACTTCCAAACAACTTTTAAACTTGAATTAAAATACTCACATGTCTTTTGTAGGTATCTCGGGCTTCCTGCTTAAGTGGATATCATGAATCTTTCTTTGCTTGAGACGACCAGTTTCACCAGTATGATAGATGGTCTTCAATTTTCTCTTCTCTATTGGCTAGATGGGGAGTCTTCTTTCTTTTACGAGAGAATTATTTCTCTTATTTAATAGTGAGAGTTGGGACCAACTCCCTATTTGTAGGGATCCTAGAATTTTATCCCATCAAGGATTCTGGGTCCTCATAATCAATAATGATTGTGCCATATAAGGATATGATAACACTTATGTAGGGTGCGTTAAGTCTGGTGCACCTTATGATCACTAGAACATATTCTTATTGGCATGCCACGATTGATCGGGAAGATCAATACAAGGTTTTGAGAAATTCGAAATCCGAAATCTTCCTGAGACCACAAAATCTACTAGTTATCACACTTATTGAATTTAGATAGTACAACTACTTGTTCATGTACTCTTTGTCCTAATTTTAGTTCAATTTGTTTATGTTCCTTGTCTTCACAGTCAATTTGTTTCTCATTTTCATTGGAAAAACCAAATAATTCAGTTTGTTACTTCTCTTTGTTGATTCATAGTGAGGAATTTACTCTGCATGCTAAAACAATCATGTATTTTTTTATTTAATATTTTCCATCCTTGGATTTGGGTTAAGCCCTTTCCTCTGAGTTTGTGCTGACGAATTAGTTAGCTTGATCACATCTTGCATTGTTTTTAAAAATATGATTGATACGGTCAATGGAAATGTCAGCGTGGAGAAAAATATCAAATCCATAGAACAAAAGATTTACTATTGTATGTGGAGATTACAGAGATGGAAAGTCAGCCTGTAAGTTGGCTTATATAGATTCTCAAACTCATCAATTCTAGAATAGCATTTCCTTCCGACCTCAGTACATGTCTTTTCTATATGATGAAGTACCCTGCCCCCGCACACGAGCGCTCAGGCAAACCTTCAAGCAATCATTATTTTATTGGGAGATAGGGTAGATTTTGTGAGTTAAAAACAAGTATGATGCTTTTTTTTTCGATTTTTCTTAGGATTTACCATCCTACATCGATCAGTGGGGTTATTTGGTAATATAAGTATCTATTGGTATTATAAGAGATATTTAAATAAGTGAATCATATGCTCTTAGAGCTATATGTTATCTTTTTTGAATGCTTCTTTAAAAGGATTGATAACATTTCCCACACACATTCACACTATCTATCTATCACTGCATTTCATGTCTCTTTCTAACTTTAATTGTTTTCCTTCAAGTGTTTTATATATTATGCTTATCTTTTTGTGGATTAATTTTCACAGTTTGAGTAAGTATTACATTGTAGACTCATCATGGCATGAGTGGAGAATACTCCTCATTCCTTAATTTGGATTAGGTTTTATTATGTCTCTTGGGAATTAATACTGTTCCGAAAAAATTAACTTCGTTTGGTAGAATATGAAAAAGAAGAACTGCAATGATGAAAATATTAACTTCCTCTGGTAGTATATTCAAAAGAAGAACTACAATGAACTCAACTGACCCCTTCATTACTGTAAAATATATTAGTGATAGATGGGAGTTTATAGGAATAAAGTTATCAAGTTTAAATTTGGGTGGGGAGGGAGGGAAGAGATTTAGAATGTTCTTACAGTTTTGGCTATGGAATACAACTATGAGATATCTTTACTGGAAATTATAGAATAAATAAACTAAAATTACTAAAATTACTAATTTGATATTATATATTTTCTTGCAGTACAATGGCGAGGGAAGTGACAGATATTTGTATGGACAAGAAGCCCGATTGTGTCATAGTTTATTCAAATGGTGTTGCCCACGACCCAGTTCCTGAAATTGCAATCGGTCATGATGATCTTGAAAAGACAGATGAGCAGATTGATGGGGATCCAGACCCTCAAATTCCAGAAGAGAACATTGAAGTAAAGGACTATGAAGTGAAGGAATGTACTACTGAAAACTCAGTTGAGATTTGTGATCTCTGTCACAAGGAGGAGCAAGATGTACTTTGTGTCAAGAGCACAAACTTTGAGGCTTTCTCACCTGAGGAGAAAACTGCGAAACCTGAAGCCCCGAAGTCAATTAATAATAAGAAATCACACTCTCCTGCAAAATCTGCATCAAGATCTGCTGCTTTTGGAAGTTTGCGAACAAACTGCACTGTTCCACAGCCATTTGCTCTAGCAACTGACAAACGTGCTACATGTGGAAGTCGTCCTGTTGGGTCTGAAACTGCTCGTGGTGGTGGTGTGAACAGATCATCTAATGCAAACATTTTGCAATCCCCCAATCCTACAAAGAAGCCTCAGGTAAATGTACCAGATTGGAAGTTTTCCTTTTTTTTCCTTTGTCCTCTCTTATCTATTTGTTTCAGTGTGTACTTTCTTAGTATGTCTTATTATAACATACCTTTTTTATCTGCTCCCATTTTCCATAAAAGGCGAGGAATAGGTTCTCCTCTTAAAATTTTCTCGCGGTAGATAGCATGCATCAACCATGTTAATGCGTAGAACTTGAATTATGTGATGACATCTGTGCTTTCCTTACTCCTTGCCTACAATCTGTTTCCTCATATTAGTGTGCTTTCCATGTCCGCCTAAGTGAAAATCATTAAACCTTTTTCTTTCCTAAAATTTTGGAGAAAGGCGCCTTCAATTGCTATATATATATATATATATATTCTAGTAAAAAAATGCTTTGGATATTGAAAACCGAAAGGGATAGCACGGTGCACAATCAACAGTTTGTATGACTTTTTAAAGCATAGGCTGTTTGAAATTGGAAACAACTATGGATGGGGAATGATATCCTGAAACAACCCAAAAGATGTAATTTGGAGTGGGGTAACTTTTGGTTCACGTAGACCCCACTATTGAGCGTGCAAGACAATATCGGTCAAAATCCGCTTATTAAAGGATGCTAGCCAATAGACAGGTGGTTAGAGTGTGTAAACTCCCTTGAGTCATCTGAGATGATCACCCTAATGGAATTTGTTAGAAATAATCGTTTGATTTAATCTATGATGATGTGTTTGTTCATTGCTGATCTTTAGATTTTTGTATTTCCTTGCAGCCAAACTCACCTTTGATGTCAAGGAAGCCATTGCAACCTGATAATAAGAAGCATCCTGATGAAGAAGATGCTTGGTCTGTCGCTTCCTCGTATCCTTTGTTTGATTTCGAGCAGTTAAAGCTTGAGTAATTTCTAAAGTTCTTCCTTTTCTTTTTATTCGTGTAATAGTTATTATCCTTAGCCATGCATAGTATTGCAGCATCTGTACGGACACTAAAGTCCAGGACAACCATTGCATCAGCTCCTGTATTTAGATGCACCGACCGTGCTGAGAAACGGAAGGAGGTAGCTCCTTTATCAGACATTTGAATGTGAAGTCGAGTTTTGTACCGTATTTCTCAATAAATTACTAGTCTAATTGTACTCCAAATGAAAATTCCCTATTTTTTATTCTCCTTGCTTCTCTTTATCTTCATTTAGTTTTACTCGAAGTTAGAGGAGAAACACCAAGCTTTGGAGGTAGAGAAAACACAGTTTGAAGCAAGAACCAAGGTACATCAGTTCATTCAGTATTTCTAAAACAATGTATGTGATCCTTCTGTATCTGGCATTTTTATTCTACCTTAAATATTTTAGGAAGAGCGAGAGGCAGCTCTAAAGCAGCTTAGAAAGAGCTTGATGTTCAAGGCAAACCCTATGCCATGCTTCTACCATGAGGGACCGCCGCCAAAAGTCGAACTTAGAAAGGTACTATGTTTACTTTACTTCTGTTCTGTCTCAGCCCTATAGTATTGATATTTTTAATATGAACTCTGGAATTTCTTAGCTTGCAGTGAATGTCATCTCTTCTCACCATCCCCATAGTGTATGAGACAAATGTATACATTTCGATTAGGGTCTTATTCTATGATTACAATTCTACCATATATGTCTCTTTCATTCCGTCAGAACTTTGAAGTTGAAGAACAACACTTGAAACTCTTGTGAAACCTAATAATCTTGAACAAGATACCGATTAAACAAAATAAAAAAGAAAACAAATATCTTGAACAAGATGCATTTTAGCACTGTTTAATTTTCTGAACATTTATTATTCCCCAATAAGAGAATAGCTGTTAAAATTTCCCTTCTTTTATGTGGGAGTTGGGAAAACAGAAAATTTACTTTTTCTGGTTTGTTTGGACACCAGCTGCCACCGACCCGTGCGAAATCACCAAAGCTGGGCAGACGGAAGAGCTGCAGTGATGCAGTAAATGCATCCCAGGGAGACAAGGTTAGAGGAGCTTGTGCTCGGGTAAACCGTCACAGTCTGGGTAACTACAAAGAAGACACTGCTGCCATAGGTAACACTAACAATAAGGATCAGATCAGCAGCCGGAATGGTTATGCCACTTGCAAAGTCAAAGATGGGCCCAAACAGGTGAGGGAGACAAAACTTGTCCACAAGATGAATGGGCAGAGGAATGTTGACACCATGGTTCAGTCGTGAGTCACTGGTGAGTTTTCTAATTTTAAATGGGGAAAAGGTTTTATTTTGATTTTTCTTAGGTCTGCTCTGAAGAAAGTGCAATGTCTTCCTTAACCTGCAAAGACTTGTTGCAGTGGTTTGTGTGATATATGAATTGTAAATTTCTGTAAGTTATCTACAGTTATATATATATATATAAAGTACTCATTTTACTGGAAAATTCGGTTATTCTTCCTATATCTTCTAAATACTGACGGGAGTTGCTTGTTGTCATCATATGTGAGATAAACAAAACAGCATTTGAATCTTCTGACCAATGACATGCATATGCTGACATAAAGCGATCAACGTATAATTTTACATGAATATACTTGTTTACCAGGTTGGTGGTATCAGAGAAGCAGGATTGCTTGTTTTCGACTTTTTACACAGGATTGGGAGTTTTAGATTTCTAGGCTGAGGGACTCATTAAGATGCTTCTCGTTACAGTGGAGATTGTTGTACATGTAATTATGGTTAGCTTAATTATGAGGAAGTCCTTAAAGCAAAAGAAAAAGATGCCTACTAGATGTAGACACCACCTTGTGCCGGAGAAGCTTTTCAATTTTTTGTTTGTTAGAACATGATTTTTTGAGCAGATGTATGTGGAATTGCTATTCAAAAATGGACATTGGTTTTAAGGGTTTTTCCCCAGCTAACAATTCTGTCTTTGCTTATAGGTTTGAGTCTGTTAGCTTTTTCTATTTTAATTTCACTGTGTTGATCGTTGGCGGATTAATCTAATAATGTTGAAAGTAATATAATTAGAATGCATTTCCAAACAAAATTTTGATTCCAGGTATTTACTAGTAGATGCTCTCGTGTTTGTTTGCGGATTTTGAATCTATGCAGTTGGGTTGTTGTGCAAAGAGTCTTGCATTCAGCTTGTCACAACTAGTGTGCGTCTAATCCTTCTGTTTTATTTTTTTGGAGCTTTCCGGAGTTTGTTTCAAGTTGGGTTTCTGACCGGGTATATAATACAATTTTCAATCTAGGGTAGGTTTTTTTTTTATTATGTAGATAATAAAATTGTATGAGAGGCTGTGAGAGAGTAATGTCTGTGATTTCTTTGCTTTGAACTAGTGAAGATGGCGACCTCTTCGTGGACGCAGTCCACACCGAGTGAACCACGTAAATCCTCTATGTTCTTTGTGGTTATTTTAACCGTAGGGGTTCATGTGTCCCTTTTAACCCCCATTAACTATGGTTAAGATTCACTAGCCCCATTAATTGTCGTTAAGACTCTAAGTCAACACATGTCCCTTTTAACCCCATTAACTGTGGTTAAGATTAGCTAGCCCTTAAGGCTCAACAATCTAACTTTGGTTTTTAGGATACAATAATTAAAAAAATTAACCCTAGGGTTAAGAAATTTTAACCCTAGGATTGAATTTTTTAAAAATTAGGTTATTGAACCCTAAGGGTTAGTGAATCTTAACCATGGTTAATAAGGGTTAAAAGGGAATGTGTTAATAAGGGTCATTTCAAGATTCAACCATATTTACCATGACTCTCTTGGATCAATTTCAAAATTCAACCAAATTTACCATGACTCCCTTAGATCAAGTAACGACTTTAACAGCTCTTTGGAGTTTTAATTACTTGGTCAAAATAGTTGTTAAGCTTTTGATTAAGATCCAACAGTTACCTTTTACTAAGATACTCAATCTGGCTTAGAGATGATCCAACACTCCATATCTCACAATATTAACATGAAACTCTGTACAAAAGAATGCATGATGTTAAATATAAATAGATATCATATAACATATTTGAAAAACATGAATATGTATGTGTAATGATGTACATGAGGGTGATGCATGTGAGAATCCATATCATTGAGGTTAGATTTATCCATCAATGATTATAGTCGTTTGATTGAATGCTTATAGTCACACGATCTCAATATCCAACATTTACCCCTTTTTTTATTGCCACATATTGCATGTTTTGTAGGAGCCTGAGACTACTTTTCCAGCAAATACAATCCAATGCCCCCCAAATTACACACACCAAATAAGTAGGGATAAATCCTTGAGGTTGGCAAATGAGGGGAAGAGAATCGAACTCAAGACCTCCGCTTCCGTGGTCTTGGCTAGCACACCTATCCTTGTTTTCAGCCAAAAATCAACATATGTCCTTGCTTTAATAGGTTTTGGTTTTCAACTAAATAGGGAATGCCTGAAAGGAGGACTAGCATACCTCAAAGAAGAATGGATTTTGCTAGCCTGTCACAAATCTTCTACGGACGCAATTGGGTGGCTACAATATTATTTAAGAAAAAAAAACTAAATTAAACTAAACTGGGTGGCTACAATTGTCAAAGATACTCTGAATTTCACTTGTTTAAACTGTTAAATTATAAAAAAAAATCAAAATCCACGTGTTAGGCCATTCTTGTGTCCATGGAAAGGGGCGGAGCCACATGGGGCTGAAGTCCCTGGCGAAATTTTGAGGGAATTTTTTTTTAGTATAAACATGGGCACTGTAGCCTTTGAAAGGCTCGGATCTGGCGGACAAGAGGCTCTAGCCCCCTCTAAACTTTTAAGAAAAAATATATTCTTAACCGTAGACACAAACAAATAAGATGAACTTGGCCCTAAAAATAATTTGTGGGTTACACCTCCAAACCCCCATTGTTAGTTCCCCTTGGAAGAATTTCCTGTCTCCGCCTTGTCAATGAAAAAATTTGGAGTAAATGCAACTGGAGCTAGCACTCCTCAAAAAGAAAATCAGCATTGCAGAAGACTCACAGCTCAAGTCCGATGTACCAAAAAAACAATTAACAGATTTGGCATTCCTATCAAGAGAACTTCTGGAAGTTAAAGAATTGTAACTTTCTTATACCTCAAATCCCAACCCTTTCAACTGAACCAGAAACGTGAATCTCAACTGACTAAAGGCTTCCAGCCTCTAACTCACAACCATGTTCATCTATAAGCATCTAGATTGATAACCACTAGCAATATGTTCATGTTTCTCTTAAGACACCTTTACTTTAAACTCATCTGTTAACAGAGGAAAAGTACTTGCCATTGCTTTCCTCTTCTCCATCACCTGAGGTTTTGGGGAATGAACTGTCTTAGCATGATTCTAATGGCATTAGGCTGCAGTTAAGCAGCACAAAAAACAAGTAGAACAGCGTTCTCCGATGTGGCAAACTGTGAAATAACACAATACATTGACTAAAATTGCTTTTAGATCGAATTCAGTGGAATTTCGAACTTTCAGTTTCACATTTCAAGAGAGTGCGACATTAGTGCTACAAGTGTGCAACCCGAGTTAGTTGTAACAACCCAAAAATATCTTAAAATTTATTAGATTCATATGCAACTACATCAACATGATAGAGATACTAGCAATCTCCCTGTCTAAACTATCCATTGGAGCAAGATTGGTGATGTTCCACAATTCACAGCACAGAGAGTTACACTCAGGCATCAATGAAGCGGATGTCAAAGGTGTTGGGATTGATCTGCCACACATTTAGGGCTGCATATTCCTCTAAGCATTCCTTCAACTGGGCTTCACTGTATCCCTGTATAAACATGCAAGCATCTCAACAATTAGAAATATACAAAATTCAAAATTAAAGTCAGTGGAAGGGGTAAAACCTACATTATTCTGAGTAAACACAAGGACATTCAGGTGGTTCGCGACGAAAGCAACCCCAATGGTTTCATAGTAACACCATAATAAGCCTAAATCTGACGAGAGGTATATCTGTGTCCTTATTTCTCCACAGAAAAGCAAAGTTTTGATTGGTGCAATATCTTAAGCGGAAAACTTGCGTCATAAGGATGTGGGAGACAGTCACAGGAAGCAGCTATCCTCCATTTCGTGTCATACTCATGCACACGACATGTGCATGACTATTGGGACTCACTATTTAATAGTTCCCACCATGGAAGATCTCCATATCAATAGTGGACCCAACCCAATCCAAATGAACACAACATCCAATCTATAGACACTTTCCTAGACTGTTTTGCCACATTCCTTCGTAAACATCGAGGAGAATGTAATGGATCCGATGACGAAAAACATTCATTTTTGATAACTCCATGATATCATCCATTCAACGGTGAGTCCTGATCAGCTTACATGTGTGTCAAAGGGCACTACGCAGGAAGGTCAACTTCTCACCATACCGATTTGGACAATGGAATCTGATTAAATTACCACTCAAAGCAACCAATTTGACCAGTTAACCAAACCTGAAGGGACAGGTTAAAATCGACCTGGTTCTATACTACTATTATTTCTCTAGTAACTGAAGGGTCTAGCTTTTGATAACAACAAACCTTTCTGGAAATCCAATTGAGAGCATAGGCGTAGGTCACATTCATCCTGTTGGTCCTTGCAGCTTCATCTCGCAGGATTGAATAGATGTCAGAGATGGCATCCAGACCAGATTTCAGGCGATCATCAGAATATAGAGAAAACTTTGACATTTGCATTAACCTCAGAGCCTCATCCACATCGCTCTGAGCCACAGTTTCTGAGAATCGGAGCCTTGCTAATGCCTGTAAACAACTCGGACCAGGTTTTACTTAGATTGTTATTTAACATAAGACTCATATAAATCGGTATCTATCCTCATGGCTTTGATTTGAGCTGCAGATCCTACTCTTGAGATTCAAATACCCACATTAATAGCAGGCCGTGACACGCACACTTTTTTTCTAAATAAAATGTTAATTAGAAAAATTACAAAAGATTCAAACAAAATATAGAAATATTTAAATGCGTGTAAAGAAATATATATATGTAAAGAGAGAGAGAGAGAGAGAGAGATGATTCAGCCATCATATAGAAGAAGAAAAAGGCTTCGAATTTGCTCTGGTGGATGCCTGAGCCAACCACTCGAGCATCCACAAATGATGGGACGTGTGACGTTTTAAGGGGAAGAGAAATCAAGTGGGGAGAAGTCAAAATCATGGGGAGAAAATGAAATGACTTCTCCCCTAAATTATCGCCATGTGCCCCATCATTTGTGGGCATCCACCAGATCCAAACTTTTGCCGAAGAAAAATAAGACACTAAGAACTGCACTTTAGATTTATTTGTTTTTTTTCACATACATATGGATAGACAAATGATGCTTAGTCATAGATTCATGTGGATTTAAGATTCCAACAGACAATTGCATAGAAGCCGAGGCAAAAAAAAATTAATAAGGAAATATTATTTTTAAATTCAATTTGACTATAAATCCTTTTTTTGGGTTAATGTACGAGGCACGTATATTAGGCATAAAGCAGCCTCAAAGCGGGAGGCATGCGCTTCAAGTAAGCCTCCCACTAAGCGTAAGCCTTGAGGCTGACAAGCCTCAAGGCATAAACCTCACATGCCTTTTATAGACTGATCTAACATATGAATACAACAAATCATGGTAGGATAATCCAAGACTTACAGTGGATATGCGGAGAATGCTGAGTAGGGTCCGTATAGTTGTGTACGAATGAGGGGAATTTGATTTAGCTTCATCTTGCCGGATGCTGGAATATGCACTAGCAATATACTCCTCCAGCTCCTTTGGAACATATGGGGAAATTTTTCTTGCAGCAGAGATATGTGCCCTAGTAACCAGGGGCAAGAAACAAGGTATAAGTATGATCATAGCAATCCATGTTCTAAAATAAAATCAAACTCTAATTAGTAAGATTATCATGTCAAATAGAAGTTCAAATTATAATTTGTAATATCTTTCACATGCTTCTATAAATCTATAAAAGTAACAAAAGTACAATGAATGCTTTATAAATGGAAAAAAATAGAACTTCAGCCAAATCCATTATCTTCTTGGACAGTTAGACTTCAGTTTGAAGTTAATTTCACCAAAAATATGCCTTCCTATTGGAGAGTCTAAAAGAGTTGGTAACACCACATAAGAAGCCATTTTGGGCCGAGCTTCAAGCCAAGCTTTATGAATATGGACCGAGCTTTGAGCCGATTTCCGAGCAGCATTTCAGGCCGAGCCGAGCTTCGAGCCTAGAGTAAATCCTTTCAAGCCAAGCCAAGCAGGGCCAAGCTCAGCTCGAATACAGCTCTAATCATGGCCATTATATATCACAGACCACTCTTAACTGTTCAAAAACCATAAAAAGAAAAAATCTTGAGGAACTAGAATTTACTTTCCAGGTATATGATTAGTGAGAATTTACCGAAGAACAGATGATTCGAGTGGAGTGAAACCAAGAGCAGGACATTCTCTATTCTGGTGAACATACACGACATGCCTAGCCAATTCAAGGTCGCTATCCATATCTGCCCGATCTAGGATCAGCCATAGAAGATCAAAACGTGATAGAAGGGCTGGAGGGAGATTGATATTTTCAGCTGGAGTTCTCCGTAGATCATATCTTCCCCTTCAACAGACAAAAAAGGAAGTCTTTATAGTCAACATGTGTACCTTTTGCAGAGAGACTAATTTATTCTACAAAAAATAATTAATTTGATTCGGCCGAAATAGTAAAGCTACCCCTCATGCTTTGGGAAGGAGATGGTACAGAGTCCACAGACATAATCCCCGATATATTTACGAAGCAACAGAAACATGTCTTGACTTGGATTACTTATATAATAGGAATGATTAGTACCAGGCGGGATTTGCAGCAGCAAGAACAGCAGTTCTTGCATTCAGAGATGTGGTGATTCCTGCCTTGGCAATGCTGACGGTCTGCTGCTCCATCACTTCATGTATTGACGTCCGGTCTGACTCTTCCATCTTGTCGAACTCATCAATAGCACATATACCCATATCTGCAAGCACCTGCAACATAGACAATTCTTCGATATTGAACCCAAAAATCCTTAAGAAACAACTTAATCAGAGAAAGTACCTTAGATATATCCTGCCATCTGGGTTACAGTAACTTGGTTCCATGAATAAGATATATCATTCACAATTTCGAGCTTGTTCCCAGTAAATAAACTTGAGCTCATTTATTGTGTACCCTTTCATGTTTTCGGACTAAAATCTAATTTTATTTGCCTTACAAAGAATTAAATAAGGCCACCCTTTTGGTATATGGATCATGTGTTGTACATCTGGAGAACAGGATCAAACAAGCATGGTATCTAATGTATGGCATCCACATAATTTTTGAGAGATATTTGACACTCACAGGCATACAGGCATAATGTAGTATACAACAAAAATATATGTATAATTGCATTCAAGTCTGCATAGTGTATATATGAATGAAAAAAAAAAGAAGGCACGCAGACAGTAGTTATGAGTCTCACCAAGGCTCCTCCTTCTAGAACCATCTCATTTGTCACTGGATCCTTCTGTACAGCAGCAGTTAGACCAACCCCACTGCTTCCTTTGCCTGTGGTGTATACTCCTCTTGGTGCTACATTGACAATATGCTTGAGAAGCTGACTTTTTGCAACCCCAGGATCTCCCATCAAACATATATGTAGGTCTCCTCTAATCTGCACTTCCAAAGAGAAATACATTACTTCTATTATCTAATTTCGATTGACAATGACCTACAACCTATCTAAAATGCCTACCACAAGCTGGACTGATGAATGATGATAACAATTACACGAAGAAAAAAAGGATTTTAAAAACAGATTTTAAGAAATCTGCCATTTCGGTCATACCTCAAGCATACAAGTAAGATTAACCATAATATATTAGGAATATCAAAGCAATATCTATGTTCCCATGTAGACTATTCAGTATGTCCATAATCTTCTCAGTTGATCCAAGTATTTTTTTAAATGACAAGCACAAATAAATCCAGAGACAAATAGTTCGGTCATTAAATAAAATGTGATTCAGCAGATGAAGTGGACATGAATGTGCATTCCATGAATATACCTTCATCCCGTCTTTCAATTTCCGATGAGGAGCACCCACAAGGAGAAGAAGTAGAGCTTTTTTAACATCTTCATGTCCAAAAATTTCAGGTGCTATTGACCGTGCCAACTTATTATATATGTCACCATCCTCAGCTGAACGTGCAATTTGTTCCTCCTCATCTCCTCTGAGTTCATAACTGTGGCAGAGAGAAACTAGTTATATCCATTAATTTTTTATTCTTCAGTTTCATCCAGTTATCTTTCAATGGATGAATATCCAAAAGATACTTCATTTTTTTAAGGAACTACAATAAAAAGTGTTTTACCAATAATGGAAATGTTGATTGACAGAACAATAGATACAAATAAAGAGAACAAAACTAACTTCTTTCATTGTTTAGATTATCCTGTATAAGTTCTATTTTATAGTTTTGCATATTTAATGAACTCAAACTCACAATTCCGTTTCAGTATACTGGATTCAGAGGCTTACATCTTAAACAGCATGTATTGATGTTCTTCAAGTGAAAAAAAAAAACTTCTTTTTTGCCACAAATAAATTTTGACATTGTTTCTTGTTTTTATTTTTTTATCGGTAACATTTCTAGCTTGTAGGGGTTGTTTTTACTCAACATTCAGCAACAAAAGAGATTGGATCTTCAGAGTTTTTGACTTTTCTATTGCCATATCTTTGCTGCCTCTCAAGTTTGCCTTTGATTACGATTCATGTAGTTGGTTATTATGCTCTCCAACAGTCCAAAAAAAAAACATCCTAGTCTATCATTTGAACTTCTCTAGTGTTTGAATCAGTCCAAAGTCCGTAAAAAGCTAATTGGAAAATGACATACTCTTCATATTTTTTCTTGAAATGGGTGACGGACATGGCTTCCAAGTATGTATCTGCAACCAAGCCTGCCCGCATTGCTCTGAATCCAGTGTAAGGAATAGGAAGAAATATCCCTGACATCTCAACAACATCACCTGGAGCTACCTGATCAGGTTGAACAAACAAAAAAAGTGGAAAAAAACATGAGGGGCACATAACCGGGCGATCTTATATCTATACCAAAGACAGCCTGTTTGTACCAGATTGGTTAATTACTGTCATGCTATTACTGGATAACTTTATTGCTATTTACATGGGACAGTGAAATCAGAAAGCTTTTAAAGGATTCAAATGTTGATGTTTTGAACTTTTCTTCTTTTAATTGAATTGATAGCGGCTGCTGCAATTCAGTACTCTTATTTTCTTCACAATTTTTTTTGGATAATTTCCCGCTGAAAAAATGTCCATAAGCATTGATATACAAAAAGCAACAAACCTTCCTAGTGAGTTCCCCTCTCAAATGGATGGTCATCGTCCGTGGAATATGGCCTTTTGGGACATGTTCTGCTAATTCTTGGATCTTTGCCTGCACTTAGACCACCTTACTATATTATAATCTAAGGAAAGAAAGATAAAAACAAAATTTAAAAATGCATTACAGTATAAGAAAGATATAAAATTTGCATAGAAGCCATTTTTTACTATAGAAACATGTATAGAAACCTCTTGTTAGCTTCATATAGATTATAACGATATTCACTGGCAGAGTGAAGAGAATACCTCTTGAAACTTCAAAAACTTCGAAGCTCTGAGCTGAAGGATGAGGTTCCCTTTTGTTTTATTTATGTTACAACGTTCGGACGGGCATTCAAACAGGGGCATAAAGACCCGAGCTGTAACTTCCTAATTGTCAAAGAATAATGAAAAAATAACAATTAATCTAAAAATAGAAAGAAAACAAAACCAACCCAAATGCCAAAAGTTGAAGCATATGTCAAACTAAATTTGATAGATTTTGTTAAAAATATGCTTGGGATAGGCTGACCATATACCTGATAAATTTCAAAACCGCACTCTTCACATGTATACACAGCAACCTTCATCAATGGCTTAACATCCGAACAACGTGTCACGATGCCCGATATCCTTACAAGCTGCCCAATATTAGACGCCTTAACCTCCCTTAGAGTAAATGGTTGCTCCTTTGAAGACGCTTTTATATAGACTTCGCTGCGTCATACAACGAAATTCTGAGATATCAAATAAAAATTTCTTTTTAAATTCCAATGAAACAGTACATCCAGTAATTGGCATTTCGCGGTGAACAAAAGAAAATGTGAACTAGTAGATTATCCAAACTAAATTATTTGAGACCACACTATACTCAAAATTGCAAGAATTTTGTGGTTTAGAGACTATAAACACATATGGGTAAAGCTCAAATGTGACAAATTTTACATTTAACACAATAATCAGTAATGGGACATTTATGCTATGTTTGGTTGTTAAGAAAATAGGTGAAAACATGGAAAAGAAAAGAAAATTTTGGATTTTTAATACAATTTTTAGTTATATTTTGTCCAATTTTCTTTTCTTTTCTATGTTTTTACTTATTTTCTCGACAACCAAACATAGCATAAAGCTAAATGATATATACAATTACTGTGGAAAAGGTTTTTCCTATGCTATGTTTGGTTGCCGAGAAAATAAGTGAAAACATGGAAAAGAAAAGAAAATTTTGGATTTCTAATACAATTTTTAGTTGTGTTTTCTCTAATTTTCTTTTCTTTTCCACGTTTTTACTTATTTTCTTGGCAACCAAACATAGGGTTATGCTATGTTTGGTTGCATTGAAAATAGGTGAAAACATGGAAAAGAAAAGAAAATTTTGGATTTTTAATACAATTTTTAGCTATGTTTTGATAAATTTTCATTCTTTTCCATGTTTTTACTTATTTTCTCGGCAACCAAACATAGGCTTAGGCTTACTAGAAACGCTTAATCTCCGGAGGCATTCTTTGGTGGGGATCGGAAGCATCGGCATTCTCAGTTCCTTCCTCAGACCTCTGCGTCATCAGGATATCATGGTCATCATCTGGAAAAACCTCTGTTGGTTCAGGCAAAATCTCATCAATGGCATCGGCGAAAATAGTGACATATCGACGGGTATTTTCAGTAACCCGTCTGAGAAATTCCTCATCCAAGTCCTTATACTAATGAGACAGACAAAAGTGAAAACAGAATCAGGGTTTATTAGAAAACTAAAATAAAATTTAAAAAGAGAAATTAGAGATGGGAGAGAGAGATTATACGTTGAAGAGATCTTCGAGGTCGATCTGAATGGATCGGATTTTGTGATTTGCAATTTCTTGCTGAGAAAGGACGAAAATTGGGGATAATGTTAGCAAATTATATAATTTCATTGAGTTTGTCAACCATTTTTAAGTGAGAGAGAGAGAGAGAGAGAGACTTACAAGGACGTTGAGGTATTTGGCTTCGCCATTAGCATCTGCGAAGTTTGTGAGAAAATCTTTCGCGAGGACTGCAAAAGATCATTCAATAGCTTGAGAGAGAGAGAGAGATAGAGAGAGAGAAGAAGAAGTGCTTACCCTTGTCGGCATTGAAGTCGAGATCCTTCATGGTTCTGCAAAATGAGAGAGAGAGAGAGAGAGAGAGAGAGAGAGGAGAAGCGTGGAGACTGGAGAAATGTTGGAAGATTTTTGGCGGGAGATGCAAAAGGCTAGTGTGCGTTTTGGCGGGAAGAAAACGATTAACGGTGTTGGGAAAAGACCAAAAGGGTAGTGTTCGGTATATAAATATTTTATAACTTAATAATCTCTGATAATTAATAAATTTATAAGGAAACATCTTGGTCTATGGTATATATAATTAATAATCTCTTATATTTCTTAGTTAATATTTTTTTAAGAAAGTTCTAATATTAGGCTAGGCTAGGCTAGATTAGGCCGAATTGTGTTTAGATAATTAAGTTTTTAATTAAAATTATATCTAATAAACATGTTATCTTAGAGTTTTATAAACACGGGATTAGGTTGGGTCGGCTTGAAACAGTGATAAATATAAGAGATTAATTATGAACAGGAGCTCCAGTTAAAGAGAAAACTGTAGCATCCCAAACTATGACTTTGTAAGGGTATTTTGATTATTACAGTAATAAATTAAATGACATAAATGCCCTTCATTTATTTTTATAATTACCAACTACCCATCTATACTATATACTAAAAAAAATATGACGATGATGTAGCAGCCTCGTTGATCTTCTTTTCCTTTTTATGATGTCACGTCATAACCAATTAAAATAAGATATGTGGTAAAAGAAGAGTAAACACAGCATTTAAAGAGTCCTCTCCGAGATGGGATTTGGTCTTGCTCTTGCAAGACCAAAACCATCTTGCCTGTGTACAACACCCGACATGTGGAGATAAAAAAGGGAGAAGCCATTTCATTTTCTCCCTTGTTTTTTGATTTCTCTCCATTTGATATCATTTCTCTTTTTATCGCCACATGTCGAAAGCCCACCATGAGCAAGACGGTTTTGGTCTTGCCAGAGCAAGACCAAATCCGTTCCCGTCCCCTCCTCAATGAAATTTTCTTTTCCATTATTTCAATCTCAATCGGTTTCCAAGAGAGTTTCTCTCTTAACCACTCCTACATCACATCATAGGTGTCTCTCTTATTAGTTTCTCCACACGTCTAATTAATTACTACTTTCAAAGAGATATTTTCCAACAAATCAAAGAGTCTTCCAAGGAGACTTTTTGTCTCCCAACGAAGGCATTTATCTCTACCTTATTCTACGACTCTTCACACCAGCTAATATAGGCCTAAACCTCCTCTATCATCTATCCATCTTCTATCTCGCAATGATGCATATGATCATTTCCATCTTTCTGGTAATCATACTCACGAAACGCCAAGGTTCCAATGGGCATCACTCTTCACAAGTTCCCTCTCTTCTCCAAACAGTAGTGTTCTCACCTCTCTATCTGGATTAAACATATTATTTAAATATCACATTTGGATTCAACAGAAAGCGGTATGTTTACTATATTCAAATCTTTAGTTTTTAGCCATTATTTCATGCATTGATAATGCACTTCATTATTATTAGTTTTTTAAATTCTTCCTATTATTATCATGTTTACTTCATGCTTCAATCACACACTTGATTAATTTACCGTTTAAAAAACTTCTTCTTTAATTTTCATGGAGTTTCATAATGGATAGCATGCTTAGATGATTAATAGTATAGTATGTTGTACCTTATGATATAAGAGCTATTGATCACCTTACACTTATGTATATTCAGATTATATTTGCGGTGCTAACAATGATCTCAACACTAAGGAGAGCATTTAGCTGTGACATTGAAAAGTTAATTAAACCTAAATTTATTTACTTTTACATACCTGCGTTTATACCCTTATTAAATTTGCATAAGATTATATACTGTTTGAGATAGTTACTTTTGTTCACTAAAATCACAAAGCATTGTAATTAATCGAGTAAAATGACTGATTTAAAGGATATTTTATCCTCTCATTAGAGTTTTAGTGGATTGTGAACCACACAAAACTGGAAGTGATGAAAGTATGCTTTAACTTAATACATGTGCAAGCAAAGAGACCTAACTTAGTTGGTAAAGTCCCTTGGCGTTGTATCATGGATATGGGATCAAATCCAAACTATGTTGCTCTGGTAGGGGTTTGCCTAACCCCTAAGTTATCTTCAAAAAAAAAAAAAAAACATATTTCCTTCAAGATTACAGACATGGTGCCATTTTCCGTTTAAAACCATACCACATCATTCTTTATTCGTTTTTTAAGCTGAAATGATATCATGTAACTAAGCACACAAACACTCTAAACACATATACAATCAAACCTACTCTCTTCAATTCTTACTCTTCAAAGTAAGTGAGACTCATTTTATAACTTCTAAATAAAACAATAATCATTATTATATTTGGTCTAACTAATTATATAATTATATATTACTATCAGGGGCTTTCATATGCTTCTTAATTTAATTATAAAATGAAAATTTCTTTCACTACTTATGCTTATTTTTTTAAAATCTTTAGACATAATTTACATTTTTTTTATATCCGTGCATTGCACGGGGTCTCCGCTACTTATAAGATATATGTTGAGATGCTCCGGTTATCTCTTCAACCGAAACTCCAATTCATAGTTAACCAACAGTGGGTTGGGTTGGTATGCTGGCCAAGACCACGTCTCAAGAAGAGGTTTTGAGTTTGATTTTCTTCCCCTTGTTGGTCATCATCAGAGATTTATCCCTAGGGCTAGGGCCAAGCTAGTTTCATTTTTATTTATATCATTCTACTAACAAAATACAAGGAGTATACCAAATTTTATGTAGA
The DNA here is from genome assembly GCA_015143295.1 of Tetracentron sinense. Taxonomy (NCBI): domain Eukaryota; kingdom Viridiplantae; phylum Streptophyta; class Magnoliopsida; order Trochodendrales; family Trochodendraceae; genus Tetracentron; species Tetracentron sinense. Next base: position 30,249,348 of record CM026566.1, read on the forward strand.
CGTAATTACTCCTATTTTACTTTATAAAAAAAAATCAAAAATTAATTATAATAATTTAAAAAAAAAGTGTTGTTAGGCACACCCCACTATTTGAAGACTGTACCTTATTATTAAAAATTAATGAATGCATACCATTAAATTCATATAATTACTAGTACACACCAACAACAAAAAATCGCCTCTAAATTTTATAACTACACGCCAATCACAGTATTAGGCATTACCTATTAAGTCACCCAAAATAAAAAGTAGCAAAATGAAGCACTTCCCAAAAGGAGGAAAACACTCTCTCACCAAAATTGAATGGGATAAAAAAAATTATGTGCAAGTAATTAAGTATCGGTATAATTCTACAAAATTAAATATCAATAACACAAATGATGTGCTACATATTTGAGATAATGTTACAGAACTCTCATATGCAAATAAAATAGATCTATAACTTACCATACACACTTTGTGGGTGGGCCTGATTATGTAAAATAAACTATTGCCTACACAACTAAGATCTGTAGTAACAATATAGCAAAGTTGACAAAGCTTCTATTGCATAATATATAATATGTGTACAATAAACTTTTATGGGAAAAAACCATAATTGTAAGTTATAGATCTATGTTATGGTTTTTTCCCACTCCCACTCCCTTTCTGTTAGTGGTTCTTTTACCAAATGCAAACCTGAACATTGAATGCTTTAGTTGGTTTTGAGATAATGTGGATTAGCCCCACAAGCAAGCCAAAATATGAGGTATCAATTGTAAATGTGACAGAAGAATCCTACCACTTTTTACCTTTATAAAACCCCTTATCATGATTGCTCTAGTAATAGGGCGCACATTATAGGGTGGACTCAATTTCGAGTCCCTTCATGAGATGGTTGATATGATGTATTTACTAAAAAAATATTTAGAACTGTTCTTAAGTATATCTTTTAATATTTAGGATTTACTCTAGCTAGGGCAATAATAAAACATTTTGGCCTAGTATTTCCAACTTGTCACGTGTCCTTTTTAACTCTCTTTAATCTTGGTTAAGATTCACTTACCCTTATTTTTAAGAAATTAACCTTGTTTTTTAGAAAATAAAAAATATCATAGGGGTTAAAGCTTCTTAACCTGAGTTAAAAGGGTGTTAAAGGCTATGCCAAAGTAAATTCGGACCCATCTTTTAAAGGACAATTAAAGAAATTCCTAATAAGGATTTTTTTGTATTAAGCTCACACAACTGTGATAGCCCACCATTTTGCTAACATACTAATCTTTAAATAAATAATACATTGTACCTATATATTTAGAGCTGATCTTAAGCATATAATTTAAAGGATGATTAATGAAATTTCTAATAAGAATTTTTCTGTATTAATCTCACATAGTTGTGATAGTCAAATAAGGTTGGCAAATTAACCATAATTTTCTCACTAAAATCGACTTGGGGAATGCCAGCTCAAGTTTCTTTCTTCCTTATTTTCTCTATTGGACCAACATGTGTCCTCACTTTCCTCGACTACCTTTCCAATCGGTTAAAACTTCAACATTCAAAGTGTCTCCTTTCTTTGTTTGAGTAATGCTAGCTCCACTTTTTTTTCAGTATTATTTTTCTTCAAAGAAAAGACGTGTTATTGTATTCTAGAAAGATGCATGTTTTGAACCAACATATAACTTTCGCTTGAATAAATTGATTCTTAAAAGAAAGTGGAGCTAGCATTACCTCTTAGTTTTAACCTATTGGAAAAATGTTTGAAAAAAAAAGACACTTATTGGCCCAATAGAGAAAGCAAGGGAGTATTCGAATCGAGAGCTGAGCCGAGCTTGGCTTGAATATGCTTGAGCTCAATTTGAGGTTGATGCAAGCTCGAATGTTTAGGCTTGAGCTTGACTTGAATAACTTGATTGAGTTCGAGCATTAATTTTATTCAAGGCAAGCTCGGGTTGGCTCAAGTTTGATTCATATAATTATTTTTAATATTACATGATTTAAAAAAAATATTTATTAATAAATTACAATACAAAAAACTACGAAAATGAAGACATTCATATACAAAAATAAGATGTGATAGTCATTTGGTAGAAAGAGTAGGGAGTTTGATAAGGAAGAAGAGGTCTTGAGTTCTAATGCTCCCTTCCCCATGTTGGCCACCCTCGGAGATTCATCCTTCATTTCTTGGTGCGTGTGGATTGGGGGATTTTGCACATGTATGAGGGATTTAGTCGGGTGCTTTAAGAGGCCCGGATACCCTCCTCACCCAAAAAAAAGTTACAAATATTAATACAAATAATCTTACCAAAAAATATATGATATGTCGAGCTAAGCTCAAGCCTTAAACAAGCTGAGCTGAATCAAACATGGTTTGACTTAAGTATTGACTTATTTAAACATTCAAGCTCAAAATAAAAACTTGACTTGATTCGTTGAGCTGTGAGCTTGAAATACCAGCTTGCGCTTGGCTCAAATGAACCGAGCTGAGTCGAGCCGACAAGCTAGCTTGGCTTGAGGCTAGGGTTCTCCAATCTACTTTCTCCTCTCAAGCCAACTAGGGCAACCACCGTCCTTGAGAAGTTTCCATTTAACGTTCCATAAAATATTTAAACTCAATAGATATAATTTAAAATTTTAAAGTGAATTTTTAAATGTAAAAGGGTGCAAATCCTCTCCAGTTATAACCGGATGTGGCACATCCGGTTATAATCCCTAGAGGTCACCACGTGTCTCCTTTGACACCCCTTAACCGTGGGTAAGGTTCACCCACCCCTAGGGTTCACCCACCTATTTTTGGTTTTTTTTAAAAATATTAATTCTATTTTTAAAATTAAAAAATTGTTTTTAATATTAAAAAAACTTTAAAAACATATTTTTAATTTTAAAAATAGAATTAATATTTTTTTAAAAAAAACCAAAAATAGTTGGGTGAACCCTAGGGGTGGGTGAACCTTACCCACGGTTAAAAGGTGTCAAAGGAGACACGTGGCGACCTCTAGGGGTTATAACCGGATGTGCCACATCCGGTTATAACTGGAGAGGATTTGCCACCAATGTAAAATACGCACATTGTTTCCTCTATAAAGCCCCTTCGAGAGCGCTGAAAGGCTCAAAGTCTATCCCGTCTTTCCCGTCGATTTTCTTTCTTATCTTTGAATAAATCCGCTTTTCTCTTCTGGTTTTCTTCCCATTTACTCGTTTTGATTTCTTGGGTGCTTCGTTTTTCTGCTTTTTGCTTTCAGAGGAGGTTGACCAGCTAGGTATTTTCTCTGTTTGGTTTCTTGCAAAATGATCTATGTTTTCTCTCTAGATTGTCTGTTTAATCAAAACCCAGTTGTGGAATCGTGTTTTATTGGCGTTGATTTAGTTTCTCTTTGCATGCTCTGATAAATGGCCTGATTCGAGAAAACCCCAGTTGAGGATTTGGGTTATTTCGTCTTTGATTTCACTACAGATTTGCTTAAGACCAAAACCCAGTTTGTATTGAAATTTTCCCGGGATTTCTATTTCAGATTCAAATCTAGGTTTTTCTGCGGTTTTTCTTCTGGGTTATTGTCAAAATCCATTATTTCCAGTTCGTTTTGTTGATTGAGATTGAGGGTTTCTGGTCATGACCTCGATGATTATAAGTTTTTTTCAGTGGAAAACCAATCTCTAGACTTTAATGATCTACACAACCCTCCTGCGGCGTGTTCGTCTCCTCCAGTCATTCTCAGTAGTTTTCCTTTACTGGTTTTATGTGTTCTCTTGAACTAATTTCCTCCACTTGATTCTGTTTAGTTCTTTAGAATTCTGATTTTCTATTATTGACTCTGAAATTCTCATCCTTTTTACTCCTGGTATATATACCCATTTCCTGTCAATTGAGTTGCGGCAATGTCGTTTGCTCAACATGTAAGCTCGGGATCGGAAGGGAATCCACACTATGTGGTGATTGATGATAGGAAGAAGAGAAGGATGGTCTCGAATCGAGAATCTGCAAGGCGCTCGCGAATGAAGAAGCAGAACCATGTGGGTGATCTGATAAACCAAGTAAGCCAGCTGCAAAAAGAAAACACTGAAATTATGCAGAATGTTAATGCCACTACACAACACTGTCTCGAGGTGTCATCGGAGAACGACATTTTGAGGGCTCAGATGATGGAATTGGCCGATAGGTTGCAGTCTCTGAACTCTGTCCTCCATATTGTGGAGGAGGTGAGTGGGTTAGCCATGGACATCCCTGAAATACCAGATCCTTTGCTGAAACCATGGCAGCTAGGCAAACATGTTCCAGTCTTGAATCATCTAATAGGTGTTATGAGAAGATAAGATTCCCTTCTTTGTGGGTCCTTTTGATTTTTTTGTTTTCAGTTTAGTATATCTGTTTCTCTGGTAGTCTCTTGGATGTTAGTCTTTGGTCTCTAGACATTGGATGTGTTATTTTGAATCTAAATTTCACATACTACTTGGGTTCTTTGATTTTCAATCAGCTTCCAAATGTTCCAATAGTTGATTCTCATTAATCTATGGTGTTGCATTCTTAAATTGTGGATTGGACTGAAACCCAACTAAATTGCAGGAACAAATAACAATTATGAATCTTGAACTTTAGTTCCAATCCAAAGCTATTTTGGGTTTATAGACATCTATGAATAAATGATTCTTTTTTTGTGATGTAAACTTGGGCTCTTATGGTTTGCTTGGATTGGTGAATGGATGATAATTGTAAACTGGCTTGAGAAATCCAGATATCTGGATCATATTGACATGGATCTCTAACAATACAACATTACCTACTCTCAAAAATAGACTGGATGTTTGGGCTGATGATGTCCTTTTCCAGTTCAATCGCGGGTTCAAATTTGTTGAACCATCTGTTCAATCATTGAGTTCGTTTGGTACAAACTGTCTCCGGAATGAATACTATGAATGGTTATTTGGATTGTTTTTCAGGACTGCAACTATAGTTTGAATGCATCCACCACGAGTAAATGTTAAGAATGAAGTTGAATGGGGAGATTTTTCTGAAGATTTGGCTAAAATTTGTACATGTATCTTGAGTAATAAGTTGGAGAATCAGTAACCAAGTATTTAAATATTTTGTTTTCTGATCAGTACTAAGTATTTAAATGGTGGGAGTATTAGAAAGCAGAGCAGCAGTGGAAGGAAAAGAGGGATTTTCTGGTTTTTTCCTGTTCAACTGTTGAATGAGTTGAAATTTGATTGTTTGAACATGTTTATTTTCACTCCAATTTCCAGTTTGCGAATAAAGCTAGCTGGCCTTCGATTAGTTTCCAGCTTGAACCAACTTAGTAGGTAGCATCCAAACTGTTTTTTTATAAATATTGTTATGGAGAATAAGGTTGAAGATTTGGCTGAATCAATGTTCTATGATGTAAAATAAAGGAAAATAATCACCTCCTCACTGGTGGAGCGAAGGAAGGCGTCTCGTCCCCCTTTTCTTGGCACATGTCTCCCCTTTTAAACTCTTCAAAATATTTCAAATGGAGGATTTTTTTTAATTTGATCATCTTTTATAATTTTTTAAAATTAATCATACTTTAATGGAGCTAGTTAAAAGCTCAGGCTTGAGCTCAATTTCCTCATTTCTTAACAAGCTTAGCCGAGTTTGAACACCTTAAAAAAAACACTCATCTCGTCTCGATATCCATGCCTCATTTCTTAAATGTTTTTTTTTTTAAAAGAAAGAGTAATTTTGAAATTACTTATTTTTGTACATGATGTTACCTCAATAACTTTTAGAGCTTCTGATTTTCTTTAAAGAGTGACTTAGATAAAGTGTAAAAATAATGATTTTCTTTAAAGAGTGACTTAGATAAGGTGTAAAAATAAGGAGTACCCTGAAATGAATCTCTCTCTATATATATAACTTATGAACTGAACCATGAATCATGCTTGTTATAACAATTGCCACTGACAGGGTCTTCCAAAAGTGGAACAAGTTATAGAAGAACCTAGTGAAGAGGCCAAAAGTGGAACAAGTTATAGAAGAACCTAGTAAAGAGGTTTGAGGATCGGAACGAATGTATAACAACAATTCTTCGAATTCCTCAGAGATTTTGAATGGTGCGAACCATAGTGCAAAGTCGTATCTCCTTTGGTTTGGTTAATAAGATGAAGACCATCAAAATAAACTTGGCAGGAGCTAGTAATCACCAAATTATCATTCAAGATGGTATTGTTTGTGCGAAGTAAAAACCATATAATACATCATAACATCCGATCTACTGATATCAGTTTTCATTTGTTAAATTTAACTTATGCTCCGTTTGTTTCAAAGTAAAATAGAAGAAAACAAATGAATTTCGTGGAAAATGTCCTAAAGAAAGTACACTTGAAAAATTATATTTTCCGTGGAATTCATTTATTTTCCTGTGTTTGGTTGTTGAGAAAATAGGTGAAAACATGGAAAAGAAAAGAAAATTTTGGATTTATAATATAAGTTTTAGTTGTGTTTTGCCCAATTTTCTTTTCTTTTCCATATTTTTACTTATTTTCTCGACAACCAAACGTAAGGTTATTTTATCTCAAAACAATTAGCAGAAAATATTAATAAACATCTAAATTCATTACTGAAGATATGTAAAGGCTCCGAAAATAACAGAAAACCTCGTCACTCTAATTTCCTGTACATGGGAAATTAGATATATCGACAGCTATGAGACTACTTAAAATTGTCACGAGATTTTATAGTTTATAATTTACCTACAATAATCCTGATTTGCTTTTTGAGGGGCAATGCTAGATAGCTGAACACCCCTTTTAATCGCCACATACTGATATCAGCTGGTGATTAGACTTCACGGATGAAATAAGGCCACCTTTACTCTAAGAAAGGTGAACGCATCAGCCGTTTGGTGTAAAGCCCATCATGGAGTTACCACTTAACTCTTACCATATTTGTGCATGCATGAACAGGGAAAAAAGAAGAAGATGGGAATCACCTGAGAAAGCATTTCGTCTGGCCCTCGCTCAGGGGTCAACACGTGTCTATTTTTTACACTCTTTAACTGTGGTTAAGATTTACTAACCCTTAGGGTTCAACCATGTCATCTTAGTTTCCTGAAAAAAAAAAAATTAAAAAAACTAACGAGTTAAAATTTTAACAAGGGTTAAAAGGGCAGTTCAAGGGCTCTGTGAGTGGGTCAGACGGTTTTGGTCTGGCGAGGGTTAGACCAAATTCGATCCCAAATCACCTAGCGTGGATTCCGGTCAAGGAACGTCTGGTTATCCCAATTTACTATACGAAGAAACGAATTGCCGGTCAGATTACAGTTGCATTTTTTGGTGGTAATCAGCTATATCATTTATCTATCTATGTCAGGGTCAGGGGTTTAGGTGGGTTAGAACTCAAGGGTGGGGCACTCAACGGCCACACCAAGACTCGAACACGTGTCGCTCCTCCCCAAAGAAGATACACTTCCACTGGGACAAACCCAGGCGTGTAGATTGCAGTTGTATTGGTGCGGCTCATTTGGATATGGAAAAGGGGGTTGAGCCCACCAACGGGAAAGGCCGTGGTCCTAGGCTCTAATAAGGCAAAGAGTCCACGGGTTTCCTTATGCCATGGCTTGAATCCATATCACGTCGCATGATATTCACAATTTCACATTACTAAGCAGCTACGAGTCACATTGAGATGCTAAAGTGATTTTTTTTTTGGTTAAGAGCCAAAGTGATTATTGAGTGCGTAAATGAAGTATGAAACTTTTAAAAAAAAAAGTTTTTTTTTTTTTTGGTAAATGTGGGGTGTCCGGAGTTCAAGACTACGGCTAATCCCCACGTGTTGCCAAGGGATACCCTCCCCTGACAACTGATAACACGGGTGCTCCCAGACTCGATCTCGAGACCTCCGGGTCTAGGGTTCGTCTTCTGACCACTAAGCTCTTTTAAAAAATTCTGAATTATCATTTAAGTTATCGCATCTATCCTTCCTAAAGATTTTATAGAGTGAACATCGTGCATGGTTTTAGAGAGGCGAACAAAGTCTTGAATCAATTAGCTGTGATGAGTTATCATATGAACTGTGAAAGGTGTGGACTGAGTTTATCCCTAGCACTACAAGTAAGCATAGGCGGAGCTAGGGACACGTGTTCCCCTGAACTTTTACAAAACATGTGAAAAAAAATTTAGTAAGAGATTAGCTTGGCCATGGTGGCAGTCTTCCTCCTAAAATTTGAATTATTTTTATAGTTGATAAGGCATAGTCATGGGGCTCAGGATTGTCTCTGGCGATGCCAGTTTTTTTTTTTTTTTTTCTGGCATTTCACAAATAAGTGGACATGTGGTGCTAAAAAGGAGAGAAGTCATTTCATTTTCTTTAGAGGTGGTTATTGAACAAAATATTTATGAACTACTCGGGCTCGGCTCGCTAAAAGCTCGAATATCGTTCGTTTATTTGGTAAACGAGCCGAGCTTGAATGCACTCTTACTCGGCTCGATAAAAGTTGGGTTCGATTACATATATATATATATATATATATATAATATTAAATATATAATTTATTTAAATATTAAAAATAAATATATTTATATATTTATTTTATTAGTTAAGTATATAGAAAAAACGTAGAGGTAGGGGTGTGGGTGAGTGTGCTGTGTGTGTAGCTGTGGGTGTGTGCTGTGGGTGTGGGTCAGTGGGTGTGCGTCGGTGTGGCCCTGTGTGGGTGTGAGTGTGTTGTATGGGTGAGTGTGTCATGACAGTGTGAGTGTGGTGTGTGTGTTTGAGCCGAGCTTGAACACACCCAAAAAAAAAAAAAAAGTGTGTTGTGAAGTATGAGGTGGGTTTAGAGTGTGTGTGTGTGAAGTGTGATATGGGTTAAAAAGTGTGTTAGTTACATGATATCATTTCAACCAAAAAAACAACGTATGATGTGGGTTTAGAGAGTATTATTAACATGATATCATTTCGATTAGGGTGCGTTTGGATTTATGGAATTTGGGGATGGAATTGTCAATTCCATCCTACAATTCCAAATCCAATGTTTGGACATATTTTAAATATGATAAGATTTGAAATTTGCAATTCCATAGATAATTAAAGGAGTGATTTCAGAGGCCAAGTCCTTGGAATTCAATTCCTTAGTGGAGAGGTCTTAATTGATAAATTCATGGTGTTGTGGAATTGAAAAACGAGAGGGGAGCTCGATGTTTTTGTCTCTCTGTTTTCTTTTGTTCTCTCATTCTATCTCTTCTTCCTTCAACATTCGCTAGAGAGACGGATGCTGATAACGGAAGGAGGTAACATGACTTTTTTTCATTCTTTTTCTCCCCCTTCATCTTCTTCTATCTTCTTAAGGGTTTCCATTTCTTGTTCTCTCATTCTTTCTCCATTCATGTGCAACACGTTGATCAGATCTTACTTTCAGTTTGTTTTCTTCATCAGAGCCACTCATCTCTACAACTAGATGTGCCATATAAATGTTAAATCCAGCATGTTTGTGCTTAAGGTCTGTGCTAGAGTTTGTGCTCAAGGGCTGTTTCATCGAGCATGGAAGAAAATGGAAAATTTTTCGAATATGTTATTGCTAGTAAGGGGGCTGAAATTCATTGCAGGCTTCTTCAATGGGGGGTTTGGTCATGATCCTTTTAGTCAAAACTCACCGGTTTCCAGAATATCTTGATAGCCCACTATGTCAAATCGAGTAATATCGAAGCTACAAAGAGAGTGTTTGTCAAAATGCCTGAGAGGGATACAGTTGCTTAGAATTCAATGATGTTGGTTTTGTTCAAACTAGATATTACCCGAGAACATTAGAGCTCTTCCGTGGGTGCATATGTAAAAACGTGAGCATTGGAACTAGGTGGATGAAAGGGCAATTTGGGTAATAGTACTTGTTGGATTATATATATATTTTTTGGTTAGAAAACAAAATATTATTTTTTGTTAAATGCACCGTTTGTTGATTGGATTTTCCGAACATCCACATTTTGACTTACCATTGCTTGCTCCAAAACCATGAGAAACTAAATGTGAAAATACATTATCAAAGAAGTAGGCGGGTCTCTTTAGTATCTTAGCAAGAGGGTTAGATATAGTTAGATGCCTAGATTCAATTGCCGTGAAGCATTAGTTGGTATAAAATGGCTTCGGATTTTCTCTGGCGAACACCCGAGGTGGGCGTTGGGCATCATCTACACATCATTGGACATGTGGTGATAAAATGGGGCTAAATATCAAGAGGGGAAAGTCGAAATCATGGGGAAAAATGAAATGACTTCTCTTCTATTTTATTGTCACATGTCCAATGATGTGTGGACGCCCAAGCACCCACCTCGGGCATTCACTAGAGAAAATCCGAAGCTGTATAAATTACCTCAAGTAACCATTCATAGGTTCTGTAGACTTTTGGACCTTGTTTGCTTACCATCTATTACGCTTAAGGGGAATATAGGTATCAATTAGTCATAGCAGTTCAAAATATTTTAACTTTATTTTTTTGTTCATCCAAACAGTGGAATTGAAAATTATACAATTTATTTCCATGAATTGAGTAGTGCATCCAAATAGTAGAATTTTGAAGTATGTGGAATTTAATTAAGTAGTTTCCAATTCTATAGAATTCAATTCTTTAGTTCAAATCCAATTCCACAAATCCAAACGCAGCCTTAAAAAAAACAAGGTGTGATGTGGGACCAAATATAATCTCACATCCGTTAAGAAAAAAATCTTATAAGGCTATGTTTGGTTGCATTGAAAATAGGTGAAAACATGGAAAAGAAAAGAAAATTTTGAATTTTTAATACAATTTTTAGCTATGTTTTGTTTAATTTTCATTTCTTTTCCATGTTTTTACTTATTTTCTCGGCAACCAAACATATGGTAAGTGTCTTGGCTTTAAAACATTTGTTGGGAAAGAGAGAAGGGCAACTCCCCTCCCCGGCTCGGCTTGGTTCAATGAGAATGACCAAATTAGTTGGCCACTCTCCGACTCGGCTCAGCTTGGCTCTTAAAAATGGATTTTTTTTTGAAAAAAAATTAAAAATAAGTTTTCTTTTAATTTAATAATTATATTGTATATCATTAGGCTCGTTAAAAGCTCGAGCTCGGCTGAAACTCGAGTGAGCCGAGTTTGAACACATTCTCCTATTTTGCTAACGAGTCGAGACGAGCTTGAACACTCCCTAAAAATCCTTTGGCTCGATAAAAGCTTGTTTGTTTGGCTCGGCTCAGCTCAAGTACAATCCCTAATTTTCTCCCATAGTTTTGACTTCTCCCTACTTGATATCTCTCCCCCTTTTTATTGCCACATGTCCATTTTGTGGAGCTATAATTATTTTTTCCTACCACCGGCAGGTCAATCTATCCTAAAACCATTAAAATTGAGATTATTTAAAATCCTTCTTAAAACAAATAACCGGTAAAATTGACCAGTTCAACCTGAGAACCAGGGGCATGCCCCCCAATTTTTTTTAAAACCCTTTATTTTTTAGGTATGTTTTTTTTTAAAAAAAATACATTATACCTTATTTTTGTGTATAGTGGCCCCCCAAATAAAATTTTGTAATTTTTTTTATAAGTATAATATAAAGGGATTGATTCTTGAGGTGTGCATATGTCCCTTTTAACACTTTTTAACCCTAGTTAAGATTTATTAACTCAAGATTAAATTTTTTTTTTCTAAAAATCAAGGGTAGATGTATATACCCGAGTGAGTGAATCTTAATCACAATTAATAGGTGTTAAAATAAACCCGTGTCAAGTAGGGAGGTGCACACGTTCCACCCAGTGGAACGCGCATGGAAAAAATAATGTTCATAATATAAAAAATAATAGTTTTATTTATATATTGAATTTATCAAAAGGGAAACTTATTTTTCTTTTGGTGGACATTTATTAGAAGAGAAATGCTATTGAGATCGTCCAGGGTGGAGACGACAACGAGACCGTTCCCAACAGCCCGGGGATTGAATCTTTTTTTGAAACCTATGCATCTTTTTTCCTCCGTGCTGTTGGGAATGGTCTTGAGGTCTCCACCCTGGACAGTCTCAAAAGCATTTCCCTTATTAGAATGCTATATTAACGAATTTTATGACCGAGATTGACCTATACCCAAAAACAAAAAAATGTTCTCCCATTAAATTTCTTTGCCCCCCCCCCCCCCCCCCCCCCCAAGGAAAGATTCCTAGCTCCGCCCATTGCTGAGAACCATAAAAACTGTTACTTGATTAATTGGAAATCTTAAAAACCGGGAAAAGAAAGAAAAATAAAAATAATTTTGAAGGCAAAAAGGCCACGGTTCATCCGGACCGGTTGAACTAGGATTCGGGTGCCCAACCGGTTCAACCATGGTTTGGTTATGAAAACACTAGTTGGTTGTAAAGCTAATGAAGATTTTCTGTGGATGGGTTTCTCCTTGGTCCTTGTCCATGGATAAATGACAAACCACACTTTTGAGGAAGATAATTGATCCCTAATAAAGATACAAGCATGTGCCTATTTATTTACTTTTATATGAGCAAAGCATCAATCAAGGACCCATTTATTCCTCTCCATTTCATTTTGCATTTTATGAAGAAAGTTTCCGGGCCATAAAACAGGCTAAAAAACGTTTGGTCATAAAAATATATAAACATTTATAGGAAAAGCTATTTTATTTCCTTGAAACAAGTCCCGATTTGTTTTTATATTTTGTGGAAAATGTTTTCTTTTGTTGTATGTTGGCATCAAAATCCTTTTTCTGGGCCCGAAAAGCATTTAGCATTTATCTTTAGGTTTTAAGATCTAATAAATAGGCTTAGGGTGTAGGTTTATTGAATAGCCGAGGATGGATAAGTGACTCCCATTCTTGGGAGAGCGGATTGCTATGGGAGGAACTGGTAACTATCAGGAAGAGGGAAGAAGAATGGTGGCTTTTAGGAGAATGGTAATGAGGACAAATCTCCACAGAGAAAGAAGGAAGGAGTTGAAGAGTCTTATTGTTGGTTTCCTCTTTTATGAGGAAGTGGGGTCCACTTGCTTGCATGGCCAAGCTTTTCTATGGTTGGTGGAGGTAGTAAATGTCTTGTCCCCCACTTTCACTCTTTCTTCTTTGGGGGGTGTACGGTTAGGAGAAATCTCTTGATCTCCTATTTTTTTGGTTAAGCTTTTTTCCTTAAGAAAACCACATATGTGAAAAGAAGAAGAAAAATGGAAGAAAGCATCTACCAAACTTTTGAAGTCATGTGAAAATCAAGATTGTGTCATCTACCATTTGGGGTAAGGTAAATACATTTTCTTGTGTTTTGGATTTTCACCATTTTTTGGTAAGTTGGCATTCAAGAATAGTGTGTACTCTTGAGTGATTTTGAAATCTCATTATTTACATAGTGAAAGTTTTTCCTAAACTAGTGTCCCGTGGTTTTTCTCTTCATTTTAGAGGGTTTTCCAAGTTAAAAATATTATGCGTTTGTGTTTGTTTTCCCTTACTTTTATTGTGGTAATTTATTCTTGATTTACATACATGAGAAAAGTGTGTTTTTTTTCCAACACTTATCTCATATAAGCTTACGGCAATCTCAAAAATATTTACAAAGGCACAAAGAGAGTCTTAAATAAAAAAATTAAACCCTAGGATTGATCTTCATCATCCAAGATCACAAGGATGGACAATCCAAGATGCAAAAGGAAACCCTAAGAAAGAATTACAAAAATACTAAGTGTCAAAATTACAAAAAAATACCTATAGCAAAACAAAACAAAAAGCTCAAAAAGCCATCAAAATGACCCCGAAATGAAAATTTGAGCATTGGAGAACCGCGTAGTTGTTTAAACTACATTTGTTACGCCATTTCATCCCAAAAGCATATACTATAATAGATAAATAAACACTCAGATCAATAGTTATGTTTGTTTGAAGTTGATCTACTGTTGAACGCCATAAAAAAAATAACTCTTGGGAAGATGAATGGACTCACGGTTAATCCTAATAGCTAGCTTAGAACACAGATAATGTGTTTGAGAGTGAAAATCTTGTTCCATGTAATCATTGTATAATGAAAGTTCTTGATTGCCTTCTTCCGTTGATATATGTAGCCCTATTATGAGTGAACTTTATATCTCTTACTTTTATTAATGTTTCTTACATTATCATCGAACCCCAAGATCTCCGCACTACACTTTGAAACAGATCAACTCTCGAGTGAGGTGATCTTAGCTAGGTGATTTGTACCTACTACTATCGTCTGGAACACATCATATATATAACAGTACCGTAAGTACGATGCCTAGGCCATTCTTATGGTCATGGCATATCAAAACTTCGATCCAAACATGCATTCCTCAACTTACGTCTTTTAGAGCAAGTATATAATCTAGTATTACACCTAGGGTTGTACAAAGCCCGATCAGCCTGATGGTGTGGCTCGGCTCGTCCCGGTTCGGCCTGAATTTTAGACTCGAACGGGTCAAGCCAAGCCTAAAAAAAGCCCGAAAATTTAATCAAGCCGAGCTCAGGCCAACCCCTGTGCGGCTCAGCCCGGCTCGATTAAGGTTTGGTTCGGCCCAAACTTGGCTCGACTCGAATATTATTAAAAAAATAATAATAATAAAAATATTATTTATATATATCATTATTATACATATAAATAATATAAAATATTATTATTGAAAAAAAAAAAAGGATTCAAGCTGAGCTCGAGCCAAGCCCAGCTCAAGCTTGAATCAATTCGGGCTGAGCCGAGCTTCGAGCTACGATTTTGAATTCGGGCCGAGCTTCGGGCCGCACTTTCAAACTCCATTTCAGGCCAAACTGCGCTTCGGGCCTTGATCAAATCCATTGGAGCCGAGCCAGGCTTGGCCAAGCCCGGTCAAGCCCAGCCGAATACAGTCCTAATTACACCATATTTAGATTTGGAATTAGAACCCTCATGATCATGTAGACTTCCTCAGAACCCATGAAAAGGATCCAAATTAATATATTTTTCTTGGTGAAGAAAAATCCTTTATTTTCCAGAATTTGGTAATATTTAGTACACTGGCTTGAATATATTGCTCTACTCGCAATGAATTTGCGACATGGGCGAGTTAACATCTTTTCACTCTAAAACCAAATTTACTGGTTTAAAAGGATTCGAATGGAAAGGATTGTAAAACTGTTATTTGTTTCCACTTCTAAATCTTGTTAAGCATTTGATAAAAAAAAAAATCTCTCGAGGATTATATGAATGTTAACTAAGAAAATTGTTTTGAGGAATTATGTACTATTATTGGCAATATTTATATATACTGTAAAAAGCTTGAGAATTTCATAGATATCTATTATTGAAGTTTTTGACGGGTGTGGTCATATGTATGGCTTTATTGAACAGTTCTTTCTTCAAAACCTGGAGTTCACAAGTTCAATCCGATCTGAAACTTACCACCAGTTACTATATAATTAACCAAATTTTAGATAATCCCATGTTTTTATGTTTATAATTGAATTTAATTTCTTGATTAGTTTTCTCTCTTGGCAATGAAACTCGTGGATTGAATCGATTGCGTGTTTCATTTCATTGCATTAAGTCATAAGTTGCGGATAGTACCCGTAACATCGCAAGTAGCGCTAATCACATTCAATTTTTTCAAAATTTTCAGCAGTTTTTTACTATTCAATCTGCAAGATTAGTAGGTTATTAGTGCAGATGAAGCTCATTTGTATATAGTTGCATCACTTAAACCTTCTACTTTTCCTGTGTCCAGTACTTCCCTTCCCTTTCTTCTTTATTGGCGTTGGCCCTATAAAAGCTTGAACAAGCCAGCCTGTTTTACTTGCCATTTAAGCTTGGAATCACACTGGTGAGTATGCTTTCATTGATGAAAAATCTCCACTCCTGTCTTCCCTTTTTCCAAGTAAAAAGAGATTCTTTACTTGAGAACAAACACAATATCAAGATAGAAATCAAACCTTTAAAGATTACTAATCTCCAGTAACTAAGTTTAGACCCCAGTGAGCCTATATCTGGGAAACATTAACGTTGCAGTTGGCTTTGATTACTTTAGCCATAAACCTTTATAATATGATGATCATTGGACACATAGTTACGTTACCAAACACCCATATAGTGCCCATATAATACTTTTTGAGGGGGTCACCATTTAAAACTTCGTTCGTTTATCGTGTTACATATTATACCCGTTTAATACACAAATTATGTATTAATCGCATACAACTTACGTGTTTTCTGTACTTTTACTGTGTTAAACGCATATTCCATATTCGATCATTGTTATTAGTTAATATCATGATTTTATTTATTTATTTATAATTATTAATTATTTTTTAATTTTCCCGTTCTATTGTCATATAACATCCATACTTTCCGAATGGATCATTGTCGTATTATACATGTACCAATACTTGGTAACTATATATATAACCACAGCAATTATAATTGACTAAATCACTTGTTATCCAAACAGAATTATTGAAAAAATAAATATTTTAATCACTTTTAAGAATTAAATCAGAAAAAAAAAAAATCAAACCCAAACACACCCTAAATTTGTATTAGTATTATGATTTTTGGTATGATTACTATATCGACAGACAATACAATGCCACGTATTAGAGGCTAACATGTGTTAAACACTATATCAAACATGGAATAGTAAGAAAGATGGAGCAGGTGTGGAAGAGAGCTTTAGGTCTCTTATTAGAGGCTAAAAAAGCAGCTCTAGGGTTGACCTTAAAATAGCATATCAGCCCATCTTTTAATTTAAAACCCATTTATGTCAATGACAAAAGGTCTTAACTTCTTCCACCAAACTGCTTCTACTTATATATTTCTATTTGGACAGTTATTCCATAGTAAACCATTTACATTAACTTCATCCCCTAGGTGTGAAATCATGTTAGGGGAAGTGTAAAAAGTGGACTCTAGCTATGTCATGTGACCTCATTTTCACGTATATAAGAACCCATGAAAACTGTGCATGACCAAATCAAAATGGCGTTACCCATCTCCTTCTCTCTCCCTCTCTGATCTCATGAACATGCAGTTGAGGGGAATGCTGTCTGGTTCGCGACCATTCATGTGAAGCACAAGCATGATCTGAATGATCTCGGACCAGGCTTCATTCCCCCCAACTTGGAGAATTCCAATCGCTACTACGATAATCCAGTGATTATTGTGTTAATATTACTATGAATCTTTGATCACCCATGGATCAATGCCTCACTATCCGTCTCGATCGATCAAATCAACAAGTAAGTGCTCATTCCTTCTCAATTTTTCTCATATCAATTCATCATGTAGTTCTTCTTATATACCAAATGCAACAGTAGTAGACCATGAAGTAAGCTAAATGAAGATACAGTCCACCGGAATCCAGCTACCGGAGATTGTGCCGAAAGGAGTATGATTTAGTCTGAAGTGTCTTTCCTTGTTCTTACCAAATGTGTTGACAAAAAGAGATGGGTTGGTGTGAACATATGACTGTAAGACATGGTTAATTATTCTTCATCTTTTTGGTTTGTTGGGACTTGAGTTGATTTTTACCATATGGCTTTGCTTGCAGACAGTTCTAAAGAATATAATCTAGAAACTTTCACTTTATTGTTACATAAGAGATGGAGATTTTCTTAAGAGTACCCATTAAAGGTGAGATTTGAATTTTCTCCTTAATTTCCTCAAGACTGCCATCATAACATTTTTGTCCATACCAAACTTTAACTACCATGTAGGTCAGATTCTACCCCCATGAGGGTCAGATCTTCATGAGAAACTTTACTACTGTGGGTCAAATGGTACCCCCATGTGGGTCAGATCTTCATGAGAAGCTTTATATATATATATACCATGTGGGTCAGTTCTACCCGAGATTATCATGCTATAAGATGTGCACAAACATGAGATGAAGATGATATCCAGATCTGTAGGTGAATGTGTATTATTAGCACTCTATTGAGAATCTGATGCTGAAAGTTAGGTTAAAAAAAAATGGGATTCATGTACTTCCTTTTTGGGGTTTGATAAGACTTGGAGAGATGGAGAAGAGAAAATTGAAAAGATAAAAAACAAAGGAGAGGTGACCCCCAATAGGGACCTTCTCTGCTTAGGTGTTACCCACCTTGTGCTACTTTTCCATGCATCGATGTAGGGTAAGTGTTGAAGGATTAGGGTTACCTAATCCTGTAACAAGAATCCTTGGTAATTTGTATTTCTTTCCATCTCCTACTTATAATCAACTGTTTTATATAATTAATACAATCTCTCTACTGATCAGGTGATCATTTATTTTGTTTTTGCCTACTCTCTCTCTCTCTCTCCCCCCCACCCTGCGGTGCTATGGAAATGTATAGAGCAAAATGACTAGACTCGTATTCAAGCCGAGCTTGGTTTAAACATGCTCGAGCTCAAATATTCATGTTTGGCTTGAATTTACCAGCTCGATCAAGTTCGAACTTGATTCAAGCCAAATCGAGCTCAGGTTAGCTCAATTTAAATTTAAATTTAAATTTTAAGGTTATTTTGATCAATTTTACATGATTTAAATAAATTATTACTTTAAAATAATATACAAAATTAATCTATTCATAAACAAAAATCACATTTGAGGATAATCTTCAATCTAGAGAGTTAGGGTTAGGGTTAGGGCTAGGGCTAGGGTTTTTGCTTTTAACTCCTACACTTTTTTATTATAAGTTAAAAAGTAATATAATTATATATTAATATAAGCAACATTACCAAGCTCAATTATATATATATACTATTTCTATCCTATATGAGCTCAAGTCAAATGAGCCCTAAATGAACTGAGCCAAATCAAACAGGGCATGACTCAAGCTTGGCATGTTTAAACATTTGAGCTCACATAAAAGCTTGGCTTGGTCATTGGAGCTTGAAATGCCAACTTGAGCTTTACTTGAACGACCTGAGCTGAGCCGAGCCGAGCTCACAAGTCAGCTTGGCTTGAATGAAGCCCTAATGATGACCTTCACCGCGTCAAGTAGAAGATTGTCCTTGGACACTACATACATACAATATTATCTTACATAGTCCTACACAATTTTCATTCATTCGTGCACGTATGTATGCTAGCTAAGATAAATTATAAAAAAAAAAGGATAAATGGTGCAAGTGTAGATCCTTTACATCAAAGCATAATCTAATTGTTGTGTCCTAAATTCCATGTACCAAACTCCCCTTGTAGATGTTGATGGGCACTAGCTAGTCAGCTCTAAATTATGACTTGGTGCCTTAGGTTAATATAATAATAATTATTATCCTTATTATTATTGATACAGAAGTAGAGAGATTTTATCTAAATACCATTACAAAGAGGTTGGATTCGTACACCATCTTAAGAGAAATTGGAATACTTGAAGCCTACCTTTGAATGGGTCTCAGCAAGAAAAGTTTCTAGCTCAAAATCATCCTTACATGAACTGAACCATCCGACTTTATTTAAACAGATCGTCATATTTTTCAACTTGTCCAGAAGAATATGAGATCAAATGCAATTAGTTTCCGATGACTTATTGAGAACCCCCTTCTTGTACGTGTTTCATTCATAGTCAAAAGTCGGAGTTTGGCAATTATTCGACTACGGGAAAATTCGAAAAAAGTCAAAAAATTGAAAATTTTAAGACAAACATTAAGAAAATATTAGACAAGATATAAAAAATAAATAAGATTACTGATTATGAAAATTTATAAATGAATATATTTCACATATTAGATACGTATTCGTGTTTTTTTTTTTAATTTCGTGAATAATTAACGTTTGTTTTACGAAATTCGTGACTTTTTGAAAAACAAATTTGTGCTTTATTGAAAAAAATCGTGAATATTTCATGAATCAATTGAAAAACTTTACAAATTATTCAAGACTTCTTGAAAAAACCAAAGAACTTTGTTACTATTATTCCATGTGTACAACAATGATAGATAGGGCTTCTTCTCTTCTGTATTCCATGCTTGTATAGGTATTATAACCTCAAGAGTCCTAGTTTTAGATCAACTTACCCAACCAAAGAAAAAAAAATTCCTTGTTTTAATATTGTGTCAATTTGAGAGAGAGAGAGAGAGAGAGAGAGAGATCATACAAGTGCAGTCCAAAGGGGAGAAGAGAAACCTGTTGAGTGTTTATGACAAAAGGATATCCCTAAAAGTAAGAGGAGTAAAATAAAGTCATCTAAAATTCCTTCTTAAAATAATAAATGTACTACCCAATATTTCTATCACTTTCTTGACTTGTCCCTTTGAAGATACTAAAAAGCATTCAACAGCTAATGCAAAAGTCCATTCAAAAGACAGATTTAATTGGGCATCACAATCACAAGGCCAGCCTACATAAAGTAGGCCTACCCCAACACACCCCCCACCCCCCAATTCATCTTTAATTTGTTTGGTATATGCATAAGAATAAAGTAATGTGCATGATTGATCACTCATTAAACAGTGAATTTCTCCAATAAACTTGATTACACAAATCACGCAATCTTAAGTTTTATTACTGTGAGTCTATGACCCAAGTTTTTTTTTTTAAAGTTTGGTTGATCATATGAGAAATAATAGCATTAGAGGTTTAATTAAGTTCAATTTAGTTTTTGAGTTTTTATCAAGGAGAAATCCATGATATATTTATTTGGTAGACCATAAACACAGTTTAGTATACATGTTACCCCATGTAGGATCTCGTGGGTAAGAAAAAAATTTGCAAAAAAGAGCTAGAAAAAAGTTTATGTGAACATCCTTATCAATATGATTTTCCTTTTAGGCGATCTCTTGGCTGGGATCAGGGTTGAAGCCAGGATACCCTTGCCGGGGGGGGGGGGGGGGGGGGCCCAAAAAACGGGGGTTCAGAGGCATAGCCCTGAAAAATAATTCGTTTTTAAGGAATATACCTTTTCTCGGAAGTTTAGGGGGGCTAAGCCCCCCGCTCCCCGGCTTTGCCCTTTCCCAGGCTACACCCCTATTAACACTACATAGGAATTATTATTTTTTTCAAATTTGGGCCCCATGTGGCTCCGCCCCTGACTGGGATTGATAGACTTTACTTAGGGTATGCAAAATGTGGATCCAAGATGTGTGGTCTGGTCTCTATATAGTACTATTGGGGTTGGCCCTTTCAACTTTTGACTAGTACCTCCTCTTCATGTGATCATTTTCAGAACACTAATACGCATGATTAGAGGAAAAAAGTTCCCATTATCTGAATCTTATTTAGAGAGAGAGAGAAAGGCTAGATTTAGACTACCTAGCTTTCCTTTTAAAAGTCTTCTCCAGCTTCTCTTGTTTCCAAATTCCAACAAAACTAGTAGTGGAAATGCTGCTTTTATAGACATGATATAAAAAAGGAGATCAATGATATAAATATGCCTCTCTGTATTTGATAGACTCCATTACTAATAGAAATGAAGACATTATTATTACATATTGCTTTTGCTTTATCAAGATTATAAATTCCCATGTAACCCCTCTAAAAATTGATTGACAACATAATTGAGTCCCCATTACTAACCAGATGAACTGTAGAGAAATTACGAAAATGCCACTCTCCGCCACTCTCCATCAACGATGACCGAACACCCAGGATGCCACCCTACTCACTATGAAGAGGCTTTTATTGAACTGCTGTCAAATCTATTAAGAGTTGTCTTCCCATAGGTTGATCCGAGGACATCCCTAAATGAGAGACACACCTTCGCCATGTGTGCCCATTAAGATGTTTATATATATAAATTGCAGCATCTTCTTCAGCCTAACAAGAAAAAAGTATCAGGCAGTACAAGGCGTTGTTTGGTTAAACTTCTCTTTTAGGCCTTGTTTGGTTAAACTTCTCTAAAAAGTGACTTTTTTAACTTCATTCTTTGCGAGTGTTGTGACTTTCCTCAAAAGCTGAAACCTTTCCTTTCAGTGGGAGTCACCCTTGTCATTTTCTCTTTAAAATCAAAATTTAAGCTTCTATACACTTTTGATTTGTGCAAAAAAAATAAAAATGAACAATAACTCAATACAAATTTTTACAACTCCTAACTTTCATAAAGAAAGAAGTTAAGTTAGTTCAGAAATTTATCCAAGCACAACGTAATTATCAATATTACAAAAAGATGATAGAGAATCAGCGTCAATTATAATCATTTTGCATTATGAGCTCGCGTCAATTATAATCATTTTGTGTTATGAGCCCGGGCAATCTTGAGATTATCCATGTTAATTTCCCCAACTTAGCATAGCCATGTGCGCCATTACAGGACACCCGTCAATGCATCTGCTACCAGAACTTCAGTACATTGGTTTTCTGGTTCAAAAATATTATAATGTCATAGCATTGAAATTTTTGTGGATTTTTGAATTCTTATTTGTGGGTGTCATTGGACCAAGCTCCGAGTTACATTTTTGTATATTGGAATAGGTTCGGCCTTGAGCCCGGGGGGGCGAGGGTGGCCATGCCCCCCCAAATTTTTTTGTAATTCATTAGTGTGCACTAGTATGAATAGTGGGCCCCTCAATTAAAAAAATAATAATTTTAGTATACTTGGCCCCCCCAATTTTTTTGTCCTATATAATATAGTGCCCCCCCAATGGAGTCCCCTTATGCCCTTGAGGTTGCCACATGTCCTATTGACACCCCTTAACTATGGTTAAAATTCACCAAATCTCAAGGTTCCCCTACTTATCTTTGGTTTTCAGAAAAAAATATTTAATTAATTTTAACCTTAGGTGTTAGTTAATTTTAAACTAGGGTTTAAAAAGAAATTTGATATTTTTTTAAAACCAAGGATAGGTGGGTGAATCTTAACCACAATTAAGGGGTATTAATAGGGACACGTGGTGACCTCAAAGGCATTACCGGGAAAAAACAAATCTCAAAATAAAAAAACTACCCAAAAAAAAAATTCTTGGGGGCTATGCCCCCGAACCCCCCCAAATTCCATACCCTTAAATCAAATTTTTTTTATACATGTATTTTGGCCCCCCAACAATGAAAAATTCCTAGCTCCGCCCTTGCAAATCCTCTACGATGATGACTGGATCTGCCAAATCCAGTTGTCACCATGTGTCTCCTTTGACACCCCTTTACTGTGGGTAAGGTTCACCCATCTATTTTTGGTTTTTTTTTTAATAATAATTCTTTTTTAAAATTAAAAAACTGTTTTCAGAGTTTTTTTAATATTAAAAACAGTTATTTTTTTTTAAAAGAATTATTATTTTAAAAAAAAAACCAAAAATAGGTGGGTGAACCTTACCCCCGGTTAAGGGGTGTCAAAGGTGTGGTGACCTCTAGGGGTGATAACCGGATTTGCCAAATCCGGTTATCACCGGAGATGATTTGGCTCCTTAAAACAAATGCCAAGGAAACAACATTTTGAGAAGTGGATATTTTTTACTTTGGATGCTCACTTAGCTGATGGGATTAATCAATTTAGGGTTTGAAATCAAGTTAAATTGTTAAATTAAAGCCATAACAGGTTTTAACAAAGATTCTATGTCGGTCACGCAGCGGCCAAAATATGCATTGAGATATGGAACATGATTTATTTATTTATTGATACAAGACATAAGTCATTAGTTTCAGTTGGTGGGTGAACCTGATGCGACCACGCACATGTTACGGTCCCAAATGATTATGAGCAAAGCTTTTCATTCGTTAATTAATGTAGGGTTCTTAAGAGTATTGATTAGGTTCTAACAGTTGGTATCAACGTTAACACCGTATCTCGAGTTTGAGTCTTGGAGACCTAGAAAAAGGCAGCTTGTGCGTTAGGTTAAAGTGAGATTTGTCATAAAAAAAAAAAGGCATATGTGTCCTATTTGGATTGAAAAAGGAAAAAAAAATACCAGGATATTAAAGGGATGGGATTTTGTCTGGCCCTCACCAATGAAAACCATCTACTCCCGCCCCACAAGTCAATACATGTCCTTTGGACATCCTTTTAACTATGGTTAAGACTCACTAGCCCTTAGGGTTTAACCATGTAACCTTGGTTTTTAGAAAAAAATATTTAAAAATTTTAATCACAAGAGTTAAAAAAGAATATAACCAAGGTTAAAAGGGGCAGTTTAAGGACTCTGTGAGTGAGCCAAACAATTTTGGTCTTGCGAGACCGGACCAAATCCCATCCCAAAATTCAACTTCAAATTTTTTTTTCCTCCTCCAATCCAAATGCGACACATGTGCAATTGAATTCAAGAAAATTTAATTGCAATTGGCTGTAGGGCCATACTCAAGCAAAGCTAGCTTGATGGCTTGACTCAGCTCGACTTGTTTGAACCAAGCTCAAGTTGGCATTTCGAGTTCAAACAAATCAAGCCAAGCTTTTATTTTAGCGAGGATGTTTAAGCAAGCAAAGCTCAAGTCAGACCATATTTGATTCGGTGCCGCTTGGAGCTCGATTCATTTAGGGCTCCGTTTGGCTTGAGTTTAACTTGATATATATATATATAGAGAGAGAGAGAGAGAGAGAGAGGGAGAGAGAGTATCATTCTAATGAGTTATGCTCATTGAAACTTGTAATTAGCATTTCTAATAATGTGACGAAACTTGTAATTAGCATTTCTAATAATGTGACTAATGACATTTTTTTTCAGAAGTTGACCGTTAGATGTCTGTGAGTGCGAAATTTTACCGTCTTTCATTTCAGACTGGACCCTACGGAGGAACGACGCTAAAACGTCATTTGGGTCTCACTAATTGATTAAAAGTCGTCACCTATTTTATTCAAGAGGAAATAGGACCTTGATGGATAGGTAGAGACCTACGGTCTCGGTCGGAGTCTAGGTAAGTGATTCATGTAAGTTTCAGGGAAGGTGTTAGGCATCCTGGGACCCCTGTCTAAGACCGTTATCTACTCTCTAGGTAAAGCCAAATAAGGTAAAATTGAGAAAAATGCCTAAGTTATTTAGGGTGTGCTAATCTAAAAATGAGAAAATCTTAATCTAATGTCGAATTCAAGTTGGGTTGCCTACATACCTACCAGGGCGGGATCAGACCGGGTGTAATTCGGGCGGTACCTTAGACTCGTACCGATATTAGGGGGTGTGTGTGCGCACCGAAGTGGCTTAGGGTTAGCCTGGGGGTTAGGGTTGGTTAGCCTAGGAGGCTAAGAATTGCAACGGAGTGGTTAGGGTTGAACCGGACCGATTAAGGGGGATTAATACTGGTTCGATGCCCGGTCCGGTTACGAAAACAGTGCTTCACCCATTTCCGTCTTCTAACCAAAACCAGTATCTCTTGCATTGTTGGCTCTTCTGATCCTTCAAACCCCATCAAAATCCTAAAACCCTCAAAACCCATCTTTGCTAGAGACCCAAAACCCTAACCCTAATTTGAAGAGCCGAGTCAAAACCCAACAGCAACCCCAACAAGAGAAATGCAATGGAAGGCAAGGGACCCACCCGAAGAAACCCCAGAAGATCCTCATACGGAACTTCTCAAGAAAACATTCAATCAGGAACAGTTTATATTCACCACTCCAATCTCCAAAGACCCTGTTGTTGCGATCAACGGTTGGTTCATTCTTTCAGTAATTCAATTTCTAGAGTTCTTTATCATACATTGTGGTATCAGAGCTTTATACCCAGCACTGAAAAATTGAATATTTGCAGTAAATGTGGATAAAACAGTAACTTTGGAGGTTCTGCAAATGGGTTTTACGAATTTGAGAATTTTATTTCATGGGTTCTAAGTTTCTTTTGAAATGCTTAGGATTGTTTTAGGGTTTGATGTAAATCACTTTGAATTTCAAGAACTCACTGTCTGCAGAATAGTAATGTTAAGATTTTATGGTGTGTCATGATATGGTTAGCTTTATCCATAAATTTCATTGGGTTTAACTTTTCTATGCAATAGATGTGTTTGGAGATATCTTATTATGGTTTATTCCATTAGATCAGTTTTACTCTCTAGTACTTTTATTCCTGATTATTCTGCCCGTGGAGAGTTATTGATAAGCTTTAGAAGTTTAGTTTTGGATTCTATAGTTAGGACTTGGGAAAATATAATTTTCGAGGTTTCTTAGAATGCTTGGCTACTTAGGGGCTTCGCTGGTTAGATGGAAGAATGGGAACCAGAGTAATTGATTCTCAGCTACTGATCTTACACCATGCAGCTCAATTCTTTACTGTGAGTGATCCTTGGTTTTCTGAGTTGGTTGATGGGTGGATGGAGAAAGGGCTAATTCGACAGTGCCCAGGTACAATTGGAGAGCTTGAAGTGGGTGGTTGGTTTGTTCCACCTCATTCTTCGCCTCCGAGATATATAGGTGTGAATGGAATGTGCCCCCTTGGTTTCCTGAGTTGGTTGATGGATGGATGGAGGAATGACTGATCCGACGGTGGTAAGGTACAATTGGAGAGCTTGAAGTGGATGGTCGGTTTGTTCCACATCTTTCTTCTTTGCCTCCGGGATATAGATGTGTGAATGGGATGTGCCCCCTTTTAGACTCAATTCTGTCCCAGGTGATTCTTCTTCTTTTTAATGGTTGTGTTATGCCTCTTTTGCTGAAAGGAGAAGTGGAATATATTAAAAAATAATAATAATGAAACACAAGAACCAAGATATGGCTTCCTTTTTTCTTTCCTTTCCAATAGATAAATGTTTAAACCTTTGAAGATTCTTCTAGCATTATAATTTTTGAAACATAGACCAACTAAAACAACCTAGGGTCCAAATATTAACACTGGGCTGCTTAAGAGGCTTTAGGGGGTATTTAGGTTTCAAATGAATGGATTGGAGCGCTTGGGCAGGCAGCGGTCGCTTGGGCCCACTGGAGTTCTTGTTTGCCTAGGCGGTCGGCCATAGCAACACTGGGTATAAATGAGGAAATGTATGGGAACAGTAGGAAATGTTTCAGAAGATATATTATTTTTTATGTCATAAGTAGGTTTCTTGTTGGTACTTGGTACCCATGGAAATATAAAGATTTCGTAGGAAATATTAGGAAGTGTGTTGATTTTTAAGCTATGGATTCAAAAACCTCAAATAACAGGATTCATGTACTCAGCAGTACATTTAATGGGTTATTACCGTCCAAAAAAAAAAAAACATTTAATGGGTTATAACTTGTATCATATATGTAGTGGCAAAAATTGCTTAAGTGTAATGTTATTGCGTTTTTGGCAGAGCTCTTTATATGAGGAAAGATAGAACCCTATAATAGTTGTCAAAATCGGCGTGTGTTGATGATACCTTGTCGTGGATTCAAAATCTATCTTCACCCACATAAATGCTAACCCATTAACAACCCGGCTTGTCCATCAACAAATAATCTGTGGCAAATGTTAGATGATGCTGTGTGAAAGATTAAAGAAATGACCCAAAAGGAACTTTAAAAGTGTCACACAAAGAATACGTGGGATGTCAGAATTTAACGCATGCTGACACTGGCACTTCAATTGTTTAGAAGAATCCATGTAACACAGATTGTGGTACCTTTACTTCCTAATCTTGTATACTGAGTGGCACTCTGGAATCTATACCCTAAGGACACGAGAAGAGCAGTAGCAACTTCTTATTAAGGCATCTAGATTGTTTTATTGATTTGATAGAAGATGCTTTCCCATAACTAGAGTAGAATCATTTGTATGTACAGTTTAATCTTATTAAGTTGTCAATATTTTTCCTTGGTGGATTAGATGGGTTCAAACCCGCAACCTCAAAATTGCGGTTACAACTTACAAGTTGCATCCAACATGACCAGCCTCCTCATACAGTAGCGACCCACACTTCATCCACCATATCACATTGAGGAATCCCATTAAATCCATATAGATAGAAGACAAAGTTATCTACATATGTAATGAGATCTTCCATAAATTCATATGCTTACCGCATACGCCCTTGTGTCATACGAATCATCAACTGGCCTACATAGCAAGTGAACCATATCATTTTTCTGGTGGAAAGTGTAAGGGGCTTTTAGGAAATTTGGTTGATAGTTTGGTAAGTGTCGTGTATAAGTTTTGACGACAGTGCTTGGTAGATGTGTAGGGAAGGTTGTGGTGTTTACCCCCTAAGAAAATTCAAAATGGTTCCTTTAGATAAAGGCCGACTCTCAGTTTTCTGTTTTCCTAACAAAGTAAATTGTTTGGAACATCAAGCAGGGCCATTAATGATTAAACAGTGCCCAAGCTAGTTCTAGATTTCTTGAGAATTTGTTTTCAGCTATAGGATAGTGTATCATTGAACCTCATCTCCAAAAAAGATCTTGGCTTTCATTATTGAGAGGGTGGGTTTTCTTCCCTGGTGAGGCATTTAGCTTGTTTAAAATTTCTTTGATTTCTCTTGAATTTTACATGGAGAAGTACCTGACTTTGGCAGTTATGGACTTCTACGAAGGTGACTTGTAGTTAAATGTCTTAGGGTCTGGCATTGTGGTCTTTCTGCTGTTTTTAGCTATGCTAGTGTAGAGTATTTTATTTTCATTGAATTTCAGTTCCATATGTATGTTATCTTGCTTCGATGCTTGTGTATTTATTTTTAAAGAACTATGCAGTTCATATCATAGGAGTCAGAAACACATAAGTCCTACTTCTTGAAGCTTTTGTCATACGTTTCTCATGATGCTATGAATCTTATTGATGTCAATGAAAATTTTCGTATATGTGTTTGTGTAAGCGCGCGTGCAGGTTGCGTGCGCATGTGTGTGTGACTGTGTGTGTATGTGTGTGTGTGTGTGTGTGTGAGAGAGAGAGAGAGAGAGAGATTTGGTTTATGGATCAGAATCTCAAATCGATGAATTATCCTCCTTTGTAATGCATTAAAAAAACCACCATTCCTTGTAAAGTATATTTTTGTCAATTGTCTAGCTGTTATGTTGTTTTATTTGGAAATTTTATTTATTTATGACATGGGGAGCTCATGGTTTATATAGTATATTAACCATTTTACTACTTGGTTTTTGTTTCACCAACAGGGGAAAATGTGCAAATTGCTTGCTTGGTTTGTCAGGCTTACTACTGATTGGAAGACAAATGATGGTGTCCCCAAACCTTTTCAACTTGGTCCATGTAATGGAACTAACGTATGCTTCAGCTTTATTCACATTCACCATGGCCAAATTTGAAATTTGAATTTATTTGCTTGTTTGTCCTATCTTGTTTTGCATTTGTAGAGGCTAGAACTGAGTTCCATGTGGGCCATTTCCATTCGTGCAACATTTGAGATTCCTCTTCCTATCCCAGGGAGCACAGTTGCAACTCGTTTTAAAGGAGCTTTTGTAAAAGGGGTTGATGCTGTCTCATGGATGGCAAACAACACAAGGAAACTCTTCTTTTCCCAGAGCAGCAGCCCGCACTGTTGGACCTTTTTCAGCACTGCAACTAATGGATCCATGGTGTTGTGAAATAGACATTGGAGTTTTCCCAGTATCCAAAGCAGCTCGATAATGTTGAATATATTGTCACATTCTAGGAATAGGTCAGTGCCATATCAGATTAGTCAAGGGTTTCGGTACTTAAAACCTTGGTAGGGTTGATGCCTTTGTAACAAAGTCCTAGGTTTTTGGTGGTAGCAATTAAAGAGGAGTATAAACGGAAGTCCATGGGTTTTATTCTCCAGTACTTGGATATAAAATCACCCATAATTTTATGGTTGGTAAAGGTAGCGTCAGCTTAAAGTGCTGCATATAGAACTAATAAGCATTGATTAGATTGGTTAGGGGAAAAGTAATTTCAGAATATCATGAACCAAGCTATCGTTTGTTACTTGTCTCCTCTATTTATTTTATTTATGTTTTATCTTGTGATAAATTTAGTTTTAGATTTGCTTGAGAGTGCTTGCAAGTTACAAGTATGCTCCTTACATGTATCTGTCTCAATTCTGAGATTCACTGTGCAATGTTATTTGCAGGGTGTGCCATATCCAAGTATTCCCAAGCCAAGGTGTGTGGAGCTTTATTACTCAAGCTGAATCATCAAGGCTGGTAAGTCCCAGCACTAGTCCTTTGATGTTTGCAACAATTTCCTGGAGTCTGGACACTCAATCAGGGGTGGGGCCATTCCCACCCACCCAAAATTTTGATTTAAAAAATAAAATAAAAGATATACATATATATATAGGTGCAATTTAAAAATAATAATAATAATATATAACTTTTGTATATAGTGCCCCCCAAATTAGAAAGTAATTGTTGATTATGTGGGAGTTTTGGCCCCTTCAAAATTTTGTAATATATATATATATAATATAAAAAAATTAAAAATATAATTAATTTTATCTATATAATGACTCTCCTAAAAGGGAGGGCCCTTATTTTTCTTATGGACTGGACCTCTATTGAAATGCAACATTAACAAATTTTATGACCATGATGGCCCTATTACTCTAAAAAAAAATTCAGCCCCCATAATATTTTGTACACGCCTGATCATTCTCCACAAAACCCATTAGTTTTTCTAAGACATGTACCCCTCCCCCCCCCTAGGGTCCGATCATTTTGCAAGAAATGGGTGAAGGAAAAGAAAATGAGAGAAAGTAAAATAAAAGAAAATGAATTTTCTTTTGGGTGTTTGGTATCAAAGAAAAGAAAGTGAAAGAAAGTAGGTTGATATTTCTAAATTACCTTTCCTAATAATTCATTTTTACATGAAATGTAATAGACGATGTGACATTAGTGGCAAAATAGGAATTCAAAACTTTTAACATTACTTTCTTGCATAAGAACCTACCTTTTTGATAGAAAATTTTGAAAAAAAGTTATGCACTAAAGGACAAGAATATGTGTGCCCCACAGATTCTTGCAATTTCTTTTCCTCTCAATGAGCACTTCTCTCCCCTATTTTCTTTTACTTTCTTTCATTTTCTAGGCAAACGAACACACCCCTAAGGAATAATTCCTGGCTCCGCCCCTGCACTCAATCACAAGCCAATTTACTGTATACCTTATTGGTTCATATTTGTAACATGAAAGCATTGGAATCTCTTAAAGGGGATGGGCAGTTTTCCGCATGCGAGGTGACCCTCGTGCAGTACGAAGACATGGGGATCCACAAGGACATGGCAAAGTTGGGTGTCCGTCATGGGATGAGTGGAACTGTCAAGAAAATACACTCAGGAGTGAGCATACGAGCTTGCAAGGAAGTTGGAGGCATCACTGTCCAGAAGTGCACTGAGGGCATGGATCGCCACCAGGATTCCTGTTGATGGAAGCATAGATTATTTAGAACCAGCATCTGGTGAAGACAAAGGTGAAGCTGTGGAATTGCACGGGATCGAAGATCATGGTATGGATTGCAAAAATGGGTATTCATAGGTGGAACTGTCTGTGTGTTATATGGGCTTCATACAGGAGTGATTGGGAAAGCTTTGTTATTCGGAGCAGCAGGAGAATTGCACGGAGGTTTTTTTTTTTAGGTATAGAGATCTCCGATTCACACATTCGACCTGATGCAGGGGTTATTAATGAAGACCAACCTAAATATTGTTGATTATATACATAGTTTTTTCTTGAATTGTCTGAGACACAGCTGCAGTGTGAGCCTTGTGTTGCCCAACCTGCATAACTCAGTAATGAATGACCCATATGAAATCATATAAGGCAGGCAACCCTGCTCAATCATTTTCTTAAATAATCTGGCAGCTTCACTGATCCTGTTCTCTATGCACAACCCCTTAATTAGAGAGGAGGAAGTCCACAATATTGGGATGGTAACAATTTCCCTAAAACCACTAGACCAACATGCTAGACCAACACAAATCCACTCCGATTACTTTTTTAGACTGAGTGACTAGACCTTAGTTGGTTAGCATTAAACCTATAGAGGGATCTTAATTGACAAATCCATTATGTGGGGGACTGAAAACAGAGATAAAGGCCGATTAAAACACTCCAATTATAATCTCCCCATCTCTCTCTCTCTTTCTCTCTCACTGTCTCACTTGCTCATGCCCTTCTCCTTCCTATCCCATTCTATTCGTGCTCCCTGCTCCAGTACACCTTGTTCAGTGCTCCTTACTCCGCTCCCTAAGAATTAGACTTGGATTCATGGTTGTTTGAAGGTCGTGTCCTTGTCAATTTCAGCATCTTTTTTTTTGGGGGGGTGAAGAGGTAATACACAACACACCAAATTAGAAACTTCACATAAATTTTTATTTATCCAAACAGTAGAATTAGAAATTCTCCAATTCTATATATTCAGTAGTGCATCTAAATGACAGAATTTTAAATTCTGTGGATTTTAATTTAGTGATTTTCAATTTCATGGAATTCAATTACTGTCTTTGGATTCAATGAAATTTAATTTAATGATTTTCAAACATATCGAATAACGTTAGCAACACCCCAATAAAATAGAGATCAGATGTTTAATAACGGTCTAGCATAACATGATAACATGATATTGCAGTGGCTCGCAGACCCAATAGCATAGCAAGATATCTCAATTGACTTAGGATCTTCTCCCGTTGGTGCTGGCGAGGATACCACCAACATCCAATCAGGAGATGCCACATACTCCCTTCACGCCAATCAAGGCATTGATGTCTGTGCATACGTTGAGAAGCATGCAAAAAGAAGTGTGTGGTGTCTTTCAATTGGTGCTGGCAGTCTATTCGCCCGGAAAAGATCCTAAGTCATCTCAATTATATTTTGAAGATTGTGTCCAAGGTGATGTGGCATTTGGCATTGGGCCTGTACCAAGTGGTTGTGTTTCTCTCTTTGGGGAGGTGTGACTCGTG
Organism: Tetracentron sinense; assembly: GCA_015143295.1. NCBI lineage: Eukaryota > Viridiplantae > Streptophyta > Magnoliopsida > Trochodendrales > Trochodendraceae > Tetracentron > Tetracentron sinense. The sequence continues at coordinate 30,281,911 of CM026566.1, forward strand.
TTCGAGTCTTGGTGTGGCTGTTGAGCGCCCACTATGCATGAATTCTAACCCCCTAACCTAGATAGATAAGTGTTTAGGACCAAGCAAAAAACGAAAATAGATTATCGGTAATGATGCCACAACCGAAAAGAATTGTGTATAACACAGAAAAAAAATTGATTATTACCAAACGATACCGATAATGTTCACAATATAAAATTAACCTTAACATCTGCAATTAATGAAATAGGTTTCGAGATTAGCCTAAGAGAGGCTTTTGTGGAGAAGGTGTTCCCAGCTTTACATTTCTTTTTTGCAACTAGTGGGGTTATTTATTGGGAAATGGAAAACGGACCCCCGGGTTAGCTTAGAAGCTGACCCCTGTGACCCCATTGGTCCAAGCTCCTTTTTTATCATCCATCAACTGTGGTTAACCCCTTAGGGTTAAGCAATCTAATCATGATTTTTAGAAAAAACAAAAGTCAAAAATATTAATTTTAATTTAATTAAGCTTAATCATGGTTAAACATGGATTAAAAGAGACACGGGGACACTTGGGTCTCCTTCTCAGGACTCTTATTTATTTATTTTATCAGTTTAAATATAAAAAGGAGCTCTGCAAAACTATGTTGTGCGGAGCTCCTCTTTTTACACTATCCGATGGCAAATGTGTAATTATGGTGTATTGTAAAATTACCTCAACCTTTATCAATAATTACAAAATTGCCACATTTATAACGCAAAAAAGGGTGCTCCGCATCAACGCCGTGATGCAGAGCTCCGGCTCAAAATTAATCTCTTATTTTATTATTAGGTATTAGTTGAGTTATCAAAGTCAAATTGTAGGCCGATCTTGATTCCCATCACAATAATATTTATATATTTGTAGGCGTTATATTTTATGAAAAACAATCACCTCCTCGTTGGTGGAGCGAAGGGAGGTGTCTCAAGCCCTTTTTTTTTTTTGCCACATGTCCCTTTTTATCTCTCTTTAATTGTGGTTAAGATTTACTAATCCTTCAAGTTAAAACATCACCCCTTAGTTTTTAGAAGAAGAAAAAAATTAACTACAACATTTAAAACTTTTTAATTGGAGCTCAAGGGCAAATAAGGGGCTTTGTGAGGGAGTATCTCAATCAACACCGTTTGGACTCGAACCCAAATCCTCTGCCAAAAGGGAACCTGGTTAGCCGCGTTAGTATCTAATGTTAGTTAAGTAGTTAGATGCCTAGCATTGCCGCACCCCATAGGAATCGATCCCGGGCATTGCCTACTTGCCATCAAACTGAAAGGTGGGTGAGTACCAATTGAAAGATACCCTACTTGCCATAGGTGAGTACCAATTGAGAAACCCAATTTCTTTCTAAAAGTGATTATTTGACCATTGATTTTTACACAGTCAATTTTATCACAATTAATTTTTAGTTAATAAAATCAAATCCAAACACCTCCGTTAGCAACTGCACCTAACACTAAAGAGCATCATTGAGACGGATTAAACAAAAGCCAATTTTTAAGAAAAGAAAAGGAAAGAAGTCTGTTGAAAACTGATATAAAAAATAAACATGCTTTCCATTTATTATTATTATTATTATTATCATTATTATTTTATTTTATTTTTGAGTGAAAGGAAATAAATACGCTTTCTAAAGCATCAGAATGAGTATGGTGGGGCCAAATCCGAAAGGCAAGAAAGATCCCAAAAATAAATAGTATTTGTTCCAAATCAAATGATGGAACTGCACCATTGAAGAAAACAAAACAAGATTTTTATTTCCTTTATCATCTTTTTTATTATTATATTTAAATACGAAAAATAAATTAATTAAAGGGCCATTTATAAAATAAAACTGCCCAAATAAAAAAATAGTTGTAATGTCATGGCAAAGATGGACATTGACAATGTTGATGCTTGGCGGATCTCTACACCACCTTTCTACGAGGGTCGTATCTTGTTACGAATTACAATAAGCGCAATAATCATTTAAAAAACCTGGGAGTGTATTACTGAAAGAAGAAAATACATTTACACCCATGAGATTTGACAAAAATACACATAAATCTCCTTAATTTCGGAAAATACATTAAGTACTCCTATTTTTCAAAATATTGACACTTACACCCTTTCCATTGATCGTTAGTCAACTGATGAAATAATGATATCATAAGATAAAATAGTATAAACTACCAAAAATACCCTTTTTAAAGCTATCATTTTCCATTTTTTTCATATACCAAAATTGTCCCTTCATTTTTAAATGAGATCAAATCTTCTTGAGTGACCACGTGTCTTTTTTGACACCCCTTGTGGTGACCAAATGTCCTTTTTGACACCTCTTGAGGTGGCCACGTGTCCTTTTTGATACCGTTGAGGTGGTCACATGTCCTTTTTGACACCCCTTGAAGTAGCCACATGTCCTTTTGACACCCCTTGAGGTGGCTACCTGTCCTTCTTGACACCCCTTGAAGTAGTCACATGCCCTTTTTGACACCCCTTAAATGGGGTTAGATTCACTCGCCCATCCTTGGTTTTTTTTCTTATAAATATTAATTCTTTTTTAAAAATTTAATAATTGTTTTTAGACTTTTTTAATATTAAAATATTTTTAAAAATAATTAATATTCAGAAAAAAAAAAAACCCAATGATGGGCGGGTGAACCCTAGGGGTGGATGAATCTAACCCCATTTAAGGGGTGTCAAAAAGGACTCGTGGCTACCTTAGCGTGTCAAAAAGGACACGTGGCCACCTCAAGGGTTCACCCGCCAATCCTTGGTTTTTTTTTTTTTTTTAATATTAAGTCTTTTTTAAAATATTTTAATATTAAAAAAGCCTTAAAAACAATTTTTAAATTTTAAAAAAAGTATTAATATAAAAAAAAAACCAAGGATGGGTGAGTTAACCCTAGGGTGGGTGAATCTTAACCACAGTCAAGGGGTGTCAAAAGGGACACGTTGCTACTTCAAGGGGTGTCAAAAAGGACACGTGGCCACCCCTAAGGTTCACCTGCTCATCCTTGTTTTTTTTTTTCTAAATATTAATTATTTTTTAATATTAAAAAAATCTTAAAAGCAATTATTAAATTTTAAAAAAAAAATAATATTTAGAAAAAAAAACCAAGGATAGGCAGGTGAACCATAGGGGTGGGTGAATCTAACCTCATTTAAAGGGTGTCAAAAAGGACACGTGACCACCTCAAGGGGTGTCAAAAAGGACACGTGGCCATGTCAAGGAGTGTCAAAAAGGACATGTGGTCACCCTAGAGGATTTGATCTCATTTAAAAATGAAAGGACACTTTTGGTATATGAGAAAAATAGAAAATGACAACTTTAAAGAGTATATTTTTGGTAGTCCATACCATTTTATCTCATGACATTATCATTCCATCGGTTGACTAACGATCAACTGATAGAATGGGTGTAAGTGTCAATTTTTGGAAAAATAGGGGTACCTAATGTATTTTCTGAAACTTGATGGGGTCTATGTGCATTTTCGTCAAACCTCAGGGAGTGTAAATGTATTTTCTCCTTACTAAAATGTTAGAAAATCACACAGTAATCCCAAATATCAGAAAAATAAAGGAATTCTTAAAGTCAGATACCAAATGATAGGTACATTGTATAGGACTTTGCTACTGAGACCCAATTAGAATTAAGACCATTGAGACCACTCTCTAAGAGCATTGGATTTCAGGTATGACCCATTTCACATAGTAGGCCCCACCAGAAGCTTTATCCTATTGTATAAGCAAAGATATTGAATCACAATCAATCTGGATTGAAATCGGGGAGAGTTAAATCACACCCATAGGTCAACATGTGTTCTTTTTCATCCCTATTAACTGTGGTTAAGATTCACTAATCATTAGGATTCACAATATATCCTTGGGTTTTAGAAATTGTGTATTAATAAGGTTTAACCCTAAGGTTAAAATTTCTTAACACTAGGGTCAAATTTTTTATAATATTTTTTTCTAAAAATATTGATTAAATTGTTGAACACTAAAAGTTAATGAATCTTAATCATGGTTAATAGGGATTAAAATGGACACATGTAGACGTGTGAGTGTGATTGAACTCTCCTCCTTGAGGATCTCATAAGCAAATGCTTATACGCTCAGACGGTAAAGTAGCATACTCATTTGGGAGGCTTAGGGTTCAAGTTCTTATGTATAGTGATTCAATCAACTATTTGTATAAAAAATTTAAAAAACATATGGTTTGTAGGAATTTTTGTTTTGATTTTATGATTTGAAGTGAGAAATGTCTTTAAAAAATTTGGATTCCTTGTATAGCCGAGCCGAGCTCGAGCTTGAAGTGCATTCTACGAGCCGAACTTGAACCTATTCTATGAAGCTCAAGTTGAGCTCAAGCTGAGCTTGAACACTGATGTATTGTAATGGGCCGATCCTGAACACTTCATTACTCGGCTCGGATCAGCTCGGCTTGGCTCGATATCACCCCTATTGTTAGACAGTGCTTTAATATCCTGCCAAAAATCTTGGTAATCACTAACGTTTATTCCAAACCAAACGATGTTCCAAGTTCCAACTCCTCTACCAAGGTTTTACTGACACTCCCTCCATATATTTTGACTTTGTATAAAAATATTGCTTCAACCAGTTTTTTATCTCTCTTATAGGTTGCATTTAGCAACACTACTGAAGTGAAAATTTTTGGAGAAGCCACGCATCAGCAATTGTTACGATCTTTGGTTTACTGGTAGAAAGTTAAAGGTGAAGGGTTTGAACCCTGACCTGTACTCCGATGCCAAAGTAAGTATATAGAAGATGATGAACAGTAAGATCACTGAATTACTAAAGCACTGAGAGAAAGCTCTGAGATTGATTTGAATGCATTAAGTCACAATAATGCGATTATCAGATTCTTCGATTGATCCATCCATCTTTATGCACTAGGTCTCTGGGGGTATTTATAAGTTTAGCTCAAGATGTCCATGGATGGTCATAGATGCTCTTACCACGTGCTCTACACTCATTACCAAATATGTCAGACATATCTTGAGTCTTACGTGTCACACGTGTAAGTCTACAATTTTCAAGGTCGGTTTCGGGTCGAAAACTCATTTGATGTGACTAGCAATAAATGTTAAGACATTGCTTTCTACCTAACGTTAGAGACAAATAATCGCCTCCTGAGAATCAAGTCCTGATAGTCGGTCTCGTTGTTGACGAAAGCACTGGTTCGTTGTTGCACCGATGACGATATCGTTGTCTTAATGACTACGAGTCGGTTGTCTAGAGGACAACATTCCCGTTGTGCTGAACACAACGAGTCTGTTGTCAGACGCACAACGAATACGTAATCAAAAGACATACAAGCTCATATCCACCGTTATAACACCAAAGACGTTCTCGTTGTTACAACACTCACATATTTTAACGAATTTTATCCTTGACAACTACTATTAAGTATTTATTTATAACCAATCGGGGTTGGGTTGATGGTTAGGACCACGTATCAGGAAGGAGCTTTTGAGTTCGATTCCCTCCCCTCGGAATCCCTCGTTGGCCACTCTCTGGATTTATCCCGACTTTCTAGGCACGTGTGGAGACTGGAGAGAGGGCTCTGCACGTTCCCGGGGGACTTAGTTGCGTGCTCTAAGAGGCTTGGATACCCCCATGTCCAAAAAAAAAAAGTACTTATTTAAAGTTTGGTAAAAATAAATAAACAATAAGTAAAAGTGGTTAGGAGTTAGTACCCCAAAAAGTAATTGTAAATAAGTAGATTCATACCCGTTTTGGAGCGTGGTGTGGGTTGATTCCTTCAGTCAAGTGCATGTGTGTGAGTTGTGTGTGTCGTAGTGTGTGCGTGTGTGAGTTATGTGTGTTGTAGTGTGTGTTGTATTCGATCTTTCCTCAAAAAATTATAGATACACACCTACTTATTATAAGTACTTGTCTTTAAAAAGTTTTTTTTTTTTTCTCTTTAAAAAGTACTTAATTAAGCATAAAGTAGTGTTGCCAAACGCCCACTTAGACTATTACCATATGCATGCCACGAGATCGAATAACAGCCAATCGTGATTGAACTAAGGGAGAGGGAGAATTCAATAGCACCCAGAAGTCAACATGTGTCCTTTTTAACCCCTCTGGTTAATATTATCCTTTAATTTTTAATCCCTCTTAATCATGATTAAGATTTTGTAGCCCTTAAGGTTAAACAATTTAACCTTGGTTTTTAGAAAAATAACCTTAGGGTTAAGAAATTTTAACCCTAAGGTTAATTTTTAAAAATAATAATAATTTCTATAATTAAGGTTAGATTGTTGAACCTTAAGGGTTAGTAAATCTTAACCATGGTTCACGACTGGCTCTGATTCAATCTCACATGCCACCGGGTATTTACTATGCAAGGTACTATGTTGATAGAAACAGGGCAAAATAATTAATTTCTAAATGCAGTAGTACCACTAGCGTCAAGGAAACAAGTCTAGCAAGGATGGTGAATATATGCCCCTAATTAGGTCATGGGTTTAATCTCCAGATTAATTCACTTACTCACTAATCCTAACATCTAGTTGTATAATGCAACCGAGCAGTCAAACACTAGCCTGCCCTCCCTTAGAATTTTAGAGCCATCAAAGTAATCACACAGTATATAGCAACAAGACCAAATAGTCCCAGTGTCCTGTGTGGCATTGGTTATGTCTCTTTCTCAAATATAAGGCGTAGATTCGTCTGGTTCTTTTGCTAACTAGCAAAATTTTATTTTTCTTCCTCTAATCTTGGAAATTATAAATTATAGATTGTTTAATAATATATAGAGTTTGACTATAAATAAGAGTTTTGGTTCAAGAGTGCTTTATTACAAGGATAATTTAGGAATCATAAATATAAAAGGGTATTTTTTGTCATGTAAATATTTTTCTATAATTTTCAAAAGTTTTGGTTCAAGAGATAACTGGATCTCCCAAAACATACCCAAAATATGTTTTATTACAAGGATAGTTTAGGAATCATAAATATAAAAGGGTATTTTTTGTCATGTAAATATTTTTTTATAATTTCCGAAATGCCCCTATCATAGCATATTTTAGGGAGTTTAGAATATCTCTTGAACCAAAGCTCCTACTTAGTTAAACTTTAACATGTATATACTTAGTCAAATTGTACATGCCTTACCTGTAATAAAATTTTATTAAAGATATACACCGGAACAACTAAGTCTAACATAGTGATTTTATATACCCGTGGTGGCCACGCGTCTGTAGCTGCTCTGCTGGTAGAGGAATGATAGCAAAACTCCACCTGTGAATGAGCCTGAGGGGGCGGGTGTGCACCCTGAAATAAGCTCCGATGATAAAGTCAGTATAAGGCACAAGCACAGTATAAGGCACAAGGCACAAGCACAGTATAAGGCACAAAGCACAAGCACATGATAAGGCACAAGCACAGTATAAGGCACAAAGCACAAGCACAGTATAAGGCACAAGGCACAAGCACAGTATAAGGCACAAAACACAAGCACATGATAAGGCACAAGCACAGTATAAGGCACAAAGCAAAAGCACAAGCACAGTATAAGGCACAAAGCACAAGCACATGATAAGGCACAAGGCACAAGCACAGTATAGGGCACGAGGCACAAGCACATGATAAGGCACAAAGCACAAACACATGATAAGGCACAAAGCACATGATAGTATAGAGATACTTATCGTGAGGGTACTGGGCATATGCACTTGAGGACGAGCTCTGGTGTTATGCTCTGGAGATTGTAGCTCAGGAGGCACAAGTTCATGGCTCAGATAAGGCACAGAGGACGTAGCTCGGACAACGCAGCTCTGACAACGTGCTCTGACAACGTGCTCTCGTAGCTCGGATATGGCACTGATAACGTAACACTGACCTCGTAGCTCGGATATGGCACTGACAACGTAGCGCTGACTTCGTAGCTCTAGCTCTGATAAGATAGCTCGGACAACGTAGCTCACATAGTTCGGACAAGGCACTGACAATGTAGCTCACATAGCTTGGGCAAGGCACTGGCAACGTACTTTGATAACGCACTGGTAATGTAGCTCTGATAAGGCACTAGCAATGTAGCTCTGATAAGGCACTGGCAATGTATACGTTGTGCATCCGTTGTGCATCAGACAACGAGTGCGTTGTACAGCAGACAACGTGTATGTTGTACAGCAACAACGTGTACGTTGTACAGCTCACGACGGGTACGTTGTACATCAGACAACGGATAACGAGCTCGGCACTATGCACAACACAACGGGACAACGGATTCGGCACCACTCACAGCACAACGTATTCGGCACTATACACAACACAACATATTCGGCACTATACACAGCACAACGGGTTCGGCACTATTCACAGCGTCAGGCACAAGTTCAAGTGTGATAGCACTCAAAAGATGATCAACTGCAAGGCCCTGCAAGTGGCAGTGTGACCATTCATGAAGAGCATCAGGCGGACATGTCCTATTTGAGAGGATCTGACGGCCATAAACGCTTGTGAGGCCATAAAGAGCACCATGTAGCCGGATAACTCCAAAGGAAGATGAAAGAATCGGGTGAGTGGTCATCTACACAGCACTTCAGGGTAGGGGTGTGAATGACTCAAGCTTCTCAGATCTCCCTCTTCCTCTTCCTCTTGCTCTTCTTCTTTTTCTCCTCTCTCTTGCCTTTCGCACCATCCTCTTTCTCTTCTTCTTCTGCCCTTTCTCTCCTCTCTTGCCTTTCTCACCATCCTCCTCTCTTGCGCATCATCCATCCCTTCTCTCTGGTGATTCTTGCTTATTACAGGCATTTTCAGTCATCATGACTTGTGCAGTCATGATAAGATCGCCTGTCAGATAATACTCAAGTGAGCCAGCTCATAGCCCAAGTGGGCTTATGACGGCTAAATTGTCAGAATTTCCGAGCCTGAGAAATCACTATTTTACTCCCTCTTTTTGCTCTATTTTACGAATTTTATCCGCTACAGTACCCCCATGCAGATTTTTGTGTTACTATTTTTATTTGTATTTTTTGCATTTGTGAAAGCATAATAAATATAAATCGCCAAATAGCACATTCGTCGATTCATCTTATAAAATAATCGAGTTTGAAATCAAGTTCAAGCTCGGTTCATTGATTAAATAAACAAGTTTTTAATTAGTCGAGCTCTAGTTATAGTCAAGCTGCTCAATTTGTTAATTAGTCCTCAATTTCCACACATCTTTATCTTTCTTTACTATTATAATGCCAGACGCATGCGTAGATGATTTTTCTGATATTCCCAAACTGCCCCTTGCTTTGATTTAATATTTTACTTTAATTCACAAACAACCCATTGGTCATTTATCTATTTAGAATCACAACCAATGGCAATTGAACTCAGGGAGAGTTCAATCGCACCCACGGGTTAACACGTGTCCCTTTTAACTCTTATTAACTGTGGTTAACTCCTTTCTCTTGCTCTCCCGTGCATTGCACGTGCCACTAGCCATTTCAATTACACCCGCGGGTTAATATGTATCCCTTTTAACTCCTATTAACTGTGGTTAACTCCTTCCCCTCGCTCTCACGTGCATCGCACGTGCCACCCGTTAGTTCCAATAAAAACAAAACAATGTGTCCTTCAACTTTTTAACTCTCTATTTGAGTTAGTATTAACTCTCAAGGTTAACATTGGCCCGAGTAAGGTTTTAGGATAAAGCATAACATCTAGTTTAAAAATAACTTGTGCCTTGTTTCTATTGGGAAGTGGTACTTTTTTTTTTTTTGGAATGTGAGATTGGATGTCAAAAATAGTAGTGGAAGGTAATTTGCCCTCACCTTTTTTTTTTAATTGGTTGAATTTGCCCTCACCTAAACATGAATAATAATAATAATAAATAAACAAACAAACAAACAGAACCCAGCCATGTGACCTGCCAATGCTTACAAAAAGGCGGTCTCGGATTCTCTCCAGCAAATCCAGAAAGGGCTCTCTGGGTTCCATACATTGTGCAACAGTTGGCATAAAATGGGAAGAAGTCATTTCATTTTCTCCCTATAATTTTGACTTCTCCCCATTTGATATCTCTCCCCCTTATTCTCACACACTTATCGCCACATGTCTTATTATGAGTGGAGAAGTCAAAATCATGGGCCCCATCGCCCCATAATTTTGACTTCTCCACCACTTGTCCCCTGTTCTATGGAACCCCGAGACAAGCCTTTTTTGGCTTCGCCAGAGACAATCCGAGACCCAAAAAGAAAAATCCCATAATTAGCACATGTTACATTATTTGCCTCAGATTGTCTCTGGCGAAGCTAGAAACCCCTCTCGGGGTTCCATACATTGTACGACAGTTGGCGTAAAATGGGGAATAAGTCATTTTATTTTCTTCCCATTATTTTGACTTCTCCTCATTTGATATCTCTCTCCCTTATTCTCACACTTATCACCACATGTCTTATCATGTGTGGGGAAATCAAAATCATTGTTCCCATGATTTTGACTTCTCCACCACTTGTCCGTATTCTATGGAACCCAAGAAAAGCCCTTTCTGGCTTCGCCAGAGACATTCCAAAGCCTACATTGTTGTTTGACAAAGTCTAAGTACCCAGCATGATGGTGACTTGATGACGCATTTATTAAAGTTATAAAAATGCATGTGCCCGATCCCCAAATTCATCATTAAAGCCCACCAGCACCCATCCAAAAGCACCACACACATTACTAAACTCCAATTAAGTGTTGGTTTGCGCGTACGCACGAAAAATTGGGAATGTAGCGCCTTGGGATTGGATGTTGCCAATCTCCTCACCAGCACCAATGAGAGAAGATCATGCGTCTTAAACTAATAATTAAGATCAAGGTTATTAATTTGTTGAAACTTAAAACAAACTTTTAAAAATTGTCATTTTCTTCTATCTTCTCTAATTTTTATACCGCATGTACTATAAGATCACTTTATCTTAGAAAAAATTAGAAATAAATTACAATTTAATTTAAGCCTGTTGTAAATGCGAATGATAAAGGGATTTACATAATTATGTTCTACAATTATAGAGTAATATATTATTAAATGAGCCTGATATTTAATAAGCACTGGAGCACAAACGTGTTAAACGGCTTATTAAACAATTTGAAATCAAGCTCGGTTCATTTATCAAGTTCGAGGTAATTGCAAGCAGCTTTGTTTGTTGATCAGCCATGAATTTCATCTTTATTATTATAATATGAGAGGTGCAGGCCTAAGATGATTTTTCCAAAATTCTCATATTATCCTTATATAAAAACAAAATTTTGATTTAAAATTTTACTTTAATTCCCAAACTACCCCTTGCCTTTGATTTAGTTTCCAAACTACCCTTTGCTTATCTATCTATTTGTAATCATAGTCAATCGTGATTGAACTCGGGGAGAGTTTAATTGCACTCGCGGGTTAACACGTGTCCCTTTTAACTCCTATTAATTGTGGTTAACTCCTTCCCCTCACTCTCACGTGCAACACACGTGCCAGTAGCGAGTTCAATTGCACCTGCGGGTTAACACGTGTTCCTTTTAATTTCTATTAACTTGGGTTAACTCTTTCCCCTCGCTCTCACGTGCATCGCACGGGCCACCCACTAGTACCAATAAAAACAAAACACTGTCCTTCAACATTTTAAGTCTCAATTTTGAATATTTCTTTTGCTTCCCCCTCCCCAATACACAAAAAAAAAAAATATTTGAGTCAATAATAACTCTTTAACGTAACACGCCTGGATTTGTCCTAGTGGTAGTGTATTTCCTTTTGGGGAGGAGTGACTCGTGTTCGAGTCTGGTGTGGCCGTTGAGTGCCCACCCTTGAGTTCTAACCCACCAAAAAAAAAAAAAAAACTCTTTAACTTTAATTATAAGGCTTTAGGATAATATCATAAAACAATACATCTACTTTAAAAATCACATGCGTCTTGTTGGTAATGCGAGATTGGATATCAAAAAAGGTATTGAAAGGTTAGTTACTCCCACCTAAACATGAGTAATAATAATAAGGAGTCAAATCCTCTACGGTGATAACCGGATTTGGCAAATCCGGTTATCACCCCTAGAGGTCGCCACATGTCTCCTGTGACACCTCTTAACCGTGGGTAAGGTTCACCCACCCCTAGGGTTCACCCACCTATTTTTGGATTTTTTTTTTAAATATTAACTCTTTTTTTAAAATTAAAAAACTGTTTTTAGAGTTTTTTAATATTAAAAACAGTTTCTTAATTTTAGAAAAAGAATTAATATTTTTTTAAAAAAAACCAAAAATGGGTGGGTGAATCCTAGGGATGGGTGAACCTTACCCACGGTTAACGGGTGTCAAAAGAGACACATGGTGACCTCTAGGGGTGATATAACCTGATTTGCACCGGAGATTTTTTTTGGTTTTTTTAATGGACCTCACAGGGCCGGGTATAATTCAGTAGAGTCAGCCGGTCAATGGGTTAGCTGGGCAGTGGAGCTGTTGCAACTCGTACCCCTGGGAGAGTTGATCCCGAGACCTCCCCCATGGGAGGCCACACCCACTACCACTCACGCAACAGGGGGGTGTCACCGGAGATGATTTGGCTCCTAATAATAATAATAAATAGTACCAGCACATGGTGACCTGCCATGCTTTAAAAAAAATTCATAAAATTAGTAGAAGTTACACAATTATTGTTGCATACGACAAATCCAGGGCCTTGGATTATCTCTGCGAAGCCAGCGAAGCCAGAAAGGGCTTTTCCGGTTCCATATATTGTGCGACAGTTGGCAGATAAATGGGGAGAAGTCATTCCATTTTCTCCCCATTATTTTGACTTCTCCCCATTTGATATCTCTCCCCCTTATTCTTACACACTTATCACCACATGTCTTATTATAGGCCCATGATTTTTGACTTCTCCACCACTTGTCCCTGTTCCATGGAACCCTAGATAAGTCCTTTCTGGCTTCGCCAGAGACAATCCAATACCCCAAAATGACAAGATGGTGACTTATTAGAAAGGACTTTGCTACTCTGATCCATAAAGGCCGAGACCACCAAGGTCGTACCCTAAGAGCATGGAATTCAGGCAGGGCTCATTTCACATTATAGGCCCCACCTGAAATCCCGTGCTCTTAGAGCATGGTCTCGATGGTCTCGGCCCTAAAAGGGTTTCAAAAGCTTTATAATATCAAAAATTCTTAAAGTTTTGAAACCTAGTCCCCAAATTTGGACCAATCTGATCAGATTTTTCTAGTGAGACCGTCTAGGCGGAGACCGTGTGTCTCAGCTCGGGATTAGAATGCTTTCCGAATCTTGGGTTTTTTTTTTTCCTTCCGTGCTGAGACACACGGTCTGGGGTGGTCTCTCCCTAGACGGTCTCACTAGCATTTCCCAATCTGGTCATTAAACTAATATCGATCCATGTATAATAATAGGTGGCAAATCCTCTCCAGTTATAACCGGATGAGGCACATTCGGTTATAACCCCTAGAGGTCTCCATGTGTCTCCTTTGACACCCCTTAACCGTGGATAAGGTTCACCCACCCCTAGGGTTCACCCACCTATTTTTGGTTTTTTTAAAAAAATATTAATTCTATTTTTAAAATTAAAAATATGTTTTTAAAGTTTTTAAATATTAAAAACAATTTTTAATTTTAAAAATAGAATTAATATTTTGAAAAAAAACCAAAAATAGGTGGGTGAACCCTAGGGGTGGGTGAACCTTACCCACGGTTAAGGGGTGTCAAAGGAGACACGTGGCGACCTCTAGGGATTATAACCGGATGTGCCACATCCGGTTATAACTGGAGAGGATTTGCACCCATAATAATATTCTCTCACAACATAAACAAACAGAGCATCACCTACAGCTAAAAAAGCAAACCCATGTCTCATTTCTCCGATTCTCAAAAACATATCTCAAGTTTCATTCTATCTCCCCTTCTTGGATTTCTCAATGAAGAAAGGTAAGTCTAGAACAAGAAAATTTGCTACTCCTCTAGCTTTATCATTTTTTTCTCCCACTGTTTTATGGGAACTACTCTGATAATTTATTCTCTCTCATTTATTATATTTAGTTGGTATTAGCAAAGCTATCCTCATTCCGATCTTCCTCACCTCGTCGATCGGATTCATCGTCGCTGCTGCGATGCATTTTCGTCAGCGGAAGCGTCCCATGAGAGATCAAAAGATCGCTCCCCAATTACAAACCACGAATTCTGGCCATGGCAATAAGCTCGAAAGGTTCTCCCACTATGTTGGTAAAATTCTATCCTTATACCCATCTCAAATTATTCTCTCTCTTTTTCTTCTTTTTCTTTTTTTTCTCCCCCTTAAATATATTGAAGACTAGTTGTGTTCATATATTAATTTTTTTTTATATTTTTTTTTTGGGTGCAGCAAGGCAATTGGGATTTGCAGATGCAGATGAGTGTCCCCAGCTGTGCAAATTAGCAAATGATTACCTGAGGAAATCTAAAGGGTGTGAAGATAACATATATGTGATATTTGCTAATGACCCAGATGCTGATTTGCTGTATGTAAAACTCATAGAGGAGTTTGATAGATGCATTCTTTCTTACTTTGCATTCCATTGGAGTCAAGCTACTCTTATGATCAGTCAGGTAATAATATCCAAATCTTCTGAAAAAATATCCAAATTATAAAGGGGAAAATAGAGGGTTGTAGCTTCTTTTTCCTCTTTAAAATTTTAAATGATATTTATAATTTGCTTTATTTTATTTTTTTTGGGCAATTTCAGGTGTTGAGTTCTGATTCTGAGTCACAAAAAAAGCTCAAGAACATTGTGATGGCAGCTACAAGGTGTGTGTTTCTTTTTTTCTTTATTATTATTATTTTTTTAACTGGCTTCTCAAAATGGATAAGCATCGAGTAGCCATCCAACAACAAGTGGATCCCATGTAGAGACTCGGCTCTCAAGACAAAAATTAAAAGAAAGTGAGTTAAAACTCTGGATAGCACCTGTAATGAAGTCCTGGTTCCCGGATTAAGTGGGAGCCACTATTTAATACATGTCATATTTTGATTTTTTACCAGGTTCGAGATCTCAATAGCAAGTGCTATCCAAGAGTTTTTAGTCACTTCTCAAAATTAAATTACATAATTCTTTCATTCTAACCATAAGATGGGTAGTCCCTTTTCCCAAAACTGCTGCCCTAGTGTTTCTCGCCAAATATAAAAACCTTAGTAGTTAAGGTTATTCCATTGGACTTACTTCTATTAAGCAAATAGAAATGTTAGCCCCAGTTAGTCTTCCAAGCAAGGTGGTGGCAACAATTATCAAACCATCTCCCTGCGCAACATCACCGCGTGTTGCACCTATTATGCGTCTTTGAAAAAAAATGTCTACTGCAACACTCATTGTTCAGAAAATTATTGCCCAAAAGAACAAGGATTGACGGTAGGAGACAGATTGTAAAAGAACTCTACAAAAGGGTCTAAACCAATGTTATCTGGTTCGTCAGTTTGCTCAGTTCGAATTCGGGATCGCGGTTCACAATTCGCCATACTAGAGTGAACCCGATTCACTAGGGATAGGATGAGATAATTCGTTTTTCGATCGGTTCGTTTAGGCTCTTTAGTTTGGTTCGCTACTTAAGCATGTAAAATAATATATATTATATTATATTATATTATAAAAATATATTCTTTTAATCATGTAAAAAATATATTACAAATACTTATCTGAAAAATTAAAAATATCTTTTTATGAACGGTTTGTGAACTCAAAAGTGTAAATTTACAGAACTTAAAGGAAAATATCAGTGAATTTAAATAAAAAATTTGACAAACTAAGATGGTTTTGAAACCACTATGTGGTTTGCTCAATTTCACGAACCAATCCGAACCACGAACCAATTCGCTCAGTTCTTAGCTCGCTATAGCATGTAGTGAACTAGGTAACCTAGTCTAAGCCTTAACCTTAGTTTTCTTTTGAGTGTCATGTAAGTATTTTTAAAAATCAAAATTAGGGATTAATGTGATATGTCATTAGTTACATGATATAATTTCAACCAAAAAAAATGTGAAGTCATGAAAATTGTGTTTTAGGATAAGGTTTAGGGTTTCATTTTTAGGGATTGCACTATTACCTTAAAACAACTATCTCACTCCAACACGTCAGCATTAATATTTTACCCTTCATACTATAAAGTAAGTTATGATTAGGATTTAGATCCTTTCTAATGTACATCTTGCTGAGAATACGTTCCAAATCAAATTGTATGAAACTACGAAAAATCTCTATTTATCAAAGTTTGAAATCACGTTCATATCGGTAATTTTGGTCTTCCAAACGAAACTGGAAATTTGAAAAGTTTGGATTTCTCACCCAAATTTCAATTTTTTTTATTTTTTTAATATTTTATTATAAATAAATCTTGCGAAATAAAAAAATTTGATCAAAATTTTAAAATATTTCAATTTTATTAAAATTTAAAATATTTATATAATACTATTGTTTTATGTTTTAAAATAAATTATAACATTTTCAAAAACATCGAAATATTTTGGAATAGTTAATATTTCAAAATTTTATTAAAAATATTTTTAAATAAATTTTCAACCAAAATCTGTCAAAATTAAAATTATGGGATTTTGATTCATAGGGTGGGAACAAAACCGAAATTTCGCAAAATTTAACCGGGATTTGAAGCTTTCCAAATATTCAAGTTAATAGAGCACATATATGGTTATGGTATGAATGTGATACACTATATCATTACCATCATCACAATTGAAATTGAGATTTGATTAGGATTTAATTAATATTAGATTAAAAATAATTTGATTTAGTTTCTATATTTATCGTTATTGTTATCTATTTAAACCCTATTGAGGTGTCTCTTTAATCATCTATAAAATTCAATAAAATAAATTTCTCTCATGGGACGAGAGTTAGTGAGTCGGACTCTATTACAAGGTTCGAATCTATTCTTTGAAATTGGAGGCACTGAAGTTTCTTGTTCTTTTTTGCCCTTTCTCTTTTTCTTGCGGAAGAGATAATGTTTAGTCTTAAGTCCTTACAAGAAGGGAATGGATCTCTGGCGAACCATCTGGCCCTCAGCTCTCATGTCAGCACGTGATTTTTTCTTCTTTTTTTTGCATTATTTAAATGTAGTAAAGATTCAATTACCTAAGTTTAACCCTGTAATCTTGATTTTTTAAAAAACTATTGATTGGAGTTAAAAATTTTAACTAGGGTTTAAAATTACAGTTAAAAAGGTTTTGTGAGTGGACCACATCCGATGCCTCACAAGATAACCACCCTCGAGAAGTGGAATAAGGATTAGCAACCTGTCACGTACCTGTCGCATCACACAGTGGGGCTGGGGTCCTCATTAGGCCTCTTGGGGTATGTTCGTTTGATGGGAATGTGAAGGAAAGTGGGTGACAGTGGGAGTTTCTTCCGCTTTCACCCTGTCCGATTTGAAGGATTTTAAGGTAAAGTAAAACTTAAACTTTCTCAATAGTGTACAATTTTCTTTCACTTTCACCCATACCTTATTCCACCAAAAAATAGAATCGTGAAAGAAAGTAAAGCACAAACTTTCAATTCCAAATCTACCATTTTGTTGAATAATATTCTTAAAGAAAGCAAAGGGTAATTTTGAAAAAATTTATAATTTCTCCTAAACTTTTTCTCTCAAACCAAACACACAAAATAATTTATACAATTCTTTCACTTCACTTTACTTCACTTCACTTTATTTTCTTCCACCCATTTACCCCTCAACCGAACACACCCTTAAGGAAAAAGGTCTTACCAAAATTGGTATTAGACCCACTTGCTCAGTGAAATGTTGACAACTCACAGAGAATCATTTAATGCCCAAAATCTCCATGACCATTTGTCTTGTACTCTTGTTTAAGCAATTTGGTTTGGCATGTGGTCTTCACCATTCAACCGGCCAGGCCATGTGTCCCATTAATCCACGTCCTCTTTGTTTTTTACACCCACTAACTGTGGTTATGATTCATTCAGCCTAGTTTTCATCTATTTAATCATGATTTTTAGAGAAAAAAGATATTAACTTTAAATTGATTAAGTTTAACCATAATTAAAAGAAATTCTACAAGCCACCACGTCTCTTTTAACACACATTAACGGTAGTTAAGATTCAGTCATCCCAAGGGTTCATCTATCTAACTTTAGTTTTTTGAAGAATAATAATAAATATTAATCATAAGTTGATTATGCTTAATCGTAATTAAAGAGACATTTATACTTTTAACACCCACTAACAATTGTTAAGATTCACTCACCCCTAGGATTCATCAATCTAACCTTGGCTTTTAGAAGAAAAAAATTAAAATTAACTTAGGTTGATTATGTTTATCCACAGTTAAAGGGGCTTTAGAAGCCACCAAATGTCCATTTTTTTTACACCCACTAACTGTGGTTATAATTCATTCACTCTAGGGTCCATCTATTTAACCATTATTTTGAGAGTAAAAATATTAACTTTAGGTTGCTTAAGCTTAATCATACTTAAAAGGGGATTTACGAGCCACCACGTGTCCATTTTAACATTCACTAACTGTGGTTAAGATTCACTCATACCAAGGTTCATCCATCTAACTTTTGTTTTAGAAAAAAAAATTAAAAAATATATTAATCTTAAGTTAATTATGTTTAATCACAATTAAAGGGAATGAATAGGACACATGTCCTAATGTCCGGTTGAATTGGGAAGCCCAAACGTCAAACGAAAGTCCTTAAAATTTAAGAGCAGTGCTCAGCGGTCTGTTTCATATCTTATCTCGAGAGGAGCGGAACCGGGGCTGAAGCCCCCTTGAAATTTTGAAAAAAAAAACATATTCTATTCGTAGGGTTGTAGCCTAAAAGAGGAGCGGACCAGGGAGGATGGGGGCTCTAGCCCCTCCTAAACATTAAAAAAAAAAACAAACAAATATTCTTTACAAACAGATGAGATGAACCATGAACTTCGCCTCAAAAAAAAAATTTGGGGTCGTTGGAGCTCCCCTAGAAGTGGGCATAAGTCCCAGGAACCACCTGTCCACTATAACTTTTTTATTTATTGGTTAAAATAAACTATTTATTTACAAATAGATTTATTTAGTAAAAATAAATACATAATAATTAAAGGTGATTAAGACTTGAAAATTTTCCTGTTAATTAGTAGTTTCAATACTATTATTTTCCATATGTACTTATTTATATAAAAATATTTATTTTAAAAACTTTAAAAAAAAAAACATAATAGCTTATGGTAGGTGTTGGCTTGCAAATGCTCCTTTAGATTTTACAACACGGGTTTTGGCTTGGTCTATTTTAGTCCTCAAAACTTCTCGTCTTTTCTTTCTTTATGGTATAGTTTTATATTATTTTTCTTGAATTTCACTAGCCCTATTCTCTCTTACTGTACTCTTCATTCCGAAAGATTTTGCTAAGTAACCAATGTGTGAGCGGGGAGCAGAAGCAGGAGTGTCAAGTTTTAATTTAAGATAGGATCGAAAGCGCCTCCGGAGCACCGGTATATATAAATAATATTTTAATATTTTTTCTAAATACTAAAATTATATTTTTATTTTATTAATAAAAAATATATATAAGTTTACCGGCAACTTACACAACAAAACTGTTAAACCATTAAATACCCACAATATTCACCAATGTCTCGTCCTTGTTTATTATTTTATGCTTATTTTTGTTTTTATAAAATATAGAAATATAAAAGAGCAAAGAAGACAAAAAAGTAATAATAAATGAAAAGATTATGTGCTGACACAAGTACAACGGTTATAAAATCAAGAAAAGTGGAAAGATAAAAAAAAAAAAGGCCTCGGTATGTCTCAGGCGAAGCCAGGCTTATCTTGGGGTTCCATAGAATAGGTGATAAGTGGTGGAGTAGTCAAAATCATGGGCCATGATTTTAACTTCTTCACCCATTATAAGACATATAGCGAGAAGTGTGTGAGAATAAGGGTAAGAGATATCAAATGGGGAGAAGTCAAAATTATGGAAAGAAAATGGAATGACTTCTCCTTTTAGTCAACTGTCGCACAATGTATGGAACCGAGACAACTTTCTGGTTTTGCCAAAGACAAGCCAAAGCCAAAAAAAAAACAGATAAAGGACATCTTGCCTTTATTAAGAAGTAAAGTAAGTAAATCTGACAATATTTATGGGGAATAGAAAAACAAAACCTCTAATTCGGTCAAAAACAGTCTTTACCGAGTCCAAACCGCCTACTACGGATTCAAAACAATGGAAGTGAGGTTTGAAAGAAAGAGAAGATGAGTGTTTACATGAGAGCATTACAGAAAATCCTTCTTTTTGTCGTGAGAATGAGAGAACGGATTAAGGTTTGCTTAGTTTGGCTCTTCATTTATTAGAAAATAATTACCATGTTAGCATATTATGATGGCCAAGTAGGGGTTGTTATCAAACATAGGTACTCACCAATAGCTTGACTTGAGCTTGGCTCTTTAAAAGCGAGTTAGTCCCTTTATTTAGTAAACAATCTAAGTTCATGCTTGATTTTCGAACTCGTTTTGTTAACAAGCACGACTTAAACACACTTTACTTGGCTCATTAAAAGCTCGGCTCAATTATATATATAATTAGCCTAAATATCTTAATATAGTTGTTTCATTTAAATTCTAAAATTAAGTATATTTATAATATGCTAGGAAAGATTAATAATATATAATGTTTTTTATATAATAGCTATATCCTTTATACAATTATGGACTTTTCTTAATATTTTAGGTGACACTTTAATTTATTTTTTACCTATATGTGGATGATAAAATACCTAATAAATAGTTATATCTAATTAATTAAGTTGCTTGTGAACTGTTCAAGCTCAGCTCGAGCTTGTGTGCTAAAGCTCAAGCTCGTTTATTTAATAAACAAGTCAAGTTCAAGCTTGATTTTCGAGGTCGTTTACTTAATAAACAAGCTTAAACATCTCACTACTCGGCCCGGTAACATCCTATGGTCAAGGGATTGCCTCTAACAGATTTTCGAGATCTACACTCGGGCACCACTCTTTAGTTGACGCGTGCGAAGACATTTAATTAGGGGAACGATAACATGCATTGTACATTCCGTTGATTGGTAAACGTACACCTCCCAAGCTCACCACATGTCCTCTTAGACATTTATTAACCATAGTTAATATTCACTCATATCTAGAGTTAAATAATCTAACCTTAGTTTTTTTAAAAATTAATTTTGGTTATGATTTCACTAATTCATGTGGTTAATTTTTTGATGTTTTTCTAAAAACTAAGGTTAGATTATTTAACCTTAAGGATGGGTGAATCTTAACCACAGTTAATAGGTGTCAAAGAACACATGTGATGAGCTGAGAAGATATGCACGTACTGTCTAACGGAACATGCGAGCATGCTATCACTTCCTTAGTTGAACATCATTCCACGAGTCAGATGAAGAGTGGTGCCTGAGTATGGATCTCGGGCATCTGCTAGAGGTAATCTGTTGCCATTATGATGAGAATGATTGGATCCTTTCACCAATCTGATCGCTTTTGCAAAGTATTTGTGATCAGTGTTTAAAAAACTTTCATCTTAAATTGATCTGTAATCAAGAACCGCCCCACGAAGGACTTTCTCCGGGTTGATGAAAGCCTAGAGATCCCTCGATCCGACGGTTCAAGTGTTGTTTCCACATGAATTAGAAATGTTAATGACCCACACCAGATTGTTGCCCTATGTGGCTCCGCCCTATGGTTATGATCATGATCATCACTAGATTATCCTAAAGAGGAAAGTGTTACTGTCAGAATTTTTTTGATAGACTCCACATTTAAAAATAATATTTAAATTTTTATTTAATTAACGATTAATGATTGACACGATTGAAACTAACATTTTTGTACATGAAAATTCTAATAACAAATGTCTTATTACTAATGGTAGGAAACAGAGATTTGAGAGGGTGACAAAGAACTTGAAGGTGACTAGCGTCTTCTCTACACTAGTGGATGAGCTGAAGGCAATTGGGGTAGCTTCCAAGGAAGAATCACAAGGCATGGACGTTATGGTACCGGCAGCCCATAGCGAGAGGAGTCCGGTCCTCCTCCTTATGGGTGGTGGAATGGGAGCTGGCAAGAGCACAGTGCTCAAGGACATACTCAAAGAGTAAGCACTTGAATCTCTCAATTACACGAACACTAATTATCATTATTATGTAATAAAAAAAAGGCTGTGAAGGCGACACCTCCTTGCTCGCCACATGTCCCTTTTACCCCCCCCCCCCCTTAACCTTGGTTAAGATTCACTAATCAAGGAGTTTAATTTTTTACTAAAAATCGATGGTAAATTTATTAACCTTAAGGATGAGTGAATCTTAACGACAGTGTGTAGAGGTTAAAAGGGACATGTGGCAAACAGGGGGCTCCATGTAACATGGGTGGAACGCAAACGCATGAAGAAGTTGTTCGGTAAAAAATATCGTTATTATTGTGGAATGATCTCTCAAAGCAACTTTTTTTTATTGAATTAGAATCATCCAATCTCTCAAAGTGACTTAAAAAGCATCTGTTAATTAGTTGGTCCACTTAATATTGATAAATATCTCTTTATTAAAAAGGAAGCTCGGTTCAAATGTCATGGAGAGCTCCGCCTCATATTTAAACTATATTGTTATTGTGGACTAGATATTTTATTAGCGATAGAACCGATGGATGAGTCCCACCATTCTGCAATCGCTTTCTTTCTTTCGCATCATGAGAAAATAAGGCAAAAGAAATCTCTCAATGGGGTTATAATTTGAGGCAGTGTTTGATTAGCACATAAATAACGGCTTTTGTAGGAATCAAATATGGAAAGATTACATCGGCTTCCATTGATAGGGTATGCTAGTCACCACTCCATTGATTCGGGTTCCATTCCTGAGAGGGTGCGAGTGTTATCATCTCCACCCGCCCATGACTTAGAACAGATACTAACCTAGTAATCCAGGTTGCGGCCCAACCGCGTATCTCTCAACCAAAAACCAAATAGGCTTAAGTACAAAAGCATCTATAACTGAAGTGATTTTCTGCATAAGCATCTATGAAATGAACAATCTAAACCAACCAGACAATAAAATGTGATATGGTTAGATAATGTATGTGTGTGACAGATCATTATGGTCAACAGCGGAAGCCAGTGCGGTGGTAGTTGAGGCAGATGCATTTAAGGAGACGCACGTAATTTACAGAGCCCTAAGCTCTCTGGGCCACCACAATGACATGCTCCAAACTGCCGAGCTGGTGATTCTCTCTTCCTTTCTCTCCTACACACAATTACAATTAAGGGTGTCAGTGGGCCAGGCTTGGGCTAGAATATTAGTATTTTTGAATAGGTCCTGCCCGGCCCGGCCCAGCCCAAGCCCGACATATTTACAGGAGGCTTTGAAGCCAGAATTCAATCCGATTGAAACCACTATACACAATTGCGGGTTAGGGTATTGCCCGCTCGCTAGTATGTTACTAACACATAAATGCATACTTGGTGTATCATGGTTTTTGGGGGTGTCAACTGGCCAAATTCAGCCCACAAAACCCTCATATAAATGGTCGATCCTATTTAAAAATCGCAAAAAATCCAAGCCCAAGCCCGGCCCATTGACACCCCAAATCATTATTCTACATTTAACCTTGATCATGATATTTCTTAACAATAGCGGTTTAAAGACATAGCAAACTGTAGAAACACTACAAAAGTATTACTGAAAACAGGTGCACCAATCATCAACCGACGCTGCATCATCCCTCCTAGTGACGGCACTGAACGAAGGACGTGACGTGATCATGGATGGTACACTCTCATGGGAACCCTTTGTTGAACAAACTATTGCCATGGTGAGGAATGTTCATAATCATCGATACCGCATGGGAGTCGGATACAAGGTCGCCGAAGATGGGACCGTAACCGAGAACTACTGGGAGCAGGTAGAAGAAGAGGAAGAAGAAGAAGGGAAAGATGAAACTAAGAAGAGAAAACCATACAGAATAGAGTTAGTTGGAGTAGTTTGTGATGCTTACTTAGCTGTTGTAAGAGGAATTAGGTATGACACTAACTTGTTTTATTATGATGGTTTTGATTCTTTTGTTCTTTCTTTATCTAAGAGGGATAGTGTGTTTTGTGGTTTTACAGGAGAGCTGTATTGGTGGGAAGAGCAGTGAGGGTGAAGTCTCAGTTGATTTCCCACAAGAGATTTGCAAATGCATTTCCAAGATATTGTCAACTAGTTGACAATGCCAGGCTATATTGCACCAATGCTGTGGGAGGCCCACCTAAGGTGAGCCCACCTATCTATCTTTTCGAATATGGGGATTAGGGTTCTATTCAAGCCGAACTTGGTTTGAACATGCTCAAGTTCGGCTTGAGCTTGATTCAAGCTTGAATGTTCAGGCTTGAGCAAGCTTGATCAAGCTCGGTTCGAGCTTGAACTTGATTCAAGCTTAGTCAAACTCGAGTTGACTCAAGCTTAATTCGAATTTTAAGGTTATTTGGATCAATTTTACATAATTTTAATAAATTTATTTATTATTAAATTAAAATACAAGAAATTACACGAAATTAATCTAATCACACACAAAATCAAATTTGAGGATGGCCCTCAGTTTAGACGTGTAGAGTTAGGGTTAATTTTTGTTTTTAACTTGTCAACTTTCTTTTATAATCGTTCTCTTACTCATTCATTACAAGTTGAAAAGTATTATTAAATATTAATATAAAAGAACATTACCAATATATATATATATATATATATATATATATATATAAAATACTATGAGTTGAGCCAACCTTTAGCCAAACTGCCCCCTAAACTATCCAAGCTTCTAATTGAGCTAAATCAAACTGGCTCAAGCGTGGCTTATTTAAACATCCGAGCTCAAATAAAAGTTTGGCTTGATTGTTGAAGCCTAAAATACCAGCTTGAGCTTGGCTTGAGTTGAGCCGAGTCAACCTCACGAGCCAACTTAGCTTGAATTCACCCATAATGAGGATGAACTCTGGTGCAATTCTTATACAAATTAGACGTTTGTGAAACTTGACTGCTTTACAGTATGCCCACATGTCGTTGATCAGACAATTGACTAGATGGTCCAGATTAGTTGGTCGGTGCAATTTATACGTTATTGTCAGCATTGAATCGAACAGTCAGGATCAGCATGAACGTATCACAATATAAGACTCTTAATCATTGTTGATTAGATGGGCCTTCCAACCCACAATTCAGTGGATCCTACCTTCTCCAAAGCCTAAAATCAATGTTATGGGAATCTTGGGCTGAGTTTGGGCTGTGTACTGATCAGCCCAACCTCAGACAGGCACTTTATTAGCTAAGCCCACAAACCTTGCTGGATCTGGCAAATAAACTTAGCCCAGGCCCATAATAAGATTCAGTAATTAGACATAGTAGTAATAGTATTTGTTAAAATTTATGATGAATGACATGATTATTGTGGGTGAAGATGATAGGATGGAAAGATGGAACCAACAATTTGCTGGTTGATCCACAAGAAATCATCTGTTTAACGACACTAAGCACGTTGAACGAGGACGCGGACTCCGTGTACGAACTTAATGCAGATCCAAACCCCACGTGCGACGCCGGGTCGGTTTGGAAGGACATAGTGTTGTCACCTTCAAGGGCTATCCTCCAACAGGAGCTGAAGATCGCTATCCAGAAAATCGAAAATCACAGCATAAATCAATAGTACAGGGCCAGGGCCCATGGGAGGATGAACACTCATTGCCTGTTTGTTTGTTTATTTCCAGTTGCAGTTCAAATCTGTAAATAAGAAACAAAATGGGAGGTTTCAACCCCTTCTTGACTATTTATTATAATCATCAAAGTGAGAGAGAGTCCATGTTTCCACTTTTAATCACTTGATCTGTCTGGTTTGATCACATACACAGCAGTTCTTAAGGGTTTGTTATAGTTAAACTAGACTCTTATATTATATTATATATACTAGCGGGTGGCACATGCGATGCACGTGAGAGTGAGGGGAAGGAGTTAACCACAATTAATAGGTGTTAAAAGGGACACGTGTTAACCCGCGGGTGCAATTGAACTCTCTAGTGGCACGTGCGAGACACGTGAGAGCGAGGGGAATGAGTTAACCACAGTTAATAGGAGTTAAAAGGGACACGTGTTAACCCGTGAGTGCAATTGAACTCTCTCCGAGTTTAATCGCGATTGGCTGTGATCTTAGTAACCCAAACCGTCCTTACCCCTGTCCGCTCCCGCTCTCAAACCACGCTCCCACGGTTTGAGAGCGGAAATGGCAGGGGAGCGCGATCTCATAATCTGTAGAGCACTGGTTTCAAATTTTAAGAACTTGGTTTTAATGCGTTTTGCATTTTAATGGAAAAGACTTAAGTCTTTTCATCTGCTGTTTTTGCTTTTTCTTCTTACATATGTACAATATGTCAAAAAGTGTTAAGACCTAAAAGTCTTTTCATCACTTAGTCTTTTCATCCGCATGCGAGAAATAAGATCAAACCAATAACAATTGAACTCTCCTTAAATTTAATCAGGAGAGTTCAATCGCACCCTCAACATGTGTTTTTTTTTAATTCTTATTAATTGTGATTAAGTTTCACTAATTTATAGAGTTTAAAATATAACTTTGGTTTTTTTAAAAAAGAAATATTAAAATATAAATTATATATATCGGTGCTCCGGAGGCGCTCTCAACCCTATCCTAAATTAAAATTTGACGCTTTCACGCTCCCGCTCCCGCTCACCGCTTTGGTTACTTAGGCTGTGATTCTAAATAGATAAATGAGCAAGGGGTAGTTTGGAAATTAAATCAAAGGCAAGGGGTAGTTTGGGAATTAAAGCAAAACATTAAATCAAAATTTTGTTTTTATATAAGGGTAGTATGGGAATTTCGCAAAAATCATCTACGCTTGCACCTCTCACACTATAATAGTAAAGATATATACTAGGAAAAATGCACGTGCCTTACACGTAAAATATTTCAATCATTAATTATATAATTTGATACACTTTGAAGAAAAAGTATGCAATTGAATTTAGAAATCAAGTATTTTAGAAGAGTTTATTTCAGTAATTAAACCACTTAAAGTTTTCTACTTAGTAGTTAAGCAAGCTTGCCAAAATTACCCTTCAAAAAAATTTTAATTATAGAGTTTCTGATTTCATGCATGAATAAGACTGCAAGATCCCAATAGTGAGATACCCCCATCATCAAAGAATAATTTTATGGCAACAGCTTCAGTATTGCACACTTGCACTGGTGAACAAAAAACAATTTAGCAACACTTCCTTGGTAGACGACACATGTACACTTGTTTATTGATGTCTTCTCTTTTTCATCTTTATCCACTTTAAAGTGTAAATGTGAATTTTCACACATACCAATCAAAACAAATCAATGGGTCCTTCACATTTTTAACTCTCTATTTGAGTCAGTATTAACTATCTAAGACTCAAGTAGGGTTTTAGGATAAAGCAGAACATATATTTTAAAAATAACATCTGTCTTGTTCTTATTGGTGATGTGAGACTGGATATCAAAAATATTATTGGGGAAGGTAATTAAATAAATAAACTGCTCCAGCCATGTGACCTGCTTACAAAAGATTAATTTTGAGCCAGAGCTCTGCTTCACGGTGTTGTAGCGGAGCTCTCTTTATTTACACAAGGGTAGTGGCACGATTGTAATTACTGAAAAAGGTTAGGACAATTTGCCAACACATATAATTACAATATTACCACTGTCCCAATGTAAAAAGGGGAGCTCAGCTCAAAACCGTGAAGCAGAGCTCCTCTTTGTATTTAAACTTTTTCTTACAATAGGATACAAATAATAGCAATGGCCAAATGAAATTGCCCCTAAAAACAACTGAGGGCTACGGCCCGGAACCCCATTGTTAGCCCAACCCCTTACAAGAGAATCGTAGCTCCGACCCTAGTGATGTGTGTGGCGCCTTCGGATTGAATGCTGACAGTCTCCTCGGCCGCATCAACTGAAGAAGATCCCGTGTCTTAAACTAATATGCACGATCCATGTATAATTTCTAACAACATAAACAAATAGAGCATCTCCCACAGGAGTTCGGATGGGTGCTTGCCCTGTTGTGTCTGCAAAAACATGGGCCTACATTCAGTAGGGTAGGCCCCCAAACAACAGAGATGGGCCCCCATGTTTTTGTAGACACAACCGGGCAACAGCGCTAGCTATAGCGCAGTTGCCCATCCAAACTTCTACGGCTAAAAAAAAACACTGCAAAAGCAAACCCATTTCTCTTTCTCAAAAACATATATATCTTAAGTTTCATTCTATCTCCCCTCTTTGGGATTTCTCAGCCATGAAGAAAGGTAAGTTTAGAACAAGAAAAATGGCTACCCATCTAGCTTTATCATTTTTTCTCCAACTGTTTCATGGGAACTACTCTGATAATTTGTTCTTCCCCTCTCAATTATTCTCTTTAGATGGTATTAGCAAAGCTATCCTCATTCCAATCTTCCTCACCTTGTCAATCGGATTAATCGCCGCTGCTGCGATGCATTTTCGCCATCGGAAGCGTCCGATGAGTGATCAAAAGATCGCTCCGCAATTACAAACGACGAATTCTGGTCATGGCGATAAGCTCGAAAGATTCTCCCACTATGTAGGTAAAATTCTATGATCCAGCTATATATGCTTATACCCATCTCAAATTATTAACTTTTTTTTTTCTTTTAAATCTCCTCAAATATATTGAAGATTAGTTGTGATCATATATTAATTTATTTATCTTTCTTTTTTTTGGTGCAGCAAGGCAATTGGGATTTGCAGATGCAGATGAGTGTCCCCAGCTATGCAAGTTAGCAAACGATTATCTGAGGAAATCTAAAGGGTGTGAAAATAATATATATGTGATATTTGCTAATGAACCAGATGCTGATTTGCTGTACCGTAAACTCATAGAGGAGCTTGATAGATGCATTCTTGCTTACTTTGCTTTCCATTGGAGTCGAGCTACTCTTATGATCAGTCAGGTAATAATATCCAAATCTTCACAAAAATTTCCAAATTAGAAAGGAGACAAGAGAGGATTGTAGAATCTTTTTCATCTTTGCAATTTTCAAAGATATTTATAATTTGCTTTATCTTTTTCTTCTTTTCTTTTTTGGCAATTTCAGGTGTTGAGTTCTGACTCTGAGTCAAAAAGAAAGCTCAAGAACATTTTCATGGCAGCTACTAGGTGTGTGTTTCTTCTTCTTTTTCTTCTATTATTATTATTAGAGATTAATTTTGAGCGGGAGCTCTGCTTCACGGTGTTGAAGTGGAGCTCCTATATTTACACAAGGGTAGTGGCATGGTTGTAATTACTATAGAAGGTTGGGATAATTTGCCAACACGCATAATTACAACATTGCCACCCTTTCAAAGTAAAAAGGGGAGCTCCGCTCAACGCCATGAAGCAAAGCTCGTCTTTGTATTTAAACTGTATTATTATTATCAGGGAAGTGATTTAAAACTCTCGATAGTACATACTATCGAGAGCTACACCCTTGGATTTTTAATCTAACCGTTTCAAGCATTAAGTAGGTCATCATTTAAAACATGCAAGGAGACATGGAGCCCTTGGATTTTCAATCCAAGGGTGTAGGGTTTGGATTTCCTTATTATTATTATTATTATTATTATCATTATTTCAGTACGGTTTCAAAGGTGTAAAGAAAAATAGCTGGCTGGCCAGGATGGTCTCAGTCTCGGTAATTCATTCATTCTAACCATAGGTAATACTACCCCCACTTTCTTTTAAAATTCACTTTCTTTAAGGTAAACACGTGTTATTGTTTTCTATTAAGAGAAAGACAAATGTTTTCAACTAAAGCTCCAACAATCAAAGAGGGTGAGTATTTAAAGAGAGTGTTGCTAGTATTATCCTTCTAACCATTAATATACCCTTTTTTCAAAGGGAAGTGATTTAAAACTCTCGATATTAGGTACTAACAAGAGCCAAGGCCACAGGATTGAATATCCAAAGGTGCCAACATTTAAGTGGGTCCGCTATTTAAAGATTTTGCAAATTGTGGCCTTTGATTTTCAAAACGAGTGGCCTTGCTCTCGATAGTACCTACTATCGAGAGTATTCAGTCACTTTCCTTTCTCAAAACTGCTGCCCTAGTGTTCCTCGCCAATATGAAAAAGTTAGTAGTTAAGATTAATTTATTCCATTGGACTGAGTTCTATTTAGAAAACAAAAATGTTAGCTCCGATCGTAGTCTCCCAAAGACGCAAGGTGGAATAGCAAAAATTGTCAAACCATCTCTTTGTTGTAGGTAGCAACACGATATGTTGCACCCACCTCTACGTCTTTGGAAAAACTTTGACTTAGTGTATCTAAGGTAGCACTCTTCAATCAGAAAATTATTTCCCGGAAGGACAAGGATTGACAACAGGAGACAGACTATAAAAGAACTCTGCAAAGGAGTCCAAACCCTAATGCTATGTTTGGTTGCCGAGAAAATTATAGATAACATGGAAAAGAAAAGAAAATTTTAAATTTTTAATACAAATTTTAGTTGTGTTTTGTTTAATTTTCTTTTCTTTTCCATGTTTTTACTTATTTTCTCGGCAACCAAACATAGGGTAATGGAATCATGTCAGTATTTTTTTTTTATAGAATCATGTCAGTATTTTTTTAAAAATAAAAATTAGGGAATTAATTTGATATGTCATCTCGATATGTCATGAAAATTATGTTTTAGGATAAGGTTTAGAGTTTCATTTTAGAGATTGCACCATAACCCTTCCTCTTCAATAAGTTAGCATTAACATCTGGGTGTGATTGAACTCTCGCGATCGGCTGTGATTCGATCTCCCTTGACAAGTGGAATAGGGATTAGCAACAGCAACCTGTTGCATCACACAGATAATCCTAGGTTATATCATACAAAGATGTACCACCTCATAAAGGTAAGGTCTTGGCAATAGCCTAAAGGCAAGACAAAGGAAATAGCTGAAGGCAAGACAAAGGAAAGGTCTTGGGATTAATTTGAACAGAATCCTCGACAGTGACATGGTGGTGGGTCCTTAAGCTTACCCACTAAAACTTTCATAAATAGTGTAGATAGCTCTCGACTCACCAACCAATCGACTTAGCTGAAGTCAATTTCAATCCCCTAGTTCTTGAATGGATAATGCTTCTACCGTCTGAGGCCGAGACCCCTATATTTGTCACCCCTAGATTTGTCGACCTCCGGATTTCAGGTCGGTACACTGTGAAAATGAGCACTACCTAAAATCTCGTGTTTGGTATTTGGTAGAACGGGTCTCCTCGATAGTCTCATTCTTATGACGGTCTTATTGGCAAAGCCCCTTTTTGAATTGATTTGTTTTAAGGGTGGCTTTTAGCAACACTATTACTTTTTTATTTAATGGTTAAAATAAAGTATTTATTTGGTAAAAATTAATATATATTAAGTAAAAGTTATTAAGACTTGAAAAAAAAATCTTATAAATTAGTAATTTCAAGACTATATTTTTAAAATATGTACTTATTTATATAAAAATTTATATTTATTTACAAAAAAAAAAAAATTAGCTAATAGTAGGTGTTGCCAAACACACCTTTAGATTTTAAAACAGGAGTTTTCGCCTAGTCTCTGTCATTTAGTCCTCAAACCTCACGTCCTTTCTTCATATAATTATTTATTATTTTCTTGAATTTAGCTAGCCCTACTCTCAACTTATTGTACTCTCCGCTTTTTAAAGGAAAAAATAAAAGAATTTTGAGGTGGGCATACAAGTGCATTGCACAAAATCCTGTTTTTTTTCCGAGAATGAGAGAGTGGATCAAGATTTGCTTTGTTTGGCTATTTATTTGATTCGGTCTATGGATACTCCCAAATCTACTCATTAATCCTAACCGTTTATAACCAACCATTAAAGGCCAGGATTTGAGTTGCCTTATTTTGTCTTTTCTAATGTCACATAAGTTCTAATTCTAGCCGTTTAATATCTAAGATAAACGATTAGGATTTGTGATTACACCTTAGGAGTATCCCTGACTAATTCTATTTATTTATAGAGAAAATAACTACCATGTGGAGCTAGCATATTATGATGAGGATGATTGGATCCCACCACCAATCTGATCTGTTTTGCAAATTAGATATGATCAGTGTTTATATAACTTTTATCTTAAATTGATCTGTAATCAAGAACGGCCCCACACAGGACTTTTTCCCCGATTGATGAAAATCTAGTACTGATCCCTCAATCCGACGGTTCAAGTATCATTTCCACGTGTATTAGAAATGTCAAAGACGGACACGAGATCGTCGCCCCTCGGCTGCACAGCATATAGACATGTCACATTCAAATTTTTTCAGCATTCTCTTGTTATGACACAGGATCATCTCCCGTTGGTGCTAGTGAAGAAACCGCCAGCACCTACTTCCATGGCATCATGAGAGTGGCACCATGAGAGTGGTATTGGCCCTCTCTTCGTCAGCACCACCTGGAAATGATCTAGTCTCTTGTTATTATCATGATCATTGTGGTCGTTGTCATCGTCTATCATTATTACTATTATTTTAAATGAAAGTATAAACACCAATTACATCAACTATTAATCGTTTTCAAGTAATCTCTCAAACATTTTTAGTATGTCTCATATTTAAAAGGTGTTTTATTCTCTATTTAATTTGTAATTAATGATTGACCCGATTAAAGCTAGCATTTTCCATACCTGAAAATACTAAGAACAAAAGTCTTTCTACATACAATAGGAAACAGAGATTTGAGAGAGTGACAAAGAACTTGAAGGTGACAAGCGTGTTCTCTACACTAGTGGAGGAGATGAAAGCAATCCGAGTGGCTTCCAAGGAAGAATCACAATGCATGGACGTTATGGTGCCAGCGGCCCATAGTGAGAGAAGTCCTGTGCTCCTCCTTATGGGTGGTGGAATGGGAGCTGGCAAGAGCACAGTGCTCAAAGACATACTCAAAGAGTAAGCACTTGAATCTCTCAATTATATTAGAAAAGTGATTAAAAACTCGCATTGTAGGTACTGAGAGCTAGGTGACCTAATTGAAAATCTATATGTATTAAGGCACACATACATCATTTAGATTTTTAATCAGACAGCCCAACTCGAAAATGGTAAATGCCAGGAGAATGATTGCAAGATAACTCGAAAATTGTAATAATTAGAGGCCTTTATTTATTTTTTTTGAAAGCAAAATAGGTGTTGGTTTTTGATTGAAAATAAGAGTATTGCTTAAAAGTATGGCCACCACAACGCTAATAATTATTGATTTACGTAAATTTTGTTAACTAATTAAAAAAATAATATTAGTGAATATCTAGTGCCTTATTACTATTGTCGTTGACTAGATATTTTAGTGGTGATAAAATCCATGGAGGTATGTTGCAATCGCTTAAAAGTATGGCCACCACAACGCTAATAATTATCGTTTTACGTAATTTTTGTTAATTAATTAAATAATTAATATAAGTAAATATCTTGTGCCTTATTACTATTGTCATTGACTAGATATTTTATTGGCGATAAAATCCATGGAGGGATATTGCAATCGCTTAAAAGTATGCCCACCACAACACTAATAATTATCGATTTACGTAAATTTTGTTAATTAATTAAATAATTAATATGATTGAATACCTAGTGGCTTATTACTATTGTGGTTGACTAGATATATTAGGTGGATGCCCTCTTAGGTTATCTATTGGGATCCATGGGTCCGTTAACTATTTTCCATATATTATTGGCGACAAAAACCATGGAGGGATGTTGCAATCGCTTTCTTTCAGTTCAAGAGAAAATATGGAAACAAAAAGACAAAAAGAAATCTTTCATTGGGATTAAAATTGGAAAAGGAAAACAAGCTGACTACGCAATCTCATTCATCCACGCCCTCCTTTTTAACACTCATTAATCGCACTCACCCGTAGGGTTCATCCATCCAACCTTGGTTGTTAATTACATGATAACATTTTCACCAAAAAAATCCTTGGTTTTTAGTAAAATAAAATAATAATAAAATATTCATCATTATTAGTTAAGCTTAACCATGGTTTAAAAGAGGTTAAAAGGGACACTGCGATCATCTAGTAAGGGGGACCTCGAGGTTTCTTTCTCAGAACTCGTTATAATTTGAGGCGATTTTTTTTCCAAGGAAGAAAGTGTTTGGTTAGCACATAAATAACTGCTTTTGTAGGAATCAAATATGGAAAGATTGCATGTGAACCAAATAGGTTAAGTACAAAAACATTTATACCTTTAAGTGGTTTTCTGCATAAGGATTTATGAAATGAACAATCTAAATCAAAAGGACAAAAATGGAATAAGAGTGGTTCATGGTTAGATAATATATGTGTGACAGATCATTATGGGCAACAGCGGCAGCCAGCGCGGTGGTAATTGAGACAGATGTGTTTTAAGGAAACGCACATAATTTACAGAACCCTAAGCTCTCGGCTGGGCTAGGCTGGGCTGGGCTGGTCGAAAGCCTGATTGTTCGGCCTGAAGTTTGGGTAAGCTGAGCCTTCCTTATTTTGGGCCGGGCTGAGTTTGGGCTGAAACTTATTTGTGAGCTGAGCTTGGGTTGGGTTGCTCGGGCTGAACTTAGGCATTTTGAACTTTAAGCTGACCTCAGCCCGGCCAATTTCCACCCCTATGAGGAATGCTTAAAGTAGGGCTGGCATGGCTATAACCAAACAGGTTAAGTACACAAGCATTTATATTTTAAGTGTTTTTCTGCATAAGCATTTATGAAATGAACAATCTAAACCAACAAGACAAAAAAATGTATATCGTTTGGATCATGTTTAGATAATGTATGTGTGTGACAGATCATTATGGTCAACAGCGGCAGCCAGCGCGGTGGTAGTTGAGGCAGATGCGTTTAAGGAGACGCACGTAATTTACAGAGCCCTAAGCTCTCTGGGCCACCACAATGACATGCTCCAAACTGCCGAGCTGGTGATTCTCTCTTCCTTTCTCTCCTACACACAATTAAAAGTGTTAATGGGCCAGACTTGAGCTTGAATTTTGGTGATTTTTTAATAGGCCTGGTTGAAGCCCGACATATTTACAGGAGGCTTTGAAGCCCAAATTTGGTCCAATTGAGACCTCTACACACAATTGCGGGCTAGGGTTTTGCGCACTTGCTAGCTAGCATATTCCTAACACATAAATGCATACTTCTGGTGCATCATGGTTTTAGTGGTGTCAACGAGCCAAATTCAGCCCACAAAACCCTCATATTAATGGGCAGGCCTATTCAAAAAATCCAAGCCCAAGCCCGGCCCATTGACACCCCAGAATAATTATTGTACTTGATCATTATATTTCTTAATAATAGCATTTTAACGAAACAGAAAACTGTAGAAACCCAACAAAAAATTACTGAAAACAGGTGCACCAATCATCTACCGATGCTGCATCATCCCTCCTAGTGACGGCACTCAATGAAGGACGTGACGTGATCATGGATGGTACACTCTCATGGGAACCCTTTGTTGAACAAACTATTGCCATGGTGAGGAATGTTCATAATCATCGATACCGCATGGGAGTCGGATACAAGGTCGCCGAAGATGGGAACGTAACCGAAAACTACTGGGAGCAGGTAGAAGAAGAGGAAGAAGAAGAAGGGAAAGATGAAACTAAGAAGAGAAAACCATACAGAATAGAGTTAGTGGGAGTAGTTTGTGATGCTTACTTAGCTGTTGTAAGAGGAATTAGGTATGACACTAACTTGTTTTATTATGATGGTTTTGATTCTTTTGTTCTTTCTTTATCTAAGATGGATAGTGTGTTTTGGGGTTTTACAGGAGAGCTGTATTGGTGGGAAGAGCAGTGAGGGTGAAGTCTCAGTTGATTTCCCACAAGAGATTTGCAAATGCATTTCCAAGATATTGTCAACTAGTTGACAATGCCAGGCTATATTGCAACAATGCTGTTGGAGGCCCACCTAAAGTAAGCCCACCTATCTTTTCTAAGAGCTACTATTCCTCCTTGTCCTCACGAAGCCGTTTGAACTATGGTTAACAAGTTTTAATTCCTGTGGTAATTTAAGAAAAATAACCAAGGTTAGATGCTTTAACCCTAATGGTTAGTGAATTTTAACCACAGCTAAAGGGAGTAAAAAGGGAACAAAAAGAGGGCGAGGCAGTAAATTACCACCTCCGACCAGGGAAGTGATTGTTTTACCTTTTCTAATATGGGAATTAGGGTTGTAATCAAGCCGAGCTTTGCCAGATTTGGTTTGAACATGCTTGAGTTCGGCTTGAGCTTGATTAGAGTTTGTTCACAAATGTCCAGTCTTGAGCTTGGCTTGAACAAGCTTGATCGAGCTCGAGCTCAAGCTCGAGCTCGGTCCGATCTTGAACTTTTTTTAATCTGAGCCAACCTTGGGTTGGCTTAAGCTTGATTTGAATTTTAAGGTTATTTTAATTAATTTTACATAATTTTAATAAAATTATTTATTATTAAATTAGAATACAAAATATCACACAACATTAATGTAAACATACACAAAATTCAAATTTGAAGATTGCCCCCAGATTCAGTTCAAACGTGAAGAGTTAGGGTTTTTGTTTTTAACTTTATAACTTTCTTTTGTTATGATTATCTCTGACTTATTTATCATAAGTTAAAAAAATATTTAATATATTAATATAAATTATATATATATATATATATATATATATATATATATATATATATATATATATATATATGTACGGGTGTGCACCAATCAGTGTGTGTGCTTGGCTTGTTTGAACATTCGAGCTCAAATAAAAGATCGGCTTGTTTTCAAGCCTAAAATATCAGCTTGAGCTTGCCTTTAATAAGACGAGTCGAGAATGCGCCCCTGGATAATCCAAATTAGTTGGTCGATGCAATTTATAATGTTAGCACTGGATCGAACAGTTAGGATCAGCACACGTGTGCCTATCACCAGGAAAGAGAAATACAGCTATCGTATCGCAATTTAAGATTCGGTTGACTAGTGCCCACAATTCAGTGGATCCCACCTTCTCCTAAGCCAAAAATCAATGTGATGGGAATCTTGGGCTGTGTATTGATCAGCCCAAGCTCAAACAGGTAGTTTATAAGTTAAGCCCACAAACCTTGCTTGATCTGAGTGTCCATAAAAAGATTCAGTTTGTAGGCCCATAACACAATTCAGTAGTAGTAATGTATATTTGATCAAATTTATGATGAAATGACATGATTATTGTGGGTGAAGTTGATAGGATGGAAAGATGGAACCAACCAGTTCCTGGTTGATCCACAAGAAATCATCTGTTTAAGGACACTAAGCATGTTGAACGAGGAAGCGGACTCCGTATACGAACTTAATGCAGATCCGAACCCCACGTGCGACACTGGGTCGGTTTGGAAAGACATGGTGTTGTCACCTTCAAGGGCAATCCTCCAACAGGAGCTGAAGATCGCTATCCAGAAAGTCGAAAACCACAGCATAAATCAATAGTACAGGGCCCATGGGAGGATGAACACTCATTGCCTGTTTGTTTCTTTACTTCCAGTTGCTGTTCAAATCTGTAAATAAAAAACAAAAGGGAAGGTTTCATCCCCTTCTTGACTATTTATTATAATCATCAAAGTGAGAGAGTCCATGTTTCCACTTTTAATTACTTGATCTGTCTGGTTTGATCACATACACAGCAGTTCTTAAAGGTTTGTTACGGTTAAACTAGACTCTTATATTGTATTATACATATATGTACATTCATACATACATATACATGCACTCACTCACACACACACACACATATATATATTTGGGTTTGTTATAGTTAAACTTAATCTCTTTTCACTCTTTTTATATGCTAATTTGTAGACAGGTGTTTATATAATAATTATTTTCATCTAACTATAGTATTTACCTTATTTATTAATTTCCTGAAATATAGGAGGTTTCGGAGACTATATTTGCAGTCAGCTTACCTTAAGAAAAAATCAGAGAGTAGTTCGGTATGATATGTTTTTTTGCGTGATACGTCAGATGTAACGCCACATATTTCCTATTGGGTGTTTCGAATTATCGGGCCAGGAATCAAATTCCACCCACAAATAGTTGGGACAAAAAACTGATAATGAAGCTTAGATGTGCATTCTGCAAAACCTCAGTGAGAGAGATGTCAGTAGATAATTTCAACAACACTTTTATCGGTGTTGGAAGAGATTTTGGATAGTGAAAACACACATTTCTGGGAATTTGGATATTCAGAATACATGAAAGGAACAAACAGAACAATCAACAGTTCAAACTTAAGCCAGTTTTAAAGACAAACAGTACAATTTTCTTTCAAGGCTGCTGCTGATTTTATGCAAAATTCTTATCAAAATAGTACAATTTTCCAGAGACTGTTCCTTATTTACTCAAATTCTCTAATGTTTGCTTCGCAATTTCGTAGTCTTTGTTTCTCCCAGCAAGTTCACATCTTCCAGAGCTTATGTGCAATTGTTCTTCACCCCCTATTGTTTCGAGCAAATCCATTAGAAGTGATTTCTTTATGGGGCGTTTGGATTGGATTTTTTTGGCCAAAAATCAATTCTGGTAAAATTGATTGTGTAGAAATTAATGGTCATATAATCGTTTTTTCAAATAATAGTGTTCGGAGAATACATAGGTGAGTCTCTCAACTTCGTATTCTCTTAACACTATTATTTGATCATGAATTTCTACACTATCAATTTTATCATAATTGATTTTTGGACAAAAAAATCCAATCCAAATGCCACCTTAGTTGCTAAAGAAAGCTAAGGATGCCAGAACTGTCAAGGGAAGAAAACAAAAGGTTGGACATCTAAAGGTACCCTCTAGAATAGCAAATAAACAGAGAAATGGAAAAGAAACATTTAAAGTATTTATATTATAGAGAGAGACTAAATTGCAATGATCAATATAATACACATATTACCAAGTGACTGTCCTAACCAGGAATATGCAAGCAAGGCTCGAAATGTGAAGGGTTTCACCTAAGGATAAAGAAATGCCTCTCCAAGTTACTCCTTTGCTTTTTTATTAGTTGTTTAGGTGCCAGTAGGGAAAGCAAACTTAAATCAAAGCATCAACATCAGTGCCTTCTCCCCACTATTTGGTGTCGACAACACAAATCATGTTCTGTCATTCTGTTCCATCAAAAGTAGCTCGAATTAATAGATCAGGATTCATATCCTAGATTTTTTGCAGAGTTTTTATCCCGGCTGCAAACCGAATCAACCCTCCTCCTTTATCTAGGCTTGGGACCGACAATGAAGTGCAGAGCATGGCATGGCAGAGTTAAACTTGAATCAAATCCATTTCCCACAATAAATATACTACCAACACTTGGGTGAAAGAATAAACCCATGGCACCAGTTCCATTCCATCCTTGTGCCTCGATCAAAATCACAGCATAAGCTTATTGAGAAGGCAGTGTAGTTTATCTACTTTATTCACTGGGACACCTAGTGGCCCCTAAAATTGATGTCAATTGTATAGACAAGATACTTTCAATTGGAGATAATACACTAGATTTCCATAAAACCACATAAGTACCCAATCCTTAGTCCTTCCTCCAAAATAAAGGAAAAAGTGAACAGATAAACATAGACATGCACAGGCTTGCTGCTTCATTTCTTGATTAACTGTATTCCCATACTCATGACTAAATGAATGCTAATGCAAGAACAACATGACTTATTATTAAGATTGTAGATATTGTTTATGAGCTAAGACTTGAGAGTAAATATCTACATACATTTCCCATTTCCTCTTTTGATGCTGGTAAACTATCACAACATAGACCCCGCCTCTCAGCTCAGATGGAGAAGGTATGCCATCATTGAGGGAGGTATTGGGATCAAATCCCAGAGAACGAGAATTCCCCATAGATTGGTAGCACTTCCCTGGGTGATGTGGAGGAAGGCTCAGTCACCCTAAAACTAACACTGACTAACTACTAACGTAGATAAATGATGCCTTAGACCCAACAGGTTGTTTCCCACATTAATCTTCTTTCCAGCATCTATTTCTCAGCATATATTAAAAGAACGAGAAATTATTAAAGAATATTTAATAACTCATTATCTATAATATAAAAATACTATCAAAAGTTCAATGAATTTTCAAGAGTATTTAAAAATAAAAATTCTTAAATATAATATAATAATTCTTAATTTAGAATTTCTAAAACAATATAACTCATTGCGATTATTATTAAAAGTTTAACTTAAAATTACTTTGTGTCATGTTCTAGATGAAAGACTTAAAGTTCTTTTTAAGAAAAGAATTAATCTTCAATAATGATATTTAAAAAAAATTGTAAACTATAGTATAACAGTAATATTTAAGTATCCCTAATTTAGAATTTCTGAATCTCTAAAACTTTTAAGTTTAGTTGATAAGATTATAAGACTTTAACTTAGAAAGAACTCTCTAGTATTACTTTTATATCATACTATATCTGAAAGACTTCGTAGTTCTTTCTAAGAATAAAATGTATACTTAATTAATTTTGTTTAGTTATATTATAATAACAATTATAATATTTTGGCTGACTGGTAAAAGAAAAAAATTTAGAATTCTTAGTACTACAAATTCTATATATATGGAAAGAATTTCTAATTTAGATAGGGCTCTATTATTACAAGGAATTTTGAGAAAAAATTAATTATTACAAGTACAATAGTTTTAAGAAGAAACACTAATACTTAAATAATTAATTGAATTTTTTTCATAAAAAAAAAAGATTTATCCAAAATTTGGATATTCAGAATACATGAAAGGAAAAAAAGAACAATAGGAAAAAAAGAACAATCAACAATTCAAACTTAAGCCAGTTCTAAAGACAAACAGTGCAATTTTTTTTGCAGCCTGCTGCTGGTTTTATGCAAATTTCTTATTAAAGTAGTACAATTTTTTGGATACCACTCCTTCTTTACACATTCTCTCATGTTTGCTTTGCGATTTCATATTCTTTGTTTCTCCCAGCAAGTTCACTGGGTAATCAATTGGCAATCAGAGAAATGTCAAGGAGAGAAAACGAAAGGCTATGGGCTTCTAAAGGTACCCTCTAGAATAGTAAAAAACAGAGAAAAGAAACATTTGAAGTATTAAATATATCATAGAGAGACTAAATTGTAATGATCTATCTAATACACATATTAGCAAGTGAATGTCCTAAGCAAGAATATGAAAGCACAGGATTCCAGAGTGGGCTCAGCGGTCAGCCCCCATTTGAATTACGTTAGGGGGTCTTTCGCTTTTGCCAGATCTAGAGAGATACTACGAGTCCTCCGTCCCAGATTCCATCGCCGCGGCCATCTGGTTCACCGGTACTACCAAAAAGTCTCATGCACAGCTGTAGATATAGGTATTTTGAGAATACGCCTCAACGACCAATGGTTGACGATGGCTCTGATGGGCGGTTTCGCTAGAGTCCTCTGTCCGTGGATGGATAGAGGAACAAGGCCTTTAAGTGATAGGGGGGCACCCTGAGTTTACCAACCTCAGTGACCGGCTCCTACGAGTTCCCACCCTGGGGTTGGGGTTAGGCTGCTATCCGACTGCTAGTGAAGTCGCCCTATTCTATTACCAGACATAATTGGGAGAAGCTCATCCGAAACTAGAGCTAGAAACGCCTCATTTCGTTTCGTTCCCGTTCATACTCAGGTGTTGGGTATCGCTGGTCTAGTCATGGAATATTTCCGCGATAATGGAATGCACGCATTAATAATCTATGATGATCTTAGTAAACAGGCGGTGCGCCCTAACCTTAGCGCTATTCTTATTTTCTTTCTCCTAATCGATCCTTCAAACTGCTCATCCGCTGTCTTCTCGTCTCATCGATTTGCTCATTCCGGCGGGTTCGCCTAGATGCCTAGTGGAGAACGAGCTGGAGATCATGAAAAGCATTTCCACACAAGGAGGCAGGCGGCTGGGAAGCTTCGCTTCTAGAATGCCGACTACATGGGAACAGATTAAGGATAGGTTGATTCTTATTCTTGCTGCCCGCTCGATTTCGAGATGTTCCCGAGAAGAAAGAGCTCGCGAGAAAGCTCGCCCCGTTATGCTACTTCTGGAAGAGAGGAACATATTCCCCCATCATTGGTCACTCCTCCATGGACTTGTATAGCAGCTCATTTACCATCCATTTCCATTCCTGGACAGTTGTTTGAGGTACTATTCCTATCACCTGGATTTCTTGAATTACCAGGATGCCTTTGGAGTGCACGCCCTCTACTAGATCCCCCTCATTCTACTAAATGTGCTTCTGATCCTCCTAGTTATTCATGGATTCTCTCAAATAATGATTGAATTGGATCTCATCTGGCCTTCATACCATTACAGAAACTGGGATTCACCACTGCTAACATCTCAACAGTAGCAGGAGCTGGACACCCCTCCCTCTCTCCAACTCAAATTAACGTCAGAGCATGCTCAAAACATGAAGAGTTTCACCTAAGGAAAAAGAAATGCCTCTCCCAATTGCTCTTTTCTTTCTGATCAGTTGATTAGGAACCAGTTGGGAAAGCAAACTTGAATCAAAGCATCAACATCAGTGCCTTATCCCCACTATTTGGTGTCAGCAACACGAATCATGGTCTGTCATTCTATTCCATCAAAAGTAGCTCAAAATAATAGATCAATGTCCTAGATTTTGCAAAGTTTTTCACCAGCTGCAAACCTGAAGCAACCCTCCTCCTTTATCTAGGCTTGGGATCGACAATGCAGTGCAGAGCATGGCATGGTGGAGTTAAACTTGGATCAAATCCATTACCTCAATAATTTATTACCAACTCTTGGGTGTTAGAATAAACCCACAGCATCAATTTCATTCCCTCCTCGTGCCTCGATCAAAATCATAGTATTAGTTTATTGAGAAGGCAGTGTGGTTTAGCTACTTCATTCACTGGGACACCTAGTGGTCTCCCAAATTGATGTCAAACTGTATTGACAAGATACTTCCAATTTGAGACAAGACACTAAGTTTCCACAAAACTGCGTAAGTGTTAGGGAATGAACCCTAAAACAGGATCTGTGAGACACGAAATTTAGACAGAAAATAGAACAAGAACAAACACACAAGAACACCAGATTTACGTGGTTCCCTCAAGTTGAGGTACGTCCACAGAGTTGCCGAGATTTCACTATGTTCTGGAGCAAAAGAGAATTATAGAGTTGCGATAAAAAAAAAATAGTAGCCACCCACACCTATTCTTAATAGTATTAGGGCTACATAACAGAAGTCGAAAATACCAAAGTATGTTCAGTCGAGGCAAGCTCCATACTTCCTATCAATCTCCCACTTGGAGACTGACTCCAACAAAAGCTCTAACTCCACATGCTTCCAAACACAAACGAACATCTCAGTGACTCACTCCTCCATCATTAGGCTTGTAGACACATTGAAGCTAAACATAGCTTCAGTTTCTCAATAGTGACTGCCTTGGTTAACATGTCTGCTGGATTCTCACTTCCACGGATCTTCTCAAGTAACAGTACTCCATCATTCAAAAGAGAACATATGAATTGGTATCTCAACTGTATGTGCTTCGTTCTGCAATGAAATGCCGGATTCTTTGCGAGATGAATAGCAC
The DNA here is from genome assembly GCA_015143295.1 of Tetracentron sinense. Lineage (NCBI taxonomy): Eukaryota > Viridiplantae > Streptophyta > Magnoliopsida > Trochodendrales > Trochodendraceae > Tetracentron > Tetracentron sinense. The sequence goes on from CM026566.1 coordinate 30,325,460, forward strand.
TCTGACTATCACTGTAAGAAATACTGTTCTCCTGCTTCTTACCCAACTCTCCCAAAAAACTTTGCAACCAAGTCATCTCCTTGCTAGCTTCAGTAACTACAATATATTCAGCTTCTGTAGTGGAGAGAGCCACTATCTTTTGTAACTGAGAAACCCAACTTACTGTTGTACCACCTAAAGTATACACATACCTAATAGTTCTCCTCCTGTTGTCAACATCACCAACTAAGTCTGAATCAACATAACCCCGCAGTGTCATATTTGCCCCTTTAAAACAAAGTGTTGTGTCTGTGGTACCCTTTAAGTATCTAAGGATCCATTTTACTACCTCCCAATGTGGTTTACCCGGATTACTCATGTATCTGCTCACAACTCCCACTTCATGTGCTATGTCTGACCTGGTGCAGACCATAGCATACATTAGGCTGCCAATAGCTAAAGCATATGGAACCCCTTCCATGTATGCATGCTCTTGCTCCATCTTCGGTGACTGTTCTTTAGATAATTTGAAATGACTAGCCAATGGTGTGCTCACTGGTTTTGCATCTTGCATGCTGAACCTGTTGAGAACCTTTTTGACATACTCTCATTGTGACAAATTTATAGTACCAGCCACTCTATCTCTGTTGATCCTCATCCCCAAAATCTGTTTTGCAGCGCCTAGATCTTTCATTGCAAACTGATTAGACAATTGCTTCTTTAAGTTATTGATCTCTCGAATGCTTGACCCTACAATAAGCATGTCATCCACATACAAGAGCAAAATAATATAACTATTGTCAAACCTCTTAACATAGCAACAATGATCTGTCTGGCATCTTGTGAAGCCATTGTTGTACATGAATCCATCGAATTTCTTGTACCACTGTCACGGAGCCTGTTTCAAACCATACAAGTTTTTCTATAGCTTGCATACCAATCCATCTTTTCCCGGTGCTATGAATCCTTGTGGTTACTTCATGTAGATGTCTTCCTCCAAATCACCATAGAAGAAAGTTGTTTTCACATCTCTGCTCAAGAAACAAAACTTCTGCAGCCACAATTCCCAACACCGATCTAATTGTAGTCAACTTCACAACCGGAGAGAAAATCTCAGTGTAGTCGACACCTTCTTTTGGCTGAAATCCCTTCACAACCAATCTAGTTTTATAGCGCTTGCTACCATCATGTTCTTCCTTGACCCTGTAAACTCATTTGTTTGTTATGCAAAGCCTTCTTTCCCTTTGGAAGCTCAATTAACTCTCATGTCTGATTTGACATGAGGGAGTCCATCTCATCCTGCATAGTTAATTCCCACTTGGTCGAATTTTCAACCTGCAATGCTTCATCACAACTCTCTGGTTCACCACCATCAAGCAACAATATATAATTTAAGGAAGGAGAATAACGCTGTGTAGGTTAGGAACCTCTGGCGGACCGTCTCACCTCAATCATAGGTGTGCCTTGTTCCACCTGTGGAGCAGCTTGTTCCACCCTTGGAACCACTGTTTCGGGATTATTCTGAACTTTATTCTGCACATCATTCTCAGAGATCCCTTCTAATTCGATGTACTCAGCATTCTCAGCATGAGTACCTGCATTTTTAGATTCTATAACTGACATTTCCTTAGACATTACTTTTTCATTAAATATGACATCTCTACTTTTAATAATTTTCTGACTTTGATAATCCCAAACCGATAACCAAATTCATCAGTGTCATACCCAATAAATTTACATTTCTTGAACTTCGGCTCAAGTTTACTCCTAGCATTAGAATCCATACGCACATATGAAACACAACCAATCACTTTTAAATGTGAAAGATTTACATCTTTTCCGCTTTAAGCCTCCTCTGGTAAGCAGTTATCCAAAGGAACAGAGGGTCCACGGTTGATCAAGTATGCTGCAATGTTAATTGCATCAGCCCAGAACTTCTTGGGCAATCCAAAGTATATCCTCATGCTTCTAGCATGCTCATTAAGAGTTTTGTTCATGCGTGTTACGATGTCATTCTGTTGCGGTGTCCCAGGAACAGTCTTCTCCATTCTGATCTCATTAATTGCACAGAATCGTTTGAACTCGTTGTCTCCATACTCCCCTCCATTATCATATCTCAAACACTTTACTTTCAACTCTATCTGATTTTCCACCATGGCCTTCCACCTTCTAAAAGTATCATAAACATCAGATTTATTTTTCAAAAAATATACCCATACCTTTCTTGTCGAATCATCGATGAAAGTAACATAATATGATGCGCCTCCAAGAAATGAAACTGGAGCAGGTCCCCATACATCAGTATGAACCAGCTCTAATTTTTCTGTCTTGGGTGTTCTGTCAGCCTTTGAAAAAATGACCCTCTTCTATTTCCCGAAGATGCAATCCTCACACAAATCAATATCCACTGATTTTATACCCGACAATTTTCCTTTCGACAGAATTACCTTATCCCCTTTTTCACTCATATGACCAAGCCTACAGTGCCACATATTCAAATCTACACCTGCATCAGCAACTGCAATTGTAGTTCTAGTATTTGTTGTCATATAGAGAGTACCCGTCTTCTTTCCACGAGCCACAACCAAAGCTCCTTTGGTAATTTTCCACAAACCACCTACGAAGATTACTGCATGCCCTTTGTCATCAAGCTGATCCACAGAAATTAAGTTTCTCTTCAAGCCAGGAATAGGCCTAACATTTTGCATCTTCCATATACCTCCATTAGGTAATTTGATCCGAACATCTCCCTTGCCCACAATATTCAAAGGTTTATCATCAGATAAATAAACATTTCCGAAATCACCACTGATATAGTTCTCCATGATTTCCCGAAGTGAGCTAGAGTGAAAGGATGCCCCTGAGTCTAAAACCCATGATTCAATAAGACTGTCGACGCTCAAAATCAAAGCATCATGAATCTGTTCTGTGACATTTGCAGAGTTCTGCTCACCTCTGTCATTCTTCTTTGGTGCTTGACAATCTCTCTTTAGATGTCCCTTCTCCCCACAGTTCCAGCACTCGGGTAATTTTCCATATCCCGATTTGCTTCTTTTTCTGGGTTTAGATCTACCGCAATCGGATATTTTCTTCTCATACGTTCTTCCCCTAGACTCGGTATTTAAAGCAAAACCCGATGTTTCACCTGATTCCATCCTATGAATCTCTTCACTTAGAATCAAATTTCGAACATCATCAAACTTTAATTTTGAATTTCCTAAAGAACCACTCACTGCCGTTACAGTGTCGTGCCAGCTTTCTGGCAAACTAGACAGAAGAATCAAAGCCCTAACCTCATCAGCAAATTTGATGTCTACAGAGCTCAACTGAGTAGTGACTATGTTGAACTCGTTCAAGTGCTCAGTCACGGATGCACCTTTTGACATCTTTAAGTTGAATAACCGCCGCATCAAATATACCTTGTTGGAGGCAGAAGGTTTTTCGTACATATTTGAAAGCACGATCATAAGTTCTGCCGTAGTCTTCTCCTTCGCTATGTTGAAGGCGACATTACAATACAGTGTCAATCGAATAACTCCAAGCGCCTGTCTATCGAGAAGAACTAATATATCATCTTCCATCGCATCTGTTTTCTTTCCTGAAAGAGGTTGATATAGCTTCTTCTGGTATAGATAATCTTCGATCTGCATCTTCCAGAAACCAAAATCCGTGCCATTGAACTTGTCGATCTTAACCCTTCCATCATCAGCCATCGCTCTCACTCGAACCTAGAGCTTTGATACCACTTATTAGGGAATGAACCCTAAAATAGGATCTGTGAGACACGAAATTTAGACAGAAAATAGAACAAGAACACCAGATTTACGTGGTTCCCTCAAGTTGAGGTACGTCCACGGAGTCGCCGAGATTTCACTATGTTCCGGAGCAAAAGAGAATTACAGAGTTGCGATCTAAAAAAAATAGTAGCCACCCACACCTATTCTCAATAGTATTAGGGCTACATAACAGAAGTCAAAAATACCAAAGTACCCCTCAATTCCTTTCAGTAAGTACTCAATCCCTAGCCCTTGCTCCCAAACAGAGAATAAGGGAAAAGATAAACATAGACATGCCCAGGCCTGCTGCTTCATTTCTTGATTAAAATTGTATTCTCACACTCATGACTAAATGTGCTAATGCAAGAACTACATGACTTTGTCAAGATTGCAGAGATTGTTTATGAGCTAAGAGTAACAATGATGAAAGGAAGCATAGTGACCATAAAGCCTGTTTCCCCTTACAAGTTACAAATATCTACCTACACTTCTCATTTCCTCTTTTGATGCTGGTTAACTACCACAACATAGGCACCCGTCTCTCAAGCTCAGATGGAGAAAGTGTGTTATCATTGAGGAAGGTTCTAGGATCAAGTCACGGAGGGGGAGAATTCCCCATCAATTGGAGAACTTCCCCCGAGTGATGTGAAGGAAGGCTCACTCACCCCAAAATTAACATTGGCTAACCACTACCGTAGATAACTGATGCCCCAAACCAAAAAAATTCAATAGTATATGATTTAGTCGGTTTCTTTGTAAGTAAAGATTTAGTTTATATTGTTTTTTATTATTGAGATGTCATCATAGAAGCATTCATGTCCTCAGCAATTCCCAGCCCAAGTGAATCATAGTAAATTCCTAGCTTCTGGCTTTAAAGGATAATCCTAGCAAATTCCTTGGAAATCATGTGTAGTAATTTATAATATAGATATCAAAGGGCATTAATATAAGCAATCTTCTCAATAATATAGCAGATTAGGTTGTAGGCTTGTAGCTAGTTATAGTCATATAGAATTTGACACATAGTTTAGTTTCTAGGATGCACTACTTCATATTTCATTTCAAAGTAAGCATTATAGCTAAATGAATCAGCTTTAACTAAATGCATCTAGTTATAGTCAGAGCAATCTTTGATTTTAAATAGAAAACTAACAATCTATTTAGAAAATGAAAGAAGTGGAGTGTTTTAGAGCTATTGATCATACAGATTTTTATCCTAAATTCATCATCAATTCCATTATCATATCAATTATTCATAATTATAGTAGTATTTAGAATATTAATATGTATGTGAATTCACACGTGAGTCCATAACAAACAGCTGCAACGCTTAAGAAATTACCAAGAAATGCTGTGACGAATATCAGAAATTGGAAAATCCGTTGTGTTAATAATACTACAGCCATTCCCAAAAAAGTTTGAATTATTGCCAAAAAAAAACAGAAATTCTCTATCTTTACAAGAAACAAAGCAGAGCAAATGCAACATAACTATATAAGGATCACAGTAATAAATTCAATAAAACCCAGATGCATCTCTGTCTATAGAAGACACATAGAGGAACAAATGCAATTGAAGAATCACAGAAGAAAATTTAACAGAACCGGATGCATTTCATACAGATTGAAATGAAGGTAAGTATAAACATTACATATACCACAGCTTGCAAATCTCACATCTTCTAAATGTTTGTGTTCAAGTCATTCATTTCCTAATAAATATGGATCACTATATTAACATTGAAGGGCTGAGATAAATATTGCTGGTACCTGTTTTTACATTGAAAGGGGAATCGACTCTCACACTGAGATCCCAATAAGGGTTTGGAACGTGTCAGAGGAAAGAAACCAGCGGTTACTGGGCCTTTCCCAAGTGGGAGGTCCTGGGTTCCATTTCTCACTCCCCTTCGGGGCCAGCCGGGCACGGGTTTACCCGGACTTACATGGGGTGGCGGGTTGCGAGCTCACGGCGCACCCTCGGAGATTAGTCCTGACCACGGTTGGGGACACCCGAGTTCACAAAAAAAAAAAAAAAAAAAACAAAGAAAGAAAGAAAGAAAGAAACAAGAAGACAGAATCAGAATAACGTGCATAGAGGAAACAGGGTGGAAAATTATAATAGGTACCTTGGGGTTGGCAGATTAGCTCTTCGGCTGCCCGAGCTGGGCGGGGCATCCACAAAACATTGGGCACCTGTTGATAATTTATGAGAGAAGTCATCTCATTTTCTACCCATGATTTTTACTTCTCCCCCACTTGATATATTTCCTCTTTAAAACACCACATGCCCACTGGTTTGTGATGCCCGAGCACCCAGCTCAGACAATCGCTAGAGCTAATCTTTTGCCCTAGAGCATTCCTAGCAGCCTCACCAAAATAACCAAAAAGTTATTTTAGTGAACCAAAGTACTAAAAATGCTTTAAAAGCATTCTTAGCAGCGTCACCAAATTTTACTCACCAAAATAGTCAAAACTCATTTTTTCTTATTTTAACTATCAGCTTTTTTAAAACACTCCCAGCAATCTCATCAAAATAGCCAAAACTCACATTATTTTATTATTTGTGTGGGCCCACAATAGTACGAATGGAGAGAGAAATCCATATTTTATTATTTGTCTGGGACCACAATAAAGGAATGGAAAGAAATATTTAACTTTGGTGAGTATTGTATACTCGCCAAGCCGAAATGGTTATTTTGAAGAGGCCAGGTGGACACCATTTTTAAGCATTTTTTAGTACTTTGCCTCACCAAAATAACTTTTTAGTTATTTTGATGAGGCTGCTAGGAATGCTCTAAAATAGTCTCCACTAGCTTCTTCAAAATAACCATGTTCAGTTTGGTGAGTACAGTACTCGCTAAAGTTAAATATTTCTCTCTTCTTTTATTATGGTCTCATACAAATAATAAAATAAAAGTTTATTGTTGTATTCATACTATTCTGGTTCCACACAAATAATAAAATAATATGAGTTTGGCTATTTATTTTGGTGAGGCTGCTCGGATTGTTTTAAAAAAGTGAATAGCCAAAATAGGAAAAAGTGAATTTTGACTATTTTGGTGATTAAAATTTGGTGAGGCTGTTAGGAATGCTCTTAGGGTTTTGTTTTTCTCTCCTTTTGCCTTTCGTTACACTAGTAGAGGTGCACATGCTTTGCACGTATTAATTTTTTATTATTAAAAAATATGTATTTGTCTCAGTAAACCCGAAGCAAAATGAAATCTAGAATGTTTTTTTTTTAATTGTTAATGATCATTAATAATAAATAATCAATTTTTTTTGTATAAATACATACATTCATACCTTATGAATCAAATACATCATGTTCTGTTGAGGATCGATAATGTTGTTTCAGGCACCAGTTCCACACTCTATAAAGCATAGCAACAAATGGTCAAACATATTTGAAGTTTGCCCCACAACCTCAGCATTAAGATGAATTAACAGATGATTCAATTAAATAAACAGTAGCATCTACCAGGTCAAAAAGTTCAGTGCATAGTATTGAAACTTCTAATATTGAATCTCTCACCTATTTGCAAGTGTGCAACTTTGATCTGAGCATTGAATTTGGTGTCTTAGCTTTCCTAATTAGACCCTCTTGAATCAATGATACAACAATCTAACCATAACATATACAAGATTCAGTCCATCTCACAAGCCTGGAAAGAAAAAACAAAAGAAACATATTCATGGTTCTAATCTATGGATATCAAGCAATTCATTTACCTCTCTTTTCTAGTTAAACAAGCAACCCCGAATAGAAGCCACGACTATTACCGGTAGAAGGGCTCTCAATCTATAGAACTATTGAATTAGAGTTTTTCTAAACCATTAAAATAAAGACTAAATAAGAAGATACTTGCCACGAACAATAACCACTCACAAACTCTAAAGCACCAGTGGAACCACATCCTAGCAAAGACAAAGAAATAATAAAATAAATTTATGAAATTACGTGATATAAGTTAAGACTTTCTAAAAAAATCCTTCAAATTCTCTACTAATAAAGAGTACTTACTAATAAATCAATTAGGATAAGACTTTGAGTCCCTTAAAGTCTCTACTAATAAAGAGTCTTTACCAATAAATTAGATAAGATAAGACTTTCTAATAAAGTCTTTTAAAATCTCTACTAATAAAGAGTCTTTACCATTAATAATAACAAAGACAGACACATTTATTATTAAGTTTTGTAATGTGTCTTACACATTAAAAGCACTAAATTTCTAAGTAAAGTAAAGGATAATTAAGTTCACATAAAGTATAGTATAGTCCTTGTACTTATATATTATGCCTTTTAAATTATAATTATATTCAGGATGATCAGATTTAGTATGGCCCTCCAAAATCATCTAGCCCATACATTGAGAAATTTTAACTCCTGTGATTAAATTTTTAAAGTTTTTTTTCTAAAACATTTTTCTTGTATATTATATTTTCTAGTAAAAGTGCACATGCTTATTAGTAATGGTGATTGAGATTATATCAGGAAACTTCCATACAAAAGAGAACGAAAACATTAAGCATCCATGAAAAATATACAAGAGGAGTGTTGATGCCTTGCATTAGCCACATATAGCACCAAGTACTTGGTAAAAATCACTGGAGTTGGTACCCAAAGGAAGTGTGATAAATAAGATGAAAAAAGAAGGTATACTTGTAGAGTTGGAGAAGTTGTCAACAACATCTACAAAAGGATCCGCAAATGCAGCTGGAATAGCAGTTCCCAGGAATAACATTAGTACTGCTTTATAGGAAGTCCACTTGAGATTTTCAACACCCTCCACAACCTCATCACACTGGTCCCCAGCAAATCATGTTCTTTTTTGGTTTACTGCTTATGCATTTGGAAGATGTCATAATACTATGGATTGGATAAAGGCATATCATAAGAAAACTTACCAAATGAAATAAGAGCATCTTATGGAAATTGATGTTGCTTTACATACAAGTTAGCTTCCTTTGACAGGAAGTTGGGCCAAAATAATATGAAAAGACTATTGCGAATGACAACTGAAAGAAAGATTAATACACGATCTCTTCTTCATATCTCCCACTTCATCCAATCCATTGGAGGCCCGTACGTAATTCCTCCCTACCATCATCTCATGAATGGGCTTTTTTAGCACGATCATGCCCTCAACAATAACAAGAACCCAACATAACAAATAATAACACTCAATCCAACAACAACAAATAAAATCCAAAATCCCGAAAACCGTATTATTATTCTGGGATTGGTGAAGAAACCTTCGTGCTTGGAGAAAAAAAGAATCAAGTTTGGAGAAAAAGAAGTTTTGTGTAGAAGAATCCTTATTTATTAACTTATTAGAGATGGATGCTAAATAGAATTCTAATTTGTAAGTAGGTATTAAGTAAAAATCTATTTTAGATATATCTAATTACCTTATTAGACATTGTTTGAATATAATATAAAATAAGGTCAAGTGCAATTATGTTCACATAAAGTTTAGGTTACTCCTTATACTTTATTAGTAGAATGATATATCACTCATCTACAAAAAAGATTTGATAATAAATAAATTGAAAAGAACATAACAGAACGGGTTTGGCACAGGGCACACCTAAGCCTACCCCATCCCTAATGGGAAGACTACTTCCTATCCCAAACTCGTGACAGGTGACTCATCCTTGTTTATCGAAACTCTTCTTAGCTTTGTCTCCATTAAGCACTAGTCAAGACGGATTTGGGTTGGTTGATTTAATATTTCAAATTATAATTAAGATATTAAAGTAATTCTAAGATTAATTAAAGATAAAATAGGGAATTAAATTATAAACGGGATTTGAGACGGTTGACCCATTCCCATTTATCAAAACCCTTCCTTCTTAGCCTTGTCTCCATCTCACTAAGCTCTAGTCAGGACAGCTTTGGGTCGATCCGATCATATTATAATTAAGATATTAAAGTAATTCTAGGATTAATTAAAGACAAAATAAGAAATTAATAATAAAGGCGGCTTAAATCCATCCCAGCTCAAGCCAAAGTCGAATTTATTTATGAACCCGCTTTTATTGTTGGTGGGTCGGAGCGATTACCCAATTAACCCAGCCGGTTGCCACCCCTGAAGACGACAAGGGCTTGGGCACGTCAAAATTCGTGGACGCGTGGCCCTGGGGCTATTGGAGGATCCCTCGCACTCCTGACTCACGTCCCCCTCAAATCCACAAAACAAAACCTTAAGATGGGATAATAATTAATACATGTGAGATTCCGTACTCGTAACCTACGCCGGGTTGGGTTGTGACGACGACACCACATTGATCGAAACACAAAGAATCAATCGTCTCGCGATCCCCACTAACATGAGCCGGTTGCAATTTCTTCCCTCATTCCACGTCTCGTTGTCGGGACGACCTTTACATAAAGCATTTAAAAAGGAAGAAGCACACGTTTGGTTAACTTCTAATTAAAAATAAAAATTAGTTACACGCGTTACAGATACGTCCTGTTCACTCGAATGACACGTCGAGAAATTTGTAACACTGAGCTTCACGCAAATCCAATTTTCACAAGTTTCTCTCAAGTGCGCGTGTTCCAAATAAACTAAAAATCGCTAACGTACGCCAGAAGCTACGAAACCCATTTCGAGTTCGTCTCTGCATCGCCGCATCTATGCCTATTCACCGATACAAAAACTATATGATGGAACTTCAATTTCATTTCTAAATTGAAATTACATCTAAAACTCATTAAAACAAATTCGTAAAGAAATATAACTCCATTGTTATACAACTTTCTATCATCTAAGCATTTTTTTATCCAAACATAACCCTAACCATTGAGAAATTTACAGAATTATCCCTCACCAGCCCATCCCTCTAGAAACACTCTCTCACTTCCTAGTTCTCCTCGCCGGAGCTTTCTTCGCCGGCGACTTCACGCTCTTGGGCTTCTTCACACTCTTCACCGGAACTTTCTTCGCAGGCTTCGCCGGAACTACTTTCTTCCCTGGGGATGTCCTCGTCGACGTCTTCGCAGCCTTAGCCGGTCTAGCTTTCGGCTTCGGCTTCGCTACCGTCTTCGGCTTCGCCACCGTCTTCGGCTTCGCTACACTCTTCGGCTTCGCCACAGCCTTTGGCTTCGCTGGAGCAGCTTTTGGTTTCACAGCAGCCTTTGGTTTAACAGCAGCTTTTGGTTTAGCTACAGCCTTCGGCTTGGTTGGTGCCTTGGTTGCTTTCGGCTTCGCGGCTGCAGGTTTCTTAGCCGGAACAACGGTGAGCTTTGGTACCACAGGCCGAATCGCTGGGAGTTTAAACGAGCCCTTGACCTTTACGAGCTTTCCAGCAGCAACGAGCTTCTTCAATTGAACAAGCAAAAGTTTCTTGAAATTTGATGGAAGGTGAGATTTGTGTTTTTCCTCGATGAACTTCGTGATTGCGTACTGGCTCGAACCAGTCTTCTCTTTCAGAGATACGATCGCTTCTTTGATCATCTACAATTACAGAAACATAAACAGATCAGATCTGTATAAAATGAAAGCAATACCTACAATTCCAGAATTGAATTTGAAATCTTACCTCTACGTAAGGAGGATGTGAAGACGGAGACTTAGGTTTCTTCGAACTTGCAGGTTTCTTTGCTTTCGGCTCTTTCGCCTTCTTCTGCTTTGCATCTTTTGTCGCCGGAATTTCCACCGCCAACTCGACCACAGGCAGATCGGAAACAGGTTCCACGATTACCGGTTCTTCGATAGGGACCATTGCTGAAGATCGGAAATTAAGGTTAGGGTTTTGACGGAGATATGAAGAAGAAATGAGAGATTTCTGGTTTGTGTCTCGATGATGAAGAAAGAGTAACGAGAGACGATTTATATACTATCCAGCTTTAAAACGACAGCCAATAAGGTGAGCGCTGATTGGTCGATTACTTTAAGACGCGGATCCTTGTCTTTGAAAATTTTAAATGGCGACCTTTGGATTACGTGTTATCAACGGTTGTCAAGGCTTGTTTGAGTATGGTTTGGATGGGAGTTGTAATGAAATGAGGTTTTGGGTGGTTTTGGGTGTGCTTTTTACTTCGATTCCTTTGAGCATAACTTGAGTTTTACTTGATGGATTTCAATGAGGTTTGAATGGATTTGTAGCTTAGGAGCTAAGCTTTCTATTGAATATTTACACGCCTTATGAAGTTGAGGAAGTGGAGAGAATTTTGCTTCCAATGTTCTATTGGTCTAGGCAAGGGTTTTTAGTGAGCATGTCAAGTTTTAAGGAAAATTGAAGAGAATGTTTGGAACTGAAATGGGATTTTGTGGTAATGTAAGATTTTAACTTAGTAAATGTGCTTATTGATTCAAGACTTGCGAAAATCCGATGAGAAATGGGCATGGAATTGACTCGTCGAATGTCAATAAAGATGAACATGTCTCACGGGGTGTAGGATATGATAGTTCGTAACATAAAACATGTAACGCATATCCTACTCGTAATGAATACAATTGGATGTATCATTTCATATTAGAAATATATAATAGAGTCTTGTAGTACTAAGCAAAGTCCAATTTCATTAATTAACGGGTTTCACGTGTTCCAATTGGTTGGTATGTTCATTGTTTTGTCGAATCAGTCTATGGATACTCTCAAATATACTTCTTAATACTAACCGTTTATGGATAACCACCAAAGGTTAGGATTTTGCTAGATTTATTTTGTCTTTTCTAATGTCACAACAACTCTAATCTTAACTTTTTAATAATTAAAATAAAGGATTAGGATATGGGAGTATATTGGGGAGTACACTTTGGGAGTAAGTACTCGTAGACTTTACATTGTTCCCTTTGATTGTTGCAGTATCTCATTGTTTAAACATCTTGCTACCAGCAAATTTTGTGCATGTGAGATGTTAGAGTGATTTAAACTAAGTTTTGTAAATCAAAACAAGCTTATTAAGAGATAGATTTTTGTTTGTAAAGGGATGGTCTTTTTAGTGATTAAGACTATAGTATATGTCACCAAAATTGCAGAGGGGCGCCGTCAAGCCACCCATACATACCCGCCAGGCAGACCAACAAGGTCTTCAAACTAATTAGTTCATAACTAAAAAAAGACTAGTCTTACTTGAACTGTTATCGGACCAAACTAACTAGCCCAGTCACTTGTGAAAAACTAACATGTTCAGTCCATAGATAGGCCCAACTAGCCTAATCTATAGTTCAAATTAATCAATTCGGTCATTTGACAAGACTACCCAGTTTAGTCACTACAGACTAGACCACACAGGTCTAGTCTCTTGGACAAGTCCATTAGGATTGATCCATTCCAGTAAGTCCATTAAGGAGTTGTCTTGTGGCCTATCCCTTGATAGATCAAAAATAGGTGTGGTTCATATGACGAATAGTTAATGCCCATATTGTAATTGGGTACCTTTGGCAGGTATCCACTTGTTTCTAATGGGTAAGGTGTGTACAAATAGCCCAATATAAATTATTGTAGAACACAATTAAAGAAATAATCTAAACACTGTAACCAAATAGGCCAAAGGACAGTAATTGATCCTCTAACCAAATAGAAATTAGGATTAATTATATTATTGACTAATTAGTAATTGTAAACAAGCATAATTGAAACATACTTAACAGGAGTAGTCTTAAACTGGGTTGACTCCATCTCACTTTGTCGTCTCTCGAAATTAATCCTAGATTCAACTCATCAATCTCCATAAACTCTACTTTGTATATATGTTACTTCTTAGATACCCAATATTATGTTTCATAAATCGTAGCTAGTTTTATTGTAATCTTTCTTTTTAGTTTCGTTGGAGTGTGTCGGTGGCATACCACTACAAAGGGTAACCCATTGCACTCACCAACCTCTAACTCTATGCGAAAAATCATCATTAAAATCTCTATCTCCGAACCAAAATTGATTGGTTTAGAGTATCACCTCACCATTAATCTATTTCTACTCTCATTTGTCAATATCATATCATCCGCTAATAGTATACAACATGGAACGCATCATGAATCTTATTAATTTTATCAATAACTAATGTAAAAATATCTGAATTCATTCTATGGTTGTTAGGATTGCCTGGGATTTGAATTTTAGATTTATATTCAATTTAAGGACTATACCAATATTCATACTAATTGGATTGATGGTCATAGTTTCAATATTTGGCACACTTTCTGGTGTTTCCTACGAAATGTGTTCATTTCCATGGGTATCGGTACGAAACCTAATTGTGACATAATTTTTTTGACATTTTTGCAATGATTTAAGATATTTTTGTCATTTATATCGAAATGTTAAACTGAGTTACACAATACAATGGATGTGTAAAATCCTTTGATTTTCTCATCTAACTCAGCTTTAAGCTCATTTTTTCAATTTTATGGTAACAAAGGACCACTCTTTTGTGATTAACTTTTGTTTAATAATAATTTTTTTAAAATTTTAAATTATGCATATTATATTGATTACCAATAAATATAAAGGAATGGGTATGTAACTAATAGCATAGAGTTATCAATACAAAAACATTATCATTTTACATTATAGAGAATGACACATGCCGATGGCAAAGTTATATCCCTCACATTGAGGAGACCAATGATTGAGTCATTAGAATGAGTGTAGTGGTTGATATGCCGACTTGCTAACTATAACATATACTAACCAAATTAACCGAGGTCGTCTAACAACATGGCATGTACTAAAAAAACAATGGCATGAATGTTAATGTGGCTTGAATCATTTCCCCCCATTAGATTCTTAATGAAACCTTTGATAATCAAAATTGAATACTTACTACAAGTATTAGGAAACACATTTGTGTCAAACCATCATTCAAACAAAATAGTTAAACAATTTTTTTTTAATCCATGACGTGTAGTCGAGTTATAGTTTACGTGTCGGCTTTGTTTGTTTGGATGGAAAATATTGTGAAAAATGAATTTTCTCGAAAATATTATTTCTTTAAGATTTTTTTTCCTGAAATATGAAGTGAAATTGGAGAATTATTTGCAATAAATTCGTGGGAGAGTGCAGGGGTGCGCGGGTTCACGTTGAAATAAGTAAATCCCTTATTTTAATATAGATTTAATATTAAAAAAACATTCTTAGTGCATGTTTTAAAAAAATGATCTACAATCCTTTCATGCATAAAACACAACAAAGAATCCGACCGTCGGTTGGGTTATGAGTGACATGTGGCATATTTCTAAGATACAACTCCCAAGATTCAAGAATAGAGAGCGAATCAAACTAGTGAACCAAACTAAAGAATGAAGTAAATAATAAAGAGATTATCTCATCCTACCTCTAACAAATCGGGTTTACTGTGAACCCAAATTTGAACCAAGCGAACCTACAACCAGATAAGTCATCTTGGGGCAAAAGTCATATGAGGAGTGCTAGCCACATTAGCATCGCAAGAGTAGCTATAACATGTGGAAATGTTTGATACTTTTACATATTAAAAAAATAAAATAAAAAACAGAAAGTATTTGACATTTGTAACCACCATGTTGCTTCTTTAAAAGATTTGCGATTAGGCTAAGAAAATTCCAAGTCATATTGGTTTTAGGGGTTGACCCTTGGAGTCGGTCGGATATGGAAGCCCAAAATAGGCAGGTAAGTGGAGGTGGCTATTGCTCATTAGTTTTATAATAAGACCCCACCTACTGTACATCATGATTAGTGCCCATATTGTAAGTGGCTACCTTTGGCAGGTATCCACTTGTTTCTAATGGGTAAGGTGTGTCCAAATAGCTCAATATAAATTATTGTGGAACACGATTAAAGAAATAATCTAAACACTGTAACCAAATAGGCCAAAGGACAGTAATTGATCCTCTAACCAAATAGAAATTAGAATTAATTATATTATTGACTAATTAGTAATTGTAAATAAGCCTAATTGAAACATACTTGATAGGAGTAGTCTTAAACTAGGTTGACTCCATCTCACTTTGTCGTCTCTTGAAACTAATCCTAGATTCAACTCATCAATCTCCATAAACTCTACTCTGTATACATGTTACTTCTTAGCTGCTCAACATTATGTTTCATAAATCGTAGCTAGTTTTATTGTAATCTTTCTTTTTAGTTTCGTTGGAGTGTGTCGGTGGCATACCACTACAAAGGGTATCTCATTGTAGTCACCAAACTCTAACTCTAGCCAAAAATCATCATTAAAATCTCTATCTCCTAACCAAAATTGATTGGTCTGGAGTATCACCTGACCATTAATTTATTTCTACTCTCATTTGTTAATATCATATCATCCGCTAATAGTGTACAACATGGAACTCATCTTGAATCTTACTTATTAATTTTATCAACAATTAGTGTAAAAATATCCGGATTTATTCTATGGTTGTTAGGATTGTCTGGGATTTGAATTTTGGATTTATATTCAATTTAAGGACTATACCAATATTCATAGTAATTAGATTGATGGTCATAGTTTCAATATTTGGCACATTTTCCGGTGTTTCCTACGAAATGTGTTCATTTCCATGGGTACCAATACGAAATCTAATTGTGACATAATTTTTTTTGACATTTTTACAATGATTTAAGATATTTTTGTCATTTATATCGAAATGTTAAACTGAGTTACACAATACAATGGATGTGTAAAATCCTTTGATTTTCTCATCTGATTTAGCTTTAAGCTCATTTTTTCAATTTTATGGTAACAAATTAAGGATCACTCTTTTGTGATTAACTTTTGTTTAATACTAATATTTTTAAATTATGCATATTATATTGATTACCAATAAATATAAAGGAATAAGTATGTAACTAACTGCATATAGTTATCAATAACAAAAACACTATCATTTTACATTATAGAGAATGACACATGTCAATGGCAGAATTATATCCCTCACATTGAGAAGACTAATGATAAGTCGTTAAAATGAGTGTAGTGGTTGATATGCCCACATGCTAACTATAACATATACTAACCAAATTAACCGAGGTCGTCTAACAGCATGGCATGTACTAAAAAACAATGACATGAATGTTAATATGGCTTGAATCACTTCCCCCATTAGATTCTTAATGAAACCTTTGATAATCAAAATTGAATACCTTACTACAAGTATTAGGAAACACATTTGTGTCAAACCATCATTCAAACAAAATAGTTAAATAATTTTTTTTTAATCCATGATGTGCAGTCGAGTTATAGTTTACGTGTCAGCTTTGTTTGTTTGGATGGAAAATATTGTGAAAAATGAATTTTCTTAAGATTTTTTTTCCTAAAATATGAAGTGAAATTGGAGAATTATTTGCAATAAATATGTGGGAGAGTGTAGGGGCACGCGGGTTCACGTTGCAATAAGTAAATCCCTTATTTTAATATAGATTTGATATTAAAAAAATATTCTTAGTGCATGTTTAAAAAAAATTATCTACAATCCTTTCATGCATAAAACACAACAAATGCACATGAATAGAAATGAAAATATAACATAAATAAATTGAATAATAAGAGTTTTGAGAGATGGTACAACATGATTTGCTATCACATTGCTCCAAATATGCATAGCAAAAACTCAATAATTAATAATTGACCCATTTTTTTTATTTAACTTCTTTTTCAAGTCCAACCTTATCCCTGACCCTAAGGGTAAGGCTTTGTCCTAGTTAGCTTAGGCTTTGCAAGGGCTTGGGACGGACTCTTACAAGTGAAAGTTGCGCCTAAACAAACCCCGCCCCTTAACAATGGTTAACATTCACTAATCCTTATTCAAAAGGCTAGCTAGCTACAACTTTAGTTTAGTGTTTGTAGTTGCTTTACTTTATGAGGAAGCAAGGAAGCTACTTGACTAAGCTCCAGGTTAGAAAGGCTAGCTAGCTTAGCAGCTCAAAAGTGTTTCAGTAATGACAATCTATTCCAATCGCCTCATTCGCCATTAAACTCGATCAGATCCTCTCATCAGGGATGGGTTTCTAACAACACCAAAGTAGCAGCAATGGTGTTCCTCAGAGAGTTAACAGCCCTAGATTTTGGGTCCCGTGATGAAAAGAGCTCAATCTTTCAAGTGATGGATGATTTGGATCTGCAATTGAATTTAGAGATTTAATGTGGGTGTTGTCTTTTAATTTAGGAATAATTTTCTTAAAAAGTCAGTCGGGTATGTGATTGTTAATTTGGGGTTACAAGAGAGGAAGCGTTTGAGACATTGGATGCTCTTAGTGTTCTCTGGGATGTGCTTGTTCTGGTGTGCTATGAAGATTGGTGCAAATGGATGGTTTGGATACACAATTGAAAGAGTTGGCCCAAGTGGTTTTGAAACCTTCATTTTCATTTTTGTTTTTAATTTTTTCTAATTTGTTAATTTTTTTTGAAGTTGTAGAACCAAAAGCAAAGAGGAAGGGGTTCTGAAACCTTTAAATTTATTTTATCTTATTTTGCATAACCTAGCCTCTGTTTCTATAACCTTTATCTTCCACTTTCCGTATAATATTTTTTGAGTTGCAACACCAAACGCAATCGAGAAACTTTAACCAAAAAAATCCAACATACATACATATATATATATAGAGGGAGGGAGGGAGAGATGATCGACCTGTTGGGTTTGTCGCTAAGATTGGAGAGATGGGAGACCAACTGATCAATTTGTCCATGTCGAGATGGAAGAGCATTTGCTTGTAAAAACGTAAAGGATGAGAGATTCTAATAAGCAAATGAATTTTTGACAAGTTATGAGAACTCTAAAAATCTGAGGAATTGAACCAAACAAATTCAAGGTTGAAGTAAAAAATAAAGATAACATGCAGAGAGCGACTTACCACATAGACACTACAACAAAGCCTTGATGAAGCGAACCAGAGAGCAATGGAGGGTGTGGAAGATTGCAGACGGAGACACTCTTTTTTTTTTTCCAAGTTTTGAGAATGCCAAAATTTAAGGAACCGGATCAAACAACTGGTTTGAGGGAGGGAAGCAGACGAATGATTTCTGATTTGTTTTTCTTCAAGTTGATATATTGGGATGAAGAGACGCAATTGAAAATAATAGGGAGTTGAATGGAGTTAAAGATTAACGGATAGGTGGGCAAAGGGTTGTTGGTTTAATTAAGAGGGATTAAAAGGGAACAAATGACTCCAAACATTGGAGAAGCTGTTGTGGATAGGTAGCCGAAGTGATCGAAGGGAAAAAAGCAATCATTGGGGGAGTCTACGTTGGAGAGAGGAGGTGGGTCTCACAGTAGTGATGTGGATTGCTAAGTTGGTTTTGAAAAAATTATCGGGTCCCACAGTAGTGACGTGACAGCCCTAGTTGAAGAGGATGAGAAATAGACATATGAGGAGTGCTAAGTTAGACTAACTCTAGCATATAGTAGTAGATAGATAATAGATAGATGGCTGGACTTAATCAGTTAATTAGGAAGAAAGGGGGTTTGAAACTAATTGCTTTCATAAATGATTGAGAGATGAAGAGAAAATATGTAGGAGAGGGAGAGATGTTTTATAAACAATGAGTAGAGAGGAAAAACTATATTTATCATTCTCTACAATTATCTCATTTAAATCTAATTAATTATTTATTTAATAAGATGCTTAGTGGGTTGAAGTGGGGTCCATTGTCAATCTTTAAATAAGAAGGCAAGACATGGCAATGATTTAGATTTCAAATAAAGGTCTCTTAAATAAGAAGGTGACACATGACAACAGTTTAGAGCTCAAATAGAGGCCTCTGGGAAAACCACATGGAGACCAATCAGGTTATAGTATTACGCCAGAAGTCGGTAAAAACCACGATCAAAAACTGTGGTTTTCGATCAAAAACCAAGGTTCCTAACCGTGGCTTTTTTCGTCATGATTTCTCTAGTAGTTTTTATAGACACAACCAAGTGAAGAAGACAACTTCTTTATGGACATAGCTCACACCAGGTGAACCACATAAATCCTGTGTGTTTCTGGTTTTCTATTTGCAGATTATTTAACTATAGAGAGGCTAGCAATATGTCTTTCATTGCATAAACAAGCATTTCCAACCAGACAGATTCACGCAGTGGAGGGTTACACAATAAGGAACATTTCACACTAAGGTGGATCATTTTCAGTATTAAAGTGACCTAGAATTCCAACTACTTGAAAGTGAACTAGATATCCCTTACCAGATTCAATTTCTTGTTTCTAAAGGAGTCACTATGCATATATATATATGTACACGTGTGTGTACATTGATTAAAGAAACACAAATTTGATACTTTGTAGTTTTTGGTGAGATTTTAAATCTCTACTCTAATAATGAGAGAATGAGGGGTAGGAGGCACTAGATTGAAATTCTCTCAAATTCTTATCATACTAACTTATTTAATTACAATGATTAAGATATGGTAGGGGGCAGTTAGATAGAAATTTTAGGTGACTGCACACTGTAATTCTCATCATTTATAGTTTTATACCTTATTGGTTACAGGGGTTGGGATATAGTAGAGATAATTACAAAGAAACTTCAGGTGATTGCACACATGGCAATTGGGACAAAGATAATTTTGTGAATGATGACTGCCTATATGGCAATATAGTTTGATTTCACATTCTTGCTCTCTAATATTTGAACTACACCACGGTTACACTTCGTAATTCCCCATAAGCGCCTCTAATTCAATGCATCATTACATATTAGAAGTATGTAGTAGATTCCTATAATATTGAGCATAGAGTCTAAATTCATCTATTTAATTGTTTGAACTATCTATGCGTTATTTACAAGTCACGTTTTCTAATCAGTTGGTATGTTCATTGTTTTGTTGAGTTGGTCTACGGGTAATCCCAAATATTCTCTCTAATCTGAACCATATATGGCTCACCACCAATGGTCAGGATTTGGCTCGACTTATTTTGTCTTTTCTAATGTCACATCAGCTTTATTCTTGACTTTTTAATAGTTGAAATAAAGGGTTAGGATTTGGGAATATATCATGGACTACACTTTGGGAGAATTTGTGGACTTACACTGTTTTGTTAGGTAACAAGCACCTTTGATTGTTGCAGTATCTCATTGTTTAAATATCTTGCTACCAGCATACCAACATTTGAGATGTTTGAGTGATTTAAATTAAGTTTGTAAATCAAAATCAGCTTATAAGTTGGGTATTGAAGACTAAAAACTCCCTCATATATTTGGTTTTTTGTGTTTGCTTGGTCTCTTTAGTGATTAAGCCTACAATATATGTCACCAAAATTGCAGAGGGCTATCAGACATCCATACATACCAATAGGGCCTCACCTAGTCAGACTAATTGGTGAGTCCACATTCAATCTAACCAGTTCATAATTGAAAAGAGACTAGGCTTACCTAGACTGTCACTAGACCAAACTAATTAGCCCAGTCACTTATGAAAGACTAACTTGTACAGTCTACAGATAGGCCCAATTTGCCCAGTCTATAGTTCAAACTAACTGGTTCAGTCATCTAACAGTACTACCCAATTTAGTCACTACAAACTAGACCACACAGGTTGAATCCCTTGGACAAGTCCATTAGGATTGATCCATTCTGGCAAGTCCACTAAGGAATTGTCTTTTGGCCTATCCCTTGATAGAGGGTAGTCCATCTAAGGAATGGTTAATGCCCCTATTATAAGTGGGTACCTTTGTCGGGTATCCACCTATTTCTAGTGGATAAGGTGTGTCCAAATAGCATAGTATAAATCATTGTGGAATAATAAAAGAAATAATCTAATCACTATAACCAAATAGGCTAATGGACTATAATTGATCCTGTAACCAAATAGAAATTAGGATTAATTCTATACTCGACTAATTAATAATTGTGACCAAACATGTATAATTGAAACATACCCAACATTCTGTTCCATAAATCATAACTAGTTTTATTGTTATCTTTCTTTTCAGTTTCGTTGCAGTGTGTCGGTGGCATACCACTACAAAGGATATCCTATTGTAGTCACCACACTCTAACTTTGAGGGAAAACTCATCATTAAAATCTCTATCTTTTAATGAATAATTGAACTGATATACAATAATCGGTTGGTTTGGAGTATCACCTGGCCATTAATCTTAAATATCGTCTTACCCATGTTTTTATTCCTACAAAAGTGGTATTCGTATACTTTGTACATGTCAGCATTATTTGATAACCCTTATATTCTAAGGTATCCCTTTAGTTTTTTTATTTATTTTTATATTATTTCTAGTCTCATCTACCAATATCATATCATCTGCAAATAGTATACAACACGAAACCTCTATTTGAATCCTACTTGTTAATTTTATCAATAAGTAGTGTAAAAATATACGGGTTCATTTTATGGTTGTTACGATAGCCCAAGATTTGAATTTTGGATTTATATTCAATTTAACCATTGTACCAACATTCTTACTAATTGGATTGATGACTATAGTTTCAAATTTTGACACATTTTTTGGTGTTTCCTACGAAATGTGTCAATTTTCATAGGTACTAGCACGAAACCTAATTGTGACATAAATTACAAGATTTTTTTGATACTTTTGCAATGATTTAAGTTATTTTTGTCATTTATATCACAATGTTAAACTTAGTTACAAAATATAATGGATTGGTCGACATGTATAAGATGTGTGAAACTCTTGATTTTCTCAATTGACTCATCTTTAAGCTCATTTATTTGAGTTTTCTACTAACAACGGATCACTCTTTTGTAATTAATTTTTGTTTAGTACTAAAATTTTAAAATTATGCGTACTATATTGATTACCAATAAATATAGAGAAACGAATATGTAACTCACTACATATAGTTATCAATAACAAAAAACATTATAATTTTACCTTATAGAGAATGGCGTCTGCCTTTTGCTTTGATGGCAGAGTTATATCCCTCAAATCAAGGAGACCAATGATTGAGTTGTTAGAATGAGTGTGGTGGTTGATATACCCACTCACTAACTATAACATATACTAACCAAATTAATCGAGGTTGCGGCCTAACCACATGACATGTACTACACTACGCCAAAAGTCGGTAAAAACGACTGTCAAAAATCGTGGTTTTCAATCATAAATCACAGTTTCTAACCATGGCTTTTTCCGTCATAATTTCTCTTATTTTTTTTTACACAACGGATTGGGACAGTGGTAAAAGGTCGGTCAAAATGACAGTCAGAAACCGTGGTTTATGTACAAATAAATCACAGTCGGTATCCGCTGTTTATTTATCATAAACAACAGTCCTAAATCGTTGTTTTAACTGATTACGTAAATAAAATTTTTAACAAAAATAACTGTCTTTGACTGTTGTTATTCTAATAGTTGGAAAATGTTATCTATGTACAAATAAATCACGGCCGGTGTCCCTTTTTTTAATTATCATAAACAACAGTCCTAAATCGTTGTTTTAGAATTTTCTCAACAAAAGCAACGGTCTTTAACCATGGTTTTTCTACAATTTAGAAAATAAATTTTTTTTTCAACCAAATGGCACTTGCACCTGTGATACATTTCAATAAATTTAACATCAACGTACCACTATACATAAGAAACACTAAGGTGGCGTTTGTTAATACTAGTCTAAAAAGAAGTACTTATTTGAAAATTATGCTTAGGTGGCGTTTAGAAACACTATTCT
The DNA here is from genome assembly GCA_015143295.1 of Tetracentron sinense. Taxonomy (NCBI): domain Eukaryota; kingdom Viridiplantae; phylum Streptophyta; class Magnoliopsida; order Trochodendrales; family Trochodendraceae; genus Tetracentron; species Tetracentron sinense. The sequence goes on from CM026566.1 coordinate 30,348,782, forward strand.
ACAAAGAAGTGCTTATTTAAAAATTATTTTGGAATCCTCTTCATATTTTTTCTAAAGTTCATATGAATAAGCTAGGTAGGATATGCTTATGATCATTCATAGGGTTGTGAATTGTGACCCACGAGATGTATGTGAAGGATAAAAAGTTTCCTAACCTCAAAAGGATATCTTAGGTTTCCTCTTATCTAATAACAATGAGTTTCATGTTGTAGCTCCTTAGGTTTTCTGAACATATAATCATGAATGAGAAATGCAGAACAACTGACGAAAATTAACTATACTAAGGCTTCGGATATCCACGTTTATCAAAAGAAGAAATGTAAAATCAATACTCTCATGTAATTCAAATGTCTGGCTACATAGAGTCGTTTATAATTCCAAAACCCTAGACTTGTCCTATCAAATAAAACCTTCATATACTATACTGATGAATGGGAGGTGTAGAACGACAACTGATGCAGATTGCCATACTAATAACAGTAAAATCAATAATCTCATATAAAAATGACACCCTATTATCAAAAATATATATATGAAAAAGGATATTGAACAAGCAACGCTCCCACCAATCGACAGTGACATTGTAAAGATAGATCTTACGCTGAATCCAGTTCATTGCTTTAGATCTACAAAATATCATAAATAGCCTGATATTGCATAAATATAATGAAAATCACTATAATTCTTAGAAATCGAATTTCTATATTCTAGTTTTCTTTAATGTTCTTCGCTTTAGCCGTTGCCGCTAAATCTAGACAAAACCCATCTCATCTTCTTCAAATTGTATAAATTGTAGAAATAGTTTTTCCTCTCATTCTCAAAGAGAACTTCACCTTCTCTTTGCCTCCACCAACAAACAACAATGGCGATCGTACTATTGACTATTCGGTGGTTGTAGCTAGATAAAATAGATTGTTGGAGTAAAGCAAGGAAATGTCGTGAGAGAAGAGAAAACCAGGAATTGTGGGAGTCCTGATAGTAGATAGTTACGGTAGAGATGACTGCCCTATCCTTAAGTAACCACTATTTTGTTGAGTATGATAAAATAAAAATAAGGTTTTATGGTCATTAAAGCAAGATGATACTAGAAACGTACCAAAATGCAACAAAAAACAAATTAAAACTCATGAGGGTAAATAAAAAAATTCTTATTAGCACTGTTGTGCTACTATATAACTTCGTCAATGCATTGGACTACAATTTTGCTAAGGTGATGGTTTGTTCAAACTAATAATCTTGGGATTGGGCTTGAGTTGAATCACTTTTCAATGACTCATCTCCTATGAGACTCTGCCCAACAGAACAATGGTTCACCTGAGTAACATGCGTCTCTCAAGAATTTTCTCGAACAGGTGGAGAACCAGATGCAAGAGGATCCAACAGAGAATCAGAAGCAACCTCGTGATAGAGAGATACATCCCTAGAGTTCAAAACCCCTCCATTACTATTACCATTGGCCCTCTCACCAGAAGAAAAACCTACCCCTAGGCTTGACAAGTAGCCACCAACACACCATTCTGGCCGAGGAGCACATCGCCTCCTTTTGGGCGAAGGATCTGCATGCCCCACAAGCAAGAGGTTTCCGCTCGTATTCTATTTTTTGAAGGAAGACCTCACCAGATGGACCCTGAACATGAACTTTCGACAAAAACTCAACAATTCAAATCTCATTAAAAACTATCCAAACAAACTAATTAATCTAGAAACGAAATTTTGGGGATGGATCAAACAAACACTGATAGAGCTTGATTTAAGAAAAAATATAGAAACTTACCTGGTCAAAAAAACCAATCTTGAGTGCAAGGGATCATAAATGGGTGGATGTTATCCAGCCTCTTTATGGAGGAGCGAGCTTGCCTCGAGCGTATATACCACAATTAGAGAGATGTTGTTGGAGAATCAGTGCCAGAGAGGAATAGAAAGAATGAGAAAGAAGAGGAAATAAGGGTGTATCATGTTGGTTAGGTTTTTATGAAACACTAGTTGAGTGTTCCACGTGCAAGGCATGTGCAGCCAGTCTGTTCTCAAATTAATGTTCATAAATAATCACTTATTATTTGTTATTCTAATATTGTTGGACAATAATTGATGTTGCTTATTTTTTTTTTCAAATAATGCTTATATAAGATTAAGTATGTTTATTTGAACTAGAAATAGACGTGACAACAAAGATTAAAACTGCAACGGTGAGGATTGCATAAAGTTAATCTGCAAAGCTAAAGGAGCATTTCAAGATTGTCTAAAATAACAATTTTATTTTTCATTGATCCTCACTCAGAGATGGAAGAGATAATAAGCAATAACCATGATAATCTTACCTTGTGTGATTAAACAGATTATGAGTCCTTGATCTTTGACATCTTATACGAAGTATAGAAAAATAGAATTAAGGGTCTTATTTTGTGCAACCTGTGGGTTATATCAAAGATACATTGATTTTTTTTCCTCTTTCTTAATCTGAATTGACAAGCCAAAAGAAATTATAAACTTTACGTTGTCATCCAAAGTGGATCACAAGCTTTTGAAATTAAGAACAAAATGAGTTGTCTGGCAAGCATAACTAGTGTTTTAAAAAGCGTGAGGCTTATGCCTCAAGGCTCGCCTCGGGGGGAGGCTTAAGAAAAATTCCTTGAGGCTCAACCATAAGGCTTAAACCTTACGAGACTCACATGAGGCACACGTCTCATGCCTTGAATCTCACTTTATGTCCATGGCGTACGTATCATACATTAACTAAAATTAGGTTTTTTGTCACAACTAATTCTTCAACGTCCTTTAAAAAAAATTATTTGTTTCAACTAATTTGTATAGTATTTCCTATGTATACGCGTGCACCCACACGAACACACATATTGTTCACGAATACAAATATATATACATATCATTCTACTAATAAAAGTATAGGGAGTATGCAAAACTTTACTTTGACGTAAATACCCTTTAATCAAATATATTAACTTATTAACCTATGATATCTATAAAAACCCTTAGATTTATACTGATAAGAATAGTGAATGCGTGTCAAATTTCACTTCTATTTATATCTTGTTGTCTTTTGTGAACAATAATGATGTCTGAGAGTTGTAGTCATTCAACTGTATCCCAACCTACCTGTACTGTACATGTGTATAAATAAGTAGGGTCTTGAGTCTGTGATCCACATGATATTTCCACTCATCCAATACTGTGATCCAGTGGAATCATCCTAACCTTGGATACAGACTCCTTTCTAGATACGTATGCTATCCCCAAGCTCTACTTACATGGTTCCTCTACTTCACCTTAAGCTCATCATCCTCTAGGTTGGTTAATGGTCTAAGTTATAATTTTATTAATTGTTATAAGGGAAATTAGAATGAAGGTAAACGGTGCATATAATAGGAGAAATAAATGCAAAAACATGCATTTGTGTATTGGAATTATATGTGCGTAGGTTGAAAGAAATGATGTAATTAGTTCCTTTTACCAAGATTTGTTTTTATTATGCTTAGATATCAAAGTTACTGTGACATAGACCTTTATTTTATATGTGAATTTTAAATTCTTTTTTTTCCTAACACCTCATATGTATTCATGAGGAGAATCTATGTATTCTCACTTGAGAAGTATCACAATTGGTCCTATTTATGCACAATGTCTATCAAGTCTCATATGGTTGAGGTCATAAAATTATAAATAATACTAATATTTATTTATTTTAATTTACTCTTATTATTTACTCATTAATATAAAAAAAAATTAATACGTGCAAAGCATGTGCAACTTTACTAGTATATATATATATATAATTAATGACATAGCCTACCTAACAACAACCCAAACCACCCCTATTTATTAGTTATTAACAACAGAGCCCCAGAGCTCGGAGAGAGCTACTACTAACAGCTGCAAGCGAGAAAGAGCCGGAAGAGCTAGTCGCCTGAGTCTTTACTGGGTAAATTTGAGCTATTAGTAGTAGCTACTACTAACATATCCTTGGTGCTTTCTTTTCTTTCCTTTGAAAGCTAATTGGATTTTCTTATTCTATTCCTTCTCAGAAGCAAGCCGGAGCTTTTCTCATAGCTAAGCTCAAAAGCAAGTCAAGCGGTTCGGCCAAAAAGGGCAAACGTATCAGCCTAGAGTACAACAATCAGTCTCACTCATGGATTTTCTTCTTTAGTCTTGTATTAGAAGCTGCAATAAAGCACGTTGAAAGTTTAAAGCTAGCAATGTTACGGCAGTTATAAAACGCCGTTAATGAGTAGATCTATAACGGCGGTCCAAAAAACCACCTCTATAAGCTTCCCCGACAAGACTAATACCAGTGGTTTCCTTGAACTGTCGTTGGTGTTAATTGCGGCGTTTTATGTATCTTTAATGGCGGTTCAACACCGCCGCTAAAAGTCTTTAATTTTGGAGTGTGTACTCAACCAGACTCGACACAACAATTCTCAGTGCTCAGTCCTCCACGCCTCAATAAGAAATCACGAAATCGCAAGTCCCGCAATCTACTGCAGTAGCATGTGCTTCTCCTAGATCTCCAAATCCACGATCTCTTGATCAATCCCTGTCAATGAAGGCCCTGGATTGCTCCGACCAAAATCAAGATCCTTCACAAAAAGATAGCTCCTCTGCAAAGGCTTCGGATTACTCTGACCAAGTTGTTCTTCAAAAGAACGGGTTGATGGTTGTTCAATCAACAAACCCTATATTGATTCCAAACAATTGGAATAAACAAGCAAGCAAAAAAGATCAATGGCTTGCAATCTCTATGGTGGAAGGGGCGAGGATAATAGGTTTGAGAAACCCTAATCTTATCAAAGAAACTCTTTCAAAACTCTCTAAAACCCTTAGGGTATGTTTATGGAACTTAGTATTTATAGAGAAACACAAAAGTTCCGAAATTTTTGTTTCTTGCGCTGAAAAAACAATTCTACGAGAAATGCACTTGAGCGAATTTTCATCTCGCTCGAGCGGTTTGACTCCTGTGCTGAATAATATTAATAAATGTATTCCAGGGGCTATCTCGCTCGAGCAGCTCTTCAGCCTTGCTAGAGTGGGTGGGCTTCTGGACTTGCATCTGTAACCAAACAACAGGAAGAGAGCAACTTGCTTGAGTGACTTAGTCAGACAGTGAATTTTGACTTGAAAAAAATGCCTTGAACATTTGTGGTTGTTCTATCTAAGGTATAGAACATATTATCTAAGGAAAAATCATCTTGAGAACAACTAGGTGTCTAGGTCACTTACCATCCTAGACGTGAGACGAAAACGACATTAGAATGATCTGGAGTTGTTCTTTTGCAGTCTTCATCTTCACGAACATGACAAACTTGGTGGCTAGGACACAAGACACATGTCTTGACTTAGTTTTGACAACGAAATATGTCAACAACAAATATGAACCTTAAATATATGGTGGAGAGAGAGGGCCAAAAGTCTAGGGGCATTTGCCAACACTACTAATAAATACTTATTTAACTTATTAGTCAAAATAAGTAATTATTTATATATAAGTTTGTTAGGTAAAATAAAATAAGTAATAAGTAATAGTGATTTAGACAAAAAAAATAATTTACCCAATACGTACTTATTTGAAAAAGTACTTATAAATCAGTCGAAAGTCTTTTCCATATATTTTGCCCCCAATTTATTTTTTTATAGAATTTCACAAATAACCCTCCTCTAAAATTATGGAGCTCATACAGACCATAATTAAAAATGATCATAATTATGCTTGAGAAAAATGCTAATTTTTTCAAATTACCAAACGAGCTTTTTATAAATAAAATGACTTATTTCAAAAAATACTTATTAGCAATTCATTTGATAAAGCTTATCCAATAAGTACTTTCTAATTAAGCTTTAAAATTAAAAACTATTTATAATGATAGAATGATCCGAAAATCAACATTGTCCATATAAGTAAAATAAGTTTTTTTTCAAATAGTAATTTTAGATTACTTATTGAATAAGTAGTAAAATCACTTATCATTAAAATAATTAGGCATCACTAAAATATTATCAAACAATCTTATTATTAAATAAGAACTAATTTAATGGAATAAGTCATTCACCTCTTATTTTAAATTTTATCAAACACCGTCGTCTACGAACGCTATTTTATTCTCATTGCACTTTTGAAAACAAAACTCCAATAATGCATCTGCATTGGAGCCATAAGAATTAAACAAAGACTTGTACATATATAAGAAGTAAATAAAGACTAATTAAACAAAGACTTGAGATCTTCTCCGTTGTGCCGGCAAGGAGACTGTCAATACTCACACTTAGAAGACACCACATTTCCAATTGCAGCTAACTACAGCATAGATTTACGTTCACAAACTTGATGGTAGGTGGCACTGTCTGAGTGGTACTGCCGGTCTCCTCGCCAGCACCAACCGGAGAAGATCCCGTCCAAACTTTATTCACAGTCTTCCCCGCAACTACTTTCTATCCTAGAGATGCATGTCCTCATCAACGTCTTCGGTTTGTTACAGGCTTCAGCTTGGGTACAAGCTTCAGCTTCAACTTGGGTACAGGCTTCAGCTTCGGCTTGGGTACAGGCTTCAGCTTTGGCTTGGGTACCGGCTTGGGCTTGGGTACAGGCTTGGGCTTGGGTACTGTCTTCGGCTTGGGTATAGGCTTGGGCTTGGGTACCGGCTTCGGCTTGGGTACAGGCTTCGGCTTGGGTACCGGCTTCGGCATCCGAAAAGGCTTCAGCTTCGGCTTGGGTAATGGCTTGTGCTTGGGTACAGGCTTGGGCTTTGGTTTCACAGGCCTCGGCTTCGCTGTCTCAAACCGAATCGATGGAATTATAAACGAATTCTTCACCTTCACGTGCTTACAAGTAACGACGAGCTTCTTCAATGAAAGCAGAAGTTTCTTCAAACAAGATGGATGGTGGGATTTGTGCTTTTCATCATCAAGCTTCATGATTTCGTACTGGCTCAAACTAGTCTTCTCTTCCGAAGAAACGATAGCTTCTTTGTTCATCTACGATTACAAAAACAAAAACATATATAATCAGTTCTATTATTCTATATAACATGAAAGCAATATGTACACTTAGAGAAATGGATTTAAGGTGGATGAGAAGAAGGAGACTTTAGGTTTCTTAGCTAACAGCTCTCTCACCATCTTTGGCTCTGCATCTTCCACCGCCTGAATTTCTTCAGCCGGCTCGACCATTGGTAGATCGGAAACTGTTTTGACCACTATCGTCCGATTTTTGGTAAGCACCATTGCTGAAGTGAGAAAAGGAGAGTTGAAGATCAGAAACTAGGGTTGGGATTTTGACGGAGAGAGGATGAAGAAATGAGAGATGGCTGGTTTCTGCTCGTATTCTCTCGTTGATGGACAAATAACGTGAGAAGATTTAAATAGTACTCGCTAGCTTTGAATAATGGCCAATAAGGTGAGCGCGAATCATAGTCAATTGCAATTGAACTCGGAGAGAGTTCAATCGCACCCACAAGTCAACACAGGTCTTTGTTAAACCCTATTAACGATGGTTAAGATTGGGTCTTTGTTAAACCCTATTAACTATGGTTAAGATTCACCAATCTTTAGGGTTCAATAATCTAACTTTGGCTTTTAGAAATAAATATTAAAAATACTTTTAACACTGGTTATGAACTTTTAACCCTTGGGATTAACATTTTTTTAATAATTGTTTCTATAAACCCCTAAAGGTTAATGAATCTTAATAGGTAATAGGTAATCACCAGGTTATAATCGGGTCTCTATTGAGTCCGGTTATAACTTGAGAGAATCCCAAGTCGATTGAGTATGGTTTGGATAGGTGTTCTAATGAAGTGGAGGTTTTGGGTGTGCTTTTCACCTCAATTCTTTTGAGCTTAACTTAAGTTTTACTTAATGGCTTTTAGTGAGGTTTGGATGGCTTTGTAGCTTAGGAGCTAAGCTTTCTATTGAATATTTATACGCTTTGTGGAGTTAAGGAAGTACAAAGAATTTTATTTTCAATGTTCCATTGGTCTGACCAAGGGTTTTTAGTGAGATTGCCAAGCTTTAAGGGAAATTTAAGAGAACGTTTGGAACTAAAATGAGATTTTGTGATCATGTAAGTAGGGTGTAAATGGATGCAAATATTATCCATATCCAATTTGTATCCGAATCTATATAGTCGGATAATTATCCGGATAGGTATCCGGCATAGCGGATTGGATAGTAAAATACTATCCGTTTATAATCGGATATGGATACTGTTATATCCGATCCGATAAATATCCATCCGATTATATAATATATATAAATAATATATTTTAAATTTATAAAATTAATATAAGCTTTAAAATATATTTTTTTATTAAAAATTTATATATTTTTACATTTTTTAAATATTAATTTATATATATATTTAAAATTAATCGAATAATTCAGATACTATCCGAATCTGGATATTTTAATCGCAATCGGATACAGATATCATATTTCACTATCCGCAAAATATTTATTCGGATTTGGATATCCGAATATATAATCGGATATGAATTCGGATATACCAATATCCGTTCCGAATCTGCTCCGTTTACAGACCTACATGTAAGATTGTAACTTAGTGAATGTGTTTATTGGTTCCAGAATTGTGGAGTCCTATAATCTTGAGCTTAGAGTTCAATTTCATGTGATTAACTAGTTGAATTATCGTTGTGTTATTTACAAGTCACGTGTTCCAATCGATTGTTATGTTCATTATGTTGTTGTAATTGATGCATCATTTCATATTAGAAGTATATAGTAGAGTCCTATAATCTTGACAATAGAGTTCAATTTTATGTAATTAACTAGTTGAATTATCGTTGTGTTATTTACAAGTCACGTGTTCCAATTGGTTGGTATGTTCATTATTTTCTATGGATACTCCCAAATATACTCCATAATCCTAATCGTCTATGTCTAACTACCAAGAGTCATGATTTGGCTTAGCTTATTTTGACTTTTCTAATGCCACATCAGCTCTAATATTGATCCTTTAGTCAATGAAATAAAGGCTTAGGATTTGGGAGTATATTAGGGAGTACACTTTGGGAGTACTCATAGACTGATACTATTTTGTTAGGTAACAAAAACCTTTGATTGCTGCAACATCTCATTGTTTAAACATCTTGCTACCAGCATATCAAATTTTGGACATGCGAGATATCAGAGTGATTTAAATTAAGTTTGTAAATTAAAAATCAGCTTACTTAAGAGCTAGATTTTTTGGCTGTTAATCCCATATTTTGGTTTTCATGTGTTTGCTTGTTCTCTTTAGTGATTATGACTACAGTCTATGTCACCAAAACTGTAAAAGGCCGTCAGGCCACCTATACATACCCACCAGGCAAACCAATAGGACATCACCTAGTCGGATTAATTGGTGAGTCCACATTCGAACTGGCCAGTTCATAACTAAAAAAGACTATGCTTTCTTGTCACCAGACCAAACTAACTAGCCCAGTCACTTGTGAAAGACTGACCTATTCAGTCCACAGATAGGCCCAACTAGCCCAATATGTAGTTCAAACTAATTAGTATGGTCATCTGACAAGACTACCTAGTTTAGTCATTACAGACTAGACCACACATGTCCAATCCCTTGGACAAGTCCATTAGGATTGATCCTTTATGGCAAGTTCAGGCTCCGTTCTTTTGGTGGAACTTTAGAAGTTTGAAACATTAATGTTTTGGAACAAGAGGCAAGAGTCTGGGAAGAGAGGGGAGAGGATTTCTAATCCTTTTACTAGATGGTATCTCTACTTTATCAAGTTCAAATTAATTACAAGTTTTACATCTACGAAACTTAAAAAAATCCAAATTTTTTTTATGGAACTTGAAAGTTCCATATTTGTAGAACTTTTGCACTATGTGGAATAATATAGCTGTAGACATTAAGTCAAAGTAGGCATGAAACAATGAAAGTTCTGAACGTTAAAAGTTCCCTCAAAATAATGGAGCCTTAAGGAATTTTTTGTGGCATGTCCCTTGATAAATAAATGGGTGTGGTCCATATGACGAATGGTTAATGCCTATATTATAAGTGGGTACCTTTGGCGGGTATCCACCTATTTCTAGTGGGTAAGGTGTGCCCAAATAGCCCACTATAAATCACTGTGGAACGTGATTAAAGAAATAATCTAATCATTATAACCAGATAAGTTATGGACTGTAATTGATCCTATGAACAAATAGAAATTAGGTTTAATTATATTCTGGACTAATTAATAATAGTAACCCAACATAATTGAAACATACTTAAGAGGAGTAATCTTAAATTAGGATGCCCAATGTATTAAATTTCGTTGAGACTCGGTTTCATCCAACCCCAACGACATCAATACAATGTGGATTTCAGAAAATACAATTTCGAACAAAATTTCGAGTCAAAATTTGGATTTTTGGGATTTCAGAATTTTGGCGATATTTCATAAATTTATTTTTTAAAAAAAATTAAAATTCTGAAATATTTTGATATTTTAATCAAAATTTCATGAAAATTCAAAAATTTGTATATTAATTAAAAAAAACAAAATAATAATATTTATATAAAAATATAAAATTTTATTTTTTAACATATATAATCAATAAAATATTAATAAATTGGAATCCAAAATCCCGCCGAGTTACTGCAATTTTTTGGGATTTCGGTTCGGGTTGGTTGACCAAAATCACCGAAAATTTTGGGATTTCAAACCTAGAGGTTGGCTTCCTCTCATTTCATCGCCCTCTCGAAACTACTCCTAGATTCTCTAAGGATGTGTTCGTTTGGCAACAAAGTGAGGGAAAGTAAAAGAAAAGTGAGTTTTCTTTCACTTTTATTGTGTTCGGTGTGCAAGAAACACACTTTCATTTTCTTACACTTTCTCAATAGTGACAAACTTTCTCCCAAAAACTTCTTCCATCTTTTGATGGTTATTTTGAGAGAAAATTTAAGTTTATTTTATTTTATTTAAATTTCTTTTCTTTTCTTTCACCCACTTTCTCGCCAAATGAACACACCCTAAAATGAGCTCATCTTTCCTAGTCCACTCATCAACCTCAACACACTCTACTTTATAGATATGTTACTTCTTGGGTACTCAACATTCTATTCAATAAATCATAGCTAGTTTATTGTTATATTTCTTTTTAGTTTGTTTGGAGTGTGTCGGTGGCATACCACTAAAAAGGGCATCCCTTTATAGTCACCAAACTCTTAACTCCATTGGGAAAATCCCTACTAAAATATTTATCTCCTAATGAATAACTAAATTGATATACCACTATAAGAAAAAGAGCTTTTAGTGACAATTTTTTTAGCAGCGGATAACAATAATCGCCGCTAATTGTCCTTTTTAGCAACGAAAAATTCAAATTGCCGCTACATCCACGTTTTGCCACGAGATATGTTAAAACACACACAAAATTTAGCTGGAATGCAAAGAAATTAGCAGCAGTTGGCACATAACATCGCTACAAATTTTGGATTTAGGGACACCTTTTTTGTATCTGCCCATTAATAGCGATGGAAATAGTGACGGTCTCCTGAACCGCCGCTAAAAATAATAGGTATACCCCAATGTTTTCTGAATTTCTATCCCAACATTTTCTCCAAAAATTCTACCCCAGTGTTGTCCCTAAATCTATTATTTGCAACCTTCAAGTACGAGAAAGACAATTGCAAGATTTTGCTAACCAATCTCTAGCTGAATCGAATTGTCCAAACCTTCGAATTAGAGCCATTGATGCTTCAACCTTGAGATTATGAAGTGTATATCTACCATCATTTTGAGAAAGATGAGCACAAAAGTCTTCTCCAACTCGAATGATCTCTACTGAGCACTTATGATTTTTTTCTTCTCTGCACTAATATCATTTCAAATGAATCTCCTTTTTCTCTCTTTGCAATAAATGAGGAATCTTGGACCAAGTTACAGAGGTTTACTAGCTAATAATCCTTCAATCATTTCGAATGTAAGTAGCCTTGGAACTCTTTTGAATACATCTCTTAGTTTCTTTGTTGTTCCTTTTGATTTCATACTTTTCATTTATGAATTCTTTGAGCTGTTTTGAAGATCTTCAAATGAAACTACCGATAATGTTTTAATTTCAGCAATTTTATTCAATTATTTTTATATCGAATGAAATTTTACAAAATCATGACTTCAATTGCTAGATCTAGAAATTGTTTTTTTTTTCCCAACAAATTTATTTGAATTTGTTAAAATGAATGAAACCACAAAATTTGAGTAATTAACGCTAGATCTCGAAGATTTAGATGAAACCACAAACCCAATTATGTAATCAGACAAAGACCATCCCAATTCCTCAACATGATCAAATGATAAAGATCACAAAATGGACCTTTAAACCAAATCCCTGACCCAATATAAGAAGAATCTAGGGTTGTATATGGAGCGTATAATGATATATCCGAATTCGTATCTGATTATATATTTGAATATCCAAATCTTATAAATATTCGGTGGATAGTGAAAATATGATATCCGTATCTGACTCCGACTAAAATATTCGAATTCAGATGGTATCCAAATTATCTGATTACTTTTTAAAAAGTTAAATTAATATTTAAAATTGTAAAAATATATAAAATTTAATTTAGAAAATATATTTTAAAGGTTATAGTATTTTTATAAATTTAAAATAAATTATATATATATATTATATAATCGGTCGGATATTTATCGGATCGAATATAACAGCATTCGAATTCGTATCCGATTATAAATGGATAGTAAAATTATCATCCGGATCCACTCCGCCAGATATCTATTTAGATAATTATACGACTAAACAAATTCAGATACGAATGAGATAATATATGCATCCGTATACAGCCATACGAATCAGCTCAAACCCCCAATAAATGTCTACTTAGGACTCGAAGAACCCTAAAAACCATCTCACAGAAGTTGATCAATTTTAGAGAAAAAATCTAATTCGAATTATCAGTTTTTTTGTCTACTCAGCTCAAGAAACTGCAACATTGGGCTTGGGCTTGGGCTTGGGCTTGGGCCGGACTCTTTCAAGTGAAAGCTGAGCCTAAACAGACCCCGCGGGGACCTGACCGGGCCGATTGACAGCTCTAACATGAGGGGAGGCCATGGCCGAATGAGGACTTTATATAAATTTAGTGTTATTACGGGGATGTCTATGCAAATAATGCCTTATATTTACCATCTCTCACGAACCCCATAAGATGACCCTATAAATAAACAAACGATAGGGTTACGCGACTCGAGCCTTCTCAAACCCTAGCGGCGATAATCCAACTTCTGCGTATTAGGGTTTCTGGTTCTTCATCGTTCGCCATGGTGAGTTCGAATCTGATACTACAATCTTGGCAATTGAATTTCTGATTATCTTAACGTAGCCATTAAACCCTATTATTTCCTTCTCTCAGGCAGATATCGAAACTGATGTCGCCCCAGGGCAGCCAAAGAGGAGAACGTTTAAGAAATTCAGTTTCAGAGGCGTTGATTTGGATGCTCTTCTCGACATGTCTACTGATGAGCTCGTTAAGCTCTTTAATGCCCGGGCTCGCAGAAGGTAAGGATCGAGAAATTCAAAAGGGACTGGAATTTGGGTTTTGTTATACAATGTAATTGATTCGTGTGTTTATATGATGTAATGGTAGGTTTCAACGAGGCCTGAAACGAAAGCCCATGGCTTTGATCAAGAAACTGCGCAAGGCGGTAAGAAATTGCTTTTATGCATTTGTTATTCATAATTTTTTTATAAAATATTTCCACTAACCGGAGTTTTATTAGGTTACGGGATCTTTAATTGATGGTATATACATTATATTGTTTTTATTTGCGAGATGCGTTTTTTTGTTTTTTTGTGTAATGCATTGTGATATGAATTTTATGAGACTGATCTATTCAGACTTTCGAGCTTTATGGTGCTAGTGGTGGAGATACTTTACTAAATTGGAGTCTTACTTTGGTAGTCTACTGCATTCTCTATGTTTTCTCCTCTAACATTTGTTCCTTTGAACTCCAAAGCAATAGAGGTTAGCCAATCCTCCCTTGGTTCCAGCTCAACAGATGTAAACTGTAATTTAGTTTTTTTAGGGGTGTTTGGCAACACTACTATATGCTAATTGCTAATAAATGTTTTTTGTATATACTTGTTTTTTTAATAAGCACCTTTTACAAGAAGCTTGTTTAATATCATGACTTTTCTAGAATAAAAAAGTACTTATTTATAAAATGTTCATTTGATAAATTAAACAAATACGCAATTTTTCCATGGGTAAATTTTTTTTTTTAAAGGGCCACAAAATACAAGCTAGTTATTTTGAAATTTTATTATAATGTTGGGGACAAAAAGTCTCATTGAAGAGACCTTTTGACGAGAAATTACTTATCTATAAGTACTTAAAAAAAGGTAGTCATGAGGTTACTTGTTTATAGGCACTTTTTCTGGGTCCTAACCACTTTTATTTATTTATTTTTATCAAAGAAATTAATTTATTAACAAACAAACTTTATTTTAACTATGTACTTTATTTTGACCAAACATGGAAAGTACTTAATATTAGTAGTAGACTAGAAGTGCAGCCAAGTACCCCCTTACTCAGGGGCGGAGCTAGGTGGGGGCTTGTGCGGGCATGAGCCCCCACTCAACTTATGAAAAACAAGATTTGTTTTAGTGTATAGCATATGAATGAGGCAGGTGCCCCCAAACTTTGGGAAAAAAGCAAATTTTTTTTAGTTGAGATCATATTCCATTGAACTCGTCCCCACATGTCCCTTTTAAGCCCCATTAACTATCGTTAAGATTATTTTAACCCTTAGGTTTCAACAATTTAACCTTTATTTTTTGAAAAACAAATTAACTTTTTTTTTTGATCGGTAAATGCAAATCCAATAAAAGAAGAAAAAACGGATTCACTAAATCTCACAATTACAAAAACAACCGAAATAAACTACCCACAACAAACGCAACCCTCCACCACAACCAGAAACCCCCACAAATGCCCTTGCCCCTAGAACCACTAGGAAATCAACTCAACAAGCCCTATCTCCTCCACATCCACCTTAGCGGACATCCAATCACCAAGCAAAGAGCGTGACCGAGCACACACCTGCTCAACCGACAAAGCTGAGTTCTCGGACACTCGTTTTATACTAAGTTGTTTAAATATTTAACTGAGCATAATCATAGGAAAATGGTAGTTGTCCCTTAAAAAATTATACAATATTATTTAATATGGCGTTGTTGTGGGCAGGGAGCAACTATCTCCTAAACTTTTGAAAGTAAAATTTATCTTTTAATTTAATTTAATTTAATTATTTAACTGGTCTTAATTATGAGACAAGGGGACAGTTGCCCCGTAAACAAGGAGAAACAATACTCATAAGATATGTTCAAAATAGCCCGAGAATTTAATTGTCAAAAAAGATTTCGGGAGCTATGCCCCCGAACCCCCTCCCCCTAGACTTAGAATATTTTGTACCCACCTAATCTCTTTCCACAAAATCCATCAACAAAAACTACTATTTCCAATCAATCATGGGTGCCCCCACAACTAGAAAATTCTAGCTCCGCCCCTGTCCTTATTGGATCATTATTCAGCTAAACTGAAATATACTACTCTTGAATTGTCAAGCAACAAGTTTGTAGGTGTTGGATGGAATTATGAGATTCATTATTAGCTGGTCAAAGTTGGTGGGTTGACTTTGTTGGCTATAATTGCATATTGTTAATAGTATATTCTTACTAGGGTAGTGAAAATTTAGGCAAAAAAAAAAACTTACGTAAATTTGAATTGAAGGTAGGGACTTAAATACATGACAAGAAGACCAAAGGCCCCTTGGATATAAGTACCTATACACACGTCTTTAAAGTCTACCCCCCTTGAATTTGATATTATTTATCATTTCGAATTTGCTAAACAAACCAGTGTAGTCAAAATGTCGCCTAGGCAACGCCTAGGCCACCTCCTCGCCTAGCTAGGACCCCTATCACCTAGATCATGATCTAGGCGGACACTCAGTAATTCTTATATAATATTATATAATGTAAACAAAATAAATAAATTTTGGTCGTCTAGGCATCGCCTCGCCTAGGGAACCTCTATCGTCTGGACGCTTTGACTACACTGAAACAAACACGCTGTAAAGTTTGCTGATGTGTAAATTTTGCTGATTGGGATGGTCGAAATTGCTGGTTAACTTAGATAGCAAGCGGATGTAGGCTTGCTAGTGGGCTCTTCAAATAGTAGGCGGATGCAAATTTGGTGTTGGGCTGTTCGTACAACGCACATTCAGATCAGCTTGTGGGTTCTTTAGATGGAAGATTGAAGACATATATGGGCAACAAAAGATGGTCTTGGAATCCTTATACAAAGAACGTACTATGAGCCCAGACACTCACTCCAAATAATATACTGGCCTAAAGATCCCTAAAAATAGTTAAATGACCTTAAAGACCCTTTAACAAGCTAGAAGCTTTTGTTAAATGGACTAATAAACTATACCCTTACAATGGGAAATATTGGGATGGTAAACAAAATGATTTTCTTAAGAGTCTATTGATGGGATAAAATCCCTTTTATTGACTGGTCCCACAGGATCATGTGGCATGATATGCAAAGTTTAGAGGTGGCGACTTGCATAGATGTTGTCGGTAGGTGATTGGCTTGGTGAGTTGGTTAAGAATTTTGGTTGCGTTTTGGATCTATTTCTACTTGTGTTGGCTTGACCATGGCCTACTCTAGCAATGTGCTGTGGGTTGTTATATCTCCTCAATGCTCAGATGGAGCTTGGAGGAGCCTCTACAATTTCATGTCTATTCGAGGAATGTTTGATGAACCCAAGGCGAGGTTTGAAGGTATCAGACAATTTTGGATGATTGATTTGATTATGAACCTTGGTAGAACGAAAGTGCGCACTGGAAGGTTATTAACGACAATGTGAATACAACCATCGAGACAAGAGTCAAGGATGACATGAAATTTCATTCATTTTGAACTTCAAGTGTTGAATTTTGATTGTCAAGCAAATATTGGTCCATTTTGAACCACAAGTGTTGAATTTTGATTTAAGATGAACAAATACTTTTTTTTGATTCCAAATGTGCAAAATAGCAGAGATATGAAATTTCGTTTAATTTTGAATTCTACTAGGGGTCTATCAATTTTGTGAAGTCTAGTGAGTGAAAACTCGCTTTTTGACTATAAACAGGTTCAAAATGGAGAAATGAATGCATCTCAACTGGATTTGGTCTTTCAACTTTAATTGAGATCTAAATGCTAACTATTTGTCTAAATGTTTAAAATACACATAATCCATGCATGCATTCATTTCTCATTAAAAGTATGAATTAAGGATATACTTAGTACCACTTGATGGAATGTCCCTCCAATCCACCATTTCCAAAGTTTTCTCCTTTAAAGTATCTCCGAGTAGGAAGAGAGCCTTAGTGTTAGAGCTCTCTTCCTAGCAAAGTTGGTTATGGGTTAAGCTTGAGAGAGTAAAATTGTAGAGTGAAGGGGAGAGCACAATAACTTCTAAAAGGTTTAATGGCTTTAAATAGGGGTTTACACCTGAGACAAAAGTTTTCTCCAGAATCCTCAAGAGGTTTTGTAAAAGGTAATTGGGAGTGGTATCTAAGGATGAAGAAACTTGGGTATTTATTGAGAATGATGAGGGAATGATCTTTCTTTTACATGGAGTTAAAAGAGATTAAATGTTGGAAGGAGTGTAAGAGAGTTGGTGAGTTAAGGGTTGAGTATTGTAAGGGGTGTAAGAGAGTTGATGAGTTAAGAGTTGAGTGTTGTAAGTGGTGTAAGATAGTTGATGAGTTAAGGGTTAAGTGTTGTATGGGGTGTAAGAGAGTTAGTGAGTAAAGAGTTGAATGTTGTAAGAAAATGATGAGAGGAATGTCAGTAATTGACTATGGGTTGTTGGATGTGAGTATGTAGATTTGATTTTTAATATTATGAGTTTTTATTAGATGGGTCATGAGTTATGGTTTTGGGTATGTAGATCTGGTTCTTGCGTTTTGAAGGCTTAGAGTTTATAGAAGGTAACATGAGGAGAAAGCTAAGGTTTAGATGTTAGGTCCTAGGGTTTGAAGGGGGTCCCATGGCTTAGATGGTAGGTCTTAGTTTTTGTAGGGTAGGTCCTAGGGTTTGAAGGGAGGTGACTGACACCATGAAGCCTTAGCGGTAAGATTGAACCCAAAACCCAAGTCCCAGCCAAATAAAGGAAATTACAAAGGAAGTTCAATGTTCTATTCTCGCTTGTACCAATTGACCCTTTAGGCACTTGGTTTAATTATAATTAAAGGTAAACTGGGCCCTGCATGACAAGGCAATGATTCAGTCATTGGCACATGATTTTATGAATGTTGGTAGCAATAATTCTTTGCTCTGCACTCGAACACAATTCAAAGAACACAATTCAAAATCCTTTGAATCTAAATCCAATTCGATCACAGAGGATTCAGGTCCTAATATTGGTTTGCTCGGTTAGATACGGATCATTCGGTTCTGCCTACCCTCATTGGAGCATTGGATATTTAAATTTTAAACTACCATTCCCGAAATAAAATTTTGGTATTTGAAAGGGATTTTGGTATAAGCGTATATTTAAAAGAAGCAAAAGGAGGTTTTTTCCGGATCTGTATAGAGAGGAGCTAAAGAAAGGCGCCGTCATCGTTAGTTGTGAACGAGTTTGAAGATGAAGAGGGAGAGAGGATGATTTGCAGAAAGAGACGAAGTTTGCAAGAGATGGTGTTCTGCCCCACGCAATGTCGCCATTGATTTGAAGGACCTCCTGTCCTCAACCTGAACCTATAGCTTTATGAGCCCCAACACATCGGCCTTAAAAACATGCGATGTTGGATTATGTGATAGTGTCAAGAGTTCAGGGGATTGGACGTGAGTGGATTGTGAATCTGTGCAAGGGTTTCACTTTCCCCATCAAACCCATCTCCAAAACCCCACTTCATTTTTTTTTTTGATGTGGGTATGCAAGTGAGCACCTATACTAAAACCAAAGTGGTTTTAGAATACTGCCTATACAACTACAAAACCACCTTTTGCGATGAAGAAAATCTATCTCACAGTATCTAATGGTTGTTGTAACAGGGAGAAGGGCCTTTTAACACGCTCATTGGACTTGTTAACCAATTTGATTTGCTTACAATTGGATGTGTTGAATAGTTTAATACCCTTGCAGATTAAAAAAAAAACATAATAGATGAAGAAATGCCATTAGAATTGCAGATGAAGAAAAATGCTAATAAATGAAAAATGCTTACCTTCAAAGATGGACGTCTATAAGAAGAGTTGCAAATGAAGAGCTTGCTGATTTGGTTGGTGATCACCTTTGGGGAGACATTGTGTTGTTTGAGTGATAGCGAAAAGAGGTAACATAAAGGGAAAGCTAGCGAAAAGAGAGTAAATTTTACGGGGTGTGATGGGAGATTAAAAATGTTTTGTAATGTGTGTGAGGAGAGGTTAATGATTGAGAAGGTAACGTAAAGGGAAAGCTAATGAGAGAACTACATTTTGGAATTGCGTGTGAAGATGAGATTAATGGGAGAGAATTTTGAAATGTGAAAAAAATGTGGTTCCCACTTGTTGATTTTAGTTTGATGAGGGCTTCATAAATGAAGCAGAGTCTTATATGTCATCAAGAGGAGCACTTAGACTCTAGCATATAGTAGCAGAGAGTAAATAAAACAAAATGTAATATATAATTAGCATGAAATATAGATCATTGAAGTTTTTTTGTAATCCTACCATCTAAACCCTAGGACCCCCTTTCAAACCCCAGGACTCCCATTCACTAATACCTAAGGAGCATTCCTAAACCATAAGATCTATTTCTAGACCAGAGGACCCTCCTCCTAATCCTTTTTAATCTTTCACCTAAACCTTTAAAACCCATGAACCAAACCTACATCCGACAAACATGACCCGTCTACTAACAACCCATATCCTAAAAACCAAATCCAATACTTATATCCACCTAACTTGCATCTAACAACCCCTACCCAATAACTCATAGTTTATGACCCATATTCTTCTCACAGTCTCACCCCTTACAACATTCAACCATTAACTCACTAACTCTTTTACTCCCCATATAATACTCAACCTTTAACTCATAAACTCCTTTGCACCACCTACAACGCTTAACCCTTAACTTACTAACTCTCGTACACACCTTACAACATTCAACCCTTAATTCACCAACTCTCTTACACCCCCCTTACAATACTCAACCCTTATGTAAAAGAAAGACCTATTTCCTCATCATTCTCTATAAATACTCAAGCCTCTTCCTTCTTAGAGACCACTCACCATCACCTTAAGAAACCTCTTGAGGATTCTTGGGAGAACTCTTACCTTAAGATGAAACCCTCTTCTCTAAAGCTCTTAGTTCATATAGAATTCATTGTACTCTCCTCTTTACTTTATCATTTATGCCTTCAAGCTTTGCCTATAACCAACTTTGTTAGGGAGAGAGAACCCTAACACTTAGGCTCTCTTCTTACTTGGAGAAACTTTGAAGGAAGAAATTTTAGAAGGGTGGATTTGAGTGCTTTCCGTCGGGTAGTACTAAGTATGACCCTAAAGCCAGTGTAAAACTCTTCATTTTCTATTCTATCTCCATCTTCTCTTTTCATTATTTTTCAAGTTAAGGAGAAATGAATGCATCGATTATGTGGTATTTCTAGGCAAATAGTTAGGATTTGGATATTTTTCAAGGTTGGATTAAGGCTGAAAGACCTAAGAAAATTTAGAGGCATCCATTAATCTTTTTTGGATCTGATTACACAGCTAAAACGTGAGTTTTCACTTGCTGTTTAAGGGGCTGTTTTCCTGAATTTTCTTTAGGGGATGCTTGAACGTTGCAAAATAGGATATATCCCTGTAGAAATTAGAATTGAATGAAATTTCATATCTAGCTATTTTGCGCATCTGTAAACTGGAAAAAATGAGTGTTTTTGGACTAATATTTGCTTGGCAGTCAGACATTCCTTAACACGAAATATCTGATTTAAGTATATGTTAAATTATGCTGGATTTGAGGAGCACAACAAGAAACAAGGACTAATTTGGAGTCTGAACGACCTAGATATGGCCCAGACAAGTTTTGAGCTATATTCTGTCCAATGCAGGAAATACTGCCACTGCTGGGTACAACTATATTGTCGCTGTTCCAAACAACGACACAATCTGTAGCAGCAATTGTCACCTGTTCATGTTCACCTGTTTTGTGATCAAATATTGGTTTTTGCTGCTGTTCTAGTGACCTAGGAATATTCTTAGGCTTAGGCTTGCCCCATTCTATGCTCTATACTTGAACGAGCTAAAATTGTTTAGAGTATGCTCCATGCTGATAGGGGTGTCAATAGGCTGGCCTGCGAGCCCGATTATTATTTGGGTTGGGCTTGGGCTTGGAGTCTAAAGCTCGTGGCCCGTTTTGGTAGACTTTTAACTGGGCTTAGCCTGACTAACTCGGCCCGATTAGGCACATTTAGTTTATAAGCAAAAAATTGCACATGACTTTTTATTTGGGCCTAGTCGGGCTTGGGCTGGTCCGGCTTGACCCGTTTATTATTTAGGCCTAGTCGGGCCCGTTGACACCCCTATCCATGCATGAGCCTAAGGCCCTAAACTGCTAAATAAATCAGAAATACAAAAATATTCACATAATCTTATAAAGTTAGTATGTGTGAACTGTGATTAAGCAGATATGGTCATCCTAAATATCCTTTGAGATGCCAACTTTCATACGAAAGACTTCCTACTCGCACATTAGAGATGAGTTCTTATTATTTTGAGTGTAGGAACAAAAAGACATGTAAATTTGTGTGACATTGATTGATTTGGCAATTCTTTTCGGTAGGTTAGATGTATATAATTTTTTGTTTTGTTTTGTTTTGTTTAGGTTGGTTTGGTGTTATCGTTGTTAGTGGCCAGCCTAGTGTGCAATTTCTTTTAACATGTTTGATGGGACTTGCATTGGTAATCAGTTCCAACAACATGCATTTAGCAACTGCTAGTCAAATTTAATTTTTTGTGGCGTAGAAGAAGCAAAGATCGAAATTCTTGTGTATTCTTATTTTGGCAATTGCACTTTGGACTTTCTTCCTGGACAATTTTCGATTCATTTTCTGTGTGTGTCGTCCATCAGTTTGTAACCGTAGACAAGATTCTCACATGTAATCATCTGATGTATAAAGAAGGATGGCCAACGGTTGTTATATGCCTTAATGTGGATGAAACACTGCATTGCCTATTTACCTTTGAGATTTGGGGATATTTTTTTTTATCCCCGACTGGAGATCAGGTGGGTCTTCCCTTGTACCGTTTAGGACTTCCAATCCTTTTGGTATATGGTGAGGATTTGTTTCGATGCTCGAGCATTTCACTCTTTCCTTCATGTGGTGGTGGTATGCATAGTTACCGAACACCCGTATTATACCCGTATAGTACTCGTATAATACTTTTAGAGGGATTCGCCGTTTAAAACTCCGTACTTTTGCTGTGTTACGTGTTATATCCGTATCACCGTTTAATACACGAATTACGTATTAAACGCGTACAATACACGTATTTTTACCGTGTTAAACGCATATTCCATATTAAATGATTGTTATTAGTTAACATCATGATTTTTATTTATTTATAATTATTAATTATTTTTTAATTATCCTGTACTTTTACCGTGTTTTTGCCGTATAATACCCGTGCTTACCGAACGGATCATTGCCGTATTGTACCCGTACCCGTACTTGGTAACTATGGTGGTATGGAGCCTTTGGAAAGAGCGAAAATGCAGGGTATTTGATAGGGTCTATCTCATTTGTGGACTCAAATCTGTTTGAGGACCAAGCGTATGCTTTTTTCAATGGACATCATGCAAAGGAGCTCAGGGACTTGAGTTGGCTTAGCTTTTAATGATATTTGAGGTCTTGGTCTGGCCACTTGAGGTCCTCTTCAGCTTGACCGATAAAAAAAATCAATCTGTTAAATGACTATTTGAGGAGGAAATTTTCTCTGGATGTTTTCTGCGGGTAATTGGGCACTGCAAAAGATTAATATTAAAAATTGCATTATCTTATTGGCACTTGATTAGCATTCTAAAGTTATTAAGTTAGTAGAGCCATCAACCTTGTCCATAGAATGGGACTTTTTAAAAAATATGTATAATATTTTTATATAGTGTGTCTGATATCTAATTTAGTTCATTGTGTTATTTAAATCAACATTGATCAGATCATGGTCTGCAACTTGGGTCCTTTGGGTACTGGTGGCATCTAAAGGAATAATGCTTACCTAGAACTTTGTAGTAGAAAATTATGGCATTGTGGAGGAGGATGTGTGGATAGGAGGTTAACATGTTATTTTATTTTATATTTTTTAGAGGCAACTTCTTTACCTGAAGTCTCATTTTGAATTGGACTAATAAGGATTATGGATCCTCTTGTTCTGCCATGACCATAGAACTGTTATATGCAGATTTGTTAGCTATGGAAGTTGTTTTATAATCACCACTATTCTTTGGACTTGGTTCACCTCATGTTTCAGTTTTTGGATTTACTTCCTGCCATTCAACACGCATATTGGATATCAAATTATTATGTCTGTGAGAGGGGTGTTCCCTTATTTGATACTGGCTTGTCGCATGACTCACATTTCTTTTTTTCTTTCCCCACAACATCTCATTCATATAGAGGGCCAAGTGCTTGTGCGATTAAATAAAATTGTCCTTTCTCTGCATGTTTGTAATTAGAGCACTAACTTTCTTTTCCAATAAGTTTCCCGCAGGATAAAAATAATTATAAAATATAATTGCAACAATTTTTGACACTGGCTTGTAGCATTTCCTTTTTTCTCTCCACATCTCATTCATATAGAGGACCAAGTGCTTATGCGGGTAAAATAAAATTGTCCTTCTCTGTATGTTTGTAATAAGAGCACTAACTTTTCCAATAAATTTCCCGCATGATAAAAAATTTACAGAATATAGTTGCAACAGTTTTTTTCCTTAGCAGCTGGGAACTCCCCACGATTTTGTACCAAAGTTCTTTGTGCAAGTTGCATCAACCATGTGTGTCTCTTGAAAAATTAGTGGAAGTCAGCATTAGAGCCAGTGAAACATGCGGTTAGGTCTGGTTGATCCTTTCTGTTGGATGAACCAAATTTCAAAGTGCATTTGAATGTTAGAATTAGAACCGAAAGAAGCAGGAGAGAGGCTCCAAGAGGTCTTGCAAGTTGAAATAGGGATGCAAATGGATTAGGTCAGGCTGGACACTGGTGCGTTGAGCAGCCCCAAGGCCCCCAACTCCAGCACGCCCTGTTTATAAGTGGGTGACAGTGGCAACCCGAACCCACCGATTAAAAAAAATGGCAACCCGAACCCAATAGGGAACCCTCAGTCCTAACTCGCATGCACCTGTTCAAATAAATAAATTTAAATATAACATTTAAAAAGTAGTTACTAACTTAATATATACATATATAATTATAATAAATTAGCTTGGGCCCTTAACTCCATAACCCACAGGTCAAGAACCTTGATCGTAGCCCATGAAGATGCCAAGCAGATCAACCGATGGTGTAAGAAAATTCCCACTTTTGTGAAACAATGGTGAAGTTTAGCCGTTGAGAGGAAAACAAAAGGATTAGAGGAAATGACCCATGAGTATTGAGGCCATGCACTACTACTCTTCAATACTAATAAAGAGAAGTATGTTGTACTTATGGAAGGGCATCTCTTAGCTATACCATACTTTCTTCAAAGGTTATCTCTCCTCTCTGAAGTGCCACAACCATTTGTCAAGCAAGGCCTTAATGACTACTTTCAAGGGTTTCACATTCAGCCCACCATACTCTGTTGGGTGGCAAACTTGTTGCGAATCGACCATATGAATTTTTCTGAATTCAGCTTGATCATTCCATGGAAAGTCGTGTTGCATCCGCTCCAACTTTTTTGCGATGGACGTTGGAATAGTGTGAAGCGAGAGAAAGTATACTAGAAGGCTACAAAGAATGCTTTTGATCAGCGTGAGCCTTCCTCCTTTCGAAAGATACGAAGATTTCCTACTAGCCAGTCTCTTGGAAACACGATTCACCACCGGATTCCAGCCCGACATAGCTTTGAAAATACTCTAGGGGAAGACCCAAGTAGGAAGTAGGTAAGGACCCCGCTTTGCATCCCATGCAGTCAGTTAAAAGCGTCAGGTTTGGGACATTTCCCACCCCAAATATTTTGTTCTTTTGAAAGTTAATCCTCAAAACCTGAGACCGCTTAGAAACATCTAAAGAGGCATTGATGATAGTCGAGTTGTCAAGAAGATAATTGCTTGGAAGCATCAATGCATAAATGCCCTTATTACTAATTGGAATATCTTCCACCTCCCTTTGCGATTACAAAATTCAGTACATATGAATTATGAACTCATGAATTTAATTGTTGTCTCTGGCTATATGATTAAGCATGATATCCAACTCTTGTTTGTTCACTCGTAAGGGTTTTGGAGAGTTTTTTTAATGGACCTAAGTGTGTTTTTGCTCTTCTTAAAGTTCCTTGTCTTCATGTGGGTAGCTTATACTTGAATTTTCCTTATTGAATTATGTATATGTCAGGTTTCCTCCAATTTACTTGCATTAAATGAACTGGCTGTATTTGTTTCTAATATTCTACTAAAAAAATTTCTCGTTTTGTATGCATGAAACAAAATTTACGACTAAACATTTTCATATTCTGTCGTGTTTTTGATATCTGAGATTCAAACCTAACTATTCGGCGACATCAGGATATGTCGATTTATAGTTTCGAGAAAAAGCACTTGGGTTGGTCGCTTGGGTATTTAATTATATTATATATGACTTAAGAGGAAGGATGCATTTCAGCATTTGATTCTAGCATGTTCTGATGATGTGAAACAGAAACGGGAGGCCCCGCCTGGTGAGAAGCCAGAACCAGTTAGAACTCATCTTCGCAACATGATCATAGTACCCGAAATGATTGGAAGCATTATTGGGGTGTACAATGGCAAGACCTTCAATCAGGTTGAAATCAAGCCTGAAATGATTGGCCATTATCTGGCAGAGTTCTCAATCTCTTACAAGCCAGTCAAGCATGGAAGGCCTGGTATTGGTGCCACCCATTCCTCAAGGTTCATTCCTCTCAAGTGAATTATATACCAGTACTCAGAGGTATTTAATAGACTGTTATTTTCGTACAGTGGTCTTATGGAAGCACTGTTCTCTGTTGACTAAATTTTGACCAATTGCTGTTTAAGTGCTTAATCATGTTTTTAAGTCACCGTACTCCTTTAGAGCATGGAATTTCAACCTGTTCATGGTAAAATTAAAAGCCTTTGTGTTTTGGACAATTAGTCGGAAATTGTGATTCGAGTATTATATATGGTTTTGTGTCTATGGACGAAGTGTTGGGTGTGGAGAATTTTGCACAGCCATTTAACTTTGTTCTTTGTGTTTCCTCACCAGCCAGCACCCAACATCATCTCTGCAAATGTTTAGTATATGAATAGTTATGCTTATTGCCTGGTCTTCGTTGTATTAGTCAAGCGTAGATGTGAATTCAATGAATCAATGGCAATTTGAATCCACTGATTTGGATTTAACTATCCAATCTTTGGATCACTTTTGAGTTAAAGACGGTTCAAGTTGAATTGAAGTCTGAAACAGGCAACTATAAGAAATATAGAGATGAGCTTTTCTGGTGTTAAGTTTGCGACTATTAGTCTAGATTTACTGTCTAATTTTTGTGCTGATAAACAACATGCATAGCACTGAGACATAAGGAAGTCCATTGTTTCTAAACTATACTATTCTGAAAGTATGCACTTGCGTCTTTCAGGGGTGTGTGATAATGTGTGAAATTGTACTGTGTGAATTTAAATAGGAAGGAAATATATTTTGGGACAGTTTCATTCATACTGTACTGATTCAAGTTTGAGGATTGGTCTGTTGTGGCTCAACTGGTCACTTGTTGCCTTTCTTTGTTTGGCTTGGTTCCCCAAGCTCAATGATTTATATGGTTCAGGGATTCCTAGATCCTTCAATTGTTTTCACATGAGCAATCGTTTGCTGGTTTCATTATATTTATCCCTATCAGGAGTTGCGACTTTTTCTTGCACTTCTAAATGGAAGCTGCTCGTGTTCAGAGATTTTCTATTTCGTACTTATGACTTTCTCTTGTTTGATTACAATTTTGATATGTTTCCTGTATATTATTTAAATACAAACTGCTATTTGTTTTCTAAGATTTGCTAATTCCTAGTTCTTACATCTCTTATTTGATTAGTTTCTCTTATTTGATAGTTTGAATATGTAAATGGAAACAAAATGAAACAGTAAACAATTTTTTCTATTTATTACTACATTTTCACCTCACCACATATATGCTCAAACATCAACCAAAATCATTGGAGTGATGGTCACCCTCATTACTGGTAGGTCAACCAGCCTGCTGAGATCTTCAAACCTAAGTCCCCAAGCTCTAATAGAGGCCTGCAGATACCTGTGTAAATTCTGGTCATCAAGCTCCTTATAGAGGCTATATGGACCAACAATCTCCCTAGGGAAGTTATTGAAAGTTTTAGAAGAGATGTAACAGTAAGGACATGCCCTGTAGCGGAACACTGCAAAATATTGTCCTGAATCCCTCTGGTTTAGACCAGAATAGCAGAATATGTTTCAAGGACATGCCCTGTAGCGGAACACTGCAAAATATTGTCCTGAATCCCTCTGTGGTTTAGACCAGAATAGCAGAATATGTTTCATATTTTGGACTTTAAATAGTTTGGGTGATAGGTAATAAAAGATTAATTTTGAAGAAAAAGCAAAACCTCTTACTGGATTGCCAATAGAATAATCATGGGCTTAAAGCCCCAACGTCCTCAATGTATTGTACTTGTGTGATACAAGAAAACCAGAAAACCATGCGATTAGTTGCATAATAAGTGCAGGCAAAACTTGATGATCGGACATCCAAAATTTGGATTTAGATCAGAAGGCCAAGGCCCTGTCAGTCTGATCTATGCCCCACTTTAGAGGCGATTTACCCACCAGTTGAAGGAATGAGCCACTAAAGGTCACTCGTCCAACTTTTCATGGTTGGAAGAGTCAAAACTCACCATATAAAATTCATTCACTGGGTAAAGTATGTAACCCCTGGACCCCTTGACGCCCAAAATATATACTTTACCCCCTGACGCCCAAATTATTAGATCAGTTTTGCTTGTAAGAATGATATGTGTTCCTCTATGATAGCTACCTTCTGGTGTTTACAAAAGTTTTATCATGTGCCGTTAATTCTAGCTAGCTGAGTCAGTATTAACTGTGTTGCTCTTTGAGTTGCATTGTCGGTCCCAAGTCCAAATAATGGAGGTGGGTTGTATATTAGGTTGGCAATCATTGTAGATTTTTTTTTGGATCAGTAAAGATCACTTATATTTTTTTTGATCGGTAAGGTCGGGCATATATTAATCAAAAAGCGAGTTTACAAGAGTGTAAACCCACGAGGATACAAAATAAAAGTAAACATAACAAGCAAGAATTAAATTGCAGCATTAAGGTCCTTTTTCTTGAGGAAGGCATGATGTCAACCCAGGATGGCTCTCAAATTCGCTTCCTTATGTCGAATGCTTGCCCATTCTAATACCAATAGGCGTGTACAAGAACAAATGCGATGTAGATAACAACAATTTACAGAGAGGTAAATCGAAGAGAGATAACAACATGAAAAAAAAATATTACAAGGAGGGAGAAATAGAGGGGTTTCTTCTCAAGCCAAAACGACCCTTACTTCCTCCCCCACACGAGATATGGACGACCATTCCACCAGCAATTGCCGAATTAGTCAAAAGCCACGAGTTTGAAGATACAGAATTATCAAAGACACGACGATTCCTCTCTTTTTACACACTCCAAAAGATTGTTTTTGAGAGCATAGCCCAAATCATTTCCTTGACCCTTACCAATGTTGTCAATTGCCAGCCTGATAAGAAGCTCAGGAAGGAGAAGGGGAAGACCTATTTCATACCCAACCGAGATAAGAAAAAAACCCAAATCCTGAAAACAATCGGGCAGTGCAAAGTCAAGTGAGGTACTGTCTCTTCCTCAGATAGGCACAAATAACATCGATTGACCATACTTAACCATCTGCTCTGTAAGTGGTTTGTAGCAAGGATCTTATTCAGGGCTACATACCAGAGGAATAAAGATACCTTTGATGGAATACGAGGAGACTATATAACCTTTTGAGGAAAGGAGCTGGAAGGGGAACAAGCAAAGGATTGTAAAAACGATCTCACTAGAAACCGATCGTTGTTGCTCTTTGACCAAATCCGACAATCTCGATCTTGGGTACTAGGGTGGGAGGGGCGCAATCTACAAAGGAGACGGTGAAGGTCTACGATTTCCCAATCGTTCAGGTTACGACGCAAACAAGGACACCAATTTGTCTCACTACCCAACCTTTCAACACACTTTGCCACTGTGGCCGCTTTGTTTAGCACAAGAAGGAAAATGGATTCGAAATCATCCTTAATCCTTGATTGGCCATACCAAACATCATCCCAAAATAGGGTGTCAAAGACCATTTCCTACCTTAAATCTAATAATGAAGGTCGAGTAGCTGAGCCACACTCATGATTCCTTTCCATAAGCCATCCTCGTGCGGACCTCACACCCTTGTAGGCGACCAACAAGATGTCCCATATTTAGTGACATCACTCTCCTCCACAGAGACTCCCACTCTTCACCAAACCTCCAAACCCATTTTTCCAATAGGGTTTTGTTGATTTGGCTAATAGGGGCAAGATTGAGTCCCCCATTAGAGAATGAACAAATTTGCTTCCACTCTAGAAGATGGTATTTCCTTCTATCCGCTCACTCATCCTAGAGAAAGTTTCTCTGAATACGGTCTAGGATCAAGGCTATGGATTTAGGGATGATCAGGGTAGACATAAAGTAAGTCGGGAGGCTCCTAAGAGTGCTTTTGATGAGTGTCAACTTTTCATCATTGACAAAAAACTCGATTTCCACCCTGCCAGACGGGAGGAAAACCTATCAATAATAGGGTCCCAAATGGCTTTGGCTTTAACAGGTGCACCTAAGAGCATACGAAGGTAAGTGGATGGTAGGGAGCCCGTCTTATAGCCTAGGCAACAAGCTAGGAGGTCTAAATGAGGGATCTCACCAATCCTTAGCCAGGTTGACTCAGAGGCCAAAAACTGTTTCAAAACAATGCAACACACATCTAAGATAGATAAGCTGGGAACAAGTTGTGTCAAAGAAGACTTAGGTGTCATTAGCAAATTGAAGCTGTGATATAGTTAGGTGATCCTGCCTTATGGAAAGCCCACCTCGTATGCTTCGGAAAGCATCCGTCTTAAAGCCTCGGACACTTGGGTAAAAAGAGTTGTGGAGAGAGGGTCCCTTGTCTTAACACCTTAGATCTTCGAAAAAAAAAACAATTGGAGCTCCCATTCAGAAGGATAAAGAAAGACGCCGAAGTGACACAGGCCAGCATCCAATTTCTCCACTTCGAACCAAACCCTATTCGTTGCATCACATTAAGAAGGAAATCCCAATTAACATTATTGTAGGCCTTTTCCATATCAATTTTCTACGCGATATAATTTTTTACCCTTTGTAGAAATATTTTGCTAAAACATGATATAATTTTTCTTATTCTTTTGGCTCTGGCCTGACCTTGACTCCGTCCTTGAGAGTAGGGCTTGGGTGAAGCCCTACCCAGTTTAGGCCCTACGAAGGCTAGGGCCTCACTTTGGTGGATGAGGGTCGGGCCCGGTAAGACTTAGGCCTGGCTCGGCCTTTTGACAGCTCTACTAGGCCGATTATTATTGGAGGTAGTTAATAGTCAAGCTGAAATTAGCATGCTCTGTTTGTTTTGAGGTAAAATAGGAGAAGACAAATCAAATTCAGAGAGAATATCCCTTTTTGCACGTAAAATCCTTGAAAGTTAATAATTTTAGCAAAAAAATGACGTGCATTTTACAAATTGGAATGCTTTTTTTTTTTTTTGTTTGTAAAATTATAGTTTCTTTTTAAATATATTTAAAAATAACTAAAGTATCACTCTACATATATTTCTCAAAAACCGAGATGTCCTTATTAAACTATTCTGTTACAATGGAGCTAAATTTTTTTAAAAATCTTTTGCGTCATAATCTTGCTCTTCTTAAGCGGCTTACACATGAACAAGCGATGTTTCATTTTGGTTTTTGGTGCTGTTAATGTCGGCGTAGTTTGAAATGTATGTACAAACTTATGTTGATTTGTTAACGATGTGGATACCATATCTAGCTTCTAGTTTCTTTTATACTGAAATTGAGGTATTACAATATGTGTTTATAGGTTTTATAATCCTTATTTTTGGGTTTTACACTGCATAATATGCATGTCCGAGAATATGGGGCTACTGTTCGAAAATTTTGGGGCTATTGCTGGAGAATTTGGTGCTATTGCTCGAGAGGATAGGGAGAGGAAGAAGTGCGACCAATTTTTACGATTGAGGAATCTAGTTGTGAAATGGTCCAAAGTTGAGTCATATTCATTTTTATTTTATGTTTTTGTATTTATTGATCTGGTTTTGAACTGGATTGTTACAATTTGGTTCTCTCTCTCTCTCTCTCTCTCTCTTTTCTAAGTTCTAACTAGGGCGTGTGTGATTGTGTGAAGCCGTGGAGTTGTGCATCTTTTATTTGAGCAAGGTTTGACAATCTGGGATGGGTTTGGACTCCACTGCTTCACGTGACCCCACAGTTTGCCCTAGTCAAAACTTAGAAAAAAGAGAACCAAATTGTAACAATCCATTTCAATACCAGATCAACAAATACTAAAAACATAAAATAAAAATGAATATGGCTCAACTTTGGACCATTTCACTACTAGATTCCCCGATTGTAAAAATTGGCCGCTCTACTTCCTCTCCCTGTTTTCTCCAGCAGTAGTCCCAAATTCTCCAGCAATAACCCCAAATTCTCGAACAGTAGCCAAATTCTCGGACACATGTGATATTATGGAAACAGTGTTAAACCCGAAAATAAGGATTATGAAACTTATAAACACAGATTTTGATACCTCAATTTCAGTATAGAAGGTAATAGAAGCTAGATATGGTATTAACATTCTTAACAACTCAGCGTAAGTTTGTACAAACATTCTGTGCGACGTCGACATTTACAACACTAGAAACTCCGTGAAAAATTGTCTGTTCATGTGTAGTCCGCTTAAGAAGAGCAAGATTATGACGCAAGAAATAAGAAAGCTGGCTTCGTTGTTAACAGAATAGTTTAAAAAAGACATCTGGTTTTTTTTTTCCTCCCATTTTACATCAAAACAAATAGAGCAATAAAAACATGTGTGCAAATGGAACCTTAGATGTATCACATTTTATGGCTCTACTGGATGACTTTCGTTTGGTAGCGCAATCGTAGATTATCAGGAGGGTTAGTATGGGTTGGCCTCCAAGCAGTATTAAAAATTAAGCCTCACATTAATATGATCCTTACAAATTAAAAATTCTTATAAGGTTCCATAGCCTCTGTAATGGTTGGTACCCGTTTTAGAGTGTGCTCGTGGGTTGATTCCTCGTGAGGTGAGTATGTGTGTGTTCCTTCGGGTCCTTTGCCTACTGCTTGCCTTGTGGTAAGTTAGTCACTCAAAAATACCTTTAGTCCCACATCAGGCAGGTTAGCTTGTTTACTTGTTCTCATAAGGTTCCGTAGCCTCTCTAATGGTTGGTATCCGTTTTAGAGTGTGCTCGTGGGTTGATTCCCCATGAGGTGAGTGTGTGTGAGTTCCTTCGGGTCCTTTGCCTACTGCTTGCCTTGTGGTAAGTTAGTAACTCAATTTTTTTAAAAATTCATATTAAGTCTAGGGCTTGGCGACCTTAGTTTTTAAGTTCCATCTTAATGTGGCCAGATTAGGACCCACACACACACACATATATATGTATATATATATATATATATACATATATATATATATCATTCTACTAATAAAAGTTCACAGAGTATGCAAAACTTTATTTTGACTTAAATATCAACTTATTTTATTATACATAACTTGGCATAACCAAACTTTAACTAGTTTAATAATTAAAAATAAAAACTTTAATAAGTATAGTTTCTTTAGAATTCATTGGTCACATAGAACACTCTTCTCCCAAAAAATTCACTTCTCCACAAGAACTTCCTCCTTAAGAAAGAACCGTTCTCACGTAGAGCACTGCATTCTCCACAAGAACTTCCTTCCTATCTCAGCTTTTGTCTGAAGAAAGAACCATATTCGTGAAAGAAGTGCCTGTGTTCTTGAGACAATCAAGATCTAGAGATAATCTTAGTCTATCGAATTAACTTATGTTTGTGAAATCTGAATTTTGCCTTTTCCAGTGATATAACTGGAATAAGTGACCTACTAGAGATTTGGATGGTATGGAAGGAGTCTCTGTCCAATTTCGGTTCCAACGACACCCTTCTCGATCGGGAAGTGGCCTAACACAGATTTCCCGAAAAAAAAACACGGACTTTGCGTTTTTTTAGTAGATAGAGTTTTACAAAAAATGCCCATAAATTATTTACAAATTAATGCTTTATTGAAATTACAAAAAGTATCCTTCTATAACGACGACGACCAAGAAGAGTAACATGAAGGTTGAGTCGCAAAAGGCCGAGGCATAGTGGGAATGGTCGATGACACCGATTCCTCCAAGTTGGAGTAGCTCTGCTGACGATTCACTTGAGCAGACCAAAAAAGGCGGGTTTTTTTCTTTGAATTTTTTGTTTTTGATATGGGTTTTTTGATTTGTTTTGGAGATTTTGTGTTTGTATTGGATTATTTTTTTGGATGGGTCTTTTTTTTCTTTTGTTTATTGAGGCGGAGAAGTAAAAAAAGTATGGGTTTAAGTAAATTTGAGCGATGGGTTTAATTGTTAGAGATCTGAGAGGAGGTTTAAATTCAACAACTTTTACTCAAGGTTCGAAATTTTGATTTCGCATGTCATTTTGAACCATGAAAAAAAGATATATCGATGATATTTTGCAAGATATAAAGATATATCGATATTGAGGGAACAATATCGAATGTGGAGGAAAAATTTGAAAAAAATAGTGAAAAACATGGAATTTTTTAATGAAACTTAAAGAAATGTTAAAATAGATGTTAATACACATCTGAGAATAAAAAAAAATTTGAAAACCAACAATGTATATAAGAGATACAATAAGAAGGGAGCAAAAAGACATGCGCTGATGCTGACGACAATGTATGATTCACTAATATTGATGTAACTTATAGAAAAAGTTGTTTTCATTTCTCAATCAAGCATAACAATTAACTCAAATACAATCAAAATCAATACTAAGAATAGTTAAAATTAAAAATATTATATTAAGATTTTATTGAATTTTTTATTGTGTATAATAAAAATCAATACTAAGAATAGTTAAATAATATTTAATTTGTAAAATATAATTAGGGTTAATACTTGCAACATAGGGTAAATATGGTCATTTATGCAATTTTTAATTTTTTTTAAATTGTAATTGGTGTAATCTAAGGGAAGGTTTTGAAATATAGATAAGAATGAAATTAATTTATACAGAGGCATTTAAAATTATTATTTTATAACATAAGTTCTATTTTGTAAATGACTATTACAATTTAAGTATAAATAAGTAAACAACAGAAGGGAAAAAAAAAGTAGAAAATATTTCGACTGAAATATATACGAAATTTCGATCGAAATTTTTAAAATTTTGTAAAAACCATGTGAGAAAATATTTATAAAAAAAATTAGTAGAAAATATTTTGATCGAAATATAAAAAATTTTGTAAAAACCAAAATACATGGTTTAGATGTTTCGAAACCTGTCGAGATTGCGAAATTTCGTTGAAATATACGAAATTTCGTCGAAATTTCAAACCTTGCTTTTACTGAATATGTTGAGAGGGTTTTGTTGCTCCTTCTTTGATCTGTGAATGATTGCAGGTATGGGATTGTTTGTTGATGTCTACTACTAGCAGAGATGTTTACTATAAAGCATTGTTTTTTTTTTTTTGGGAGGGTTATATTACGTACTCATGGTTCTCCTCTAGTTAAATTAAGCTTATAGAGCAGTATGTTACGATCCTCAACAACGTGTTATGTTGGCTTGCCTCTGTTAGTTTATGAATCGGCTAAAAAGAATTTTGTTACTTGAGGAAGTAATTTAGAAGCACTATTTTTGGAAGCCACCTTCGTAGCACAAATAGTAACCCTAGGTATGTAATGAAGCCTGGTAGATCTTTAGTACAAGATGAGCCCTTTAGGATTCTCTGCAAAGAAGAAATGAAGTATCCAAGGGAAGCTCGTATTATCTCAGGATATAAGATAATTAGAAGTGATATGCAAATTCCTTACCCAACAACATTTATGTAGAGAAGTATCTAAAGAGATTTGGTGAATAGAATTGTAAATCTGCTAATGGTGGCAAAAGCATTGAGCAGACTGATGAGAAAGCGGAAGGAGCTGTATTGGAAGGATTTGTTAACGTGATTAATTTTGAGCCGGAGCTCTGCTTCACAACGTTGAAGGGGAGCTCTGGTTTTTACACTTTGGGCGTGACAAGTTTGTAATTGTGGAAGAAGGTGCCATAAATAACCAAACTTTAATCAGGTCACTAATTAAAATTAAAAACTTCATTAAAGAAGTATAGTTTGTTTAGACTATGTAGGTTAATTGAAATTTTACAATTACATATAAAGATCAAACGTAATTTAATTGAAAATCTACTATTGTTTATAAAGATCATTTCTTGGAGTTTATCTCCGTATGGTGATGGCATGGTTGAAGGCTCACCATGAAACACCCTCTTTCCCAATAATCCAAAGTTAAGATCATAGTTGATGAGAACCCGATAATGATTGAACTGATGAGATGTTATTTTCTGCCAGCTTTTGTTGATCATGTGGCGGACTACGTCTGCCAATTGTTCACGTCCAAGCACACAACACAAACACCATCTACAACACCGCACAAAACACCATCTGCAACACTATACATCAACAATGACAACCCCCAGTTTTGTTTAGTTATGAATCTCCTAGAATTGTGTTTGTGCTAATTTAATTTATAAAGTATCCATAGTATAAATAAAGTCTATATAATATATTAATCTGTATAAGTTATATTTTAATCTATATTGTTGTGTACTGTGTTTATATGTTTTGTATAATAATCTAGATTTATAGTATAAAATTATAATGCATATGATGCATTGTTTAACTATATTATATTATTTATAATTATATATTTCTTCTATTGTCTGCATCTTTATTATATATATATATATTTATGTATTTGTATTATATTAATTATATATAATCTATACTATATTTATAAGTACTAGTAAAGGTGCACGTGCTTTGCACGTATTGATTTTTTTACTAACAAAATTAAATTTTTTATTTATTTATAATTAGAGGGATATAATTATAGAGAGAGGTGCAACAAGGACGGATAAACAGAGAGCTACTTAATTGCTTCAAAATTTAGTTATTTATTTTCTTCAATAGATGGTTTTATAGGCAAAGTCTTGTGTTCTTTTTCTTCAATGGATGCTACCTGATATTCTTCTTCTCACTCATGCACATGCATCACTCACCCGTGCACATCACTGCACACCCAGCTTGAAAAAAAATACACATGCCTGAATATATCATTTTATTTTATGGTTTGGAAGATAAATGAGCCACAATCATATGGTGTTCGAGTCATTGAAACATGTCAGCCATATTTGTATCGATGCTCTCACTCTCTTAGTTCCTCCCAACCCCACCCAAATAAATAAAGAGGTCTACATACATTAGGCTGTGTTTGCGTGATGTAGACCGATTCTGTTTCCCCCCATGCATAAAAGTTATACACTACATTCGCAGAAGGATCACCCAAGTGAAATTATGACATCTAAAATTTGCAAACCAAAAGATGCAAAAAAAAGATAGATGAATACACAACCAGACCCCAAATATACCAACATACCTGGCATTTTTCAACTTTGGTTGGTGGTAAGAAACGAGCAGTTTCATTACTCATTCTCATTTTTAAGAGGGAATACTTTATGATTAGGATTAGTTGAAATTA
Source organism: Tetracentron sinense (assembly GCA_015143295.1). Taxonomy (NCBI): domain Eukaryota; kingdom Viridiplantae; phylum Streptophyta; class Magnoliopsida; order Trochodendrales; family Trochodendraceae; genus Tetracentron; species Tetracentron sinense. The sequence continues at coordinate 30,385,924 of CM026566.1, forward strand.
ATTTATAAATATACTGAATAAATAAAAAACATGAATGATCCCAATATCCAACGATAAAGACAATTGAAGGGGCAACAATTAGAAGTATGAGACTTGTGTAATGAAAGCAATAAAGGCAGCTACACAGTTTCTATTTTCTAAGTACTGTACCAAAATAGTCACCTTCCATACTAAGATGTCTTTGCTTCTGAGATACTGAGCTCTCATGTCAATTGCGTTCATCCATGAGTCACAAACAAGCTGGACAGTTGGACCACCATACACGCTGATCAAGGTTTTGTAAGGTGGAGGTCCAAATCTTTCTATGTCGAGCCTGTATAAAGCCCCAAACAAGATAGTTCCATCATTTCCCTGTAATTGGATGATCTCTGGTGGCTGAAGTTGAAGAATTTTGAAACGGGGGATGGTGAATGGCTGCTCATATATAGGCATTATTAAGCTTCCATCACGTAAGGAACAGAGTAATACCCTAGGTGGAGTGTCTAGAGAGTCATGAACATCAACGAACCTCTGCATCTGATTATCAAGTACGACCACATGTCTTCCTTTGCCATGTGTTAATATACTACTTATTTGATAGCGAGTTCATAAATCTACCATCACATGCTCAATCTGATAAAAGATAAACTTAAAAATCTGAAGAGTTCTTAAAAAATTATTTAGACTCACCTGTATTAGTTTGAAGCAAGATCTTCAAGAACATAGACACCCTTCTATCACAACAAGCTTGCACATAAAATATAAAGACTAAAAGTTTACTGTTGATGATGATTCTTTCTTTGACTCAACTGTATCAATTTAAAGCAAGTTTGTCTCAAGAACTCCTCTATGAATTAATTGGATCAAAATCAAAAACTCAAAAATAATTTTCATTGGCAATGCTTAAACTAAGGCTAGTGGTTATATGCAAAAAGAGCTTCTTGAACTGCCTCAAACTCCCTTGTTATCTATCAGAGAACTCGATTATAAGATGCTAGCAAGCATGGCATGTATATAAGGGCAAGATCAATTGATAAACAATGAACCAGGTTTTATCAAGTTCTGACCTTATTTATAAGATTCAAAAGGGGGAGGATTCGATTTCGAGAACAAATTCGTTATGAAATTATCGAATGCAAAGAGGCATAATCCAAATAATTACAAAGAGAAGTGGATTCAATGCCCTATTATTGAGATTAATAAAGGAGGCTATCCAAATATATTTGAAGAAATCAGAACCAACGTGAAGTCAAATTCTTCAACCAAAAAAAAAAAAAAAATATCACCTTTCTTCCGAACTTGAAAGAGAGTTTAGGGTTCCGCTTCTGAATCAGTTGCGAAATGCCTTCGACGTTTCAGAATAAGAAGGAATTAGGCTGAAATTAGGAAACAAGACTCTTTAAAAGAGGGGGAAGTTCTTTGGAGGAAAGGGAGTTCTTGTGGAGAAGGAGTTCTTGTGGAGATGAGAGTCTTCTACGTGAGTTGGACTTGGAGTTGGAGAAGGAGTGCTCTACGTGAGCTATACTTCCTTTAAAAAGTCTTTTAATGTTTTTTTTTTTTTTTTTTGCACTTAGTAAACTTAGGTTATTCTAGAAGTTATTAATAAAATGAGGGTATTTATGTCAAAGTAAAGTTTAGCTTACTCCTTGTACTTTTTTTAGTAGAATGATTATTGTATAATCTATATTGATGCTATATAATCTACATATTGAATATAATATGCATTTATATTTACAATATATTATAATTTATATAAAAATTTATTTTTATATACATAATAATCTATGTATAACATACAACCATTTGGGAAAATAATCCACTCCTTACAGGGTAAGAGTGCTAACAGTTGTCCCCTTTTAACTCACTTTAATTGTGGTTAAGATTCACTAACCTTTAAGGTTAATTTTTTTTAACCTTATAGAAAACACCAAGGTTAAAAATAGTAACTTTAGTTAAATGAAGCTAACCACAATTAAAAGGCACATGTGTTAGTGTTTAGTGTGAGGAGCGAGTTTTTTTTTTTTGGAAGGTAAGCGGGGGTTAAGGCAAACCCCAAACCAGATAGATTAAAAAGAAAGAGGATTACAGGTGAAGGTACTTACACCCACTTTATCCTCAGCTAGAAACTTCAAAAGATCAGTTGGAAAGTCTAAAGGAAGAAAAACCAAATCACAAATGGATGTGCACATTTTTGCCAGATAATTAGTACCTCGATTTGTCTCGTTGAAACAGTGGATAATTTGACATGATCTGAAACTTGTCCATAGGCTATTTATGTCGAAGAGGAGCCTTTGAAATTTCCAAAGAGGATCAATAGCATGTTGAATCAAAGAAATGGCATAACGAGAATCCGAAGAGATCATTATAGAAGTCAAAGCAAGATTCTTAGCCATTTTCAAACCTCGCTTAACTGCAAACAACTCGAGGGTCAGAATATCCGTTTCCTCGTTCCTTCTTGCAAAGGCAGCAATAGCAATCCCATGATGATCGCAGATGACACCACCATAGCCGGAACCGTCAACTCAGATTGAACCTTGGTGTTAATAAGCCACTGACCCACCGGAGGGGGTTCCCACTTCACCCAAATCTCTTCCTTGGAGTGTGTTCGGTTGAGGGGTAAAGGGTGAGAGAAAGTAAAGTAAAGTAAAGTGAAAGAATTGTATAAATTCTCTTGTGTGTTTGGTTTGAGAGAAAAGTTTAGGGGAAAATATAAAATTTTCCAAAATTACCCTTTGCTCTCTTTAGGAATAGGGTTCAACAAAATGGTAGATTTGGAATTGGAAGTTTTTACTTTACTTTCTTTCACAATTCCAGCTTTTTGGTAGAATAAGGTTTGGGTGAAAGTGAGAGAAAGTTATACACTATTGAGAAAGTTCAAGTTTTACTTTACCTCAAAATTCCTCAAACCGAACAGGGTGAAACTCTCACTTTCACCCACTTTCCTTCACATTCCCCTCAACCGAACACACCCTTGATGAAAAAGGAAGCTGGAATATGCCAACCCCTGAAGAATTTCCTAGTATTAGCAAAGTCTTCAATTTTAACAGGCTCAAAGGAGAACTTATCGCGAACATCACGAAGAATCAAATTAATAATAGCACTTTGGGGACTGAAGATACTACTGAAGATACGAGAGTTTTTCTCCTGCCAAATGTGGTATATGACAACATTCAAAGCCACCTTTTTAATAGAGGTGATCTGATCCCCGCCTTTGAACGATAGAAGAGCCCAACTCATCTTCTCATCCCAACTTCTTATCACATGATTATGGTATCTACACACTTTGAGAATGGTGCTCCAGATCGTCTTGGTAAAATCACAACCAAAGAATAAGTGTTCTCTATTCTTAGGAGATTGCCAACAAAACGCGCATTTAGAACCTATATATATGTATAATAATTTATATTTATATGTACATATAATTTGTATACTTAATTTTGATTACAAAAAGAAAAAATAAAAATAATTATAACACCTAGACTGACTAAAACTCTTATTAAATTCTTATGGTACATTAGCGGTTACCTTAGGTCTGATCATGTGTGTGGTTTTAGTGTTTCCTTACCTATACCAGAAAAAGACAAATCCACTTATGGTTTACTGTCCCCTTATAGTCCCACATCGGCTGGGTACTTAGACTTCGCAAAGGTGTACAAGGGTCCACAACTCCTCCATTAGTCAGGCTTTTCTGAAGTGTTACTGGGGTGGAGCCACATGGTGCCTAGAGGGGGTTGAAGTAGGGCTGCCAATGAGCTGAGCCAGCTCGACTCGTTTCAGCTTGAGCAGGATTAAAAAGCTCATCGAGCCGAGCTGAGCTGAGCTGAGCTCGAGTAAGAAGTAGCTCAGCTCAGCTCGGCTCGACTAATTCAATGAATACCCATGTACAGTTATACCCGTGCCAATATTGATTTTACATTAAAAAGTATAAGAAAATGGAATAAGTTTTTTAAATTAAGAACATGAAATGTTCATCAGGTTAGTGAAAGCACTATTTTATCTTCTCCTTTTCTTTATACCCCACCATTTAATCCTTTAATTCTTAGAATATCATCCCCACTATACTATATTTTTTTAAAATTAGAGCTTAACAAGCCGGCTCGAGCTCGATGATTTGTGAACGAGCTGAGCCCGAGTTGACCTTTTCGAGCTCGAGCTGAGCCGAGCCGAGCCGAGCCTGAGCAATATCAAAAATCCAATGAGCCGAGCTTGAGCAATGTACAGCTCGGCTTGTTGACACCCCTACTAAGTGAAGCCCCCCATGAAAGATTGAAAAAAAAAAATAAAAAAATCCAATAGTGTTAATTATGGCATAGCTTGGGAGAAGGGCGGATTCGAGAGGACGTGGAGCTCTTGCCCGGGCCTCCTAAACTTCAAAGAAAAAATATATTCTTTACCGACGGACACAAACAGATGTGATGACCCATGAACTTGGCCCTAAAAAAAAAATCTGGGGCTACGCCCCTTGAACCCCCATTGTTAGCCCCCTTGCAAGAGAATCCTAGCTACACCCCTGGCAGTTACATTAGGTCTGATCGTGTGTGTTTTTAGTATTCCCTTACCTATACCAATAAAATAAGGGAAATGAAAAATGGAACCACGCCCCCTATTTTCCAGCCATCAACTGTGGTTAGGATTCACTCACCCTCTAGGGTAAGCCATTTCACCATGGTTTAAAAAAAAAAACAAAAACGTAAAATTGTTAATTTTAATATACTTAAGCTTAATCATGATTAAATAGGTGTTAAAAGGGACACGGGGACACTGTGGTCAGTTTAGAAGAAGATCCGAGGCTCCTCTTTTCTCCGGATTCAAAAAATAACTCATATATATTAAAAGTGTTTGTTATCATAAATATAGGTATGTGTATAATCTATATTATGTTAAATAATTTTATAGCACCAAAAAAGAAGTAAAAAATCATAATATTGAAAATGTTGACTATTTTGATGTTAATCTGCCGTTAAAGAAAAAAAAACATAAAGAAATAAGATAGGATACACAAAAATATTAAAATCTAGACATTTTATTAGATTAATTTGGTTTTGGTGAACAATATTTAAATTTAGTTTTCATATCATTTATTTGATTTTTATTAATTTATTCTTTTGTGTTATTTAGTATTAGTTGCTCGGTTCAATACGCTTACTTTAAAAAAAAAAAAAATGTTATCACTTTAAGTGATCGTCATATCAATCCTGAAATTAATGCTTTTTTTTTAGGTATAGATGTTCTTAATAATGACGCTCATATTCATTTTATTCTTAGAATATTCTTAAAACCTTATATAGGTGAAGATGAAGTACCTAAAACATGTATACTTCATTGTCTACTAAAATTAATTGTTGAAAAATTATATATATATATTAGTAACAGTGCACGTGAATTTTTTCATTATTATAATATGTATAATTTTTAATATATTTTCATTAGATGTCACGTTACTCTCTTTATATTAAATAATTTTTTAAATATAATATTGTATTTTATGCAAGTATAATTGAGTTTTTAAATTTAATATTTAAAAATATTATTTACTGGTTGCACTTATAAATGTATTAAAAGCTAGGAATCATGAGTAATAATCTTCTATTAATAAAAAAATAATAATATTAGAATTAAATATTTTAACATTATAATTATTTTCCGTGGTTAGAATAATGGTGCTTTTGAATTCAAATTAAATAAGAGAGAGAGTTCTTATCCATAAAAACAGCAAAATAGAAATTTAATGTGTAATAGTGGATCTCATAGGTCCCACTTTCGATTAATACGACTCTCTACTAATAGAGAGTCATTTTCCATGAAACTAACAAAATAGAAGTTGATAAGCTTACTTATCTTAACATAAAAACATAAAAACTACATATACGCATAGGTGTTGTAACAATGAGAATTCATGGTTTTCTTCTTTTCTTGGTTATTCCCCGGGTGTTAATTCGGAATTTCTACGGTCCTTCTCATGGGTGTGGATATAATAGAAGATACTAATCATGGTTGTCTTCCTTAAAATATAGTAAGAGTCTTAAACCAACTCTCCTTTAGGATTCTTCTCTAATATGGTAGAGTCCTAAACCAACTATATTTTAATAATCGATCCTACATAATATTAAATAATGACTTAATTAAAGTTTGGTTATATGTATTAAATAAATTAAGTTAAAGATATTTCCGTCCAAATAAAGTTTTTTGCATATTCCTTATACTTTTATTAGTAGAATGATATATGTAATTTCTCATAATTATCAAGTGACAAAAATACCCTATTCCTACTTGGCCACCAAAATGTCCACCTCTATCAGGCGCCTCAGTGCTTTGCAGTCTTACACATCTCTTTCGTAGATTACGTTTATCTTAGAACACAGGGCTGAATCAAACTCGGGCCAAATACTCGGCCTGGTCCGACCCTATCTTGACTGAATATAGGCAGGCCTAAGTATGTGAGTCCCGTTTAGAGCTGAACCGGAAAATATAAAGCCTGGCCTGGCACATTGACAGTACTCTGGTACGTAACGATATCGTGCACCTCTTTGTTGATAGGGCTGTCAAAAAAGCCCACGTAGAAGGGTACCCGGCCCTGTCTTGCCCTCCAAAGCCCTTTGAAGCCCTGCCCTTCCCAGCCCTTGGGCCGGGCATGGCTCAAAATCCGGAAGCCCTGCTTTTACAGGGCTGGGCCAGGGCTCACCCTGGCCCTGTCCTTTAAAGCCCTGCCCTTCTCCTTAGTTGCTACACGGTAGCTAAGGTCTATAAATCATAAAAGTATATAATATATACTTATATATTATATTTATGAAATTACTCATTTCACCAATTCAAACGGTTTAATAGTAGGGTTAAATGAGTAATTTCACATGACCATCGTTATAAAACCCCTCAAGGCCTCGACAATCGTTACGAATCCTAACCCTAATCTCGTATGCGAAATCGTATTCTCGCCTCTTCCTACTTAGAAGATTTTGATATATAAATTTGTTGTAAATAGTTTTATTTTGTTTTATTCTATCGTGTATGCTTGTCGTTGACAAGAGAAAAAAATTAACTTTGTCATTGCTCTTTTTGTTGCAATGTCGGTCCCAAACCCGGATAAAAGAGGAGAGTATCCATTTCTATGTCAAGTTGATCGTCGGTGTAGAAAAAAATTCTCATCATCTCAAATCACAAAAAAAATCCCGCTCTTTCTTCCTGCCCTTTGGCCCTGCCCTGGCCCTTGAGGGCAGAGCTAGGGCCCAATCAATCCCGACCCTTGAAGGGTTAGGACTGGGCTAGGGCCCTACTCTTATAGGGAAGGGTAGGGCTAGGGTTGATCCCGGCCCTGCCCTGGCCCTCCCATTTGACAACCCTATTTGTTGATTAAATATGTGTCATAGTCGGTGATATTAGCTTCTTTTTTTAATTTTTAATTTTTAGTCATTATTTACATACGTTAATACGGTCAGTACGATCAGAAGTTAGATGGGGGCGTCATACACCAAGGGGATTAGATCACCTCCCCATAGGTCACACCCCAACGAGATGGGGGCGTCATACACCAAGCGGATTAGATCACCTCCCCATAGGTCACAACCCAACGAGATCGAATCACAACCAATTGTGATTGGATTTAGAGAGAGTTCAATTGCACCCCACAAGTCGCAATGTGTCCCTGTTAATCCCGGTTAACCGTTTACTAACCCTTAAGGTTCAATAATCTAACTTTGATTTTTAGAAAAAATCTATAGAAAAACTTTTAACTCTAGTTAAGAATTTGTACCTCTTCGGGTTAATATTTTTTTTTTCTAGAAACTAAGGTTAGATTGTTGAATCTTAAAGGTTTGTGAATCTTAACCATGGTTAACCGAGGTTAATAGAGAAACAGGGTGACTTGTGGGTAGAATTGGACTCTCCCTGAATTCAATCGCAAGAGGCGGGGGGGGGGGGGGGGGTGTAGTAAGACAAGCTGACATAAGAGAGATGTCAGGTAACGTGGATCCCACTACTATCACGCGCTGCTCCGATCGTAGCCGACGCGCAGAGGCCCAAGTCCTCGGACAGGAAGTCAGTTGCGGGTCCCACTGTTTACACCTGCAGTTGTAGTCGAAGCACACGCGCAGTGTCGTCCCAAGACCTGAAATCCTTCTAGGCTTCTTCCATTCTCCACGTGGTTTCAGAGTCGCGCCGTATGCGGACATAGACACTCGCTTGAAGAGCGTGGACTATGTTGCGCCGATTTATTAATTATGTACTATGTTGCGCTGCTTTATCAAATACGCTACCGTGTAGACTCAGTGGTTTTTCTGCACCTGTCAAACATTATCGCAACTTTTTTTGGTAAAACACAAAAAAAAAAAATAAAAAAATAAAATAAATGAATTATAACATTATTCCAACTTTACGCGAGAAATAGGGCACTTCTTCCTTTTTATCCTAACAGAGATTTAAATATTATAACAAAAGATATTTTAATTAATGAATTTAAATGAACTCATTACTGAGTTTACTCAAAAAAAAATAAAATAAAAAATGAACTCATTACTTGCGGTTTTCATCAACCGTGGTTAAGATTTACTCACTCTTAAGTCAAGTAATCCAACCTTAATTTAAGTAATCCAAAAAAAAGTTAAGTAATCCAACCTTATTTGAAAAAAAAAAAACAAAAATATTTAATTTAATTCATTTAAGTTGAATTAGGATTAAAGAGGTGTTAAAAGAAAAGAAGGACGATAAGTTAAGCAATAGACCCCAGGGTCCACTAATCACTGTCTTCTCACATTAGGGAGGACTTACGAACAGTGAAACAGTTGGATAGCCTCCAATTAATTAGCCTATCAATTAATATAATTAAATAATATTTATAAAATAAGAAAAAAGAAATAAAGAAATGTTCTTCTCGGTCAAGTGTGACTTTCCAACTACACTTACAAAAACGTACCTCATTCAGTCGGTATATGAGTCCGAATTAACTCAGACGATAGTCAATAGTTTTTATTTTATTTTTATAATTATATATAGCTTTATAATTATATATAGCATACACAACTCACACACAAGCCTAAAATAAAAAAAGAGAGGACTGTATGGAATCTTAAAGGATACACGAATAAAGTCCTGCTTTTTTTTGATAATTATATATAGAGTACAAAACACACGTAACTCACACACACCCTGATGCATAGTCCATAGGTTAATAGACTTTAAAAAAGCAGAATTTATCCTAGAACGCGTAGATAAATTCTTTATTAAGAGCAATTCGGTTTTCAAAGACCAAAACTTTCAATCCCTCGGCCATCTTTTCCAAAGCAATCTATATTATATTTTTTTTTCTACCTACTAGACCATTACATAAAAATAAAGTTTTTGCGAGGAAAATGCTAAGTACTTTCCGGAAGAAATCCGAAGTCAACATGCAAATGCTGAGAAAGTCTTCTCAACGTGTAGGAAGTTCTAAGAACATTACAATTTTTTTTTTTAGTCGAATATGGTTAGGCTGCAATCCTGATTAAGGTTGTTAGAGTGGTGAGTGAATTAGGGAAAAGAGTGCACAACTTAAAAGCGGGCTAAATATAGTGAGACTATCAACCATCACACCATCACTCGAAAAATGGACTCGAAAAATGGAAACGGGCTAAACACAAGGACGGAGCCAGGATTCTTGTGCGGGGGCTAACAATGTGGGATTATGAATTTTTTAAATTAAGAGAGCGTGTTTAGCATTCCTCAATGTGCGGTCATGTTGTATATGTTGGAAAAATTGATCTAATAAGGGATTTATAATATGTTGGTGAATGCGAATTGACCCGGCAAAGAAACTTGGAGTGCGACCAGTTTGACCCGGAATTTTTTGACCTGAATTATTAACCTGAATGGATATGGGTTTTGGGCTTAGGTGTTCGTTGGTGTTTCAATAACTGCATTTTCTATCTGTTTTTGTGTCTCTTCGGGAAAGTTACATCTGCTCGAACAGACACAAGGGAATCTATGTAATAGACTCCCATTCATTCATTCTGATAATCAGTTTTTCTTTCTTGAATAATTATTGCATATCTCTCTCTGTGTGTCTCTCTTCTTATCATTGATATTCGAGTACAAACAGTGGTCGAGTTCGTTGAATTTTGAAGATTGGAGTACTACTTCTTCTTAACTGTAATCTGTTCTATCTTGGGAGACGATTACTCATCAACTTTGAGTACCAGGAGGGAGTAAATTCGTCTTAAGGAAACTGTGATACACAGGGCTCGGATTTTCCATTCATTTTCATTATTTTGCTGTTCTGCAAATTCCGTGAGTTCTTTATTGTTTTAGTTTCTTTAATACTTTCATTAATTATATTCTGAATAATTTAAAACAACAGTATACAATTCGCATTTTCCCCACTCGGTGGGTACATGTACCTACAACATTGGCAATTGGGTTAAAAAAAAACCCAAACCCAAACCCAAACCCAAACCCGAACCAATCAACCCTAACATGTTTACATTTAAAATAAGTAACACTTAATTTTTTATATTTCAAATTAATAGCATATAAATTTATAATTAATAATCAATCTCTATTACATTGAGATTTCATGACCCATTGAAAAGTGGGTGAATTTATAGGTCGGTTTAGAAATTGTTTTTTTTGAGGGCCCAACAGGGGTAGATATCATTTACCTACGTTAGTAGAGTCAACCGGTTAGTAGTTAGCTCGGGCATTGAGGCTCTTACAACCCTTAACCCTAGGGTATTAGATCTCCAGACCTCCACCCTTGAAAGGCTACACCCCTACCACTCACGCAAGAGGCAGGGGTGTTCGGTTTAGAAATTGTTACTTAATTCGTTTTTGACTTGATTTGACAGTCATTATACATGAATTTATCCCATACATATATCCTACATCACCATTAACTTTGGGAAAATAGTTAACTACCTAAGGTTCCCATTTTATAATGGAATGACCGGTCGTCATTGGTCCTAGCCCCAATTTTAAATACTTACCTATTATGGTTAAGATTCATTCATCCTTAGAGTTAAATAATTAAAAAAAAAATAATAATCAAAATCTTACTTTTAATTTAATTAAGCTTACACCCCTTCTCTTGTGTCAGTAGTGGGGTGTGACGTTTCTGTTGAGGGAGGTCTGAGATCCAATCCCCCGGGTATGAGTTGGAAAAAAAAAACCTATTTAAAAAATGTGTTAAGAGGGACACGGGATAAGATATGAAGCAAACCCATGGGTCTGCTGAGCACTGCTCGACTTTGCGATCAAAATAGAAGCACGTGGATGATCCTCTCGAGTCTCCACTGCCGTCGAATCCTGGTTGCGGATTTTTCTATTAAAAAATTTTGATTCAGAGAAAAGTAATCGATTAATTAATAAATAAAGAAACGGACGAAAAACAGGCCGGTAAGCCGGCTCTGATTGTATTATAACAGCTTAATAGTTAATATTATATAAACAATATCATTTTAGTTTATTGTTAAATTAAACGGCGGCTAAGGAACAAAAGGTGTTGCAGTGCAACTTGCACTCTAGTTGTGATTGTGGGCTGCAAGACCGATTACAAGAAAAAACGATTCTCCGATTTCTCGCAAGCTTTCGTATGGTATACTGAACATAGGTTACAGGACCAGATGAAATAATTTATATTTTATACTTTTTTGGTTTAAGATATACGGCTAAGCGGTCCGGTTATTCTGTGGGTTAATATGTGGTAGTGTCTGTTGCAGGTGGTGTTTTGTTAGACTAGAAAAATACTTCAAGGGGAGTTATTTTACCGAAAATATATAACTTCTTAAGAAGTTTGAGGAAGTTACTTTATACATCTGAAAAATGACTTTTAAGAATCTAAAAGTTAAGTTTGTGTTTGGTTTGCACTTACAAGAAATAACTTTAAATTTTTTTTTTGTATGATATAAAATTAATATATTAATATATGATTATTTTCAAATATTAGCTCTTGTAGAATTTGCGATGCTCATAGATAAAAACATGTTTTATACCAGTGCATACATTAATAGGTAATATACAAATTACTACATCCAATATTCATGATTTAAAACATTCATATTTAAGTGGTAATTTCCTGATAAGTATCATCCAATCAATTGATTATTTCTTGTATTTTATGTAACCCATCATCAAAATTTCATTACAAATACCAAATATAGCATTGAAATCTAACAAATAAGAAGGGGTATACTTGATGCCTACTGACAATGATAAATCTTATGTATGATAAATCTTATGTGGCATTGCAGCTCCTACCCTCGAACACTAACCAATTGAGTTACTAACTATTCTATTTGACAAAGTTGAACAAAGAAAGATGAGAAATTGAAAATGGACTGCAGTTAGCTTAGAAGCTGCCCCGTGATCTCATAGGCCCATGTCCCATTTTACAAGCTATCAACTATAGAGGCATGCATTCTGTCCAACTCATTAAAAATGTTAAAAACACAGTTTCTTAAAAAAAAAAAAAAGATCCATTAACTTGCTTTTGGATGGAATGGTAGAGGAAGAGAGCGATCAAGTGATTGAGAGGAATACTAGCATTACTCCACTCTAATTAAAGAGTGTTTCAGTCATTATAATTTGGAGAAGTAGTTATGGAAGGTGAGAGTAGGGCTAACAATCCTCATAGATTGGTTGGTCCAAATGTTCACAAATCACCGTCAATTTCGCATGGAAGTCGATATACTTCCTGCGGAAGTTGATATATGGATTTCCTTGGAAAGCAACAATATCCTGCTTTCCGAGGAAGTCAATATTCCGACTTCTTTTGACTTCTATTTTTTCGGGAAGTCATAATTACATTGGCAAACCAAATACTATAAAACTCGACTTTTGACTTCCTAAAACCCAAAAATTGTAGAAGTCAATGGGGAAGTCTATCCAAACGCCACCGTAGGGGAGGTTAAGGAATGGATAGATATCTCAACAATCACTTTCTGGGACTTGATCCCGGACTAAACATGTGGTGTAATACTCAGTCACTTAAACCACCACCGGGGGCTTAGAATTCATTAGGGGAGTATACGAGCCAAGCTGAATAGAGCTTGACTTGAATAAGCTTGATCGAACTCGAGTTTCATTTGAGCTCAGATTTTATTCAAGCCAAACAAGCTCACCTTGGTTCAAAATTGATTCATGGAATTATTTGTTTTAATTTTAATAAAAATATATATTAATAAATTATAATACAATACATAAAACTAATACATTCATATATTGAATTAAGATTTGAGTGTGGTCCTTCATTGAAAGAGTAGAGAGTTAAGATCAAAGTCTATGCTTTTAACTTTTTAAATGTTATTGTTATTATTATATTTTAAATTTATTTATTATAATTTAAAATTGTAAGGACCTATAATAAAGAAAGTTAAATTTTTTATTTTGTATTAATTTAGATGATACCACAAAAAATATTAAATAATAGAAAGGTTGGTGGAGGCTATGATGTTTTTTTTTACCGCAATGAGAAAATCAATCCGATATTTTATTGAGAAATCAAAGACTCCAAAAATTCAAAAAAAATTCTCATTATGAATTGAATGCACCCATATATGCACGCATGCATTAATGCATTCAGCGGTAAGAAATAAAAAATAATACGGTTTAAATACAAGGAGGAGCCTTGTTTCAATGTGTTGAGCAGAGCTCTCTTTTTACATTATCATAATGACAATTTTGTACATGTGTTGCAAATTAACCCTTATCACTTTCAATAATTATAATCGTGTCATGACCTTAATGTAAAAAGGAGAGCTTCGCTTCACGTGACATACCTTAGTGTAAAAAGGAGAGCTCCACTTTCCACGCTCTGGCTGAAAATTAATGGCAAAATAAAAAATTAATAATAATAAAAAACCGCCACAAAAATAATAAAATAAAATAAATCCGCTGTAGGAGTTAACGAAGACCGTCTCCTTCCCTATAAATACCCCCCAAACCCTCCTGTCCTCCCCACACTCCTCCCAAAACCACTTCAACCACCGTCCGTACCAAAAACCACCGACAAATGGCGGTAGAAACGCTCCGTTTGCGCAAGGAGAGCTTCTCTTGCAGCGGGAAGGAGCCAGTAACGGTGGTAGAGCCAGTAAAAGAGGCGCATTTTAGAGGCGTACGTAAGCGTCCATGGGGACGATTTGCAGCTGAGATTCGAGATCCATGGAAGAAAACAAGAAAATGGCTCGGAACCTTTGATACAGCCGAAGAAGCTGCAAGGGCTTACGACGACGCGGCGAGGAATCTCCGGGGACCGAAAGCGAAGACGAACTTCGGCGACGGAGGAATCGCCAGATCTCCTGCGGTTCCTTCTGCAGCGATCAAGCAGTGGCAGACGGTCTACGTAGCTGCTGATGCCCGGAATATGTTGTCTCTTGCCGGATCTCCGGTGGATTTTCCGGTGGGTTCGGATTTTTCCGGGTATAAGTTTGAGGCTATAAGAAAGGAGGCGAAGAAGCCGTTGTCGTTCGATCTCAATCTTCCACCTCCGCTCTTCTGATCGACGGTCGTGACGAAGTTATCGTCGGAAATTTCGGCGGTTTTTTTGGCCTTTTTAATCGCTTTTCGACTTTTTGCCCTTTCGGTTAGATTTATTTCCTGTTATGTACAGTTAGAGAAAAAAAAAATTAACTAGTGGCAGTTTTTACGTGCTAGTTTTTATCTTAATGTTAAAGAGAATAACTTTGTTTATTTGTCAAAAACATGGGTAGTTTGGTCATTTTAAGCACAGCTTGGACATGGGATTGGATTTGGTCTTGCACTCCGAAGACCAAAACCGTCTTATCTTTGTCTTGCATCTGTGCCATGTGGTTATAAAAAAGAAAAAAGATATCAATCGGAAAGAAGTTAAAACAAAGAGAGGAGAAAAGTGAAATGACTTCACACCAAAAAAAAAAAAACAGATAAGACTGTTTTGCAAGGCCAAATCAAATCCTTTGGTTATGGACTCGTTTGACGACACGGCAAATCAATTAAGACACGTAGATTTGAACACGTGTCTATATTGACTGAAATAAAGAAAGCAAGCTAACTTATATTTCTGTAATAATTATAATTATTCTAGTAAGAGGAGTCCTAGCATTAAGTCAAGTTCACTGCAACTGGGGTTCTCGAAAGCAAATTATATTTAGGGAATAACTATGAAGAGGTCAATCGGACCAATTTCAAAATTTTTTTTCTTATAACAGTGGTAGTTTAGTAATTACAAATAAAAAAAGTATTGTTTTTATTAGTCTTTCTGTAATGTCAAATCATGATTTGAAAATCCAAAAATTCGACTTTGAAAGTTTTTTGGGTCGAGTAATTTGGGTAATTCGGAAAAAAAAATTGACTCAGTCCAACTCAAAATATATATGCAATAATTTTAAAAATCTGGATTAAAAAAACTCAAAGATACTAATTTTGCAACCTGGAACATAAAAAGCTAGATTTAACATAACCAAAAAAAAAGTTATCTTTGTAGATAAAAAAAAGCTAGGTTTAAAGCTCAAATAAAATTTTAGGACCCTTACACTCAATTTATTGTCATATTTAATTTGATGTGCCAAAAAGGAACTCCAAAAACGATTCAGAATAAGTGATATGAGAGTTGAATATTTATTAGCTCAAGTTGGCTTGGGTTAGCTCAATTAGTATTGATAAGCATATGCATTTAATGATTAACAGGTGCAAATCAATGCATGATCTATTATAATGTGTAACCTTTTTAAGCCATTTATGAAGATCATTTTAATTTACCAAGTGAACCGGTGAACCCGTATATTTTTAGTTGTTTGAATGATTCAAATATATACTTTCTTTTACCATGTTTTCTTTGGTTGAAATACAAATAACACACCTACTTGTATTCATTTGATTTTTTGTATTCATTTTTTTAAAAACATGGTAAAAATATGTTGCTCGCTGGGAGGTCCATAAGTTCAATTACCAAAGGGGAATTTCCCAGTCAAATTGTAGATATTTGGATCCTCCCCGTGAGTAAACGTCGAAGCCCCCTCATCCTACAAACACCAACTAGCCACAACTAAATGATATAAGGCCTAAAAAAAACAAAAGAAGAAGTATACATGTAAACACCCACTAAATTTTTTTTTCCCGATGCTCTACTCTCTGGTTAGTGGTGTTGGTATGTATTATTAGATGCGCGGATATGTTCGTTTGGCGAGACAGTGAGTGAAAGAAAAAAAAGAAAATAGCTATGTTTGATTGCCGTGAAAATAAGTAAAAATAAGGAATAGAAAAGAAAATTTTAAATTTTTAATACAATTCTTAGTTGTATTTTGTCAAAAAAATATTTTCCCATGTTTTCACTTTTTTTCCAGCAACCAAACATAAGGTAAATGAAAAGAAAAGAAATTAAAATTTTCTTCCAAAATAATAATGCAAAAGATAGATGAAATTTTTGAAAAAAAGTTGGTCACTATTGAGAAAGTGCAAGAAAATGAAAGTATGCTTCTTTCACACCGAACACAAGAAAAGTACAAGAAAACTTCATTTTCTTTACTTTCTCGCCTAACGAGTCGACGCTAGAAGCTGAACCTACATGTGGGTATCAAAACTTAAAAGCTGAACCATCTCAATAAGAATATACACACCATCACTATCATAGTAGGCATGTGTCTTCTTTTATGAGGTTTGCTAGCCTATTCTCAAATAACCCATACTCTAAGCTAAAAACCAACACATGTTAAAACAAGGACAGGTAAGGCTGTAAACGGAGCAGATTCAGAGTGGATATTGGTATATCCGAATTCGTATCCGATTATATCCGGATATCCGAAACCGAATAAATATCCGGTGGATAGTGAAATATGATAACTGTATCCAACTCCGATTAAAATATGTTTTTCTTTTTTAATTTAAAATGTATTACCATTTTTTTTTAAAATTAAGGTAACAAAAAATTTCCTGTTCCTTTGTCTTTAGAAATAAAAAATAAAAGGAGTGTTCTGCCTCCATCACAACCACCACAACACCATCATTTGTTTATGGTTTTTCATTGTACACCCTTAAGTAAACTAATAGGGGATACTTTTAATTGTTTATGTCTCACTATTTTTTTTTACTTCGAATTCTGTCGGGTTATAAATAGACTCAAATGGAGAGCGGTTATAACCTATTGATTACGCATGTCAATTTTCCTTCCATGTTTGTCTAACGGAAGTGACAGGTGTAATCACCAGGTTATAGTTGGTCTCCTTTAGTTCGGTTATAACCCAAGAGAATTTCAAGACTTTTTTTTTTTTTATCATGTAATGTAGTTTGGACCAAACATATTGTTTTATGTTTTTCATTTATTTAAAACAAGTGTCAATTAATAATGTCTAATGTGTTTCTTGCTTTAAAAAAAGTTGAAAACAGACTGTTGTTTTTATTAAAAAAAAGAAAATTAATCCAAACGGCCGTTTAAATTCTTCTATATGGCTAGCACAATAGTCAGTAAATTCGCTAATAATTCGTGAATTAAATTTGTAGTTTGATTATCGTTTACATTAGACATCTAATGCAGTGATTTGGATGTATACGCAATTTTTGAATGCAAAACGAATGATTCGTAGCTGATTCGCGAATAAAGAAGGTTTTATTACAGAAATCCACACACGCATGCTTTCCTTTTTTCTCTCGCAAGCTCTTTTCTGCCTCTTTCTCTGAAGTCATTCTCATGATAGCTCATTTCCATCATCGGATTAATGTCACGCTGGAGTTAGTCTCTCTCTCTAACCAATTTCTCT
This sequence comes from Tetracentron sinense, assembly GCA_015143295.1. Classification (NCBI taxonomy): domain Eukaryota; kingdom Viridiplantae; phylum Streptophyta; class Magnoliopsida; order Trochodendrales; family Trochodendraceae; genus Tetracentron; species Tetracentron sinense. The sequence goes on from CM026566.1 coordinate 30,403,593, forward strand.
CAGATCTTTCTCTCCATCGCTCTTGATTCAATTATTTGTGTTGAAACATAAGATTGATCTGGGTTTGGATGCAGGGGCAAAGCCTTGAACGCGATGGTTCATAAAAAAAAAATTGTAGTAATTGTCGATAGATTTGTGATAAATTATTAAGTTGGTACAAAATAATCTGAATCTAAGGATGATGACCTTATTTTTGTTTTAGGACTTAGTTTTTGGATATTTCGTTCATATATTTCGTACATATCTTTAGGTTATTGTTACTCCTTGTTTACACCCTTGCCCTATGGCTATTTTCAGGCAAATAATTGAATAATATGCTATAGAAGATATATTTTGTTTTAAAAAGTTTAAGGAATGTTGCCCATTTGCTTCGTGGCTATACCTATTAAATAGTTGAATAATATAATATAATTGTTTAACTCTGGTTAACAATTTTAAATCTTAGAGTTAATATTTATAATAATAATTTTTTAAAAGTAATGTTATATTATTGAACCCGTAGGGTTAGTGAAGCTTAATCCCAATCAAGGTTTTTCATTTTGAAATTTTCGACGATTTCGGCTAGCCAACCCGAACTGAAATCTTGAAAAATTGCGGGATTTTGACGAAATTTCGAAATCCGAAATATTAATATTTTATTAATTATTTATATGTTAAAAAATAATATTTTATTAAAATTTTATATATTTATATAAATATTATTAATTTATCTTTAAAATTAATATATAATTTCATGAAATTCAGTAAAAAGTTTGAAATATTTTGGAATTTTAATAAAAAAACAATAAAAAAACTATTTTAAAATAAAAAATTCAGATTTCGACTAAAATTCCGAAATCTTTGAAATCCAAAATTTCACCCGAAATTTCCAAAATTTTGGTTGAAATCTGATTTTCGAAATAAACCTAGTTTTGATATCGTTGGGGTTGTCCGAAACCGAAATTTTGTGAAATTTCAAACCTTGATCCCAATTAATAGAGGTCAGAAGGGCCATGTGTTGTGCGAGCCAAGTTCATGTCCCCATTCTCAAGGTGAGATCGGATCATAGCCAATTGCGATTTGACTCGGGAACAATTTAATCGCACCCACAAGTCAACACGTGTCCTTTTAACCCCTATTAACCATGATTAAGATTCACTAACCCTTAAGGTTCATCAAGATGTTTTATAGAAAAATTTAAACCTTAGGGTTAAAATTTCTTAACCCTAAGGTTAATTTTTTTAATTTCTTATTTAAAAAACCAAGGTTCGAATGTTGAACCCTAAGGGTTAATGAATATTAACTGTGATTAATGGGGGTTAAAAGAGACACGTGTTGACCTATGGGTGTGATTGAACTCTCCCTGAGTTCAATTGCGATTAGTTGTGATTCGCTCCCTCTCATGACTATCCATGCTTAAAAAAAAGAGATAAAAAAAAATAAAAAACGTTTTTTCAAGGTTGAGTGGGGGCACGTGCCCCCACCAGGCTCCGCCCCTTTGTCGGTACTTATGATGCTCCCAAAATAGGCCTTGTTGGTAGCTCTCCTGCTTCGTTTGTGGGTAAGTTGGTTGGTAAATTTGGTCTACAATGTGGGCATTTTGCTGGATTCGATCCTCTATACGACCAATGCTAAGTGCACAAACAAGCCGATCCTCCTCCACCTTCTACTAATTATCACCCATTTCAATTTTGTGATTCCTTACTTATATGAAATGGTAGATCTTAACTTTTAGATTTCTTTATCAATCAAAATAAAATAAAGAAAAGAAAAATAGTTACGGACTCACAGCGTGACTATATGTACAATATGTATTTTTGGACAATTTTTTTAATCCTGGGCCTCTTGGCCCAAATTAATACTTGAATCATTCACGCACTGCATCAAAAAAATAAAAATAAAAATAAAAATAATTCACCCACCCTATTTTTAACGTCTTATATTTATTTTGTCAAAATTTTAAATGAATTATTGAATTATTATTTTAAATTATTTATGAATAATTTCCGTGCAAAATTTTTGTCACGTATCGTATTTTTAAGAGCAGTGATAGGCGTACCCATGAAATCCATAAGGAAATCTAAGGCTGGACCTCATTGGTCCAACACCCCATCTTAAATACTCACTACCATTGGTGAGTATTTAAGAGTGGTTGTTGGACCAATGAGGTTCAGCCTTAGGTTTTTAAATGGATTTCATGGGTATGTTAACTATTTCCCTATTTTTAACATCTTAAGATTCATTCATCTAACCTTGATTTTTAGGAATATTTTTAATTATAATTTAAGTTAATTTAATTTAACCATGATTAAAGGGGTTAAAAGGACACACGAACACTGCGGTCAGTTAGGAGGGGGACAGTTGGACAGGTCCCCTTCTCAGGGCTTAAAAAAAAAGTGACAAATCCTCTCCGCTACTTTCAAGAGATGTATGTCTGGGAACACGTGTCTCTCTTTAAAATCTAAACACACTTGCAACTACTAAAAGGATGCGGATATTATCCGATTCGATAAATATCCGTCCGATTATATAAGATATATAAATAATATATTTTAAATTTATAAAATTAATATAATCTTTAAAATATATAATTTAAATAAAAATTTATATATTTTTACACATTTTAAATATTAATATATATTTGAATTTTTTTAAAAAATAATTGGATAATTTGGATACTATTCGATTCCGGATATTTTAATTGGAGTCGGATACGGATATCATATTTCACCATCTACCAGATATTTATACGGATTTGGATATCCTAATATATAATTGAATACGAATTTGGAAATACCACTATCCGCTCTGAATCTGCTCCGATGACAACCCTAATCCTTGGTTGTGACGCACTTGACACTATCAATGGATCGGATCTTGATCCGGATCCAACCTGATTAGATGAGATCCTAATCCTATTATAGATTTGTATGATCCGATACGAATCCAAGATCTTGAATCCAATTATATTTGGATCGGGTTTGGATCTATAGTGATCCAATCCGATTAAATTATATATAACATTAATAATATTTATATAATTTAACAAATATACTATAATACAAAGTATATTTAGAAAAAAAATAATGATTTAAAATGTTAGTTTTTAGATATATTAATGTTAATCTGATCGGATTCTGGTCGGATTTATATCTTGGATTAGTAATCGGATTGGATTTGGTCAGATTTAGATCTTGGATTAGTAATTGGATCGGATCTGTCTGACTCTTAATTGGATCGGATTTAAATTTAAACAAATCCGGTTCAAATCGGATCCGTTTACAGCCATAGTTGGCACCAAAAGTGAGTAAATATGATTGAATGACACGATCCATGGCCATGTAAGTGGCATGTATAGTTGCTAGACGAGATGTGAAGTGACCGGATCATGGACAATCGTAATTGAGAGTTCAATCGCACCCACATAGTCTTTTTTATCTGGTTAAATAATTTTAACCCTTACATTTAATTTCCCCTTTAAGAACCAGGGTCAGATTGTTAGATAGTTAATGGGCCTATTTAAAAATCACCAAAATTCAAGCCCAAGCTTGACCTATTGACACCCAATCCATTAATGGCCTATCAAGACTTTGGAACACATTTCCAATTATCCATGAATTGAACTAGTTCTCAAATTAACCAAAAAAAAAAACTAGCTCTCAAAAAACTGAAAGTGATCGTGGTTAACCCGCTAATCAAATCCAGATGTTAAAAATGATGCAGATCAGTTTCCAAGCCGAGAACAATCTCTACCTGGGGTCTGCCTAACTCCCAGCTTACCTTCCAAAAAAAAATAAAAATATTACTGCCAAAGCCCATCCGTTTATAAATGGATTGAAAAAGGCAAACATGACCCAAACTAACAACACACCCCTCAACTCAAACTCGCCCAATTAATATTTTAAATCATAATCATATTAAAATTTAAAATAGTATAAATAAATATATTAACTATAAATTTATATACAATTATTAATTGATTACATAAGTATTATGACCCATTGGATCTGGATTCTGGAGCAAACACTACCCAATTATAAACGGGTTGATGAAACACAAACAAATGCAAAGTTGGATGAGTCGGTGGGTCAAAAGTAGGGGTGGCAATCGGGCTGGGCTGGGGTTGGCCAAAGCTCAGCCCAAAGTTCGAAACTTTAACCTAAGCTCAACCCTGCCCAACCTTAGCCCAAGTACCCCAACCCAAGCTCTCTATGTAGTGTATAATATGAAGAATGAAGACGGAAAATGAAGAAAATAGAATAAAAATTGGAAAAGAGAGAAGAGTGAAAGAGATGAACTGGGGGCATTTTCTCTCTCTATAATATATATATTTTCTTTTTTATAAAATATAAAATATTTTTAATTTGGGCTGAGCTAAGGGGAACCCAAGCTCAGCCTAATATTAACTTCAAACCTATATTCTTATTCAAACTCAGCCCAACTTAGAGTAAGGAAGGCTTAACTCACCTAAACTTTTGGCCGAACATTCGGGTTTCGGGGCCAACCCAGCCCAATTGCCACCCCTAGTCTAAGGATGGCAATGAGCCGGGCTAATCGAGTAACCCGTCCCACCCTAGTCCTATTGGAACGGGTTTGGGGAGCTTCTAATCGGAGTAGGGGGTGGGTTTGGGAAAGTGATGTTGAACCTGAGTCGGGTTTATAATGTCAAATAACAATTTTACACTTAATTTAATACTAAAATTATCTCATTATAGTACTTATATTGCGAAATATAGTCCCGCTCCGCCCCGCTTTGCCCCGCCCCGCCTCATCTAGTGCTTCCCTGCCCCGCCCCGGGTTTGGGACAGGTTTTGAGTAGGGAGTTTTCCATTAGGGGTGGGGTCGGGATGGGGGCGCCCGGGCGCAGACGCGGCCCGTTGCCATCCCTACCCTAGTCAAAAGCACACCCATCAATCACACTAAATTGATCAAAATCTAGTAAACAAGCTTTATTAAGGGCATTTTTGGGAAAAATAAAAAACAAAAATACCAAAATATAAAACATTTTCGAATAATCCTCTCTCTGTCTTCTACTCTCCTTCACGATCCTCCTTCCTCTGCTTCTCAATCTCATCTCTTATGATCGAGATCTTCTCATCTCTGATTCTTCATTTCTTTAAATTCCTATGCTTTCTTCGAAACCCATGTAAGCACCCTATTTTTGCACCCCCTATCCCTCTTCCCACTTCTTCAAATGCTCCAAGGTTTACCCAAGCCCAAGCCCATTTGGCCAAACTTGTACCCAAACAACTCAATCAAGCCCAATTACTTAATTCCATTACCCAAGCCCAAGTAGCCAAGCCTAATTACCCAATTGTCTTAGGCAAAACTCAATTGCTTTAGTGAAAGCCTAATTACCATAGCCCAAGCCCAATTGCCATAGTTAAAGTCCAATAACCATAACCCATGACCCATCTACTAACAACCCATGATCCATAAGGTCTAGTCCACATACCCACATCCATTCAACCCATATCCAAGACCCACTAACCCAAGTCCACTTTCCACTTTCCTACAAAAGACCTTTTATTTTTTCTTCAAACCCCAAATAGCTCCATTTTTATGTTTACACACCTTTTTGACCACCCAATCATCTCTCACCAAGTACACACCTTTTTGACTAACCAATCACCTCTCATACTCTCTTACACCTCTTACAACTCATTCTTACACCTCTTACAAAATAATTAATTCTCTTACACTCCTTTTGACCACCCAATCACTTCTCATCAAGTACATACCTTTTTTATTACCCAATCACCAACCACATCAATTTTGACCAACCAATTACCTCCCTTCTTCTCACCCAACCCTCTATTAATCACCAAATTGCCACAACCCCTTGAAACCTCTATAAATACAAGACCCTCACAAGCCATTTCTTCCACCTCCAAAATCCCAAGTGGAAACCCTAGCTCTTCCTCCTCTCACCCCTTTTATTTCTTTTTAGCCTTGAAGAAAGTTAGAAGAAGCCAAGGTTTAGAGTGTGTAGAGAATTCTAGGAGTAAAAGCCTAAGAGTTCTTCACTAACTCTCTTCCTTTGTGGACTCTAAAAACTCATCACCTCTTGGAGCATTGGAGAAGTAGTCTTGGAAGAGTAGGCACTCTTCCTTTTATTCTTTATCTTCTTCTTTAGTTCATATCTTTTTTTTTTATTTGTAGTCCTCTTCTAGAATAATTTGGGAAGACCTTTCTTTTCTCAAGTTTAGTTGGGTCTCTCTACACCAATCTAATGGTGTAGAGGGACCCCACCTCAAAAGAAATGAGATGTCTTATTTTTTCTCTCATGTAAATATTTCTTTCTTTCATATGTACCCACTAGTGTGGATATGGGTAGGCCCATAGAGAGTGGAAGCTAAAGCTATACCTCTCTTTTTTATTTTGTTTCTTCATTTTGATTCTAGTCCTTCTTCTAGAATCATTTGGGAAACTCATCATCACTCAAATTTTCATAGTTGAATCTCATTACATCATTCATAATGGTGTAAAGGGATTACATTAGAGAGGAGATGATGAGTTTTCATTTTCTTCACTTGTCACTTTTTCATTTCTTTCTTTTTTTCTTCATGTTCTATTTTGAATGGATAAATGATGACTTAAGGACCTAAGGACTTAAAGAGGACTTTATCCAAAATGCCTCATATCAAAGACAATGGTATTTGATTTATTATCAACACCAATCCAACAAAATAGGTGTTGGCAATAGACCATTTACTATTCACAATGCACACCCCTCTTTATGTCCTAAATATAATCTTTTAGCCTAACTTTTCCTTAGTCTTTCTCTTGAATTAAATTTGACTTTAGTTAAGTTTGCCAAAATCTCACCTATATGAAAATCCAAAAAAAAAGAACATGATAAAATCTCAAAATACCAAAAACATTACAAAATCTCAAAATACCAAAAAAATCTAAAAATACCAAAAGACCAAAAACATGCTTGCTAGATCTTGGTTAGCCTACTCAACCATGGTTAACACCCTTCTAACCGCGGTTAGACCTAGAACTTGCACTTGACCAACCCGGTCAACTAAACCCTAGCCCCTAGGCTAGACCCTTGACCACCTTATGCACACACACACGCACCCTTAGCCTTGGCACGGGCTCATGTGCCAGAACTACGCTCGGTCTGATCTCACCCCAATGTGAGTACGTAGGCAACCCAACCCGGGTTCGACCCTAGTCAATCTAGCTTTCTTTCTTTCTTGGATTAGCATTTGATTAAACATTTAGACGTTTTAATTAATATTGAGATTAAATTTGGCTTAAATTTAGGGAGTAGGTAACCATTACAAAATGGGGGTCTTGGGGTGCCTAACACCTTCCCCATGACTTAATCGAACCGCTTACCCTAACTCTAATAGATCATTTGCCTTATCCAAATCAATCCGGGACCTATCCCTAAGAATGAATAGGTGGCGACTCTTAGTCAAACCACAAATGTGAAAGTGGGTAGAAAAATCCATGCTCACAGCTCTGGCGACTCTGCTGGGGATAGGTTCAAGCCGGAACTTAAACTTAAGCCAAATAATCTCAAATTTAATTAAAATACCTAAGTATTTAATTAAGTGCTGATTCTTTATACTTTTTGGGATGTTTCTTGTACAGTGCATTTCATGCATAACATACTAGTGTAACAACCCAATACCCATTAGACAGGCTTATTACGCTCACGGCTGTTGGATGACTATCCTCAGTGACAGGGGCTTAACAGTCTTGGAGGTCCGCGGAACTTTGCCTGTTGGGTGACTATCCTCAGGAAACGGTTCTGAACGCTCCCGCTTACACCAATCGTCCCTTTTTAGGGAGTCGCATATACGGTGTTAAGTGATCCCTCATCTTTTAGGAACACCTTGCATTACCCCTGCATGCATACATATAGACTAGGCTAGGTATAGCTTACAAGCAGCCCACCCGGAGGTATATGCTAAAGCCTAACCTGCTTGTACTCTATACCTGTCCCCCAACCATGGTTGAATATCAAGGTACTCTATCCAGATAAACACCCATCCAGGGGGCATGTACTGAGCCTTTTGTGATGCTTGTAATAAAATACACCTCACCCTGCATCTCAACATAGCATATGGGGTTCAAATCCCAAGTAGATAGGTCTTCGCCAGACCTATCCTCAACTTTGACCTGATAGGCCATCGGTTCCTAATAACTCGGGTTAAAGCATGTCGGACTTCCGTCCGTCTTCCCTATCGGATCACATATGCCTTGTCACACCCAATAAAAAATATCAAAAAATCAAAAAATCAAAAAATCAAAAAATCAAAAAATCCTCCCTCTTACATGTCATATTAAGCTTCCAGGCTAGGGGCATTATCTCTATGTCAATTAGACTGTGCATCTTACCTCATTCTTATCTATTCCAACTCTTACTCCACACCTCCCATCTTTTCAGGAGTGGACCCTAAGTCAAGCACGTATCAGAAAAACAAAATCAGTTGATACCTGATCAACCAATTGCAACATGGATCCCCGAGACGGCCAAGAGACAGATCCTGACACCCCGAGATCACAACCTCAAGTCCTGGATTTTGAAGCAAGGTTAACAGAAAATGCCCGGAGCATTGAAAACTTGACAAACATTGTCCAAGATTTCATGCGGGCAGTGACTCATGCCCTCTCTTCCTCCAACTCCCTACCGGTCGAGGCAGCAAGGCCATCACAACTAGTCCCACCATCTACTACCAACCCTATCACATCACAACCCACCATCAACATCACACCACAACCTGTTCAACCATTACTCGCCCTCAACATCCCTTCAACATCAAACCAACAGCAGCTGGAATCCACCTTTAACATCCCTCCTCCACCAATCCAACCCCAACCTACTCACCATATCTCACTACCCATCATTAACCAGTACGAGGAAGAAGAGGCTAGGGGCGGTGAACCTCATACGGGGTCCGCCCATGTATCTTCAAGCACTGCCCAAATCCCGGATGCCTACCGGGAGAGGATCGAGAAACTAGAAGAGCTGATAAAACAAAATCAGGGATCCCGCAAGTTCACAAATTTCAGAGATATGTGCATACATCCTGGAATTCAAATGCCAAAGGACTTTAAGATTCCCGACTTCGAAAAATACAGTGGGAAAGGTTGTCCGGAGACACATCTGAGGGCATACCGTGGAGAATTGTTTCAGCTTGAACACGGGGACAAACTGCTGGTTCAGTTGTTTCAGAAGAGCTTAAAGGGGCCCGCACTACAATGGTTCACCAAGCTGGACCCTAACAGAGTTCAGACATGGGAAGATCTCTGTGAGACATTTATCGCCCAATACTCATACAATGTGGATCTGGTTCCACAGAGAGCGGACCTGGAGAGAATGTCCCAGAGGGACAATGAAACCTTCATCGAATACTCAGTTCGATGGAGGGAAATGGCTGGAAAAATGACTACCCCTCTACCGGAAGAAGAATTGGTAACAACATTCCTCCGCACCCTTAAGCATCCGCTCAAAACTCTCCTGGCGGCACAACCGATCTCCGACTTTAGCACCATGGCCAAATGTGGTGCCCGGATTGAAGCAACAATGGATGACATAGGGGCATTCGATATGTTCCAGGGTTCGAAAGGTGCATCCTCTTCTCGTGCTCCCTTACCTCCGAGAAAGGATAACAGAAGAAGAGAAAATGATGGACAAATGGTTGCAGCCATACGAGTCCCTAACTTGCCCCAACAACCTCGGCAGCCCCAGCAGGCTCGGCAGCCTCAGCAAGCTCAACAAAACCAGGGAAAACTCCTCTCCCACCAAATGACATTTGAACAAAGGAAAAATCGGGCGTTCACACCGATCCCGTATTCTTTGTCGGCACTCCTCCCATTTCTGTTGGGCAAGAAGCTTATTACACTGAAGGAGCCTCAACCTCCACCAGTTAACCTTCCAAAGGGATACAGGCCGGAGCAGCATTGTGGATATCATCAATCACCGGGGCATCCTACAGATCGGTGCTATGACCTAAGGCATGCTGTCCAGGACCTATTAGAGACAGAAGCAATTTGCTTTGCACCAGGGAACACCGACATCACCCAAGTCCCTCTGCCTAATCATGCTACTCCTGGGAATTAAGGCGCATCAGCCGGAAGCCCTTACAGTCGAATTTTGTGCAAACTCTATGTTTGTCGTGTCTCTGCTTCATTTTATTATCAATGTCTTGCAGTCGGCCTGTCGGCCAGTGTCATTCCTGTCGTCCAGTCCAAGTCAGTCAAGTGGCCTGTGGCCTTTTGCGTCATTTTGGTTTACATCGAGTCTGTTTACCCTTTTATGCAATTTAATGAAATGACACTTTTAAATCAAATTTCTACTGTGCTCTGAGATGCTTAATTGGGAATTAAACTAGTTTCTAATGCCTATAAGGGACAATGTAATAGCAGAAGGTTGATCATTCAATGGAAATCATAGTGTTCAAATCAATAGATACTCCCTCAAGACTGAATGAACCAAAGCAAGAGCAATACAGGGGCAATGAAGATCTCTTTGAGCCATCAAATTCCATTCAACTGAAAGGAGAACGATGCAATGAACGTACATGCTCTTGACCAATTAAGGAAATGATAAGAGGCCATCTTTTGATAAACCTCACTATACCTCGCTTACCCATGCTATATATATCCGCTAGTTAGACCTTTGAGCCTAATAGCCTTTCTTTCAAAACCCACACATGGGCACCCCGTGAAAGTCAAAAGAACAATACAAGAGGAACAATCAGCAAAAAACAACAACAGAGTGGCTTTTTAGCCGAACTACGTCATGACCTGATCCCTATTTGGGTACGTAGGCAGCCTGAAATCAGGTTCGGTCATAACACAGCAAATGCCAACAATACAAGGCAAAAAAAAAAAAAAGTACTTGGTCAACAGCGAAGCAAAGCTTCACCAAAGGACAGGGCATACAGAAGCTGGTTCCACCCCGACACTGAACAAGTATCATAGGGTGCCCTACCCTTGCTGAAACAATAAATTTGAACCATATCTCGTTTCTAGCCAAACCACGTTTCGTCCTAAACATTAAGCCCTCATTGATCTTTGAAAGGAATTGAGCATAAACGTTCAAAAGCATTCGTCCTCATTGTTCGACAGGCGATGATGAGAGAAGACTGGAGAATTATCAGAGAAATGCTCAAGAACAGATGAGAAGATGCAAAGCTTGTATACCTAGTCCTGGAGAAAATCCAAAAAGGTCCAGGGGCAAAAAAGGGACAAAAATAAAATATGCAATCCAGTTCCGGTGAAAAGTTGAGCAAAATAAGGAAGCATAGTCAATATAAGTTTGGGCATTGATCAATCAGGAGGAAATACAGATCTACTCCAAAGATGATCAACCACAGCTTAATCATTTTACCTAAAGGCAAAGGAATCTAGCTAGGTCTCCCATTGCAGGCAATCTCAGGCACACTGTCAAATGGTCGATTTCATTATAAGCAGTCTGCTGGTCAACTGTCAATCTACCGTCAAACCACTAGTCAGTCAATCCATCAATCTTTTTAAGTTGCTCGCATCACCTGTCAGTCAATCCATCAGTCTTTTATCGAGTCGTTTGCATTCATAATCAGTCAAAGTCCATTCCCCAGTAGAGTCAGCTCAAAGTCGACTGTTCACTCTCGCTGGTGCAAGGAAAACACTGGAACCATGGCAATGCAAAGTCAGTAGAATATCCTGGATGTCACCGATGTTTGAAAAAGATCAGTACACCTTGGGGGCAAGTACCAACAATTAGACCATCTGAGCCGGGGGCAATCCAGTTAGCAGGTCGGATGTATACAGAGAGGCAAAGATACGTGCAATGGCTCAGGGTCACAACTCTCACTCCCTCATGTCCAATTCATTCAAATTTTCAAACTCATTGTCATACTCTCTAGAAATCTTGCTTATTCTTATTAGCAACCTATTTCGATCTCTCCAGGTGAAGCAGTCGGGCGGCTGTCTTTATCCTCCTTATCTTGCTTTCCAGTCAGGCAATGGGGCCGTTGTCTGCACTGTATTGCATTCCCTTTCAGTGAGACAATCGGGCGGTTGTCTACACTATATTGGCTTGCTACCAGGCGAAGCAGTCGGGCGGCTGTCTTTACCCTCTTTATCTTGCTACCCAGTCAGACAATGGGGCCGTTGTCTGTACTGTGTTGTATTCTCCTTTAGTGAGACAATCGGGCGATTGTCTACACTATCTTGGCTTGCTACCAGGTGAAGCAGTCGGGCGGCTGTCTTTACCCTCCTTATCTTGCTACCCAGTCAGACAATGGGGCCGTTGCCTGTACTGTGTTGTATTCTCCTTCAGTGAGACAATCGGGCGATTGTCTACACTATCTTGGCTTGCTACCAGGTGAAGCAGTCGGGCGGCTGTCTTTACCCTCCTTATCTTGCTACCCAGTCAGACAATGGGGCCGTTGCCTGTACTGTGTTGTATTCCCCTTCAGTGAGACAATCGGGCGATTGTCTACACTATATTGGCTTGCTACCAAGCGAAGCAGTCGGGCGGCTGTCTTTACCCTCCTTATCTTGTTACCCAGTCAGGCAATGGGGCCGTTGTCTGCACTGTGTCGCATTCCCCTTCAGTGAGACAATCCGGTAATTGTCTACACTATCTTAGCTTGCTACCAGGTGAAGCAGTCGGGCGGCTGTCTTTATCCTTATTTATCCTTGTCAGACAATCGGGCGGTTGTCTACTGGTTTGCTTCCCTTTCACTAATCAAGGAGTATACTGTCACGGTTGTGTGACCGGGTGTCAGTTGCGGCCTCCAGTGAAGTTCTTCTTGCTCTACTAGCTCACTAATCAAGGGGTATGCGGATACGGTCGTGTGACCGGATGTCGTTTACAACCTCCAGTGACGCTAATCTTGCACCCATCATTGCTTTGATTCATCTCCGGTAGATGGTTATGCGATCAACCTTCACCTCATTTCCGATGAAATGGTTGTGTAATCAACCTTCACCTCATCATCCGGTGGAATGGTTGTGTGATCAATTTTCACCTCATCTTCGGTGGATGGTTGTGTGATCAACCTTCACCTCATCATCCGGTGGATGGTTGTGCGATCAACCTTCACCTCGTCTACGGTGGAATGGTTGTGTGATCAACCTTCACCTCGTCTCCGGTGGAATGGTTGTGTGATCAACCTTCACCTCGTCTACGGTGGAATGGTTGTGTGATCAACCTTCACCTCGTCTCCGGTGGAATGGTTGTGTGATCAACTTTCATTTCATCTCCGGTGAAATGGTTGTGTGCTCAACCATTACCCTATCTCCGTTGAAGCGGATACATGTTCACTCCTCTCATTCATCATGCATCTCCAGCACTCCACATTTTTGTCTTGGCAAACTTAACTTAGTTTCAAGTTAGTTCATTATCATTTCTTATATTTTTCCAAGTTTCGCAGGTTTTACTGTGCAAAAATAGTGGTGATTTCAGTCTTTGTCGTTCGCTTGCCCGCACCCTTCGACAAAGAGGGGCAGCTGTAAGCACCCTATTTTTGCACCCCCTATCCCTCTTCCCACTTCTTCAAATGCTCCAAGGTTTACCCAAGCCCAAGCCCATTTGGCCAAACTTGTACCCAAACAACTCAATCAAGCCCAATTACTTAATTCCATTACCCAAGCCCAAGTAGCCAAGCCTAATTACCCAATTGTCTTAGGCAAAACTCAATTGCTTTAGTGAAAGCCTAATTACCATAGCCCAAGCCCAATTGCCATAGTTAAAGTCCAATAACCATAACCCATGACCCATCTACTAACAACCCATGATCCATAAGGTCTAGTCCACATACCCACATCCATTCAACCCATATCCAAGACCCACTAACCCAAGTCCACTTTCCACTTTCCTACAAAAGACCTTTTATTTTTTCTTCAAACCCCAAATAGCTCCATTTTTATGTTTACACACCTTTTTGACCACCCAATCATCTCTCACCAAGTACACACCTTTTTGACTAACCAATCACCTCTCATACTCTCTTACACCTCTTACAACTCATTCTTACACCTCTTACAAAATAATTAATTCTCTTACACTCCTTTTGACCACCCAATCACTTCTCATCAAGTACATACCTTTTTTATTACCCAATCACCAACCACATCAATTTTGACCAACCAATTACCTCCCTTCTTCTCACCCAACCCTCTATTAATCACCAAATTGCCACAACCCCTTGAAACCTCTATAAATACAAGACCCTCACAAGCCATTTCTTCCACCTCCAAAATCCCAAGTGGAAACCCTAGCTCTTCCTCCTCTCACCCCTTTTATTTCTTTTTAGCCTTGAAGAAAGTTAGAAGAAGCCAAGGTTTAGAGTGTGTAGAGAATTCTAGGAGTAAAAGCCTAAGAGTTCTTCACTAACTCTCTTCCTTTGTGGACTCTAAAAACTCATCACCTCTTGGAGCATTGGAGAAGTAGTCTTGGAAGAGTAGGCACTCTTCCTTTTATTCTTTATCTTCTTCTTTAGTTCATATCTTTTTTTTTATTTGTAGTCCTCTTCTAGAATAATTTGGGAAGACCTTTCTTTTCTCAAGTTTAGTTGGGTCTCTCTACACCAATCTAATGGTGTAGAGGGACCCCACCTCAAAAGAAATGAGATGTCTTATTTTTTCTCTCATGTAAATATTTCTTTCTTTCATATGTACCCACTAGTGTGGATATGGGTAGGCCCATAGAGAGTGGAAGCTAAAGCTATACCTCTCTTTTTTATTTTGTTTCTTCATTTTGATTCTAGTCCTTCTTCTAGAATCATTTGGGAAACTCATCATCACTCAAATTTTCATAGTTGAATCTCATTACATCATTCATAATGGTGTAAAGGGATTACATTAGAGAGGAGATGATGAGTTTTCATTTTCTTCACTTGTCACTTTTTCATTTCTTTCTTTTTTTCTTCATGTTCTATTTTGAATGGATAAATGATGACTTAAGGACCTAAGGACTTAAAGAGGACTTTATCCAAAATGCCTCATATCAAAGACAATGGTATTTGATTTATTATCAACACCAATCCAACAAAATAGGTGTTGGCAATAGACCATTTACTATTCACAATGCACACCCCTCTTTATGTCCTAAATATAATCTTTTAGCCTAACTTTTCCTTAGTCTTTCTCTTGAATTAAATTTGACTTTAGTTAAGTTTGCCAAAATCTCACCTATATGAAAATCCAAAAAAAAAGAACATGATAAAATCTCAAAATACCAAAAACATTACAAAATCTCAAAATACCAAAAAAATCTAAAAATACCAAAAGACCAAAAACATGCTTGCTAGATCTTGGTTAGCCTACTCAACCATGGTTAACACCCTTCTAACCGCGGTTAGACCTAGAACTTGCACTTGACCAACCCGGTCAACTAAACCCTAGCCCCTAGGCTAGACCCTTGACCACCTTATGCACACACACACGCACCCTTAGCCTTGGCACGGGCTCATGTGCCAGAACTACGCTCGGTCTGATCTCACCCCAATGTGAGTACGTAGGCAACCCAACCCGGGTTCGACCCTAGTCAATCTAGCTTTCTTTCTTTCTTGGATTAGCATTTGATTAAACATTTAGACGTTTTAATTAATATTGAGATTAAATTTGGCTTAAATTTAGGGAGTAGGTAACCATTACAAAATGGGGGTCTTGGGGTGCCTAACACCTTCCCCATGACTTAATCGAACCGCTTACCCTAACTCTAATAGATCATTTGCCTTATCCAAATCAATCCGGGACCTATCCCTAAGAATGAATAGGTGGCGACTCTTAGTCAAACCACAAATGTGAAAGTGGGTAGAAAAATCCATGCTCACAACCCATTTCGGAATTCTCATTTTATGATCAGCTTTGATTGTTCCCAATTGAATTCTACTGTAATTTCGATGAAGATTCGAGCTTCTTCAATCAGTTCTTCATCTTACTCATCGATTTCTACCTCTTCATTTGCTTCATCTACTAACTCTATTCCTTCACCCTCATTGAATTCTTCCTCTTCGATTAATTCCGAGACCCGTTGCGAAGGTCTCGATCTCTTGGTGAAGGCTGTTCTTCATGTTGCAGGATCCGTACTGGGTATTCGATTTACTCAGAGAAGAGTTATCAGGAGAAGAAAGAGAGCTTTCAAATTCAGTAAATTGTTTTTAACTGAAACTGGTCAGAAAGAAGAAGATGAGAAGAGAATTAAAGACGAAGAAATTGAGGTTATTTCGAGACCGAAAAGGCGAAAAAGAGTCATGGCTTTGCCTTCTAAGTACCTTGATTCAGTTATTCAGCCATGGAAGCGACAGACCCGTCGACCGAGATCGATTGAGATGGATGATGGATCCGGTTAGTGGTTTGTTTTTCTGTTTCTTTGATCTTAAAA
This sequence comes from Tetracentron sinense, assembly GCA_015143295.1. Taxonomy (NCBI): domain Eukaryota; kingdom Viridiplantae; phylum Streptophyta; class Magnoliopsida; order Trochodendrales; family Trochodendraceae; genus Tetracentron; species Tetracentron sinense. Next base: position 30,419,914 of record CM026566.1, read on the forward strand.
TGTAGTTCCAGATCTCTGCAATCTCATATGGATCTGCAAACTTCAATGTAATGGTGGTGTGTGTGATCTCACCTGGTTATTACAAGTGGGGATTCTTGAATCCTAATACCGTTTGATATGGGGTAATGCTTCACTTCAATTTCCACATATATTTCAAAATTTTTGATTCTTGGTATTAAAGTTGTCAAGAGTAGTGAATTTTGAATAAAAATCTCTATTTGTTTGAATTGCAATCTTGATTAATGAGTGTATTTTATAGAAACATAATAAGTTGGTGAGATTGATCTTTGCTAAGTATATACTAAACAAATGCATAGCACTTAGTTCTCTCTGCTCAGTGGTTTTCAAGTAGAAATCAAGTTTGATAGACTCCCATGATGTTTCAAGGCCTACTAGTTTTAGCAGAACTGGTTTTTGACAGTCTTAGTACTGAATCTACTGATTGAAGAAATGAATTACCTATTTTAGTTTTTTTCAAATGAATTTTAGAATCAATGAGGAAATGAAGGCAATAGTTTGTGGAATATCAATTACCAGAGAATTTGGTTATAAAAAAAAAAAAAAACTCGGATTTCCGAACCAACACAAACCTGTTCTCTCACTGAGCCTTCGAGCCTATTTTCGCTCGAATTGTTCAAGTGGGTTCTAGCAGTAGCAACTAGCAACCCATTACGATAATTGTATTAGAGAAGCTTGAAGTTTCCAGGTCGGATCACTGTGAGTTGGTTTGCAATCTTGTTCAGCTTCAAGGTCTAGAGACTAGAACAAGTACATTCCTTCTTAGTGTAGTTCCGACACCAAATTGTGGTGCTATGGCCGTGGATGTTGCTCGGAGATCTCCATTGTAAAGCCGCACTTTCAGCATGCGTTTATATGCTGTAATTCACACGATCAGCACACATTACATGTCCTTATTGCTAGGGAACATGTTCCGCTATCAAAGAGCCAAATTGTCATTTGGAAAACATGTTATCAAATATTTTCTCGTTATTTTAGAGTCTTCTACTTATACCAACTCACTTGTTACATTAGGTAATTGTTCGTTTAAAAGTCCACATTCACTAATAATGGTGCTTAGAGCCATAGTATACTACTGCATTTTAGTAGGTATTGCACCACAGTTGTACTGTGCGGCCTCTATCACTGTCTGTTGCTTGAACATGTAAGCTCTAAGGCATCTTCCGAATCAATGAGGAAGTTCTTCCTAATAAGTTCTTTTCTTGTGTCATCAAACCCTCTACCCTAATCGTCTTAGATCGCACGGTTTAATTTGGAAGCAGGATAAATGGCCATATGGGGTTAGTATTATGCAAACTATGCGCAAACACACACGCACACACACCCATGCCACGGCTGTTATCCTTCTGTGTCAGGTTGATGTCTTCCCCTAGCTCCAATGGCCAAATGGGGCTCGTAGAGTAGTCTGAGAGAATATACCGAGTGCCATTCTTTTGAGACTTGCGAAGTGGTGCAACTTCAAGTGCTAGGTTTTGCAAGTCTTACATTTGGCAATATTTATGTTCTTTTGCATTGGGTAAATTTGTAGGAATTACTTAAGTGCTAGGCTTTGCAAGCCATTATCAATGGTTTCAGTGGAACTAAAACCCCATGTTAATGATTTATAGAGGAAAAAAAACAAAGAATACAGACAGTCACCAGAGTATTGTCGGCAGATGAAATAGAGTCTACTCTCTAGCAGCAACTGTTCATGCAATGTCGCCGTGTGGGATGGGAGATGAGGAGAGAACAGAGGGACAAGAGGAGGAAATGATCAAAATGGTCAATTCTGGTTAAAAGAACAAGGCCTAACATTAAATAAAAAAATAAAAAAAAAGGATTTTCACCATTTCTTCTTGGTGTAACATATAAATTTTAAACACATGATTATAAAGTGATCGAACCCAGGCTCAACTTAGGGCTTACCCAAACTCTATCATGGCTAGGCCGGGCAAGCTAGGCCATTCATTGCCCTTAGATATCACTGTAAAATACAACTTCAACTATTCCCATTTTATTAAGAGAGACATTGTGGAGCAGTGGACTCCACATGTCCGTCATCCAGCTACAATTTGCATTAGCGTCATGCACCATTGATGAATTGCCTAATGGATCGATGATCAATCGCCATAGATAACAGACTAATAGTAGTGAAAGATGTTGGTTAATTAGTTCAAACAACATGCGCGCAATGACCACAAAAATTCTTTATCAATTTCGGCTAAGAGGTGCGACAAAACACTTCTTGACGATAGTTTGAGCCTCCTGTTTGTGCAAGGGATTAAGACAACTCTATCCTCGTGATTCAACCTAGCTTGGAATCGATCTGTTCCTCTACAGATTTGCACTATCTGGTAGGAACTGTATTTAAGTCTCCTTTTAGGACGCCCACAATTCTTATTCCAGTCAAGGTCTGAGTTATCCTAGTTACATAGATTGTATAAACCAGATTAGACTATCACAAGTGATTGCCAAACAGAATTACTCTCTAGAAGCGATTCTAAAATAGTTCCAGAATTGGATCTGTATGGATTTTGTAAACCAGATTCTGAGAATTCTGGAATCAGATACGAATAGACACATTGTTTGGAAACAGATTGTCTGTGGGCTTTGTTTTGTAACAGTGCCCAGAGGTTAGTGTATTACTACACTGGCCGAGTTCTCTTTCTGTTCTCTGTTCTGGTAAATCCGGATAGTGCCCTATTTGGTTACAGATCGATCTCAATTGACCAGACTATTAGTCAAATCACTTCTCTGTTTGGAGACAGAGAATCAACTAGTACAAGCGAACTGGTTGATTACATGATCTGGTTTACTAGGTTGAGTCTTCTTCAACCTTAAGATGGGCTTTAGATCTCCAATAGAGTTTTGAAGCTTTCTTCTCTAGTTCGGGCTCTCTCTTTCTGGGCTCAATCTCGTAGAGGTCTGATACGATTTTCAACTTCTGTGTAAAATCTTCCTCTTCATCCTTACCTTATATAGGTGAGGGTTAGGCCTTGGAAGCCACTTGGGCTTCCTAACTGACCCACTCACTGAGTCTCTTGGGTTTCCTCAACTGACCTATTCAATAACCGATCAAGTTCAATGAACCTGGACACACACCCATGATCGATAATGGATCACCGAATTCGAACCACCATCTCAATCTGATTAGATCTACACCGTTGATCTGACTTCTATTCTTAAAAAGAATAGACGACTCAAGCGACTCGCGAAGTGCAAAGTGCGCCTCATAGCGCCCATTGCCCCTGCACGTGTGCGTGTCGCCCTCGGTGCGATGCACCTCGCTAGTGCACCCACACTTGGTGTGTGAGCGAGCACATACAAGAGAACAATCTCTAAGGAGAGAGGATTACTTATTAATTGGTTTCAACTCTCATTAATTACTAATGTGAGACTAATAAAAGTTACAACAGTTTTCTTTTGAAAACATGATTTTTTCTCTCTAAAACCACTAGTGTAAAAACACCATTTTAAATCCAACCAAATGGTTTTCTTCCAAATCATTAAAATCCAACTTTTATTTTATTAAAACCAATTAAAAATTCTGTTTTAATAAATCAAAATCAACCAACCCACACTTGATTTATAAAAACATTATTTTAAATTATTATAGGATGGATATCTTAGAAAGTCCTGTGGATAAATAAAAGTACTTTTAGGGTTTGAACTTTCACTTAATGCAAACTAATCAAAGTTAATCTGAGAACATAGTGTAAGTGCCTTGAACTAATGGACCCATATGAAAAAACCGGACTTGTCGCACACACTTCTTTCAGAGGTAAATTGTACACATTGGCTCTGCATTTTTGAGTCTGTGCCAAATCCCAGTTTACTGTGCGCTCTAGAGATTACCTGTAATCTTATAGGAAGTGACTAGCTTCCACATACAGAAAGGTGAGCCATCAAGAACGTCTCTATACTCACTCCGACCTGAATAGGTTCATGGTCTCATTAAGAGAATTATTATAAAATCTTTAACCTCAACAAAATACAAGAGATCATTTGTAGGATAAACATCCACAAGAAATTACACTACCGCATCATAGGAATGGACATGCCTCATTTTCATTAAAATGTAGTGCATACAAATAAATAAGACCGTTGCTTGTTTCTCAATTTGAACTTAAGAAACTCATCAAGTAGGGTTCCCACTATATCTTATATCATTACAAATTCTTCAGTCCCATTTCTCTCGATGTCGATGAAATCATATATCTTCCAAGGCCCTTGGATAAAGGATCTTCCAAATTTTATTGGGCTTAACATATTGAATGGCCACAGCGCCATCACCAATTAGATCCCTTACATGTTGATGCTTCAGACGTATCTGTCTGGACTTCCCATTATAATTCACAATGTATGCCTTAAGCATAGCAGCCTGATTATCACAATAGATTGTGATTGTCGGCATTGGCTTGCTCTATACTAGTACGTCTACCAATACATTTCTGAGCCACTCAACTTCCTCTCCTGCAAGTAAGAGTGCTATAAACTCAGATTCCATTGTGGAATGAATTATACAAATTTGCTTCTTGGATTTCCATGAAATGACACCTCCTCCCAGAGTATAAATCCAAGCAGTCACCGAGATAGATTCATCTTGTTCTGAATTCCTCGTCGCATCGCTGTATCCTTCGACAACAGTGGGAAAACTCCCATAATGCAACCCGTAGTACATGGTATCCTTTAAATACTTTAAAACTCTATGAAGAGCGTCCCAATGCACTTGAGAAGAGTTACTGATATATCTGCTCAACTTTCCTACTGCATAGGCTATCTCAGGCCTTGTGCAGTGCATGACGTACATAAAACTACCAATCACTTGGGAGTACTACCTTTGCCTTCATTATTCGTCAGCTTAATGCTGGAGTTATATGATGTGAGAACCGGTCTGTAATTAAAATGATTGAACCTCTTGAGAATCTTTTCAATGTAGCTCCCCTGAGACAGGGTAATCCCATCAGCACTTCGAAATATTTTGATTCCCAAAATAACATCGGTTTCACCTAAATCCTTCATATCAAAGTTGAAGGATAAGAATGCTTTAGTGTTTAAAAAACTATCCAGATTAGTCCCGAAGATGAGCATGTCATCTACGTATAGGCAGATAATAACACTGGAGTTTCCATTAAACTTGTTGAACACGCAAATATCTCCGTTATTGATATGATAATCATCAGCTATGAGGATTCTTCTAAACTTGTCATGCCATTGTTTAGGTGTTTGTTTGAGTCCGTATAACAACTTGAGCAACTTACATACTTTCTTCTCATTTCTAGGTAGTATGTAACCTTTTGGCTGGTCCATGTAAATCTCTTCATCGAGATCTCCATTAAGGAAAGCAGTCTTCACATCCATTTAATGAATAATCAAATTCTTAACAGCAGCTAGAGCTATCATCATCCTGATGGTTGATATCCTCGCTACAGGAGCATAGGTATCGAAGTAATCAAAACATTCTCGCTGTCTAAAACCTTTCGCTACAAGCCTAGCCTTGTACTTGTCAATTGTTCCATTTTGTTTTACCTTCTTCTTGAAGATCTACTTGCATCCAATAGTCTTGGTGTCTAGAGGCAGGTCTACCAAAGACCAGGTGTTGTTGGACATGATAGAATGCATCTCGTTAGCAATAAATTCATTTCAAAACACAGCATTATGTGACGACATGACTTCTGTATAGGTAGTATGATCTTTTTCTACCAAACATACTTTATAATCAGGACCATAGTCCTTAGGAACTCTTCTAAAACTCGTTCGAGGTTTAGAGGTTTCAGTTGGTTCAGGTTCCTTTCTCTTTGTACTTGACTGAGCTTAGACCCCCACTAATTCTGAGTTTTTCTTCAACGGACAAATGTGCTTAAAATTTTTTGCATTGATTGTTTCAAGAATCCTATGTTGAGCTGGTGACTCTAGGTTCAGAAACCTAAATGCATTACTAGTCATTGAGTAACCAACAAGTACTGCATCAGTTCCTCTGGGTCCAACCTTGGCATTGTACAAATTCAACAATTTTGCATGAGCAAAACATCCCCACACTTTCAGATACTTCAGATTCGGCTTTCTCCCTTTTCAGACATCATATGAAGTTATGTTCAGCTTTCTTTGGGGTACTCGATTGACTATATGACTTGCTGCCAATAAAACTTCTCCCTAAGATTAGATGGAGCTCATGAACTAACCAACATGGTATTGACAATTTCAGTTAATGTTCTATTCTTCATTTCAACAATTCTATTTTGTTGAGGAGTGTACAGAGCTGACAATTCATGATGGATCCCATTCTCTTCACAAAATCTGTTGAATTCTGTATCCAGGTACTCACCACCTCTGTTTGATCTTAGAGTTTTGATCTTAGCTTTATGGAAGTTCTCAACTTCCGTTTTATATGCCTTAAACATCTCAAACGCTTCATCTTTGGAGCAAATGAGTTAACATATGCATATCTAGAAGCATCATCAATAAAATTGATGAAATACTTCTTACCACCTCTAGCCAGTGTATCTGTCATTTCACAAATATCACTGTGTACAAGATCTAGGACGTTGGATGTCCTTTCAACACTCTTGAACGGGATTCTCGTAATTTTGTATTTACTGCAAGCTAGGCACTTCTTTTGGTGGTTAATTTTATGGTTAGTAATTAACCCTAAATTAGCCATTGATTTAATAGTTTCATAATTCATATGGCCTAATCTATAATGCAAAAGATCACAAGACTCGGAGACATAAGAAAAAACAGAGGAGTTTTCATTCATAATGTTAAGCTTGAACATGCCACCAATAGAATAATCCTTACCCACAAACACCCCATTCTTGGTCAAGACAAACTTGTCTGACTCAAACACCATCTTAAAACCATGCTTGCTAAGAGCAGCACCAGAGACCAAATTCTTCCTGATGTTAGAAACATACAAGATTTCCGTGAAAGTTAAAGACTTCCCAGAGGTAAACACTAGCTCAACAGAGCCCTTTCCAACAACCTTAGAGTATGAGGAGTTTCCCATGAATATATTCATCTCATCCCCCATTAATTTGTAGGAGGTTAACATATTCTTATCACAAAAGACGTGACGAGTGGCACCGGTATCGATGAACCATTCTGAATCCCCACCAATCATAAGGACTTCAGAAACGACAACGATCATCTTGTCGTTCTTATTCTAGTCATTTCGGTCTCTTTTCTCTTTGGTGTTTTTACCTGTCTTTCTGAGACGACAGTACTTAGCGATGCGTTCGGTTCTTCTGTAGGTGTAGCACTCCAGTGACTTCCTATCATAGTTCCTGTAGGAGTCCCTCTTGTCATCATTCCTCCTTATTCATTGCTTCTTGAAATTATTCTTCTTTGGTTCAGAGCTATTCAGACCAGTCTTCTTTTTCTCAGTCATTGCCTCAACAACATGAGCCTTTGCAACTGGCTCTTCTCGTTTCTGGTCTCAATTGCGAGACTCTTCCTCCACCCTCAAATGGTGCATCAACTCTACAAGGGGATGTCTTCCTTCCTGTGCATCAACTTGGAGCGATAAGACTTCCAAGTTGGAGGCAACTTCGAGATGATGACTCTAACATGAAAGTTTTCATCAAGAGTCATCCCACCAGCAGTGATTGCATCTCTTATCTTATGCAAATCCTGAATCTGGGGCAGGATTGACTTTCCATCTTCCATCTTGAACTCAACATAGTTCGCAACTTCAAAGTTCTTCTTTCTAGATTCTTCTGCCATGTAGACAGTCGTCAGTGCATCCCAAACCTCCTTAGCTCCCTTAGTCTTCTTAGAAAACTGATTGTACAGTTGATCAGAAAGTGAGTTCAAAATGTTGTAACGACAAGTATAGTCATCATCAACCAATTTATGTGCAATTGCCGTTGCAGCGGCAATGTCCGCGGTAGATGCTCCAGGTGCAGTAGGAATGTCGAGACATACATCAGTCAAAACATAAGCAACCTTCAGCTGCCTCATGAAGTACATGATCTGTTCTTCATAGCGGTCGAAATTGGTTCCATCAAACCGACCATCAAAACGGTTTGTGTTGATAGGAACAAGGCCGAGTGGAGTTACGGTGGTCATTGGAGTAGTCATATCTTCAATTTGTTGGTTAATTAGTTCAAACAACTTGCACACGATGACCACAAAAATTCTTTATCAATTTCGGCTAAGAGACACGACAAACGCTTCTTGAAGATAGTTGGAGCCTCCCGTTTGTGTAAGTGATTAAGGCAACTCTATCCCCGGGATTCAACCTAACCAAGAATCGATCCGTTCCTCTATAGATCTGCACTATCTGGTAGAAACTGTACTTAAACCTCCTTTTAGGATGCCCACAATTCTTATTCCAATTAAGGTCTGAGTTATCCTAGTTACACAGATTGTATAAACCAGATTAGGCTATCACAAATGATTGCCAAACAGAATTACTCTCTAGGAGCGATTCTGAAACAGTTCCAGAATTGGATATGTATGGATTCTGTAAACCAGATTATGAGAATTTTGATTTGGAAACAGATTGTCTACGGGCTCTGTTTGGTAACAATGCCCAGAGGTCAGTGTATTACTACACTGGTCGATTTCTCATTCTGTTATCTGTTTTGGTAAATCCGGACAGTGCCCTATTTGGTTACAGAGCGATCTCAATTGACCAGACTATCAGTCACATCACTTCTCTGTTTGGAGACAGAGAATCAACTGATCCAAGTAGACTGGTTGATTACGTGATCTGACTTACTGGGTTGAGTCGTCTTCAACCTTGAGATGAGCTTTAGATTTCCAATGGAATTCTGGAGCTTTATTCTCTGGTTCGGGCTCTCTCTTTCTGAGCTCAATCTCGCAGAGATCTGATACGATTTTTAACTTCTATGTAAATCCTTCTCTTCATCCTCACTTTATATAGATGGGGGCTAGGCCTTAGGAGCTACTTGAGCTTCCTAACCAACCCACTCATTGAGTCTCTTGAATTTCCCCGACTGACCCATTCAATAGCTCACCAAGTTCAATGAACGTGGACACACACCCATAATCCGAAACGGATTACTCAATCTGATCAGATCTATACCATTAATCTGACTTTTATTCTTAAAAAGAATAGGCGACTCAAGAGACGTGCGAAGTGCAAAGTGTGCCTCATAACGTCCAATGCCTTGCACGTGCGTGTGCTCGTGTCGCGCTCGGTGTGATGCACCTCGTTAGTACACCCACACTTGGTGTGTGAGCACACACAAGAGAACAATCTATAAGGAGAGGGGATTACTAATTAATTGGTTTCAACTCTCATTAATTTCCGATGTGGAACTAATAAAAGCCACAACAGTTTTCTTTTGAAAACATGATTTTATTCTCTCCAAAACAAATAGTATAAAAACACCATTTTAAATCCAACCAAATGGTTTTCTTCCAAATCATTAAAACCCAACTTTTATTTTATTAAAACCAATTAAAAAATCTGTTTTAATAAATGAAAATCAACAAAAGACAACACAGTCCAACTTTCAACAACCACAAAACCAAGCCAACTTAAGAGGATGGGGAGAAGCTGGAATGAATTCCAACAGAACAAGCATGAATTACCTAACCCTAACTTTTCATGCCTTGTTTGCAGGGCTCTTGAAAGTTAGAAAGTTTCAATTCTACCTTGAAGAATTCCCACTCACAAAAAGAAGCATAAGGAAATAACAAGAACCTATCACTAGTATTTGGAACAAGATTCAACTAAAAAGGGCTTCTTAAGAACAGCTCCGGAATTTCAAAAATCTGCTCATTTCATTGTCAAATGCTAAGCATGAGGGCATTTACTGTGAGATTCAACCAACAAAAAAATTTACCCTTCAAATTTTCATCTATCATGAATCGGTTATCCACTCTATGTGTTCTATATAGTGTTGATCAGCACAATTCCATCTACTGACTTGGTCAACTCGGTTACGGGATTGCGTAAGACCTGCTTATGTAAGCAACTTGTGAGACTCATAATAAACCCCATACAAATAGGATGGCAACTGTATAGTTTTTAGTGTCGGTCGAGCTGTGCACCCTAATCCAAAATATATTCTTGACTTGTGTCTGATAACTATATTGTAAGCTAGTGTTCTGATGTGACAGAAAATCCGAACCCAAGATCAAAATCCTAGATTAAGATACAATCAAGTATTAAAAGGCAAAGTTAAATATAGTTCCATTCATTGAAAAGCCCTATTGTGAAAGCATAACTTGGGTAATCACAGAAGAAGAGCAAGTTCTTACAACTTCATACCCCCTTTCTGTGGTAAAACTTCTGTCTGGCTCCATGGCTCATACGGTCATACCTGCCAGTCCCAATAAGCTAAAGAAGTGATGAAAAGCCTAATCTACATGCCAGAAAAGTGCTCCACCATCTGTTGTCTCAGGCATGAACCATACAATGTACACGAGCAATTCACAACCAATCGTAAACCGGGCAGTGATGTGTATGAACAGCGTGGGATGGTTGGGAGTGATATGGATGAAGCTTTCCACAAAGTCTTACGTGTGGGCAGATTGTGATAGTAACCTGGAATGGTTATGCTCACCTTCGTAAGTGACAATAAGCATCGAAGCGTCTTCCAAGCACCTCTCAACATGCTTCCTCGCTGGGCAACCTCTCATACTGCTACATTTATAGTATCCCCTGCACAAGTTGAATAAGGCCTTCTCAGTCAAATTGTATGTCTCCATGATCAAACTTGAATTTCTTGCAACCTCATGAGAAGAATAATAATTGGATAATTGGATATAAGCAAGCTTTCGAATGCACCTACAACTTACAAGCATCACGGTCCGATAATGAAAAAATTGGAAATTTGAATGCTAATGACATTCTTGGTAGGACAATGAGAATAATGCTAATATTCCAACTGCTCTACCAAACAAACTGAACTGAAATATATTAGCCACTGCACAGTTGGTTCAGCCTTTCTAAGGAAATGTGCGATCACAGTTAAGACACCTTGGTCACATCTGTTTTAAGGGAGACTCCCTTTTTTTGTAATTTTAGTGGAGACTTGTGGGTTGTACACCATGCAGCTTAACCGCGTTCAGGGTCAATTTGTAATTCAAATATACCCAATGGTGTCAACTTGCATAGAAGCAATAGTAAGGCCACCAGTTAGCAGAACTAGACGTGGTTGGTATTGCCCTTCCCATAATTAATTATATGATTTCTTTTAATAGATCAAGATACACAAGCTTTCCCCATTTTTCCTCTGCCTATTCCTTCCAAGGCTAGAGATATCAATTTGGCAATGAAGAACAAAAAGGAAGCCTTAAAGCACCCATCACAAACAAGTAAACTGATAACAAGTAAATGGCTACAACCCATAGGTCAATCAGTCACCGACAATTCATCCAGCTTACCCACCAAAAAGAAAAGATCCAAGAATATTGAACCAGCAAGAAAAACTATAGATACATAAGTCAAAATTACTACTGAGACTTCTATGAATTGTTGGTGACCTACTTACAAGAAGTAGAATGTAAATTTACCTAGGGTGAGGAGAACCCTTAATTGGCTTTTGTCCATACTTCCTCCATGAAAACTCATCAGGAGGGATATCTGCAAGTTTGGCACTGATAGCAGGAACCTTTATGGATCTCTTCACCCTTAGTTTCCTATGAACAGAAACAATGGCTCGCGATTAGAATCAATAGTGTGACCAATTAAGTAAAAGTTGGGAATCAAGTCTAACCTCCTTTTTGAGCAGTGGCATCTACCGCTGCTCGCACATTTTACGCTCCCATCTCCACCCCTACCAGAGCACCTACTCTTGTGTTGGTGAGAGTTCCGATCCGACGATTGAGGTGCACCGATCAAATGGAAGGCCTTTCCATCCAAGTTAGCCACACTACCATCCATGCTCAGAGATGACATGAAAGACCTGGTAGATGACATGGTAGGTGTGCAACTGGAGCTATCAAAGTTGAGGTTTATTCCACTATTGCTCCTAAGATACATCATATCAGCTTGATATTTCATCTGTTGCTGCTGAAGCTGAAACCTTTGTTGTTGTTGTTGCTGTTGTTGGAGGAATTGATAGTGTACTGTTGATGGTTTTTGTTGGGAAAGTTGGAGAGGATTCTTAACAACTGAACCAACTTCAAGTGATGGGGTTTCTAGAAATAATTTCTGGGTAAGCTGCAGAGAATTTTTAGCTTTTGAATCCATCTCTTGAATAGGCCTTTCAAGAAAATTACTTTGTAAAAGTTGGGGAAGTTTTGGTGAAGAAGAATCTGTTTTAGAATTTGGGTTATCTAGGAAGATGTTTTGGGGTAAAAGGGATTGAAATTTCTTCATTTTTCTAACTCTTGCATGTCCCAAACCAGTACTGAGAAGGGATGAAACTTTCTGGAACTTCAACACAGCCTCTCCTGTTTCCACCATTAAATTTCTATACTGAACTTGATTTTGAGGCTGAGATAAGAGACTAAGAACTCTATGACAACTCTCCGCAGCTGCTTTATTAGCTTCTTCAACCTCCTCCATGTTTCCCCAACCCAAAACAAGAACCCTAATTCTCAAAAACCCTACAAACCCAGATGAAAAATCATCATAAGAACTCCAAAATTACCTCCAAGAGATAGATCACCAAAAACCCATTTCAGAAAAACAAAAACTCAGATGGGTTTTGATCAAAAACAAAATATTTCCGCTTGGATTTTTCTCACTTGGAGAGAATATCAGATTGATCAACTTCGAATATAAAATTGACCAAGAATAGAAAAACCCAGATGCAGATTAACCCTTGATAGCTATACCGTAACAGAAATTAAAGAAAAAAAACCAACAAAAACACAGACCTCGTTGGATTTGTGCAGTGAAACCGCAGATTCTTCCATGACTGTGAGATTGAGAGGTGTGAGAGAGAAGACTTGGTTGGTCATAGAGAATTTACAAGGCGAAAAGAAAAACAAATTCCCATCTTTTTAATATTATACTGATTTAAACTAAAAATAAATAAAAGAATAGATTACAGAGAGAGAGAGAGAGAGAGAGACAGAGAAGGAGTGGGAGGGGTGTGCGCATTTTAATAACCCGCGCACCAGAGCAGCCATGAAACGAAACTGCCGTCTCTGTCACAGATCCGAAAGGTGGGGGCCATTCAAAGACCTCGTTTTTCTTTTTCTTTTTCTTTTCTTTAAAAAAAAAAAAAATTTTTTTTTAAAATTTTTTTCAGTTTATATTTCCTGTCTTTCTCTTTCTGTTCAGCTCGTCAAAATTGTCCGCCAAAATTGGGCCCACAACTAGCCGTTGCAGCGTATGAACGAATGAAAGTTTGCCACGTCAAAGTTCTCATGTGAATTCGACACGTGTCGAGAGTTTAGTTGACAACCAGCTTTGTAGCCTGTTATTTATCGCCTGGAGTAGTAACTGACGGTAGGTGGGGCCAGAATTCAGAATACCGTTGACTTAACACATCCATCTACTCGTGTATCTCGTTTGGTTTATTAAATGTCAAATGACGAAATTGTCCGGCGAGATTTTGGATGAGCAGTGATTAGCCGACCCCTCGGCCACCTGGTCGAATGCCTTTCCGTTTCTTCTTCTTTTAAAAGTAGTTAAACTTAATTAAACTTGATTAACTTTAATTTAATTCCTTTTAAAATCAAGGCTAAATGAATGAACCCTAGGGATGAATGCAGGAGCGGAGCCAGGAATTTTTCATGGGGGGTGGGGGGGAGCGAAATACACGCTTGGGGGTTCAGGGGTGTAGCCCCCGAGAAACTTTTTTTTAGGTTAATTTTTTTATTTTGAGAATTTTTTTCCCGATAATGTTCTTGAGGTCACCACATATCCCTATTGATACCCCTTAACTGTGGTTAAGATTTACCCACCTATCTTTGGTTTTCTTAAAAATATCAATTTTTTTTCAAACCATAGTTAAAATTCACTAACTCTTAAGGTTAAAAAAAAATTTAATACTTTATTTCTAAAAACAAAAGATAAGTAAGTGAACCTTAAGAGTTGGTGAATTTTAACCATAGTTAAGGGGTGTCAATAAGATATGTGGCGACCTAAAGGGCATAACCGAACTCAATTGGAGGGCCCACCATATATATGACAAAAAAATTGGGGGGGGGGGGGGGGGGGGGCAAGTATACTAAAAATAATTTAAAAAATTATGGGGCCTACTATTTCATACCATACCCCCCCCCCCCCCCCCCCCCCCCCCCCCCCCCCCGGATGAATGAATCTTAATCATAATTAGGGAGAGTTAAAAAAAGGGGAGGGTCTGCTAAACAGACAACTAATACTACAATCTCACTTCTTTTTTTTGAGTATTGCAAATATAGTTATGCCACAACCTTGGTTGATGGGTACTGGTCAATGTTACCTGATTCGTGATTCGCTTGGTTTGAATTTGGGTTTGTGATTCGTAGTTCTCCATTTTAAAGTGAACTTGGTTCGTTATGGGTATGATGAGATAATTTGTTTCTTAGTTTGCTTAGGGTATTTAATTTGGTTCGTTAGCTTGGTTAATTTGCTTACTTAAGTATGTAAATATATATTTAAGTATGCAAATAAATATATTATAAATATTCATTTTGAAAACCCATAAAACATGTGTTTTTAAGAATAGTTCGCTGAGCCTAAAAGAAAAATCAGTCGTCAAAGTAGAAATTTATTGAATCCAAAGAAAATATCAATAAACTCAAATAAAATTTTGGAAGAACCAAGATTGTTTGGTTCGCTCAATTTCACGAATCAAGCCGAATTGAACCGCGAATTGGTTCGGGCGGGGTTCAATTCGTGTTTCGCTATAGGAAACTACGAACTTGGTAGCCCTGGTGCAGGTCATACCAACTACCATTGTGAATGAATTTTAGCTCACCCATATGAGTGATACACACGGTCACTGACACAAGCGTCCTCTTAAATGACAACATTTTTATGCCTCACCCCTTAAGTTAGACAAGATTGCACTCAACCTGAGTTAGTCAACTTATTTGAGCCAAACTCAAGCTGACATTTCAGGCTTGAATGAACTAAACCAAGATTTTATTTAAGTCCAAATATTTAAATAAGTCGAGCTTCAGTAAAATTAACATTATTTGGTTTGACTCAACTCGAAACTTGACTCGTTTAAGGATCGGTTTGGCTTGAGTTCGGTTCTTTTTGGAAGAAAATTCTAACATTAACTCTATAGTCTCTTTGACTAAAGGATTATCATAAAATCTTAGTTTTATGTATGAATGATTTTTTTATTTTTATGTAAGCTCTTGTATTATAATTTAATAATAAAATTTTTATTCAAATTATATAAAATCGATGAAAATAGTTATAAAATTCAAATAAGCTTGAGAAAACCCGATTTTAACTAAGCTTGAGTAAGTTCGAGCTCAAGCCAAACTTAAACATGTTCATGCTAAGCTCGGCTTAGAGTTAAGAGTGCAGAGGGGAGAGCCAGGGTGGGAGCAAAGTGTACAAGCACCAAATTAGAAGTACCCCGGCCATTGTTTAGAGTGCATATGAAGTGTCTGTCTATTAACAAAAAGACAAGTGTTTTTCTTTTTTATATGCTAATTCATAGAAGCATGTATCATTTATTTTTGTCTAATTCTATTAGTTTACTTTTTATAATATTTTCTTTTAAAATAATTAGAAATATTTCTATATTAACAATACATAACTTAATTACTGTCTATTCAATACTTATAAAGTTAGTCTAAGCAATGATTTACACATTCTTCGAATCAAGTTCTTTTTTCTCTCTCTCTCATCTTAGCTACTTTTCTTATTTAAAAAAATCTCACTTTTTTTTAATGTTTTCCCTCGAATGTCTTACTTTATAATCACGTCAACATATGTGATGCCTCCTAACATATTTATATTTATTTAACAAAGAACTAATGCTTTGGAAATTAAGTAAGAGAGAATCTTGGTTCTACAATGTCATAGCATTAGTTTGGTTGAAACTATTGCTCAATTGAAAATGTATGAATGTACACACCATGGGACTGTATCAGTGGTTGTGTGTCTCCTTGTGGGGAGGTGTGACTTAAGTTCGAGTCTGGGTGTGGCCGATGAGCGCCCACCATGAGTGTTAACCCCCCAAACCCCCTAACTTAGATAGATAGATGGTTAGAGATGGTTAGAGCTTACCAATGTATGAATCTAGCCCAGTATCAATTTGAGTTGGAGTTCAGCTCTTCTTATTAAAGCCTAATTGTTTTTAGGTCAAGTTTGATTAGGCCTATTTTTCGGACTGTGACTTGTGACCCTTGTCAAATTCGTGCTCGTTGGATCGTGGAAACATATTATATGGTCACCCAAACGAGGCATTTCCAAGTAGGCATGACCATTTTAAAACATCAAGTTTAGTTTGAGTGAAAGTTGGTAATAATAGTCTTTGTAGCCCAGGTCTATAAAAGAGCAATAATATATAGACGCATCAAGAAAATATCAAATATTCATCTTTTTCAAAAACATCGTATGTAATTATTATTCAAAACCCTAGTATCTCACTTTTTTTTTTCAATGTGTTATTGGGTTACAATATGTGTCCTTTGTAGCCCAGAACTATAAAGACCATTTGTCAAGTTTCACTTGCCTATTTCCGTTATATTAACGTTGGATTCAGATTGGTGCTAAATTGATATAAAAAAAATTAGGGTGCCATTAAGATAATTCTTTAATTAACTAATATGAGTAGAGGCCAAAAGGAGGGAATTGGGAAAGCCATTAATATGGCCAACTAGTGCCCAAACCCAAACTGTTTGCCCCCTTCTCCTAGTCAACCCTAGCCTAAGTGTAGGAGAAAGTATCTCCAATGGGAGCTTAAGTTGGGCTGAATTAGGCACTCAAAAAACAAAAAAGTAAAAGCGAGAAAAGATGGTGCAAAAGGCACAAGCTAGCGTGAAAATAAAGGGTCTGATAACGTAAGGTTGGATGCCCCATTAGCTTAAAGAATGTCAAATTTAGAATATTACCTCAAATGAGACCAAGAAGCATAGATTTAAACTCTTTTTGTTATGTTGGTGCTTAATTATATTTCATACGCCTGAGTATAATAATGGGTTTGGCTGTCCAAAAGAGTTGTTGGGACTTGGGGGGCAATACTTGCCTTGTAAAATCCTTATTTTTTGTGAAATTTTGTAGAGATTTTTTTTTGGGTGGGAAGGGGGATTAGAATATGAATAAAATGTTATCGGGTAAATTACACTAACCTCCCCTGAAGTTTGGTGAAATTCCAGAAACCTCCTCTTTTGGTTCTGAAATTACATTGACCTCCCCTGAGATTTGGTGATATTACCGAAACCTCCACTCTTGTTCCTGAAATTACATTAATCCCCCCTAAGGTTTGGTGAATTTGTAGAAACCTACCCTCTTGTTTCTGAAATTACACTACCCTTCCTCTCTACTTTAATTGTCGGATAACATATTTTTCCTTTCTATTAGTATGCCATTACTGATATGGGTGTATTCAAGTCGAGCTGAGGGCCAAGCTCGAGCTCTGATTGAGCTCGACATAGGCTCGAAAAGTTTGGCTCGAATACAATAGCTTGACTTGAGCTCGAATTGACTTAAGCTGGAGTCGAGATTGGTTTGGCTTGAAATATTAAAACCTATTTTTCAATATTATTATTATAAATAATATATTTTATATATAATATTCGAGCCGAGCTGAATTGAACAAGCCTTGGCTTGAGCTTTGCTTGAACACATTTCAAGTCTGAAAAAACAGCTCGGTTCAATCGAGCCGAATATTTAAGCTTGAACTCGACTTGACCGAGCTAGCTTGGCTTGGATACACCCCTAGTTACTAACATGAATGAATTTTGATTATGTTATGGTTTAAATATTTTAAAATGCTTTAATTACCCTTCTTGAAGTCAGTCAACTTGACTATAAGTCGTCATTTCATAGAGTAAACATATTAGCGGTAAAATTGTAAAAGACCATCCTTCATCAACGACGTCAACTTGACGAGCCTGATAAAGGAGATCAATGTAATTTCAGAAACATGATGGGTTGTTTCTACCATTTCGCCCAACCTCAGGGGAGGACAGTGTAATTTCATAAACAAGATGAAAGGTTTCTACAATTTTTCCAAACTTTAGAGGAGGGCAGTGTAATTTCAAAAATAAAAGGGGAGGTTTCTACAATTTCATTAAATCTTAGGGGAGATCAAAGTAATTTACTCGAGTTATTTTAGTCGGTTTAAGCTCGAATTGAAATTCCATATTAAGCCTTAGGTCACAGACTTATTTAAGGTACTTATTGTACTGGTAATATTTGTATAGTGAAAGTTTTTATTTAAGGTACTTATTGTAATTATAATATTTGCATAGTAAAAGTTTTTGGATTATTTTGCCCCATGAAAACTGTATAAATTTTATGTCGTGTATGATTTATTCTTTCTATGCTTATTTTACCTTTATTTTCACTTTCATCAACTTAAAGTAGCGTTGTCACATGGATGATAATAAATCTCATGAACTAGTTAATTGATATCAAGGATAATTGTTGTGATCAAATGGTTAAATTCCTTGGAAAGGCATAATATGAGGTTAAAATGTTGGTAGTTGAAGAGGTGACCCCAGAGAAGGCTCTCTATGCATAAACATATGATAGCTTTCCTTGTATTAAAATCATAAACTCAGGACCATTTTCTTTCTATTTAATTGAGTTGAATTAAAGATCTATTTTTACCCAAAAAAGATATATATTTTTTTTTTAAAAGAAGGAAAAAACTAAAGATCTAGCAGTAAATTTTCAAAGCTTGTTTTAGTTTTGCCCATTAATATTTAAAGGTATGGTCAGACCATATTCCCATAAGATAATAAACCATCGTAATAGAACCTAGGATGTGTAGGCCAAAGTAGCCTCCATATATTTTATATTGCCCAACATTTACCACTGTAGGCTCTGCAAATCTATGAGATCCCCTAACCCATGATAGTGTAATATTTAAGTCATTTGACAACCTATGCACCCTATGATGATACCCCACTAACAAGAAGACTAATTTGATAAGATTGCTTTATTTAAATTCAAAAGGGGGAGATACATGAATTCCATCAACTACCTATAATTATCTACTTAGAAATGTTTTATTGAAATTGACTTTACAGTATACTCATTTATTATATTTCTTTGAGATATCAAATCAAAGTAACAAATACCCTTTTCCCACTAATCTAGTATATTAAAGAAAATGTGGTTCAGTTGGGTGACATTTGCACCAATGTCTTTCAAGGGAGAAGTTTGCCTAACCCATTAGAAAATGACAATTCACAATTCATTATTAAGTCTGCACTAGAGTGATAAGATTAATAAGATAATGAAGACTTCATGACTTAGGTATTCTTTAATTCTAAGTTTGGCCCATTTGGTTATGCTGATCTAGTTGTTCACATTCTAGAAGTCGAACATGATTGGTGCAGTTACAATTGGCATTATCGTTTTAGTTGTAGAAGCGTCACATTAGGGCTATACACGGATCACATTCGGGTTAGATCCTGTCATATTCGAATCCGATCCGATATCTGTTGGATTAGTTCGAATCCGATTATCTAGTCTAAAATCAAAATTGATTTGTACCCGGTCCGATTAATATCAAATTTTAATTTTTAAGTATATAAAACATTCATGAAAATTTTCATAAATAATTTAAATAAAAGCAAGCATAGTATTTTATGCATTCAAATAATATTAATCTATTATATATATATATATATATATATGATATGTGATCTACTAACAGCCCTATGTCACACGAAGTGTATCCCAACGATTGTGATAACCTGGACCAAATCATGGAGAACATCTCATTGAGTTAGCACGTGACACAAATGGAAACCTCACCACTAGGGATCTAAAGCCTTAAGGTGTGTTTGTTTTGCGAGAATGTGAGTGAATGAAAAGAAAAGAAATGAAATGAATGGAAAATTAAAGAAAAGAAACTTAAATTTTCTTCGACATCAACTAATTAAAGATGAATGAATTTTTATGAGAAAATTTATCACTATTGAAAAAGTGCAAGAAAATAAAAGTGTGTTTTTTACGTACCGAATACAAGAAAATTACAAGAAAACTCGTTTTTCTTTTATTTTTCCTCACTTTCTTGCCAAAGTAACGCACCCTTAGTGCCTTCATCGCTTGAGATCTTATCCTGTCCTAGAGATACTAATGAGCTTCAGCTTTGGTGACCTTATATTACTTCCTTGACAATGGAGAGCTAGGGAGGTCACAGGTTTGGTGGCCAACTCCGTCTAAGTACAAAAGGAGCATTTTTCTGACACCCCGCCTCTTGGGTGTGGCCTCTCTGATGAGGGAGGTTTGGGATCTAAGGAGATGAGTCGCAAGAGTTCAACTCTCATGCTAACCAACCATTGAAGATCTCTAACCACACACACAAAAAAAAAAAAAAAAACTAAAGTAAGGATCATTGAAAATTATAGTGATAAAGGGGTCATTTGCTAAATATAACCCTAACCTCCCACTCCTTGTGGTTAGCGTTAGTGAATAAAATCCTCAATTCAAATTTAAAGAAATACGATTGTGGTAAATTTAATGAAAACATGAGATAGTTTTTTTTTTCATCGGGGGTAACCTAAAACATGAGGTAGCTTAGTCACTGAATATTGCATCCTTATCGGGCTTTGAGCAAATATCAATTACCATCAAATCAAGACACTTTTGCTGTTCTACGAATGAACGGTGGCTTTATTTTTTATTTTTTTTTTGGTAATGAACGGTGGCTTTATTGGGTTCCCAAAATAAGACAAAAATTAAGAAGAAAATTCAAGCAAAGCAACAAAGACAAGAGAGTGGGAAGAAAAGGAATATGGTGCTTAGCATTTTGGGGGCGAAAAAGGTTAAAGAAAGAGAGAGTGGGTGTCCGTTTCTTCTCTTTCAACGACAAGCTATGACTAAGAGAGCAGAGAGAGAGAGGGAAAAAGTGGAAGTGTGATACCACGTCAGCTGCGACTACAGGTTATGAAATTTTAAATCCAGTGATTAAATTTCTTTAAATAGTTTTTTTTTTAAATCAAGGTTATACGGTTGAATCTTAAGGTTTAGTGAACTTTAACCACAATTAAGAGGTAACAAGAGGGACACTGATGCAGGCACGTCTGCGGGTAATTTAGTCTCACATCGGACGTGTGTTGGGAACTCCTGACCTTCATAATGTGGTGAGGGACCTCACCCCACCCCACTGGACTAATCTTTTGGGTATGAGCCTCGTTGCATCAGACACGCAGTGTTATCAAAATCGGATTGGACGGATCGATCAAACTGGAAAAACTAGGAACCGATCCCCTCACCGGTTCCTAAAAACCCCTAAACAACTCTTTAAAAACCGGTCAGAACCGATTGAGAACCGGGCTAGAATTGGATAAAAATGAGAACACATTATTTAAAAAAAAAGGAAAAAAAGAAACGTTTGAACCGGAAACTGGCTAACCAACTGATTCGACAACTGGTTCAATTATGATGATAACACTGGGTACACGTGTTGACCTGTGCGATGGAAACTAAGACTAATTTTGCCTGACAAGAGCCAGACGAAATCCATTCCCTCTAGAGGTTGAGGTGGGGCACAAACCTTTTATAAGTTAACAACCCTACACATATATACATTGTTAACTTTACCATCCATCCCTTCTCTAATGGTATGGGTGTACCCCTCTTACCTCATGGAATCTAATCTCGAGGGCTGATGTCTTACAAAAATTTCACTCTCCTTTATTAACCATCAACCAATGATTACTAGTACTAATAGTCAGGTGAATGATAAAAGAGAACAAATTTCAAATGCAAAATTGATAGTTTATAACAGTTCTTAAGGTAGCGGGTAAAAGTACATACACTTGTCTACTATCGTGGAATTTAGAAATTTGTGACTGTGGCTAATATTTTTTTTAGTTTTTTCACAAGAGACAAATCCTTAAATACAATAAATAAAAATAAAAGGCTTCTTGTTTCCTTTATTTAATTAGTCATCCCAATAAAAATATCAAACTATCCTTATAGTTAACTAACGGCTAACGGGTGACACGTACGTGAGAGCGAGGGAAAGGAGTTAACGACACTTGATTGAACTCGCTAGTGGCACGTGCAATGCATGTGAGAGTGAGGGGAAAGAGTTAACCACAGTTAATAGGAATTAAAAGGGGCACATGTTAACCCACGGGTGTGATTGAACTCTCCCCGAGGTCAATCGCGATTGGCTGTGATTCTAAATAGATAGATGGCAAGGGGTAGTTTAGGAATTAAAGTAAAACATTAAATCAAAGGCAAGGGTGGTTTGAGAATTAAAGTAAAACATTAAATTAATGTTTTGTTTTTATATAAAGGTAATTTGAGAATTTCAAAAAAATCATCTACGCATGCCTCTCGCATTATAATAAAGATAAAGTGATATTCAATGTATAAAGGCAAAAAGTTTAGTGATTAGTGTCAAGTTCACTGGTCTTAGTGAATGTTAATGTTCATGTAGAGGTAGGGCTATCAACGGGTCGGATTCGGACCGGATCTGTCTAGATCCGAATCCGATAGATCCGAATCCGATCCAAGATCCGTCGGATCATGAAGTAATCAATCTGAATCCGACCCGATTACATTTTGTTCGATCCAAATCCGATCCGATCCGAATAAGGTTAATTTTTTTTTTTTAAAAAAAAAATCTATTTTAATAATATAAAATCAAATAATACCTTAATTAACTCTAATTAATGTTAATTTTTTTTAAATTAATATTTTATAGATAGAAAATCTAAGTAATATATTTAAAATGATTTTAAAAAATTATTATAATCGGATCAGATCACCCTATATCCAGATTCGATCCGATTATAATCGGATTCCACTGATCCGATCTGACGGATCACATATAGGGTCCAAAGTCCAGTTAATCGGATCGGATCCGGATCATGATCTGATCCATTGACAGCCCTATGTAGAGGAAAGTTGATGACATCTTGTGTGAATATGCCACTCATGCTTAGTATTTATAGAAAAATGATTTTCTTCACATTTATAGAAATGCTCCTCATGCTGCTATTAATAAATGGATCTGGCTCCTCGACTCGAATAGAGGTGGTGAGATCTTGCTTGGGTTTTAACCCAAGCAAGACACGTCACCTCCCATTGATCCAACGGCCTACGATTGCCCACTTAAGAGTTTTAAGTAAAACGGAAAATGGGCGGCAAATCTCTCACCTCTCTCCTATTCAAATCTCATTCTCTTCTCCGTTTTTCTCCTTCTCATTCTCATTCTCTCCGTCTCCAGCCATGGTAGCCAGCATGGCATGGCGACGACGTCTGGGCAAGCAGAGGAGCCATAACAAGAGAACACTATCAGTCAAATTAAACTTGTGTCGTTACTTGCTACGGCTTCACTTTTAGTGGTAATTTCTTTCGCATTTCCTTCATTTCTGGTTCTCTTTCGTAAACATGATCTTTCTTTTTCTTGAATTGGTAGCAATATGTAGATTCTGGGCATTTTTGCCTTCTCCTCATTTTCTCTATGTATCTCTATTGTGATTTTTCTTTACTGACATATTTAGAAATTCTTAGATGGTAAGAGAGTTGGCTTAGATTTTTTTTAATGCCCATTTGTTTTTTGTCAGTCTACTTTCTATTAATCTATAACATTTTTTTTATTTATTAATATAATTCCTTCAAGTTTATATTGCTTAGATGAAGTGGGATTTTCTGACAGGGGGATTTGGATTATATTTGATTGCAATGGATGAGAGAACATACAAACTCATTGGTGTTGATTACACGGGTAATCGGGCGGACCCAATTTTGGGGTGGATGATCGGTTTCATGTTTTTTTGTTAGTTTTCTTGGGCTCTTCAGTCTCGTGCCACTTCGCAAGGTATCTTCCTGACATGAAATCGTGTGTTTTGTTTGGATAAATTAATTTTGATGCTCCTATAAAAAATAAATTAATTAATTTTGATCAAATTACAAGAGGGTCTACTGTATGTCATCAAAAAATATAAAAAACCCCCAAATCATCATCTCTTTCCCCCCAACCGGTAACTATCTCTATCAGCTCATATAATTGCTATTTTGCTAAGTTATTTGTTCTGCTTCTTTATGGATTCCCTGAGATAGTTGCACTTTTGAGTTGGCTATGATTCAATTCGAGAAAATTAAGACCCATTAACCAAATGGGACAGGTTCGAAAAACTTTTGAACTATGAAGTTAGTGGGTATAAGAGCATAATGTGCTTATTCAAGATGGTCCAATCTTCTTTGTTTAGTACAGTAATTTAAGCCATTGCTCCAATTATTATCATTACAGTGCTATATCCTCTCTGATTCAATTATCTGGTTTGGAGAAAAATACATTTACACCCCCTCAGGTTTTGAAAAATATATTACAAACCCCTACTTTTCAAAATATTGACACTTACACTTCTTCCATCAATTGAGTTGACCGTTAGTCAATTGTTTGAATGATAATGTCATGGGATAAAATGGTATGAAGTACCAAAAATACCCTCTCTAAAATTGTCATTCTCTATTTTTTCCATATATGAAATTGTCCCTTTATTTTTAAATGAAATCAAATCCTCTAGGGTGATCATGTGTCCTTTTTGACACCCCTTGTGGTGGCCACATGTCCATTTTGACATCCCTTGAGGTGGCCATGTGTCCTTTTTAATACCCTTAAATGAGGTTAGATTCACCCACCCCTATGGTTTTTTTTTGGTCACTTCCACCCCTATGGTTCACCTACCCATCCTTGGTTTTTTTTTTCTTTCTAAATATTATTTCTTTTTTTTAATTTAATAATTTTTTTAAAGATTTTTTTAATATTAAAATATTTTAAAAAATAATTAATATTTAGAAAAAATAAAAGAAAAACAAGGATGGGTGGATGAACCCTAGGGGTGGGTGAATCTAATCCCATTTAAGGGGTGTCAAAAAGGACACGTCACCACCTCAAGGGTTCACCCACTAATCCTTGGTTTTTTTTTAAAATATTAATTCTTTTAAAAAATATTTTAATATTAAAAAGCCTTAACAATAGTTTTTAAAATTAAAAAAAAAGAATTAATATAAAAAAAAACCAAGGATGGGTGAGTGAACCCTAGGGGTGGGTGAATCTTAACCACAATTAAGGGGTGTCAAAAGGGACACGTGGCCACCCCTAGGGTTCACCCGCCCATCCTTGGGTATTTTTTTATCTAAATATTAATTATTTTAAAAAATATTTTAATATTAAAAAAGTCTTAAAAATAATTAGTAAATTTTAGGATTAGGCATGCCCCAATCTCAGTTCTTAAAGCACTCTCTCTCTGGACAGTTGTTGGTGGAGGTTGAGAGCAGAAGGTTAACTGAGTGTAGGCCTAGCATTCCTTGTTTTATTTTGTTTTGTTTGTTTTTTTTTTTTGGTAAAACTAGCCTTCCTTGTTAGGGAATTATCAATTATAGAAAAAAGGCCCCACTCCCTACTCTCGTCTGTAAACTGCCACCTGTCCTTTGTCCTCTCACTATAAACCATCACTTGCCGTGCTTTAACAGGTGTTGGCTTTTGGTTGAGAGTAGGGCTAGCTCATCCTTATAAAAACACAATCAAGGGATGAGTCATGAGTGCAGTTACGGTAACCTTAAGTGCGCTAGCTAGCCTTTTTTGTGTGTGCGTGACAATCCTATACTGTGAAAGAAAAAGTGTTTAGCAAAACCATCGACTCTCTCCATAATTTTAAAATTGTCACAACGACACATTGAAAAGCGGTACATTAAAAATAGTAGCTGAAGCCTTAAAATTAGTCTCAGAACAACAGGGAACAGGGGTGGTGTTAGGCACAAGGGGTGTAAACGGGCCAGGCTGGACTGAACTTGGGCCCGCCTATTTAATAATCAGGCATAATAGGTAGGCCCAAGCTCACCCTATTATTAATCGAGTCGAGTGGGCTCAGCCTTCACAAGCTTGGGCAGATCAACTTTAATCGGGCCTTACATAGGCTTGGGTGGGCCTGCAAGTTCTTATAACAGGCCAGATATATTGGCCAATTTCAATACAAGTAGTATGCCCAACAACTTGACAATCAGTTCTGTTCCATATGGTGCTTTAATGGGGTGAGGTGGAGAAAACATTTAACATTGCAATGTTGGTATCATTACATTACCATTAGAATTTCTATTTGAGAGAATTCTGCAAACATGTGATTCCATACAAGCAGTGACTAAATTGGAACAAAGGGCTGAAGGGAAAAAAATGGAAAAATAATACAGTCAAATTTAAGTATCAAAGAGTGGTGAAGAGATCTAGATTTATATCACTGAACTGTATAATATCTCTGCAAGAAACGTATATAAATCAACAAACTC
Source organism: Tetracentron sinense (assembly GCA_015143295.1). NCBI lineage: Eukaryota > Viridiplantae > Streptophyta > Magnoliopsida > Trochodendrales > Trochodendraceae > Tetracentron > Tetracentron sinense. The sequence goes on from CM026566.1 coordinate 30,446,213, forward strand.
TATGTTTGGTTATTGAGAAAATAGGTGAAAACATGGAAAAGAAGGTTGTCGAGAAAATAGGTGAAAACATGGAAAAAAAAGAGAAAATTTTGGATTTCTAATACAGTTTTTAGTTGTGTTTTGTCCAACTTTCTTTTCTTTTCCATGTTTTTACTTACTTTCTTGGCAACCAAACATAGGGTAAGCTTCTTTTCAAGGTCCACCTTTTCTGCATTTGTTGGTTTCTCCAACTCAGTAGCAACATCATATATTTAACTGTAAATTTATATTCTTTTACTATATTTATTAATTGAAAAAATGAAATGGTAAATAGGCCGGGATGGCCCAATTGGAAGCCTACTAACGGTCCTACTGGGTTTTGAGAACATGCCCCAGGGCCAGCCCTATTAGCTAAATGCATCGGCTGGCCTGGTCTAGACCAATTATTATATGGGCTAACTAATTGAGTTCAAACCGGGCTAAATAAGGGCCGAGCTGGGCCGCAGGCTAGCCCGACTCATTGACACCCCTAGGCACATCCAATATATTTTTTGGAGCTGTGATTAGCGGCCCGCTATCTAGTGGATCGTGCAGTCCACTATCTAGTGGACAGCCGTGTCCACATGTCCCTTTTAACCTCCTTTTAACTATGGTTAAGTATAACTATATATATTTTAATAAAAACCAAGGTTGAATGAATGAACCTATGAGTGAGTGAATCTTCACCACAATTAATGGGTGTCAAAAAGGAGGCATGGACCAATGAGGACCGGCATTCCACTATATAGCGGAATAGCTGTCCATTAAGCATTAAAAAAAACAGTTTAAATACAAAGAGGAGCTCTGCATCACCGTGTTGAGCGGAGCTCCCCTTTTTACAATATAACAATGGCAATCTTGTAATTATGTGTATTGTAAAATTACTCCTACCACTTTTAATAATTACAAACATGCAATGGCCTTAGTGTAAAAAGGGGAGCTCTCCTTCATCACCGTGAAGCAGAGCTCCGGCTGAAAATTAATCTCTTAAATTTTTGTTTTAAATTATGGTTAGGAGATAGATTAGAACAAAGTTGTAGCATGCAACTGTCACGCTACATGACTCAAAACCTAGTCCACCCCTAAGTAGGTTTGTCAATGGTTGGGTTTGGCATGGGACGGAGACTATCCAAGCCAATCACCGCTTTTGTAAGGATCTGACCCAAGATCTTGAAAGGCTTGAGCTATATAGGCCCAAACCCTACCCTCAAGGCCAAGTTGGGCCTAGGCCGGGCTTTAATTTGGGCTTGGGCTTAAAACAAGATAAAAAAAAAATTGTCATGATATTTAGTGACTTTTTAAAACCACCACCAACTTAACATCAACCCTCCTTTGTATCTCCGGGCTTGGGGCCAACAATGCCACCCAAAGGGCAGCACAACAGTTTTTTAATAAGACGACATTAATTTTTAAAAGATGGAAAAAAAAAAAAATGTTCTTCTCACTACGTGTAGAATCATAATGAAATTACTATCATGCCCCTACAAACAGGGTGGAGCCAGGATTTCCGTCCAGGGGCTAACAGTGAGGTGTGGGGGTTCGGGGGTGCAGGCCTGGAAAATTTTTTAGGGCCAAGTTTGTGGGTCATCTCGACTCTTTGTCCATTTGTAAAGAATTTATTTTCGAGTAGTGATCCCCGGGATCCGCTGCTTAATTTGCCGTCGTGTCATCGTGTCCCATTTGACACTCCTTTAACCTTGGTTAAGCTTAACAAAATTAAATTTAAGATTTTTATTTTTAAAAAAAAGGTTGGATTGCTTAACTATGGGGGAGTGAATCTTAACCACGGTTGGTGAGTTTAAAAAGTGGAGCGTGGACCAATGAGGACCGGCCATTTCATTACATGATGGAAACCGTCGGTAAGTTAAGCATTTTCATATGTCTACGCCATCTTAAATTATATAATATAAGTATAATTTTTTTTTTCTTCTCAAAAGTTTTATGGGGGGCTTAGAACCCCACCGCCACCCGCCTTTGCCCGTGTTGCCAGGCTACGCCCACATTATACTATACAAAAAAAAATTCTCAAACTTGGGTGGGGGGTCTCCGCCCCTGCCTACAAAAGAGGTAAGATAATGGTGAAAAGGAGGGTTGATTGTATAGGAGGATGTCTAAGCCTAGCCCTCATGTTAGCGAGTCTATAGGCCCAATTGGGCATGAGTGAAAAAAATCATCGATTTTGCAAGGCTAAGAGGGTCAGGTATCCTCATCGAAGGGCAAGATTGACTACCTTACCCCTTAGGGCATACACATCCTACCATTGGCACCAGAGAGTCCATTATTTGATTACTACACCACATTATTATAACTTATACTGGCCTTCAATGTTTATTCTATTTGTTAATCTTTCAGAACTCATTTCTCTTCTCTCGTCCAAGTGACAATCTTCTTCACCAGTTTTTGACCACCAGTGTCACCATTGCCGATACACTCCAACTGGCCTTGTTGCAAAAAAATAACATACTTCGATGAATTTTTACCATTTGGTCTGTAAACCTTTCAATGGAACTTCTATTATGATTCATCATCCGAAGTATGAGTGAAATCAAATGGTTATAAGTATCCGGGAACACTTAACTATTAAGATGTGATATGTAGCATAAAGATTTAATATATGAAAGGTCACTAGTTGAACTGCTTAATACCCATTTAAGAGCTTTTGACAACATTTGAGTTACACCCCGCCGCTTGCTCCTATGGTAGGGTGTGGCCTCTCTTATGAGAGAGGTCTTGGGATCCATTCCTACCGGGTGATGATTTGCAAGAGCTCAACTCTCCATTGCCAACTACCAACTAACTGATGCTATTAACAGTAGGTAAATGACATCCCAGGAAAGGGGGAGGATCTCGTTAGTTGTTATCAACAATTAGAAACTCAAAAATATAAAACCAAAATCTGTTGAAAGGAAAGTAAAATTTAGACCCGTTGAGATCTCCCATTGAGGAGTACTAGCCAGTCGTAATAACTCCAAAATTTTCCACCACGCAAAAGTAGGTGCAACATGTGGAGATGTTTGATATTTTAACAGATTAAAAAAATAAAAATTAGGAGATGTTTGACATTTGTTACCACTACGTTGCGTCTTTGGAAGATTGTAATTGGGGCTAGCATTTCCGTCTCCTGTTACATTGATGTAGTCTCTAGGGTTTGTTGCTATGCTTGGGCGTAGTGTGTTTTTAGTTTATTATTAATACTATCTAGTCGGGCTTTGTCTTAACCCTAGCTTACCTTCAAAAAAAAAAAAAAAAAAAAATAGACCTATGACTGAAAGGAAAAACCCTTAAGATTCCCATACTCTCGTACAATGGGAAACAATGGTTGAGAGTGAGTGAAGTTTACCAACAATGGTCCATGTAGTAGCCCATGATCAATCGTTAGAGTACAATCCGGAGGTCTCTGATTATGTTAGCTATAAATAATTATAATATAATCATTATACATATATGTTGTGCAGCACGTGGGAATCTTTAAGGCTCAGGATATATTCCAAAAAAAATAAACTCACATTTAGGGTGAATTTGGCTCTGATTACGTTAGCTATAAACAATTATAATATAATCATTACACATATATGTTATGCAGAAAAATGTAATCTCGGGGTTTAAAGATAATATGACAAACAAATAAATTTAAAAAGATTTAAACACATGAAACAAGATATACGTGGTTCACCTATAGTGGGGCGACATCCACGGGCAAATAATCAATAATTTTTGCTTTGTAGAGATTACATGGTACAAGGACATCTACCCTCAAATATCGAGAGTCCACTCTCTATTATAGCCAATAGGATTAATTTACTGTGAACCTGCTTTTCTTTCCAAGTGCTTCTCGTTCTCTCAAGAATCATCACTCTTCTTCCTAAGAATCACCACTATTCATGAGAACTAATGAGACTCTCCTCGAGAGCAACCCGCTCTCTCTGGAAGCCCTAATAAATAACTCCATAATAATAATGTTTTACGAACACAAAATAGAATTAGGGGCAAATTCCAACAATCACCGCCTTAACTTGAATTCTATTACAGCAACAAAACATAAAAAAAACTTGAATTCTATTAAATCATTCACAAACAATATTCTTTCATCTTCTCTACCACTCTTTAGGGTGTTCCAACTAAGTGTTTGACACATGTTGATCAATTCTAAGTAAAACTCGGACATCTTCGCATAGAAAACAACTTCTTCATCTCCGTTTGCAAAAATCTTGTACAAATCCTACTGGATCACCTCGAAGTGCATTTTTAAAACCGTCATGAATCTCTCAAGCTCAAATTTCAAATTATTTAAACACACACCATAAGATATACGTGGTCACTCACAATAAGGCTACATCTATGGGTGAAGACAATCAAGAATTTTTACTATATAGATATTACATAGTACAAGGATATCCACTTTCAAATATAGAGAGTTCGTTCTCTACAAGAGTCACTAAGATTTACCGTGAGCACACTTTTCTTTACAAGAGCTTCTTGTTTTCCAAAGAGACACCACTCTTCTTTCTAAGAGTCACTACTCTTCATGAGAATTATCAAGGATCTCCCCGAGAATAACCCGTTCTCCCATAAACCCTTAAACACTCACATCCTTAGCTTACCTAATAAGCTTACATCCTAAACCTATTTATATACATAAAGTCAAATCCTCAATAGGAGGTGGTTCAGGTAGCTCAAAGAAGTCGTTGCGCTAACATAAACCAAATATGATTTCCTCAAATTCTAATCCTAATATAACTCCATAATAATAGAGTTTTTTTTTTTGTTTAACCATAATAATAGAGTTTTACACAAAATAGAATTCTAGCAAATCCCAACAATATAACCACTGGAAATAAAATTGCTAAATAAATAAAAAGTTATGTGTTGGTTAAGACCACTTCATTACACTTCATTAAAATGATAGTGATTTAATAAAATTGATTAAATCACTTAAATAATAAATATTTCAATAACTTTTTCTATGATTAAATCAGGGGAAAAAAATCAAACCCTACCCCCCTTAATTTTACCAAAATTTTTTAACCATGTGTAAGCCTCTTATTTGCCAAGTTTCACTACTTTTTTTTTATTTTACTAAGTTTCACTACTTGGTGAATAGATTCATATCCCCTAAGTCCTAACTACTATGCTCTGTTCTCCTCTCAACTTCCATTAGAGCTCTGTGTACGGCCTTCTCCACCTCTGCAGCCTCAATCTTAAAAAAAAAAAAAAAGTACAAACATAAAAAAAAATCAGATTGCGAAAAAACCAACCACATCTGAAATTAAAAATGATTTACTCACCAGGGATTCGACCTCTAATACAGCTGAAAATTCCTGAGCAGAAAACTCTGACTGGATCATTCTCGCTTTTAGCTTCATGTTCTTCAAGCATTCAAGAACCCCAGTCATGGAATCAATTGCTGAAGATGGATGAACCATCCTTAATCTAATCTTAGCCACCTCTACTTTCTCGCATTCCTTTGCTGCTATATTGGCCTCCAATTCATGGTTTCGCCTCTGTAACTTCTCCTTTAGGAGCTGCAGCTCTTTCACATGCAAAGCTGCCATTTGAATAATGGAGATTTTATCTTTCTGCAATGGAAGATCATAAAAGGGTTTAGAGACAGTACTGTTGTGATATAAAAGAAACCCAATACAGATTACAAACCTTGGTTCCAGGGTGCATCATCGAACGCAGAGCTTCATAGCTCTGCTTCTGGTTCTTTCTCCTCAAACGTTCGTTCATCATGTGACGATAAGACAGATTATTCTCGGGTTGGTCTCTGTTTTCGATCGTCGTTCTTGGAATCGTTCTCAAGAACTCAATCATTCTCTTGTTCATGTTCCGACGATTAGATATCGAAATCGAATTCTCCGACGGAAATCCTTCAATGGGTCTGATGAATCTAACGAAAGCACTTTCATTCACGGGGAGAGGCTCAGGGAAGAAAATGTCACTCTGCATCTCTTCTAGCAAGAACGGTTCCACCATTTTTGTGCTTTTTTTTTTGCTTTTCTTCCTTTTGATTTCGAAGTCTCCCTGCCAATTTCAAATTTCGGTTCCAACGGCTCTTATAATGGTCGCCCCTTTCCTGCTTACTTGGAAATGGTCAACTGTTCATATTCAGTCAACTTGCCCCCAGTCAGTCAAAATATATGTACTCTCTCAAGTTGCAACTTGAGAGAATCCACGGCTCTGGATTGTCTCTGGCGAAGCCAGAAACGGCTTGTCTCGGGGTTCCATAGAATAGGTGACAAGTGATGGAGAAGTCAGAATCATGGGGCCCATGATTTTGACTTCTCCACCCATTATAAGACATGTGGTGATAAGTGTATGAGAATAAGGGGAAGAGATATCATATGGGGAGAAGTCAAAATTATGGGGAGAAAATGGAATGACTTCTCCCCACTTTTTTGCCAACTGTCGCACAATGTATGGAACCCCGAGAGGGTTTTCGGGCTTCGCCGGAGACAATCCGAGTCGAAGATTCAGTCCTGGACCAGTGAACCACTCACTGGTCTTACAGGATCCAGCTCATATGGAATAAGCCGGAATCATCTACATCAAAGTCTGTATATTGTTGACCGTTTGACTTAGATCAAATGACTAAGATAATTGTACTCTTTTTTTAAAAAAAAAATGAGGAAAACTTCGCACCACTACTTCGCAGGGAGATTGAATCGTGATTGAGCTGGAGGAGAGTGCAATCGCACCCACATGTCAACATGTGTCCCTATTTACCCCTATTAATTATGATTAAGATTCATTAGGTTTAACAATCTAACCTTGAGTTTTTTTTTAAACAAAAAAAAAAGAAACTTTAGTTTTTTATTTTAAATATCAATCCCGAGGATTACGAGTTCAAATTCAGAATTAAATATTTCTTAAATTTTTTTAACAAAAAAAATTAAGATTATATTATTGAATCCTAAAGATTAGTAAACCTTAACCACAACTAATAATAGAGGTTAACATGGACACATGTAATGTGTTGACCTTTGGGTGTTCAATCGCGATTTGCTGTGATTCGAACTCTTGTGCATGGGAAGCACGTGCAACAAAGGCCAATGGTCCCGAGTCCCGAGGCTGCTAACGCGTTGGATTTAGATCGAAAGGACCTATCTTTAGTCGGCACAAGGTACCGTATTAGGTCTCTGTTTTTTTTCCCTATTAGTGTACCCTTTGGTACGTGTTCGGTGTTCCTTTTGAAACTTTTTTTAACTCTGATTAATTTTAACTAAATTGAAGTTAAGTTTTTATTTTCATTATTTTTTTTAAAAAAAAGCAAGGTTGAATTGCTTAACCAATAGGGTGAGTGAATCTTAACCAGTGTTAAGAAGAAGAAGTGGGGCATAGACAAAAAGGACACACTATCTCGTTATATAATGAAAATCTCAGGTAAGTTAAGTATTTTTCTTTATTTTTTTTTTGACAGAGTCATCATTTATCTTAGGGTATAGGCGTGGGTTAAGAACTATAGGACACATGGTTGGCTCTCAACCGAGATTTGAAATTGAATCATCACCCTCAAATGGGTACAACGACCTGAACAAACTATGTAGACTATGTCTTTACTTCTTAGTCCACCTAATTTGATATGAGTGAGGATTGAATCTTGATAATAAATGATTCGTTGACAGAATTAATCATCTTTCTAAACTGAGGAAACCTGGGCTAAACAAAGTTCATTTAATTCAAAGTAAACTATTAAAAAATAGGGTGGACCTGTTAAAAATGGTTTTAAATATCATAACGTGACAAACACGAGATCAGATCACAGCCAATCGCATTTGAACTCGGGACACTTCAATTGCATCCGGAGGTTAATACGTGTCCCTTTTAATCTCTATTAATCATGGTTAAGGTTCACTAATACTTAGGACTCAACAGTTTAATCTTAATTTTTAGAGAAAATATATTTTTAAAAATAACCTTAGCTTTAAGAAATTTTAATCCTAAGGTTATTTAAAAAATAAAAAAAATTCTAAAAACCAATATTAGATTGTTGAACCCAAAGAGTTAGTAAATCTTAATCACGGGTTAATAGGGGTTAAATGAGACAAGTGTGAACCAGTGGATGTGATTGAATTATCCCGGAGTCAATTGTAATCGGCTGTGATCAGATCTTGGGCCAGACCGTTAGGATCATCCAATCAGATAATTGATATAACATCCCCTAAATTAATAAAAGGGAAAACGGACCTTAGAAGTTGACCCCATGATTTCATTGGTCCACGCCCTCTTTTTACCACCTATCAATTGTGGTTAAGATTCACTCACCCCTATCAATTATGGTTAAGGTTTACCACCTAAGGTTAAGCAATCTAACCATGGTTTTTTAGATGAAAAAAAAACAAAAATAATATTTTTAATTTAATTAAGATTAACCGTGATTAAATAGGTGTTAAAAGGGACACAGAGACATTGCGGTCAGCTTAGAAGAGGACCCTGGGGGTCCTCTTCTCAGGACACTTAATAAAATGTCGGGTCCATTAATCCATCATGTCTGGCGTGAAACTAATATGGCTGCAGATTATTTAGCTAAATTTTGTAGTTAAAGGGAGTTAAAAGGGCACACCATAAAATTTTAATTTTTTTAAGCAAATGTTAGAAGTTTTAATCCTAAGGATAGTGAACCTTAACCCAGTTAAAAAGATTTAAAAGACACGTTAATTTTTTTTTTTTTTTTCTACAAACTAAAGTTAAATGTTTAACCCTAAGGGTGTGTTCGGTTGGTGAGAATGTTGGTGAAAGAAAAGAAAAGAAAAGCAAAGAAAATGAAAGAAAGGAAAAGAAAGTTAATTTTCTTTTGTGTGTTTGTTTTGAAAGAAAAGTGATACTTTCTTTTCTTATGTGTCTGGTTTGAAAGAAAATTTTCTTATGCATGTTTGGTTTGAAAGAAAATTAAAAAGGAAGTGACATAAATATGTACTAAGTACCCATTTTACCCATTAAACAATTCCATATATACATGACCATAAATTATTATCATAAATTAAAGGCCGTGATTCTTTGCACACCAATGGAACTCACGTGCCTCTACAAGCCACCACATGTTCCTTTTCTCTCCTCTTAATCATGGTTAATTTTAATTAACCCGAGGTTTATTTTTTTTTTCTAAAATCAAGATTAGATTTATTAACTTTTTGGTGAGTGAATCTTAACCATAGTTCATAGATGTTAAAAGGGATACATAGCGGCCCTGAAGAGGTGGATATTACAACCCCATCAGCCACTATGAAATCAAAGAAAAATTAATACTTGTTTTATCAAGTACATACATCTTGTTCACATTGTCGCATTAGGGCTCAACTCTTATTTTAACTTGATCAGAGCCGTCTATTGGTGTGAAGCTGTTGATCATGTGCCCATGGGTGGCCATGTGTCCTTCCAGCTAGGCTGGGTGATGTTTGATCTAACAGACATGAATTTAATCTGAGTCGTCTAATTGAGAAACTCATGTGAGTATGATGAAACACCTGCCTAAGAGATCTATCCATTGGTTGGGTACTAAACTTTGCATGGGTGTATAAGGGTCCAACAATCCTTCCTTATACACCTGCCCAAGAGATCATAGGATTTGATCTGAGTCGTCTGATTGAGAAGCTGAATTTCAATTGAATGCAAACCTACAAGTCAATCTAACCATCATATCTATGCATAATAGAATCAAAACAGTAAAAACCCACCTCTCAGGAAAAATCTTCAAAGAAAAATTTGAACAATAAGAAATTAAAAGAAAAAAAACAACTAATACCCATAAAATCAAAATCCATTAGGAGCATAAAATTTCACTACCTAGATGTCCAAAGTCAATTTCAACCAAATGGGTGTCTCCAGACCACACCTTAGGCGTGGACCAAATGAAAGGGACCAAGCCACCTGGGCTCCTGTATAAGGGCTCGAACAGGGAGACATTTTTCTATTGGAAGAGCAGAAACTCAAACCTCCCAGATTAGAGCCTGACCAAAACTAAACAAGGGTCCTAGAGAAGACAACCCAGTTCAGGGGTCAATCCAAATGTTAACTCAGATCCAGTTCAAAGACTGAACCAAAGAAGGAGACCCAAAATTTCAAAAATAGAAATTGAGTGTCTCCAGACCACATACCTTACTCTCATATACATACCCTGTTTTTGGAGGTAACCTGTAAATCACAGATGCAAAATATATCAAAGTATAAGCAACAACAATCATAGTAGTAGACATAACAAAAACGACAAAAAAACATCTATTACCATCAAAACAATCCTAACCAGTAATAATATGACATGCCACAGTATTTCAAAATAAACCAAATGCCTGTGAACAACTAAAACTATTAACATTTGCACCAAGACGTAAGACGAAATCCTCCTACATAGAAAAGCTAAGACCTACGAACACCATAATCAGACAAATGCCTAAAGATTAAGAATGACCTTCTCTCATTGGAGGAGAGCTGCATAAAGGTCTTCGCTTTCATTGGATTATCGTTCAAGAACTCCAACGCAATTACACTTGTTGCCTCATCGACCCCTTCCAGCTCTTCAATTTTTTGTACCAATGCTTCATCGTTAACAACGTTATGAATCCGCTCGATTGCCTCAGCCAACCGTCCTATGGCATGAGCGACTACACCTATTGTGTAAGGACCAGCATTAAATTCACCGGTTTCATAATCTCATGAGTTAAATTCCTAAATAAATGTACTTCAAATTTTACGTAAATCCTAGGAGAGATTAATGTTTTCAAAATTTTGAGTTACAAAACTCATTTAATTCACTCGATTTTGTAAATTTATGGAGATAAATTGCACTAAATAAATGAAAAACAAAAAGTAGCAAATGACTTAAAAAAAAAAAATAAAAAAAACGGCGCCAACGATCGATCGCCCAAAACGCCGTTTGACGACAGATTGCGCGATTTTTCATGTTTTAGAGTCCCTAGGGCTCCCAACGTTATAAATACCCCTTATACTCGAGGGTTGAGGGTTTCTTAGGCTTTCTAAAACTAAAAGAGAGAAAATGGAGAGTTTTTTAGAGATCAAAAAGGGGGAAACGGAAGGAGTTCAAGGATTTGGTCAGAAAAATGAGAAAAGAGGTGGGAAGATCAAGATAGAACTCGATTCGCAAGTAATAGATCGTATAGAGACGATCAAGTGAAATAAATAACAGATCTAGTATTCGATATTTTGAATAGTTAACCAAAATGATAAATGAAAATGAGAAAACCCAAGTAAGAAGGTAGGAATGAGTAGGATGTGAAGAACTATACCTATGATCTCAGTTATTATTCATTGATGGCCAAAATAGGATGTGAATAACCTATTCATGATATTGTTTTATTATCATTGATGACTAAAATATGATGTAAAGAACCTATTTATGATATTGTTTTTATTATCATTGATGACTAAAATAGAACGTGAAGAATCTATTTATGATATTGTTTTTATTATCATTGATGGTTAAAATAAGATGTAAAGAACCTATTTATGATATTGTTTGATTATCATTGATGGTTAAAATAGGATGTGAAGAACCTATTTATGATATCGTTTCATTATTTGTGATGATTAAAATAGGCTGTGAAGAACCTATTTATGATATTGTTTCATTAATCTGAAATTGTTAAAGTAGGATGTGAAGAACTAGGTTTCAATTAATTTTGATTCAACAAGGGGATTGGGAAAGTTTTGAAGTATGTGGAGTTATAATGAGAATGGGATGATAGATGAAATTAAATGGAGGATTTAATAGTGGTATTTTAATGTGAGTTTAATTTTATGTTTAGAATTCATGAGAAATTTTATTGATGAAAGTTATTATAATTAGGATGTTGACCTTGATTAAATAGAAAGGAAATTTTGGATGTTTAATTAAATCGTGATTTATGAATATGTTAAATAGCAACTGTGATGCTTGACTTTTGAATTATAAGAAATATGAGAGGTTGTGTATTTCTGTTATACTTCTTAATACATGATATACCATTGGGTAAAAGAACCTCTGATGAAAGTCATGTTTGCCTAGGCCTTGTTAACATAATGGTATGAGACGCTATGGTGAGATGTCCTATGACCCTTGACGGTTAGTCTTAGGTGCAATTTAAACAAGAGGTATATCATTGTGCACTCACGAATGAAAAATCTGTAAAAGTAAAAAGAAAGAATTAAAGACAGTAATAAGATGTGAGTGAGACCAAAAGTAAAGTAAGGAAAGAAATATACACAAAAACAATAATGCATGTTTATGTTGTGCACCACTGGATACCATCAGAAAGGGCGAGATATATGCCAAAGTAAGTAAGCCGTCGTACCGGAAAATGTACAAAGCTGTCTGCACCGGATAATGTACGAAGGGTGGTATCTCGGTAAAGTAAAGTATAGTAACCATTTTCCTTATACGGTAAAGTGGTATTTTAATTTAGTACAAATGCATGTGAATGTGTATTGATGAGATGATAATGTATGAAATATGAAAAGAAATAAAGAAAAGAAAGAAATGTAAGAAAGTAAGAAATGAAATAAACAAATGAAAGAAAAGAAAGAAATTGACATAATGCATATGTTTATCTTCCACACTCTGATTTTATATGTAAACTGATGGATTGCATGAAAATTCTTATTCATTATATGGTTTATTATGATCTGTTATATACGCGGAATAACTCATTATTCAGCCGATGACTTTTGTTGTCGGCAGGTTCAGGTTTTGATATTTGTGCGCCCGGAATTTGGGAAGAAGAAGAGTAGGTCGAGGAACTTGAAGGTGACTATCCCAAGGAAGAAAGAGACCTTGATCGATGACCCTATTATTGAAGCTATTGATTATTTAAATTTCTGGAGACTTTAATTAATTTATAGAGACTCATGTTAGTTTACTCTTTTATGTTTATGGTCTGGATGAGTGACCAAGATTTATTACTTTTTAGTTACATCATGAAGTTTGAATTTCAGTTGATGGTCTAATGGAAGAAGAAAATTTTATATCCGTATTTTAGTATGCCTTAATTGCTTCTAACATGATGAATTATTAAGTAAGTCACGTGCCAAGATCTCACATCCTCCTAGGTAGGGTTTTGGGGCACGACACACTGTCTCGTTCACCGCTTCGATGTTTTTACTGCGTTTTGTCCTCTTCCCACTATGATGCGAAGATCCTATTGTATTACTCTCCATAGGTCGTGATGATGTTCTGCCCACATATGAAAAAAAGTCTACTCCATCGCCTTTAGTATAGTCATCAAAACCAGGTTGCATCATAGGGAAAGACCCATCACTGGGCTCTTGGGTTTCCATTTGACGCCTAGCATTCACATCCGAGGGGATGCGAGCTCACTGTCCCGTGGCTTGGTCTGCACCGCAAACAATACTGAGTTCATTTAGCATTTCTATCAGCTTCCCTCGCATGCCCTTCGCATCAGGATGTGCCTGTAAAAAGATTATCAACTATATTTACCATAGTATATAAAGTCATTGTTATGAACCTATTTCAGCACAAAAAGAGAGAGAGAGAGAGAGAGAGAGAGAGAGAGAGAGATACCGCAACATATCTTGTCCATACATCGTCATCTCATTCAATTGTCTTTGAGATTTCATTCCAAGCAAATCCTGAAGCGCTAACCATTTCTTTAATGACCCTATATTTTTTTTCGAATTGTCTTCATTCGATTTATGATGTGATGGTTTGCCAAGTCCAGCACGAATCTGCAGTTGATTATGTTGCGGGTCACTGTATATGCATGCTCTTTAAAACCTTTGTCTATTTTTAAGCCCTCATTTGCTTGGATCACCAATAATTCTACCAAGCACTTATCAATTTCTGGAGACCATATTATATTTTTGTGTGTCCTTGTATTGTCACTATTCCCATGCTCATGTGAATTGCTGAACGTGTCCATTGCTATTATAAATGAGTAAAATATGTTAGTAGCACAATACAACCAAAATGACATATACAGTAAATAGAATATCCATGTAGGTTTGTCATAGAATACAGTCCCATTGTAAGTCCTGACAAATAGCATTCAGACAAGGTCTAATTGCTGATAACAGTAAATAGAATATCCAATAGATGGTTGGTATGATTATATAATGAAGATTTTGGAATATGTTACAACATGCTGTCACTGGTTCTACAGAGACTAGAGGATGACTCTGCGTTACAACATGGTTGGGTCGCTGGTTTTAGATCTGAACCATGGATCCAGAACCTCTACAGGATCTTCCTCTTCCTTTTCTTTCTTGGTCTGGAATATGGGACAACATGATGTCCACTGGTTCTACGAACCACTTCCGCATCAAACAGAAGAATTCATGTAAAAAAAAAAAACGCATACAAGAATCCAACAAGTATGGTCTAATATAACTACATTCAAGAGATTTATAAGAATTTGATTGTTCTGTGATTTGATAAGAGGCAGAAACCCAAGATGATGACTATAGAACATTCAAGTGTTCTAACTTATCAAGTGTAACCCAATACAACATGTATGTAGAAGCTGTTTCCTATAAGAACATATGTAGTAAGAACATATGTAGTAATCATATTGTTGTTTTGACTAGAGATCATTTGAATGGTAGATCTATACATTACCATAAATTAAAAGCTCAGGATTTTATCTAATGAAAACCAACTCTAAAACCAATTTCAGATTATTCAACAAGACAAAAGAAGAGAAAAAAGACTCACCTGCTTTAGACGATATTGTTTGGTTGACAAAGGAGACTTTTCCTGCTGTGGGGGGGTGAGCAAAGGAGGTTTTTCTTGCTGTGTTGCCTCTGATTCTTGAGCGAGTGCAGCAGCGGTGGTGTGTAGGTGGAGTTGGGAAGCTGGGCTATTGGTGATGGTACTACTGCTGCAAATTTGTGATTATTGGCTTTTTTTGATTCATATCACAGTATTCATATCACAAAACAGTTTAGTAGCTGAAATTATTGGCATATCGGATGAAAATGACACCTCTCTCTTTCAATAACAGCATATTTACAAATAGCAGAGAGCTTATTGAATTAAGAAAAAATTAAAGACAAAGCCCATTGAAAGATGCAAAATCGATCTATATCCTTCATTGATCCACCAAACACCAAATGATACAGATCACTACTTTTGATCAGGAAACAGAGATAAGCAAAATACAATTAAGCTAGATAAACTCCCCCCTATCAGACCTGCCTAGCAACGAGTAAACAAAGATGTTCCCTAGAGAAGTTTTTCACCATATAAAGCAGTAACGAAAATCAGTATCACATCATCCAAGCCCGGCTATGATAGTCAGTAATCAAGCACAAAGCTTTGAAAATACAAAGATTTTAATGTGTCCTATTATCAAAATCAGCCTACATTTCGTTTATAATCAATGCTCGGATCCTAGTTCCTTCACGGCCTTCTGCTGCTCTTGAAAGTATTGGCTCTACTATGTCTAGATGAGTCATATGTTGAGTTGTCTGCAGCTCACTATCAACAAGATCCAAAATTGGATCATTCGGCATTACACCCCTAATATGATTGTGGACAATGCAGCATGCCATCACAACATTAACTTGAGTGTCAAAAGGATACATTGGCTCCTCACCCAAGATTTTGAACCTCTTCTTTAGCACTCTGAAGGCACGTTCGATCGCATTCCTCAGCGAGGAATGCCTATGGTTAAATAGTTCTTGTAGAGTTGCAGGTACACGATCTCTAAATTCATTCAAATGATACCGAGTGCTACGAAAAAGTGTGATGAAATGCTTTAGCAAAGGATAACCAGCATCAACAATATAGTATTTACCTACACACAGTTTATGATTGGTAAGGCATACTAGTCAATACTAATTTTTGGATAAGATTGAATGTGGAAGAGTTAACAAGTCTTCTACCCAGAGGAGGACAGGATATGTCGTTCTCCCGTGTAATTGCTGAGGTAATTATCCTTGAGTCAAATGCAGAACCCTCCCAACCGGCCATCAGATAAGTGAATTTGAGGTCAAAATACATGCTGCAATAATATTTTTGTGATGACCAATGATTTTGACCCCGAAATTCAGGAAGATGTTCCACACACACTTTCACTGGAATGTGTGTGCCATCAATTGCACCTATACAATCCTAATAACCAAAACATAGTTAAAGAAGGTTAACTACAATATTATAGTTTTTTAAAGCATTGAGAAGAATAATTATTTGAAATACCTTAAAGTATGGATAGAATCGCTGATTTTGTTCGATTTGAGGGGGTGTTTCAGTTCTAGATGGCTCCAACAAAATATATTCCATCCCGATTATGGCGAGTAACACTTTGTTGAAATATTTACTCACCGTGTCACTAGACCGTTTAAAATAGCACTTGATCGCTCGATTCTTGATATTATTTGCTATTATATGTAAAAAAATTGCTAATTGTTCATCAACAGAACAATGGAATGTATCATGCAGTTGGCCCGATCCTCTCAACATTATGACAAGTCTTTGAAATGCATCCATATTCATTCTCAACAAATTATAACAGTTATCCTCAGATTTAATGACTTCATCTAAGAACCCTCTTCTGGTTAAGTAATCATTTTGCGCTGGTGCTCTATCATCTTCTATCAAATGGTGAGCCACACACAAACATGTAGCGGTACAAGCACATACAGCTATGACTGCTTCCATGAGCATCCCATCATCACATTTACTACATCTTGCCATCTACAATGGAAAACGTTTGCAAATATGGTTGCTATAACTAAACTTTCAACAATAATTTAGAACAAGCCAACCAAAAAAACAGGAAACCCTCAAAAAATTTACACAAATGCCAGAGGTCCTCATGAAGCTATTGATCATTGATGTAAATATATTAGATGTTGGAATAAATAGTAAGAGATGTTCTGCAATTGTAAATGGAATCAATAAAATTTAGTGAATCAAAAACTTATTTTCAGCAAATTTAGGGACACAGAGAATATGTTCTATGTTTTGGGTACCATGGTCATCAATTTACATTGAACAACTGCCAATTTCTAACTTTTACAACTGTGAACAACTGCCAATTTCTATCCTGGCTATGTTTGTAAGTTCTTGAAGTGGCCCTCACTGTTAAAACACCTTGCATACACTCCTGTCTCAAACTCCAGATTAAGGAGTGGTACTCAGGTTGACAAACGATGTAGAATTTGCTGAATCCTATCTCATAACACATCATATTTTCAAAAGGGGGGAAATCTCACTCCAATGATGTTCATGCAAAGAAATCCAAGTGTGATTAACAAATCCAAGTATACCACTACCTCCACGCATAGCTCGACTCCATGACACATAATTATTTTGAGTATATTTCTCAAATCCCAATAACAATATAACCCCTAGATTATCAGAATGATTGATGAAACACAATGGTGATAAACCACCATTAATTTCAGAATAAATTCCTCCTGATGACATAATTAAGGCTGCAATATGGTGTATTTATGTGATCAAAACCAAATGGAACTTATAATGAAGACAAGAGAGAGCTGAAGTTAGGTAGATTAGAACCATGCTCAATAAGAATAAGTTCTAGAAGCTCAAAGGAGATTATACTTGGAAATAAAGAGTAAATCCAAGTTCATGAATACTAAATAGCTTTAAGATCAGTGATTCGCAATATCAAAACCCCAAAACGATGCTCTGTTCATAGCATTAAAACCCTAAAAAAAATCCTAAAATATCTAACAAACCCTAAAAAACTAGAACAATCAGTTTTGATTCGTGAAAAATCAGTTTCATGAAACCCTAAAAAATCCTTTAAAACCCTAAAAAAAATCAGTTTCACGAAAGAAAAAAAAACTAGAACAAACCTGAATCTGCTAGTGGTTTTGAGCTTCTAACTTGAAGATCCTTCGTTGCCTTCACCCAAATGAACATCAACAAAAAAAAAATCAGATGAGAAATGGAAACGGAATGAGTGAGGGTTTTGATCTAAATGAACTCAAATGAAAAAAAAACCTGAAAATCTGAACCTCCGGCGAAGTTTTCCGCTGGAGAGATGATCTTGAATGACGGATCTCGCAGCCGTTCGGGCAAAGTTTCTCACACCAGACCATAGTTAGTAAGTTCGCAACCTATTCGCGTATTCAGCGTACAGTTCGATAAAAATCCCAATCGGCCGTTGCTTTGAATGATTCAGATTCATTCGCGATTGTTTGAAACACCACGAATCAATCGCGTGTGATACGCGAATAAGTCCAATAGTACAAAAGTTTATTTCAATAAAACAAATCTCTTGCTGTGACACTCACACACACAACCAACCAAATACCTTTTTGTTTTGGAAAGAAAAAGGATTACCTTCTATTCTTTCTCCAAGTCCAAGACTCCAAGTACGAGTGTAACAGTATGACCCTTTTATTCTCTCTCTCCCTCTTTGCGTTATAGCCTTCGTTCTCTGCCTCTCTCCCATTCTCTCAGATCTCCTCCTCTCCCATCTCCCTCATTCACAGTTGGATTCCACCAAAAACAAACGACCAGGCCCAGTCACCTAGCACTAACGGCTCAAGGTTCAGTGATTTAGTCATACACAGCTAGAGGCCAGCCATGCAATACTCACCTCCAGCCTTCAAGTCACCGGGCTGCTCAATCCCCCTCGTCTCTTTCGATCTCCCTCCCCCACTTTAGGCAAAAGACTTCCAAGTGTGTCAGTGCCTCTCCAAGCCCAAATTGGGTGTGAGGCTTCTCTTTCTCTCTCTCTCTCTCTCTCCACACAAAATTTGAAACCTTTTGATGTGAATCTGTTAAAATAATTTGTAAATTTCTTGACTTGCTTTTCTTTTTATGGGAGAAGAATGTTTCTTGATTGCTTTCTTTTCAATACAATTTGGAGAGGTTTTCTTGATTTGCTTTCTTTATATGTGACTTGGGGAAGAAGCAACTTCCATAGTTCCTGTAATGGGACTTAGAAGGAACCAAATCCTCCACGGTTATTACTGGATTTGCCGTAGTAGATTTGGTTCCACTTTTTTTTTTTGGGTAACAAGGTTCCAATTTAGAATCTCTAAAAAAAAAAATTCTACTCCAGTTGAGTGACTAGTATTTTTTTTTATAATTAAAAAAATTATAATCTAATTTTACCATAATACAACAAAAGCTAAGAAAAACTAATTAAATAAAAGATATTGACATTCTTTTATAAAATATGATTGGACAAAGAAAAAAAAGAAAGAAAAAAAAGGCTAAATCACAAGAAAAGAAAATGTCATGACTCATTACTATTTTATGGTGCTAATGTTTATATTTATATCGTCTCTTTTATATAGGCCTCTTTCCTATCTTTCTAGAATTTGGACTTAATTAATTCATTTGTTAAAATGAGCCCTAAGAGAACTCTTTGGGAATATTATACATGAATTTCGATTTTACTTGTTTGTTACTCCACTTGTTTAATTTACTTAAAGGTATTGGAAGTTGAAATTGATAACAAAGAATTGTGTTTTTTGATAGACATGGTGAAAAAAAGAGATCAATTCTGAGAGTATGCCGAGGATTTGAAAGGGAGATTTGTTAGTAAATTTTGCAATAAAGAGTATTCTGGGGGGTAGCAAGAGTTAAATCTCACTTGTCTCAAAAAGAAGGACGGGATATTGCGATTTTTTCCCGTGTGCCGGATGATGTTCAAGCTTCAGCTCTCTTAGCTATTGGAGTGAATGAAGACTCTAACAAAAGAAGTAGAATTGGATCGTCTTCATCACATGTTGGGGCACATGATTCGATATTGGGTTTATATCAAACTACAGTATCGGGAATGTGTCATAAAAAAGATAAAGAATCAGTTGACAAAGCGCTTGCTAAAGTATTCTTTATGAATAATATTCCGTTCAATGTTATTCAAGATTCATCATTTATTGAATTTTGTAGGGCTCTTTCAAACTATGGTATTGGTTATTCAGTACCATCATATTCAACCCTACGCACAAAATTAGTACAACATGCTAAGGTAGAAGTTGATGAGTATGTCTCCAAAGTTAAGGAATCTTGGACTCAAATAGGTTCAGGGTGTACACTAATGTCTGATGGTTGGACTGATTTAAAAGGACGTTCTTTTATTAATATGATTGCGTATTCTCCAAAGGGGGCTATTTTTTTAAGATCATTTGAAGAGAGAAGTGAAAAGAAGACTGGTTTATATCTTAGAGATTTGCTTTGTTTCGCCATTGAGGAGATCGGAGCAGAAAATGTTGTACAAATCATCACAGATAATGCATCAAACTATGAAAGTGCCGGTCAAATGGTTATGGAAAGGTATCCTCACATCTATAAAACACGATGTGTTGCTCATGGAATCCAGTTGCTTCTCAAAGACATCAATAAGGAGGTTGACTGGGTAAGAAGTATTTTCGATGATGCCAAAGACATAGTGGATTACATGAACAAGTATGGTTCGGTTGTGACTTTAATGAGAAATATGACAAATGATAAGGAATTGAAAAGGCCTTGTAAAACCAGGTTTGCCTATCACTTTTTAATGCTTCAGTCTATTTTAGAAGTTGAAGATGGGTTACGTCAGATGGTTGCATCAATTGAGTGGAGAAGTATGAAGTATTACACATCTGAAATGGCACAAAAAATTACAAATATAATTCAAGGAACTACTTTTTGGAGCGAAGGAAAAGAAGTAATCTTTATATTAGAGCCTCTTATAAGAGTACTTCGTTTAGTTGATGGTGAGAGATCAACTGCAGGATATTTGTATGAAGGAATGGAAAGGGTCAGGGAAACATTGGAGCATCGATGTGATAATGATCAAGCAAGATACATGAAGTTATGAGAATTATTTGATTCAAGAAGAGATAAAAATATACTTCATTGTGTTCATGCAGTTGCGGCATATTTAAATCCATTATTAATGTCAAGTGGAAAGATTAGGTATGATCATCCAGATGTTAGAAATGGGTTGCTCTTTGTTGTGGGAAAAATGCTTAGCTCAAGTGAAGATCAGAAGACCTTTGGCATACAAATAACAGAGTATAATACTCAAAGTTCAGATATTTTTATCTCTCTTGCAAAACATCAAATGGAAACAATTCACCCTAGTAAGTAGTTTGTTTTATTTATTTTTTAAGTTATTTATTAATTATCGATGCATTGGAACATGTGCTATTTTTTTTTTTAAAATGTAGGAGTGTGGTGGTCAAAAAAACGGTGGACCAATTTCAATGGTTCAAAAGATTGTTCTTCGTATCTTGAGTCAACCCTGTAGTTCATCAGCATGTGAAAGAAATTGAAGTGCATTTGAAGCAGCACAAACAAAGAAGAGAAATAGATTGATACCGAATATGTTGGAGGACTTGATTCACATACGAATGAATTCGAAAATGAAGACTAATTGTGCAGAACATGAGAGGCAAGATACAAAAATAATCAATCTTGAGCAGGT
Source organism: Tetracentron sinense (assembly GCA_015143295.1). Classification (NCBI taxonomy): domain Eukaryota; kingdom Viridiplantae; phylum Streptophyta; class Magnoliopsida; order Trochodendrales; family Trochodendraceae; genus Tetracentron; species Tetracentron sinense. The sequence goes on from CM026566.1 coordinate 30,467,575, forward strand.
TGGAGACCTTCCTGAATACATAGATGATGCTCAGGATGAGTTTGAAAACGTGATAGAATCTTCAACTAGTCGTGAAGATATACTTTTTGATGAGCTATTTGGGCCTGGAACATTTGGCTCGCGTTAAATAGGTTCTTATAAGCAAGTAAAAATTAGATAGATATAGAATTGTGGATTACTATTCTCTTTTTTTTTAATTTATATGTCATTGAATCTTCTGATAGATCGATGGAACCTATTTTTTATTATTATAAATGTTGGTATAGATTATACATCTCTTTTATATCTCATTGGATGAATGTGAATAACTTTTTGGATTTTAAAATTATGTCATTAAATAGTTGTGAATTATAGACTTTTTTTATTTTAATTTAGCTATTTAATCACTAGATTTGATTCATTTATCTATCTTATATTTTATTTATATACCTAAGTCACTTATTTTTATATATTCGATTATAAACAAGTCTAGGTGAAAGGTCATTATATGTGCATTATATATATATACATATATATATATATATACAACCGACTTTTTTCAACGTATTTTTAAGTCTTTACCCGAATTATACTCAAACTATTCCCATACCGCACTTTTGACGTCTTGCGTTTTATTGGCCAAAATTTTAAACCAATTATTAAATGACTATTCCGAATTTTACGTGAATAATTCCCGTGCCGAATTTTTACTGTATGCCGAATTACTAACTATGCATCAGACACCACTGCCTGGTTTTGATCTACGAACAAACGAAAAAAAAATGAGGTTTGATCGACTTGAATAAGGGGTATAATTGTCATTTACACACCACATTGTGTCCCATGTGTTTCTTTTCTCGCAGAATAATGTTCTTTTTGGTCAAAATCGATTGCGAGAAATTGTCAGAAAATATGACCACTTTTTCTTGAGAAAATAAAATTTTCTCGTATACCGAACACATAAAAAGCGGGAAAAAAACTCATTTTCTTTTACTTTCAAAGCGGGAAAAAAACTCATTTTCTTTTACTTTCTCGTGATTTCTAGCCAAACAAACACACCCTAAGGGCGAGTGAATTTTAATCACAGTTTAAGGTGTCGTCTATGAGGCACCCAGAGCTTGCCAATTAAGATTATTTAGGAGAATCCCCGGGCGAGGTGTTATTGGTCGACCCGCTTGTCTTTGACCGACCGTATGGGGGGCCCATGGACAAGGTATTGGAGACCAAATTCAATTTTGCTTGCATCGTCCTTGGTCAATCTGGGGACGAGAAATGTCGTAAGCTCGACCCGCTTGTGTTTTGGTGCCATATAGCATGATCCATCTACATCCGTTTACTAAATCCGTGTTCACGTGCAATTGTTAATACTAGGTAGTTGGAAGGGCATGGTCTGAGAAGGGCGGATGAAGCAGAGAGAAATAGAGGTTTAGAAAGGGTGGGGCCACAGAGTTGAACCAGCTGCTTGTGGGACATTGGGTTCTGCGAGGAACCAAATCCAAATGAGATCGAATCACAACCAATCGTGATTGAATGAGAGTTCAATCGCACCCACAGGTCAACACGTGTCATCTTTGACTCCCATTAATTGCGGTTAAGAATCTTTAACCCTTAGGTTCAACAATCTTTCATTGACTTTTTGAAAAAATTATTTTTTCACAATTAACATTAGGGTTAAGAAATTTTAACCATGGGTTAATATTTTTTTAAAAAGAATTTCTAAAAACCTAGTTGAGATTGAAGAACTTTAAGAGTTAGTGAATCTTAACCACGGTTAATAATGGTTAAAAATAACACATGTTGACCTGTGGGTACGATTGAACCCTCCTTGAGTTCAATCACGATTGGCTGTGATAATATCTCATATAGAGTAGTTGGGCGGGAACATTCGATCTCATAAAGCTCAAGATTTTTTCTGCATATTCAAATAATTTCCGAGTTAGAATCTAAATAACCAAAGAGGGAGCAAGAGCGGGAGGAGAGCCTTAGAGCATCAAATTTTAATTTAAGATATGGTCGAGAGTGCCTCCGGAGCGCCACTATATATATATATATGATCTTAAAATTACTTATAGATGTAAATATATTTTTTATACTATCTAACCTAAGAAAAAATTAATCAAATCATTCATCATTCAAATTTGTAGTCACAACAAAAATACGACTATTGATATATTAAATGTATCATTCTAAATTTAATTACAAGATCAACTATAATTAATAAATCTTACATGAATCTTTTATTATATAAAGAAAAATGACAAAATGACAAAATATACCCCACTTAATATGAAAAGTTGAGATAGAAATAAAACTTAAAACAAAAACAACTCTCTAGATAAGAGTAGGGTGAGAACGAGGTTTACAAAAGTTGAAATCGACCTCTCAAGGTGAGAGCAAGGATTGAGTGAGGGAGCGAGTAGCAGGTTAGGATCTTTGGCTTACTAAGGTTAGAATTACATCCATAGAGTGAATTACACTCGATCACCCAAAAACTCAAAATTAAAAAAACATAAAATTTCGATCACCCAAAAACTCAAAAGAGAAAAACCTTTTTTTTTAACAAGCATGGAATCACTACCAAAATCATACGAAGGAAACAAAAAAAATAATTGAGAATTAAATTTCAAATCTAATCTGTTTTCAAATCGTGGTTATCACCTTACTCAAATCCCGCTGTGAGAACGGATTTCGATATCTACTTGGTTTGACTGAGGTCGCTACCTATTCAGTCTTAAGGAGATAGGTCCCGCATTTGTGGATAAGGGTAATGGTCTCGATTAGAGTTTAAGATAAACGGTTCGATTAAGTCTCGGGGAAGGTGTTAGGCACCCTAGAACCCCCATTTAAAAATGATTACCTATTCCTTAGATCTAAGCCAAATTAAAGTCAATATTAATTAAAATGCCTAAGTATTTAAAAGGATGCTAATCCACGAAAGAAATAAAGCTAACTAAGCTAGGGTCAAACCCAGATAGGATTGCCTACGGACTCACAAGGTGAGATCAGACCGAGCGTAGTTCCAGCATATGGGCCTGTGCCAAAGCTAAGAGGAGTGTGTGTGTGCACCTGGGTGACTGAGGGTTTAGCTCAGAAGCTAGGGTTTAGTTGACCGGGTTGGTCAAGTATATGATTTAGGCCCGATAGGCCAACGGTTAGTCCGGTAGATTAGGAGATTAGGCCGGGTAGGCCAAAGGTCACTTAATCGGAGTGAAGAACCATGATTAAGAGTGCTAACCATGGATAAAAGATCCAAAGTCTAGATTTTTGGTCTTTTTATATTTTTGAATGTTTTTGGCATTTTTATGTAGTAGTTTAGACTAACAAAATGGATCTAATTAGGGTTAAGTTTAACCCTAGTTAAGACATGTGATTTGACCGTTTAGGTCCCAGAATGCATGTAGGACTTTGGGTGGCCTTCTAAAAATTCTGAACTAAAGGCAAGTCCACTGGAATTGAGCAGGAACACTGGTGGGGGCTTCCTGCATGACAACGTTAGTAGAGTGCCTTCAAAAACAGTGCGTAAAATAATGAGAGTGTAGAGTGCATGGGGTGTGTTGTGTGTATAAGACACATGCTATCATTCCTACAAAAACAATGGGTACATTGCATGCATGGGATGAGTTGTGTGCGTAAGGACACATGATATCATTTCTAAAAGAAAAAAAAGCAGTGAGTGCGTTGAGTACATGTGATGTGTTGTGTATGTGAGACACATGCCATCATTCCTACCAAAACAGTGGTTGCATTATATACATGAGATGTGCTGTGTGTGTACTAACCAAAACTAAACCCCTCTAACCGTGTGTGTGTGAGTGGGGGTGTGTGCGCGCTAACTACTCCTAACCCTTCTAACCGTATGTGTGTGAGTGGGGTATGTGTAGTAACCACAAGCTAAACCCTTCTAATCGTGTGTGTGAGTGTGGTATGTGTATCCTAACCGCAACTAACCCTACTAACCATATGTGTGTGAGTAGGGTGTGCACTAACCACAAACTAAACCCTTCTAACCGTGTGTGCGTGAGTGGGGGCCTCCGCTAACTTGGTGAAGCAAAGTAATACCTGAAGAAATCATGGGTGCCATTCCATTAGTCACAAGACCTTGAAATGGGAAATGAAGCATCTAGTGTTCATCTGGAGCAAGGACCAGAAGTAACACCATTATTTTTTTTTATCTCAAAATTAACCATATTTATTACGGTTCATACCCCATGCAAAAATAATAATAAATAAATAAATGAATAAAAATAATAACCTGTGCTAAGAGAAGAGGAAAACTAAAAGATCTTTCTCCCTCTTTAAGAGGGGCCTTGCTTTATTAAGAATAAAGCATGTGGTCCTCTACTATCCTGTGAGGGGTTGAGAACTCTTGAGAAAGTAATAAAATCCCTAGAGGTGGACTAGAATCACAGACGATAGATGAGTACCAAAAGGGACCTACGTTGTAAGAGTTCTTTCCAAGCTTCAACGATGGAGGGTGCCGGCAAAAGGGAGAGTGACTTTTCAACAGAAGGTAGCCAAAGCTCCCCTCAAGTTCAACTCAAACCCCTGGGGCTGAATGTATCAAAGATGGGCAGATTGGTAGAGGGTCTCTTTACCGTGAGAAAGTGGAAGCTGGGATTTTGCGGAATCTCCTGGGCCCTTTTTCGAAGAGTGGAGATGGTGTAGTACTTATAGACATTAGGGAAGAGTAGGGCTGCACATGGAGCGGATTCGGAGTGGATACTGGTATATCCAAATTCGATCCAAGTACAAAAATTCGACTATTCGAATTTGGTTCGATATCCGTCGGATAGTGAAATAGTATATTCGTATTCGACTAGATTTTTCGAATTCGGATGTTATTCGGATTATCCAATTGATTTATAAAAGAAAAAGCAATTTACAGAAAGAATCATATGCTATTCGATTTACCGATTGATTTAATATTAAACTAGGGTCTTTCCCCTAATTACACCCAGGGTTTACTAGAGGGCTTTATATACAGTCCCTCTCAAGATCTTTACTTTTCTACACTCAGCTCTTTTAATTGTGACATAAGTGCCCCTGTAAACACGAAGGGTTTTCATAAGAGAAGGAGGTTCAAAGAAACCCCTGCCCTCTTTCACCTATTTCAAACTTTGAATCAGCAGTGACCATAAAAAAAAAAAACTCTTTTAACTTATTCCTTTCTTCAAGTTCATCCTCAAGACAAGGTAGATAACCAGTGTACAAGCCTAGGAAAGGTAACCTTTTGATCAGAGACAAGGGCGGAGCCGGGGGGCCATGGCCCCCCCAAATTTTTTGTAAATCCCTACTGTACTAGTGTGACTAGTGGGCCCCTCAATTAAAAAAATATATTTTAATTTAGCTATTTAATCACTAGATTTGATTCATTTATCTATCTTATATTTTATTTATATACCTAAGTCACTTATTTTTATATATTCGATTATAAACAAGTCTAGGTGAATGGTCATTATATGTGCATTATATATATATATATACAACCGACTTTTTTCAACGTATTTTTAAGTCTTTACCCGAATTATACTCAAACTATTCCCATACCGCACTTTTGACGTCTTGCGTTTTATTGGCCAAATTTTTAAACCAATTATTAAATGACTATTCCGAATTTTACGCGAATAATTCCCGTGCCGAATTTTTACCGTATGCCGAATTACTAACTATGCACCAGACACCACTGCTTGATTTTGATCTACGAACAAACGAAAAAAAGAAGAAGTTTGATCGACTTGAATAAGGGGTATAATTGTCATTTACACACCACATCATGTCCCATGTGTTTCTTTTCTCGCAGAATAACGTTCTACTTGGTCAGAATCGATTGCGAGAACTTGTCAGAAAATATGACCACTTTTTCTTGAGAAAATAAAATTTTCTCGTATACCGAACACATAAAAAGCGGGAAAAAAGCTCATTTTCTTTAACTTTCAAAGCGGGAAAAAAACTCATTTTCTTTTACTTTCTCGTGATTTCTATCCAAACAAACACACCCTAAGGGCGAGTGAATTTTAATCACAGTTTAAGGTGTCCTCTATGAGGCACCCAGAGCTTGCCAATTAAGATCATTTTGGAGAATCCCCGGGTGAGGTGTTCTTGGTCGACCCGCTTGTCTTTGACCGACCGTATGGGGGGCCCATGGACAAGGTATTGGAGAAACCAAATTCAATTTTGCTTGCATCGTCCTTGGTCAATCTGGGGACGAGAAATGTCGTAAGCTCGACCCGCTTGTGTTTTGGTGCCATATAGCATGATCCATCTACATCCGTTTACTAAATCCGTGTTCACGTGCAATTGTTAATACTAGGTAGTTGGAAGGGCATGGTCTGAGAAGGGCGGATGAAGCAGAGAGAAATAGAGGTTTAGAAAGGGTGGGGCCACAGAGTTGAACCAGCTGCTTGTGGGACATTGGGTTCTGCGAGGAACCAAATCCAAATGAGATCGAATCACAACCAATCGTGATTGAATGAGAGTTCAATCGCACCCACAGGTCAACATGTGTCATCTTTGACTCCCATTAATTGCGGTTAAGAATCTTTAACCCTTAGGTTCAACAATCTTTCATTGACTTTTTGAAAAAATTATTTTTTCAAAATTAACATTAGGGTTAAGAAATTTTAACCATGGGTTAATATTTTTTTTAAAAGAATTTCTAAAAACCTAGTTGAGATTGATGAACTTTAAGAGTTAGTGAATCTTAACCACGGTTAATAATGGTTAAAAATAACACATGTTGACCTGTGGGTACGATTGAACCCTCCCTGAGTTCAATCACGATTGGCTGTGATAATATCTCATATAGAGTAGTTGGGCGGGAACATTCGATCTCATAAAGCTCAAGATTTTTTCTGCATATTCAAATAATTTCCGAGTTAGAATCTAAATAACCAAAGCGGGAGCAAGAGCGGGAGGAGAGCCTAAGAGCATCAAATTTTAATTTAAGATATGGTCGAGAGTGCCTCCGGAGCGCCACTATATATATATATATATGATCTTAAAATTACTTATAGATGTAAATATATTTTTTATTATATCTAACCTAAGAAAAAATTAATCAAATCATTCATCATTCAAATTTGTAGTCACAACAAAAATACGACTATTGATATATTAAATGTATCATTCTAAATTTAATTACAAGATCAACAATAATTAATAAATCTTACATGAATCTTTTATTATATAAAGAAAAATGACAAAATGATAAAATATACCCCACTTAATATGAAAAGTTGAGATAGAAATAAAACTTAAAACAAAAACAACTCTCTAGATAAGAGTAGGGTGAGAGCGAGGTTTACAAAAGTTGAAATCGACCTCTCAAGGTGAGAGCAAGGATTGAGTGAGGGAGCGAGTACCAGGTTAGGATCTTTGGCTTACTAAGGTTAGAATTACATCCATAGAGTGAATTACACTCGATCACCCAAAAACTCAAAATTAAAAAAACATAAAATTTCGATCACCCAAAAACTCAAAAGAGAAAAACATTTTTTTTTAACAAGCATGGAATCACTACCAAAATCATACGAAGGAAACAAAAAAAATAATTGAGAATTAAATTTCAAATCTAATCTTTTTTCAAATCGTGGTTATCACCTTACTCAAATCCCGCTGTGAGAACGGATTTCGATATCTACTTGTTTGACTGAGGTCGCCACCTATTCAGTCTTAAGGAGATAGGTCCCGCATTTGTGGATAAGGGTAATGGTCTCGATTAGAGTTTAAGATAAACGGTTCGATTAAGTCTCGGGGAAGGTGTTAAGCACCTAGAACCCCCATTTAAAAATGATTACCTATTCCTTAGATCTAAGCCAAATTAAAGTCAATATTAATTAAAATGCTTAAGTATTTAAAAGGATGGTAATCCAAGAAAGAAAGAAAGCTAACTAAGCTAGGGTCAAACCCAGATAGGATTGCCTACGTACTCACAAGGTGAGATCAGACCGAGCGTAGTTCCAGCATATGAGCCTGTGCCAAAGCTAAGGGGCGTGTGTGTGTGCACCTGGGTGACTGAGGGTTTAGCTCAGAGGCTAGGGTTTAGTTGACCGGGTTGGTCAAGTATATGATTTAGGCCCGATAGGCCAAAGGTTAGTCCGGTAGATTAGGAGATTAGGCCGGGTAGGCCAAAGGTCACTTAATCGGAGTTAAGAACCATGATTAAGAGTGCTAACCATGGATAAAAGGTCCAAAGTCTAGATTTTTGGTCTTTTTATATTTTTGAATGTTTTTGGCATTTTTATGTAGTAGTTTAGACTAACAAAAGGGATCTAATTTGGGTTAAGTTTAACCCTAGTTAAGACATGCGATTTGATCGTGTAGGTCCCAGAATGCATGTAGGACTTTGGGTGGCCTTCTAAAAAATTCTGAACTAAAGGCAAGTCCACTGGAATTGAGCTGGAACACTGGTGGGGGCTTCCTGCATGACAACGTTAGTAGAGTGCCTTCAAAAACAGTGTGTAAAATAATGAGAGTGTAGAGTGCATGGGGTGTGTTTGTGTGTATAAGACACATGCTATCATTCCTACAAAAACAATGGGTACATTGCATGCATGGGATGAGTTGTGTGCGTAAGGACACATGATATCATTTCTAAAAGAAAAAAAAGCAGTGAGTGCGTTGAGTACATGTGATGTGTTGTGTATGTGAGACACATGCCATCATTCCTACCAAAACAGTGGTTGCATTATATACGTGAGATTTGCTGTGTGTGTACTAACCAAAACTAAACCCCTCTAACCGTGTGTGTGTGAGTGGGGTGTGTGTGCGCTAACTACTCCTAACCCTTCTAAACGTATGTGTGTGAGTGGGGTATGTGTACTAACCACAAGCTAAACCCTTCTAATCGTGTGTGTGAGTGTGGTATGTGTATCCTAACCGCAACTAACCCTACTAACCATATGTGTGTGAGTAGGGTGTGCACTAACCACAAACTAAACCCTTCTAACCGTGTGTGAGTGAGTGGGGGCCTCCGCTAACTTGGTGAAGCAAAGTAATACCTGAAGAAATCATGGGTGCCATTCCATTAGTCACAAGACCTTGAAATGGGAAATGAAGCATCCAGTGTTCATCTGGAGCAAGGACCAGAAGTAACACCATTATTTTCTTTTATCTCAAAATTAACCATATTTATTACGGTTCATACCCCATGCAAAAATAATAATAAATAAATAAATGAATAAAATTAATAACCTGTGCTAAGAGAAGAGGAAAACTAAAAGATCTTTCTCCCTCTTTAAGAGGGGCCTTGCTTTATTAAGAATAAAGCATGTGGTCCTCTACTATCCTGTGAGGGGTTGAGAACTCTTGAGAAAGTAATAAAATCCCTAGAGGTGGACTAGAATCACAGACGATAGATGAGTACCAAAAGGGACCTACGTTGTAAGAGTTCTTTCCAAGCTTCAACGATGGAGGATGCCGGCAAAAGGGAGAGTGACTTTTCAACAGAAGGTAGCCAAAGCTCCCCTCAAGTTCAACTCAAACCCCTGGGGCTGAATGTATCAAAGATGGGCAGATTGGTAGAGGGTCTCTTTACCGTGAGAAAGTGGAAGCTGGGATTTTGCAGAATCTCCTGGGCTCTTTTTCGAAGAGTGGAGATGGTGTAGTACTTATAGACATTAGGGAAGAGTAGGGCTGCACATGGAGCGGATTCGGAGTGGATACTGGTATATCCAAATTCGATCCAAGTACAAAAATTCGACTATTCGAATTTGGTTCGATATCCGTCGGATAGTGAAATAGTATATTCGTATTCGACTAGATTTTTCGAATTCGGATGTTATTCGGATTATCCAATTGATTTATAAAAGAAAAAGCAATTTACAGAAAGAATCATATGCTATTCGATTTACCGATTGATTTAATATTAAACTAGGGTCTTTCCCCTAATTACACCCAGGGTTTACTAGAGGGCTTTATATACAGTCCCTCTCAAGATCTTTACTTTTCTACACTCAGCTCTTTTAATTGTGACATAAGTGCCCCTGTAAACACGAAGGGTTTTCATAAGAGAAGGAGGTTCAAAGAAACCCCTGCCCTCTTTCACCTATTTCAAACTTTGAATCAGCAGTGGCCATAAAAAAAAAAAACTCTTTTAACTTATTCCTTTCTTCAAGTTCATCCTCAAGACAAGGTAGATAACCAGTGTACAAGCCTAGGAAAGGTAACCTTTTGATCAGAGACAAGGGCGGAGCCGGGGGGCCATGGCCCCCCCAAATTTTTTGTAAATCCCTAATGTACTAGTGTGACTAGTGGGCCCCTCAATTAAAAAAATATATTTTAATTTAGCTATTTAATCACTAGATTTGATTCATTTATCTATCTTATATTTTATTTATATACCTAAGTCACTTATTTTTATATATTCGATTATAAACAAGTCTAGGTGAATGGTCATTATATGTGCATTATATATATATATATATATATATATATATATACAACCGACTTTTTTCAACGTACTTTTAAGTCTTTACCCGAATTATACTCAAAATATTCCCATACCGCACTTTTGACGTCTTGCGTTTTATTGGCCAAATTTTTAAACCAATTATTAAATGACTATTCCGAATTTTACGCGAATAATTCCCGTGCCGAATTTTTACCGTATGCCGAATTACTAACTATGCACCAGACACCACTGCTTGATTTTGATCTACGAACAAACGAAAAAAAGAAGAAGTTTGATCGACTTGAATAAGGGGTATAATTGTCATTTACACACCACATCGTGTCCCATGTGTTTCTTTTCTCGCAGAATAACGTTCTACTTGGTCAGAATCGATTGCGAGAACTTGTCAGAAAATATGACCACTTTTTCTTGAGAAAATAAAATTTTCTCGTATACCGAACACATAAAAAGCGGGAAAAAAGCTCATTTTCTTTAACTTTCAAAGCGGGAAAAAAACTCATTTTCTTTTACTTTCTCGTGATTTCTAGCCAACAAACACACCCTAAGGGCGAGTGAATTTTAATCACAGTTTAAGGTGTCCTCTATGAGGCACCCAGAGCTTGCCAATTAAGATCATTTAGGAGAATCCCCGGGTGAGGTGTTATTGGTCGACCCGCTTGTCTTTGACCGACCGTATGGGGGGCCCATGGACAAGGTATTGGAGAAACCAATTTCAATTTTGCTTGCATCGTCCTTGGTCAATCTGGGGACGAGAAATGTCGTAAGCTCGACCCGCTTGTCTTTTGGTGCCATATAGCATGATCCATCTACATCCGTTTACTAAATCCGTGTTCACGTGCAATTGTTAATACTAGGTAGTTGGAAGGGCATGGTGTGAGAAGGGCGGATGAAGTAGAGAGAAATAGAGGTTTAGAAAGGGTGGGGCCACAGAGTTGAACCAGCTGCTTGTGGGACATTGGGTTCTGCGAGGAACCAAATCCAAATGAGATCGAATCACAACCAATCGTGATTGAATGAGAGTTCAATCGCACCCACAGGTCAACACGTGTCATCTTTGACTCCCATTAATTGCGGTTAAGAATCTTTAACCCTTAGGGTTCAACAATCTTTCATTGACTTTTTGAAAAAATTATTTTTTCACAATTAACATTAGGGTTAAGAAATTTTAACCATGGGTTAATATTTTTTTTAAAAGAATTTCTAAAAACCTAGTTGAGATTGAAGAACTTTAAGAGTTAGTGAATCTTAACCACGGTTAATAATGGTTAAAAATAACACATGTTGACCTGTGGGTACGATTGAACCCTCCCTGAGTTCAATCACGATTGGCTGTGATAATATCTCATATAGAGTAGTTGGGCGGGAACATTCGATCTCATAAAGCTCAAGATTTTTTCTGCATATTCAAATAATTTCCGAGTTAGAATCTAAATAACCAAAGAGGGAGCAAGAGCGGGAGGAGAGCCTTAGAGCATCAAATTTTAATTTAAGATATGGTCGAGAGTGCCTCCGGAGCGCCACTATATATATATATATGATCTTAAAATTACTTATAGATGTAAATATATTTTTTATACTATCTAACCTAAGAAAAAATTAATCAAATCATTCATCATTCAAATTTGTAGTCACAACAAAAATACGACTATTGATATATTAAATGTATCATTCTAAATTTAATTACAAGATCAACTATAATTAATAAATCTTACATGAATCTTTTATTATATAAAGAAAAATGACAAAATGACAAAATATACCCCACTTAATATGAAAAGTTGAGATAGAAATAAAACTTAAAACAAAAACAACTCTCTAGATAAGAGTAGGGTGAGAACGAGGTTTACAAAAGTTGAAATCGACCTCTCAAGGTGAGAGCAAGGATTGAGTGAGGGAGCGAGTAGCAGGTTAGGATCTTTGGCTTACTAAGGTTAGAATTACATCCATAGAGTGAATTACACTCGATCACCCAAAAACTCAAAATTAAAAAAACATAAAATTTCGATCACCCAAAAACTCAAAAGAGAAAAACATTTTTTTTTAACAAGCATGGAATCACTACCAAAATCATACGAAGGAAACAAAAAAAATAATTGAGAATTAAATTTCAAATCTAATCTTTTTTCAAATCGTGGTTATCACCTTACTCAAATCCCGCTGTGAGAACGGATTTCGATATCTACTTGTTTGACTGAGGTCGCCACCTATTCAGTCTTAAGGAGATAGGTCCCGCATTTGTGGATAAGGGTAATGGTCTCGATTAGAGTTTAAGATAAACGGTTCGATTAAGTCTCGGGGAAGGTGTTAAGCACCTAGAACCCCCATTTAAAAATGATTACCTATTCCTTAGATCTAAGCCAAATTAAAGTCAATATTAATTAAAATGCTTAAGTATTTAAAAGGATGGTAATCCAAGAAAGAAAGAAAGCTAACTAAGCTAGGGTCAAACCCAGATAGGATTGCCTACGTACTCACAAGGTGAGATCAGACCGAGCGTAGTTCCAGCATATGAGCCCGTGCCAAAGCTAAGGGGAGTGTGTGTGTGCACCTGGGTGACTGAGGGTTTAGCTCAGAGGCTAGGGTTTAGTTGACCGGGTTGGTCAAGTATATGATTTAGGCCCGATAGGCCAAAGGTTAGTCTGGTAGATTAGGAGATTAGGCCGGGTAGGCCAAAGGTCACTTAATTGGAGTTAAGAACCATGATTAAGAGTGCTAACCATGGATAAAAGGTCCAAAGTCTAGATTTTTGGTCTTTTTATATTTTTGAATGTTTTTGGCATTTTTATGTAATAGTTTAGACTAACAAAAGGGATCTAATTTGGGTTAAGTTTAACCCTAGTTAAGACATGCGATTTGATCGTGTAGGTCCCAGAATGCATGTAGGACTTTGGGTGGCCTTCTAAAAAATTCTGAACTAAAGGCAAGTCCACTGGAATTGAGCTGGAACACTGGTGGGGGCTTCCTGCATGACAACGTTAGTAGAGTGCCTTCAAAAACAGTGTGTAAAATAATGAGAGTGTAGAGTGCATGGGGTGTGTTGTGTGTATAAGACACATGCTATCATTCCTACAAAAACAATGGGTACATTGCATGCATGGGATGAGTTGTGTGCGTAAGGACACATGATATCATTTCTAAAAGAAAAAAAAGCAGTGAGTGCGTTGAGTACATGTGATGTGTTGTGTATGTGAGACACATGCCATCATTCCTACCAAAACAGTGGTTGCATTATATACGTGAGATTTGCTGTGTGTGTACTAACCAAAACTAAACCCCTCTAACCGTGTGTGTGTGAGTGGGGTGTGTGTGCGCTAACTACTCCTAACCCTTCTAAACGTATGTGTGTGAGTGGGGTATGTGTACTAACCACAAGCTAAACCCTTCTAATCGTGTGTGTGAGTGTGGTATGTGTATCCTAACCGCAACTAACCCTACTAACCATATGTGTGTGAGTAGGGTGTGCACTAACCACAAACTAAACCCTTCTAACCGTGTGTGCGTGAGTGGGGGCCTCCGCTAACTTGGTGAAGCAAAGTAATACCTGAAGAAATCATGGGTGCCATTCCATTAGTCACAAGACCTTGAAATGGGAAATGAAGCATCCAGTGTTCATCTGGAGCAAGGACCAGAAGTAACACCATTATTTTCTTTTATCTCAAAATTAACCATATTTATTACGGTTCATACCCCATGCAAAAATAATAATAAATAAATAAATGAATAAAATTAATAACCTGTGCTAAGAGAAGAGGAAAACTAAAAGATCTTTCTCCCTCTTTAAGAGGGGCCTTGCTTTATTAAGAATAAAGCATGTGGTCCTCTACTATCCTGTGAGGGGTTGAGAACTCTTGAGAAAGTAATAAAATCCCTAGAGGTGGACTAGAATCACAGACGATAGATGAGTACCAAAAGGGACCTACGTTGTAAGAGTTCTTTCCAAGCTTCAACGATGGAGGATGCCGGCAAAAGGGAGAGTGACTTTTCAACAGAAGGTAGCCAAAGCTCCCCTCAAGTTCAACTCAAACCCCTGGGGCTGAATGTATCAAAGATGGGCAGATTGGTAGAGGGTCTCTTTACCGTGAGAAAGTGGAAGCTGGGATTTTGCGGAATCTCCTGGGCCCTTTTTCGAAGAGTGGAGATGGTGTAGTACTTATAGACATTAGGGAAGAGTAGGGCTGCATATGGAGCGGATTCGGAGTGGATACTGGTATATCCAAATTCGATCCAAGTACAAAAATTCGACTATTCGAATTTGGTTCGATATCCGTCGGATAGTGAAATAGTATATTCGTATTCGACTAGATTTTTCGAATTCAGATGTTATTCGGATTATCCAATTGATTTAAAAAAGAAAAAGCAATTTACAGAAAGAATCAGATGCTATTCGATTTACCGATTGATTTAATATTAAACTAGGGTTTTTTCCCTAATTACACCCAGGGTTTACTAGAGGGCTTTATATACACTCCCTCTCAAGATCTTTACTTTTCTACACTCAGCTCTTTTAATTGTGACATAAGTGCCCCTGTAAACACGAAGGGTTTTCATAAGAGAAGGAGGTTCAAAGAAACCCCTGCCCTCTTTCACCTATTTCAAACTTTGAATCAGCAGAGACCATAGAAAAAAAAAACTCTTTTAACTTATTCCTTTCTTCAAGTTCATCCTCAAGACGAGGTAGATAACCAGTGTACAAGCCTAGGAAAGGTAACCTTTTGATCAGAGGCAAGGGCGGAGCCAACGGGGGGCCATGGCCCCCCCCCCCCCCCCCCCCCCAAATTTTTTGTAAATCCTTACTGTACTAGTGTGACTAGTGGGCCCCTCAATTAAAAAAATATAATTTTAGTGTATTTGGCCCCCCAATTTTTTTGTCCTATATGATGTAGTGGCCCCCCAAAATTTTTTTGTCACATATATAGTGGCCCCCCAATAGAGTCCCCTTATGCTCATGTCCTTATTGACACCCCTTAACTATGGTTAAAATTCACCCAATCTCATGGTTCACCTACTTATCCTTGATTTTAGAAAAAAATATTTAAATAATTTTAATCTTAAGGAGTTAGTGAATTTTTAACAAGGTTTCTAAAAGAAATTTGATATATTTTTTTTAAATCAAGGATAGGTGGGCGAATCTTAACCACAATGAAGGGGTATTAATAGGACCCGTGGTAACCTCAAAGGTATTACTGAGAAAAAAAAATTTCTAAATAAAAAAACTACCCCAAAAAAATTTTTCTCGGGGGCTATGCCCCTGAACCCCCAAATCCCATACCCTCAAACCAAATTTTTTTTTTGTATACATGCATTTTGACCCCCCCCAATGAAAAATTCTTTCCTGGCTCCGCTCCTGATAACACAAGTAAACAATAACAAATACCGAAAATGGATGAGCAAGCAGCACCATCGGTCCAATGCTCTAGGCATTGTGGTCGAATTTGTGCGAAATCAACGGGGGAAGACGTGAGCTCCACCACTGGCTCCGGAGTAAGAAGGTAATAGAAAGCTCAGTGATCTGATGATGGTGATCTGCCTTTTCCTTTTTCTTTTTAACCTCTGCAAATCCACTTCGCTTATGGATCCAATGGTGGCGACATCAACAGCGACGATGCTGGCCAATTCAAGAACGGAGATGCAAGTCCTTTGAACGAATACTCTCTTCAAGCCTTTGGATAGTACCCTCTCTCAAATTCCATCTCTGCAATTCTCTCTCTCTTTTCAACCAAGCTCTGATACCAATGTGAGTGTGAAGAAAAAGCTTGAGATCTTGGCTAGGATGGTTGGAATTGAATGTACATGACCTGGTTTAATTTTGTGTTATCTAAAGATTTTTTTCATGAGAAAAAGATGTGCAGTATTTTTTTTTAATGTATTTGTTAAATAACGTTAATGGTTTTTCCATTTTCTTTTGTTTGATATGAAATGGGTGTTGCACACCCTTAAAAAAAGAAGATAAACAAAGTGGGTTACAAACTTTGAGTTTTTCTTTTGATGAGAGGCATGGGCACTTATGTCACATTAAAAATCACTTGGTGTAGAAAAGTAAAGTTATTAAAAGGAGGTGTATATAGGCCCTACAATAAACCTTAGGTGTAAGAAAAACTATTTACATAAGGAAGCTCATCTCCAAGGAAGAAAATTGATGAGGATTGAAAAAATACCGTAATCTCCGCCTAACTAGGGCTTGAGACATTGAGAAGGGGATTTTGAAACTTCCTCAAATCGCATTAAAACTTCCCCTTTGAAACTTCCTCAAATCGAAAGAAGTTCCTCCATTGAAACTTCTCCCAAATCGTTGAGCTCGGTGTTGAGACTGTCAAAGAACTCCATTTATTCCTGTTTCAAATGCTCCGATGGTGGAAAGACATGGAGCACCAAGTAGGGTTGCATAGTCCATGCATTGGAGGAGAAGAGACAACTAGAAGAGAAGGGAGGTGGCAAGACATGGAGCACCAAACCATTTTGAGGACGCTGTTCTTGGCTTGGAACAAAGGAGAAGGGAGGAGAAGGGAGGAGACCTTTGTGGATGCTTGAATGTTGTTGACGGCTTGGACGAGAAGAGACAACTAGATTAGGGTTATCTAAGACTTTTATAGGTCATCTATATTACTATTTTGTCCTCTATTTTTAATATTGCATTAGTATTACTACATAAGTAAAACATATATAAGGGCTTATCAGTCATTTAAATTATAATATATATAACAATCAGATATTTATTGGAGCGGATGTACCACTATCCGTATCCGCTCCGAATTCTAAACGGATATTGGAAACAGTTTTCAGATTCGCTCCGCCGGAAATCTTAGGATATCTTATTGGATAATTATCCAGAAAAACGAAAACGGATACGGATCTGATACGAATATTATTCGAGTCCGTTTGCAGCCCAGGCTAGGTAGGATCAATGGATGGTTTGGGGGAGGTAAGCGAATGGGTTGAGGACCATTGGATGGTCAACCTGATCACTACAGGAGATGGCTCAGACACAACAATGGCTAGCCCACCTTTAATTTGAATTTTATCATTAAAAAGGGTTGGTCAGGTTTTGGGGCACTTGATGGGTCCGTCCAAAAGAAGAAACAAGCTGGGCCGAATTGTGGGCCTGGCCTGAGTCTAAGGTTTTGGCCTTGACTTAGCAAACATCCAGCTTGGGTCTTAAGGCCTGGTGTTGGACTTGAACCTTGGGCTTGGGCTTGGTTTAGGACTAAACCTAGAGTTAAACCCAGGGTTAGACTTAGGTTTGACCAAGGGCTTGACTAAGGGTTGACCTCGAGTTTGCTTAGGTTAGGCCAGGATTAGCTTGTGCTAGTCATGGTTAAGTTCATTAACCATGGTTGGGGGGGTATAAAAATGGGGTGCTTACAGTTGTCCCTCTTTGTCGAAGAGTGTCAAGTTGGCGATTGAACAACAAAGACTGGAATCATCTTATTTTTATACCAGGAAGATGGGTTTGATGATGACATCTCCTGACCTGAGGGCACAAAGGATGAGAGCAAGCATCATGAATAAGAGGAGTGAACAAACGTCCACTCCAGTTGCTTCAAAATCAGGTTTCAGATAAATGAGTGGAACTCTATAGAGTCCAATCTGTGAAAATATGAACATGGGTGCTTGGAATGACTCAATTGGAAAGAACCCAACTCGACTATATATATGAATTTCGGCAGCATCACGGTACTAACCCCCAACAAATGATTGAGTTTGTGGATGTTGGAATGTCTAGTTCTAGTTTGTGCACATTGGCATGTCTTATCCAAGACCATTGTGGGCTGCGGCTATCAAAAGGTGAGGAAAACTAAAAGGGAAAAAAATATAAAAAATGGGGTGAACTAATAATAAAGTGGGGTGTCCTAACACCACCTTTTTTTTTTTTACAATCTTCTAGGTAGTATATATAGACTATCATGCTTTACATGTGATTGAGTACTTTTCTCAGGGTCAAGTCTTGTCTTAAGAGAAATATCTTTTCTCTTGGTTTTTTTTCTCTCAAAAAGAGTTGGACAAAAAAAAATACTACTTTAGACTTCAGCAACATCGAAGATAGGTCGGAGAACAGAACCAGAACCAAAATGAAAGTCGTTCATCAATCTCTAGCAAGAAATCTCGTCGGTAAGTTTGCCAGAGGCCAGCGAAATGACCTAACACAACTAGCTTAAATTATTTCCGTTTATTTAAAGGCTTACTTCTTCCATGCTGTCGGTGGAGCCATGGCCTCTTTAATGGAGAAGGTGAAGGGGGTGGTAACGGTCGCCAACGACTGGTGTGAGTTTTTGGAATGGTTTTTGGAACCGGTCTCTGGTTCCGTTGGTTTCTGGTTTAACCAGTCGATTATTCTGGTTATGTCTTTTTTGGCCGGTTTTAAATTTAGTCCGGTTTTGGGGGTTTTAAGAACCGGCAACTTGGCCGGTTCCCAGTTTTACTAGTTCAACCGGTCGGTCTGGTCCGGTTTTAATAACATTGAGGCCACCGGCTCTGACAACCTCTAAGATGAGCGGGATGCAACAGTAATGGATTTCACAGTTAGGCGGTGACCACCAAAATGTACAATCGGATGTTTCAGCGACTCAATAAAGATAAAATCATGATTATGCTTCTTTTTGTAACCAATTGCATACCCCTTCTCCAAATGACCATGTAATTGAGGGGGGGTGATAGAGAATATGGTATGGTAATAAAGTGTGATGAGATATACACCGCATCTCATCACAAGGTTATGATCCACCCTTTCTTGATTTTTTTTCCCTTTAAATCTTGTTTTCCGGTGAGCGGTAATGACGCCGCCCGTCGAGACTGAAGTTTCTCCATTATCTTTCTTGTTTTCCTGCCATCAAAGCTACCATAAATGTTAGCATGGTTGGCCTGGTTTATTTTATTTTATTTTTTAAATCTTCTTTGATGGCTGCCGTAATAAGTGTATTTCCTTTTATTTTATTGGAGACCTCTCTAATGAGAGTTTTTCTTCACATTGCAAATCATTCTTCCAGTACTTTGGGGAGACAATCATGCAAGCTCGATCTAGTGGGCTACCAACTCCGACAGACTCATAGATATAAGCGGGATGCGACAGAAATAAACTTCACAAACTAACGGTGACTATCAAGGATAGTTAGATGTTTTAGCTCTTCATGCACAAAGAGAATACTCAAGTTCCAGCAAACCTATGAAGATTTTCAATCCAAATGTGTTTGAGGGGAAATATTAGAGAATATCTTATTGTAATAAAGTGAATGAGATACAATATATCATTATCAGTGTATCTCTTCACAATTAGATAGTATCAATTAAGTTTGAATTTAAGATTTGATTAGATATGATTAAATTAGGATTATCTTGAGAGATCTTTATATATTAGGAGTCTTGGAATATTATTTAAACCTTCTTAAGGTTCTTGTAAATCATCCAAGATTATTATCAATAAATCAATTTCTCTTTATGGGGATATGGCATTTCGAGGGTGTTTCAATTGAGAGATATGAACTTAATGTGTCTGTCTTTAATTCTTGAAAATCTATGCAGAGATGAATGTGAGCATGAGAATTTTACCCCCACTTTCACATTTGACGGTTTGACTGGAGAGTCGCCACCTATTCATTCTAAGGGATAGATCCCGGATGAGTTTGGATAAGGACTTATGGTCTATCAGAGATTAGGGTCAGTGGTTCGATTAAGTCCTGGGGAAGGTGTTAAGCACCTTAAGACCCCCATTTTACAATGGTTACCTACTCCCTAAATTTAAGCCAATTTAATCTCAATATTAATTAAAATGTGTAAGTGTTTAATCAAATGCTAATCTAAGATAGAGAGAAAGCTAGGATCAAACCCGAATTAGGTTGCTTACGTACTCACATTGGCGTGAGATGAGACCGAGCATAGTTTTGACATATGAGCTCGTGTCAAGGCTAAGGGTGTGTGTGCATAGGGTGATCAAAGGTCTAACCGGAGGCTAGGGTTTAGTTGACAGGATTGGTCAAGTGCAAAGTCAAGTCTAACCGCGATTAGGAGGGTAACTAGGGTTAAGGGATGAGCTAACCATGGTTAGGATTGCTAACCACAGTTAAATAGGTCAAAGTCTATATTTTGGTCTTTTGATCATATTTGAATGTTTTTGGTATTTTGATCATATTCGAATGTTTTTGGTATTTTGAGATTTTATTATGTTTTTTTGGATTTTCATATAGGTGGGATTTTGGAAAACTTAACTAAAATCAAATTTAATCCAAGAGAAAGATTAAAGAAAAGTTAGGCTAAAAGGTTATATTTAGGACATAAAGAGGGGTGTGCATTATGAATAGTAAATGGTCTATTACCAACACCTATTTTGTTGGATTGGTGTTGATAATAGATTAAATACCATTGTCTTTAGTATGAGACATTTTTGGATAATGTCCTCTTTAAGTCCTTAAACCATCATTTATCCAATCAAAATAGAACATTAAGAAAAAAGAAAGAAATGAAAAAAAAGTGACAAGTGGAGAAAATGAAAACCCATCATCTCCTCTCTAATGTAGTCCCTTTACACTATTATGAATGATGTAATAGGACTCTAAATATAAAAATTTGAGTGAGGATGAGTTTCCCAAAGAATTCTAGAAGAAGGACTAGAATCTAAAAGAAAAAACAAAATAAAAAGAAAGGTATAGAATTAGCTTGCACTCTCTATGGGCGTACCCATATCCACACTAGTAGGTACATAAAAAAGAATGATATATTTACATGAAATGAAATAAAAAAGACGTCTCCTTTCTTTTGAGGTAGAGTCTCTCTACATCATTAGATTGATGTAGAGAGACCCAACTAAACTTGAGAAGAGAGAGGTCTTCCCAAATGGTTCTAGAAAAAGATTAGAAATTAAAAAAAAAACAAATAAATATAAAGTAAAGAAGAAGATGAAGATGAAGAATAAAGTGAGGAGTGCCTACTCATCCAAGACTTCTTTTCCAATGCTCCAAGAGGTGGAAGGTTTTTAGAGTTCACAAAAGAAGAGAGTTAGTGAATAACTCTAGGCTTCTAAAATTCTCTACATACTCTAAACCTTAGTTTCTTCTAACTTTCTTCAAGGCTAAAAAGAAATATAAGGAGTGAGATGAAGAAGAGTTAGGGTTTCCACTTGGGATTTTAGAGGTGAAAGAAATGGCTTATGAGGGTCTTGTATTTATAAAGTTCTCAAGGGGTTGTGGTAATTTGGTAATTAATAAAGGGTTGGGTGAGAAGAAGGGAGGTGATTGATTGGTCAAAATGAATGTGATTGATAATTAGGTAGTCAAAGAGGTATGTACTTGATGAGAGGTGATTGAGTGATCAAAAGAAGTATAAGAGAATTAATTGTTTTGTAAGAGGGGTAAAAATGAGTTGTAAGAGGTGTAAGAGAGTAAGGGAGGCGATTGGTTAGTCAAAAATGTGTGTACTTAGTGAGAGATGATTGAGTGGTTAAAAAGGTGTGTAAACACAAAAATGAGGCTATTTTGGGTTTGAAGAAAAAATAAAAGGTTTTTTGTAGGAAAGTGGAAAGTGGGCTTGAGTTTGTGGGTTTTGGATATGGATTGAATGAATGTGAGTATATGGACTAGATCTTATGGATAATGGGTTGTTAGTAGATTGGTCATGGGTTATGGTTATTGGACTTTAGCTATAACAATTGGGCTTGGGTTATGGTAATTAGGCTTTCACTAAAACAATTGAGCTTTGGCTAAGACAATTGGGTAATTAGTCTTGGCTACTTGGGCTTGGATAATGGAATTAAGTAATTGAGCTTGATTGAGTTGTTTGGGTACAAGTTTTGCCAAATGGGCTTGGGCCTTGGATAAACCTTGAAGCATTTAAAGAAGCGGGAAGAGGGATAGGGAGTACAAAAATAAGGTGCTTACAATAAAAGCAATGACCATCGTTACTTACAGTAGTAGTATTGTCTTAGTCGAGGAGCACAAATGTCAGAGAATTGAGAGGCTCTATTTCGAAAGTTAGAGAGTTAGGGGAAGGTATTATCGATTTGGATGAACTCACTTTTATTTAGGACTTCACATCAATAAGTTTCAGGTTTATATTACTATTCCCTTTCAAATTTTCACTAGAACATTACTTCTTTAGAAATTTAAAACACAATCGATAAATGGGGATGAATTATCATTTTTTCTTTTCAAGCTTTATTTTTTTTTGCTGTTGTTATTGTTATGTATTTTGTGCAAAGATTAGCTATACAAGCGTTATTGAGAGGCTCATCTGTTAAAAATAAAATAAAGAGAGAGCGGCTCATTTGTTGTTGTTTCTGTTGGGATTCAAGAATAATAATGTTAAAACAAAACAAGATTATTCAAATCCTGGATCTAGACCATGCAATCAACTTTTCTAGAATTCATAATCAAAAGGGGACACAGATTAAAAGAGATGATCTCATACCTTTCGCTGGAATTTCCCTATTCCCTTCACGGTGTGATGCTGTGTTTCTCGGCTCTTGAGAGGAATAAGAGAGTCTTCTCTTTTCTCCTTAGGTCTGATTCAATGGGGCTTCCAATTGACGTAAGAGAAAAGAGGGACCCCCTCTATGCTTTATATACCCTTGGAACCCTACCCATCATAAGATCCAATGGCTAAGAGGGATCACACCAAAGATCTAACGGTCGCCAACCTTGACCATGTTGTTAGCTTTAATAACACTTAAAGAGTCCCTGTTTGATCACATCTCTTTAGTGGGACCCATTATCCTTAACATTCTCTATTGACAGCAATACAATCCGAGTTTTGAAAACTAAGGATTGCGCCAGACCACATGAGTTTTTTATTTAATAAGAAAAACCCTAACAATCTCCCACTTGGTCCAAGCAATCCTTAAATAAAATAAAATGACTCTTCGGATTGAACAACCTTAAAAACATGAGTGGCCACTCTTTTTTTTTTTGAAAAACATTGCTGTCGAGAATTAAGTGTTCTTTAACTGTCACTTTGATTCAAAAGCACCACTAACGGTGATCATGGAAGCATTTAGCAACTACTAGTGTTCATTTACTATGATACAAGCCACTTCATGGTCAAACAGCTAGTAATACTAATGTTTCAAAGCGGTTCTTTATGGTGGCAAGGTATGGTGTGATATGGACTATACACAACCTTATGTGATCAAAATGTATACGTCCAAAAATTGTCCACGCTACATGCATTTAAGCATATGCATGTCATTCCGATACTTTACGGCAACCGCCATGTGAAGTCCATCACCTTGTATCCAGAATGAAGGCCTCAAACATGATGCCCAACCATGTTCAGCCCAAGCAACTTGAGAGCTTTGTGCGAGGCTCTCGGACAAACCTGACATCAATGACATCCGTCATATGAAGTCCATCACTTGATGTCTTTACCTTTTGCACGTGCAGTTCAATTACATGACTATAATCAAATGATGCATCAATTATTTAATTTGCATAACCATAACATATCAATATCTGAGAGTGTAAAACAATGAACAATACTCTCACTAAATAAAAGAATCAAACGATTCTAAAAGGTTCAATAATAATGACAGGTCCTTTAAAATTTCTGATGAAGAGTTCTTTACTTAACATGTTTATAATTCAAATATTCAACAACACATAATCTGATGAAGATTTCAAACTATCTTAAAAACAAGCAAAAATCAGAGTCTGAATAACTTTTAAATTTCTAGTTCGATATATCTCTTGTAAACTAAACTGAAATCCTATGAGATAACTCCAAACGTCTAGAAATATGATCTCTGGTAATCTTGATATCCAAAATATAACTTAAAAACCTGCTCCCACTGACCTTAACATATGTCTGATGTTAACAAACATACAACAAGAATGATATAAAATACGAGTCCAAGTTTAGCTAATAAAGATCATCTACTAATATATTACTACTAACTGTCTGAAAAATATGTCTGATTGAGAGTGTACTCCCCTCAATGATAAAATTAAACTGTATCCAATCCAATAATATCTCGCCTAAACAACGGCACAATGAAAATAACATCTAATAGTAAAAACCAGAAACAAAGTCTAATACTAATCAGCAAGTTCTAACAGCCTCCAATACTGTTGGTGTAGAGTTCCTCAAAAATCATCAGCTTATCAGCCTTGGCGCTTCGCCGATGAATGAACTCCTTTGTTCTTCCTGCACCAATCCTTATATTTGAAACAGTTTCTTTTCATGTGACCTTTCCCCTTGCAAAAGAAACACTCAATCTCCTCTAGTTCCTCAGTATTATCATTTCCCTGAAATTGATGTCCCGAACTCTGTCCTAAATTATGACCTGAACTCTGTCCTGAATTTTGTCCTTGCCAGAAATTCTGTGAATTAGATTTCTTGAACCCTTTATTCTTAAAATTCTTCTTACTACCAGAATTCACAGCCAAGTTCGCATACTCAACTTTCCCACGCTTCAAGCGCTCTTCCTCACTAACACACACAGCTATCAGTTCATGCAGATCCCACTTCCTATCCTGTGCACTGTAATTAACCTTAAAAGCATCAAATGATTCAGGAAGTGAGGCTACAGCCAAATGCACCATGAGGTCATCCTCAATTGTCAACCCAAGCTCTCTAAGAGAGATAATTAACTTGGATATCTTCAAGATGTGCTCCCGAACATTTCCAGCACCATCATACTTTAATGAAATCAGCTGAGTCAAACAACTGTACTGACGAGACCTAACAGAACCCATAAATTGTCTCTTGATAGTCTCAAGAAGAACCTTAGCTGTATCAGCAGCAAGAATACCACCTCTGATGGCTTCTTGAACAGAAGCCCTAATGATCATCATGGCCATCCTATTGGCCTTCTCCCATTTCGAATACAAAGACTTATCTGAATCTGAAGACTCAGCAGTGGGAGTAACCGGCTTTTCCTCCAGTAGGACAAAGTCGTAATCAAGGCAACCCAGAACTATATCTAGCTGCATCTTTCAAGAACTATAGTTTGAACCATTCAGAGGCTCAATCCCAGTCAAATGTTTCTGAACAACAGACCCATCCATATCTGAAAATGTCAATGTTTTACTATGTTATGGTATGTCTAACAAATTATTGCACAAATTATAATAATTTACTTTATACTTGTCCTTGCATGACTTTATTTAAGCTTTATGATTCTAATCCGGTCTTGGGGTTAAGCCGGATAGCTAAAGTCGTTTACTTTAAAATTGCTTACTTCCACTTTACGGGACAGGTAGGCGCATCATCTAATCACACCTTTGGGCAAGAGATTTCGACATGCAATTCACCCCCCAATTGGCGACAACAGTCGTGCACAGAACTGATCTATCACGTATTGGATTGATTAGGACACTTCCACACCTTTGGGCAAGAGGGTTATCCTTCTCTCACTGCCACGCACAAATCATTCTGCCCCACTCAGTTTACAAGAAGTCCCTAGACACCTTTGGGCAAGACTAGCTATTTAATGTAGGTGAGTGCAAACTCGTGATCTTAAAGAGATTGAAATCCCTAAATTCGAAAAATCATAACCTCCATAGGACGGTCACCTTTGGGCAAGACAATCTAACCTAATTTGATTATGACCAGTCGAACGAACGCCTTACAGATCAAACCTAAACCCCATAGGATGATCTAACTTTAATTCTTGATATTAATTTTGGGTAAAAGCATCAAGTTTTTCCTTTATTTAATGTCAAAACCATAGGAAAATCATATTCATGCACTAAAACAGCTCTCCAAAAACAGAATCAGAACACCCAAAAACTTCAGGAAGGGTCGGACACTCTCCCAGTACGTGTCCTGGGGACGTGTCACGCACAGGGGACACGTTCTGTCAGTGACACGCGCGGATCACGCGCGGGTAGTGCGTGTCACGCGCAGGTTGTGCGCTACACGCGCATGGGATTGCGCTTCACGCGCACGAAAATAATCACACGCGCGTTCTGCGTATCACGCGCGCGCGGTTCGACGGTCTTACGCGGTCCGGTTCTCGTTCCGCTCGGTTCGGTCTGGTTCAGCCATCGGTCCGGTTCTAGTTCGGTTCAGGATTGGATCTGGTTGGACCGGTACGGTCCAGTGAACCGGTTCATGGTCCATTCGGGGTCGGAACTGATAATTTCGGGCCGATCCATGACCCAATATGAATCGGGTCGGGTCAAAAAATTCAGATTCGGTTTGGGTCAGAACCTGTGGATCGGGTGTAGGCTTGGGTTACCGGGTCGGTTTGACCCTCGTGAGATTGTCTTCCTAACCCGGAGACTGTTTTTAATTTTTTTATTATTATTATTATTATTTTTTTAGAAACCCTAAATACCGTATACTGTTAACCCTTCTTATGGGGGCTCTACCGGCCACCTCTCCGGCTGCCGCCGGTGCCAAACCGACGGCCTGACTCAGGCGACCAAAACCTCACCGCCGGCAGCGACCTCCGGTGACGGACGGCGGCGAAATCGCCGTCCAACCAAAAACAGCCAAAAAAACCCCTTTTTTTTTTCTTTTTTTTAATTTCTGAAAAAAAAATTTACTGTTAACCTTTAATCCGATTCACTCGGATCCTAGATACGATTATTAAAAATCCAAAAATTTATTTCAAAACCAATTAAAATTAATTATCAAAAATCCGAAATCAATCTCTTTCTCTTATTTACCTTCTCAATTTCCTTAAATCTGAATCACAAGATCAATCAAAAAAAAAAAAATTTTGATTATTTAGATCCGAAAATAAAACCCTACTTAGATTTGATTATTAAGAAAAATTAATCACAAGGTCAACCCTGTGCTCTGATACCAATTGTTGGGATTCAAGAATAATAATGTTAAAACAAAACAAGATTATTCAAATCCTGGATCTAGACCATGCAATCAACTTTTCTAGAATTCATAATCAAAAGGGGACACAGATTAAAAGAGATGATCTCATACCTTTCGCTGGAATTTCCCTATTCCATTCACGGTGTGATGCTGTGTTTCTCGGCGCTTGAGAGGAATGAGAGAGTCTTCTCTTTTCTCCTTAGGTCTGATTCAATGGGGCTTCCAATTGACGTAAGAGAAAAGAGGGACCCCCTCTATGCTTTATATACCCTTGGAACCCTACCCATCATAAGATCCAATGGCTAAGAGGGATCACACCAAAGATCTAACGGTCGCCAACCCTGACCATGTTGTTAGCTTTAATAACACTTAAAGAGTCCCTGTTTGATCACATCTCTTTAGTGGGACCCATTATCCTTAACATTCTCTATTGACAGCAATACAATCCGAGTTTTGAAAACTAAGGATTGCGCCAGACCACATGGGTTTTTTATTTAATAAGAAAAACCCTAACAGTTTCTACACCTACAAGCAATAGAAAGACCTTGATATCAGAAGCTGGAGCGGTTGCCATGGAGCCAGGGGAAGGGCGCCTCTTCTACACGACCCCACTGAAGGCGTTATCCAATCAGAAGTAAAGTGAATTCTGGTATGTTGTTCTCTTTCGCTCTTTGTATATTTAGAAAGGGCCGGGGGGGAGTTGGTCGGATGCATAATTTGGGGAATCAGGTTTCTTGGGCGGATTATCAGAGCTTTTTCTATCATCAATAAGGAAGAGGGCATCATCATCCAATACTCTCTTGTTTTTTGGTGTGTATAACATCAAATATTTGAGTTTTTAAAGTTTGGTGTATACTAGTAAACGTTGGTGTGCGTGTAACACCACCCAAAAAACAAAGGAGAGAGATATAAGTGAGGCCTTTTGAGAGAAACATGATCAAAGTCTTCTCTCTTAGATGAATACAAGGCAGAACTGTAAGCCCCAAGAGTTTTCAGAGACATTGTTTGGCATCCAAGTGGGGGAATGACTGTCAATTTTAATTGAAGTTATGCCCCAAGAGTTGTTTTCGTGCTTGTGAAATTCTATTTTCCTTCTATTTCTTAAAGTACTTTTTTTTTGGTAAATGATGATCCTCAAACCAGTTGACTTCTGTTGATTCTAGTAGCTACCCTCGACTAGCCCGAACTCAACTCGAAATTTGCTTAATTTGGGCTAGCCCAGCTTGGGCTGGGGTCCTCGGGCTGAGATTGAGTACATCACAGAGTTTGTAGACAACCTCATGAAAGAAGCATAGTTGCAACATCAGTACATCACAGTCATCAAGTTTTTTTTGATAACTCAAACACACACGCACACATTACACACTCAGCCCTAGAAATGAGACAGATCCGAATAACAAGTACATAAAATGTCACATTTCACCCAATAGCCCTTGTATTTGATCAGCTCCTTCAACCTAATAACCACGAATATGAATCCCTCGTCATCAATGTGGTAGAGACCTCCCGTCCTTAACCACTCTTCGAAGTCTAGAGTCGATGTAGTAGTTTCAGCATTACTGAAATAACCTGCAACACTAATCGAGATGCAGAGATCAGAGGTTTTTGCCTACTGTTTTGAAGTTTTTGCTGGTAAGCAATTTGAGTCATGTGCGACTGTAGAACGTGCAAACCTATAGTCAATGAACAATATCCTAGGGGCGTCATTGTTGTAGATTACAAATTTTAGAATTATAGGAATAGCATTTACAGGTATTATTCGAAACAACACACTCTAATAAGAAAATGACAACCTAAACTCGCTAGAATTGAAACAAAGCCAATACCATAAGGAAAATCCTAGTGAGACCGCAAAGGGTCGTGACCACACCGAGACTGCGCATGTCATGAGCGGATCTCAAAAAAATAAAACCAGATTTATAAAATTTTGAGATCCGCTCATCACATGAGCGGTCTCATGTGGTCTCGGCCCTTTGCGCTCTCAGTAGCAAAGTCCCAAAGCAAAATGTTGTATTACACATTTGCTTTGGTGTGCTTGCTTTCTATATAATTGTCTTTTCATCTTTAGATGGAGTTGTTGAAGCTAGGAGGAAGTTTCATTGCACAGACGAGATCAAAAAGTCACAGGGTGCTGACAAGTCAGCAGGAAAGAGAAGACAAATTGGTCTAGTATTTCTGTTCCCTGTGAATCATCTTGACCCTTGTGTTTGCCTTCAGTCATTGCCTTGTGGTATGATTGAGTATACCAAAAAATAAAATAAAAGCCTTAGCGTGAGTGTTTAGTCCCATACTCCCATATCGGGTAGTTACCCGAGCATGTTGTCCCTTATAAGTTCCTGGGCGCCTGAAACGGTTGGTGCCCATTTTGAGGAGCTCTAGGGTGAAGCTTATTTGGGCTGCATGTGTGTGTGGGTTTGCATGGGTGGTGTGAGTCTTTCCTTGTCTTTGCCTTCAGTCGTTGCCTTGTGGTATGATTGAGTTTACCAAAAAAAAAAATTATCATCCTTGACTTAATTTTTTTGTTTTATTACAATTAAACCTCTTGAAAATGTTTTTCCAATGGGTGTACATAGAAGCTGCTTTGGAAGGGAGATTAGAGGAACATGTGAATTTTTTTTTTTAGGTTTTATGAATGGATATACTGGTGCATATTTCATAGAGATTCCATAATCAACTGTAGCAATATATATACACCTCTCTAATTGCTCCGGTGGTAGGTTTCCTATATGGGTGGACTCAGTTTTGAGTCTTTGAGGTGTGGTGGTTGAAAAGCCTACCATCGTGCTAATCTGACTCTAACCTTCTAAACTTAGATAAATGGTGACATACATTTAAAACAGAACACATATATCATTACGTTTTTTTCTTTCCATTTTTTCTCCGAAATAGGAAAGTGAGGGAAAGACTAAAAATGACATGAATGGATACTGAAATTACTAAGAAAAGATTTGTATAACACATTTTTACCAACCATCATGACTTACATAGAATCGGATGACTTGCAACGGGATTTAATGGTAGGTTGTGTATCCATAGGAGGTGGACTCGGTTTTGAGTCTTTGAGGTGTGGCAGTTGAAAGGCCCCCTATCTTTTATTACCTACTACTAAGGCAGAGTTTCTCCTCTCCTTCTACCACATAGGACTACACCTTCATGCCACTTTTCAAGCCACATAGGATTCTAAAATCCTATCATTCCATCTTTCCAAATAGTCTTTACGAATAGGCTTTACATTTATCAAAAAACGTTTTACCAGTCGTTGATGTCTTTACTCTTTACATCTTCCCATAATGTAAACGGTTACGTGTTTGATTGTTATTTAGAGTATGGCGTGACATTCGGGAGGTAGAGAAGGGTTATATGTGATTTGAAGAAATGTTTACTTGATTTCAAAGTTAACGGTTTAAAATCTCTAAAATATTCCTATCATGTGGTGTTGGTAACTCACACTGAGTCTGTAACGTTCCTCCCAGCTTTTAACATCTTACAGGACTCATCTGTCTCTCTCAGTTACATTCTATTTCATTAAACTTCCACTTATTTCATTTTCATGTCCCATAAGCCTGTTGATGACAGAATGGTCTGCTGCGTCTGGTTTTCTCCCTTCTGCAACAATGGAATTGGATCTTCAAGAACCTTTGTAAGTTTCAAAGCTTTAGTTTATATTTTACATATATCTTTTAGGTTTAAAAGTAATAGCCACCACCATCCATGACTGTAAAGCTCATACAAATATTAGTTCGTTTAGGAGGTTTAAAAGTAATAGCCACCACCACCCATGACAGTAACACCAAGCTCTTACTCATCATGGTTAGTATAATAATAATCTCTAGACTATTTCAGCCTTTCCAATTCTCATTTTCCCCTAAATTATTATCACATACACATCTAATAAACACCATATATCAATTAAAAAATATGACTCTTTCTCTCCCCAATGATCTATCAAAGTCGCAAAGAAAATATTTTTTTGGGTTTTCAGATTTCATTGGGTCCTCCATTCGTCCCTTTTTCAGTTTCGAAAATTTAGATTGACTCTATTACGTTTTGAAAATCTTTGTTCTTATTATCAAATACGCCTCCTTTTATTTTAGCTACTCCATCCCATTCTCTTTCTTCATATTTTTTTTTTTTTTTGATCTCTGTATTCTTTCTTGAAAAAATACCAACAAATTAAAGGTCCTCTATTTCACCATTTTAATATCAATTTTGAATCCTACAAGTGGATTGAACGAGAATTTGGCATGTCACTAGGTTTGTGTTGTCCCTTTTTTTTCTCATTTATACGCTGTCAAAGTTTTTCCCTATTTATTTATTTATTTTCTTTATTTCCAATTCAGTAAATGCAGTTAACAATTTCCTTTGTATTAAGCATCATCTATGCTTTGTGGTTTTATAGCAGATGCGTATCTCAATCCGTATTGGACGATAGCAATCTTCTCGACCGTTTATTCCAAGGTAAGATCTGCACATTGAAACCTATGAACTAAAAATTAATAACATATTAATACTTGGTGGATTTTAATGTGTTTGCAATTGTTTTCTCCCCTTGGAGGAGGAGGCTCTATCCGCGTGATCCTTATCCCTAAAGCCAAACTTCCGAAAATCATGGTTCCAGTGGTTTTCAAGTCATCATATTTTCTTCTTTAAGTTAGGGTGTCTTTGGTTATTGATTGTGATTGTTGAGGATGCTAGGGAAAGGTGGTGATTGAGCTATATAAGATTAATGGGATAGCTATATTGTAGCGAGTACCAATTAACCTAAGCATGGTGAAGAGGTTTGATATGGAGTGTGGTTGTGGCTATTCAAAAAGACATTTATTTAATAACTAAAAAAAAGGAACCATGTAATACCATATCATATTCCGAGAAAACCCAGAAGATATTAAAAAGAATAGTCTGTATAACCAACTATCGTTCATTTTATAGACTAGAAGTAATTTGAACGAGAAGTTAAACATGCAGCCATGAGAAGGTTTTCTTTTTATTCTGGACGACATTCTAACATCATCTTAATATCTTCTTTGGTCACCAATTATTCTTAGAAGAAAACTCAATTATATTATATTGAGATTTGAATCTTATTTCCCATTGCTGAAAGCTGGGAGCAGAATCATGTTTGCATGTTGGTGTTTGTTGCTCTAAAATAGCAACAAAACATCATTTTCTTAGGTGGTTGCTGCTCCAAGGTGGCAACAAAGATCATGTCTATGGTGGGTGATTGGTGCTCCAATATGGTAGAATAATATATTGTCCTTTCTTAGGTGTGTGGTGGTTGTTCTAACTTCGAAAGAACCAGATTCTTTTCTTCTTACAATCCTCGCATCGCACGGGCCGTTTGCTAGTATTGTACTAATCTAATCTTAGATAAATGATGGCCCGTAAAAAAAAACATATTGCATTAAATTCTTTGGCTTCAATTTTTCCTCTGAAATTCCTCTAGAATAGGAAAATACAAAAGAATTTAAATAATAATAATTTACCACATAAAAACTTTATTGTAGCTATAAAAGAGCGAAAAAAATATGGCTAAAAATGACGTAAATAGCTAGAGTGAGAAAATAACATATAATTTTATAGTAAAACAAAATAGTAATAATAATAATAATTTGCGTTGGGTTTAGTTGAGGCTTTGCTGATGATGGTAACAAAATTCTGCTATCAAACTCTCATATTGTTCGAGAAAGCACTTGGTAGCTTGGTTATGATCATCTTATTAAGGGGTGGGGCCAGGTTGGGGCCTGTGGACTAAAACTTTTGTAAAAAATACAATTTTATTTTTACTTTTTAGGGTATAGTCATGGGAATGGGGCTGTGCCCCCTAAACTTTGAAAAAAATATATATTTTTTGAGTTGGAATCATATTCAATGGCGAATGAGCTGTCCCGAGTTCAATTGCCATTATAGGTCAACATGTGTCCCTTTTAACCCTAACTGACTATAGTTAAAATTCACGAACCCTTATAATACAACAATCTAACCGTTGTTTTTAGAAAGAAAAAAAATTAACTCTACAGGTTAATAGTTCTTAACCAGAGTTTAAAATGGGCTATATCTGAATTCAATTGCAATTGGACAGGCTCCAGACTCATATTTTATATACTATGCTGTTTAAATATTTAATTGTGCATAATCATGGGATAAGGAGCAATTGTCTCTTTAAAAAAAATTATACTATATTATTTAACATGGTCTAGCTTGAAAATAAAATATATCTTTTATATAATTTCAGTTAATTATTTAACTGGGCATATTTTGCGGCAAGGGGACAGCTGCCTCATAAATAAGGAGAAACAATACTCATAAGATAAATATAAAATGTATAGACAAAAAGGATCAGGAACTTTGTCCTCAATTTTTTTTTCCTAGGAGCTAAGTCCTCAAACCTCTATCCGCTTAGACCTTGAATATTTCGTACTCATCTAATCTTTCTTCACAAAATTCATCAACAATTACTATTAATGCGACTTTTTAGCTAATGGAAGGTGGTTGGAGAATAATGCCGACAAGCAGTGGAGGTTTCCGATTACAGTATGGATTCTTTTTCTTTATAAAAGGCAAGTCGTGATCCAACTTTATACCTCTTCTCAATCAAATAAAGCAACGAGATCCTTTATTGGTAGTGGAAGATTGTTCTTTGAATGCTCCTATAGGGTTGTGCCTCTACATTAAGGAGGCTTTTTCTATGCCATCTCACAGCATGCTACGTGTCTCCTACTTCGAGACTCTGCAATATGCCACGTTACACATTTCATATCCGTAATTGATGGCCCCATTTCTATTACATCTCTACTATTATAATGAGAGAAGCGGGATTAAAAAGTAAGTTGATTTTTTTAATAATATTCCTAATAGTCCCACTTTTATGGTATAAGGGTGCATTTTTTTTATAAAAATTAAGATATTATGTTATCTTATTTTACATAAGAAAAGTTAGTATTAGGAATTATGATATTAAGTTGAGGGATTACTGTTAGTTGTAGTTGATATTACTTCAATATCCCTACTAACTTTTATGGTATAAGGGTGCATTTTTTTTTATAAAAATTAAGATATTAGGTTATCTTATTTTACATAAGAAAAGTTAGTATTAGGAATTATGATATTAAGTTGAGGGATTACTGTTAGTTGTAGTTGATATTACTTCAATATCCCTACTAACTTTTATGGTATAAGGGTGAATCTCTTTTATAAAAATTAAGATATTAGGTTATCATATTAAAAAGTAAGTTACGCATGCACTTGTCGCAAGTTCTCATATGAAATCTTGAAACTACCCTTTGGTCTATATCTAAAGGGATTTTTTCCAAAATAGGTCTCAACTACTTGTAAACCCTCGAAATAGGCCAAGACTTTTTAGAATAACTTTTATAGGCTTCGGCACGTGAGAACTCCATGCATGTGTGAATTATCGTCACCTTAGGACAAAAATACCCCTTTCACTTCGGGCAACACTGAAGACAGTGTTTTGAGGTCTTCTGTACGATTTTTCCTCTGGTTGTTTGAATCTTACTCTCTCTGTTGCTCTCATCGTTTAGTATGAATAATCTGTTGTAGAGGTAAGGGTTTCTACATTACAAATTCATCATTTTTTGAGTTTTGTAGCCTCCCTTTTTCAGTTGAATCCAAACACCATCTCTTCAGTTAGGTTTTTCTGTGTTGAACTTGTTTTTCTCTCAAACACGATCTCTTCATTAGGTATTTCTTTGTTCAAGTTGTTTATATCCCAAACACCACCTGATCGGGACTTAAAATGAGATTTTTTGGTATAGCATTTATGAATAACAGATCACGCAGTTATAACGATCGTTGGTATCGCATTTATGAAATGATGCAGTTATAACAGATCATGTCATGTAGTTATAACGATCGTTCACTGATAGATAGAACGATCGATCGATATCTGTGAACGATTGATCGCTATCTGTGAACGATCGTTCGCTATATATCAACAATCGTTTGCTGATATCGATCGATTGATGTTATGGAATTTATGTGGTAATATATTTGTTTAGTTTACATTACTTTTTATAACATTTGGTGCAGATTTGGAGACAATGGATCGACCGTCAATACCTTTGCTTTGCTACTACAATGGGGAATGAATTTGTGAGGTTAGAAGCTTCTTTTATGATGGTGGGACATCGAAATTTATATATGTATATCGGGATATCACCTACGACCTGCTTTTATCTAGAGTATATCGACTGACTAACTCTCAACCAGAGGAGGTTGATGTTAGCATCAGGTGTTTGTTCCCTACAGGCACTGACATTTCCATGACTCCCACTGATATCACTGATGACGAAGATTTGTCATTATATTTTATCCAAAATGAACGATCACAAGTGAGTGTCATGCAGCTGTTTTATAACCAAAAGTGCAAAATGGACACAAGATACGACGCTAATTAAACATAAATCTCCTGTCTACCATTTCCGAGTGTGAGCCTCTGCATATACCTCATCCTGAACTTGCAACCGAGAATACAGAGATAGATGTATCCAGTCAGTATGTAAGCATGGTAGCCAACACATTTGCATAGAAGAATCGAAGAGTATGTATGCCTTATGGCCTTTTAGGTATGTAGTTAAGCATCAAATAAATTTCTTCATGTCACTTTGGGTTAAATACAAAAACCTATATTTTCATGTGACAGATCTAGATATTTGAAAGCATCACATTGTTAGGGAAACTATGTTGTTTCAGTGAGGATGCACATATTTTCCCACGCATCCTAAAGTGGAATGATTATAGACCACCTTTGAGGTTGAAGATTGTAAATGAAAAAGTTTTCAACACAAGAGTATGTATTGATCATTTACTATAATGTTACCAGTCATTTTTTTCCGTGCATCCTAAAGTGAAATAACGATCATTTACTATTATTAATCTTTTACTATATTATTACTAGTCATTTAAAATTTTATTATATTTGTTTGTAGCTTGAATTGGAAAAGGAGCTAGTGTTGACAGAGCTAGAATAGGCCCAACAAGTTGGGCTCGATGCACTTGCCATGGTGCCTTCTAGCTCAGAGGTAGGACTTGAGGACAAGGAAAATGAAGAGGAAGATGACCCTTCGGAGGAGGGGAATGAAAACGAAGAGGGAGGACTTAATGTGGAGGCGATGACTGATGACAGTGATCAGTATATAGAGGGACAGCTGTGGAATGAGGAGAATGAAGAGGAAGATGAGCCTTCCGAGGAATGGTATGAAGGAGGGGGAGGACATAAAGTCGAGGAAATGACTGATGACTGATGACAGAGGACAGAGGGACAACTGTGGGATGAGGAGAATGAAGAGGAAGATTAGCCTTCCGAGGAATGGTATGAAGGAGGGGGAGGACTTAATGTCGAGGAAATGACTGATGACAGAGGACAGAGGGATAGCTGTTGGACAAGAAAAATGAAGAGAAAGATGATCCTTCAGAGGAATGGAATGAAGGAGGGGGAGGACTTAATGTGGAGGAGATGATTGTGGACAGAGGAGAGAGTAAAGAGGGAGGGTTGCAGAACGAGGAGAATGAAGAGGAAGATGAGGAAGGGAATGAAGGAGGGGAGGACTTAATGTAGAGGAGATGATTGTGGAGGAGATGATTGAGGACAGAGGATACACCATCACCGGTAAGAACTACTTAAATATTTGCAATTCAAGTACTTCAACTTGTACCTCCATTGACCATTTTTTAAGCATTCCCTAACTCACCATTTGTATGGATGTAGGGACAGGACTTCAATTCCCTGAAACATCATATTGCTGAACTATAGGAATCTGTCCACTTAGGGTTCAATGTGATGACATCCAGGATTAATGACATGTCTTCCTACATACTTCGATTAGTGGATGATATAAACTCAATGAGGGACGATAATAAGTCAATGAAGGAAGAACTACAGTGTTTGAAAGTACTGATGTCAAAGAAGTGATCCTGACAGAAGTAGGAAAAAATATCTTATTTATAAAAGAGACCTTATTTCCGTGTCTGTTCAGGTGTTTATAGTTTGAAAGTACTGTTTCCGTGTATGTTGGGGTGTTTATAGTTTGAAAGGTAATGACAACAGCCAAAGACCAATGACCTTCATTATGAAAAGAGAGGTATATCCTTTCA
This sequence comes from Tetracentron sinense, assembly GCA_015143295.1. Classification (NCBI taxonomy): domain Eukaryota; kingdom Viridiplantae; phylum Streptophyta; class Magnoliopsida; order Trochodendrales; family Trochodendraceae; genus Tetracentron; species Tetracentron sinense. The sequence continues at coordinate 30,504,830 of CM026566.1, forward strand.
CAGTTCCACATCACCAGCAATCCATGTTTAGGCCCGATAGCAATATTTATGCTATTAGGGATATCTTCATTGATAAGCATGCGCTTGCTTTGATCATCATCGGCCTTGTAATTTGAAAATAATGATTTGTATGTAAGTAGGGTATCCTGCCATAGAAGGGAAACACAATTTATTTATGTATTTTATTGTATTGACACTAAATTAATTATTTTAATCGTACCATGACCCTAACTGACCAAATGCGCACTCTTGTGTGTACAAATCAGGATGCGTTTCGTGTCGTATAACCAACAATTTCATGTATGCATCAATGTGCTGCATAATGCATAAATATGCATGAAGGCAGATTAGTATCCATGTTATTAATAAGTCTTGTGCGTACTGAATCAAACTAATAACTCTGTACCTCTGCACAAAGCAATGTGTTACTCATTGACAAATCAAGAAGCAACGCGGGTGTCATTTCCATGTTATTAGCAATTGTTGCCCTATATATATATATATATATATATATTAGTATCATAACTAAAAATTGCATTGCATAATTTTGGTGATAAAGTAATGCTCTTACACTTTTGGACCGCCCGTCTTGGTAATGTACAAGCTTAGTCTTTCAAACTCGGCACCCTTTAATCGTCTTTTTCAGTTAATCGGTCTTAGCAACGCCTGATCCCGCTTCTTCCTAGAATCCAAAAAGGGAGCGTAGAGGTAACGCGACTTCATACATACTCTCCGATTCTTCTCTGCAAATGTGTTGGCTACCATGCTTACATACTGACTGGATACTTCTATCTCTGTGTTATCGGTAGTAGGTTCAAGATGAGGTATATGAAGAGGCTCACACTCGGAAATGGTAGACATAGGAGATTTCTGTATAATCAGCGTCATATCTTGTGTTCGTTTTGCACTTTTGGTTATAAACAGCTGCATGACACTCACTTGTGATCATTCATTTTTGATAAAATATAATGACAAATCTTCGTCATCAGTGATATCAATGGGAGTCATGGAAATGTCAATGCCTGTAGGGAACAAACACCTGATGCTAACATCAACCTCCTCTGGTCGAGAGTTAGTCAGTCGATATACTCTAGATAAAAACAGGCCGCTGGTGATATCCCGATATACAAATATAAATTTCGATGTCCCATCATCATAAAAGAAGCTCCTACCCTCGTGAATCCATTCCCTGTTGTAGTAGCAAAGTAAATGTATTGACGATCGATCCATTGTCTCTAAAATTGCACCAAATGTTATAAAAAGTAATGTAAAATAAAAAAATATATTACCACATAAATTTCATTACATCAATCGATCGATATCAGCGAACGATCGTTGATATATAGTGAACGATCGTTCACAGATAGCGATCGATCGTTCACAGATATCAATCAATAGTTCTATCTATCAACAAATGATCATTATAACTGCATAACATGATCTATTATAACTGCATCATTTCATAAATGCGGTACCAACGATCGTTATAACTATGTGATCTGTTATTCATAAATGTGATACCAAAAAAATCTCATTTTAAGTCCCCATCAGGTGGTGTTTGGGACATAAACAACTTGAACAAAGAAATACCTAAATGAAGAGATTGTGTTTGAGAGAGAAACAAGTTCAACACAGAAAAACCTAACTGAAGAGATGGTGTTTGGATTCAACTGAAAAAAGGGAGGCTACAAAACTCAAAAAGTGATGAATTTGTAATGTAGAAACCCTTACCTCTATAACAGATTATCCATACTAAACGATGAGAGCAACAGGGAGAGTGAGATTCGAACAACCAGAGGAAAAATCGTACAGAAGACCTCAAAACACTGTCTTCAGTGTTACCCGAAGTGAAATGGGTATTTTCGTCCTAAGGTGACGATAATTCGCACGCGCATGGAGTTCTCACGTGCCGAAGCCTATAAAAGTTATTCTAAAAAGTCTTGGCCTATTTCGAGGATTTACAAGTAGTTGGGGCCTATTTTGGGAAAAATCTCATATCTAAAACGCTAAGGGGGTGTTTGGCATCGTTCCAGCGGAACGTTTTTTCATTCCATTTCATTGGAACGCACGGGAACACGTTTGGATTGTCACGATTCTTGTTCCGTTCACGAAAACGGGATGAAAAAGAACGAAACTTCCGGAACAATAAAAAGTCACTTCGCGGATCGGAACGGGCGCAACGCGATCAATTGTTCCCGATAAATTCTAAAAAGGCTCAAAAGAGTCTTCTATGCACAAACAACTCAAGAGACCAAGCTCAAGCTTCCTCAACCCACCGACGATTGTCCAGAATTTTCTGACGCCGGTGAAAACTCTGGACGGCGACGAGGTATTCCCTCCCCCCCCCCCCCTCTCTCTCTCTCTCTCTCTCATTCTAGTTCAACGAAAGGGGTTTCTCTCTCAACGCATGTCAAGATCTGTGATCAAGGTTTTTATTTTAGAGGGTTTTGATTTGGGAGGGAATGAAATTGAGTGCAATGGTTATTAAAAGAAGAATTCTTTGAAGCTATTGGTCGAGCATGGCACAGGTGATACAAGTTGGCACCCACATGGTGATTTTGAGAGGTTCTGGGAGAAAAAGTATCAGCAGCTCATCCACCCTACAATGGAGCCCTCTATCTTTTAATTTGTTTTTATCAGAATGAAGTCCTCTATCCAGATTTTAGAATTGGGATCATCCAATCTCAAGTGTATTTAACTTGAATTAGATGTGCAGCGTAATTAATTTCAATGTAGAAAGAAACGAGTAACAGAAGTAGATGTGGCTGCTCCATGGAATGATTGGGCATCAATTGGTAGTGGGGATCAAACGGCAAATTGGGTACAATAGTTTACGTTTCTGATCTACTATGGGTTTTTGAGTGTTCTTTAAATGCTGATTTCTGGAAAAAAAAAAACCTTGGTTTTGTTACTCCACCAAATTGATACCAAATTAAATTCTATAGAATGAAGGGTAGAAGGATGCCCCCCATTTTGTTCCTGCTCACCCAAGGAGATCTAACATGCACCCTTCATCACTCCTCTTGTGAATCTATCTTTGTTAACAAAATTTTTGGGTTCCTCTTCTACGAATTTTTTTCCCAGATCTATGCATTTTTTCTGTTGCTTCCTTCCATATTTTGAGTGATGTTTGATTCGTTAATGTAATATTTTGTGTAAAGGGCTTTGCCTTTTTACGTGTATATGATAATAACTGATACATGTTCTAAACATCCAGACTAGAAATCAAAAATTCTAGTTCCAATTCAAAATCAAAGTAGTTGCAATAATTACCATCTCCTCTCCCTAAAGAAAAGTAGTTAGACTGATGTTACTGTGAGTTTTTTTCATCCAAACGCGATTTTGTCGTTTCTGTTCCCCGGAACAGAGTCTGGCTGACTGCATCCAAACGAGTTCTAAGAACAAAACCGTTCCAAAAAAATCAGACTATTCCTGGGATCAGAAACGATTCTAATCCGGAACGATGCCAAACGGGCCCTAAGTTACCTGCTCGTCTGACACAACTGTTTTTTCTATTGTGGGTCTCTTCTCATGTGAAAATTTGAAACTAACCTTATTACAAACACCAAAACTACCCGTAAACTATTTGGCATCCCTTGTTTTATTACCAAAATATCCCGTTCAACTTTTCTATATTCCAAAAACACCCAGCATATAAATCATACTTCCAAAAATGAGCATAGTAACTTTTTTATTCTTGTTTTGTCTAACACCTCCACCTCTTTCGTCCTATTCCTAATATCTCTAGCTCTACTCCTGCCACCCTATGGTTCACCCACTTATCATGTTTTTAATAAAAATATGAAGAAAAAAAAAATTAACTCTTAGAGTTAGTGAATTTTAATCAGGTTTAAAAGAAATTAATATTTTAAAAAAAAACCAAGAATAATTGATTGAACTCTAGAAGTCGGTGAATCTTAACCACAATTGGAGTCCTGTTACACCCTTGAGGTTACCATGTGTCTCTTTGGACACCCCTTAATTGTGATTAAGATTCATTTACCCCTAGAGTTAACCCACCTATCCTTGGTTTTTAGAAAAAATATTAATATCTTTAAACCCTAGTTAAAATTCTCTAATTTTCATGATTTAATTTTTTCTAAAAGCCAACGATAAGTGGGTGAATCTTAACCACAGTTAAAGAGTGTTAAAAAGGACACATGGCAACCTCAGTGGTATAACTGGACTCTAAGAAGTCCGGTTATAATCATACAGAATTTCAAGCCTAATAGATAGATGAGTGAGAGATAATATGAGAATCAAGCAACCATTTAATTAAGTGTTTGACTTATATAATGATTATGAGAAGGGTAGTTTGGAAATTTTATAAAATTCATCTACGTTTTCAAGGGCTCATCATGCAAAGGGTAGTTTGAGAATTACAAAAGATTCAATCAACGTTTTGAACATGAAAATCTTCTTTATATGTAGTAAAGGTAATGTTCAGATTTTAATATTATATAATCAGCTTATAAAATTGTAAGAAATTTATAATTTCAAAACCCAGACCCATCATGCCTTTGTTTAAATTGTTCTAAGCAAAGACCTTGCCCCAGGACTGCACTGTGCAGTCCCAATCTCCCAAACAACCTTACAATGATTCATGCACCCCATCGAGCCGGCTGAGCCAAGCTCAGCTTAAAAGGGCTTACTCTAGACTCGAAGCTTGGCTTGGCCCAAAATGGTGCTCAGAAAATTGGCTCGAAGCTCGGATTCAAGCTCGACTTGAATACTTTAAAATAATATTCAAGCCGAGCTCGTGCCGAATCTAGCCGGGTCGAATCAAACAGGCCTTGGTTTAAGCCCAACTGGAACATATTTCAAACTCGAAAACTCGGCTCGGCTCGGCTCGGCTCGGTCCGATCGAGCCTAAAAATCAAGCTTGAGCTCGGCTTGATCTGGCCAAGCCAAGCTAAGCTGAGTCGAGCAATCAAACTGACTAGGTATGGGCATAGGAGAGACTAAGAAGTACCAAAAACAAAAAAATTGGAGTGACTAAAATGTTATTTCCTTTCTCAACAAAAAAAAAAAGTCATTTCTTTTGAAAACACAAATATTTCCTTTCCTTAAACTTATCACTTTCCTTATTCTGTATAACTTTTCATGAAAGTTTTATAGCCATGCATTGGAAGAATATAAAATATTGGTAGTGGTAGTGAAGGAAGTAACATCACCTAGCCACGAGGTAAGCAAGGCGTGCCCCATTGGTTGTGCGTGTCTTACATCACATATTTGTTCTGGGATCGAGTCCCGTGTGGGAGTACTAATGGTTAAAAAAATTTTCCGTACACTAACTTAGCATGGTTAGACTTTGTCTGCGAATCTCTAAACTTTAGGTCTATTGGTATGTATGTCTATCACGTGTAGAAATTTTCATGTTTTAAAAGGTTTTGATGTAGTGAGTTTATTTGTTATAGAAAAAAGATAAAAAGACATCTCATGCCTAAAATAAATTCAATTTTTAGTGATTAATGGAAAGAAAGAAAACGTTGAAACAAAGATTTTTGTCTTTGTTTTTACAGTTTTGTCCATTTTTTATTTGATATCAAATACCTTTGCAATAAGAATATGTTTACAAACACTGTTACAATAATAATAATTATTATTATTATTTTGTCTATTCTTGTGCATTATCAAATGGGTTTTACTGTCAACAAATTTATGCTGTGCAGATTTTTTGGTAAACCAGTCTAAATAAAAAAGAGCAGACAATATCTCCAAACAAACCCATACTAATCCTAATGACCTCTCATATTTCATAAACAACACTTAGGGCTTGTTTGGTAGGTCTTATCTAGAGATCTAGCTAAAATAGATCTGTAACAAAAAAAATCTATAAGAATTAGATCTGTACATAATAAAACTATTTGGTAGTGCACAATAAAAGATAAAAAATTATTGGTAAAACTGTGTTTGGTAATATCATCTTATTATAGAGCAATTGATGTTATTTTTATATAATAGTAATAATAATAATCATCATTGTTATTATAACTAGTAAGAATAATAATAATTATTAGTATAATAATTACAATAGTAGAAATAATAATAATAATAAATATACTGCACAACGGTTTAAAAACTAACAGAAATCTTAGTTTCGTCGTCTATTCGGCATAAATGTGTGCTTCTCTAGAAAATACCCTTGAATTTTAGACATTTCATGTCATTTTTTCAATAGTAAGTAGGCGCTCTACCAAACAGTCTAAATCATGAAAATATATATCTGCAATAGATGTATAGAAAAATAGATCCAAAGTTTAGACATTCTAAACGACACCTTACTATACTGCCAACATCTCTAATATGGTTGCCCTCTTATTCAAATATAAGAAGCATCAGCCACCCACATGCAAAGGTGTACCATTCATAAAGAGAGGTTATGCAATAATATAGCTCTCAAAAGGGAAGAACTTCAAATAGATTGATAGAAGTTGTTGTCCATTCTATGCTAGCTAAGCTTAAAAAGAAAAACCATCCGTGATATGTAGGTAGAGTCTTTAAGTGTTCATTCATTATTACTAACTTAACTTAACTACCCATAGCTTACATTTGTCTTGTCGCTTGGATCAATATGCCTACTCATTACTTGAACAAATATTAATCAAATTAATTGGGTTGCTGCCTACCTGTTTGACAAAAAAATATAACCTAATTTTTTTAGTGTTTTTTTTTTTTTATCAGTAATCAAAATATTAAAAAAAAAAAAAAAAAAAAGAGAACAAAGACAATTCACAAAAAAAATAAACTTAGTAAAACTAAGAGCAACAAGGGCTATCAATTAATTAATCTTAGTTAAGTCACAACCTTAATTAGTCTTGATTAGCCGTTAACTTTAAAAAAGATATTTGTACCATAATTATCGCAATGGTACGCTCGTAATTAAATACAGATTAGAGGTTTATTCCAAGACTTCTCCTTCGTCCTTGGAAAGAGTGACGAAGGAATTAGAAACGCAAAATTAAAATTCCCATTTTCGAGCATCTCCTCATTTGGCGCCATTGATTACAGAGGAAACCAGAAACTCTTTAGGATTGGAATTAGGGTTTCTGTGATCTCACTTCAAATGTTTGAGCTAGGTTTAGGGCTTCTTCCCTTTCGGTTCTAGGGTTTCTGGTTCTCACATTTCTGTTCTTCAATTCTCTTCGTCTTCGAACAGATCCAGGGATTATAGAATTTCAGCTATAATGTCGAATCCAGCTCTGGCTGGTTACGGCACGGTCCCTACGGCCGCTGCGGCGACTCCGAGCTCTAGGGTTGAATTCATGTCTCGTGCGAAGGAAAGAGGGAAATCTTTAATGGCGACACGGCGTCCATGGAAAGAACTCGTAGATCTATCTGCGTTTAATCGTCCGGACAGCTACGGAGACGCGATGGTTCGGATTAAGCGAAATTTCAGCTATTTTCGTGTGAATTACGCCATTATTGTGTTGCTGATACTGTTCTTGAGTCTGTTATGGCATCCGATATCGATGATCGTGTTCTTGATCGTGTTTGTGGGTTGGTTTTTTCTGTATTTCTTCCGTGATGAGCCGTTGATGGTGTTTAATCGGACATTTGATGATCGTGTTGTTTTGATTGTGCTCAGCGTGATTACAATTGTTGCCCTAGTTTTTACTCATGTGGGATTGAATGTTTTGATTTCGCTCATAATTGGGGTCGTGATTGTTGGTTTACATGCCGCCTTTAGGATCACCAGTGATCATTTTCTTGACGAACAGGAAGCTGCTGATGGAGGATTGCTTTCAGTTGTTGGTAGTCCGATGCGAACGACTTATACCCGTATCTGAATCTGTGGACTGGTTTCATGGTTAAGGGAAATGGGATTCTTTGCTTGTCTTCTTTTGTTCCTGTTTTGCGGAAAAGGTTATTAAGTTATCAAGGAATTTGATTGCAACTGTTCCAAGCTAGCTTCCTGGTTGAGCTGGTTAGATTACATTGACTCGATTTTGTATTTGCTTCATTTTATTTTTTGATTTTTAATTTGGGATTTGCTGTTTTTGTTTTTTGAATCTGTTTTGTAAGTGTTGTATTGCAAATTGACCCTATAGTAGTCGATTGGATCAAAATGATTGTTCATCTTGTATGTGGAATATAACTATATCTATTTGAGTGTGATTGATGAGGAAGGGGTGCCTCTATGTTTTACTGTTTATGGAAAAGATGATCGGGCAATGTTGAAACTTTGATAGTAATCAATTTTTTTTTAATTTCAGTAGAACTCCTGATCATGTTAGTGGATCAGTTAATGAACAGATAGTGAAATTCTAGTGCTTATGCAATGAGAATTTATAGAATGTGAGACCACAGTAAGATAAATCAGTATACATTTATACTTTTTGTATCTGATTGAATTGATTATGTATTTTGATACAGTTATTTGTTTGCTCGCTTCGAATCAGTCTGAATTTGGATCTCTGTTTCTGTTATAGTTTATCAGTTTGCCTAATTCTTATGGATCGATCTGTAAAGTGATTAAGTCTCCGTTCTTTTGGTGGAACTTTTAAAAGACCAGAACATCAATCTTTTGAAACAAGTGGCAAGAGTTTGGGAAGAGAGGGGAGAGGGTTTCTAACCTTTTTACTGGATGATATCTCAAATTTATGAGTTCAATTTAGTTAGAAGTTCCACATTTGTGGAACTTATAAAATCCAAAAAAATTTGTGGAGCTTGTAAGTTTTATATTTGTAAAATTTTTGCACTCTCTGAAATAATATAGTTTAGACATTAAGTAAAATTTGGCATAAAACAATGAAAGTACTAGACTTTAAGAGTTCCACGAAAAGAACGGAACCTAATTGATTTATCCCTCAGGAGTTGGGAGACTTCTTGTCTGATTTTATTTTCCCTGCCCTTTCTGGATTAACCTAGATAAAGTAGGACATCCGTTGATAGCAGATGGGATGCATGGCACAAAAAAACTGACATCTTTTGCTATCCCACGAGGGAGATGAAACTTGAAAGGGTGAAATTAGGTTTTCTAAACAATAACTGTCTTACTGTCTAAAGATGTCACCAGCTAATCCCAACCATGCCATATTGGCTTTCTCTAGGTTTGAAGGTTTGTTCTCAGCATCAATATATGCCTCCATGAATCCAAGTTATTTTAAAACCAACACAAAATACGCTTAGAAAAGTAAAAATATGTCTCAAATTTCCTCTTTTAAAAACAGTATCACATAACCTACTTTATAGGTCCAAATATTTTAAAACAGAAAGAAAGTACTTTAGAAGTCCTCTCCTCTCATTAGATGCCTACCGAAGCCCAAACCTCTTGGCGCCAATGGGAAAAATCATGAATCATTATTGTAGCAATTTTAGGAAGGGAAATTGATCAATTTAACCATTCTTTAAAGAAAGAGAGAACAATTTTACCATTTTTTCTTAAATTATTAGTAGGACAAGTTCTTTTCACCGAGTTTTACTTGGAAAACAGGGGAAAAAAAAGTGTTTTGAAATCTTATCTCCAAAGAAATACTTTTTTTTTTGCTTATCTAAAGTTTTAGATCATTTCAAAATCAATAACATAAACAGAGTTTTGCTGGTTGGGATGCCCTATGATAAGGAATGAAGTCCATTTGTCGATCCAGTGTTAGCTGGGATGCCCTATGGTCATGAATGATGTAGAGACCCCGAATCTTTTTCATGTTTTTACTTCATTGTATTAGGGGTATTATAGTCCTTATGATGTTTTGATGTTTATTGTATTATATATTTATTTGGTGTGGTGTGAACTAGGCTTAATCAACTTGTAACGGATGGATGTCATAGCACATCCTAAACTTTAGGAAGTGCTAGTTTTGGCACCGTTCACGGGAAGTGAGTGATTCTTGAACCATTAGAAAGGTGTTGGAACCCTCTTCGAGGTTCATGTTTAATGTTTTTCCTTATTTTGAGTTTAAGCCAAGTCAATGGTGGGTTTTATTTAATGGAAATGCAGATCAGTAACTTTGGGGACAATTTAGTCTATTAATTAAGTGGAATTTAGAAATTCTAAAACGCTAGAAATGTTCGTTTTCGAAAGACGAATCCAACCCAAGTTGAATCGTCAAAATCCGACGAACGAGTAAAAAGTTATGGCCAAAACAGTAAAGGGAGTCAAAACCTGCAGGCACCGATCGCTCGGTCAGAAACAGCGATCGATCGGTCTAAAACCGATCGATCGGTATCTATCGACTGACCCAGAATTTTGTATGGGGAAATTTTCCAAAGAGTGTGTTTTTGACCGATCGTCCGGTCATAAACACCGATCGATCGGTAGGCAACCGATCGATCGGTCATAACCACCGATCGCTCGGTCTTTCGTGATTTTTTTACAGAATTTTAGTATGGGCTTTTTGGTCTTTTTGTTCTCAGACCTTGAGGCTATAAATAGGGGGTCCTACTCGAAATATTAAAATACTCCACCTAGTTCTAACCTAATTTGGCAAAAAGGGGGAGAAACCCTAGGGTTTTGAGAGAGGGTTGCTTGGAGAGGAAGGAGATTAGTAGAAGATTGAGAGGAAAGCTTGGAGATCGTCCTCAAAGCTTCTCCAAATCGTCTCGGGAGCGTTTTGAACCCAAGGGAAGGATTCCTAAGGTCGATATACTATCCTAATCAACTTTATTTTAAGGTTTTGTGAATGTTAAGATGCTAGGAATGGTAGAAATAGATGTTTGATGCATTTTCCCTAATTTTCTATGAAGTAAGCTAATTATTGATGGAAATGTGGATTGGATGTGGATGGGAAATAGATGGAGGATGGGAAATGTATGGAGGATGGGATTAATATGTGGATGTGAATAGTGAATTGATTGTATGGATGAATTATGGTTTGATGAATGCTTGAAAATATAGAGGAGAAATGGATTCATATTATGCGTACACAAGGTGTTTGTGAAAATGCTTGAAAGGATAAATGCTATTATACTCTTATGAAATGGTGGTAAATTGATTATGAATTGCGATATGAATTATGATAAGATATGTATATGTGAATGGTTTGTTAAGTATGTCTAATTATTTGCATGAAAATTGATAGTCGGGAAGGTAAGAACTTAGGGGAACATCTCTCAAACCGGGAATTCTCTAACTATTTGGTATGGGACAGTATAGTGGAGTTTCTATGGTGGGAGATCGGAATCTAAGCAATTACCAACTCGAAAGTTAAATTCGACACTTAAGCACATATGCACGTGTATGTTAAGATAAGAGCCTCACAAGTCACACATGTGGACCACAAGCATGAGCATGGCATACGTATGACATTCTGAATAAGCATAAGCATGGCATGGTCCGTATCCGCCAAGAACGGCATGTCAATTACATTTGATTCATAGGCATGGTCCGTATCCGCCAAGAACGGCATGTCACATCATTGTATGATCTGAATAAGTGCATAAGCATAAGCATCTCACAAGCACGTGGTCTCATAAGCATAAGCAACTCATAAGTGTATCGTCTTCCAAGTCTAAGATTCTCACAAGTACACGAGTCAAGGTGATGATATGATGTATATGCGCACACGTTCTTCCGCACTCTGATTATGTTATTATGCTAATGGATATGTTTCTGACTAAGTGCATGTATATTATTATTGTTGGTTGGATTTTATATACACTGAGTACCTTTGTACTCAGCCGGACTTTGTCTTGGCAGGTATAGAGCAGGAGTACACGGCAGAGCCGTGGGTTGAGGAGACTTACCTCGAGGAAGGAGGTGAAGGTGAGCCTTCTGAGGAGGGAGCCGGAGACTTGGGCGGCTACACCTCTTAGTTTACATTTCTTTTCATTGAGAGAGTTTTGTAATTGACTTTTAGAGGATGTTGCTCAGTAGACTTTTATGGTTGTGTATCAGACTCTTTGGTTTTAGAGTGAGTTGTATATGTTTACCGTAGACTTTTGCTATTTGATTATAGTTTATATACCAGAATTTTATTACTCTCATTTTTGAAGACTCGTGTAGTAGCCTTGTATGCATGGTTTTAAGCAGGTTTAAGTAATGTGGCGATTCCAAAGTCCTATTTTAGCCTTATGGGATTTTGGGGTCGTTACAGAGGAAGTCCAATTGATGATCCAGAGCTTTGTGTACAAGACAGATTTGTGACCTCTTAATAGATTACCAAAATAGGTCCCATAACATAGGTTGGTGGTTGGAAAAATTTTAAAAAAATTTCCTGTTAACTGCAGCTTTAGTAATTTGTACTTTATACAGGGGATTTGCAGCTTTAGTAATTTACATTTTATACAGGGGATTGTCCCATGTTGCAAAAGTGCAAATGTTTACTTGGAGCAGTCAAATGAGAGTTTTACTAAATAGGGAACTCTCGTGGGAGTTGTTCATTATCATTGAAGGATCATCTTCTTGAATTTGTTTGTAGAATTTATTGTGATAGGTATGATAGATAAGAAGGGATAGGTAATAAAGGATTTCCCACGTTATTCCGCATTAGCATATAAAACCTTTGCCTCATTCCTTAATCCGAAAAAATTTTTAGGGTTTAGGGTTTAGGGTTTATCATGGGGAGCCAGAACATCTCGATGAGTAACACCATTTAGGAGTTTGCAGCTGCTGCCATGTAGGAGTTTGCAGTTGCTGCCATTACCTTATTCTCCTCTACGAAACTCTGTTTGCTCTAGGTTTTCCCGGAGGTCTGTAAGCCGCAATAAATCTCAACTGAGTGAGTCTGTGGTGACTATAGGAAGCCTTTAGTTTTGCTAAGATTCATTCCGCATAAGGATCTAGCGTATAAAACCTTTGCCTCATTCCTTAATCCGAAAAAAAATTTAGGGTTTAGGGTTTAGGGTTACCCTTTGGTGTTTAGGGTATCCCTTTAGGGTTTTAATATTAACTGTTGCAGCATGAGATCCCTACACTTCGGATAGCTGAACAACTTCGAAGCGACAAAATCAAGGCACAGCTATCCATGCCATTGAATGCTCCCAGAACTTCCCTCTTGACCACGGAATTGCGAAGAGCTCTCCTTTGTTGGGCCAGGTCTGGTCGTAAAGGGCCTAGCGTCCATGATTTAGGAATATTGATCATTATGAGGAGTATCTTTTGAGTTATTGGAAGTGTTTTATGATAGAATGTTGTGATGCTAATCAAGTCTAAATTCAAGCTGTAATGTCTGTGATTTGGTCTTGTAAATTTTTATTTTCCTTTGATTATTCAATTAAAATTGAATGTTATGGTGTTATGGTTCTGCCATTAAGGTCGAATTGCGGGAATTTTTCTTGCTGCTTATTAACCTGTATCATGTCTGAAGTTAGTGATTTTAAGGTGATCCTTTTCTGATTGGTTGTTGGCTGTTTTGGTTATCTGCACACATCTTTTCTTTTTCAGTAATCAGAAAATCCTATTATAATAGGCAAGCATATTTAGAAAGATGAACAAGAGAATTTACAAGAGAGTAATCTCAACCGGGACACAAGGGAACTCTGAAAATCCTATTATAATAGGCAAACAGATACAGAAAGATGAACAAGAGAATTTACAAGAGAGTAACCTCAAGCGGGACACAAGGGAACAAAAAGCCACCGCAACATCTAAACATTAGCAAAATTCACCAATCAGCCTAAACTCGAACACCACAATACTCGTCCACTCAGATTCGCAATCTCCCCATGAATAGAACACTAAACTAAGTTAGGTGTCGAATCCTTAAGATAAAGAAGGGACAAAGGGGAAACAGTGTCTTGTTCATCTCTGTTCAAAGTAGTTATGAAATAATGACGCTTTAAAAACCTCCAAATTCACTGGGACCCTATCCGCCCCATCTGAGAAAAAAAATATTCCCCAATACTAGAAGCAACGGCATAATGCAGAAGAAAATAGTCTATTGATTCTTCTGCATGATGGCACATAATACATATAACATTGTTTCACTACTCTATCTCTTTCAAATGATCGCATGTAAGAATCTTATAAAAACTGTGATATAAAGGAAGAAATATGTTTTAGACAGGACACCAAGTTCTAGTCTTGTGAATAAATGAGTGCTAGGATTTGAACCAAAAGATTATAAGAATGGTCAATCGTTGGCTTTAGACCATACCGTAGCATCCCCTAGATACACAGGAAAAAAACACTCGGACACCTCAAGAGACACACTCGGACACCTCAAGAGACGAAGAGAATCCTCCAGCTCCTAGTCATCCAATCAGCACCACCGGTGTATTAAGCAAGCAACAGTCAGGCTTTCAGTAAAATGTGAACATTTTTTAAAGGGTAAATTACACTCACCTCACCTGAGGTTTGGTGAAATTTCATAAACCTCCTCTCTTGTTTTTGAAATTACAGTGCCCTCTCCTCAATTTGGTTGTCTATAACAGATACCCCCTTCCCTCTCCTCAACTTTGGTTGTCTGCAACAGATACCTCCTTTTGTTAGTTTACCGTTACTTACATGGATGGACTTCAATGATGTCATCATTCAAATATTTTAAAATGTCTAAATTACTCTTCCTAAAGATTAATACAATAAAATAAATGATAATTGGTTTCGTAGCTAAGGTTAATAGTATCAACTTAAAGTTAATATATATATATTTTTTTTTATCAAAAAACCAAGCTAGATAGATGAACTCTAGGGGTGAGTGAATCTTAACCATAGATCAGTGGGCATTAAAAGGGACACGTAGAGGCTTATATCCTTTATGGTTAAACCTAATTAACCAAACCTCAGGGAGGTGACTGTAATTTACTCTTTTTAAAATCTACTGTGGGTATTGTTTCATTTCGTTACATGGATGCTTTTAATAATCAGTGAAGGAACCATCTGTTATATACTGGGTGATGAATGTTAATTGTTCTTTAGGCAGAGACCATTAATAAGAATTTTCCATTAATTTCTCCACTTGACTAGACTGGCTTCAACTATTGTTTCATTTCGTTACATGGATGCTTTTAATAATCAGTGAAGGAACCATCTGTTATATACTGGGTGATGAATGTTAATTGTTCTTTAGGCAGAGACCATTAATAAGAATTTTCCATTAATTTCTCCACTTGACTAGACTGGCTTCAACCATAGTCAGTGCTGTACTCTTAATAAATCCTCAGGTTTCCAATCTATAGTTATCTTGTAATTTCTGGATAATCAAAGAAATCTCTGGTTCCATTTGTTCTGACTATATTTCTGAGCTGAACTAGCATTCCCATTTTGACTTCCTAAAGGAACTCCGACGGAGCCACATAACATACAGAGCTCAGATTACCCTTCTGTCTTGGGGTTACACAATTTCTGACCTGGTCATGAGATCCCGAGTCCTGAAATGGGCAATCATGAACAGCTCTACCTGTTCAGGTTCTGTCTGGAAATTTCAACCAATTTTGGGTTCTGATATTGAACGTTGGAACACGCCAAATTCCGACCCACAGGTAAACCCATTGCCACCCTAGAGTCATAAAATTGTCACCAGCGCGTAAGAATGTCACTGCGCAACCTTCAGCTAGCACAATCATAATCAAATATGAAATATTCTACTAAAAAGTACAAAATAATAGAATTAGTGCTGGTAGAATTTATAATTTAATTCCGCATTTGTGCATACACATAAAACGGAATAAAGCAAAAGCCGTAGCCAATTACATTGGTGCGGATGACAGACCCCCGGCAAATCAACCAACATCACCAAGATGGAAAAGGTCCATGAGATTATTGGCAATCATATTGTTAAACTGAGTGTTCCACAAAGGAGCTGATTCAACCAACTCTATGAAAGCTGCTTTTGTTGTCGAAGTTGCCATGCCATTGTCTGGATCATTGCTTTTGTAACCCTTAGATGCTGTGAAATCAGCTGCTAAGGTGAGATATAAGATCACAAATAATCATAACATTCACCAATATATCAGAAATAAACCAGTATTCCCCATAATCATAGGGTTTTTTTTGCTAGTAATTTGTTTTAACTGGAGGGCAAGCAATCAAGATTCATATAAAATATTTTTTGATGGGTACCGATAAAAAAAAAGAAAGATATTATTTAATGGGTCAGTTGGGTTTGACTTGGAACCGCAGTCGTTATTTATTTAAAAGACATCTTAAAGAAGGTATCTCTCTTATTATAAATAAAAACAGTTAGATTATTTGGTGGCATTTTGAGCCCACTGGCCCCATGAATGGGAGGCACAAAGCAAATATAGATAGCCTGGTCAGGATACATCCAAGCAAATGTAGATGAAACACCACATAAAGGAAAATTATCTTCTCAAGATAACAAAGCAAGCAAGCAAAATGCGAGGAAAATAACATGTACCCAATTAATCCTCCTCCAAATTGATAGAGTCCTTGAATTTCCCATACAAAATCTTCTTTAGGTCGACCATTTGTGCAAGCACTGTATCCTTCTCTTCCTCCAGCTTCTCCAAGTTCTTACTAGTCACTTCTTTCATCTGATCTATCCTGTTCTCTACTTCCTCCCTTGGCATATGAGCAAAAACCTCCCCTCTCTGAAACCTTACCACCTCCTCGTCTGTGAGGATCAACTCATTGCTCGCATCCTCTAGATTTTCATTTGTTTCCTGTAGAGAACAGCCAAATAATATTTTAGAAGGCATCTGAAGACATGAAAATGAAACATCTAATACAAACAAGTAAAAGTTTGACTAAACACACAATACTTCACTGATCGAAATAATGTGGTTATCTCTTCAAGAGCTCACAGAAATTTGTATACGGGTACACTTTGATGACCTCAATGATATAGTATCTTGGTTCTTCAGGCCAAATATCTAACTTTTTTTTTTCATTTAACAGATAATAATTAGATGGGCATTGAAATCAAATCATTTCTCAGAAAAATAAAACAACAAAAAGAAAAACAATCTCACAGTCCTCATCCTTGTTGAAACCAGGACCAAATGCAATTTTGAGCAGTGCAATGATTCCGAAGAAAGAGGTGTGGGAGAAAAGAAGATTTTGCCATTGATGACATAGCACGACCACTGACTTGGATAATTCTCAAAACTTGGAACTTTAGAAGAGGATGAAGGCATCCACAGCTAATATTGAACATATAGTCTAGACCATAGTACTAAAACCCGGCAAGTTGACTCAAAACTTGGCCGAGTCAATTCGCTTGAAAAACTCAATTCTGAATAATCGGAGAAAATTCGGACGAGTTGGGTCAGTTTATTGACTCGACTCGATCGAGTTTTTAATGTGACACATGCATGATTGATTTTCTACACTAAAGTAATCACGATGACTTGTATTCCCTTCTTTCACAGTGGTCACAAAATGGTGGCTACCTTCCATTACCATCATAGCATGGTCTACAACAAACCCCAAATGGGTAGGCTGGAACAAAGTAGGCTTACACTGTTCATTATTAATAGATCAACAACGGATCCTTTTCTATTTAACAAAAATAAAACCACAACATAACCTAGTCTTGGAGAAAAATGCGCCAATAGAATTTGTTTGTCTAGTTTGACTGAAAAAAAAAATTAATTATTATTGCCACAAATTGAGGTTGTTTTAATATCTATCATGAATGTTAGTTTTTTTATGATACTCTTGTTGAAATATTAGATTTTTATTTATTTCTTTATCTAGAGTTTTATAACACACACACAAACACACACATATATATATATATATATATCTATACGAGTTGGCCGAGTCGAGTTTTTTTTCGAGTCTTCCGAGTTACTCAACCCGGCTAACTTCCGAGTCGGGTCGAGTTTTTGAACATTGGTCTAGACAACTTTGTTTTTGTGATAACCCGATTCAGGTGCACCCAAAGCATTAGCTTAAGAGTTGTCATTATCACACAACCACAAAGGGTACAGGTCATCATGTTAATAAGATATTGAAGATTCATTGTGCACAAATACTTCCATCAGATAAGTGAATAACATATTTTTCCCCGATAAAAAATGGGATTTTTATTAGGAAAGTAGAGATTTACAAAAGAATGGGAGAATGAGGAAATCCCCCCCCAAAAAATAGAAGAATAAGGGAATAACGTGAATAATTGCACTAAAGAATCACAATTTTCCTGCAGAAATGTAAACATTGACTAGAATTGGTATGATGGTCCCATGGTCACCAAATCGCATGGTAACAAAGTTCTCCGATTTTTTTCAAAAAGTCCCAAATAATTCAAGAAGTTTTCGCCGAACAATTAATTCATGAAGTATTCATGACTTTCTAACTAAAGCACAAAATTTTCAAAAATTCACAAAATTGTGTTAATTATTCACGAAATTATAAAAAAGACCCAAATAAATATCTAATATATGAAATACGTTCATTTATAATTTGTCATAATCAGTAATTTTCTTTTTCATTTTTTATATATTGCCTGACTTTTCTAAGTTTTTGCCGAATATTTTCGTAGCTGAAGAATTGCCAAAGTCTGACTTTGTCACTATGCCACGTTGGAGTTTGAGAAACATTCAGCTAGGGAAAAGTTCCTAAAAATGGCAACATGTGAAAATTTTGAATAAAAGTCGGGAAAATGTTAGGAAAGATATAAAAAGAACAAAAATAAAAACTGATTAGATAAAAAATATATTGAATATTTATTCAATTCTTTTTTCAAAAAGTTGTGGATAATTTGTGATTTATTTATTTATTTTTAAGCAGCTAATTTTTTTTTAAGTGAAGACTTCGTGAATTAATTGTTTGACAAAAAAAGTCGTGAATTATTTGAGACTTTTAGAAAAAATCGGAGAAGTTTGTTACTGTGATAATTGATAACCACCCCGAGGTGGGAGAACATAAGAACCAGGTACCAATTAACCACATTTGGTACCCAATCAATGAGTTAACCAACTCAAAATGCTCAGAGAACATCCAAACAATGTCTTTGTTTGCAACTAAAAAATAAACTTATCTAGAGTGAACAAGCTAGAGTTTCGGCCAAAAAACATTCTACTGAGAGCATAGACTCTTCAAAATCTCCTTTAATTTTCAAGTCTTAAAAGGTCATACGTATCCCACTAGTGCCTAGGGAGGTTAATTTCATTCAAACAAAATAATAGGGGAACGGGGATTCAAAGCAATAGGCGCAATGAAAATGTGTCCCAACCATGGTTGCAGGGGAGCTATGAATAAGGTGGGATGCTCGCTTTCTAAGAAGTTCGTTTTTCAAGCTGGCTTCTGAGAAATCTCACTTCTATCACGTCCTATTTAGTGACCAAACAATGCTATATATGCGAGACTTGATGAGATAGATTTACACAACCTAGGGTGTAAACCCTTAGCAAGTATCATTGGATTAGAACTTATGGTGCCTATTTCTCCATGCATATCTGACGCACATCAAAATCTAAGGTATGATTGTCCATAGTCCATACTGATATAATGGGAGTAAGACACCCATATCTCTTTTTCTCATTTAGTGTTTCCGAGGAGTTTTTGAGCCTCCCTGCTTCTCGCTCTTGCTTATCGTTCTGGTAACTATTGTTCCACCATCTTGAGAACCGAGATAGAAGTCTCTCCATGATTGTATGTAACATAGTAAAAGTATCAATTCTGGATCACAATCAGAAGCATAAGTATCCCGATTTTTCCATTTTTTATATTAATCCATCACCCAGAAACATCTGAGCTGAGTTTTTTTTTTTCGTCACTTGTATACAAATACTAAGAACATAGCTGATGAAAACATGAAATTCATCAATTTGTTAAAAAAAAAAAAAAAAATTGAACGCAAAAATCCATCAAATTAATTGAAACTAAAGATGGGTATCTCTAATTTTGAAGATTCATTCCATAAAAAATAATCCCAACGATTCAGAATATAATTGAATATTTAAAAAAAAAAATCCACAGTAAGAAAATAATAGAGAATTTTTTTTATGGGTACCTTAGCGATCTTGATCTCTTCCTCAAGCTCGTGAAACCTGTTGTTTAATCTTCCGAATTTGTTTATATTCTGCTGATCTTCCCATGTCACCTCCGTTTCCGATCCTCCTCCCTTCGAAGTTCAAACAATTCAAAGAATTTCAGACCCAGAAAAAAAAAATGGAAGAGAAAGAGAGTGAATACTGATAAGAACAGAGCTAGGGTTTCACCTGCTGCATCTTTTACTAAAATGAAAGCTTTGGAGAAGTGATTCTCTCTACTTTTTTTGGCTCAATGATCTCTCTACTTCAAAAATGAAATCTCAGAGAAAGGATTTCCCAATTAAGCTTTAAGTTTGCCCATTTTATATCAAAGTAAAATGCTTAACTTACCGGCGTTTTCCATTGTGTAACGAAATGGACGGTCCTTTTTCAAAACTCACCCATTGTGGTTAAGATTCACTCACCTCAATGATTAAGTCATCCAGCCTTGGTTTTTAGAAGGAGAAAAAAAGGAAAATAGTTAACGGATAAGCATCCACCAATGGGTGGATGCCTTAGGTTAGCAATTGGCCACCATGGGTACGCTAATCACTACTAAAAAGAAAATCATTTTAATTTAGTTAAACTTAACCAGGGTTAAAGTAGTGTTAAAAGGGACACAAGGACTAGATCGAATCACAGCCAATCACTCTTAAAGTTCAATCGCACCCACTGGTCAACACTATGTCCCTTTTTAACCTCTATTAACCTTGGTTAAGATTCATTAATCTTTCGGGTTCCACGATCTAAAATTAGATTTTAGAAAAATTAATTTAAAAAAATTGAACCTTTGGGTAACCCTACGGTTAATTTTATTTTATTTTTTTTAAATCTAAAACCGAATGTTATATTGTACCCTAAAAGATTAGTGAATCTTAACCATTGTTATTAGGGGTTAAAATGGACACATGTGGATATGTGGATGTGATTGAACTCTCCCAAGGTCAATCGTGGTTGGCTGTGATTCGATCTCTACGAGGACTAGTATGTTAGATAACGTACCAAGGGTATGCTAATCACTGTTTTTTTTTATCAAAGATTAATGCTGGCACCAGCACCTACGCAATAAGTCATAAAATTTCCCCATGAAGCTGCAAGGTGGGTGCAACACATGGTGTTGCTATCCTATAATAGGGAGATACATTGACACTTCTAGCCACCACCTTACTTTTGGGAAGACTACGACTAGGGCTAGTATTTCAGTTTAGAGATCAAATAACAGTCAATCGCAATCATTCGGGGAGAATTCAATTGTATCCGCAAAGTCATCATGTGTCCATTGTAACCCTATTAACCGTGGTTAAGATTTACTAATCCTTAGAGTACAACCATCTAACCTTAGTTTTTAGTAATTCTTTTTTTTTTAAATGTAACCCTAAGATTAAAATTTCTTAACTTTAGGGTTAATTTTTATAAAATATTTTATCTAAAAACCAATGTTAGATTGTTGAACCCTACAAATTAGTGAATCTTATCCACAAATAATAAGGGTTATAAGGGACATGTGTTGACCTGGGGTGCCATTGAACTCTCCCCTAATTCAATCCTCTTTGGTTGTGATTCGATCTTCAATATAGACTTTGATTTTTTAAGATAACTTCTTAGATTCAAACACGCAGACACGTGCAAACCAAGAATGATCAAAATGTTCGTTCTCTTTATGTAAGAGTAAACTGTGGTGTGTATCGTTTGGCTAAAGAGTGAGGGAAAGTAATAGAATAATATGTTTTTTTCTACTTTTATAAGTAACACATTTTTATTTTCTTACACTTTCTCAGAAATGACAAACTTTCTTCCAAAAACTTTGTCCATCTTTTAATTGTTATTTTACTAGAAAATTTAAGTTTCTTTTTTTACTTTCCTATCTTTTCTTTCACTCATTTTCTCGCCAAACGAACGTACCATTTATGGTTCACGTTTTGTCTGCTTAAGGTTTGAAAACATAGGAGGTTCATTCATTTGAAAATCCGGTCACTCCCTTTCATTGGACTCGATTTGGGTTCATTCTCATATTAATTTGGTATTTTATTTTCAACATTCATTAAGTATTTTCTTGAATTCATTCCAATCTCTTTTTCTTTATTTATATTGTTTTGTCCTTTAAAAAAAATTTAAAATGTAACCTTAAGGTGTGTTTGTTTGGCTAGAAAGTGGGTGAAAGAAAAGAAATGAAAAAGAAAAGAAATTAAAATTTTCTCATAAAATAACCATTAAAAGATGGATTAAGTTTTTGAGAGAAAGTTTGTCACTATTGAAAAAGTATAAGAAAATAAAAGTATATTTCTTACGAACCAAATATAAGAAAAAAGAAAAGTATAAGAAAACACACTTTTTTTACTTTTCCTCATTTTCTAGCCAAACTAATACACCCTTATGTATTTTTTGGAGATTTTTATATTAGTATTGTTGTCTTTCATTCTTCTCCTACTGTAAATTTGAATGAGGAATGCTAGCCCTACTCTCAGTCAACACATATTCTCACTCTTTATCAACCAGGGATCCACTTCTTTGTTTTGTAAAAAAAAGTGTCTTAATTACAATAAAGTGGATAGGTGGTTGGTGGAAGATGAGAGTAGAGGTTGACAGAGTGTAGGGATAGCACTCCTCAATTTGTATTCAAAGTCTCCATCCATCGTAGCATCTCCAAACGTCCTTTTTAACTCTAACTATAAGTAATGGTTGGAAAAGAACACTTCAACCGTATTTAATATTTAGAGTTGGTACTCTATAATGTTATAGTGATGGTGGCAAATCCTCTCTAGTTATAACCGGATGTGGCACATCCGGTTATAACCCCTAGAGGTCGCCACGTGTCTCCTTTGACACCTCTTAACCATGGGTAAGGTTCACCCACCCCTAGGGTTCATTCACCTATTTTTGGTTTTTTTTTTTAAATATTAATTCTATTTTTTGAATTAAAAATATGTTTTTAAAGTTTTTTTAATATTAAAAACAATTTTTTAATTTTAAAAATAGAATTGATATTTTAAAAAAAAACCAAAATAGGTGGCTGAACCCTAGGGGTGGGTGAACCTTACCCACGGTTAAGGGGTGTCAAAGGAGACACGTGGCGACCTCTAGGGGTTATAACCGGATGTGCCACATCCGGTTATAACTGGAGAGGATTTGCACCCTATAGTGATACTCTAAATTTAGAGGAGGGAGAAAAAATAGAGAAGGTCTCTAAAACACTATTCATCCCCTTACAATACCATTTGTGTCCTTTTTTTGTCTCTCAATCTTTTTTAAAATGTCAATTGTATCATTTTAATTTATTTTAATAATTATCATTTTATATTGAAATTATTTTTATGTTTTTTTAAATAATTTTAAAATTAATTTATCAATAAAAGATGCAAAAAAGAAAAAGCCAAATCTTTTACGGTATCACCTCTTGAGGTCGCCGCGTGTCCCTTTTGACACCCCTTAACCTTGGTTAAGATTCACCCATCCTTGTTTTTTTTTTTAATATTAATTTTTTTCTAAAATTAAAAACTATTTTTAATATTAAAAAAACTCTAATAACAAACTTTAATATTAAAAAAACTCTTAATCAACTCATCTCTACCATTGGAAATTATCATAACAAATTAAAGCTTTAATGTGAATGACAATCCAGAGATTACATAGAGAATGTCGATCATCCACTAAGATTTTAAAGATCTGGGCCAAATGAAGCATCACCATTTCTTTCTAAAATGTTCGTACAATGAATTATTTATTTTAATTATTAGTGACAATTTTGTGGACCAATTATTTAGTTTTAGAGGCAAAAATGGTGAATTATTGAGTTTGAGAGGAAAAATTGGGAAGATTAAATAATAAATGAATAGTGTTTTGGAATAGGAATAGTGATTTAGAGTTTCCTCCCATTGGAGCAAATAACTTTAAAGTGGGGCCATCTCCTCTTTTTTTTTGGTAAACTCAGTAACACCACAAGGTGAACACTGAAGACAAAGAAAGGAAAACACAAACACTCAATGGCCATCTCCTCTAAATCTATATTTAAAGGAGATGCCAAAATAGAGGAGAGATATAGAGTAATGCGTTGGAGATGTTCTGAATGGCCTTGTTTGGCTGCAGGAAGTTTTGTGTCTAACCCCTGCTTAGCATAGGGCTGGAAATGGCTTTTTACAGGAAGTGAGGGCTGAACCCATAGCACAAAATGCTGCTGCACCCAAACGGCCAAACAGCATTTTGAGTTGAGCTATAGGTCGCACCAAACAGCTTGTTTTGTTGTGTGCCCTATGACCGTGTTTGGTTGTGAGCATAGGTATATCCGTACTTGTCATCTCCACTTAAAAGAGATTTTAAGGTTGCAGAGTGCACTTATATCCTCAAAAGGTGATTCTTTGTGCAAATTTTCCTCAAGAGTTGCCAATTCTTGACCCGGCCCGAATTGCCTACAAGTTTACAACAACCTGATTTTCTGGGTCAGGGTTGGGTTTCTTGACATGCCGGTTGAATTCGGTTGTTTTTCAACCCATAATCTGGTCAGGTTCCGGGCAAATTCGGGCTGGTCCCGGGTTTCTATCTCTGCTCAGGCCTAAATCGAGTACAGATCAGAATTCAGACCCGGTTTGGACCTTCACTAAAAATTCTACCCAACCCATTGCATCCCAAGATTTTCCTGCTGAAATCAAGGGTGTTCTTTTTTAAAAGACAGCATTCCCTTATCAAATTGGCAATCGCGACATAAATATATTTCAAAACAAATCTTCTTATCGAATGATACCGATGCTGCCTGTCATATCCCCCCGTGAACGCCACATGAGCGGTAGAGGGATGGAGGTAAAAGCATAAATTTTCCATCAAAACACCAATGTAAAGATGCATTTAGATCATCACAAGCCGAAGAACTCAAAAGATAAAATCAAGTAGGACATGACAATAATCTCCTTAAAAGGATTGAGATGCTACAAAAAAATTGGTTTATTGGTCATTCAGCATAATTAAATGCATGATAGAAACATTTAAATTAGTATTCTGATAATAGTAATTCATTTTGTTTGTTCCAAGTAAGTTGAATGAGAGAAGAGAAGATAGTAAGCGCGCCCAGATATACACATGAGAACATGTATCAGAGCTCACACCCGACATTTACTACACATGGATGTAAAATCACACAAATAAACTGAAAATTTTACCCGTGGAACTAGAATACATGTAGGATCAGACGGCCTGGATTTAGAACACCGATAAGATCAAAATAGGAATATAGATTATTAAAGATGTGGATGAAGAAGAATGTAGAGGTGTTTACGGGACCTGAACCTTTCGTGCATAGGCCAGTACCATCGTAAATTCCTTCCCTGAGGTGCCAACAGATGCCGGTACTCTTTGTGATGTTGGTGCCGTTCGTAACCACAAATCTACTAAGCTATGCAGTTGCAATGTGGGGACCACTGGCTGACCTTGACACATGATCTGCACCTATAAGAAAATAAACTAAACAGTTAGCAAATGCAATACCAAGAATACCGATTCCTCTTTCACATTATATAGATATAAAACTAATATTTACAGAAAGATACATAAAACAGATCTGCAATTTGCTTTATTATGCATATATGCATAGTAACAAAGTTCAAATTGGGGAATTATTCGATGGGGTTAATTTTGGAAAAAAAAAAAGAGGAAAAATCAGCAAATTCGGGATAAATTTGGAAAAAGAAAAATTAATAATTATAAAAACTAAGAACGTGATACCAACTAATCCATCTACCAATCTGGATGTATTGACATCTCTTATAATGTTTGACATTTATCCAAATTCCTAAAAAACAAGCATTATGTAAACTCAAGAAAAAAATTACATAAGGCTTACGCAAGCTTTATGTAATTTAAGATAAAAGAATAATCTAGATTACATGTTTGTATTTGCAAATTAGATTATATAAGCAATTTAAAAATGCATAGAAACAAGAAAAATAATAATATGAATAGATAAAATCAGAATAGCAATATATAAGTTTATTTATTTGGTATAACATAGTTATTAAGCAAAATATAGAAATAGCTCATAATAAATAGCATAAATCTTATTTTCTCTTACTTCGGTCGAAATTCGACAAACTAACCAGCATGCAAAATCATCTTTTTTTCTCTCAATTCAATCAAATGTAATCAAAACACTAAAATAACCTACTCGAAGGAGTTTTCTCCTTTTTTAAACAATAGGCGACTTCAATCAAATGAAGATTCTTAGTGTGAAATAAATCTCGAGGTTTTAGTAATAATTCTATTGCTAATAGAAAGTCCATTTTGTCATCATTCTTATTTTAGAATTCCGAATAAGCATAAATAAGTAATTTGAGAGAAATCTTCATTCGGAATAAGTTTGGAATAATTCGTTCGTTTGAAAATTATTCACGAATAATTCGTCAATTCGAGAATTTTTTGCAAATAATTCCTCAGTTCGGGAATTATTCGTTAGTTTGAACCATAGTTTAAAAACCCGGAAACTCGACTCGACTCGAAAGTTAGTCGGGTCGAGTAACTCGGAAAACTCGAAAAGAACTCGACTCGGTTCAAATCGGAATATATATGTAATAACTTGAAAAACCTGAGTTAAAAGAACTCAGAGTACGTTGGTTTTACAGTCTAAAACCTAAAAACTAGGTTTAATAGAACTCATAGTAGGTTATTTTTGTAGACCCAAAAAAATATGATGTAAAAACATTGTGACGTTCGAGTTTAGGTTTAAGAAGATGAAAAAAATACGTTTCTGTGACTCGACCTAGTCTGGCGAATCGACAAACTCGACTTAACTCGATTGAATCACCCGAGTAACTTAACCAATAGTGTCTCCTTCGAGTTTTGAGGAGACTCGACTCGAAATTCAACCGAGTTGAGTAACTCGGTCGAATTACTCGGATGACTCGTTGAGTTTTCGAACTATGGTTTGAACAGCTCTATTGTGTGTGGAAATTTCAAACTGATGGGTTTAAGTTTTTGCAAGTTTTTCAAAAAAGTTTTGAATTATAAGCAACTTTTTCATCAATTGATTAATTCACAAAGTATTCATGACTTTTGGAAAAAAATGTGACTTTTTCAAAAAGTCGCAAATTTCGCGAATTAAACACGAACTATTCACGGTTTTTAAAAAAAAATCATGAATAAATATCTAATATATGACATATATTTGTTTATAATTTCCATAATTAGTCATCTTATTTTGTAATTTTTTCATATATTGCCCAACATTTTCCCCCATTTTTTTCGAATTTTGTAGATTTTTTCCAAACTTTTCCCTAGTCAAATAATTCCCAAGTCCCTACTTGGCAACCATGATTATAATTAACTTCTCAAGGTTGTTTAAATTTTCATTTTAACATTTTCAAACAATTACAATATTGGCTTGTAACTCTGTCTGTCAGTAAGTTTCACCCATTATTGTATTCATGCCCTAATGACATGCGACTGAATTCGGAAAGAGATATCTTGGGGCCATTGTTAAGAACTTGTGCTACAGCATCCACGCACAACTTCAGTAAAGTTGACCCCATGAAATAGCTGTTTGTACAGTTCAATAATTGAATACAAAATTACAACTATAGTTTGTCGAGTGTACATAGCTTTTGAACATATTAGTTAACTTTCTTTTCATCATAATTGATTGTCACATCTTTACTATTATAATGGGAGAGGTAGGCGTAGCCTGATGTTTCCAAAATTCCCAAACAACCCTCATATAAAACAAAGCTTTGATTTCATGATTTACTTTAATTCCCAAAGTATCCCTTGCTTATCTATCTATTTAAAGAATAGAATCACAGCCAATCGCGATTGAACTCGGGGAGAGTTCAATTGCACCTGCGGGTTAACACGTGTCTTTTTAATTCCTATTAACTGTGGTTAACTCCCCCTCGCTCTCACGTGCATCGCATGTGCAACCCGCTAGTACATCTTAAAAGCCAGCCAACATTCACTTGATATTACAATACGTGATTCAATTCCGCAAGAAAATCTTTAAGTCTTAGCATATACATCGTGACTTTAACAACTCAGCGACTAATATTACATAATGTTTGAGCACATTCGTACCAAACTGCCATGCCGCTTTTAGTAGGCACAGTTCATTTTATGAACTCTGAAGTGGGTCCTACAATGATATTGCTTCGTAAAGATTAAGTATATGGTGGGGACAGTGGGAGGCCATGCCAAAGTAGTTCCAAACAACATTTGTATGTCAGAAATTACTAGCAATACAAATCAGAGAAATATTTACTGAGGTCTCATTTTGATGTACTTTCTGGGAAGGAGACTAAGATGAAGTCACTCACCTCAGCTTCACTTGTAAGATCAAGTTTCTTCATGAGGTACTTTTGGATAAATGAAACGGGTATGCTACCATCCCTGTGAAAGAATAAACTAAGTCAATATGAAATAATATTTGCTGACAAGCAAAGCAAGGTACATTAAAGTCAATGAAAATTTTATTCTTCCATCTCCAGATTCTTTAATAGAAAAATTTGCAAGAAGTATTAGCCTTTAGTGTTTATACCTTTTATCACTGACGTATGAACTCTTAGGCTTAGGCTCTGTGGTGTAGTGAACTCTTAGGCATTGGAGAATGGTGACTTACTCCTCCCCTTTTCTCCAAAAATAGTAAAATATATGTTTTTTCGCACGCCCCTGTAGTTTAAACTCAATTGTCCTAGATTGGTATCCATGCCCTTTCAGAAGGAAAATAATCCCCTCCTCGGGGCAAGGAGTCCTATTGAAACCAAGAAATATAGGCCTGGAGGGGAGAAGCCATCTCACTTCCTTTTTCGTCACGTTTCCCCTTTTTAACTCCCTTTTAACTGTGGTTAAGATTCACTAATCCTTAGGGTTAAAGCATCTAACCTTGGTTTTTAGGGAAAAAATGAAAAACAATTTAACCACAAGGGTAAAAACTTGTTAACCATAGTTGAAGGGTAGTTAAAGGGACTGTAAGGGCAAGGAGGAATAGTCCCCTCCTCGCCCTGAGGAGGACTATTGCTCCTTTCAGAATTAGTGGAAATTTCTAGGATTAAGAGCGGAAGATATGTCAAGTTTTTGTGGGTCCCATAAGGATGTGTTATCACAGTTGTTGAGGTTCTTTTATGTTGAGTAGGGTCTTTTATAGTGTTATACTTTACTTGTAAGTGCAAACTTTTTCCATAATGGTGTGTTTATTTCACAACAAATTACCATGAGAAATGCCAATTCCCAAGAAAGAGCTAATGTCCGCATGTTCAGTGCATCCATTTCCCGAGAAATGAGATTATCATTCGTCTCAATCTCAGCACTGATACATGAATTCTTGTCAAATTTTAAAGATTTGTGGAGAATATAAAACACTCGTTCGACCTTATTTGCTCGACACCATCTCTCCACAGATGCCTCTCTCTCGACCAACTCTCTCCCAGACAACGTTTTCGCCTGCCGACTGTTCCAACGCCGGCTGCAGTCAATGCCCGCCTGAGCATTCCAATGCCAGCTGCCGTCAATACCCGCCATTATTGGTAATCTCTCTACCTTCTTCTCCCAATCTTTCTCTATTTTGGCTAGGTTTCCTATATCTAATTTTTCTGAAAATACGTATTCTTTCTCTCTTCTTTTCCCAATCTTTCTCTATTTCGGCTAGGGTATCCTGTAGTCTCTAAATTTTTTCTAAGAAAAAAGTCATCTCTCTCTTCTTCTTCTTATCGCCTTTTGTTCTAATTTTGTTATTGATAGATTAGAAAAGATAAGCGTTTCTTTTCATTTTTGATGCTTTCATGTTCTGTGGGAACATTTATGCTCTTTGGTTTGTTGTTTTGTGGAACTGTTTGTGGAATTTCCTCTTCTATTGTGTCTCAGGGCTAGTGAAATTAAGCCAGAGATGAAATTCGGTAAAACCAATTTTTCTGAAATTAGTGGAATGCAAATAAAGTCAATTAAATTGAATTGTACTAAATACCTGCATTGGGCTCAAACCATTAAGGTATTCTTGGGTGCAAGAGGAGAGCTGAAATAATTGATTGGTGATAAACCTATCCGTCGGAAGGTAAATTGATGAGTAGATTCAAGAAAATTACTTGGTCAAGTCATGGTTGTGGAACAGCATAGAGCAACAAGTTAGTACTTAGAACTACCGTGATGTTTCTTGATACTGCCAAAGATGTTTGGGAAACTACCCGTGAAATGTATCCTTCTGAAAAGAGTATTTCAAGGGTATATGAGTTGTCGGAGAAAAATGTTGACCTTAAGTAGGGATCTCGGAGCCTTACTGACTATTATAGTACCCTTATATTAGCCAGTCATTAGTGATGTAGAACAGCAGAAGCAACAAAGAGAAGAATTTCGGGTAGCCAACTTCCTCTCTGATCTAAATCCTGAGGTCTAGTCTATTCGTGGCAAGATCCTTGCTAATGATTGACTTCCCTCTCTAAATAATGTGTACTCCTGTCTTCAGAGAGTTGCGATATCTGCCCTAATACACAAATTGGTGATGGATCTGCTCTTACTGCATTCGGATGTAGAGGTAACAGTAGGAGGGACCATGGTACTAGAAAGTGACGTGGATATGAGTCCCCTAGTGGCTGTGGATGAGGTCATGGTGACATGCAGTGTATCCATTGTTGACGTTCTAATCACACTGCAGATAAGTGTGGGGATAAATTTGGGAAGCCAGTCTGGGAAAATAAGGTCGTGACTAGTGACTACTACTGATGGTGACAGTTTTAATTCAAGTAACCCTTCAATTACACATCAGCCAACTGATCCAAATGGTGACTTAGTGCTACTTTCACACAAAGAATAAAAAAAGTTCCTCCAGCGTCAGCAACATGCCTCAAATGACAAATCATTCATTCACTTTTGTTGCAACCCTTGCTAATCCAGGTACTCCAATGCATAGTTACCAAGTTCTCCGAATTTTTCAAAAAATTCTGAATAATACCCGACTTTTTCGTTGAACGATTAATTCATGAAATATTTGCAGTTTTGGAAAAATAGCAACTTTTTCAAAAATTCGCAAATTAAATACGAATTATTCACGATTTTTGAAAAAGTCGCGAATAAATATCTGATATATGAAATATATTTGTTTATACCTTTTATAACTAGTAATCTTATTTTATATTTTTTCATTTCTTACCCGACATTTTCCCGATTTATTTTCGAATTTGAGCGATTATTTCCGAACTTTTTCCTAGAAGAATTATTCCCGAACCCCAACTGGGTAACTATGCTCCAGTGTCACTTATTTTCCAGACGCCTTCTCCTTGGGTTATTAATTACGGAGCATCTAATCACATGACTAGTAAGCATTCTGAGTTCTCGTTTCTGGATAAGTCTAATACTCATGCCTTGGTTACCCTAGCCGATGGTTCTTGTCTCCTGTGTTTGGTAGTGGTATTGTTATAACTTATAAGACTACTACATCTCTATCATTGTCATATGTGTTATATATGTTCCAAAGTTTAGTTTTAACTTGTTATCTGTTAGTAACTCACTCGTTTGAATTGTTCTCTAACCTTTTATCCCTTTTTTTGTGTCTTTCAAGATCCCAAGACCAAGAAGATGATTGGTGGCGGACATGAGTCATGCAACTTGTATTACTTAGATCAAGCATTACTTGGAGCAGCGCTTCACTCTTCCATTACTCCAAATGAGTGGCATTGTTGGAGAGGTCATCCATCCTTGTCTACGTTAAGTTGGTAGTTTCATCTTTAGGTGATGTGTTGTCGTTGCATTGTGAGGCTTATGAGTTAGGAAAGCATCATAGAGTTTCCTTCTCGAGTTGAAAGTCGTAAGTTAGTTCATTTCTCTGTTGTTCATTTTGATGTTTGGGGGCTAGTTAGAACCCCAAGTCTATTTGGTCATAGGTATTTCATTACTTTTGTGGATGATTCTCACGTATGACATGGTTATACTTGTTGTCGTTGCATTGTGAGGCTTGTGAGTTAGGCAAGCATCACAGAGTTTCCTTCTCGAGTTGATAGTCGTAAGTTAATTCCTTTCTCTATTGTTCATTTTGATGTTTGGGGGCCAGGTTAGAACCCCAAGTCTATTTGGTCATAGGTATTTCATTACTTTTGTGGATGATTCTCACGTATGACGTGGTTATATTTTTTGAAAGAGTGATATGAAGTATTGTCAATTTTAAGATCTTTCACAGAAACATTCAAACCCAATTCAATAAAAAAGTGTGTTTTGAGAAGTGAAAACTAACAATGCTAAGGATTTTTTATCTTTCGAAGTTCAGGAATATTTGAATGCTCATAGGATTTTGCATGAAAAAACTTGTGCTCACACTCCGCAACAAAACGGAGTGGCTAAGCACAAGAATCGACATCTTGATGTTACTCGCGCTCCTATGTTGAATCTGCATGTTTCGAATTCGTATTGGGGAGAAGCAGCATTGACCATGGTTATTAAATCCTTGCGATTTGCGATTCAAATCCTATAATTTGAATTGAATCTCAGGTAAAACGTATCAAATCGCAGGTGAAAATCTTCATTGGGTAAATCTCATTCAATTTGTGATTCGGAATTTGATTTGCGATTCAAATCATACGATTCGAGCACCAGAGAAAAAACCCCTATTACGGACATGCCAAAACCTTATTTGGGTTTTCTCTCTCTTGTTGTGAAACAAGGAAAAAAAGAGAAGAAATGAGAAAGAAGAAAGAGGATTGAGTTGGAGAGTTGGACTCTGAGAGAACTTGATAGTTTATTTGATTATTTTTTAAAATGTACTAGTCTTTTGATACTTGATCTCAAACAACATGATTATATGAGTTTACTTTTGTTGATTTATCTTTAATGATATTGAGGGTTATGTTTCGTTTTATGGAGTTCGTTCGCGTTATGTATAATGTATGCAACGAAATGTTCATTACTTTCTTTTGTCAATAGATATGAATGAAATCTTTTGGGTAATGGATTATTCCATTTTTCTGATTTATTAAGTATTTTTTTAACAATTTTTAAAAAAATTGATAGAATTTTACTAAAGCACTTGGGAAGTCTCAGTTTCATACCATAAAACCCTAAATACCCATCATTTCAAAACCGTTTACCATGCAATGAAGAAAATAAACGAAAAGCGTGATAGAGAAGTATCAAACATCAACACGAAAACCAAAATTCCATATGTTGCACCTCCGAATTCCAAAAAATTCCCACCTTCCTAGAGAAGCAAACATTGTAAACCCTTTAAATGACTCTGACTTGGAGTCTCACCACTAGCTAGAACGGAAACTAGAAACTCCATATGATGAAGAACGAGCAGATTCCGGCACCATTAAATTCGTTTTTTGAACTCTAGTGATTGGCAAATCTGATAGAATTTGTAATCAACACCCCAACAGCCAAAGGGGTGTTGAAACTCCATATGATCAAGAACGAGCAGATTCTAGCACCATTAAATACGTTTTTTGAACTATAGTGACTGGCAAAGGTGATAGAATTTGTAATCAACACCCCAACAGCCAAAGGGTTATTGATGAGGAAAAGTAAAGATTCTCTTGAGTGGCCTTACACTCTGTGAAATACCTCAACAATGCTCCTAATCAGGCCAAGCCAAATTACTTACTTCCAAGAATAGTCTAAGTATGGATTATTCAAACAGCCAACAAAAAAGGAGCAATAGAAAAAGGAACATTAATTGGGGATTGGCAGGGGTCGAGGCGTGTTTAAGCTTAATTAATACTTGACCTACTACTTGATTCACCAAGGTAGAAAAATTGGTCACATAAAATACCTCTCAATCGAATACTACTATACAGAGTTTGAACTGGTTTAAACCGTTGAATACTATTTTGGTCTATTGTACTTCTATGGTAGAGTAGACCTTTGGATCTTATTATGATAGTGTATGGAGTAATGGAATACTTGTAATATTCATTTCTAGATGTTAAGCATATAATCTAATGAATGAGAAATAAGAGCTAAGCTCTTTATTCTTTCTTTTCCTCTTCCTCTTCTTCTTCTTCCTCTTCTCCTTCTTCCTTCTTTCAAACCCTAACCCTAAACTGAACTAATCAAGTCAACTTGGTATTAGAGTATTTCAAGATCTAACGGGCCGTACGGCCAAGGTATAGATAACCTAGCTTTTTTCTCCTATCTAATGAGCCTTGATGTGTACTGTGTAGGGATTTGTGGTATTGATTTCAAAATTGTTTTAGGCATGGAGATGGTTGTTTTGTGAAGTTAGTTGGTTATGTTTGATCCTTATAAGAATTCCGAAGATTTAAGGGAGGTCTCATGTTGATTGGTGGAATATTGAAATTCCAATAAGGATTTTACTCACTAGTTATCGTGAAAATGTGTTTTTTTTTTATTGTTTGGCAAATTGTTTTAATGGCAATGTACATGAGAGATGGTATTTTATTAGGGAATGAACCCTAAACAGGATCTGTGAGACACGAAATATAGACAAAAAGAACAAACACACACTGAAAACACAGATTTACGTGGTTCCCTCAAGTTGAGGTACGTCCACGGAGTCGCCGAGATTTCACTATGATCTGGAGCAAAAGAGAATTACAGAGTTGCGATCTTAAAAATGACAATAGCCGCCCACCCCTATTCTTAATAGTATTAGGGCTACATAACAAAATTCGAAAATACCAAAGTACCCCTCGAAAAATTCGCCCACAAGAATAGAGGTAGGATGTTCAGTCGAGGCAGGCTCCACACTTCCTATCAATTTGGTCTCTCTTGAAGGTGGTCTGCTAGTTGGGTGCCCCCTAAGTGTTTGAGAAAAGTTGTGAGAGTGAAAAGTGTTCCATGAAGGTGATGTGAAAGTTGGGTGCCCTACACGTGTTTAAAGAAAGTTGTATGAAGTTGAAAATGTTGTTTTAGGACCTCTAAGTGTTTGAAAAAAAATGTGAGAAAGTAAAAAGTGTTCCATGAAGGTGATGTGCCAGTTGGGTGCCCTCCAAGTGTTTAAAGAAAGTTGTGAGAAGTTGGAAATGTTATTTTGGGTTGTGTAAACTCTTTGTGTGAAGTTAGAAGTGTTGATTTGGGTTGTATATCCATTTGTGGTGGTAGTTTAAGGACTGATTTGTGTAAATCAATCCCCTTGTGGCAAGGATTAAAAATATGGTTTCGGGGGATGCATCGGTCCCAACTAAAACCTATACGTACTAGTTTCGGTATCGATTTTGGATGATACACATAATTTTTTCATTTAAAAAATAAATAATAAAAAAAATCAAATTAAATTTAAAAAAAAAAAATCAAATGAGTTATAGGAACCAAGTATAAATTCATTGGAAGTTACTCAAATACAAAGTAACAAACACAATTACAATTACATAATGAATGAAAACATAATAACTAATAAACTATACGTATCGCCCGTTTTGTATCAAAATAAATATCGTATAGGGAGCTACCGAAACCTATACATACCGTCCATTTCATATTGGTTTCGGCGATTTTTTTTTATATGCCTTGTGGTGCAATGGGTGACTCGGGAGTGAGGCAAGACTCCTCTAACCTGTGACTAGCGGTGAGCAAGTGCACCTTGGACATGGAGTGCCTCAAATGTGCAAATCCCTACCATTAAGTTGAATGGTAGCAATTTCTTGGCATGGTCAAAATCTGTTATGTTATTTGTGAAGGGGAAATAAAGATGGGGTATTTAAGGGGTATCAATCTTATGCCCAAGGAAACTGATAAGGCCTTTGACAAGTGGGAGGCAGAGAATGCACCTATCATGTCTTGGCTCCTTAACTCTATGTAACCCGACATTAGCAATAGCTATATGTTCATTTCCACTGCTAAGGAGATATGGGATGTTGTCACCTAGACCTACTCAGAGGTGGGGAATGGGGCTAGAGTATACGAGCTACGCCAGAGCATCTCCCAGTTGAGGCAAGGGGGTAGCCCTCTTTCCACATACGACTCTACTCTTCGACGTCTATGAGAAGAGCTGGATCATTACCACTCCTTTCAGGCAAAGTGCAGTATCGATGTTGCCGCTCACAGGAAGCATATGGAGAATGGTTGGTTGTTCGAGTTGTTGGCAGGATTGAATCCTAAGTATGAGCAAGTCAGAGTTCAACTACTAGGAAAGGAGCCACTTCATGCTCTGCCAGAGGCCTACTCATACCTTCACAGGGATGAGAGACATCACATTGCGATGCTCAATCCTCCTCCTCAGGAGAAGCCTGCTCTATCCTTTTTTATGTCACAGGGCTGTAAAGACAGTGGTGGTACTCATTGCAGAGGCCGTTCTGGTATCTATGGTCATGAGAGTGCAGGCTTCGATGAGAGCATTGTGGTCGCCCATGTCACACCAAAGAGACATGCTGAGAACTTCATGGTCGACCACCACAGCGAGGTCATTCTGGTAGAGCTCGAGGGGGCCGATTTGGTGATAGTATGGGAGGATTTGGTGGTAGAGGCCACTCCAGTGCCCATTCTGTTATCTCTGTTGCACCTGCTCCTATTGCTTCTCCTCCATCCGCAACACACTTTTCAAACGGCTGTGCATTCTGTCGTGATAAGATGAAGCATATCCGACGCTTAATGGCTTAGTTAGAATCCTCATCTGCATCTTCTACATCCTCTTTTGCCCACACAGGTACTTTTGCCTCGGCCCTCGGTGGTTCGCCCTCACCACACAGTCACTCTTGGATCATTGATTTAGGTGTATTTGACCATATGACTGGTATGTCTTCCTTTTTTACGTTATACCTTATATATTCAAGTAGAGATAAGGTTCATATTGCTGATGGTACTTCCTCGTCCATTGCCGGAAAAACAGTATGCCTATAACTCCTTCTATGCCTCTATCATATGTTCTTCATGTCCCAAATTTTGCTTTAAATCTCATTTTTGTTAGTAACATTACACAATCATTAAATTGTAATATTACCTTTTTTCCCTCTCATTGTATTTTCCAAGACTTGGGGACGAGGAGGACGATTGGTACAGGACATGAGGAGGGAGGACTATAAGTGCCAGACCCACTACCAAATGTTGTATTACCTGTCCAGCAGGTCACTTCGGGTGCTCAACATATTACTACTCGGGAGCAATTGTTATAGTGGCATCGTCGTATTGGTCATCCATCTTTTATGTTACTTCAGCGTTTATTTGCTCAATTGTCTATTTTCAGTTCTGTTAGTTCTTTTCGGTATGTGTCATGTGAGTTGGCTAAACATTGTAGAACTTCTTACCCTTCTCATGGGAACAAAAGTGACTCTATTTTTATTGTGGTTCATTCTGATGCATGAGATCCTTCCCTAGTCCCCTCATTATCTGGTTTTCACTATTTTGTTAGTTTTGTAGATGATTTCTCATGTACTACATGGGTTTACCTTCTTAATTCTAAAAGTGAGGTTTGCTCAATTTTTCAATCTTTTCATGTCATGATTATTACTCAGTTTGATGCGAAACTTAAAATTCTTCTGATAATGGAGGAGAATATATGTCTGGGGCTCTTACCTCTTATTTTGATAGTCATAGCATTATTCATGAGATCACCTATGCTAGTACTCCTCAGCAAAATGGTGTGGCAGAGCAAAAGAATCGTCACTTGTTGGAGGTGACCAGGTCTTAGTTGTTTGCTATGAATGTTCTGAAGGTATTCTAGTCCCATGCTCTTTTAACTGCAGTGTCTCTCATCAATCACATGTCATCTCATATTTTGGATTTCCAGATCCCTATTCGGGTGATATCCCTTTCTACGTGTTTGTTTCTCATTCCTCCCAAAGTGTTTGGGTGCGTTTGCTTTGTTCATATCGCTTGTTCTGACCGTACAAAGCTTGATCTCAAGGCTCTCAAGTGTGTATTCTTTGGGCCTACTTCGAGTCAGAAGGGCTACGGATGTTATCATCTTTCTACTCGTTGGGTCTTTGTCTCTATGAATATGATATTCTTTGAGTCAATTTCTTTTTATTCTGACAGGAAGACCTCTCTTCAGGAGCGAGTATCAGTGAAGAGATTTTTTTGAGTTTCTTCTGCCAGTTCCAGCTTCATTGTTTCCTGATAGTGATAGACAGGAGACAATTGTTCCTGTTTTGCAGGTATATGAAAGAAGGAAGAAAGACAGTAAAGAAGGCCCTCATGATCCCCTCCAAGAAGTCTCCTCTAATCTATCAGTTAAAGTTAAAGGTAATGTACCACATTCTAATCCTGAGGTAATTGATGAATCTTCCCTTCCTATTGCTCTAAAGAAGGATGTTCGTTCTTGTACTCATCTTATCTCTAACTTTGTCTCATATTCTGCTTTATCTTCTTTGTATCGCTCATTTGTCTTGTCATTGTCTTTTGTGTCTATTCCTCGGCCCTCGCAATGATCTAGATGCTCTATCTCATCCAAAGTGGCGAGAAGCAATGGAAGAAGAGATGCGGGAGCTTGAAAAGAGTGGCACATGGGATGTTGTTGAGCTTCCTAGAGGGAAAAGACCAATAGGATGCAAGTGGATCTTTACCATAAAACATCTTTCAGATGGCTTAGTTGATAGGTACAAAGCAAGGCATGTTGTCAAGGGATACACCCAGACCCATGGCATAGACTACCAGGAGACCTTTGCCCCCATAGCCAAGATGAACTCTATAAGAGTGTTATTGTCCCTTGCTACCAACCAAGATTGGCTCCTATTCCAGTTTGATTTGAAGAATGTCATCCTACATGGTGACATGGAAGAAGAGGTGTACATGACACCTCTTCCTAGCTTTATGAGTTCCTCGGCCAAGGAGAGAGTGTGCAAGCTAAGGAAGACATTGTATGGCTTGAAGTAGTCTCCTAGAGCTTGGTTTGAGAAATTTTACACTGCCATGTTGAAGAATGGCTTCAAGCAGACCACACCCTATTTATCAAGCATTCCCACTAGAAAGCTACTGTCCTTATTGTGTATGTGGATGACATTGTGGTGACTGGGGATAACTATGATGAAAAAGGAATGCTAAAGAGTAAATTGGCAACGGAATTTGAGATCAAGGATTTGGGACGTCTAAAATATTTCCTAAGGATGGAAGTTGCCAGATTAAAGGAAGGTATCTTTGTCTCTCGAAGAAGTATGTGCTTGACTTACTTGAGAAGACTGGGATGATGGGGTGTAAAATCAGTGAGTGACACCCATATTGATGTGAACCACAAGCGTAGTGAAGACAGTGGGGAACGTCTTCCAAATTCAATGAGGTACCAGAGACTTGTAGGGCGTCTAATTTACTTCTCTTTGATCAGGCCGGACATTGCATATACCATCAGTATTGTCAGTCAGTTTATGCACGCACCGACCTCAGGACATCTGGAGGTAGTGTATAGGATACTTAGGTATCTCAAGTCCACCCCTAGGAAATGATTGATGTATGCTACTCATGACAACTTATAAGTGGAAGCCTACACAACTGCAGAATGGGCAGACTCTATTATAGATAGACACTCCACGTCTGGGTATTGTTCCTTTGTAGGTGGCAACCATAGTGACAAAGTCGGGGTTCGGGAATAATTCGGAAAGGATCAAATCCGTGAAAAATTCGGGAACAATTCTAAAAAAAATAAATAATTATAAAATGATATCCCACAATTTGATTAGATAATATAGAAAATAATTAGTTTACTTTGTCAAACTAAATGTATTATTGCGAAATTCACGAATAATTCGCAAAATCCGTGAATAATTCGGCACACCTAACATTCATGATTTTTTCTTAAATTCGGAGAATTTTGTTACTATGCACTGGCAACCTTGTGACATTGAGGAGCAAGAAGCAACCAGTGGTAGACAAGTCTAGTGCAGAAGCAAAGTTTAGAGTTATGGCACATGGGATATGTGAACTCCGATGACTTCGATTGCTACTTTCAAAAATTGGGGTTCCTACTCAAGGACCCATGAATCTATACTATGACAATAAGAAGGCAATCAGTATAGCTCATAATCCTATGCAACATGATTGCACGAAACATATTAAAGTTGATCGTCACTTTATCAAGGAGAAGTTGAGATCAGGCGACAGTTGCACTCCTTTTATGAAGACCGGGAATCAATTAGTGGATGTTTTGACCAAAGGGTTGGGGAGACCTCAATTCATCAGTATTATTAGCAAGTTGGGCATGAGGGATATCTATGCACCAACTTGAGGGGGAGTGTTGAATACTATTTTGGTCTATTGTACCTCTATGGTATAGTAGACCTTCGATTACTATGATAGTGTATGGAGTAATGACATAATTGTAATATTCATTTCTAGATGTTAAGTATATAATCTAATGAATGAGAGAGAAGAACTAAGCTCTCTATTCTTTCTTTTCCTCTTCCTCTTCCTATTCCTCTTCCTCTTCTTCTTCCTCCTCTTCTCCTTCTTCCTTCTTTCAAACCCTAAACTAATCAAGTCAACTTAGACCTCCTCTTGTAAATAGTGGATCACCAAACTATCGATGTGCCATTACCGTAGACTTATCTAGGGACAGGAATTTGTAATTAACATCCTTAAAGACGCTGATGAGGATGCTGTCTCATTAGCTAAAAGTTGTGTACAGAAGCAAGTCCTGTACATGGCTATTCTCTCTCCTAAATTTGTCTCCTATCTTTTTCCTTTTTGATCGGTAAATAAGATTGATATATTGTATATAGGAAGAGTAAAAACAGGGATGTCCACGATAAGTGAATGAAAAGAAAAGAGAAAAAAGGAAAGCTACAAGCCAAAAATCGGTCGCATGAGCTATTCATGACTGAAGAAGGGGATACCCTAGATCATCAAAACCCTTCTAATCAATCACCAAGAAATGAAAAGAAAATACAGGGATGTTCTGATAAGTGAACGAAAAGAGAAGAAATGAAAGCTAAAACCCAAAAATACATCAGATGAGCTAATAATGACTAAAAAGGAGGATACCCTAGATCATCAAAATTCCTTTTAATTGAGCACCAAGAAACCAACACATCAGATATGCCCAAAATGGTTCTCTCTATATGAACAGAAGTGTTATCAAACCCTTCTATTCCTCTCCCCCCACACACCCCAACAGATAGCACCCTGGAGAAGCCTCCATATCACCCTCTAAACGTCATCCGCATCTCTCAAGAACTACAAGAGATTCAACCCTTAAGGTAGAAGGGAAAAACCACAGCACTCCCAATCGGGAAAGGAAACCTTGTCTCCACTATTAATATGCTCTTCATTTTAAAATAAAAAAATAAAGAACACTTTCATTGTCCAGAATTAACAGACAGGTATATTGTTGTTTTGATTTTTAAAATTTTGCTACACAAGAGGCTATAGTTTTGAGTTTTGAAATACTAGATTGCTTTGTCTTGGTAGAACAAATGATCTACCAGACCCTCCTTTTGGTTTTTTTCGTATAGACTCTCTAGTGCCTCCCTGAGAACAAGTGGCTATCCACTTAACACCTATGCTTCCTTCATGAGTGTCGTGCACGACTATTAAGGACAGTGTTGTTCACGTTTTGAAAGGTGCAGTTGCTAATATACTTACAAGGGAGTTGGCTAGAGGATGGTGGATATTTCTTCTTGTGCACTGTACATATCTATCTTAGCTTTATATACATTTCTTAGTTATCCATCAAGAGATAAAAGGTAGCATTAGCAAACCAATGAGGTGGAAATTTCAGTTATATGGATAATGCAAGTAAAAGTTGAGGAGAAAGAAAAAGTGAACACCAGAGCTAGCATAAAAACACATCAGTGAGTCAAACAAAGATCTATAAAACGACAAATCATAAGCAAATATGTCCATATACATACAAGTCAAATATTTATCCTTTAGGTGTGTACATGTAAACAGACATACCTATAGTATCAATACCAATCCCAAAAGCATATCAAGTAAAACATACCCAAAGCATACTCTTTTTCTCTATGTACCAATACCCCTATGGATAATGCGTACCACAATTGAAAACCATGGTGATTGATCTACTGAACTCTTCTAGTATTTTTAACTTGAGAAAAGTACGATACATATTGCACAGACAAGGAAAAATATTTTGACAAGAAGATTTCCTATAACCTACAGAGGATAGCACTGTAGTGGACTAAATAGAAAAAACAACCAAAATGAGATGGTAAGCTGTCTCTCTACAGTCCAGAGGTTTGGCGTCAAAACACTATTCTACCCAAGGGAACAACCCACTTAGTACATCATAAGAGCACAGATAGGGACAAAAGCTTTTAAAAATATGCATGCACACATGAATTCATTTACATGTATTTCCACGATATTATTTAACGCTATAGATTTACAATAAAATTTTAGATGCCCAAAAAAAAAACAAATACCAAGCAGAATTAAGCTAAACATCACTAACAGTGCAGGTCATGGGGACAAAAGGAACTCACTTTATCCTCAAGTAACATGCAGATATTTGTGGCAAGGGTGCATCTCCCTCCCTGGAACCATTTACCATGGAATTAGAAAAAGAAAATACAATTGAAGATATATTAGCCTAAGAAATTCAATCTGTCTAAAAAAAATTAATTCCTTTAATCTACAGAGCCAAAGTAGTTTCTCACTGGTCCTCCGAAGCCACTAAGGAGAACCAAATCGGACAAATTCTTCTGTCACGTTTAGCACTGGCAGCATCAAGCACAGATTGCGGTGAGGTGCCTAGAATCCTGGAAGCAGATGCCCTTTTTCGGCTAATCCCATTCAATTTTCTAGGTTTCACTGTTCTTGGAGGGATTGGAGTAATGCTATTCTTGTCATCCTGGATTTTTAATTTGTGTCTGTGTTCCTTAATTTTGGTTTTGTTCATGCGTGATTCACTGTCAGGGACATGGTGTGATTCTGATTTGACATGGTGTGGTTCTGATTTGACAACAGGCCCTTGTGGATTAAACTTAAAAGGCTTGGTTCTATTTGCAGCTTCAACCAGGCAGGTTAAGGGTTTCCAGAGATCTACTTTCCCTGCCCGTGGTTCAGCACCATTCTCAGTATTTTTATTAGGCATGTGGAGGTTAGACGGCTCGGCATTGAAAGAATTCTGCACCAACATACAACAATTAAGCATGCAGGGTGTTAGTTAATTTAAGGATAAGGCATAATTATCACCAAGGACTAATTTGCAACAAAACTATATTTGCAACTTTAAGTAATTGATAGGTACAACCGTACAAGCACCAATCAACGTATGTGTGGTCTCCATTACCTGCCTTCTATTTTGAGCAATCTTGCTTAGTGTTTCCGGTGAGCTTGAGCTCTCTGGGAGATCTTCCACAGGAACTTCTTCTTTCTTAATGGGTCCCTCGATGGAAAAACTGGATCCTCGTAAAGCGGCAGCCTTTCTTGCTACAGCTTTTGTTCTTCTTCCAGTCAAGCTGGTCTGCGTTGATACTCTAGGAGTGCTGACCACCAACGATGAGAGTGATCTCTCCTTTCTTCTAACTGGCAATGAAGTTGAGGGGACGACCTCAGGTGCATTAACCTTTCTTCTTTTGAAAGGGAAAATCTTGGCCCTTACATCTTGCAAATTATGGTCTGGCCTACAGGTTAGAAAGAATAAAAGGATATGTTTTAATAAACATGGGTGCATCTCAACATAAACCTCTATTTTAATCAAATGCATGCAAAACAAACATGGGTACATCTCAACATAAACCTCTATTTTAATCAAATGCATGCCCTCTCTCTCTTTGAGGGGGGGGGGGGGTGGAGGGTTAAGCTGAACTTAAATATGCAACCTCATGGTTGTGTGCATAGTAACAAAGTTGCCGAATAATTCCCAAATTGTACCTGAACTATTCATTTTTTAAAGGGTAACGTTTAGCTTCTTTTTCCCGAACTGATGAATTATTCGTGAATAATTCTCAAACAAACGAATTATTCCGAACTTATGCCAAACTTATTCCAAATGAAGATTTCTCATAAATTATTTGTTCATGCTTATTCAGAATTATAAAATTAAAATGAGGGTAAAATGGACTTTCTATTAGCCGTAAAATTATTACTACAAACCCGAGACTTATTTCACACTAAGAAATCTCCATTTGACTGAAGTCGCCAACTAATAGAAGAAAGTTATTTTAGGGTTTTGATTACATTCGATTGAATTGAGAGATAAAATATGATTTTGCATGCTGGTTAGTCTATTGAATTTCGATCGAATTGAGAAAAAATATGATTTTTGTTATTTATTCTAATCTATTTCTATATTTTGCTAAATAACTATGTTATGCCAAATAAATACACTCATATATTGATTTTCTGATTTAATCTATTCAGGTTATTATTTTTATCGTTTCTATATATTTTTGAATTGTTTATATAATCTGATTTGCATATACAAACATGCAATCTAGATTATTCTTCTCTTGAATTACATGAAGCTTGCTTAGGCCTTGTGTAATTTTCTTGAGTTTACGAGTTTACATGCTTATTTTTTAGGAATTGGGATAAATGTCTAACATAGTAAGAAATGTCAATACGTCCAGATTGGTAGAGGGATTAGGTGGTATCACGTTCTTATTTTTTATAATTATTAATTTTTATTTTTCTGAACTTATCCCGAATTTGCCGATTTTTTCCCCTTTGTTTTGAACTTAACCCCTGCCGAATAATTCCCGAATCCAAACTTTATTACTATG
The DNA here is from genome assembly GCA_015143295.1 of Tetracentron sinense. Classification (NCBI taxonomy): domain Eukaryota; kingdom Viridiplantae; phylum Streptophyta; class Magnoliopsida; order Trochodendrales; family Trochodendraceae; genus Tetracentron; species Tetracentron sinense. Next base: position 30,549,166 of record CM026566.1, read on the forward strand.
GTTGTGTGTAGTTAGTATGTCAAACCAATTGAGATATGGACTCAAGCCCCAGTTTTGTTATATGCTCTCTCACGGCCGCGCATGTGGACACGCACGTGCATGCGCACACACACACACATATATATATATATAGAGAGAGAGAGAGAGGACCCTGTGGTTAGGGGACCGCAAGGTCGTCTTCCAAGCTGACCACACCAATCAAATTTCAACACATTGGTAAAGAGGAATAAAGTTAAAACAAAATAATAGTTTCACTACCACGTGTCAATTTGCAATTGGGTCGTCAGTTTGGAAGAGGACCCTGTGGTCCATTTTCCATTTTTCTATCCCTATCCCAATAGTTGCTGTACTTAACAATAAGCTGTGCAAAAATTCAAAAGTGGCTATCATCTCTCTAACTTTCTCATCTTTTAAAAACAAATTTATGTTTTAAGTACAAGGAAGAAACCTTAAACAGCAAGAAAAAAGAACTAAATCCTTCACACCACTACAAACATACTTTCAAGTTACAACATTACTACATCCACAAAAGCTTATGCTACATATGTAACGCCCCAGAATTTTAATATAATAAAATTATGGGTTATTGGTCCTTAATTGAGATTAATAAGTTAAGTATTTAATTAATTTGTGAAAAGTGAGTTTTACTCGGGATTGAGTTGTACCGATAAAATCTCAGTATTTCTTCTCGAAAACCGCACACAGTGTGTTGGTCGACTACCAGGACCTTCACCTGTCGTATTGGTCCCGTTAGGTATCGTCTCACAGGACCATAGGGTCATATCATGTAAGAAAATCAAAAAAATGGGAAATTTCCAGATTTCCAGAAATTAAGTAGGACTCAATATTTCTTGGGGATCCTAATAGAAATCCGTGCGGCTGATACCAGTGCGTGCCGGTTGGCCGTGGGAACTAACGTCTGTCGTTTCGACAGTTAGTTATCTCAAACGAAGAAAAGACGGCCTGTTTTGTGTTTGAAACCAAGAAATTAGTGGGTTTTGCAGTTTTCTTCCGGACAAAAGTGCAGCTATCAAAACTCAGTATTTTTCCCTGAAATTTTTATAACAGGTGTCGGACTGTCCCTAGTTCGGTCACTTGAAGTTTTGGCTTCGTCGCATGTCATTTAGTAAGGTTACGGGGAGCCGTAAACGTGGAAAAATGAAATTCTGGTCAAACCGGTCAACGCCTTGTCATCATGACCCATGTGACAAGCACATGGCTTTCACATGGCCTTGCCACCTAAGCACCACATGGCTTCCCATATGCCTATATAAAGAGGGTTAAACCCCCTCATTTCTCACACACAAATCAGTGAGGCGAGGCTCTACCCCCAGATTTTTTAGAGAGAGAGTGAGGAGAGAGAAAGGAAGAGAGAGAAAGGAAAGGGAGGTCCCCTTGAGGTTTTTCGACGTTCCCGACACGTTGGCAACGTCCGATTTTCTCTACGGTGTCTCGATTGGCGTGTAGAGAGAGAAAGAGAGAATTCTAGAGAGAGAAAGTGGAGGTTAGAGAGAGGCGGTTTACCTAGAGGTTTTCCAGCGTTCTGATCGTATTGGCGATGACCATTTCAACATCCGGAGCCTCGAAAGTCGTGTAGTAGGTAAAATCCCTCTCCATCTCTTCGCTTTTCTCTTATTTAAGCTACTTTAATTATGTGGAATGCTTAGGTGATATTATGTGTGGATGAAAAAAGGTCGGAGACCTTATGAATGATGTGTGGATGGGATGGATGAGAGTGAAAATTGAGCAAAGGGATGGAGCCCTCGGTTTCGGGCTGTTTCTAGCTCGGAATTTATGCTCAGTGTGATTTGCGATAGATCGCAGGAGAAGTGCAATCGATCGCACTGCAAGAAGTTATGAGAGCCTAACTGGGCTTCTATATGTGATGTGATGTAAATTTGACATTGTAAGGCAATGGTAGGGTCCATTGGCCTGGTTAAGTTCCCTATCGGAACTACTTTGTATGATGTGATGTTTGTTTTAAGGCAATGGTAGGTTCATTGGCCTGGTAAAAGTCCCACCTCGGGACAACCTTTGTGTATGATGTGATGTTGGGACATGGTAAGGCGATGGAATGGTCCATCGGCCGGGCAATGTTCTACACCGGAACGGTATACCATCGGACTTGGTCCACGAGTGTGAGGCCTAACTGGTTCAATTATTCAAGCAGGGCTTGAATAATTGGGGATTTCCTATGGTTAGAAAACCTAACCTACGTGAAATGTTGTCTGTGGTCCCTCTTTGGCTAGTTCCGGAGAGGCGGTATTTATTATGAGCCAGGGTTCCTCCGTGACTGATAGTCAGGAGAGTTAGGACGGCATTGGGCCATGGGCTCAAGGTTGGATTGGGGTCTATAGACCCAGTGATGTATTGAGTTTACGAACTCAATGATGTTACCTTGAGAGGGCATTGACATGTGTCGGCAGGTATGCACCCAACAGAGGTTGTGATGATATATGATGGTAGCTGTCAGAGGTGTTGTGCCTGACAGAGGTTAATGTCAGATATGTTTTGCCTGACAGGATTTAATGTCAAAGGTGTTGTGCCTGACAGGATTTGATGTCAGAGGTGTTTCCTGGTTATTAGATGGGTGTTCCTGGCATGTCAGATGTGTTATTCCTGGCAGGTCAGATGTGTTCCTAGTAATCAGATGTGTTTCCTGACAAGGGTGTCATGTCAGAGGTATTATGCCTGACAGAGTGACATGTCAGATGTGTACCTGATAGACAGGTGTTCCCTGATGATCAGGTGTTTCCTGGTGGTCAGGTGTTTCCTGTTGGTCAAAGGCGCGTCCCTGGTTTGTCAGATGAGTTTTATTTTCCTAATAGGTTGGATGAGTTTCCTGGCTATCAGATGTGTATCCTGGCTGATCAGATGTGTATACTAACAATCAGATGTGTATCCTGGCAATCAGATGTGTTTCCTGACAAATGTGGTTGTGTGTGTGTCGGTGTTCCCATAGAGGGAAAATATAAAGTAAGTGTCAGAGGTGTAGTTCCTGACAGAGTGTGATATGTCAGAGGTGTTGTTCCTGACAGAGTGTGATGTATCAGGAGTATTGTTCCTGACAGTTATCGGGTGAAGACCCGGGTTATGTGTAGAATATGATGATTTAAGGATTAATTGGGTCGACATACCCAATGATTGGTTATAATCGGGAGAAGTCCCAATTGGTTGATAATTGAGTCTGTGGACTCGTGGATAGAGGTTGTACACGAGCGAAGGCCCAGTCGATCGAGTCTGTGGACTCAAGGATAACGCGTGAGCGGTTATCTGAAACGGTAACCTGGTGTCGTGGACAATGACTGGATGAATTTGACAACTTGGAGGTTGGGAACCTCGAATAGGGTGAGATAGCCCTGAGTGACCTCGGGTCACGAATTACGATATTATTATAAATATGAGAATTGTACTGTACTAATATATAATTATTGATGAATGTTAATATGTGGAAAATAGTTTAGATGGACTATGGATTTTTGCAGGGCTTTATAGCTCACTCCATCTTATGTCTTCAGATTCTGGAGCGATTGTAGATTGGCAAGAAGCTACACTTAATAGAGTCTGGAAAAAGTTCCGGCGCAGTTGCGGCGCCAAAAGTAAAGACTACTGTAGCTAGTGAGGTAACACATTTGCTTATGATGGGTTATTGTGATGACCAGTTGTTATTGCTTATGTAAGCTCATAAGAAAAGTTGAAAATTCCTGTATTTTCGTGGGTGAAGTCTTCCGTTGTGTGTCATTGAAGACCGGGTGCGCGTCTCAGAACACGACTTCCTTAGGCGCGGGTTCGAGGCGTCACAACATATGCTTTTTAGTTTGAAATGCTCCAATCCCTACGCTTTGACAAAGACTAGTAAGCATCATTCATAATGTAGTTTCTGCTATATGCCCCTACTTTTGCAACTTCATTCTGGACCAAAGTGTAAGAACACAACTATTGACCAACTTATTTGTCTATATTTAGAAAACTTCAGCGCTATACAATTTTTTATGCTATCCAATTTACTCCACAATAGAAGTGTTTAACTTTTTCTAACTAGTTTCCTTTTGTTCTTCGAGGAGACAAGATAATGAATCTCTCAAATGGCATGAGCAAACCTCCATGGACTATGAATTCAGACACATTAGTCCATCTAACAGCATTTTTGAGTCACTTGCAATAAACAAATCAAGAGAACCCAAAAGGATAAGCCCTTGACACAAAGAACGGATCTATGGCATGATTAGAACTGCTAACCCCCGCTGGACCCAAATAGCAGTGCACGATGAGCCCCTCACTAGTCCTAATGTTCCCACCAACACTGACCGGGCCTGAATTACCCTGAATATTCCCATCATAATTCAGCCCAAACAAACTAGGCGGGGGAGGAATTCACTGGAAAATGTACAAATCATGAGGTAAGGAGGACGAGGCAACAGATATCCAGTCTCTGATGATATCACTGCTACTTATCCTGCTGAAGTGAGGAGACATGCCACCCAAGAGGCAACTCAAGCCAATAATGCTGTCTATCAATGATGAAACATTGAGGCATTTTCCATTGAAAATTCTATATTTCCGCTCTTCCCAAAATGACCACCAAATGGCATGGATTAAGCTTTTCCTCATGATCTTCCCCTTATACTTGATCTACTAGGCCTCCAATGGGTAACAAACCTAAGATGTCAAAGGGTACGGCCCATCTCAAGTGGGCAAGAGAGACATAGAAACACTAGATAGCCCCAAGCTACACTACAGTGGATAAAAAAAAAGTGGTTATTGGATTCATAAAACAAATATGGGGAGACGAGCAACTAGTTTTTCCTTGCCATCTGAAGCATATCGCATATATTAACCTTATTATGGGCAAGGGTCTAGACGGACATTTTGACTTTGCGAGGGGCTAAGGGTTTCTAGTTAATCAAGTGGGAAGTGACTTGGCTTGTCTCTAGAGGTTGTGAGTTCGTAAAAAAGGGGGGGATTTGGTCGAGAAGGTAGCACTAGTATTAGGAATCCAGGCTCCAAAGTCAGGATTCAAAACAGAGATGAAGATATCTTTAACCAAATGCAAGAGGTTGGACATTTCATCAATCTCAACCGACCATGCCATTTCTCTTTTATGACTAATGGTGAGATATAATTTATAGACAAGTAATATACCATAGTTACTCACTATATCCTCTTTCAATAAATTCTCAAAATTCAATACATCCCTGTTTCTTTTCTTCAGTTTCATAAATCCTCAAAATTCAATAGATCCTTGTTTGATAGATCCTTCAAACCATCTTCATTCACACATGTGCATGTGGATGGAGCATAGTTGCATGGAAGCAATGTATACATGATAGGAAGCTCCTTCCCAGGCTCACTTCTTATGAAGCTCGCTTCCATCATGTCATGTTTAGCGGTCAAAGAGAGGGATTTTTATGTGGAAAGTGATGCAAACGATCCAAGTCTACAGCCTTAGGTGCAGACCCTAAGCAAGTATCATTGGATCAGAACCCTCTTGGTAAAGAATTAACATAATATAGAGCGCCTTTACATCCATTAACATAAACCCTAAGCAAACACATTAACTTGAATGTTATCCACCAGATTTTAACATTGATTTTACTATTTATATTATGGTATTCTAACTCAAGAACAAAAGCTTCAAATTGGATAGTTTTCAAACAAGGTCTATATAGTCTAAGGCTCCTATTTTTTCACACATATCTCATGTAAGGCAAAATTTAAGGTATGGTTGCCCAAATTAATATAATGGGACTAAGGCACGCAAATCTGATTTCTCACTCCTCATTTCCCAAGGAATATTTTGAGCCTCACTTCCCTTTTCTCACTTTCACTTCTCGCTCTGGTAACTATGGGATGCAGCCAACATGCAATGGGTCCCACAATAATCTCTTATGTCAAACATCAAGTTAATTAGATATCATGACCATATGATCCACAAAGAGGTTTAAATGTTGATATTAAAAAATGTGTCAAATATTATGATAGCCCAAATGTTCATTCCATCAAACAAAATGTTGGCATGGATGATTTCCACCCATCAATATATTTGATCTAGCCCCAGTCCTACATCATGTGCACATATACAGAGATGCCAAAGCACTCATAGGACCTCCTAGACCACCATCTATTACATTCTGTTCATCATCTATTACATTCTGTTCATACTTCGCAAATAATGCACAATGCCATTAAATGCTAAACATGTGCAGCACTATTAGATGCTCAACATGTGTATCACGCGTTGTACTATGCTACTAGTTTTGTAATGCATGTGCCCTCCATTAGTAGGACACTAGGACATAAATTTAATCATCCAACCATATCAACTTTCAGCAGCGATAATCACTTCCCGTACATTGAGACTTATTATATATATATATATATATAATTGACCAATATGTACAGTTCTAAAATCAGAAAAGTATGCAGAGAGAGAGAGAGAGAGATGGACACATAAGCACAGATAGAAATAGAACATATATGAGAGCAGAGTAATAAGTCAGAGAAGGATCTGACCTGAGCTTCTCAACTGGAACACAACCAAGGTCGATAGAGCATACTGGACAGTAATCTACCTCCTCATCTGTGAGCTTCTCATATATGCACTTCCTGCAAACTGGTTGGAAGTCCAATTTAAAGTATTAGATTTTGCCTGTTTAGAGTCAAAACATTCTCAGAAAATGATGGATCTCGAATGCTCAGCGTGTTCAATTTGCAATGTACACAGAAATGGTGAGGAAGTACGGTACTTAATATGCCTCATATACTTCACTCAAACAATCGAAGGGAATAAGAAACTAGGCTAACAAAAAGGAGTTTCAACAGGGAGCATGGGATTCTTTGGGCTTCAATTGAAAGGGCATAGTAAGTTACATTCCAACAGGACATAACCCAAGCTATATGCTTATGAATTGAAAAGGTAAAGAAACACCAGTCACCATAGCAACTGAAAATTGGAAGACTACAAGAAATTCTCTACTAGAAAATTGGGCAACTATAACAAAAGGTTTTCTTCTTTAGAAACGATCCTCGGAACAAAGATAAACTGACCCACCTAGGCCTCCCATGAACTTGCACAACCTACACGCACTCATGCAGAACCTTCTAGGAAAACCCAAAAGAAGTTCATTGAAGTTGTTACCACATTAAAGAACTCATTCTGCTTCTCGAGTGAATTGTCATGACCATCCAAGGGACCACTGAATCACAAATACCTAGTTATACACATGCAAGCAGCAACCAGATTTCCCCTAGTTGAACTGATACTACCAAACTTTCAAATTTTAGCTTCACAAGTGAGAAAATCCAGTTGTAAGGAGTTGTACTGTTCTGAAACTACAATAATTGCAGTCAAAATATTTGGATTTAAAGATGGAAGACAGGAATCACGGAACAAAAACAGAATTTTGTATTTCCACCAAAAATAGGATAAGAAAATGAGCTCCCCCACATCTCATAAACTAGATCAATTTTAACAATGTCTTCTCATAATTAATGCTTACTATAAACTCTTGTCATCAAAAACAACTCCCTATGTTTATCCCATGCAAAACCAAGTACATGTTCAATCTATAATAATAAATAAGAAAACAGAAAGAACACCCATCAATCTCTTAATGCCTAATTTTACATTGCCCTGACTATGCCACCCCGACTTCCATTTTCGGACCAAGTACATTTGTTGAATCTTTAAAAACCAAACAAAACACAAAAGCTTGCCTATTCTTATTGGGTAATCTTTTATTTTTAATTTTTGTATCATCATCATTTATCCCAATAAAGACAATAAACCAAGTAGCAAAAACAAGAAAACCATCTAATCATAATTTTTTTTTCCTTCCTCTAACTAAGCTTCAAATTTGAAGACCGACCCAAATCACAACATGTGAAGGACCCATCTCATAAAAACGTAAAATACGAAATACCCAGATCACAAAATCGCAAAGTACGAGAAACCCAGATCATAAAAATGCATAATAGGAACAACCCAGATCATAAAAATGCAAAAAACGAAAACCCAGATCATAAAAACCAAAGATACGACAAATCCAGATCGAAAACGAGATTCAGAACACAAGGAAACAGAGATGAAAGACTCACACGTATGGAGGCATTCAGAAATAGTCGTAGCTTCCCTCAATAGCTTATTACAGAGAGGGCAAGTCATGCATGCCTCGAGCGTCCTCCTCCGAACTTTCGCCACCTGGCTCGTCATCTCCCAAAACCCGCAACCCTTAGGCTCAGCTTTACGGACGTACCCATGAGGTGCATGTTAGCAATACACAAGAAAGCATGAGATTTGCGTTCATTTCCCTCTCTTTAACTGCATTCAGCGCGAGAAACCATGAGAATCACGAACAGGACATTGAAACGGCGGAAAAAGCGAGATGAGACTCAGTTTTTGGCGTTCGTGAGATGAATTTAGAGCTCTCGATCTGTTGAAGAAGAGAACAAAAGATGGGATTTTGAGCTGTGATTCGAAGATGGGTTTGGAGATTTGCTAAAAACCAACGTAAGAAATTAGAAAAGATCTATTCGAGGAACGAAATCAGGAGATTCCACGAAATAGCATGAACAAGAAAGGTTTTCTTATGAAAACAACGAGTTCCATAACTAATAAAGAAAGTGCTGGGTGATAAAATGCGCCGTTACTAGACAGGTCATAGCCTGTACGCCACGCACACTTTACGACAACCAGTACTGTTAGAGACTTACAAATTATACAATGGAGTCAAATCCTCTTCGGTGATAACCGGATTTGACAAATCCGGTTATCACCCCTAGAGGTCGCCACGTGTCTCCTTTGACACCTCTTAACCTTGGGTAAGGTTCACCCATACATTTTTTTTTTTTTTTTAATATTAATTCTTTTTTTAAAATTAAAAAACTGTTTTTAGAGGTTTTTTTAATATTAAAAACAGTTTTTTAATTTTAAAAAAGGAATTAATATTTTAAAAAAAAAACAAGAATGGGTGAGTGAACCCTAAAGCTATGTTTGGTTGTCGAGAAAATAGGTAAAAATATGGAAAAAAAAAAAGAAAATTTTGGGTTTTTAATACAATTTTTTTGTTATGTTTTATCCAGTTTTCTTTCTTCTTTTTTTTCCATGTTTTTACTTATTTTCTCAGCAACCAAGCATAGGATAAGGGTGGGTGAACCTTACCCACGGTTAAGGAGTGTCAAAGGAGACATGTGGCGACCTCTAGGGGTGATAACTGGATTAGCGTAGATGATTTGGCTCCAATTACAATAGGTGAGCGAGGGCAAAGCACCAGTCTGACCCCTCTGACCCATAGCCCTGTCTACTACATAGCAGGGTAAAGGGGTGCCATTTATTTTGGGGTGTCAATGGGCCGGGCTTGGACTCAAATTTTAGTGTTTTTGAATAAGCCCAAGCCCAACACATTTACAAAAGGCTTTGAAGCTTGAATTCGGCCCGATTGACACCCTTACTTTTATTGGGAGGATGTCCAAGGTTCAATTCCTAATAAACTCACAATAGACTTTGGATTCTCTCAAGTTAAAGAGATTGGGTTGAGGGTTGTTATGGTGTGTATTTGTGTGTGTGCAAGAGTATGTGTGGTCTTCCTTCTCATGACAGTAGCTTCGCCTTGTGGTGTTGTTACCTTAACCAAAAAAAAGGAGATTGGGTTATAATCAGAGGTTGGTGCAATAGGCTAGCATCCTGTGTTTGCTCTATGTGGTCGTGTGTTAGATGTCTACTCATTAACTTATCCTGATGTCTATAGAGAAACTTCTAAGTGGGTCGGTGTGGACACCCGGAGAGATTAGTCCTTGCCTCGAAGGGTTTGGAATACCCTCCGTTACCAAAAAGAAAAGAAAAAACGGTTATAATCAAGAGATGATATCTATCTAGTTTGTTTACATCTAAATGCTTGCGTAAAATCATTTTCCTTTTTATATTTATGCATGATGATTCAAATCGTTAGCTCATCTCCTCTAAAAAAAAATCATCCCAACACTTATTTCTTGTGATTCTGAGGGCATCCGTTTCATGCTATCGGGGGAGGCCAAGCCCACCCAAGGTTCATGGCTCTATCAGTAGAAAGTTTCCTTCTCAAATGGACTATTCCTTAGAGATTGGTCAATGAGATTGATATTCAAACATTTCTTAACAGAAAGTTTCCTTCTCGAATGGACTATTCCTTAGAGATTGGCCAATGAGATTGATATTCAAACATTTTTTCTTAGAACGTATTGATTTGACCCCATAAGTGGGTTTCTTTAGGTTTTATCCTTTTCATGTATAGATAGATCGTTTATTCCAAAACCCAATAAACTTGGAAAGCCACGCCCTATTACTCAACTACATAAAAACTACATTATTATGATGGATTAAATTTATCAAGTATTGAATGAGATCTTTGTTGGCATATTCTTAGAGTGTTCTCACAGGTTCAGGAAAGAAAGAGGGACTCAGATATTCTTTGTGCATGTACAGAACTGGGGAAAAGTTGACCAGCTCATTCAAGCAGACGTCTTTGGCATACCACAAAGACGAGAGCTAAACAACCTTTGTCAATCTTGGGGTTCGGGCACTGCCTTAGATAGAGTTCCGACCGCAAATAGACCCGCCCGTATGAAACCCCCTCATGCCTTATGGGGGGGCTCTCTCTAAACAACCAACGGAGGAAAAGGCGGTGCAGGAGCGCTCCAAGCCAGAGCCAATTTGAAGATCATTCTAAAATGAAGTAGGGATGGTTCACATACTAAATGACTAACCAAGAAAAATATACGCACAAGTTTTTGAAAGTAAGATTGAAATAAAGTTAAACTCTGTGACTATATTTTATTGGTCGACACGTTGGTAGTTTCAGTATGTGGACCATTTCATATCATCTTGGGGGCAATTTTCAAATTGATATGGGCTGTTTTTTTTCTCCCGAATCAACCCTAGGATTTTCCTTTGATGGGGAGCACAACCCTTCCATGAGGTTTGGCATAAACACAAGCATGTTAAGATACTTTTCCTTTCATTCAATCCAGACAGTAGAAAGTAAAACATATTAGTATTCTAAGCATGTATTCAGGTTAGTAACCAAAGATCTTATCTTAAACCAATGAATGGCAATGTGTGGAACCCATATGGAGAGCCCGCCAGGCTTCTCCGAACATTCCTAGCTTTGATGTTGACTTCCATCCAAATTTGGTTTGTGGTCAACAACATTATAATTCCTCATCATTTATCCTATATTGGCCACTTGAAATTCAATTGAATCGTGAGCCATGATTCAAAGTACTACACATTACTGTGTGTAATGCGGCTTCAAACTCGAAAGAAAATTTTCTAGGCTTGAAGCCCAGCTCGCCCGAGATCAGACTCGAAAAATCGGCCCGACTCACCCGAAATCAGGCTCAAAAAATCGGCCCAAATTCAAAAGCTTGGCTCGGCCCGAATTGATTCAAGCTCAAGCCGGGCTTGGCTTGACTCGAGATCGGCTTGAATCCTTTTTTTTTATAATAATATTTTATATTATGTATATATATATAATAATGATGTAAATAAATAATATTTTTATTTATTTATTATTTTTTTAATAATATTTGAGCCAAGTTCTGGCCGAACCGAATCTTAATTGAGCTGGGCCAAGCTGCACAGGGGTTGGCCCGAGCTCGGCTTAATTGATTTTTTAAGCTTTTTTTTAGGCTTGGTTTGGCCCGTTCGAGCCTAAAATTCGGACCTATCTCGGGCCGAGCCGAGCCAAGCCGCTTCAACGGGCCGATCGGGTTTTGTGCAGCCCTATTCAAAGCTTAGTAATCCAAACCTTCCAACATGCTACTCGCTCCTGATCTCAAACCTCGTTCTCACCTCGGGAGTTCAATTTCAACTTTGTAGATCGAGTTTATGGATTATAGAGAGCACAATTTTGGTAAAGTTTTCTTTTTATCCTTATTTTTTCATGTTAAGTGATGTGTATTTTGTCATTTTTCTTTGTAGTACAAAATTCTTATAAGATTTGTTAATTATTAGTGATCTTGTAATTGAATTTGGAATAATGCACTTAATATATCTATAGTTATCATGTTTATTGTAACTACAAATTTGAATTCTTTCTTATACTTTAAAAAGTGAAAATGATTTATTTGTATTTACAAGTAATTTTCAAGAACCATCATGTATGTATGTGTGTGTGTGTATATATATATATATATATATCAATCAGAGCTCCGGAGGCATTCTCAACCTTATCCTAAATTGAAATTTGATATACTAACGCTCCCACTCTGTGCTTTCAGGGCCGGAGCTCAAATTTTTTGTAAATCCTTGTTGTAATAGTATGAATAGTGGGCCCCTCAATTAAATCTTTTTTTTTTAAGTATACTTGGGCCCCCAAATTTTTTTTGTACTATATAATATAGTGAACCCCCCCCCCCCCCCCCCCCCCAATATTTTTTTGTCATATATATTGTGGACCCCCAAATGGAGTCCCCTTATGCCCTTGAGGTTGCCACATGTCCCTATTGACACCCCTTAACTATGGTTAAAATTCACCTAATCTCACGGTTTACTTACTTATCCTTTGTTTTTAGAAAAAAAAATATTTAAATAATTTTAACCTTAGGAGTTAGTGAATTTTAAACTAGGGTTCGAAAAGAAATTTGATATTTTTTTTAAAACCAAGGATAGGTGGTTGAATCTTAACCACAATTAAGGGGTATTAATAGGGACACGTGGCAACTTCAAAGGCATTACCTGGAAAAAAAAATCTCAAAATAAAAAAATTACCCCAAAATTTTTTTTCTCGGGGGCTACACCCCCAAATTCCATACCCCCCCCCCCCCGCAATGAAAAATTCCTGGCTCCGCCCCTCTGTGATGATCTCATTGATCCTGAGTTTGAGCCTACCCCTATTCTATAGTTTGTAGGATATTGCACACATTATCGGGGATTAGTCCATATCCAAATGGGTGGGGACACCTAGTCCTCAAAAAAGGGAAAAAAAAAAAAAAACACTGCACATTTTCATCTCATGTGCAAGTTTTATACTAGCAAGATGCCTATTGTAGCAGTCAGATCAATGCACTGTGATTAATCATGACCATCCAAGCAATAGGCCACATCTCGATCACATATCCCGAGAAATGCATCGATTTCTAACCATTGGATCAATTGAATCATGGGTTCTACATTGATAGTGTTTTTATGAGACTTGCGCCATAGATATACATCTTTGAAAATTGTAATTGCAAGTCCACCAACCCTGCCCACATTATTTCAATAAACCCTTCAATGCAATCATTTGGATCAAAATGAGTTGCAAGACTAAAGCTGGTGGGATCTATTGGTCATTTAGCATGCTACAATAAGAAGGGTTGTGGATTCGTTCCTTCCATCTTACCCTATTTATAGAGAGGGATTTAATGGGTGGAGCCGTGGAGGGTTGCAAAAGGCCTTTTAATGGTAGGTAATTTTGGGGAGGTTGAACAATTTCCTAGAAAGAGTTCTTTAGTTGCTTTCTAGATCTGTTCCTTTATGAAAGAGAGTGCCCAATCACATTAACTAACTCTGCAACCCTTTTGGATAAACTTAAGGGACTGTTTGGCATCAATTCTAATAAAAAAATTTAATTATGGGAAAGAAACAATTTCCAAAATCTCAAAATGAATTTTCCTAGAATGAGTTATTTAGTTGCTTTCTTTGCCCCTTTATGAAAGAGAATGCCCAATCACATTAACTAACCCTGGACCTATCAGCTAAGGACTGTTTGGCATGAACTCTGATAATTCTGTGACTGGGAAAGAAACAATTTTTAAATTATCAAAATAAATTTTATGTTAGTTTGGAAACATTTAGTCAAAATCCATCTTCAAGAATATGAGCAACATAATCATGTTTCGGTAAAAAAAAAATTAGGATCAATTGAGAGTAGTGAGGATGGGGTGGTGGCAATGCTGGTGGTGACTGGTGAGGAATGGGGATTTGAGAGTTGGGAGGATTTCTGTTACTGTTTCCGAAAATTAATTTTTAGAAATGACTTTTGTTCTTAAAATTCTGTTCCAGAAACACAAGTTTTTGTAGAAGCATTTCGTTCAAAAAGGCATCAAAACGTCTTTTCCATTTTCATATGCACGAAGAATAAAGAAAAATCACTTCTGATGCAAAACAGTTCCTCAAACACTTCAGGGTAGGACCCTAACCCTAAGGATGGTTTGCACTACTTGTACTGGCACATAATGAGAAACTCTATTCAATGGGCCCCATGTCCCTGCATTTGCACCAATTTTCTTGAACAAAGATAGAAGGCTTTCTTTGGGCCTACCTACTCAGGACTCAGGAGTCACGGACTTGTCATAGGATCGTAGGAAATGCTTGGCTACAAAGATAAGTGAGATTTCCATGAACGGTTTCTCTTTCTTCATTTGGAAAACTTACTTCATATACTCCTAAGAATGCGGTTGTCGTTATACATAGATGGTAATGCTTTTTAAAACTTGGATGGTTGTATGTTAGATTCTAAGAACAATTCCCAAAGACTACCCAAATGATTTTGAAGAAAGAGCAATAATCCTCTCCACGGGCAAGGAGCGGAATACTGCTCCTCACCCTCACAAAGCCCCTTTAATTGTCCTTCAACTATGGTTAACAAGTTTTAATTTCAGTAGTTAAAATGTTTCCCCAAAAATTCAAGGTTAGATGTTTCTTTCTCTTAAGAGTTCATTCTTTTGCTGAGACTTGTGATGCTTGGTACTTTGCACTTGGTCATGATAGATCTAAGGAAATTTGAGTCACTTTGTTAAGGTTTCTAACAAGATTAATCTTCATCATTTTTGTGAGATTTAAAATCATTCATTTTGATGCATTTGAAATCTTACCGGAATTGCAACCCAAGAGATGAAAAACATGATGCATCTAGTTTTTAAGTGAAAATGCATATTGTCTAATGACAAAATTAGCAAAGTGTCGGACCTTATAAGTTTCCATACTCCATAAAAGAACGGGCCCTAGTCAATCTTAACCATAGTTTTTTTTTTTTTTTAAGTTTAAAAGGGGACACGTGGCGAGAAAAGGGGCACGAGACACCTTCCTTCGATGAGGTAATTATTTTCCTTTAGAGCAGTAGGACCCAAACACCAATTCATTTACTCTATGTGTGTGTGGTGTGCGTGAATGTGTGTGGTTAGTATATTATCAAAAGAAACAAAGCTGGTTGGGTGTGTGTGTTGAAAAAACAGTAAGCTTTGGGTTGCCCATTTATCCCACAACGGTTAACAATTGTTGGGTCCTTCTCCTTAAGCACTCCACCCCACCCGTATGTGTGGTTAAAGGCTTGAGGGCTGTGTGTGTGGTTAGTATATTATAAATAAATAAATAACCAATCCATTTATAGTAACATTGACAACTAATGCAGATAAAACCACCCCAAGTGGACCAACAAAAAAACAAAAAAGGCCTAGCTTTGGGCCCATACCTGCATCAAGAGTAGGGTCAAGTAGGGGTTATCACAAGCAAAACATGAAGGCATACAGGTGAGAAAGTCGGAAAACATTGACAGCCCCACTCAAACAAATACAATGTTTTCTCACCTACCTATTGTACCTACCAGCCACGACTCGAGATACACATGCTTGGCAATAGAACTATATTGATGCCAAACACTGACTAATCCCCAACCAATTAATGACCAAACTAACAGATATTTGAGTCATTAACGAACTCTAATCAATTTTAGACTCACTATGGTTCGGCAATATTTTCTCCTTATTAACTACTTCACCAAAATGCTTCACTAATTTTAATTTTATTGCTGTTATACCAAATAGCCCCAAGCCCAAATAGGAGGGTTTCATCAGAGTCCGGAGCACAAAGCCCTTTTTAACTATGGTCAAGAGGTTTTAACCCCTAGGCTTTAAAAAAAAAATCTAAAAACTAAGGTAAGATTGTTGAACCCTATTGAATCTTAGCCACAGTTAATGGGGGTTAAATGGGACTCGTGTTGACCTGTGGGTGCAATTGAACTCTCCCAAGTTCATCACATCGAGGTTACGACCCCCGATCTTGTTCTTTGTAGTTTTGCGGGCTTTGCCCCCAACCACCTCTCTAAACCCCCCCTCCCCCCCCTCCAAAAAAATCGCTAGATTGTATAACAGGTTACTGGTATCGAATTTGTTGTTTCTAGAATGTGAAGAGGGATGGAATTAATTTTTATGGAAAAGACTAAATTGGTCACTAGTGTTTTCGAATTTGAGGTTTAATAGGGTTTCATGAAACTTCCGTTTAGACTACATCTGATACCCAGACCATTCTAAACTGAATAGTTTACAGAGGTGACTGTTGACAAAGTAAAGATGGTTTGGAAGAAAGAATAGGGGAAAACAATAGGTGTAATTCAAAGGGAGAAAGGAAGAACAATGAAGAACTCCATTAGCAAAAGCAACTTTTCCTCGATGAATCCGCAAATCATTCTCTGCTCAGAACAACTCTATTTTCTTCTTTTCTTTCTCAGTTTCTAAATTATTTTTCTTGTTTTTTCTGATAAGAGATCACCCCTATTTATAGATAATCAGGTGGGGTTACAGCTAATACCGTTGTCAATAATTGTTTTGTAAATAACTTTTGAGAGAGAAAGTATTGGCTTTCACCAAAGAAAAATCAAACTTTTCTAAAATTCTTTCAAGCTTTTATGACCAAAAAAACCTTTCGGATGAACTCTTCAAAGATTAAAGGCGACATGACGCTTCATACTTTAACAAATTTCTTCCAAGACCTCTAGACCACAACTCATCATCCTCCCCCTAAATATTAATCATCTTATCATGAAAGCAAGTCATACACTTTATTATATCTTGTCCTTACGAGGTAACATGCAGGTGTTGGACGAAGACACCTTCCTCTATATAATATCAAGTCCAATAGAAACAATCATAGGTACTAGACGAAAGCACCCTGCCCTAATAATCTCAAGTCCAAATGAGGAAATCGTATGTGTTGGACGAAGACACCCTACCTAGGGCGGAACTTGCATCCGCCATCAAGCCTCAAACTACTAGTGGGTAAGAGAATGAGACTATGAAAGACACAACCCTCACATAGCTTCCAAGGAAATGGGGAAGACATCATCCTAAATCCTTCCTGTCTGAAACCCGTCAGCCTAAATATCATGTGTCTGGAGTAGGTAATGGGGGGGGGGGGGGGGGGAAAGCGCACGCCCATTCCCACGGGGGTACAATCCATACCTCATCCCCTTGACAAAGCAATTGGAGTTTTGATTGAAGCATTAGAAAGGCGTAGGAGCCATAAAAGAGGCGTTACAGCCATAAGAGAGGCATTGGAGCCATAAGAGAGGCATTTAAAGCCGAGACAGCATCAATAGCGTTGAGATTAAAGTAGTATCACAATTATGAGGAATAATCATCAGCATGAAAGCTTCATCATCGTCCATAAACATCAATCATTGAAACATTATCATTTGATATTTGAATCTTGAAAAGCATTTGAAAGCATTGTCATCTGAATATTTTGAAAGAGTATAAATTGAGACAACTTTAATGGCATTGTTTATAGGAAAACCTGCTGTCAAATCATTAGGGAAAACCTTCATTAATCAACATATTTTGGCTTCATTATCTTTTAATGAGCCATGTGTCATGCTTTTCATTAACCATCATCAACAGAATGGCAGAACAGGACAGGATTGGTGTTGCAGACCACCCAAAAAGTTGGGATAAGGCACTGATAAAAGAAGGCCAGCTAATCCTATATTTTTCCCCTTGCATAAGAAACTTAAAACCCTTTTCCTAACTCAAAAATCTTTAAAATGTGCCAACCCTTTTAATTAGTTAGGCTAGTCCCCAAGCAAAGACTTTTATTATAATATGGTGATTCAAAGTTTTATTATTTTTTAAACCCACCTTTGGTCCTCGTGTTGGCTGAACTTTCAGTTCCCATCTGGGAAATTACCCAAATAAATCCAAATAATTGATAATTCTGTTATACAGTGGGGAAAAAAAAGTGACTATCATACCTTTTTTTAACAAATCATATAGTCATTCGCTTTGGGTTTTTACATAGTCTCACATTGGCAAGGAGAGGCTTTTTCAGAGGACTGACAAAACAAGGTGCATATAAAAATGCACAACCATGAGAATACATCACATATGCATAAGCACCAGAGCAAATACCAAAACCCATCGATATAATGATAGAAAACTATAAATAACTATTAAAATGGGAGGATATGAGTTTTACATTCTACCCAGTATGAGGTATATTGAAAGATTGAAACAATAAGAAGAAGAAGCAATACGATACTATATACCGTTTTCCGGTTCATGGGTGATTGGCATCTGAATCCAATGGATCAGGTTGTTAACTATCTCTCTAAAGCTGCCATAGCCTTCCAAGTAAAACATTGCTGCTTCATCTGATCTCCAATATGAAATCTTCAAAACCAAGAGACAGAAGGATACGAGCTAATTAGCAGAGCTACTTTAGAGCAGTCCCTTCCCATTCTTGGCCAAGTAAAAACAAGCTCAAGATAGATTTAAAAGTAAAGGAACTACTTATAAAGTTCAGATTTAAAAACAAGCCTTATTTTAAAACAAGCTCACTAACCTTGATGTCGAGTCTCAGAAGCCTTATTTATTTTCATGTAAAGTTCAGAGATGATTCTCCCAACTCCCTTCAGGCAGCAACTACTTAATTTAGACATCAAGACCCAACAAGACCTTTGTGGCGAGCATAAGAAATGATTAATACGAAAAGGGAGGCACAAGTTATTCCTGTGAGGATGACCACCTATTACCAATAAACAAAAGATCATTCAAGTCTACTGGATAGACCTTGGGTCAAATGCCCATACCCAAATTTGTCACATCAACTACTTTACATACCCATTTAAAAACATAACCATGGTCATCATTCCATGTATATGGGATGTTCATGCCAAATGCTCCAGCCACCAAAGAATAGATGGATAAACAAACAGTGCCAGAACTTAGAAAGAGCTCTAGCTGCAGCAACACAGTAGGAGGAAAGGATTAAACAAAATCACAAAAATCATTAATAAACTGTAATAGCTAGGACTAAATGACCTCAAAAAACAAACAAGAATAAGAGGAAATCGATGCAGAGGAGAAATGAAGGTGCTAAAATAGGAGAACAAATGGATCTAATGGAAGCCTGGATACAGAACCTGAATCAGCTGATTTCGATGATTGTCAAGCTGCAACAAAGGATACATAAGATTTCTTTAGGTCATGCTGACATTCATGTTCTATCCAAATAATTATCTCAATCTTTTAGTTTCAACTTTCAAGTTTCCAAGTGGTTACCTGAATATTAATGTAATCCTCTGTGTCGTCGATATATTCGCGCAGCTAGAAAAAAAAAGTTATGCAACAGTAATCACGTTTGAATCTCTAACGGCAAAGGACATGGGAATATAATTTATATCTTTCATAAATCCAACAAATATTCTCTAGTCCAGATAGTTGTCTCCTGAACACGAGTGTCTTGCTCACATGGCAAGAGCAAGACTCGGTGCACTAATTAACATAGAATAGAGCTTCTAGGACTGCACTTGGGGTCTTAAGGTTGAGATCATGGCTTAAAAGAAGCCACCTTAGTGGAAATAAAAATGCCAGGTTTCGAAATAGAAAGCAGCATGCTGTTGCTTACAAAATGTTAAGCAGTAACATTTTATAAGCAGCGCATAAAATAGAACGCTGCTTGCTATTTCAAAATCTGTGGATTTTTTTTTTTAAGGCGAGGTCTCAACCATAGGGCTGCAGGTCCATCCTAGTAGCAAAAAAGCTTAATCAAAATGTTCAGAATCATGCATAGAAAGGAATGAATCAGCAGACAAATCGAGAAAGGAGATGTTTCTGACTTTTGCATGTCTGATCATTACCACAAGAGGTCATACAATTTCGATGTGTGATCTGGATAGCAAGTAGTCCCCAAACATCTGTAGATGTTGGAGCAATGGAACCTGGTTAGTTAGAGAATGGACTAAAAGCAATACGGTTTTTGGTTACACCAAGTGGCTGTCTAAGACTTGATAGGTTATTGGGACTCAATTATGGTGACCAAGATACCCAAGCAAGGGCGGAGCTACACAGGGCCAACCCCCTTGAAATTTTGAAAAAAAAAAAGGTTTACTATACTATTAAATATTAATAGCCCGGGAGAGGGGTGGAGCTGGGGGACGGGGGCTCTAGCCCCCACTAAACTTTTGAGAAAAAATATATTCTATACAAACAGACACGATTATCATGAACTTGGCCCTCAAATAAAATTAATTCTCCAGCTAAGGATGACCTCTAGAACATGTAGAAATTTTCTTATAAGTTGTTACACATATGCTTTCAGCTACGTATTCTTTCTTTAATGAACAAATTCTGTCAATGCCCAAATAGAAATTCTTACCAATGTCTGTAACACCAATACAATACTACACATTGTTTTAAACAGTTACTTTAAAAAGATGGTTTCCAGTCTTACCTTGAGGAATATAAAACACGGAACTAGGGGATTTTTTTAATATGCCAATTATCTGATACTCAATGATATAAAAGGAGCAGAAAGCACCAAACTGATTATCTGGTACAAACACTTTAGCAGAATTCTTTCTGGATTCAACCTTTTATATATAAGAATGATCCCCTCACTTGATTGAGAGGTAAGCTTGTGCTTGAATTTATGCAAGTGCTTCGACTAAATTTATGTCAGTGCTTTGAACAAGGGGGGAAGTGGACCAATACTAGGTTGAGTATGATATCCATATACAAATATATATAAGCACACGCACACATATTTTTTGTGTGTGCGTATGTGTGAGAAGTCATTTTCATACGGGTACCATGATAAAGGATCCCAGAAAAATATATAATTATAAAGATATTAATAGATCACCATGGTGGCATCCACAACTTCAGTAGCACATACCGTGGACAACTTGTTCAATGTGCCATCAATTTGCATGAAGTAAGCCTGCAAAAACAAAAAACGACCGAGTTTAGACTTTAGTTTGATCAAATATGATCGGCAAGTAGGGCACTGTTAAAACCTCGAGTAACATTTCAAGCTCCTCAACATCATTCTCATCTCCATGAATTGTTGCCGCACTTGCCCTACTTGCTCTGGATATCTTCGAGCCTATAGTTGGAGAGGCAGGGAACCAATTGGGAGCACCAGAGCCACTGACAGGTGAGGATGCCCCAGCCAATTTTCTTGATAGGTATAGGTCTGCCATATCATCATCATCGTCCAGAAGTTGCTCAAGCTCATCCCTTACCTGGAAATAGCAAAACTTTTTTGTATGAAACAAAGGTCTAAATAAGTAAATATAGAGGTACTCAAGTTTGGGTATATTTTCAGTATTTAGGAGTTCATCCTATAAGCAAAAGGCAATAGGACTATAGGAGCTCTATTATGCATCTAAATTCTAAGGTATACACATTGAAAAGATAATCAAGAAACTAGGGTTGATGATACCCAATACTAGAATCTGAATATTTATTGGAGATATGTTTCTACGTCTGTAATACTTAAATATTGGTCATTAATTCTTTGTGCAGTATATCACCTCACTGTAGTAAGAAATTACATTCTTCATTCACACATTCACAACACAAAAGTGTCATCACATTTCAATAATAAATAAAAGGAACTAGAACTTTCATAAACAAAATTAACTGAAAAGGCATGGACTAATTTTTAGATGTTGATAGATAACTAGCCTAATTTAACTAGGTACAAAAGAATACACAAAGGTATAGTGAAGCACACAAGACTTCTTCTTTTTCTCTTTTCTTTTCTTGGGGGGGGGGGGTCAAAAGGCACACATATACATCAAAACAAACCTCAATTTGTCAAGACCTGTTCCCCATCAACTTTTCGTAAAAGAGATTTTCAAAAAGTCTGCGAGAAAGCTTCTCCGAAATGCCTATTCCCTCACCTTATTGTGGCCTATCACTCTGATAGCCGAGATGAGAAGAGGTTCTTGGATTTCATCATTTGTTCAATCCATAAAACCCGCAAAAAGAACTAAGTTCATTTTTAATCTTTTCTTTTTGTCCTGAAAATGACTCCATGTCTTGAAAATTCAATGATCTTCTTATGCCTGAAAGCACTTTGATGAGATAAGTATTATCTATAAACAAAAAGGGCAATCAAACAACATTTCTTTTTGTAAAAGCCTTTTAGCATTGTGAATACTCTAGTTTGCACAGCCAAGCCCCTCATGGCCGAACAAGCAGCCCAATTTCTCTAACTCCACAAGTCAGTGTCGAGGTAGATCCAGAACTCTACCCAAGCATTTTAGATCCTTTAGGAACCAAACCCTAAACCAAGCCCTAAATGTACCCAAAACTAAACCCCAAACCAAACCCCAAAAGGGATAGCCAAAACATTATCGTACTAGGGGCTGCCGTTAGGCCCGTTACAATCAGCGGCCTAACTGTTTTCTTATTCAAAAGGTGGACAATGTTTAAAACAGCAGCCAACCCTTGAAAAGGTAAATAGGCTATTGTTTGGATCGGCGGCCAGTTAGTCACTTGTCATAAATCAGAAGAGAGAATTTTAGTCTAGGGGTTTTGTTTTTGGCCTTTTGGGATTGAATTTATGTGCTTGTAACTCTTCTCATGCTGCACTGCATTGTATCTTTGTTTCGATTTATATTATACCTGCTAATTATCTATACAAAAAAATCTTGATATATTGGTGACCAATTACACCTAATTTCGTGGTTGGTGGTGACTCCACTCACATACACACATCTCCATAGAAAATCCCCCCCACCCCTCTGGCTCATCATTGTCCTCATCAAACTAATTAAATGGGATGCTGCTAAATAACACTGACATTGCTGCTGGCAACAAGTACCTTGAGTACTGGAAAAAATGTTCACATCATAGATGTTCCTGTGACCAACAAGAGATCACACACCTGGATACAAGTCAACCAGTCCTCATTCTTATACTATCTTCTATTATGTACCTTATTCTATTCGTACAGCAGTTGATAGTTTTTTATTGTTATAGTAGCTTGTACTTTAGTAGTCTCTTGTCAGGCTAGGCCCTTTTTGTTCACTTTCTTCTGTATCATGTCTATATGGGTTCTCACCCTATGCTTGTATAATGCATATTTAATGATTTGACTTATCTCTAAGATTCACAGAGCTCCAGGACTGTCTCTTGCCATTCTCTAGTGTTTACCATGCATCTCCACTCATGTGTTTTCCAAAGATCCACTTTAATGCAATCAAAAAGAGATGTGGGAAGGGATTGGGCCATTGTATTACCAAAACAGGGAATAGTAAAACCAACTATGTCGATTACTATTGGGTGTGAGTGTGACACTGGAGTATGATGTGGCAAACTACCCAAATCAGCAGGTGCTCATATCCCATCAAGAACAGCCACAATTCCAAAATCCAATCCTTCACCTCCCTTTCTGTTGAAGTCCTCCACCAGCTTAAATGGTTAATAATCCTGCTCAAAGACTAAACATGCTGATATA
Organism: Tetracentron sinense; assembly: GCA_015143295.1. Classification (NCBI taxonomy): domain Eukaryota; kingdom Viridiplantae; phylum Streptophyta; class Magnoliopsida; order Trochodendrales; family Trochodendraceae; genus Tetracentron; species Tetracentron sinense. The sequence goes on from CM026566.1 coordinate 30,572,645, forward strand.
ATTATAACTGCTACTGCTTTGCAGGGGGGCTACAACTGCAATTCACTTAACGACTGCAAAAATGCATCAACAACCCTTTATGCAATCCCGAATCAAGGACTCGCTTGACAAGAAAGAATAATACAATAGAAGTGAAGATGATAAATTACACTCCCACGAAATTTGAATGGGCCTACAAAAGAACTGGAAGTAAAATGAGCACTGCTTCAGAGGCATATGGTGTTTTGGGCGAGAGAGAAGAGGAAATGCAAGAGTGTGCACAGGATTATTTTGCATGCCCCTCAATTGGTTATCATTTATCAATCCTCCCCTTTCCTCTTGATCTAAGCAAGAGAACAGCGGAAAGATAAAATGGGGTAAAAATGTTAAATAAAAGGCTTGGGTATGGTGTTAATGGCATAATTGCAACTGAAAGAAGAGAACCAAGATGCAGCCCTCCTGGATACAATAATTGGTTTGAGGCTGCACCAATTAGAGCTTTTTTTTGTGGTGGGTGGGTAAATACACACACGCACGCGCGCAAGCGCACACACACACACGCACATATATATATATATATATATGGAGAGGATTTCTGCATGGCCCATTCAGAACTCTTCTCAGTTCTCCAGATAGGCCTCCCTTTTTAATTATGTGGAGGGATGATGTGGCTGATCCAGACTGCCCATCTGATAAGTGGCCCTCTGGATTGGTCACATGTACAATCCCTCTGCCAACACCAAGCCTACACCTGTCATGTATTGGACTATTTCCCAACGAACAGCAACTGTTGAAGTTTAAATCTTTTCCAAATAAAAAAATGGCCAAGGAAAAGTCTTCTTTCACATGACAGATGTCTACTGGGTTGAAACTAGCCCCATGATGAGAAACTGCAGTGGCGAACATGTGATCTTTCTTGGGACACCACATCAGCTTCCATGTGTAAGAAACCGCACCCATCCAGAACAAATCGTTAGATGGGCCTGTTCGGGAAATCCATCCCATATGCATAGACTTTAACTAAACTAGATATTATACTGCTTAAACTGAACGACGAGCTTTCTTCTTAACTAGGTAATCTGGACACAATCTAATGGGTCGGGGTCAGACTGAGACAAGGGAATGAGGTGGGACAAAGTGACCCTAGGAAAGCCAAGAATCAACATTTTCATAGAGTCAGTTTCATATCTTCGTTAGCATGTATGCTATTATATGCATAGTAGTCTATGTAAGCATACAGTGAAAAGAATAAATGTATTAATGTAGACTGTTATGCATGTTGATAGTAGTCTATGTAAGCATACAGTGCAAAAGAAAAAATGTATTAATTTAGACTGTTATGCATGTTGATAGTAGTCTATGTAAGCATACAGTGCAAAAGAAAAAATGTATTACTGTAGACTGTTATGCATCAACATCTATCACTAGTTCAAGCACAATAGTTGAAGATGTGAGAAAAAGATAAACCCACGATTTATCCTAAACAGAAAAACAGGGTGCTGCATCCAACATGTCTATATAGGTAATTTTTTAAAAAAGAAATTGACATCTTATTCATTATTAAAAATTAAGAAAGCAGGACAAGTAAGATAAGCTGCAACAACAAAAAGCAATTATAATGTTTGTGACATGCCATTAAGAAATATGTAACCAACGCTATCCTGTGCTAATTTCAGTTAACCTTGGTCAAGCCCCATAAACACAAAATTTCAAAGAATGCCAAAAAAAAACATGTAGATAAGATCACACATGAAAAGAATGAACTTCGATTACAGTGCTTTAGGCACCACAAAGACAGGTACCTATACCTTTTGAACCCGAGCAGTCAACCTTGTCATTGCACTCTTCAGTTTACGAACTCTGTCCAAATTTCGGCTACTAATCTACACATACAGTAGTTGTTTAACAAACAAAAAAATATAGAGGGGAAAAGAAAAAGATCCAGAGTGCATTGATGATAGTAAACACAACTGTATAACAGATGCAATGTTGAAACTTGATAGTAGAGCAAAAGCAACCCAGCTTGAAAAGCACATATTAAATTTCGATGCAAAATATCACATGCAGGAATAACAAGCAACCAAATCTAATGCTAATTTTGCTACAACTAACACTACCACAAATGTTACCATGTCCTAACAAGTAACAACAAGAAACGGATTATGCAAATGCTATACATTTATAAAGTGCAGAAAACTATCAAACTTAAGCTTAAGCCAACTTTCAAGTGTGAGATGAGAGGTTGTGGAATGGAAGCTTATACCACTGAATGGTGCTACAGCTAGCATTGTATGTAGGTTTCTAGGTTCAATCCCCAAAGGTTGCCCAAAACCTATTATTTTTCTTTTAACACATTCTGGTTAGTTGGGGTTCGTATTTGTTCCAGGTGGAGTTAATAACTATGCTCGCCTCTCTCCCACGGGATTGATCCCGGGACCTCCCTCCTAGTGAGGGGAATACACTACCACTGGGCCAAAGCCTATTATAAAAGTGCTCAATTTTTACTTTGTTTTATATTGTTTGTTTTGACAATGTTGCAGCCTCTCAGTTTTGTTAAGAGTATCTCGGATATCCTACCGTATTGAAGAGATGTTCTTTTGAATTACTCTTTTGATTTATTATGTTTTCATTATTATAGCTAACAGCATATATCCCTAAGATAGGGATCATCTTTGTAATCTCCCAAGATTGGGTTGTATCGACACACATATATACTGGAATGAAATCCACACAAAGCATCAAGATATTGTGAGAATATTGAATTCTTCCATGGTATCAGAGCTTCCCTAAAGCACACGCTTATCCTTTTTTTTTTTCTCTGCTCCATCACCTTCCCAATGGCATCATCGTCTTCCTCCTTGCCTTCTATCAACATTCCAAATATTGGAAACACAGCTCTGATTAAGATTGACGGCACCAACTACCTTCTCTAGTTCAGCCAAATGGAACCAATCCTTTATTATGTTGGTCTCGTGGGCTACATACCTCAATCTCCCAAGTTCATCAAAGATAAATCAGATTCGACGGTGATGAATCCTGATCCCACAGGTCCTAAGATCGAAACCTGGCTTTGATACCATTTGTTATGTGCTTCTTTCTCTTCCCAAATAAAAAAGTGAAATTAAATAAAAAATGGATAGAATTAGATCTCATTAAAGGGAGATCTACACCTTTTGGGCTCATTCGAGAGAGTCCAACACCTCCCAAATCTCTCTTTCGAAAGAAACTCATATTCATTCATTCCTTGATCCCCAAAACAAAGGATTACAATTCTTAAATAGACACAGAAGAAAAAGTTATAAAACTACCCACTACAATAAATCATCCCTAATAATTACCCATTTACAATACCCACTAAACCTACTAGATAAGCACATAACATTCCACCCTTCTTAATTTCACATTGTCCTCAAGGTTGGTTATGAATTATCTACTTCTTCTTCTTCCTTTTTTTTTCTTCTTCTTCATCTTGATCTTCAATTTCATCTTCTTCTTTTAGTGTGCACCATAAACCATGACCACGGGAACGAGGCTCTGATACCAATTGATGCATACCTAGACGCAACCATTGATCCCAAAAGCCTAGACTAATGGAAGGGCGCAATTTGATAAGATAGGAGTGGTGAGTTGTGGGAAGTTATAGACGGTTACATGTATTCATTATAAATATGTAATCTCTTCAATGAATGAAGTAAGAAAGAATGAGTTAACTTAGTGATTTGCACTTGTGGAGTTCGATCTACACTCGACGTGGATCCTTTATGGAGGTTCTGACTCCCTCGAATGAGTCATCTTCTTCCATCCCTCTTTTTATTTGTTTCCTTTTATTTAGGTACGTATCATTTGGTATCAGAGCCAGGTTCCCGGGCTGGAGATGGATCAATGGAAAGATTGCAATGAAGGTTGAAGATTGGAGGAAAACCCCCTCGAAGCGGTTGTTAGGAGGAAGACCCCCTCGAAGCGGTCACCTTCATCCATTAATGGCATTCATTTCATTTCATATATACATTAAACCTTGAGGACAAGGTTTTCTTAAGGGGAATAGTATGTTATGTGTCTTTTGTTTATAGTTAGTTAATTAGAGATAAGATAGGAGTGGTGAGTTATGGGTAGTGGGAAGTTATAGACGGTTACATGTATTCATTATAAATATGTAATATCTTCAATGAATGAAGTAAGAAAGAATGAGTTAACTTAGTGTTTTGCACTTGTGGAGTTCGATCTACACTCGAAGTGGATCCTTTATGGAGGTTCTGACTCCCTCGAATGAGTCATCTTCTTTCATCCCTCTTTTTATTTGTTTCCTTTTATTTAGGTACGTATCATTTACGCTCACTACTAACGTTTTTTCGCAAATCGTTGGTCTACGCTCTTCCCGTGCCATCTGGAACTTGTTAGCTTCCACGTTCGCCCACCAATCGCAAGCGCAAGTGATGCATCTACGTCTTCGGCTTCAAACGATGAAGAAGGATGCTTCTTCCATCACCGACTATCTCCATCGCCTCAAGACTGTGTCGGACTCAATGGCGGCTATCCCTTGTCCTCTATGCCTTGGGAGGTCTTGGCATAGAATACGAGTCTTTCATTTCTAACGTCACAAATCGTGTTGAAGCTATTACACTTACAAAGATTCATTCTTGCCTACTCAATCATGAGCAGCATCTCCTTCACATGCAGCCATCTCCTACAGATGCTACATCTGCAGCCTCCTTTGCTACCGGTCGACATTCTAATCCTCATGGTTGTGGTAGAGGCCGCAACTCCGATAATCGCTGAAATTACGGCAACCGTAGTAGAGGCAACAGAGGACATCCCAACTCCTTCAATTTTGGTAATCAGCAGCGCCATTCACAACAGCAACGCTTTAGCTCCCCACCATGTCGCCCTCGTTTCTAGGATCCATGTCAAATCTGCAATAAACCTGGCCACATTGCTACGCAATGCTATCGACTTTCTTCGATGTTTCCAGATGTTGGTCGCCATCACTCCTTTGCTAGTATGTCTATATCTAAGCCGAATGATGATCAGTGATATCCGGATACAGACACTACAAGTCACGTGATGAGTGACTCCTCTGTTCTAAATCAATCATCTGAATATCAAGGTAGCGATACAGTCATGGTTGGTAATGGGCAGGGCTTACCCATCACTCGAGTTCGTAACTCTCTTTTACACACTCCTCAGCGTTCTTTTAATCTTCAGGATGTTCTACTCGTTCTAGCAATCAAGAAAAATTTATTGTTTGTGGCTACGTTTACTCATGATAATGATTGTTGCTTTGTTTTCTATCCTTGGGGATTTGCCATCAAGGACCTTCAAACAGGGACAGTACTCCTCAAGGAACCCACTAAAGGTGATTTATATCCCATCTCTACACAACCATTGGCGGCAAGGAAAGTCCTTTTTGGGCAGCGAACAACTCTCGACACATAGGACAGGCGACTTGGACATTCATCCTCTACAGTCGTACGTAGATTATTAGTAGATAATTCTCTACTTGATGTTTCTCGGAACTCTTTTCCAAATTTTAATTGCTTAGACTGTCTTTTGAATAAAAGCAAGAAACTTCTGTTTCAAGATGTCCTGTATGATTCTCCATGTCCTCTCTTTATCTAATTCATCGTGATTTGTGGATTCTCCATGTCCTCTCTTTATCTAATTCATCGTGATTTGTGGGGACCGGCTCCTGTACTTTACACCTCTCATTATCGTTATTATATTCTTTTTGTGGACGATTACAGGCAATTCTCATGGATTTATCCATTAAGATAGAAGAGTGATGCTTTCTCTTGTTTTGAAAATTTTTGAAATATGGTTGAGAATTTACTTTCTAGGAAAATAAATTCTTTCAAAGTGATGGGGTGGAGAGTTCTGTAACTCTTGGTTTACTCCTGCATTACATAATAGTGGTATCATTCATCTTGTTTCCTGCCACTAACACAAGGCAAAGGGCTTTGTTCCGGTTGAAAGAAGGAGTTCGTTGGCTTTGATCAGGCGATGTACTGCCTCCTCCTCCTAGCTATTCCCACCAAGGATATTTATTCACCAAGGCAGCTGATGTTTCGGAGGAATGAAAGATGAGGCAGCAGCTTGAAAAGCTCCAGACACATTAGTAGATTTTTACCTTTCGGTACTTGGAGATAGAATTCTATATAGTTCTCCCCTCGTTGCACCTTGGATTCAGCAATCCCCCGCCCCCATCACTTAAGGGCAGTAGTCAGAAAAAACAACATCACATTCCCTCTTCGCCCAAAAAAGTTCTGAATGGTAATAGTCCTTTTCAAGTTCTTAAGCCAAATCTGGAAATCTTTGAAATGCATCTTTGTTGGATATTCCAATTCCCAGAAAGGGTACAAGTGTTATCGGTGGTCAGCCCCGGCCCCAGCCCCGGCCCGGCCCCAAATGGAACTGCATTACTAGCTTCACGTAGTCAACTATCCGTGGGATAGGGAGAAGAGATAGCTAAACCATCTGATATTCTTCTCTTTTATTCCAAGAGAAGAGGGTGACTTCATCATCATCCACGTTTCAACGACCTAGGATTGGCTATCACTCTCACGTGCGTGCTACAGCTAATCCTATGAATAAATAGATGACTTTCCGCGATGAGGTTTTTAAAAGAAAGACAAGGAAGCTCTTTAGTGCTATTAGTAGGGCTGCTCCTACTTTCTCGATTGTTGTTACTATTCCCAGTATTGCAACTCCTACGAAAAGCTTATTCACCTCTTTCTTCTTGCTTGAAATTATTGCCAACTCACGATGAGGTTCCAGGCTAGAGGCGCCCGCCCGAATCGAATAGTGGAGAGGTTGAAGAAGCAGTCACTCTTACCTGGCAGGAGATGAAAGCCCTCATGGGGAATAGAGAGAGATATCGAATGCCACTTAGAATATATTCGTATAGCTGGAGTGATATACACTTGAGCAGAATGGTGTGACAGAAAGGAAGCACATTGTTGAAACTGCAAATGCTCTACTTCATCACAGTCATATGCCTAAACGGTTTTGATTGGATGCTTTTGCCCATGCAGTATTTTTGATAAATCGGATGCCAAGTTCTGTTATTCAGGGATTGAGTCCCTCTGAAAAATAATTTGCTCGCCCAGCTCTGTATGGTATTCTCTGCACTTTTGGTTGTGAGTGCTTTTCGCTTCTTTGGCCTCAACACACCAACTAACTAAGCACAAATTCTGTTCGATGTATCTTTATTGGTTTCAACCCGAAGCACAAAGAATATCGGTGTCTCAGCCCTTCAACGGGTCGTATCTTTATTTCTCGACACGTTGCATTTATTGAAACCTCGTTTCCTTTTGCTGAACTTTTGCAGGCCAGACAAGACCATGCTATTAGATCTGCCCACTTTCACTGCCGACCCACTTGGTCCACTTTATCATCCCCCTTTGGCCAACCAACCTGCTCCCCTTCTACTGTCGGATTTGATTGCTTCCCCGAGCATTGACCTGCAACAGCCCAAGCCTAGCGAGACTTCACCACAACAACTGGGATCCCCCACATCTACTTCAGCACTATCACCTGGGTCCACGGTCTCTACTACAGAGTACAATGCCACCCCTTCTTCATCCTCTACATTTTAGCCCGGGATTGATCTGGATGTTGTTTTGTCGCCATTACCATCTTCACCTCCAACTTATCCTTATGAAACCTAGAGTCCCGATGGAACACTTTCACCACCACGAGCATGGATGGCCACTAAGCACTCCCTACCAAGTACCAATTGATCTTTTGTCTCAACTTCAGGACTGTGTCTTTGAACCGTCATCTTTCAGCCAAGCCTTTAAAGATCCACGATGGTGGACAGCTATGGCCGACGAGTTCAATGCACTTCTTGTCAACCAGACCTGATCGTTGGTTTCTTTTCACCCGGGTATGAACCCCATTGGATGTCGTTGGGTTTATAAAATCAAACGACGTGTCGATGGCCAGATTGAGAGATACAAAGCCCGACTGGTCGCTAAAGGTTACAACCAACACGCGGGTGTTGACTACGATGAAACTTTCAGTCCGGTTGTTAAACCGACTACCATCCGCCTAGTTCTTTCTATTGTCGGTGACAGAGGTTGGAAGATTCGCCAACTCGAAGTTAAAACGCTTTCCTCCAAGGCACTCTCCATGAGGAAGTGTATATGCAGCAACCCTCGGGGTTCGTCTCGTCCGCTTCTCTTCATCATGTATGTTGATTGCGCCAAGCCATCTATGATTTGAAACAAGCCCCATGGGCTTGGTTTACACGCTTCAGCACCTTTCTTTTAGATTTTGGAATTCACTATAGTGCCTTGGATTCAACGATGTTTAACTATCATCGCGAGCAAGGTAATGCACACACCCATAGTTATCAAGTTCTCCGCTTTTTTCAAAAAATCCCGAATAATACTTGACTTTTCCGTCAAACGATTAATTCCCAAAATATTCATGAGTTTTGGAAAAAATATTGAATATTTCAAAAAATCGCGAATTAAACACGAATTATTCCGACTTTTTGAAAAAGTCCCGAATAAATATCTAATATATAAAATATATTATTTATAATTTTCACAATTAGTAATCTTATTTTATATTTTTTCATTTCTTACCTGAAATTTTCCCAATTTATTTCCAAAATTTTCAAATTGTGTCGAACTTTTCCCTAGACGAATAATTCTCAAACCCCAAATTAGTAACTATGCACACTCCCCTCCCCTCTTTGTCTGATCAAAGTAATGCAAAATTTGTCTGATTTTATTACTGCTATCATTATTTTAGTTGACTTTCTGGTCATTGCAACCATACCGTCACAGTTTGAACTTTGAACCCCCCCCCCCCCCCCCCCCCTTTCCTTTTTTTGGCCTACCAAAAGTAAAGTAAAATTTGAATACGTATAGTTTTGATAGTTTTGTTACTGTTATAAATTTTCATGAAATCTTAAATCATTTGTCTTCTATAGAAATACTTTTGTTGGTTTTTCCTTTCCTCGTGATTTATTTATGTTACAATTAGGATAAATTAACACAAAATTGATATTCAAATTTATGTTAACTATGTTACATGAATACTTTTTTTATCGGTATGTTACATGCATACCTTCTCTTTTATAGAAACTCTAATTTCGCCATAAAATAGACGTAAAAACAGAAATGTGTTATAGCTCTTTTAAGGATAACTTGTACTTGCACTCACTTCTTGCTATGTTCACTTTCTATTATCGTTCACAATTATTTAGCTCCACAAAATTCCTCAAGCACGAGAATGTAACTGGCCTAAGTCGCTTCCCGTTGATGGAGAGTGTATAGATGAGAGATCTGTGTGGACCTTCACAATCATTGTCTTTGGTCAACACCGAAACTGTTGATAGAGGGAAAAGAGATTAAAAGGAAGCATATCGTCTGACCATCACGGTTGATGCATGCTATGGGTGCAAGAGGGGGCGGGGTTGAAGATGAAATTGATGAGTTAAATAAGAGAGAAAGTGATTGAAGAAAACTCTTTATTAACGTTTGCGCTTAATGTGTTAAGCATAAAGTTGGTTCAAACAACGTAAATTGCACCATATTTTGCATTTAACATGGTAAACATGTTTTGCGGAAGTGCAATTGCAGGGCCAATAATATTGTGAAAAATAATCAGAGGAAAATGGAGAAGAAACACACCACAACAAGACAATATATACAGCATGGTGTTTAAAACTGTCATAGCCATTACAAACTCAAACCTTACTCTAATACCAATTATTGTGTGCAAATGTGACTGTAAGGTTGATGACAACATGAGAAATAAATTAAGACAAGAAAAATAAAACACAATACAAAATTAAGGCAGTTCGTCAAGTGAACGACTACGTCAATAGGCAAAGACAATCCAAGAACTTCCACCAAGCAGAGATTACAAGGTACAAAGACCATCCCATTCTCAAACACTAGAGAACATGCTCTCTACCATAGTCATTGACCAGTGAGCCACTCTCTCCTAGAGTCCTAGGAGCTACCCGCTCTCATTATGCTCTAACAACAATTTCGTGACATAACCAGGAAGTTCCCTGAATCTGAAAGTAACATGATAGACAATTCCAACAAATAATCCTAACTGGTTGAGCCTAACCCCAATAGGAAAACACAAAACAAGGACAATAAAACATATAATGTGACGCCCCGAACCCGCGCCTAGGGAATCAAGTTCCGAGACACGTGTCCGTTCGTCAAATCATGCAAGCGGAAGACTTTACCCGCGAAAATGCGGGAAATTTAAACATTTATCAAATGCTTCCAAAAAGCAAATAACACCTGTCATCACAAAAATCATCATACAAACCATATACTTGTATTATTTACATCAAGTTTGTTTTACAAAAGTAGGCGTCTCTATCACGTCAGGTACAACTTGTACAAGCTTCCAAAATATCCAGATAGACTTTTTATTTATTGGTCAGCAGCTCCAAGATCTGCTGACACAAAAAGTTAGTGAGCTATGAAGCCCAATAAAACCACAATCCTTCTAAACTATTTTCCACATAATAACACACATCAATAATGATATAATAAGCAGTTCAATTTGCATGTTACAGTAAAATAGAACAGTATATAATAAATTGTGACCCTAGGGTCACTTAGGGTTACGTCACCCTAACAGAGGTTCCCGACCTCACATTACTTTCCAATTATGAGGTTCAGTTATGAATGTATTATATTACCAAATTATCGTTTCGATCATCAATCATGTTTCATTTCGAGTCCTAAGACTCTATTAATTGGCCACAACCCACAAATGTTTAGCTTAAAGTCTCTAAATCATAACCATAATACATTGAATCATTTAGACTCACACACGCTGTTCCGGCTTTCACCCGAACATGACAAAACCTTGGGTATACCAACCCAACTCACCTGGAATCCGACGATTCCATACCGAACTATGAGTCCACCAACTCAAACAAATACACCAACTCTGAGTATACCAACTCAGACCACTTCGTATCCGAAGCTTACATACACAACATGGGCATTCACCCAATAAGAACATTTTTCCATTCAATTGACTGGCCACATCTACCGTCTATTCGCCGCCATCACCCTGAGTATCAGTTATGAAGGAACCCCGACCAACCTGCCTACCGTCATCTTCTGGCTAGTCTATGGAGGAACCCCGACATCTATACCAATGTCGACATCTCCTGACGTTCCACCAAGAAGGGACCCCGATAGACACGGTGCCGACATCTTCTAACCCACCCAGAGAGGAACCCCGGACTATACACTATCTGATGTTTAGCCATTTTAAACTCCCTAGGACTCCGACATCTCCTGACTACCAGTCACGGAGGAACCACGGGCCATGCAGGACACCGCCACTCCTGACCTAGTCCAAGAGGCACCACGGACGACCTAGACAAACAGACCGACATCTCCCGACTATCAGTCACGGAGGAACTCCGAGCCTTACTGGACATCGTCTCTCCTGACCTAGTCAAAGAGGAACCACGGACTATACTTAACCCTGGTTAGATTTTCTAACCACAGGTTAACCCCAGTTAACCCAAGCCTCGCTTGATTAACTGAAATACTTGGGCCTTGCACCCGTGAACTAACTCCGTTAACACACCGTCCCGTTAGGGAACATTTTCAAGCTAATGGATGTCTCCATAGTCTTACAAGACATGCAAAACAACTTTTCATCACCCTAGAGTGGCGATACAATTTACCCGGGACCCGATCTGGGCTCCCCGAGAGACCACATACAATCGCAACATCACATAGGGGTCTCCGCCTCTTTTTCATTCACGTCAAAAGACATGCATATACATCACATGAAATAATATAGCAAAATAAGCGGAAAAAGAGAAGAAAAGAGAGGGGTTTTACTGTTTCAAGCGTTTCGAGGCCTCATAGGCAAAAACGGATGTCACCAACGCGTTCCCAACGACGATCAACCCCGGGGTAGAGCGCATGCAACTTTTTCTCTCCATTTTCTCTCTCTACCTTTTTTTCTCTCTCTACACGCAAAACGAGAAGCCGGAGAGAAAATCGGACGCCGCCAACGCGTCGGGGACGTCGAAAAACCTCAAGGACCCACTTCTCTCTTCTTTCTCTCTCCTCTTTCTCTCTCTTCCTTTCTCTCTCCTCACTTTCTCTCTCTAAAATCTGTTGTGGCAGAAATCTCCCACTGTTGCAAAACCGTGAGATTAAAAGGGGCTGCCCCCTATTTATAATGCAAGGGTCATGTGCCATGCACATGACCACCATTAATGGTCCCCGTTGACCAAGTCAACAGGTTGACCATTTGACTATTATTCCGTATTTTCTCGCATATACGGCCTCCGTAATCCTACTTAATGACATCCGATTTTGACGAAACTTTAGGTGACCAAACTTGGAGCAGTCCGACACCTACTGCAAAAATTTCGGGAAAAAATACTGAGTTCTAACAGCTACACTTTAGTCCGGAAGAAAATTACAAAACCCACTAATTTCCTTATTTCGAATACAAAATAGGCTGCCGTTTCTTTGTTTGAGATAACTAACTGCCGAGACGACAGACATTAGTCCCCACGGCCGACTGACACGCATTAGTGCCAACCACACGGATTTCTATTAGGATCTCTAACAAATATTGGGTCCCACTTAATTTCTGGAAGTATGAAAAATTCCCTTTTTTCTCAATTTTATCACACATAATGGCCCCGCGGTCTCGTGAAATGGTACATGACGGAACCGATACGGTAGGGGTGTGTCCCGGCAGTCGACCGGCACACTGTGTGCGAATTTCGCTAAACGATACTGAGATTTCCTCGGTGCACTTCAATCCCGAGCAAAATTCACTTTTTATTAATTTAACAAATAATTAACTAATTAACCTCCATTAAGGACCCATAAACACATAATTTTATTATATTAAAATTCCGGGTCGTTACATATAATGCTTTCTCACTGATAACAAACAAAAATCCGACCCACATATTATCTGCCAGCCTATGTTAACGTCAGAAACTTATCTCCACTCATGTGATTGTGGGCAAAGCAAGCCTATAAGCTACAAATCAACAGTAAATCTCATTCTTTAGCTAAACCAACAAAAAAGGGAAAAAGTTCATTTGTAAAAATAAATAGATACCCACTTACCTTGGAGGTCAACTCATCTAAAGCTGGGTAAGCATCCACCTCCAGTTCTGTTGTCCGTGCACCAAGATAACTGCAAATGGCTTCCAATGCAACTTCTAGTGCCCGGAATTCAAATGGAGATTCTACATTGCATGACTAAAACCGTCAGGACATCAAAGAATAGCACAAATAATCAACAGCGAGAATAATTTCTTCCAGAATCCAGAACAAAATGGAAACGAAACATGCCAACAATAAAATGATAATTTTCCAGCGAACGAAATTCAATTCGCACCTTCCTTCATTTTTAATTTGATGTTCTATTCTTTGAATCAATAAAATCAATATGACATACCGTCTTCTTCGCCTGCTTCAGCATCATTTTGCCCACCCGGGTCGTCTCCTTGGCCTTTGGGTGAATTTCCGGAGGGCAATCGCCTTCGAAGTTCCTCAACAATGGGAATAACATTATCATCCAGTGGATCTCTAAGCAACACCTATCCAAATAAAAAGTTCAGTTTACTGAAGATACTCGAAGTCACTTGAAACTACCGAAATTCTCCTTTAAAAATATTTTTTTAAAAAAAAACAGAGATCCCAAACAAGAATAAGAGAAAATTCTCATAGAATTAAATCAACAGCCCAATCTCCTCTGTACCAGAAATTGAATCCTTTTGCAGAAATTGAAAATTTTAAATATTATTCTGCAAAATATCAATCAACAAGATAAAATATATTGGGGAAAAAAAGGTTAAAGAACTAAAGCTTACCTCTTCTGCAGTGATTATTGCTTTGATATGCTGTATACCAAATGCAGAGACAGGCAAACCAGAATTTTTTAAAAAAAATTATTAAAAATACAAAAAAACAAAAGGAATTCGACAAGAACTCGAGAACGAAATTCACCTCCAAGTTAAGAACAATCGCCCTTTCTCGACCTAATATCGTTGAAGGATAAGATAACAACGGATCGAGAATACGAAGATCTCTGGCATGAATCTGAACTCTGTGCATGATAGCATACTTGTCGAAATCAATGATTGTTCCCTCTCCGGTGCAATCTAGTAAAATCCAGCTCCTCGAGACGGGCGTTTTCTTCTTCAGAACGACCTGAGGATCCGTCGGGACGATATATCCGTTTCCAGCCATTTATAACCATTCCAGATCACATCGCCAAGAACTAAAACCTCGTTAATATTGTTGAAAATCGATTAAACCCTAACGAATTATCAAGGTTTTCGAATACAATGATTTACCCAACCAATCGAGAATCTGATACTATAGAGCACTCAAACAAATAAAATTGATTTCTGTATAGATTGGATAGCCTGCTAGTAGAATATAAGAGATTAGGGTTTCGGCTTTGGGAGGGAAAGTCCAGAAATCGCCATTAATGAAATCTTTAAAGCTTTGATATGATTCCGTGACTTAAGGCCGAGAGAGGTTCAAGTGAAGTGAAACGAAGCGAGTTAAGATTTTAACTAGAAACGGTCGATAGTTTCCTTTTTTTTTAATTTAATTCATTGGAGGCACATTGACCTATGCTACAGTAACACAATGAGGGTAACCCTCCCCCTCCCATAAACCCCCCAACCGTCATGTGGGTGGGATTCGATTCCATGTCTCTGGAACGACGCCAAGACTTTACCGGTCGATAGTTTTCTTTTGACTTTACCGGTCGATAGTTTTCTTTTGAGTCACGGGGTCTGTTTCTAAGCTGACCCAGGTGTCCCCGTGTCCTTTTTAACCCCTGTTTAATCATGGTTATGTTTAATTAAATTAAAATTATTTTTTTTTTTCTCTAAAAACCATGGTTAGATTGCTTAACCTTAGGAGGTTAACCATAATTGATAGATGGTAAAAAAAAAGGGGCTTGAATCAATGAGGTCACTGGGGTCAACTTCTAAGCTGACCCTGGGTTCGTTTTCCATTTCCCTTTTCTTTTATCTGCGCACTGAGTCGACGAAACTAAATAAAAGCAATGTTATAAAAACCGAACTGGCAGGTCCAATCGGAAAAACCGTTAAGAACTGACAGGACCAATGGTAGAACCGGTTGGGAACCGATCAGAACTGGCCAGAGTCAATCAAAACCGGGAAAAATTGTTTTTTTACAAAAAAAGTACACGATTGAACCACTCGAACCGCTGGAATCGGGAACCGACCACTCTATCGGTTCGAGGCCCAGTCCGGCTCTGAAAATAGTGACTTAAAGTTTGTTTGAGCTAGTGCCAATACCACGCTTTAGGAAGCGGAGGTCTTGAGTTCGAATCTCCTCCCCTTGTTGGCAACCTTTCGGGATTTATCCCGACTTTCCTAATTGTGTATTATATAAGGGGATTTGCACAGCCCGAGAGACTTAGTTGGGTTCTCTAAGGTCGGATACCTTCGTTCAAAAAAATAAAGAATAGTTTAATTTAGAGGTGAGTAAATTTTAACCACAATTGATGAATGTTACAAAGTGGGGTGTGGAACGAGAAAGACCGGCATTTCGCTACACATAACAGACAGAAAGCTAAACATTTTCCTTTGAATAATACTCAGTCTAATATTGCACGTATAACCCATGTGCATGTCCCATTGCTCTCTATTAAATATCATTGATAACTGAAAAGTTCATATGGTCTGATCTATCGTACCCTTTTGAGGGCAGATTGATGGGGAAAGAAGAAATAGACGAATCAATTACTGGAAAGAGATGCTTAGGGAATAATTAATTATTTTATAGATATAAATTACAAAAGCAACTTTATTGATAAAGCATAAATATGAGTGTTAGTTATTTCACCCAAAAAAAAAAAAAAAGGAGTGTTAAGCATAAACATGGGTGGGAGCTCGTTACACTTGTACAATTAGCCAAAGGCTTTTTCTTTTCTTTTTTTTTGTGGTAAAAGCCAAAGGTATTGATACAACATAATATTCTCTATTGTCCGGAGATCTTATGAAAACTTATAAGACGGCTAAAACTTATGTTATTGTATAATATGCACTATCCTCTCAACTAATAAAGTTTCTTATATATTGATAAGAAAAAAAAAGTTATTAATTTGTGTTCTTTATATAAATAGTATTTAATTAATTAGCACATTCTATTAAATTTAGATACTTTTGGAGACAGAAGATAAAAGTTAGCTTATAAAATTTAACCTAATAGCATAATATCAGTATGTCGAATGGGATGTTGGTATTCGAATTCATATCTTGGATTTTAATTTATCCAAATATATCAAGCTAAAATTTAACGTAATAGCATAATATCAGTATGTCGAATGGGATGATGGTATTTGAATTCATTCCCTAGATTATAGTTTATCCAAAATTTATCATCCATCCCCCACATCCATATACATATTTGTGCACGTAATGGTGAATGTTGTTTTAGATGAAAAGTTAAAAATAATAGTTTCAAAGAGAGGTCTTACTAGAACTATTATGGTAAAGCTGATGAAGATCGTAAGCTTGAAGCTGCCCAAATTTTCAGATTAATAGCAATGATAGATATAGTATAAAAATGTAAGGTAATGAGAAATATGGATGAGTTTATTGCTTAATATTTGTGTCATTTGACGATTGGTAATAATTTTTTTAAAAAAAGTTCTAAACATGGTTTAAACCTCGAATTTCTGTTCAAAATTTTAACTTTTTTCAAATTTTATTAAATTAAAATCAATTGAATAAATTTTAAAAAAAAAATTTAATCCAAATTTTAGTGTTAAATTCTTAATTCAGGTTTTTATATAAATTATATTTATTTTAATACAAATTGTACAATATAAAAAAATTCCTCTTATAATGATATTAATAAATAAATAAAGCCCATAAATAAACCGCATTAAGTAAATAACTCTTCAATTAGAATAGAGAAACTCTGCCCCCCCCCCCCCCCCCCCCCCCTAAAAAAAAAAAAAAGCATTTTTAGTAACCCTCCATTAGAATGATAGTTTTTCATCAAAGAAGAGTAATAAGTTAGTGGAAAAAGAAGAAGCTGAACGAGATCAAGTTTATCATATCTTATCGGGAGATATTAATTACCAAAAGGGGATGAGAACTATCCAAGAGGAATAAAATAGTGGATTTTGGAATATTATAGAAGTAGACTAATATTGCATATAAGAAATTATGCATTTATTACTGCTCATGAGACACAAGAGGAACTTGCAAGGAAACATATATGGAGAAGCTTGTGCTGCAAAAGAGGGGCAAACTGTTGTGGTACATTATAAAGGTAGGAAATAAACAACGCATTTTAAGGGTCCGTTTGGTTCAGATTATTACAGTCACAATTGATTATACAATAAACGCTGTCATGAATAAGCGTTGTCATAAATAAGCATTGTATTGAATAATCCTGTTTGGATAGCATACTGTCTATAATCGCTTATTTATAAATAATCGATTATATGTAAAATAATAACGTTTGGTTCATCTTGAAACATAAATTGATTACTATTATGAAATTTTGAAATGTTATCCAAACTCTTGAAAGTTATAAAAAGACCCTACTTCAAGACAATAGTTATAAACCATAAATTGAAGCAATATTGAAATTCATCAAAATATTATACATTGAAATATAGATTTCAACAATATCCAGATTTCATCGAAATGTTATTCATCGAATATAGATTTCAGCAATATCCAGATTTTAGCTTTCATATCGTCCAAGGAGCATAATACAATGACAAATTGGTTCAATCTTAAAACGGAAAACCAAATTAAAAAGTATTTAAGATGCATGAATGTTTCATATTGAGTTTCAGAAGACATTACTATTATCATATCGAATTCCCAAAATGGCATTCAGATATGTCAATGGTTCAAACAGCAACCCATATTGTCTTGATAGTTGATGCCCACAAGATTAACCAATTATTGGAGTCAACATACAAGTAGAACAAAGAGATATGGTCTTGACTGGTGGGATATGGAGGGAAGAGCTTGTGCTTGCAAGGGTCGGTTCCTATATGAGCTCTTCCATGTATGTGGACTGATTTTTCAAAAGGGTATTGAGAAAAGTCATTACTGGCTCACTCTTCCTTATTCAATCAGATGGTTGGATCATCCACTGGGATGATTGTAATAGATCCCCTGTTAGAGGCTGACCAATTGGAATGTCCAGTTACTTAAGATCCATGAGCACACTTCATAGTTGAAGTCATCTAGTTCAGAGGATCCCAACAAACCCAATACCTGGACAAACGTTTTCAAATCAGAGGTTCTAGTCAAAAGTTGCAACACTTCATAGTTGAAGTCATCTAATTCAGTGCCACCTAGTTGCAACTCCCTGACCCATCTAGCTCAATGCTACAACCCCCACCACCCACACAGCCATACCACAGCTCGACCCCACACGATTATGGTTTCTTGGTCTCTTTCCACGGAAGGGTAGATTAAGTGCAATTTTGATGTAGGGGTTTGATAAGGAAAAAAAATTCATGAATAACAATTAAGAATACATAACAAAAAAGAAGAAATTATTCTGGTTAAATCCTTATACATGACTAAAGTTCAGAGATCCTAAAATGGAAGAGAAGAAATTGGTGGGTGCAGAACTGTGCCAAATCACAGAACCCTAACCCTAACTAAAGAAGAAGAAGAAGAGGGCGACGAGTTCCTGTGTGGCAGCGTCTTCTCTGCAAGATGCTCTGTTCTCCTCGTCTTTTTTCCCAAACCCCTTTTTGATGTTTGGGCAAGATGTGTCGAGACTCGAGAGAGGGGTCGTTTTTTTTTTAACGAATCAGTTACTCCGTTGAAATCATTCCGCACAATCGGATTGGGAAAACCGATTGTGACGAGCCCATAATCACCCCCTGGGCCGATTGCCTTCAAAGTGGTTGCTTAGGCAATCGGTTTGATAACAATTGATTTGTATAAATCAACCAAACACGATTATTTAGAGTTGATTGTCATGCAATCGATTTTAAGTGATCAAATCACTTAAAATAATCCCAACCAAACAGGCTCTAAATGTAGGATTATTGTGGGCTCCATTGCCCCCATTGCTATAGTGGATAAAATGGCCAAAAAGAAAAGTAAACAAGTTTGCTTAGATTTCTACAAATTTCAAAGAAGAAGAAAGGATCAGAGGAATGAAGTTGTGATATTGCATAGGAAAGTCGACCAGGATAGCAAGCGAATACAACTAAGAATTGCAAGGAAGTTATAACTTCCCCATTTGTGATGTGTTGCAAGCAAAAAAAAATTAGAGCTTGAGAGCAATCATCATTAGTAATTGATGACCAAATTTTTTTTTGGAATGCTAATTAACATGCATTCCTTGTATCAGAACGTTTTCTTGCATAACATCCGGCGGGAAGGGTGGTGTGATTGGCGTTTGCTCCTCTCAAGGGGAACAAAAGTGTGAGAATCCATGAGGGAAGCAATCAACGGAAATGATCATCTTAAATGGAGGCATTGCCATTTTCGGTGAAGGGACAATGGTAAAACCTAAAATTCATAAAACAAGAAACTTGCTTGGTCAAAAATAAAGATTTTGAGACAATAGCCTCGGAAATGTCTAAATCCATCTATGAATTTCACCAAAAATTTATCATAAAAAATCATCATCCCTTATCATAGAACTCTTCAAAGTAATAAAGAATGGGGGTTAGGAAGAATAATTAATAAAAATGTCCTACAAAAAGCATAAAAGAGGGGTAAACCCTCCTTTTTATAATATGGTATAATAGATAAAACAAATGCCTTTTTGTTGGACCCATGAATGACTGACACAAAGTTATTTATTTTATTATATAAAAGGGTGAAAATAAAAATTATGAGAATAAACTTAGCATTCTTCTAGTCTATAATGTCATTACATACAATGACATGTTTTATGACTGTAAAAGGGTAGAAATTTACATAATAAAAAGGAGGAGTATTAACCTGGCAAAATTCAACTTTTCCCAAACTCTCACCGTGGTGCAAACCCCCTTGAACAAGTTATGAAAACAAACTTTTTAAAGGAGAAATTATAATTTAAATTGTTTCTCATAGTAAGAGAGAAAAGTAGTGAAAATAATTCTTTAGAAAGGTTTCATTGAAAATATTTAATGTGCGCATAAATATTTTTCATATAAATGCTACCAAGCGCTTTCTTGATTTATATAATAAAATAATTTTAACAACATTAATTTAAGGGGTATGAAACAATCTTACATATATTAATCTCGCCATTCAATGGCTACACCATCACAAAATTAGTAATATACTTTTCTATATTGAGTTTCTTATATATATATATATATATAGGTAAAAATTAAGCGCTAGTGGTTGGGGTGTGGCCTCCAAATGTGGGAGGTTAGGGGAATGAATCCCCTCGGCTATGAGTTGCAAGAACTCCCCTACCCAATGTTAACCCCTAACAGCCTAACCGATTCAAGATTACTAACGTATGTACATGATAACTCCAGCAAAAAAAAAAAAAAAAAGTTATGAATTGTGTTGGCAATATGTATAAAGTGAATCAACCTCAATGCTTCTAGGTACAATATGTCATTTATCTAGGGTTTGTTATGTGAGTGGGACCTCTACCCCATCATTTTGTAGTGAAACTTGTACCAAAATATTGAGAATTTCTTTTTTTGAATATTGAATCAATGACATCATCAGGAGCACACCTTCATTATCATAGGTAAATGGATCAATGTTACTGACCCCACATTAAAATAATTTTTTTCCTAAATTAAAGTACCGTGTTATATAAGATAATGTTTGTAACATAATATGGTTTAATTATTGAAAAATAACATATAAATAACATGTTACTTGCTATTTCAAAATTATAAACCTTTTAATTTTTTTCACTAGGTATATTGTCTTCAGATAATGTCTCAACCCTAAGATTGCAAGTCCTATAACCTTTAATCGTATCTTAAGGGGTCTGGGATTTATTTCAAGATCATAGATGCCTTAATAGTACTTTGTGGAGTGTTTTAAGGTATGCGATTCACCCCTAGCCCTACAAAGGGTCTCCATAGCATTATATATATTAACTGGACACACGAGGGTGCTTTAGTAATTGCGCAATCTTATTTAACACCAAAGCACAAGTTAGTTGCAGTGTGTTAGTATCTATAACCTTTTTTTATTTTTTTTGATGTTGAGATAACAAGTAACACTACATAACAAGACCGAAACACACTATGGGGACCTAGGGCCCTTTCAGAAATCAATCTTCTGCATTCACAAATAGTATGATGCCAAACTTCATAGCAACCCCGAACACCAAGCATGAGGGCTGCGGCAGTTAAATTATGCGCAAAGTTGTTCTTTCCCAGAGGAATTTGAATAACTTGAAAGTGTCGGAGCCGAGCCAGGTTTAACTTAATATCCGTGATGATAGGAGCAATAACTGCAACAGGAGGGCTGTCCCAATTCTGGTGCAGGGTTAGCTCTGTAGCTGACCTCAAAGCAATGGCTTCGGCCACAAGGGAAGAACCCCCCATAAGACCCTAGATCTTACCTGACAAAATATATCCTAAATTTGACTTGGCAACCACACCAATACCAGCCTTTGTCCCATGCGATCACGAGGCACCATCAAACGCTATCGTGCACCAGTTTGGGCGCTAAGCCTCATGACGGGAGAGAGGATTACACTCTGCCGGTTGGGGAGCAAGGGGCTCTAACCGCGCTTGATGCACTGGAACAGCTGACTCCGCCACAAGGGAGAGAGCTCCAACAACAATCTAGGAGGGGGAGGGCTTGATTCCATTGTACCGAAGGATATTCTGGGCTTTCCAAATGTGTCAACCCACACTGGCAATAATAAGTATCTATAACCTATTAAAAGTTATTAATTGGAGCACTGGCTTCTCAAATATTTTCGTCAAATTTTTATTTCAAAAATATCATTTTCCATATTTTAAAATTGTTGTAATAGGTGGTCTTTGTTCATATTTGGAGAACATGCATGATATATCCATATATTCGTAAAATGATTAACATATCCCTATGACTCTGAACGTTGTGACCAGAGCTTTCAGAAATTTTACCGCCATACTTTGATTTAAACGAAACTTTGAAAGCCTCTATTCAACATGGAAGATCCATTAATGCACCATGCCTTAACACATTAAAATGCTCTTATGAGTTATGCCACCGTGTAGTTTGAAAATTACAGTATTAGGATAGTGTTAGATAAAGTTGATGTAAGCAATTAAAAGTGTGTGCCATGTGTGACACTGATAGAGCCCCATTGAAACAACCAGGGTCATATAAACAGATAAGCCTATGTTTTGTTTTTTTACAAAGCAACATTCATCTTTATCTTTATCGTAAATTCAAGAAACAAGTCTTGCATGTGCACATGCACATGCACGTGCCTAACTAGTTTCCACAAAAGCAAAACGTGAAAAGTGATGCGAAAATAAATTTCCCTTTTTTCTTTGTCAAAAAAAAGTGCATGAATTTTGTTAGCGACAATTGCCAATTAATCTCATGTAATTGCCCAATAAGTGACATTAAGACAAATGACTTGAGTGAGGCCATCACCCCCAACAAGGGACATGCAATTACCCATATCATTCCGAAATACTAATCAAAATAACACTTGCCCATCAGGCTCTTTGTGGTAGTGTGTATCTCCCGCTTGGATGCGTTAGGATTAGGGCTGTCAACGGATATGGATATTATTCGTCTACGATTTGTATCTGAATCAGTTTATTCATATAATTATCCCAATAGATGTTAAGCAAAATGAATTCAAATAGTAATGTTACGATATGTTTATTATTGAATACAAATTCGGTATTGCTATATCCAATTCCATAAATATCTTATCGATTATACAGTGTATTATTATTATATACACATAATACATTATAAGTTTATAAGACTAAAATAGCCTTATAAATATGGACTTTTGACATAATTTAAGATATTAAATTATTATTTTTATCGTAGAAATATTCGAATAATTCATATATTATTCGAGTGCGAATATTCTAATCGGAGTCAAATACAAATACCACATTTACCATCCGGCAAATATTTATTTGAATTCAAATAGTCGGATATGAAATCAAATACGAACGAATTCGGATGTACCCACTATCCGTTCTAAATTTGCCCCGTTGACATTTATACCTGAGATCGATTCTCCCGAGTTTGTGTGTCGGCTAAAAAATTCATTGTTTGATCAGCTAACGAATACTAACTTTTAACCACTAACTTATATAAATGATACCTATACCAAAAAAAAATAAAAAATCAAACATGTTAGTTGAATTAAAAGGTGTTGATTACTTAAATGGGTGGAAAACTAAAAGGGAATGGATACTCAAGGGCAGAGCCCTTAGGTAGGGGATGGCCCCCCAAATGTCTTCAAAGTTTAACACTTTGTATCTATGAATTTAAAAATATCTTTATCTTTACTATATATGAAGAGAATTCCTCATGTCCAAAACGTTGATTGAATATTTTGTAATTCCAAAACTACCCATTGCATAATGAGCATTGAAAACGTGATGAAATTTTGCAAAATTAAAAAATTATGCTTTGCATAATGAGCCTTGAAAACGTGATGAAATTTTGCAAATTTCAAAAATTATGCTTTGCATAATGAACCCTTGAAAATGTAGATGAAATTTTACAAAATTTTCAAACTACCCTTATCATAATCATTATATAAGTCAAACACTTAATTAAATATTTGTTTAATTTCATATTGCCCCTCACTCATCTATCTATTAAGCTTTAAATTCTCTACAATTATAACTGAGTCCAGTTATACCACTGTGATCGCCATGTGTTCTTTTTAACACTTTTGATCGTGGTTAAGATTTACCCACTCCTAAAGTTCACCCACTTATCATTAGTTTTTAGAAAAAAAAATTTAACCCTAGGAATTAGTGAATGTTAACTAGGGTTTTAAAAAATTAATGTTTTTTCTAAAAACTAAGGATAGGTGGGTGAACTCTAGAGGTGGATGAAGTTTCACCACCGTTAATAGGTGTCAAAAGAGACACATGACAACCTTAAGGGTGTAACGGGACTCCAACTGTCGTTAAGACTTTAGTAATCCAAACCGTCCTTACCCCTGTCCCCTCACGCTCTCAAACTGCGCTCCCACGGTTTGAGAGCGGAAACGGCATGGGAGCGCGGTCTCATAATCCGTGGAGCACCGGTTTCAAAATCAAGGAACTCGGTTTCATCCGTTTTGCATTTGGTTTGATGCATTTTGCATTCTAATGGAAAAGACTTTAAGTATTTTCATATGATGATTTTGCTTTTTCTTTCCTTACATGTGTATAATATATCAGGAAGTGTTAAGACTTAAAAGTCTTTTCATCGGTATGCGAGAGTTAAGATCAAACCAATAACAATTGAACTCTCCCTAAATTCAACCGGGAGAGTTCAATTGCACCCTCATGCGTTTTTTTTTTTTTTATTCTTATTAAATATGATTAAGTTTCACTAATTTATATTTTAAAATATAACATTGGATTTTTTAAAAAAGAAATATTTAAATTTAAATTATATATATCGGCGCTCTCAACCCTATTCTAAATTAAAATTTGACACTTTCACGCTCTCGCTCCCGCTCTCACTCACCGCTTTGGTTACTTAGGTTAAGACTCACTTACCCCTAGGGTTCAACCACTTATTCTTGGTTTTTAGAAAAAAAATAAAATTAAACCTTGATTAAAATTTACTAACTCTAAGGGTTTAAAAAAAAATTCCCATTAAAAAAAAAAAAACCAAGAATAAGTGGGTGAACAATAGGGTGGGTGAATCTTAATCATAGTTAAGTGTGTTAAAAGGGACACATGGCGACCTTCTGGCATAACCGGACTCCTTGCTCTCTTAGCAAAATGCTCCAAAAGAAGAACATCTCACCGAGGTCCTGCCTGCCCTTTTTCTTTGTTATACCCAAAATGTCTCTAAAGTTTTTTGGTTATTAAAATATCCCAATATTATATTTCATTAAGCAACGTGTCTCTCATAAATTTTTTTAAATCCAAAATGTCCCTCAAGTTTCTATACCAAAAATATTCCTTAATATATATTTCTTTTATCGAAATGCCCTCACCAGGGTCCCTCTTCTCGGTCTCTCTCCCTTTCCTCTCTCTTACCTGCATCACACGTGCTACCCACTAGTATATATAATGTAAATTTTGTATATAGTGGCCCCCCAAAAAATATTGTAAAATTTTCTATATATAAGATAAACCCTTTTAACCCTAGTTAAGATAATAAATCTTAGGAGTTGTTTTTTAAAATAAAAATTAAGGTAGACATATAAATCCTAGGGGTGAGTGAATTTTAACCATAGTTAATAGGTGTTAAAAGGGACATGTGTCAACTAGGGAAGATGTGCACGTTCCACTAAACACGGATCACGCTTATGAAAATATAATCGTCATAATATAAAAATATAGTAATTTTAGAGAAGTGATTATCCCACCCCACGTTTGACTACATAATCAAATGTCTTCCTATTTCATCCCCTTTAACCGTGGTTAAGTTTAATCAAATTAAATTTATTATTATTTTTTTCTAAAAACCAAGGTTAAGTTGATAAACTCTAGGGATGAGTGAATCTTAACCACAATTAGTGGGTATTAAAAAGGTGGGCAGGAACCAATGAAGACCGACATTTCGTTATATAATAACTCTATTAAAATGTAGGGCCCATGTTTAAATTTTTTTTTTTTTGTTATTGGACCCCTTTTGGAATGCAATATTATTGAATTTTATGACAAAGATGTGCCCATTTCTTTAAAAAAAAAACTAAATCTTAGCGGCTACGCCCCATACCCTAATCCAATACGCCCCCCTCCCCCCCAAAGAAAATATTCCTGGCTCCGCCCCTATGGATACTAACTTCTAATCTACTAACCTATATAAATGATGCCTACACCTAAAAAAACAAAAAATCAAACAACATGTTAGCTGAATTGAAAGGGGGTGGGAGGCTCTCAATCAAGGATTAAGATGAAACCTTGGTAATGGACCGAGCATTAACCCTTGGGAAGAAGCATGGATACCCACACTTCCTAGCTACAAAGTGCAATCAGTTAAGAATACTTAGTGTGAGTGGAACTTTGTGGCAGATTTTATCGATAACTCAGTGGGAGGATGGCATTAGGATAGACTGAGGCAAAGTTTCAACAAGGAAGAAGTAACGGTGATTACCAAGATTCCCTTCAGCAGGAATGACCGGAAAGATGAAATCATATGGCATTTGGAGAAGAACGGGAACTTTACAGTTCGTTCAACATACCACAAACATAAGGAAGCTTCCAACCAAAGGCAAGGAGGGGCTAGTTCGGCAAATGCTATTACCTCAAAAGGTTGGAAATTTCTTTGGAAATTGCCTATTCCTTCCAAAATTTGTTGGTTCATTTGACATTGTCTAAAAGAAGCAATGCTAACTCGAGATAACCTGTTAAAGAGAAAGATCTTAACTGAGCCTTATTGTCCAGAGTGCAAAAACAAGGTTGAAACAGTAAGCCATATTCTCTTTGATTGTTAAGTTGCACGGAGCATGTGGTAGGGATCTTTCATGTCTATCCGAACAAATCATAGTACGAATAGAAGTTTGAAGGATTGGTGGAACCAGTGGATATACCAAAACGAGGAGGAGCAAAGAAAAATTTCAAACTTCACCCTTTGTGCTTCCATTATGTGGAGTCTTTGGAAAGGTAGAAATGAAAGTTACTTCAAGGCGGTCCCTCTTGACCCGAATCGCATACTCCAACAAGCTGAAGGTTTAGCTGAAGAGAGCCTTCAGGCGGGAAGAGAGAATTATGCCAATCCCCCCACCGAACCAGGTAAAGGTAAATTCAGTGGAAAGAAGATGGAGCTATCCCCAGAACGGCCGGATAAAAATAACTTCCGATGGGGCTTACAACTTGAGATCGCAGAAGGCAGTTACAGTTGTTATTGCACGCAACTGGACAGGTTCAATTATCCAAGGGATTGTCCAAGCCATCTCGGGAGGATCAGCACTGATCACAGAAGCTATAGCTCTCCGGAATGCGATTGCTCTAGGAGTGGACCGTGGATAGCAGCAGGTGGAATTGGCTATGGATGCCAAAGTGTTGGTTAAGTTGATCCATCATCCGCATCTCAAAAAACCTTTCGAGATCACAGCTATCATGGGCGATATCAGACAAGAAGTTCAAAAATTTCCTCATCTCAGGGTTACCCACATTCATCGCTCTGCTAATACTTTTGCTCACAAGCTGACACAATACAACTTGGGGAAGGGGTTAGATGATGATTTTAGGGCTCATATGTTCTCTCCATGGTAGTGTAGAAGGATTTTGGCAGATAGAAGGATCCAATCTGTTCCGGATCCTTCCTAATGTATTTGGTTATCTCCTATAAAAAAAAAAAAAAAGAATTGAAAAGGGGTGCATTTACTAAATGCTGGAAAACTAAAAGGGGTATTCCTGAATATGTAAAACAAGAGGGTGTTCGAAGAGATATTAGATAGATAGGGAGGGTATACAGGGGCAATTTTGCAATTTTACGAATATCCCAACAACAACATGTCTACGGTCTCTGGACTCTAAGACTGGTCAAATAGGGGAAGAAAAGTATACGAGGTTGTGCCGTGAGGAGCAAAAAAGGAATCCCTTTTGTCTCCCTTATTAACTCCACTATTCATTTGATGATGCCCATCATGGCATCACCATCACAGTCCATGAATATAAAGGATAAACTCATGTGTAAGTCGTATACAAATAAAATCTGTGCATCCAATTCATAGTATATTTCCACAATCCAGACCATCTATTCCTGTAGAACAATCTAAACGAGATGGGATCACAGTCAATTGTGATTGAATTCTTGGAGAGTTCAATCGCATCCACACGTCAACACACGTGTTCCTTTTAACCTCAATTAATTATGATTAAGATTCACTAACCCTTGAGGTTCAACAATATAACTTTAGTTTTTGAAAAAAATATTTAACTATGGTTAATTTTTTTTAACCCTTAAAGGTTTATATATTTTTTTTAAACCAATGTTATATTGTTTTTTTTAGGAGTAAACCAAGGTTATATTGTTAACCCCTAAAGATTAGTGAATCTTAATCATACTTAATAGGGGTTAAAAAGGACAAGTGTTGCATGCGATTGAACTTGGGGAGAGTTTAATGGCAATTGACTGTGATCCAATCTCCATCTAAATGCAGTATTCAAATAGTGTTTAAAATCAGACCAGACTGGGAACTAGCTAGACAACCATTCTCCAAAAACCTTAAAATCGGATTGTCTATAAAATTGGCCTGAAAATTGGGAATCGAAAAAACCAGTTATAAAAATTGGTGAGAACTGAAAGAGTGAGGAAAAGAGAAAAAAATATTTTTTAATAATAAAATGACATAATCAAACCAGACCGGTTGAATAGGCAATCAGCGTCTTGCATTTCAAGTGCAGGTCCAATTAAGAAAACATTGTACTCAACATTATTTCATAACTACTACATTTGATTTGATCTGATGGTTAGGAATTGGGAGCCCGGATTTTAATTCAAGTTTACACTTGTGGCCCGATCATGCGCTCTGTCACGATTGGTGGATATTTTTGAACTTCAAGGCCCTTATAAATGATGATTAGATGATCTGACAATCAGATTACCGATCTAATGACAATTACAGTAATTATTTTGTTGAATCCTCTAGTTAGGATGGATTTGCTAAATACAATAATCTAATCCAAGAAATATATTATCCTTCTACAATGAGTTGTAGTCAACTCATGCATTTTTGTGATTTTAAATAAGAATGGCTCAAGCCCGGCCCATTTATAAGAGGTTTTTATGGCATGAATTCAACCGTAAACACCCCTATTCTCCGGCCAAAATGGAGAGTCACAATTGTTTCATTTAATTTCCTGTCCAGACGGAAAACAATGCCCAAGACTGTCTCTGTTATGAATTTCAAAGGATTGATTTCTTTTCTAAACCCAGTCTAAGACCGTCTCTGTTATGAGCTCCAATGGATCGAACTCTTTTCTAAAACCTAGTCGGATCGATATTAACCCTAAGGATCCAAACTCTTTTTTTTAAAAAAATAATTAATGCTAGCAAATTAAGGTTAATAATATAATAGAATAAATTTTATCAACTTTTGTTCCACATGTTTAATTAATCTAAGTTAGTCAATATTAATCCATAAAATTAATGTTAATCCGACAAGTTAGAACTCTAACTGAAATTGTATCTGTATCTCCTTTTGTTCGGGTAGGAAGCCCGCCATCTCTTGTGCCAGTGGTGGGGGTGTGGCCTCTCTATTGAAGGAGGTCTGGGAATTCAACCCTGAGTGATGAGTCCGCAAGAGCTCCAATCCCAAACTCACCACTAACCATAATAACGTAGGTAAATGATAGTTCAAGCAAAAAAAAACCTTGGTAAAAATGGTTATTGATGAGCCCAAATCTTTTGGGCGGTGCACTATTCCATTTTTGATATTCAATTCCACATAAGTCAAATAAAAATAAGACACGCGTCCCATTTAAAGTACATCCCCACCTTTTCCCTATGAACCCCTATTAGAAAAGTTGAAGAACAAGTGTGTTCCATTTATTGGTATGAAGAGACTAAATTTTAAAAAAAAAATGGTATAGAATACTGTTTAAAAGATTTGTGCTAAGTACTGATTATGTGGGACACATTCTAGGAGCATTTCAACCACCTCATTTTTTTTATTGATACCTAATCATTTATTCTCAATTAATTTTTTGACTCTTAGGACACTCGTTAGAATGTTACTAGCTTTAATCAATTAGGGGGCTTTCTAACTAACTACCGCATCACTTTCTTAATTGAGAGACACTTTTTACCAATGGAACAATTAGGGAGTGTCAACTAACCCCACATTTGTGATATAATCAAGATTAATTGGGATACACACTAAACAAGAGTGACATGCAAATTGTAATGTGCAAGTGGTGGGGTTCACCTATTTCCATTGTAATTGACGTGGGTCCACATCATTTTTTTAGGGTAAGTTGGGGTTAGACGAACCCTTGCCAGATATATATATATATATAAACTCTAAGATATTTGAATCCAGATATGTCCTTATCAACAATAGAGACAAGAGGAAACTCACTCGAGATAAGATTAAAAGCAAAATGAAAACAAAATTTTGCTAAATAATCAGCTGCACCGTTGATTCGGTCCACGTCATTTTCATTCCTACTCAAGGCGGACTTGAAATTAGTATTCTCGGATTCCCAGATTTTATTATTAATATAGCAGTGATGAGCAGACCCCGTGGGTCTACTATTTATGTTACTGCTGTGTGTTCTTGTGTCATTTTTAACCGTCAGTTTAACTAAATTAACATTAAATTTTTTGTTTTAAAAAACTAAGGTTGGATTGCTTAACCTTAGGGATGAGTGAATTTTAACCATAATTGATGAGTGTTAAAAAATGAGGCATGGACCAATGAGGGCAGCTACTTCGTTACAAAAAGGCAACCCCTCGGTAGGCTAATCATTCCTTATTAATACGATAAAAAATTAGCCCTGATGGATGCTCGAGCTGGGGCTCGGACATCCACAAACCAGTGGGCATGTGATATTTTAAAGAGAAAAATTTCAAAGTGGGGAAAAGTCAAAATCATGAAGAGAAAATGAATGACTTCCCTCATAAATTATTGCTAGGTACCCAATGTTTTGTGAATGTTCGATCGCCAGCTCGAGCAGTCACCATAGCCAATCTTTTACCTATTAATACATGTATAGGGCAGAAGACATTAGAACTTTTTTTTTTTTTTTGAAAGAGACACAAGAACTTTAAGGGCCTATTTAGTAGATCTCTAGTCGGCATGATCCAAGGTTTCTTTGACAGCGATAGGAACCATCCGATGCATAGACTACCTTTTTCGTGGATGGTTTGCTAGATTTTATCAGATATAAGTGAAAAATGAATGATTTTTATCATTCAATCACGTTGAATGTACGACACAGATGCAGGGATTGAGATTTGAGACCCACCATTCATGGCCCCATCAAAGATATTTCCCATATAAAGTCAAACATCATATGATGGTCAACATGCAAGACGATGAAAACAGAGATGTAATCCGTTTGATAGTCTGATTTTTCTGAAATTTCATAACTATCCTTATCTTTATTATTATAATACAAGAGGTAGGCATAACCTTATTTTTTCAAAATTCTCAAACTATCTTTTTATATAAAACAAAACTTTGATTTAATAATTTATTTTTAATTCTCAAATCGCTTGCTCATCTATCTATTTAAAGAATAGAACTCTGGAGAGTTCCTATGGTTAACAAATATCCCTTTTAAATCCTATTAACCGTGGTCAACACCTTCCTCTGGTTCTCACGTGTGTCGCACGTGCCCCCGTTACTCATAATAACTAAAGTTGTGGAATGACGGTTTTATCATCACCATCAGGACATCATCATCCATGTATGTCCCACCACCATCTCCATCAAACCATCATCGTCAGACCCACGTTCGAACCTCGTTGGAAAACTCAAAGCACATAATAAATTCTAAATAAAATAAAATAAAAATAAAATATAAAAGCTTCGTTAATCGTTACAGACAGTAGGACACATATGGAAGGCTTTAAGCCCTCTCCTTCTTCCCCGCTCTCTCTCTCTCTCTAGAAATTCAAAGTCGCAGAAAATTATTTTAAGAATTACAAAAAGAAAATAAAATGAAACCCTAGTTTTTTTTTTCTCTATGAAAGATAGGAACGAAGCATAAATCTGCAAATGTTTTTCTTCGAAGAACAGAAAACCCAAAAGAAATCATAAATCTCTTCTGAAGTTCTTGATGAAGCAGGCTATCAGGTGCCAGAGGATTCTGATCCTCTCTTTGCTCTCTATCTCCGTGTTCGCTCCGATCGTTTTAGTCTCCAACAGACTCAAACCTTTCTCGTCTTCTTTCGGTATTTTTCAATTTCTTTGCTTTTTATTTGTTTGTTTTAAGCTAATTTTATGTTTATTGTTTTTTAAATTATCGTTCGTGAATCTGTTATAGCAGCACAGAAGGAATTTGTTCAGGATTTATCCAGCATAGTACGAATCTATCCTCTTTAATTCCTTTGTTTTTTCTTATTTTGTATATAGTTTTTTTTTTTAATTTTAGGATTGAAGTTAGGTTTTGTCTGTTGATGCAGAAATACAGGACCGATATTCTGAAATTAAACGCGATCCAGCAGGTATATTTGTAATTTGCAGGGGATGTTGATTTGCTTTAACGTCTTGTTTTCAATTTTCACTTGTTTGAATTCGCATTTTTGTGGATTTGGTTTTGATTTGTTATTTAGGAAATAGGCGAGGGATTGAAAGAGCCAAGGCTAGTGGTGTACAAAGATGGTGATTTTGATAATATAGTTAGCGGGAATTCTTCTGACGAGAATCCCAACTCTGAGGAAACCGGAAATGGCAGAGGCAGGGTCAGTTTGATGGAAAGAAATGGTTTGTGTCCTTAATTTTTTCTCTGATACTTTGTCGCTAGCTGAGTATTACGATTCTAGCGCTTTTATTCCCTTTGTCCAAAGTTTCAGGGACTGATCATGATGGCAGAGAGGAGAATCAGCACATTCAACCGAAAAATGTATCACACCCTTCTGGAGGAAAGGTATGATCTTGTTAATCTTATTCCATGGTGGTTGTAATTTTGAATAAGTCAGTGCGCTTTTCTAGAATGTTGTATTAAGAAGATCAAATCTTATTAATTCCAGATCAAGGGGAACATAAGGATATAGTTTTTGACAGAAGGATAGAGTGTTTGACATAATTTATTTTAAAATATGTTGTAGTTCTGTGTATACCTTATGAACTTATGGAGAAGATATGCTCGAAATTGTAATGTTGCTTGATGCTCTCAGTACTACAAGTAGCTTTGGCTTACCCAACTATTAACAATATGCTTTATTTATGAAGGTAATCATCTATTAGCATATAATTTCCTTGAATTATAAGTGCTTATTTGGTACATAATCGCTTATGTCCGGATTATGTTTGATAGTAGTGTTTGGTTTGACTCGTCATAAGCGCTTATGTAATAATCGATTATGGAACTTATCAGCAGAGTGTTAGCCAAACAGGATTACAAAGTCAACGCTTATTGATAACGCTTATTTATAACAACGCTTATCAACATAATCGCTTATAAATTATAACTGCAATAATCCGAACCAAATGGGCCCATAGTTTTGTCAACTTTTGAGATTATAGAATTTATAATCTGATGTTTGACCTTGGCCCATAACTCTCATTGTATTGTACAAGATTGTCACCAAGGTCCTTGCTCAGAAGCGAAGCCGGGGAGCAGGTGCCCCCCCTGAACATTTGAAACAAAAAATATAATTTGATTTAAGAGAACATAGCCATTGGGCAAGGGGGCTGCTGCCCCCCTTCACTCCTTGCTTCGAACTGAGTTAAAAAAAACAAAAAAAAAGTTGTATACTATATTGTTTAACTTAAGAGGGCATATCCATGGGGCAAGGGGGCAGCTGCCTCCCTAACTTAACTAACAAAAAAATCATTCTTTACAAAGGGACACAAACGGACAAGATGGCCCACGAATTTGGCCCTAACTTTTTTCCCAGGATCCCGCATCCCCCTAGAGACCGCCCACAATATTTCATACCCAACAATTACTAATATTATCAAACAACCATCACTTGCTCCTACAAGATAATCCTTTCTCTCCACTATCCTTGTTTATTGGCTTAAGAAAGTGGTGGACAAGGTGGTAGGTCCTTATCAAGGTAAATTCATTAAGGAGAGATGCCTCTTGGTGGGTGTTTGTGGCTACTGAATTTATTGTTTCTAGAAGGTTGCAATGGGGTGGTTTGTGAAATAGGCTTGGAAAAGGAATATCATCACGTGGGATAGAAGTTATATCAATTACATGACAAGCAAAATGTGATTCGGTTCCTAGTGAAGGAACTAGTAGGGTTGCATCTCATTTTTTTCTTATTCTTGTCAATTGATCACTAAAGACTTTGTTAGAAGCTTTAAAGGTATTGCACAAGGTGACCCTGTAACTTTGCTCCTATTTATCATCGTGGACAAGGTTTTGAGTAAATGAATATTTAAAGTGGATGTTTTGGAAGTGCTTGAAGGCACTTTAGACTGAGTTAGGAGGGTCCTATTATTCCTAATGTTCATTTATTAATGATACCATTTTTGTTATCAGATATATTGGGAATAACTGGCGAACTTCAGAGGTGTTCTTCGGTGTTTTGAAGTGATTTTTATCTTGAGGCTAATTTAACTATTTAAGTAAGTGCGTTATTATTTTCATCGCTATCTGAAGGTGCTTAGGGGGAAGTGTTAAAGATTGTGCAAGAAAAATGGGTTGTTTGTTAGGGAGATTTCCCGCCACTTACCTTAGGCTTCTTGTGGGTGCTTGTCCAAATAGGTTGTTTGGTAGGGAGATTTGCCATTATCCTGGTCTTCTTGTGGTTGCTTGTTTAGTTTTTAAGCCCATATAGGACTAAATTATCCAAAGTTTGAAAGGAAATTGGCTTGTTGTCTTTGTCTCTTGATCTGCAAATAACGTTGTTAAAGAGCACGTTAGTCAGTCTCCCTATATATTAACGTCGCCTTTTCAAGATCCCCACCTCGGTGGAACATGTTGCATGGAGCTATTTTCTAGACAACAGCCTTGGATAAGATTCTCACCATATATCACTTAAAAATAGAGGGATATGATGATAAATAGATGCTATATGTGCCTGTCAGAGGAGGAATCGGTAAATCATTTGTTACTTCATGATCATCTTACTAAATGGATTTGAGGCAAGTCCCCAGCCATGTAGGGGGTGCAATGGAGTTTTCTTCTTTCACTTAGAATCTTCTTACCTAGCTGGGCTATGTGTGATTGGGGTGTTCCGCATAGCATTTTGTAGAAATTGTTGCTTGAAAGTTGAAACTATTTCCTGGAGTATTTAGCAAGAAAGAAATAGAAGGTTCTTCAAAAATCAATCTGCTTCCCCTCAGTTGTTAATCACATGGGATTTAAAAGAGAATTAGGTATGAAATGGAAGAGGTGCAAAAAAAGTTCCAAATAGTGAATTTGAAGTTGGCTTGTAGTCTTAAGGATCATTTTGGTTTGCAAGTAAGAAGTTAGAAGGTGATGAGTCAAGCATTGGATTTCTAGAAGATGAGTGGAGTGGTGTTCTGATACTATGAGGTTTCCCTTCATCTTTATAGGTTGGTCCTATTAAGGGTCTAATAAGTGAATCATTATTTAATGGGTTAAGGGGAGGGATGGAGAGATTATGTGGTGTCTGGATTTTAGGAGGAATTAGATAAGAAGATTGAGGAGTGTGTTTCCCTTCTAAAATGCTATAAAGAGACACCTTTGGTGTGGGAGCCTAGTTCTTGGAAAAGAGGTTAGAAAATATATTCTCCATTTGTTTCTTTAATGATGGATGATTTTGGAGAGAGCTCCCAACCGCAAAGAGTTGGGGAATATTACCCCTCCCTTAGAGTAAAAACCTTCATTTAGATTGTTACATTGGAGAAAGTGTTGACGGTTAATAAACTCATGAAGATGAAGTGGGGTATGACACTGCCAAATAAATGTGCTATGTGCAAGACTTAGGAGCATCAACCATCTTTTATTTTCATTCATTGCTAGATTTCTAGTGACAATTGTTTTTTTTTATCCTTTATTCACATGATGTTAATTTTCCCTCGTGACATTGGGGAAGTTTCCACTCTTGGTGAATGATTCATGTAGACTTGTAGTAGTAGAGGAGTTCTTTATAAGATTTTCCTTGGTGTTATTTGTTGGGGTATTATTTTCCTTATTGTGTGAATGTTTTTCCCCTCTTTTATAAATTTTCTATTCTCTCTTTGTCAACCTTATCCCAACTTTTTGGGGTTGGTAACATGAAACCTGTTATGCCATTCTAGTCCATCAATATCCATCTCTTCGGTTAAAGCGTTTGTTATCAAATCTTTTCTTACTATCTCCACCCATGTCCTTTTTAGTGTAGTCAAAGCATCTAGGCGATAGGGGGTTCCCTAGGCGAGGCGATGCCTAGGCGACCAAAATTTATTTTTTTTGTTAATTTTATATAAGAATTAATGAGTGCATGCCTAGATCATGATCTAGGCGATAGGGGTCCTAGCTAGGTGAGGCGGTGGCCTAGGCATTGCCTAAGTGACATTTTGACTACACTGGTCCTTTTTAACCTTTTTCTCCCCCATTTAGAGCCTTTGACATGCACCAATTCACTTTTTCTCACTTGTGCCATCATTGGTCTTTGTTAAATGAATTTTTTTATTATTATATATTGAAATATTTTATTGATGATAAAAAGACATTGTTATGATATACAACTTGGCCAGCATAAGAACATCATTACATGTGCACTGTGGAGAGAAACAAAATTAGAGGAGGATTTTGACCTTGCATACGTTACGATTGAATTTGGATTGGATGTTTGGATGACAGTCCGGGCTGCACCATCTTCATTAGCCTGGAGAATTTTACCCCATCAAATTTAACTTATTTTGCTTCTCAAATTCTTGGAAGAGCTTTTTCTCTATCATGCCTTGCAAAAATCTGTAAATCCTTTTTGGAGCACCGTGTGGCCTAACACTACAATCATATACACCATTAAAACCATGATGTTGTAATTGTCTCTCACATAATTAGGGAGTATTGGTTCAAGTCTGCAACTTTCAGTGTTGGTGTTGATCATATCTAAGTTATGAGACTTGGGCTTCACTTTATCGTCGTGTCACGTGTGCATTTCTATTTCTCTGGAATTTTTTTGGGAAGTTAATTATTCTGGAATTACTTCTTTTTCTATGAAATTTTCATTGGATTCATCATCATCAATTGAACTTAAATTCTTGAACTTCTTGGAGCAAATAACCGGGTCATTAATTCTGTAAATTTCTTCACGGCTTCCTTGCAGTTCGACTGCCCAAGCTTCCAACACAACAAATTCCTCTTTATTCACCACTAATAGACTAAAGTTGAAGCTTGTCCAACTTGATCAATGATGTCGCATGTCTATATGGAAGGCTTGGGACTTGCTCTGATACCAAAACTTATTTTTGTGATTTTCAAGGCTGAAAGAAACTGCAAAAAGAAGCAGTAAATATAGAGCCGGATTAAGAAGAACTATGATTTAGCAGCCAGTGAAGCAAACATGTAAACGGTGTAACCAATAAATGAGGGAAGCAGATCCCTTGGTCAATGTGACATTGAATTAGATGGGGAGGCTTCTTTAGTAGAAGAAGCAAAGTTAAGCATTTTTTCCCTGTGCTTTAAAGCTGCAAATAGGCGGTGGAATTAAGTATGATTTGCTTGTATCTCCTGAAATTTTTTGAACCTTGAATATTTGTTCGAGTTAATATATAGCATTGATAAGTTCTTTGTCGGGATGATCATTTGAGAGAAGCGAAATCAAGTTTGTGATAACAAAGTTGAAGGGATATGAGGCTAACAAAAAAAGAAGAGTTGAAGGGGCATGCTAGTCTAGTGACAGCAAGTGTAGGAGCTATATGGTCTGAAAGAGCAATGATTACTTTTGGGAAAATTGTGATTGAGACAAATGTAAAATTTCCTCTCAACTTTGCATGACCCTCCATAAAATATGTTCTCATTATTGCTTCAAATGACAATTATATTAGGAAATTTTACCAAGGACTTGTACCAAATGTGGATGCCTGTGAGTTGAAATAGAAAAAAGGTGGTTGTTGGGAAAATTGTGTGGATCAAGTGGTAGAAGTTGAAGCTGATGCATGGTAAAAACATGATGGTTCGATGAACGGTTGCATTTCTTTCTGAGAATTTTGGTTGGGTAAGATAATTGTCATATGAAGTGGTCTTTTTGTGTAAAGATTTGTGATTTTGTCACTAATGGGAGGTAGTGGTGAAAATTTAATGTATTATTTAGAAATAGAAGCTTTCACGTGTTAAGTTTCCTCAACCATTTATCAAGGCTCACAGACACAGGAAGGGAAGTATTTACTTCTTGACCTCTACCTGAACGGCATACAAGTCTTTATATGGTATGATGTTGTCCTGATATGTCTCATTCTTTTTTGGATGACGTGCAATATAATCAAAGCCCCCCCTATGATAGAACTCAAAATGCCTATACCTTTTGGTAGGATATGAAGAAAGTAATACTACTATTGCTTATGAGAAATGGAGGCAAGGAGAGGAACTGACTTGATGGTGTAATAACAAGGCAAAAGCTTGCATGAAAGCCAGCATCACAAACATAGAATGTTCACAACCACCTGGTAGAGTAGAGTATTTAGTATTTACAGTTGGATGGGCATGCTGAATTTCCAACTTACTAACAACCAAAGCAGAGCCAACAAACTCTACAAAGATTAATGACAATAAGCAAGGTCAAAGCGAAAATTTGGTATTACAGGTAGTAGCATTTGTAGTGTTCAATATATATTGGTCCATTAGTAAAGGTTAGTGAGAACTGGACTGAAAATATCAAGGGCAGGATTAGAAGTATTAGTATAAGGTTTTGATACGAAAAGGCTTGGGTCCAGAATAAAGAGATTATTTTAAGTAATTTTCTGTAAACAGAACTTGTAGTATACAAGGAGATCTTGCTAATGCTATGAACCCATTGATCCCTGTTTATCCCTTGTTTAATTGTTTTCTTTGTGTTCAAGCATTAATATAAGTATATAACAGTAGTTAGGGTACTGATACACATGCCTAGAGTTCTTAACCTTGTGCACTTTGGAGGTGGAAGATGATTTGGTTAATGCTATTCAGTGGGCTGAACAGAAAGGTGAAACTCCTTAGAGACCAACCACTTTTGACCATATTGCTGAACGGGATACACAGCATATAAGCATCTCTCTTCTTAAAGTTTGTACATTTCTTATGTTGTTTATTCACTACCTTAAAGTTATTTATCAGAAGAAGAAAAACATAGTTCTGTGTTTGGTCTTAGCATTGGGGTTATGAGAGATTTAAGATAAGCAAAAGGGAAGAGAGGAAGGGCCAATTTAGTTCTTTCTGGTTGCCACTTGAATTTGAGGTATGGTTCAAATAATTTATGTTGAGGGTTGGATATTGTTTGAGGAGGTCCACTTTGGTTCCTCACAGCTGCATTAATAAATGGTCCGGTGAAATCTGCATCGTATAAAGAGTATTTGAGCTGCGTGACATAAGCTGTACACTTTTGATTGCTTTCATCAATACTATCGAAACATTCTTGATTACAAGATTCATGGAGTTGGAACATGTGAAAGCTTATGGCACGAATCCCATAAGGCATTGGATATTTTTCCTTAAGATACTTATCATTGTTAGCAGAAAATTCAATGCAATTAAAAGTATGATTCATAGCCTGAATTTGGGATGGCATATTACGGGGCACTCAATTCAATTAAGCTGGATCCTGAGGTAACTTGTTTGTTTAATGGCATTGAGAGACAGGCTCACGGGATTGCAGGTGCAGCTCAAGTGTAAAACGGAGAGACCAATTTAAAAGTCTATTGTTCAATTCAGTTGATTGAGGATTACATTTTTCGAAAGTATCTCCAAATGAGTTAGGGAAAGGATCAAAAGTTTCAAAATGGAAGAATGTGTGCAAACCTTGGAAGGTCATATGGGGTTTCTTAGTCTTATGAGATCACCATGGTTAGTAAATGGCTGTGAAGATGTGGAGACAAAGCAGGGAGATGAGTTGAAATGGATGGCTGTGATTGCCCTACCAGTCGGAGTAAATATATTAGCTGACACTATAATGCTCTTCCAAAGCAATTTTTTGTATATGGATTATGGGCTGATTATCTGTATCTACAGTTTCATGGAAGTGCCAAAAGATAAATGGGTTAAAAAAAGTGAGCAAGAAAGAGAGACCCTTAAATCCTTTGCTACCCTGTTCTTGTTTCATAGACAATCACATTTTGGGTTTCTTGAGCATATAAAACCATCTACAACAGTCAAACAGGTTTGCAATTTCCCAAAGAAATTTGAAAATCGTAACTTCTCCATGTGAGGATAAACATACACGAGGAATATATGGTAGCTGGTCATTTTTTGCAGTTTCATATTGTCTCACGGTTTGAACTTGGCGTGGAGTCAGAATGAAGTTCTGGTCATGTTTCTTTTTAAGGTTTTAAAGTGGGAAAGGTAGACAATAAATTGGTTACAAATTTGTGGTAATTTTTGAATTGGGTTGAGCATGTTTTTCAATTAACCCCACTGTCTTCTCTCTCTCTCTCTCCCCACCCTAAAAAAAAAAAAACTATCTGCTTCATATATGCAAAGGCTTCTATTACATGAAAGTATGGCCTAGTTTTCAGGCTCAAATGGAAAAAAGTGGCCCCCACATGGTTGCCAAACTGCGCCAGTGTTTATGGACCCAATTTGCTCCAACTTGGCGTGTTTCTCTTTCCCATACAGCCCCTTGGATGTGGTTTGAAGGTTTTCAGTGGATATTTTTGGATGCTAGTAGGTCGGAAATAAGTTACGTAGAACTGTAGATGTTTTTGGAATAGTGAGATAAAAAGACTGTCAATGGTTCCTTCTGGATTTGTATATTGGAACTTGTCTTTGAATAAGTGTGCCTTGAAACTGATGAAAAATGAATTGCCACTATGAAGCTTTTTACATGGTTTGAAAGAAAGTGCCCTTTAAACAAATAATAGCTGTCCGGAAGAGTTTCTGAATTTATATATTGGGAAATCGAATAACCATGATATGAAACTGTTAAAAAACTGAATTGTCATGTGAAGTTGTTTACATGGTTAGATAGAAAGTGCAAGTATATGAGTTTAAATGAATAATAGCTGTCAGGAAGAGTTCTTTGAAAATAACATTTAGAATAAATAAGTTCCACTGATTATTGTAGTCTGCACATTAATTTTGCTTTGTTCTGAAAGCAGGGGCAATCCAAGCAAGGATTAATCAGAAGAGATCTGAATGTGCGGTCTCAGTCGCGGAGAGTAACTGATGAGAAGGTAAGAGAGATGAAAGATCAGGTGATTAGGGCCAAGGCATACTTGAATTTTGCACCACCCAAGAGCAACTCCCACTTAGTAAAAGAGCTGAAAGTGCGGATAAAAGAGGTGGAACGAGCAGTGGGTGAAGCCACCAAAGATTCCGATTTATCTAGGAGGTAAAGCAATTCACTATTCTTCTCATCCCCACTGGCGTCTAATATGGAAATAAAAATATAGTTAAAGTGGAACCTTGTATGAACCGATTAGTAAAAGAAAAAGTAATGCCAGCATGTAATTCAATCAAATTTAAAAAATAGGTAAAACAGCTTTGGATGTAGGTATTAAGAGTAAAGTATTTCCATTCTGAGTTAATGACCAGTGAACTGTGCAGTGCTTTGCAGAGGATGAGATCCATGGAGGCTTCCTTATCCAAAGCTAGTCGTATTTACGCAGACTGCTCCGCTATGGCAACAAAACTCCGTGCTATGACTTACAATGCTGAGGAACTGGTTCGGACACAGAAGAACCAGGCGACATATCTTGCTCATCTTGCTGCAAGGACTACCCCTAAAGGCCTTCACTGCCTCTCCATGCGGCTCACTGCTGATTACTTTGCCCTGCAGCCTGAGGAGAGGGATCTCCCTAACCAACACAAATTGCATGATCCAGATCTTTATCACCACGCTGTCTTCTCTGACAATGTCCTTGCATGTGCAGTAGTTGTTAACTCCACCATCTCTGCATCTATAGTAAGGCTGCCTCACTTTGTTTCGTACTCCGTTTCCTGGATTTGGTCATTTTATTTTCCCATCTTATTTGGTGATGCTCCTGGCTTTGTTTGGCTCCATTGTGGCTTTTAACAAAGGAACATGGGACGGTAAGACAAAAGGATAGCTGGAGAAGTCTTTAACATTTACCATTCTGCTCAGTTGCTGTCATATGTTAGCGAGAATAGAGCCAGATGCTCGGCAAGCAGCCAGCACTAAGTGGATTACAAGCCATTACTGAGTTTATTCTGACGAGATACAGATATTGAAAAGATAATTTATCCCGCTTTACCCAATTGCAGGAACCAGAGAAAATCGTCTTCCATGTGGTGACCAATGCTCTCAACCTCCCAGCAATTACAATGTGGTTTTTGTTGAACCCTCCTGGTCAAGCCACAATCGAGATTCAGAGCATGGATGGTTTCGAATGGCTGTTCTCGAAGTATGGTTCAATTTTGAAGAAGCAAGATTCCAGAGATGAGAGATACACTTCGGCACT
Organism: Tetracentron sinense; assembly: GCA_015143295.1. Taxonomy (NCBI): domain Eukaryota; kingdom Viridiplantae; phylum Streptophyta; class Magnoliopsida; order Trochodendrales; family Trochodendraceae; genus Tetracentron; species Tetracentron sinense. Next base: position 30,614,881 of record CM026566.1, read on the forward strand.
GAACCACCTTCGTTTCTATCTACCAGATGTCTTCCCTGCACTGAATAAGATTGTGCTTCTTGACCATGACGTGGTGGTGCAGAGGGATCTGAAGGGACTGTGGAGTGTTGGTCTGAAGGGTAAAGTAAATGGAGCAGTGGAGACCTGTAGGGAAGGCGAGCCATCATTTCGTCGGATGGACATGTTTATTAACTTCTCGGATCCAACCATGGCGAAGAGGTTTGATGTCAGGTCATGCACATGGGCATTTGGGATGAACATTTTTGATCTGTTAGAATGGAGGAGACAAAATCTCACAGCTGTTTACCATAAATACCTGCAATTGGTAAGGGAACTCATGCCCTTGTGTTTCTGACTTTATCTGGATATGTATTGCATGCATACGCATTAGTATTTCCTCTGTTTTCTTTTTGAAACAGTTTATCTACCATTTTATGCATTGATAGTTCCTCTGTTTTCTTTTTGAAATACAGCTTATCGACCATTTTATGCATTAATATTTCCTCAGTTTTCTTTTTGAAATACAACTTATCTACCATTTGGTCTCTATTCTCTTCAGAAGGATGATTTTGCGGCTGATTCAAATTTCCTTTACTGGTTTCTTTTAAAAAATTGCTTATTAGCTTTTTTTTTCTTTCTGGATTTAGGAACCGAGGCTTCTAGTTTGGCTTAAATTGTTTCAACTCTCTGAGACAGGACTGTCCTAGTACCTTTATCAGTAGAAATAGTTTCTTGTTTCTGCCATCATAAATGGGTTTCCGTTCTTTGTAGTAAGGATTTTATATTCATGCATGTGATTCTGTTAGAATCTTCATGTTTTTTTGGAAATGTATATTTTCTGTATACATTAAAGATATTTTTCCAAGCCTTTGCATCTATATGCAACATGCAATTGCCGTCCCTGCTCTATATTTTTCCCTGGTTAGTGGGTGTGTGTGACACTGCCATGGAACCCTGGGGAATGTCTCCAAATCCACTTGGGACATCCCCTCCTGGGCTTGAACACAGGACCTCCCCTTTGGGAGGAACTTACCACCCTTTTATGAGGTCGGTACAAGGTATCATTCATACTCCAATTTGGTACATCATGCATACTTATTACCAATATATTGTTCTAATTCTAATCGGCTATTGGATGATAGTTGAATTTATAAATAATCTGTAATTTCGTTAGGGCAAACTTTCACTTTTGAGTTTGAAGTCCACCCACATATGTATTCATGTGTGTATTAGCTGATGTATTATGTAGCACATATGGGAAGATTGTGTATGATGTGTGCAATCATGCATCATTTTGCGCTCTCTCTCTCTCTCTCTCTATATATATATATATATATACACATTTTTATATGTTACCAAAGAAAATTCATGGATGTATGTATGTGTGATGCATGTGGGGATTCTAATGTTTGCTTTGTGACATTGTGGGGTTGGGGATGCAGGGTAACAAGAGGCAGCTGTGGAAGGCTGGGAGCTTGCCCTTGGGTCTGGTCACCTTCTATAACCAGACGGTGGCTCTGGACCGGAGATGGCACGTCCTCGGGCTGGGCTACGAATCGGGTGTAGGGAGGGGCGACATCAAGCGGGCGGCAGTGATTCACTACGACGGAAACATGAAACCATGGTTGGAGATTGGGATTGGGAAGTACAAGGGCTATTGGAGCAAACATGTCAATTTTGACTACCCTTACCTGCAACAGTGCAACATTCACGAGTAGTTTCATTTAGTATGATGGCTGGTAACTCTTCTTACCCTACATTTGTTGCTTCGTGTTGGAGAAACGACAAATGTTTACTTGATTCTTTCCCCCTTCTTATGCTCTCATGTAATTAACTTCGTTGATCTTTCATCTTCCCGGCAATTATCTTCTAGAGCTGAGTCAATTTATATCAATAATAGAGATGAAATAAGAGTCCCAGAAGGTTTTTGTAATGCTGGCACTTGTGCGCACAAATCATTCCAGATACTCCTGTAGTTTCAAATACCTTTTTTTTGTTTTGAATGAACAGATTTACTACATATATAGAAGCCAATGGATTTGTTTCTCCTTGTTATTCTCCAGGTGATGTAATTTGCTGGGATGTCAGATTTTTAGATTGAACTTTGATTATTCAATAAGTAATTGAAAACCAGGGGCATAGTCTGCACTGAAAAAGGGTCATTGATGGTGTTTGGTTGCAGTGATAACTCTAATCTAACAGCTTCAAGTGTAATCGTAAACCATATCTATTGGAGAATAAACTTGCATATCAGAAAGTGCATTCTTATGCATTTTTTAGCTACAAGTTTCTTCGAAAAAAGCTGGTATACATCTACACCCCCATATAATCTACTAAAATACAAGTAATAGAGTAATGCAGGTTTGATCAAAGAAAATGGACACTACCTTGATGGCTCTACTGTGTCATCTTGCAGTAATACATGATTTCTCCTTACACACCATACACATACAGGGGAATCTTTGGATGATAGGGTCCCACCATTCAGATTTTTTCTAATCAGAGTACCGACTTGATTAGATAATCGTAACCATCTGATCAACTACATTTCATTGCACGTCCTAGTAATGCATATATCATATCAGCTTAAAAATAATAATCTTGGCTTCTAAAAGGTGGGAAAATGCTTTAGCAAAACATTGTGCATCATTCTCAGTCTCATCCTCGCCGGTTCTCATTAGAATTTCATGATATACTTGTAATAGGGTGAAAGTACAATCTCTCCATTTTTCTGAGAATCAAAATGCATTTGCCATTGCTAAATAACCACTTAATGTAGCATTTATCTTGCGTGACTTCTACTTATAAAATAACAATATTTTACACTCTTGACCATTGTGAAATATTGGAGTAAACTAATAAAACCATATTATATCAATATGGTAAGAGTTGATGGGTAAGACTTGATGGCCACTACTTATCGCTCCTTTAATTCCACTTGCAATTGTATAATGCACTACTGAAGGATGGATGGATGCCGAATCAACAATTAACTTCCTTTGATGTCCCACAATTCTGCTAGTTTAGAAACTATGGAGAAGGACAAGGGGTCTAGGTCAGAAAAGTGATAACTATAAATTCTCCCCAAGTAGGATTTGAACCTACCACTGAGCTACTGAGGAACAACGGATTTAAGGAAGCCAACTCTCGCAAACCGGATAACAGTCCTCGAGGGTCAGGGACAATTGCAGTACAGTTGGTTAGACCCTGGTTAGACCCTGGTTAGACCCCATCCAAGGGACGTGTTCACAGCCAGACCTACGGCACGACTTGCCCCAACTTTGACATTCACGGAGAGAAGACCACCACAGACCAACCACTCTCCCCAAACTCAGTTCTTGTTGAGATCCAATTCCTGAGCCCAACCCCCGGAAAAAAAAGGAGGAAGGGATATTATGCCATCCTATGAAAGAAAGCATCAGCATGAAAGAAGAAGGAATCCAGACGTCGGACGGAACGATTCTCAGTGGCAAAGTCTAGCGCCTTTCGGTTAAGATCTGCCACAGGGGTTAGACCGATTGAGTTATATTTGATACTCCAAGGCAGTCAACGTGTCAACAATTCTCTACACTTGTCTGCTAATATCATCATGTTTGCGGCCATACGATTTCTTCCTCTTGTAGAGTTTGTAGCTTATTGTAGCGTTCGGTCATCATTCTTGCTTTTGACAGAGTCCAATTGCCCGACAGCAATGAGGTGAAGGAACCGGCCATTCCACTAGGATTCAATTCCTTGTCTCTGACCCAGTCCCAGATCCGCTCTGAAATATAGACCCCTTCTCGAATCAGGTCTATTCGTGTACAAGTTTTCAATATGAAATATGAATTGGCCACCTCCACTGTTAGCCAGTGGATATGTTTATATATATATAAAAAAGACTGAAACCGAAGAAGCAAAAGAGCCAACCAACATATATATATTTATAAGAAAAACTGAAAGCCTTGATCGTGACAGCCCACACAATGAGCTCTTGGTGGCCAGCTCTTGCTATTCTTCGAGCAATGCCCTGAGAGAGCGTATTTCGTTCTGGAGAAAAAGCATACGATCTCGTATGACAATTGGATCAATAGCAGGTATATGTTCCCCAAAAGCAGGTTGTCGCCCATTGATGGTCTATAGGAAAATCTCTACCCTCGTTGAGCTCGTCTCCCTCACAATCCTAGATATGGTTACCATTGAAAACAAAACAACCAGAGCAACACCAGCCTTGAAAGCTTCCCGCAATGCCCTTTCCTCTACACGAACCTTTACACAAGAAGGGTTGTTTGGCAAAAAAAATGGCCGGGATATCATGGGCACTGAAACCCCCTCAGTTGTTGCGCTCACATACCACCGGGCTGCAAACTCAAACCATCTTCGCTAGCGTAGCCCTCAAGTTCATTTGGTTCATATTCCTTGGAAACTAACCATGCTAGGATATTGTCATCATTAAGATTGGGCTTATATTCAATAGAAATTCGTATTAAAACATTCCGGCCCCACCCTTGGGGAAACTTGGTTTCACTCGCTCCATTCCAATCCGCCAAACCTGCCTTTACTCCCCATAAGCAGAACGCGCCGTCTGATACATCTAGACCCATAGTCTTCCTAAAACTTCTTTTCATTATTGTGGCTTTTTAGATGGGGCTTTTTTTGCAGGCAGCAACTTTACCTGGTGTAATAATCAGGTGGGTCAGAGTTGTATTTGGCCAGGTTGGATAGGATCTTAATCAATTCATCATGGACATCCAGTTTCTTCAGAATTTGGCGAGGAGTATGTTAGCAAACCGTTCTACTATTAGCAAGTCCCTTATTTTAGTAAGAGTTGTTTGCTTATTTTAGGATGTTCTATTTTCTTATTTAGTAGGAGTTGTACGTCCATAGTCCTATAAAAAGACTCTATTGTAATCGTTGAAGGTATCAATAAAAATACTCAGTTCGTTGGTGGCTAATCCTCGATCAAAGGATTTTTTGGTGGTTGATCTTCAATCAAAAGATCGTGAATTAGGTTCAAGACCCTATCATCTGGTATCAGAGCATCGATTTTGAGAAAAAAAAAATTTCCCCACCTTCTCCTCCATTATCATCTTCTTTTCTTACTTTTTTCTTGCTTCCCCATGACTGTTAAGGAGTTGGAAACTCATGTTGCTAGTCTTACAACTCAGTTGGCGACTTTAGCAACTAGCGTACAAGAATTGATACATGAGCGTCAAGACCAGAGGCGAACCAATGAGACCATCTTGCAAACACTCCAAACACTGGTGGCCACTCATCCTGAGCAACATATTATTCCGAACGCAAGGCGCGACTATTCAGGGCAAAACCCTGCGTATTGATTTTCCAAAGTTTGCTGGTGATGACCCTGAAGGTTGGGTATTCCAGGCTAAACAATATCACAATCTTAATGGAGTTAGTGATGATCAGAAAGTCCCTTTAGCCGTTGTTCATCTCCAAGGCGATGCAATTGCATGGTATCGTTGGATTCGTCAATCCATTGGTTTACTATCATGGTAGCAATTTTCAAGGGCGATTTGCACCCGTTTTGGTTCCAAACAACACGTGGATCCATGCAATTCACTTGCTAAGTTAACTCAAATAGGCACACATGCATTCATCACTGCCTTTGAAAAACTAGTTAATCTGGTTCCTGGATTGTTAGAAGCCCATCAAATTAGTATGTTTTTGTCAGGTCTTCGTGGCGATATTCAGGCTGGGGTCCGGTTGCTTCGCCCTACGAGCCTTACTCATGCTTTTGATTTGGCCTTGTGTCAAGAGGACGCTATTAAAGCCACTACGGCCTATTCTGCGTCTAAGGGATCTTCTCAATCGTCTTTAAGGGCTATAGCGGTCCAATCTGTATCGGAGCCTACTACTTCCACCGCTACATTACCACCTGGCATAAAATGTCTTTCTTGGGCTGAATAGAAAGAGCATCGTGAAAAATGGCTCTGTTTTAACTGTGAGGAAACTATAAACCAGGTCATCATTGTCAAAAGCCACAACTTTTATTGTAGGATGGAGCACTCGATGAGGTTGATTCTGTGTTCCCACAATTGTCAATTCATTCTGCCAGACAGGATTCTCTGCCCTTGGAAAGATCACCCGATTGAGGAAGTGACTTGGGAGGACTATGAGACTTTTCGCGTTCGCTTTCCAAAATTTTAGGCTTGAGGACAAGCCCTGTTTTAAGAGGCGTAGGATGTTAGGAAACTGTTCTACTATTAACAAGTCCCTTATTTTAGTAAGAGTTGTTTGCTTATTTTAGGATGTTCTATTTTCTTATTTAGTAGGAGTTGTATGCTCATAGTCCTATAAAAGGACTCCATTGTAATCGTTGAAGGTATCAATAAAAATACTCAGTTCATTGGTGGCTAATCCCCAATCAAAGGATTTCTTGGTGGTTGATCTCCAATCAAAAGATCATGAACTAGGTTCAGGACCCTATCAGAGTATAACGGAGATTCATGGATTTCTTAATGTTGAGTCAGACGTACATCATATGTATGGAACTTTCTCATTCATTCACTAAACACAAATTTATGGTCAATTGTAGGAAAATCACCACAAGCTCTTCCAAAAAGCAAGGAAAACGGTTAGAAAACAAGCTTTCTATTAAATGAATCTGAATCTAACAAGCAAGTTAGAATTGTCAGTTTCTTACCCTTATTATACAAGGAGTTTTCTCATAAGCAGATTCCAATCAAAGAGTTTTGCTATATAGTGGTGGAGTATACTCTATAGAGCTGAGCCTATAGAGCCTAAAGCGAAAGAGCGAAGTAGCAGTTTTGCCCTTTCCCTTTCAATAAAAAAGGCTAAGGCAGCCCTAAGCTGACCAGATTGTTGAGGCCAATGCTAGCTCCGCTAGCTAACTATTAAGGAAGTCTGCTGGCCGAGTTTAACGAGCCTTCAATTATGGACTGAGACTACACTAAGGAAGCAAAGTTGTCAACAGTAAGGCCCTACCTTTCTAAGAAGAGCGATCTCGAGCCAGCATTCCTGCAAGGAATGAAGTCCAGCCCGCACAAAAAAAGGCTTAGGTACTTGTTGCAAGAGAAGAATATGAAACTATGGAATTCTCCTTAGCTTCTACTATGGATGCTTCTGAAATGACCACTTCAACTAACAAATCAGAATCCAGGAGTTCTAGGTTCTTCGACAAGCTAGGTAAATTGATTCCACTGCTGCCTCCGCTGCTAGGCTTCCTCGCCATGTCGATGGGCGCCCCAACCATTGCTTGAGGCGGGGTAGCATAAGTCATTTCCAGTGAAGGGGTGAGCGGTTCTTGAGGATCTGCCACCTCGAGGACTGAAATGTTTGTAATAGAAAATGGTTGAGGATTTTGTGCTACAACAGTGAGCATAGCCATAGGAGGAGGAATCGGTCACTAGTGATTGTTTGGGTGCTGTGGACTGCTTAGAAAGGGTAGGCAAGCCCAAAGGCTGCTATCCCAGTAGGCCAACGGGCGGAAAGAGGAGAGGGCCTGACAATCATACCACCGCGCATGGTTGAAAAGGCGGGCGTGTTCTCGTCAGATAACACACACCATAGGCTTATTTCCAAACTTTCACACATGAACACTAAGGGTCTACCTATCCTACCGACCTAACTACTAACTATCAATATGCATATATTTGCATATCATATGCATTACATATAATTCTAGGAATACGGAAATCCTTATACATTATACCCCACAAATTAGTCTAGGGATACTCCCAAAGTGTGCTCCTAAATATATATTCTCTCAAATCCTATCTGTTTATCTCAATTATTAAACGGTTAGGATTAGAGCTGATGTGGCATTAGAAAAGATAAAAAAAGCCAACTCAAATCCTGCCATTAGTGGTTGGTTATAAACGGTTAGGATTAGGGAGTATATTCCAGATTATATTTGGGAGTACCTATAGACCAACTCTATAACCCATAGCAACATCTGGAACATGACCATTAGAATGATGACATTGACATTTAAGTTTTAGCAAGTTTTTATAGCGTCTTATTTAGAGCTAAAATTTGAAATGAAAAATCAATAAGAATTACCCCGAACATAAGTATATAAATTAAACTAAAAACAATTTATATATTTATTTATGTTTTATTTGTTTTATAGTGGTTAGAAATGTAAGCATCCCAATTTTGCACCCCCTATCCCTCTTCCCGCTTCTCCAAAGGCTCCAATGTTCACCCAAAGTCTAAGCCCATTTGGCCAAACTTATACCCAAATAACCCAATTAAGTTCAATTACCAAATTTCATTACCCCAAACCCAAGTAGTCAAGCCCAATTACCCAATTGCCTAAGTCAAAGCCTACTTATCATAGCCCAAACCCAAATGTCATAGTCAAAGTCCAATAACCATAACCCATGACCCATCTACTAATAACCCATGATCCATAAGATCTAGTCCACATATCTATATCCACCTAACTTATATCCTACAACTCATGCCCATATAACTCATAGTTCACTCAATCCATCAACTCTCTTACACTTCTTACAACTCTTACAACACTCAACCCATCAACTCTCTTACATTCCTTACAACACCCAACTCATCAACTCTCCTACACTCCTTACAACACTCAACCTATCAACTCACCTTACAACACTCAACTCTTTACCCACTAACTCCTTTTATCCATCATGTAAAAGACACAACTCAACCTCTTAGTTTTCCTATAAATACTAATTCCTTAGCCCCTTAGATCCATCCCTCATGACCCCTAAAAGGTTCCCACCCACCTATGTTTCTCTTGAGTTTGAAGAATTGAGAAGAAACTAAGGTTTAGAGTTTAGAAAGAATTCTAAAACAAAAAAATTAGAGTTCTTCACTAACTCTCTTCCTTTTATGAACTCTAAACAAAACTCTATTTCTTGGAGCATTGAAGAATAATTCTTGAAGGAGTAGGCACTCTTTCTTTTATCATTTTCTCTTCTTTTTTATCTTATTTTTATTTAGTTCTCTCTTCTTGATCTCTTATTTCTCAAGCATTGTTGGACCTCTCTACACCAATCTAATGGTGTAGAGGGACCCCATATCAAAAGCAAGGAGATGTTCTTTTTTTATTTTCCTTTTCATGTACATATTTTTTTTTCTTTTTTATGTACCCACAAGTGTGGATATGGTTAGGCTCATAGAAGGTGGAAGCTAAAGTTATACCTCTCTTTTCATTTTGTTTCTTTTTTGGGATTTTAGTTTTTTTTCTAAATTTTTTTTGTGAAAGTTCATCCCCTTTCTAACATTCATTAGAGTGACATTACATCATTTATAATGGTGTAAGTGAACCACTTTAAAAGGGAGATGATGAGTTTTCAATTTCTCTACTTGTCTTTTTTTTTTTTTCTTCTTCTTATTCTTCATGTTTTATTTTGAATATGTAAAAGACGTTTAAGGACTTAAAAGAGGATGTTGTCCAAAATGTCTCATACAATGACAATTGTATTTGATTTATCATCAACATCAATATAACAAAATAGGTGTTGGCAATAGACCATCTACTATTCATAATGCAAATATCTCTCTTTATGACCTAAATACGATCTTTTAGTCTAACCTCACCTTAAAATTCTTTTGGGTTAAATTTGACTTTAGTGAAGTTTACCAAAACCCTACTTATATGAAAATCCAAAAAAACATGATAAAAGTTCAAAATACCAAAAACATGATAAAATCTTAAAATACCAAAAACATTCAAATATAATCAAAATACCAAAAAACATTCAAATATCCCCAAAAATCCCAAAAAATATAAAAATACAAAAAGACCAAAAAGAGACTTGTAGGACTTCCTTAGCTTTGATTAGCTCACCTAACCGTGGTTAAATCCCCTCTAACCGAGGTTAGACTTAACACTTGTTATCTTGACCTCCCCGATTAATCAACCCTAGCCCCCGGGCTAACCCCTAAGCCACCCTTATGCACACACACACATCCTAACCTTAGCACGGGCCTATGTGCCAGAACTACGCTCGGTCTGATCTCACCCGGTGAATACGTAGACAACCCTACTTGAGTTCGACCCTAGCCATCTAGCTTTTTATTATCACTTGATTAAATACTTTTGCATTTTAACTAATATTGACTTTAATTTGGCTTAAATTTAGGGAGTAGGCCCCAAACAACATAGATGAGCCCCCATGTTTTTGTAGACACAATAGGGCAACAGCGCAACAGCTTGCGCTGTTGCCCATCCGAACTCCTTTTATAGAGATAATAGTCAGTTACAAACCATCAACTACTCCTATTTCTCAATAATTACCAACTCATTACGTAATTATATTTTGGTACAAATTGCATTAATGACAGTCGCACAATTATGACCATGTCAAGCCCGGCCTTGGCTCTGGTGGATGAGATTGAGGATGGAAAGAATAGGACTCCCGCTTGGTTTGTGCAACAATTTATTGGGAGAATCCTGATGGGTGTGTTTGCTCTGATATAGTCTCTCTACTTTGTTTACACTGCAACCTCTTGGGTGTGTTTGCTCTGATATAGCCTCTCTACTTTGTTGGGTGTTTTTGTTTGGATATAGTCTCTCTACTTTGTTTACACTACAACCCTTAATTGAAGAGGATGAGGAAGCCCTTTATGGATACAGGGTGGAGCCATGAATTTTCTTTGGGAGCCGAAGTACATGTATCAAGAAAATATTGGGTTTTGTAGAGAATAATTAAGCATGTATTTCTTTAATTTTTTTATATTATACATATAAATTTTTTAAAAAAATTATAAGGAACCAAACTTTCCATACAGTCAACAATTAGATCCTAATTTGTTTGTAAGGTCAGAATAGACAATAATTAGATATTGTTTACTATTTAAAAAAAATTACATCCATATATTCTTTTAAAATTTGGGGGCGGGAAGGCTCCCTTATTTGTATACTTCATCAAAAGGCATTGGTAGAAGGAATCTTAAGAAAATGGTAAAAAGAGGTTCCTCTTTGTATGGTTGCTAAAGAACACCCTTATGAAGGGGTGTTAATGCCCGTAATTTGGGTCACAAAAACTTCTTGTAAACGGGCGGGCTCTGGGCCTCTGGCTGAGCCTATTCAAATATATAAAAATACAAGCCAAGCCGGACTCATTGACATCCCTACCCTTATGTGTTGAACTCATCCCAATTCTCTTGTTCTTTCTCCTTTTAAAAGCATAACTAATCATGTTTAAGAATATTGCTATAAGATCACGAAGATTCCAATGCCCTCAGGAGAGAGAAAGGTTGATGAGGCGCAGCTATAGTCTACACATGCACCAAAATAGCCCATGAACCGATAGGTTGAAACACACTAGTGATGGTAGGGTTTGGGCAAAATAAAGTGCAAATCCATGCACATGTCTTAGGATGGCAACGGGCCGTGCTAATCGGGTAACCCGCCCCGCCCCTATTGGGACGGATTTGGGGAGCATTTGAATGGGGTAGGGGTAAGTTGGGGATGGGTTTAAGCCGTCCCGCCCCATTTGTAATGTCAAATCACTATTTTATCTTTATTTTAATATTAAAATTACCTGATTCTTGGTAAATATAGAATGAACTATAGCCCGACCCGACCCATCTATGCTTAACGGGGCGGGGACGGGTTTAATATGTATTGAAAAATCTGAAATGGCACACCCCGCCCTAGGTTTGGGACAGATTTGAGGTAGGAGTTTTTCATTAAGGGTGGAGCTGGGAGCGCTCCGGCCCAAACCCGCCCATTTGCCCTCCCTAACATCTCTCAGAAGAGCACTTTGAGAAATACAAAAATAGGATGCCCAAACGCTGTTCCAAGAGCTTGTTCGCACGGCTACATTTCAATCGCTTTTTTGAGCAAGGGTTAGTGACTAGTCGGGTCGGGTGCCAACCAGACGATAATAGAATTCCCTAAAACCTGACCTGGTTACAAGCTGCTTGGAAAAGGCAAACCCGAACACGACCCAATTACCCTCAATCCTCACCTGCCATCTAACTTATTTGAAATTTAAGAATATTAATTAATTAAATAAATAAAATCTGTATATTTTAAATTATAATTACATTTAAGTTCATGTATACTAGCGGATGGCACGTGCCTTGCACGTGAGAGCGAGGGGAAGGAGTTAACCACAGTTAACAAGAGTTAAAAGCGACACGTGTTAACCTGCGGGTGCGATTCAACTCGCTAGTGGCACGTCCGATGCACATGAGAGCGAGGGGAAGGAGTTAACCATAGTTAATAGGAGTTAAAAGGGACACGTGTTAATCTGCGGGTGCGATTAAACTCTCTTTGAGTTCAATCACGATTGGCTGTGATTCTAAATAGATAGATGAGTAAGGGTTAGTTTGGGAATTAAAGTAAAACATTAAATCAAAGGCAAGCGGTAGTTTGGGAATTAAAGTAAAACATTAAAGCAATGTTTTGTTTTTATATAAGGGTAGTATGGGATTTTCGGAAAAATCATCTACGCATGCCTCTCGCATTATAATAGTAAAGATAAAGATATTGAGAGAGTAAAATTTTATATCATAATAACTACTCAAAAGAGAAATCCAATTACAACCGATCGCACCACCCCTGTAAAGCAGGAATGGTTCGGACGACTTAACTGGTGGTGGTAAAAATAACTCACCACCGGGGGGGTGTGTGTGTATAATATATATATATACTCTGTTGGAGGTGCTTGGACAATAGGGAACTTTTAAATTTGACGCTTCCACACTCTTGCTTCCATCTCTATATTCATTCCCACTCCCTGCTCTAGAAACTTGTATTTGGATAAACTTCTAAATTAATTTCTAGGACATTTGGTTTCAAAAATTTCAAAAGTCGATAGAAAGGTTATCTGCATAATTTTTAACTTTCTGCAAAAATCAAAGATTAGCAAAAGTCGGAAAAATGATTTTTCAAGGAAGCTAACCCAAGGAAACTTTTGTAAGTAAAATTTTTTTTGAAAGTTACTTCTCTTGAAAGTTCTCCTAAAAATGTCGTATCTCTTAGAGAAGTTTATCCATACTTATCTAAGAAGATAAAGATATTTTTAAGAGAACTTTAAAAAAAAAAAGGGTTTATCGACACGTCGTTCCAAAAAAGAAGTTTATCCATACTGGCTTCCCTTCTAGACCTAAGAGGATAAGGACATTTTTAAGAGAACTTTCAAGACAAGTAACTTTGAAAAAAAAGATGTTTATCCATATGTCTTTCCAAAAAAGAAGTATTTCCTTGGGGGTGTGTTCGGTTGAAAGGATTGTGAGGGAAAGTAGGTGAAAGTGTGAGAAAACCCCACTTTCACCATGTTCGGTTTGAGGGATTTTGAGGGAAAGTGAAACCTCACTTTTCTCTACAGTGCATCACTTTCTCTCACTTTCATCCAAACCATATTCCAACCAAATGAATGAATTGTGAAAGAAAGTGAAGTAAAAACCCCACTATTCCAATTCTACCTTTTGTATAATTATATTCCTAAAGAGAGTAATAGGTAATTTTGAAAATAATTATACTTTTCTCTCAAACCAAACACACAAGATAAATTATATAATTCTTTTACTTTCTTTTCTTTTACTTTACTTTACTTTGAGGGCTCAAGCAAAGGGACCCGATATCCCCATACTTGTTCATGTTAGTAATGCAGGTATTATCTAATATGCTAGATGCCCGAGATGGCAAACTGATTCCTCACCCTTTGAGCTCTAAGCCTTTGATTACCCATCTTTGTTTTGCTAATGATCTAATGATTTTCTCTGCTGCCAAGCTCCAGTCTATCAAAGTCATACCTTCAACGCTGGAATTGTTCTCTAGTTCTGCCCTTAAGGTTACTATTGAGAAATCTCATATCTTTTTTTGGGAAAGTTAGCAGAAGGATTTGTAGCCGTATCCAATATTGCTTAGGCTTCAATAGAGGTACACTTCTGATTAAGTATTTGGGGTTTCCCCTTTTGACTACAAGACTTACCAAAGTCGACTGCATTCCTCTTATTGATAAAATTTCTAAGCGCATTTCCTCTTGGAAGAACAAATGGCTCTCCTATATATAGTGGCCAAGTAGAATTGATCAAGGGTATCCTCCATAGTTTTCATTTGTTTTGGTGCAGTGTTTTCTTATTGCCTCCTGGGGGTGGTAAAGTTCATTGAAGGGCTCTTCGCTTGCTTCCTATGGTCTAGGCCTAATCTACGGAGGTCCCTATGTGAGCACGGGATTTCACTCCCTAAAAATTAATCTCACGGGATTTGTTAAGTGTTTAGAGTCGCCACCTATTCATTAAGAATGGATAAGTCTCCGGGAAAGTTGGATAAGGTCTTGGTCTCCGATCAAAGATCAGGGTAAGAGGTTCGATTAAGTTCGGGGAAGGGGTTAGGTACCCCGACACTTCCACATATAGTGGTTCCGTACTTGCTAGGTTTAAGCCAAATTAAAGTTCAAGATTAATCAAATGTCAAAGTATTTAAGTTAATACTAAACTAAGAAGGAAAAGCTAACTAGGGTTGAATCTAGATTGGGTTGCCTACGTACTCACATAGGGGTGAGATTAGACCGAGCATAGTTCTATCACATGAGCCCGTGCTAAGGCTAGGGGGTGTGTGTGTGCACTAAGGGTGGCTAATGGGTCTAATCCGATGATTAGAGTTTTGCTTGACCGTGGTTGGTTAATGTGTAAAGTATGGGCCCGATAGGCTAAGGGGTAGTCCGGTAGACTCAGGTTTAGCCTGGTAGGCCAAGGATGAAGCCCGAAGGCTAAGAGGTGTGTTAACCCAGGGTTAGGATTGCTAATTGGGGTTAAAAAGATGATTAACCATGGTTAATAGTGTTAACCATAGTTAAAAGGGTCCAAAAGTTAATTTTTTTGGTCTTTTGTATTTTTTGGATTTTTTGAGATTTTTCCAAATTTTTGTGGGGTTAAGTAGTGCTTAACCATGATTAAAAATTAACCGGGGTCATTTCAACCATGATTAAGGGTCAAGGTCAGTCAAAAATGGGCCCAGAAAGTATAGCAGAGCCTAGAATGACTCCCTACCAGGTCTGGGCCCTGTACAAAGCCCTAAAAGTTAAAAATCTAAAAATTGAGGTAATTGGATTACCTCAATTACAGTAGACTTTTAACCATGATTTGTAGTGAAATAACCAGGGTTAGGGACCACCCCTGGGGAAGATGAATACATGCATGGAAAGCCTGAAGTGTAGGGAAGAAAATGGACCAACAGTGGACCCAAACTATGCTCAGGTGTGGGCCCCACAGGGGCCCAAAGTTGCAAAAGTGAGTGTCTGTATTGGCGGTAATCTGATTACTGCCAATAAGAAAAATGTATTTTTTTTTTTGTATGTCGGTAATCAGACTGTCGACAGTTAGTTAACAAATGTTTGAGGGCTTGTTAACCATGGTTAGACTTGGCCCCTGGGTCTGAAATTTTACAAGGAGGAAGAGGGGAGTCAATGCTTTCTAATGGGCCTGGAGTGGACCCAAAAGGAAGAGGTATGTGGGTCCCACAGGGGCTCAAAGTCACTGGTCTGAAATGCTTCATATTGTCGATAAACAGACTGTCAACAGTCTGCTAACCTGGGCTCAAAGCCCTGCTAACTATCGTTAGACCATGAGTTAGGGTCTAAAACTTGGTGGGGAGGGGGTTAGCTAAGGTCTAGGACAACCTAACTATGGCCCTGGAACTGACCAGGGCATGACTAAGTAGGGTTAAGCAAATAGACTGCCGACATTATGCAGTTTGCACAAAAACAGTATTTTTCCCTACTGGGGGTCATCCAGCAAGGGTCTAAGGGTTCCCTCATGGATTGAGGGACCCTCAGACCCCTCGTGAAGTAACCATGCACGTGGTGGGGTTTTGAACTCGAGCTAAAGCCTCTAGGGGATTCCCCATGCCTATGGTGAAGGCGGGGGATTCCTATCTTTGGCTATGAAGCTACTATGCATGAAAATACAACAACAAATTAATGAGGTAAAAGGGGACCCCAGGACCAGGACTAGGGGTCCTTACATGGGTTTACACCACAGGTATGGGGGACCAAGCAAAGGCGAGCAAGGTGGAGCAGGGGGAGACTATATGCTAGTGCGGAAGGTCTCAGGGTGGCAATAATCGAATTACCGCCATTCTGAAAACAGGATATTTTGGGGGTGTCGGTAATCAAATTGCTGACACTTTGGGCTTTTACCTGTTTGGGCTAAACTCTCGCACACTTGGGCCGAAAGGGGGATAAACTTGCCTCTTTGGGATTTTTTCCACCTACTTTTTGAATTGAGGTGTTGTGGGCCCCACCCTAGTGGACCCTAGAGGATTGTGGGCCCAAGTTTGGGCCTACAAGGGCCTAGGCTTTGGGTTTTTAGGACTTGGACTTGTTGAATGGACCTTGAGCCCGTGAAGGCTTTGGCCTAGGTTTAGGTTAGGTCTAGGTCTAGAGTTAGGTCTAGGGCTAGGTCTAGGGCTTACCTAGGGTTAGACCTAGGGTTTAGCTAGGGTTATCTTAGGTTTTAGGCTTAGGGATTGCTAATGGACCTTGAGCCCGAGGTTAGGGTATACCTAGGGTTTTAGCTAGGGTTTAGGGCTTAGGGCATACCTAGGGCTAGGGTTTAGGGTTTGCCTATGATCTAGCTAGGGTTTAACTAAGGCTTACCTAGGGTTTGGTTTAGTTTTTAGGGATTCTAAAGATATTGCGCCTTTTTCCTAAGGTTTAGGGTATACCTAGGGTTTGTCTAAGGTTTTACAGGGGACTCTACTAGGGAAGGACTGTGATTACAGGGTGTAAAAATTGGGCGCTTACACTCTACACAAAGTAGCTTGGGCTGAAGTGTGTACACCTCATGATTACCCTCCCTTGGAGTGCAGATCCTATGGACTTCTCCTACTATTCGTTGGGTTTCCTGGACTCCTCAAAAAGTTGGTCAATTCAAACTGAATACAGATGGGTCAGCTAAGCAATCCCATAGTGGCTACAGTTGTATTCTTACAGACGAGATGGGTACTCTTATGTGCGTGGTTGCTGTTAGGGAATGAATCTTAAATAGGATCTATGAGATATGGAAAATAGATAGAAAAAAGGAACCAAAAATAACACACAAGAACACCATATTTATGTGGTTCCCTCAAGTTGAGGTACGTCCACGGAGTCGTCGAGATTTCACTATGATTTAGAGTAAAAGAGAATTATAGAGTTGCAATCTTAAAAAATAACAATAGTCGCCCACCCTATTCTTAATAGTATTAGGGCTACATAACAAATGTGGAAAATACCAATTATATGCTGTTGCGAGAATAGAGGTAGGATGTTCAAGCTCCACACTTCCTATCAGTTGCTGGTGGGACTCCTAGTGGGTCTGTTATATCCATCGAGCTATATGCTATTAAGAGGGGCCTTGAAATTGCTCGTGGTCTCCTTCTCCCTCTAGAAGATATCCAAGTTGCCTCTAACTCTGCTTGGGCGGTTAAATGTATCCTTAACCAGTGCTTGTGGCCGTGGGAATGTTTATGTATCCTCTCTGATATTGAGAAGTTATTCTCATGCTGAGATTGGCCATTCGCCTAGAGAAGCTAACGGTGCGGCTGATTTCTTGTCGAAATTTTGTAATTCTGTGGGTGAGATTACACTTATCCCCTCGGTGTTTCCTTCTGCATTAGCTCGCATTGTTCATAAAGATTCTACGGAGCATAAATCCCCATGCATGTAATGCTTTGGTTATTTGCTTTATTTTATCTGGTCAGGGTCTACCCCAGCTTTCCTCCGCCCCAAAAAATTAATTTACTTCACTTTCTTTTCTCCCACCCTCAACCGAACACACCCTTGAGGACCCAGGTTCGTGGTATCAATATCAACAAAAAAAATTTGGGGGGGGGGGGGGTACTAACTTAGCAAACTGACATTTCCTCTACATGCACTCAAGAGGCACCACATAGTATCATGCGCATATCAACTGATGCTTTAGTTTGCATGCATAACACCTCGATTGATGTGCACAAGGATATGTCATATGTGGCGCCTTCAGAGTGTTGTTAGCGGTCTCCTCACCAGCTAAAGAAGATCTTAAGTTATATATTAAATAATTAGAATGATAAAAAAAAGTGTGTGAAACGCAGTGACCGGAACAATGGCAATGTAGAAACGGAAAAAGGAGAATGATCACAAATTCACAATACAAGAGTTTATATGCTTCCTGATCATTTGAGTGATTATTTCTTATAGACAATTCAGGAAATCAACGGGAATGTAAAAATAGAGTCAATGGTAGTATGAGCAAATAGAAGAATGTTCACAACAATACAATAGAGGCGAAGAAATTATTCAAGAAAGCTTTCATTACACACGAAGATTACAAAAATGCAGTAGTTATCCAACAAAATACTGAGATATCTAAGAGCATCTCCAACCCTATCTCTAAAAGTTCCATATTTTTACTCTAAAATGAAGTGTTATATTTTTTAGGAACCCTCTTTTTCTACTTGCAACTCCAACCCAAACTCCCTATTTCTTCCCCATTTCTATTAAATACTCAACAATCTTAATTTTTGGAAAAGCTTTTTAGAAAAGTTGTCAGATTTCAAAAGCTTTTTAGAAAAGTTAAAAAATATATATATTAAAATATTTTATGGCGGAAGAGAAATGCTCGGCATCATTGTCTAGCAAAATCCCTTCTGGCAAAATGGCATTCGGATTTATGGTGTGCGTTGTAGCAAGCTTTGTTGAAAAAGCTAACTAGTTTGCCGATATTGTTGACTTTGGGGAGTGCGTTGGAGGTGCTCTAAGAGCCAAAGAACCGGAGCTCCTAAAATGTCTTACGGTAAGGGCAATTTGAGAATTAAAAAAATTAATTAAGGGTATTTCTGTAACTCTAATCGTGCTTTGCCCCTGTTATAATACATTATGCGGAGATTTCAAAAATACAATAATTTCCACTCCCAAACATAAGATTCACATTCATATGATGCATACTGCCCCAATAGTAAGATATAGAAGAACCAAAATTTTCTCCAAGATATCGAGCTAGATATTGAAGAGCCCACTGTTTATAGTACCTACAAAAACACTCCAAGAGATGCTCAATCACAAAGAGCAACTTGAAAACCGTAACTCTTATACCGATTAACTTTTAATCACAAAACATTGCATGATGATTAGGGCATGGGTCGTGTCGGGCTAGGCCGGGGTCTGTTTGTTAGAGTTTTTCTTATTAAATAAAATGTGGTTCAGCGCAATCTTTAAGTTTTCAAAACTCGGATTGTATTGTTGTCAATAGAGAATGTTAAGGTTAATGGGTCCCACTAAAGCGATGTGATCGAACTGGGACTCTTTAAGTGTTATTAAAGCTAACAACATGGTTAGGGTTGGCGACCGTTAGATCTTTGGTGTGATCCCTCTAAGTCCTTGGATCTTATGATGGGCATAGTTCCAAGGGTATATAAAGCAAAGGGGGGGTCCCTCTTTTCTCTTACGTCATTTAGAAGCTCCATTAAATCAGACCTAAGGAGAAAAAAAAAGACTCTTCTCATCCTTCTCAAGCACCGAGAAACCCAGCATCACACCGTGAAAGGAATAGGGAAATTCCAGCGAAAGGTATGTGATCACCAGTTTCAATCCTTCTCTGTTTTTGATTATAAATTCTAGAAAATTTATC
This sequence comes from Tetracentron sinense, assembly GCA_015143295.1. NCBI lineage: Eukaryota > Viridiplantae > Streptophyta > Magnoliopsida > Trochodendrales > Trochodendraceae > Tetracentron > Tetracentron sinense. Next base: position 30,634,426 of record CM026566.1, read on the forward strand.
GCATGGTCTAGATCTAGGATTGTAATAATATTGATTATGTTTAAATTATTTATTTATTATTCTGAATCCCAACAATTGGTATCAGAGCACAGGCTTGATCATGTGATTAATCTTTTCTTAATAATCAATTCTAAGTGGGTTTTATTTTGGATCAAATTAATCAATTTTTTATTTATAGATCTTGTGATTCGGATTTAAGGAAAAAGAGAAATAAAAAATTTAAGGTAAATTAGATAAACAAATTGATTAATTGTTTTCGGATTTGATAATTAATTTTATTGTTTTCGAAATAATTTTTGGAGTCGAATAATCATTTTTTTTTAAGATCGGAGTGATTCGGATTATAGGTAAGCAATAAAGATATTTTCAGAAATTAAGAAAAAAAAAGGTTTTATACCCGTTTTCAGTTGAACGGCGATTCTACCGCTGTCCGTCGCCAGAGGACGCTGCTGGCGGTTGGGTTTTACTTGCCGGAGGGTGGTCGTTGGTTTGGGACCGACTGCAGCCGGAGAGGTGGCCAATAGGGTCCCCAAGAAGGGGGAAACCAGTATACGGTTTTAGGGTTTTGAAAAATTAGAAAAAAAAAATATATATATATATATATATATATATATATATTGTTCGGGTGAGGGAGACAGGCTTCATGAGGGTTAACCCGAGCCAATAGGATGGGCCAACCCAGAACCGAATGTTCCGACCCGACACGTATAGTACCCGACCCGAATAGGGTATAAACCGACTCGAATGGACCAAACCCGGTTCACTGGACCGGACTGGTTCAACCGAATCCAAGCCTGAACCGGACTGAGCCACGTTCTGGACCAGACCGCGTGTTCCCGTCAAGCCGCGAGCGTGTGACGCGCAGAACGCGTGTGGGCCCATTTCCGTGCGCGTGCAGTGCACTTCCAGCACGTGATGCGCAGAACCTGCGCGTGAGGCGCACATGTCACTCGCAGAACGTGTCCCCTACGCGTGACATGTCCCCAGGACACGTCCTAGGGAGAGTGTCCGACCTTCCCTAAGGTTTTTGGGTGTTCTGATTCCATTTTTGGAGTCCATTTAGACTTCTGAGTACTGTAAAGAGTTGTTTTAGTGCATGGACATCATTTTCTTATGGTTTTGACATTAAATAAATAAAGAACTTGATACTTGTACCCCAAATTAATATTATGAACTAGTTAGATCATCCTATGGGGTTTAGGTTTGATTTATAAGGCGGTCGTTCGAATAGTCATAACCAAAGTAAGTTAGACTGTCTTGCCCAAAGGTGATCGTCCTATGGAGGTTATGGTTATTCGAATTTAGGGATTTCAGTCTCTTTAAGATCGCGAGTTTGCACTCACCTACATTGAATAGCTAATCTTGCCCAAAGGTGTCTAGGGACTTCTTGTAGACTGAGTGGGGCATAATGATTTGTGCGTGGCAGTGAGAGAAGGATAACCCTCTTGCCCAAAGGATTGAAAGTGTCCTAATCAATCCAATACGTAATAGATCAGTTCTGTGCGTGACTGTTGTCGCCAATTGGGGGTGAATTGCATGTCGAAATCTCTTGCCCAAATGTGTGATTAGATGATGCGTCCACCTGTCCCGTAAAGTGGAAGTAAGCAATTTTAAAGTAAACCATTTTAGCTATCCGGCTTAACCCCAAGACCGGATTAGAATTATAAAGCTTAAATAAAATCATGCAAGGATATGTATAAAGTAAATTATTATAATTTGTGTAATAATTTGTTAGACATACCATAACATAGTAAAACATTGACATTTTAATAAATGGATTGGTCTGTAGTTCAGAAACATTTAACTGAGATTGAGCCTCTGAATGGTTCAAACTATAGTTCTTAGAAGATGCAGCTAGATATAGTTCTGGGTTGCCTTGATTACGACTTTGTCCTATTGGAGGAAAAGCCGGTTACTCCCACTGCTGAGTCTTCAGAATCAGATAAGTTCTTGCATTCGAAGTGGAAGAAGACCAATAGGATGGCCATGATAATCATTAGGGCTTCTGTTCAAGAAGCCATTAGGGGTGGTATTCCTGCTGCTGATATTGCTAAGGTTCTTCTGGAGACTACCAAGAAGCAATTTATAGGATCTGTTAGGTCTCGTCAGTAAAGTTGTTTGACTCAGCTGATTTCATTGAAGTATGATGGTACTGAAAATGTTCGGGAGCACATCTTGAAGATATCTAAGTTGATTATCTCTCTTAGAGAGCTGGAGTTGACCATTGAGGACGACCTCATGGTGCATTTGGCTGTAGATTCGCTTCCTCAATCATTTGATGCTTTTAAGGTTAATTATAGTACCCCGGATAGAAAGTGGGACTTGCATGAACTGATAGCTGTGTGTGTTAGTGAGGAAGAGCGCATAAAGCATGGAAAAGCCGAGTATGCGAACTTGGCTGTGAATTCTAGTAGTAAGAAAAATTTTAAGAATAAAAGGTTTCAGAAGCCTAATTCACAGAATTTCTGGCAATGCCAAAATTTAGGACAGAGTCGAGGACAGAGTTTAGGTCATAATTTAGGACAGAATTCAAGACATAATCAAGGACAAAGTTTGGGACATCAATTTCAGGGAAATGATAATACTGAGGAACCAGAGGAGATTGAGTGTTTTTTCTATAAGAGGAAATGTTACATGAAAAAAGATTGTTTCAAATATAAAGATTGGTGCAGGAAGAACAAAGGAGTTCATTCATCGACGAAGCGCCAAGGCTAAGGAGCTGCTGATTTTTGAGGAACTCTACACCAACAGGTATTGAAGGCTGTTGGAACTTGCTGATTAGTACTAGACTTTGTTTATGGTTTTTACTATTAGATGTTATTTTCATTGTGCCGTTGTTTAGGTGAGATATTATTTATTTTGGATTGGATACAGTTTAGTTTTATCATTGAGGGGAGTACATTCTCCATCAAACTTATTTTCCAGACAGTTAGTAGTAATATATTAGTGGATGATTTTTATTAGGTAACCTTGGACTTATATTTTATGTAATTCTTGTTGTGTATGTTTGTTAATTTTATTAGATTTTCTCTAGGTAATTATGACTCTTGTGACAATTTGAATGGTAAACTTAAAGTAGTGATCTATTTGGATCGGTGGATATATGTTAAGGTCAATGGGAGCAGGTTTGTAAGTTATATTTTAGATATCAAGATTACCAGAGATCATATCTCTAGATGTTGGAGTTATCTCATAGGATTTCATGTTGGTTTACAAGAGATATATCAAACTAGAAATTTAAAAGTTATTCAGACTCTAATTTTGCTTGTTTTCAAGATAGTTTGAAATCCTCATCAGATTATGTGTTGTTGCATGTTTGGATTGTGAACTCATTAACTAAAGAACTTGTCACTATTATGGAACTTTTAGAATCTTTTGATTATTTTATTTAGTGGGAGTGTTGTTTATTTAAATCCACTCATTTATATGATATACATGTCATTTTTTTACATTCTCAAATATTGATATGTTATGGTTAAGCAAATTAAATATTGATGCATCATTTGATTATGGTTATGTATTTGAACTGTACGTGCAAAAGGTAAAGATATCAAGTGATGGACTTCACATGACGGATGTCATTGATGTCAAGTTTTCCCAAGTGCCTCGTACAAAGCTCTCAAGTTGTTTAGGTTGAACATGGTTGGGCACCATGTTTGAGGCCTTCATTCTGGATACAAGGTGATGGACTTCACATGGCGGTTGCCGTAAAGTATCGGAATAACATGTATATGCTTAAATGCATGTAGCGTCGTGGACAATTTTTGGACGTACACATTTTGATCACATAAGGTTATGTACAGTCCATATCACACCGTACTTAGCTACCATAAAGAACCGCTTTGAAACATTAGTATTACTAGTTGTTTGACCATAGAGTGACTTGCATCATAGTAACGAATACTAGTAGATGTTAAATGCTTCCATGATCACCGTTAGTGGTGCTTTTGAATCAAAGTGACAGTTAAAGAACACTTAATTCTCGACAACAATGTTTTTCAAAATCAAAAGAGTGGTCACTCATGTTTTTAAAGTTGTTCAATCCAAAGAGTCATTTTATTTTATTTAAGGATTGCTTGGACCAAGTGAGAGATTGTTAGAGTTTTTCTTATTAAATAAAAAATCATGTGGTTCGGCACAGTCTTTAGGTTTTCAAAACTTGGATTGTATTGCTGTTAATAGAGAATGTTAAGGTTAATGGGTCCCACTAAAGAGATGTGATCGAACTGAGACTCTTTAAATGTTATTAAAGCTAACAACATGGTCAGGGTTGGCGACCGTTAGATCTTTGGTGTGATCCCTCTTAGCCCTTGGATCTTATGATGGGTAGGGTTCTAAGGGTATATAAAGTAAAGGGGGGTCTTTCTTTTCTCTTACGTCATTTAGAAGCCCCATTGAATCAGACCTAAGGAGAAAAGAGAAGACTCTTCTCATCCTTTTCAAGCACCAAGAAACCCAGCATCACACCATGAAGGGAATAGGGAAATTTCAGCAAAAGGTATGTAATCACCAGTTTCAATCCTTTTCTATTTTTGATTATAAATTCTAGAAAATTTTTCGCATGGTTTAGATCTAGGATTGGAATAATATTGATTAGGTTTAAATTATTTATTTATTATTCTGAATCCCAACACTATTCAGACTCAGCCTTCACTCTCAAAAAGTCAAAATTCGATAAAAATCATGTTTGATTATCCGCATAACTTTTGATTTCCTAAGAAAATTAGAAGTCAATAAAATAACTTTTCTAGGAAGCTAGCCCGATAAAACTTCATTAGGAAGTTCACATTTTACCTTTTTTTTGAAAGTTCTGGAAAAGTCCTCTTCTTAGATAAGTTTATCCAAAAAGGTCCTATGTTTCTGGTCCATGTTCATGTTGTCGAACTTTCTGTCAATTAACATTGGAAGGGCAGTGCTAGCATCAAACTAAGTTAACCCTCAACTGTTCTATAAAAATAAAGTCAAATCATTTTTCGATGGATTCAAATCCAAAGATAGTTTGAACTGATTATGCGGTGACGACCCTAGCATTTTCCATGAAGGTGAGCGGTGAGCCCAAGTCTATTATTTTCCAGAAGTAATTCTTCCCTCAAATATATGAGTTTCAAACTACTTCTGTTTTTTTTATTACAAAAAAAAAAAAAAAAAAACCTACTTTTGTTTTTAATATCAAGTTTCAGACTTGCTTTAAGGACACAGTTTACCTACCTAAAGTCCAACCAGGAAAATAATTAGCCAACATGAGACACGTGTGGATAATAAAAATTTCGTCTAAGAGCCAAAATCTTCAACAACTTTCATTGTTTCTATGTTTTACTTTTGACCAGGATAATTTCACCTTCCTACCACCAACGGAAGAGAAAAAACTACGGGCAGTTGTTAGTATTATGAAATCGGATCACAATCATTGAACTCACAAGTCAACATGTGTCCATATTAACCCTATTATTAACTGTGGTTAAGATTCACTAAACAGTTTTTAGGGTTCAACATCTAACCTTGGTTTTAGAAAAAATATATTAAAAAAAATATAACCCTAAGGATTAAAAATTCTTAACCAGAGTGAAAAGTTTTTCCATGCTTTTTCTAAAAATCAAGGTTAAATTATTGATAGTACTGAATCTTAATCACAATTAATAAGGGTTAATAGAGACATGTGTTGACCTACGGAAGCAATTGAACTCTCCTCGAATTCAATCGCTATTGGCTATGATCCAATCTCAGTATCATACCCTAAGAGTCCAGATCCTATCCAATTGCAATTAAATTTGAGAGAGTTCAATAAAACTTACAAAGCCTCTTTAACTGCATTTTTTGCTCTGGTTAAGAAGTTTTAACTCTTAAGATTAATATTTTTTTGGGTAAATTACACTCACCTCCCTTGAGGTTTGGTGAAATTTCAGAAACCTCCCCTCTAGTTTCTGAAACTACACTGCCCTCCCCTCAACTTTGGTTGTCTGTAACAGATACCCATTTCCATAAGTTTACCGTTACTTTATGGATGGACTTTGATGATGTCATCATTTAAACATTTTAAAATGTCTAAATTATTCTTTTTCAACACAAGGTTAGTTAATAAAATAAAATAAATGATTATTGGTTTCTAACCAAGTTTTTTTCTTCTTTTTTTTTCATTTAATTTCTAACCAAGGTTAATAATATCAACTTAAGGTTAATATATATTTCCAAAATCAAGTATATATTTTTTTTGTTCTAAAAACCAATGTTAGATAGATGAACTCTAGGGGTGAGTTAATCTTAACCATAGTTAGTGAGTATTAAAAGGGACACATGACAACTTATAGAGATCTTTTAACTGTGGTTAAATATAAGTAACCTAAAGTTAATATTTTTATTTTTTTCTTAAAAGCAAGGTCAGATGGATTAATCTTAGGGGTGAGTAAATCTTAAGCACAATTAGTGGGTGTTAAAGGGGACACATGGCGGCTTGTAGAGCCCCCTTTAATTGTGGTTAAGTATAATCAACCTAAGGTTTTTTTTTTCTTCTAAAAATCAAGGTTAAATGGATGAATTGTAAGGGTGAGTGGATTTTAACCATAGTTAGTGGGCATTAAAAGGGACACGTGGCGGCCTGTAAGAGCTCCCTTTATTTGTGGTTAAGCATAAGCAACCAAAGATTTTTTTTTCTAAAAACCAAGGTTTGATATTTGAACCTTAGGGGTGAGTGAGTTTTAACCATAGTTAGTGGGTGTTAAAAGGGACACATGGCGGCTTATAGAGATCCTTTAACTGTGGTTAAACATAATTAACCTAAGATTAATATTTATTTATTTATTTTCTTATAACCAAGGTTAGATTAATGAATCTTAGGGATGAGTGAATCTTAACCACAGTTAGTGGGTGTTGAAAGGGACACATGGCGGTTTGTAGAGCCCTCTTTAATTACGATTAAGCATAACCAACCTAAGGTTATTTTTTTCCTAAAACTATGGTTAGATGGATAAACCCTAGGGGTGAGTAAATCTTAATCATAGTTAGTGGATATTAAAAGGGACACGTGGTGGTTTGAGAGTTTATGTTTTTCTTTGGTTGAGCTTTCAAATGGTAAAGACGTGTTTCTTCAATCAAGTAATAGGGGTAAAATGGGAAAATGGTAACTTTAATTAACAGTGTTAATATTAAGAGTCTGGCAGAGGAGGGCAGTGTAATTTCAAAAACTAGAGTAGAGGTTTCTGAAATTTCACCAAACCTCAGGGGTTTCTGAAATTTCACCAAACCTCAGGGGAGGTGAGTGTAATTTACCATATTTTTTAAATCCAAGATTAGATTGTATAACCTAGAGGTTAGTGAATCTTAGCCACAGTGTTAAAAGGGACACTTGTTGACCTATGTGTGTCATTGAACTCTCTCAAAATGTAATCACGATTTAATATGGGTTTCGGATTCTCTCTAGCGCATGCCAGAAAAGTGCTCAAGGGCTTCCACACTTAAGCGACATGTGGTGGGAAAAGTCATTTCATTTCTCTCCGGATTTTTGACTTCTCCCCATTTGATATCTCTCTCCCTTCGTCTCACCATTTTATCACCATGTGTCCAATAATGGTTGGAGAAGTCAAAATCATGGGCCTATGAAATGACTTCTCCCACCACTTGTCCCTTAAGTGTGGAAGCCCTTGAGCATTTTTCTGGCATGTTGACACGGTCAAAAGTTGTCAAGTACTGCCATGACCGTGATACGGGGTCGGGATGGCCTGAGCATGGGCAAAGGATGCCAATGCGGTGCCTAGGAATTAGGCGAGACACTAAGCAAGCGATAGCGCAATGTGGTGCAAGGTTAGTGCCTTAGTGTTGAGGTACCGAAGTGAAGGGACATGGAGATGTCTTGATGTTGTGTACGAGGTACTATGGATTGGGTGAAGTGCACACGAAGAATTATGGAGTGAAGTTTGAGTTTGGTGCTTGGTCGGACACATGTGGGCGAGTGTTGTGAGGCCCACATGGTATGTTGGAAGTAGGGCTGATAATACCTTCATTAGAAGAGAAAGATAATGTGAGTTTAATGGTATAGTTGGTTTGTGGATTTTCAATGTACTGTTCCGTAAAAGACCAGTATGACTCCACCGGCAATGGTGATGTTTCCTTCTGGTAAAGGGTGAAAGGTTTATCATCCACCTTGAGGAGAAGAGTGTAGCTCTACCTTCCCTTGTGGCACATCTGGGGCCACCTAATGAGCAACCCCAAAGAAGTTGGGGGCGGGCTCTAGGATTCTAAAGGGGATCTTGGAGTCTCCTTAGATGGTTGTTGGAGCATCCAAGGACGGTGCAAAGGAGACGGACTTCCTAGCACTGCGCAAGAGCCTTCTGGCAAGAGGTTTCACCCTAATATGTCCTGTAAGCGTGCGGTATGCATCATGGTCGTCTAGAAGGGATACGTGGTATGGTTGGGATACTCGGTCAGAGGATCGAGGATCGCGTTATGGGCGTTATGCCCTCAATGCTCGGTAAACGGGGCAGTGATGCTCCTAAGCTATCCGCGATGCGTGGGGATGACCAATAGTCGTGTTCGAGAGTATCGGGCCGTGTTGGATGTTCGGCTTGATTGGAGAACCTTAGCATCATGAGAGATGCGCGAGACGAAACCTCGGTGACGCGGGAACCTTATGTGTTGAACGAGTATCGGGTAGGACATGATGAAGTGATGCGTAAGCCAGCTAAGCGTAGCTTAGTGGATGAGACTCGGTAGTGGGTCGTACCTTGTCGTAGCATTGTAGCACGAGACGTTGGGTCGGTTAAGAGGATGGATAGTGTAATGGTGTAAGGCTGGCCAAGATCATGGGATGATCGAGGCGCCACACAGTTGTTCCGCAAAATCAAAAAGTTGACCGTGACAATGTGCCAGAGAGAATCCGAAGCCTTTAATATGATACCAACTCATACCCTAAAGACGGTCGAATAGCAGAGGATGCCACCTCGATGAAGTCGCCGTTGTTGGTACTATGCAGGGTGTCGAATGATAATTCCTTACGTGAGCTATTAGTAGACCCAGACATATCAATCCACGGAACCTGTCTGAATTTTCACTGTTTTAAGTTGAGGTTTTGGAGTCATCGGTTTTAGGGTAAGGTTGGGCTTCCTAGATCCTCGATCACAATATCTAGTTATTTATCACTAAATATATAATTAAACACTAACCTTATATTTAGTTGTCAAGAAAATAAGTGAAAACATGAAAAAGTAAAGAAAATGAGACAAAACACAATTAAAAATTGTATTAGAAATCTAAAATTTTCTTTTCTTTTTCATGTTTTCACGTTTTTTCTCGGCAACCGTATAAAGAAATGAAGATTAACCGAGCCCAACCTACTAAAGATTAACCGAGCCCCATATATTTCTTTAATGAGTTTAAATATGAGTTGGAGCTCTGCTTCAACTCGTTGAAACGGAGGTCCCCATTTCAGTGGAAAGCTCGGTAGCAATTTTGTAGTTACAAGAAAGAGAATGACAATTTTTTGTAGCATGATTTCTACTATAATTATAAAACTGTCGGAAAAGGGGAGTTCTGCGTCGAAGCAGAGCTCGGACTCATATTTAAACTCTTTAAACTGTCATTAGTTGTAATGGAAAAGGAAGTTCTACGTAAACTCTTATATATATATATATTAATTCAATGAGTTTTAAGTATGAGATGGAGCTCTACTTCAACGCGTTGAAACGAAGGTCTCCATTTCAATGGAAAGCTCGGTAGCAATTCTGTAGTTACGAGAAAGAGAATGATAATTTTGTAACATGATTTCTCCTATAATTATAAAACTAGTATTATTAGTTGTAATGGAAAATGGGAGCTTTGCGTCAACGCATCGAAGCAAAGCTTTGGCTCATATTTAAACTCATTAAACTATCCTTACTTGTAATGGAAAGGTGAAGTTCAGCTTGCTGCGGATCATAATTAAACTCTGATACATTTATTTAATGAGTTTAAATATGAGCTTCCCTTGTAGTGGGAAAGGGAAACATAAATGTCATTATATTATTTCAATATTTGCTTTTTTTTTTTAAAAACCTCTGAATGTGTTTTGGGAGCTCCAAAAATCCAAAGAAATCCATAGCACAGTTCATTGTTAAAATAATTTGTTGTTTAAGTATTTTTAACGGTGTTGTTGGTTCCCTCAGTGTTGGGTTCCTACATAGGCCTGCCAGAAAGGGCTTATCTCGGGGTTCCATAGAATAGGTGACAAGTGGTGGAGAAGTCAAAATCATGGGGCCACGATTTTGACGTCTCCACCCTTAATAAGACATGTGGCGATAAGTGTGTGAGAATAAAGGGGAGAGATATCATATGGGGAGAAGTCAAAAAAATGGGGAGAAAATGAAATGACTTCCCCCTATTTTTTGGCCAACTGTTGCACAATGTATGGAACCCCGAGAGGGGTTTCTGGCTTCGCCAGAGACAAGCCAAAGCCTCCTACGTAATTGTAAATGGGTCGAATTGGGGTTCTTAACCTGTCCCGGTCACCTACCACCCCACAAATGACCTAGAAAGTAAAAAGAAGGTACATGTGAATGTGATCAACCTTCAATTCAAAAGTCAACCAATCTTTCATGAACCCTACGGAGGTATCCCTCCAGACAGGGCCGGCCCATCCATTAGGCCATCAAAACCTTTGCTTTAGGCCCCATTTAAAAAAATAAAAAAAGTAATTTAAAAAGGCCCCATTTAGAATATTTAAAAAAATAAATACCTCATTTAGAATATTAAAAAAGCCTCATTTATAGTTAATTTTTTTTAATAATATTAAAAAAAAAACCCCCATTTAGAATTTTCGCTTTGGGCCTCCACATGGCTTGGGCCAGCCTTGTAGACAAATTTGAATTGTAGACAAATTTGAATTGATATTGGATTGTCTCTGGCAGATCCTAGAATCTTCCACACATCATCTAACATGTGACGATAAAAAGAAAGAATTTTTTTCATTTTCTTTTCATGTTTTTGATTTCTCCCCACTTGATATCTCTCCCTTTTTTATCACCACATGTCCAATAATATGTAGAGCCCGAGATGATTTTTTCTAGCATTTGCCAAATTCAATCCAATGCAATCCGAATTGGCTTGGGATTGTTTCTGGCAGAAGCCAGAAAAATGGTCTCCTTCCACATATCATCCGACATGTGGGATAAAAAGGGATTGAAATGTCTTCTCCCTTTTTATTGTGACATGTCAGATGATGTGTGGAGCCAGAGACCATTTTTCTAGCATGAGTGCATGACGAGCTCATGCCATTCGAATTTGGTTGGTACACAGTGAGGCCTAGTCCTTAGGCCTCAGACTCTAGCAGATGCCAGAAAAGTGGTCTCGGGCCACCACACATTAAGCACCATGTGGCATAAAAATGAGAAAAGTCATTTCATTTTCTCCTATGATTTTGACTTACCCCAATTGATACATCTCCTCCTTTATCTCACCACTTTATCGTTATGTGTCAAATAATATGTGAAGAAGTCAAAATCATGAGACTCATGAAATGACTTCTCGTGCCACATGTCGCTTAATGTGTGATGGCTCGAGACCACTTTTCTGACATCAGCAAGAGAGAATCGCCAAATCCTTAAGGTCTTCCACTTTATCTCATTACCTGGAGCCATATCCCCTCCTATGTGATATTTGGTGTGTTCTTCCCTATGACCAGACTGATTGATGGTCAAAAACTTTTGTAAGTGCTGTCACACAGGGAAGAAGACACCAAATATCACAGAGATTTGATTCCCCATTACCTACCTTTGGTGTGCCCTCCATAGAAAGACTACTAAAGCAAACTTCCTTGAAACTCTCAAAAAAACACTCTCTTCCCCGGGACGAGCCCACGTGCATCATGTGCTTCCCATATTATATTATTACATATATACTCTTATAATATAGAGGGTGGGGACCAGCAAAAACAAAGCATATATTACCATATCACCACCATTTCATTATTCCCACCACCTTGAGTTACCGGGCCGAATATTCAATGGCCATCCCTCTCTCCAAGATAGTCTTTCCCTTCCGGGGACACGGGTACGACACGGCTCAATCGAGAAAAGCAGTGTCCATGCCGTTCTCATGCCAGAAATCGCTGTTTACAGGACAGCTTGCAACAAGAACACCTACAGTAAGAAGGGTATCCTCCAAAATGGATGATTCTATGTCTTCCATCATTACAGAGCTCGAAAAAGAAAGAGAGAATGAAGAACAAGAACAAGAAGAAGAAGAAGAAAGTAGAACTGATAGACGATCCAAGAGGGCAGTATCGGACACGTGGAGAGAGATCCTTGGGCAGGATGATTGGGTCGGGTTGCTCGATCCAATCGATCCCCTCTTACGGTCTGAGCTGATACGATACGGCGAGATGGCACAAGCATGTTACGACGCGTTTGATTTCGATCCCTTCTCCAAGTACTGTGGAAGCTGCCGTTTCATGCGTCGCAAGTTCTTCGAGTGTCAAGGAATGGCAAGCTACGGATACGACGTGTCCCGGTACCTTTATGCGACTTCGAACATAAATCTCCCAAACTTCTTTAAGAAATCTAGGTGGTCAAAGGTATGGAGTCGAAACGCCAATTGGATCGGATACGTCGCCGTGTCCAATGACGAAACCTCGACACGTTTAGGCCGGCGTGACATAACCATTGCTTGGAGGGGTACGGTGACACGGCTTGAATGGATCGCCGACTTGATGGACTTCCTAAGGCCAATTTCTTCCGATAAAATCCCTTGCCCCGACCCGACCGTCAAAGTCGAATCCGGGTTTCTCGACGTGTACACGGACAAAGATGAGAATTGTAGATTCTGCAAGTATTCGGCCCGGGAACAAATTTTAACTGAAGTGAAACGGATCATCCAACAGTACCCGAATGAGGAAATGAGCATAACCATCACGGGTCATAGCCTTGGAAGCGCGCTAGCTATGTTGAGTGCATATGATATAGTGGAGACGGGTCTAAACGTAATGGAAGACGGTCGGGATGTGCCCGTATGTGTATTCTCGTTTTCGGGGCCCCGGGTGGGTAACGTTAGGTTCAAGGACCGGCTCGAGGCGCTAGGAGTAAAGGTACTAAGGGTGGTGAACGTCCATGACTCGGTTCCTAAGGTCCCAGGGATATTGTTCAATGAGCATGTGCCACCTGTCGTGCAAAAGTTTGCTGAGTGGTTACCGTGGTGTTACTCGCACGTGGGAGTAGAGCTAGCACTTGATCACAAGAATTCTCCCTTCTTGAAAGAAACGGGTGACCCGACGTGTTTCCACAACTTGGAGGCCCACCTTCATTTGCTGGATGGGTTAGTATTTTCTTCTCTACTTAATGCTATTTTATTTATTTCATGTTTACCAAAACAAGAATTATTTAAGACTTAGATTATCACTTGCACATTACCATTTGTGCACGCTGAATAGTTTTAATTGACGTACACAAAAATATGTGACACTTCAAACTGACATCGTCTACTAGAGAAGATTCCATGTCATTATCTAGTGTTAAAAGCGTATACTCAATAATTTAGTGTGATTAAATCAATCACAATTCATTAGATAGGATTTCTTCAAACTTATTAGTTGGTACAGGCGTTTTACATTGGATCATTCATATAGGGAGGTGCAACGTAATCTTCAGTGTCGCTTTGAGAAAAGTTAGTGTACTTCGAAGTCATAGAAAACATGTACCACGTATCTTATCCACCATTGGCTTGGTTCTCACTAGACTAAGCGAAAGTGAGTTAATAAGAGCAATAGATCGCTCCACTGACAACTAGCAAATTATTGCTCCTCGCTCTCACATAGCCAACCCTTCAACTCCCTGGTTAGATTTGTTTAAATCTTTAGTTATTATTAATTTTTTTTTCTAAAAACCAATGGTAGATGGGTGAACCGTAAGGGTTGATGAATCTTAACCATAGTTAAATGGGTTAGAAGGAGGACACGGGGCAAGAAAATATGAGCCAAGACGCCCCTCTTCGTGTCACCGAATGAGGAGGTGATTATTTTCCAGTTAATAAATAGATTGGTCAGGAGGTTGTTGTATGAGGTCCCACCACCTTTCATTTACCTTTTGTTCGTGACAATAAAATCAAGGGAACACGTTGTGGTGTTAGAGTTTACCTAAAGAAAAATGCAGAAAAGCCACATCAATGCCTATCATAACAACTATGATGTACACATCAATGCCTATCATAACAATTATGATGTAATGGAGGCATTATAATAAGGGAAATTCTAGCTCCACACACTCTCCACTGCTTGAGACAATAAAATAAAGGTTTTTTTGTGTATGTGTGTTAATCCACGATTAGATTTACGGAGAATGATTAGGCAAGTGTGAAATATTACGCGCTTAGAGGATAGGGGGATTCCAACCTCATGAGGTTAGTGATGCTTACCAAAAAAAAAAAAAAATTGAGGATGAAGTTCATGGACCATCTCTTTTATACGTTTCACACGTATCTACAGGTTTTTTTTTTTTTTTCTTATTTAGGGGGTAACTGTCCTTTGATCCCATGTTTAAAGGAACAATTGCCCCTTATCTCATTGCTATGCCCTATTAAACATTTAAATAACATAATAATTTTTATAAAAAGGTTTATGGGTGAATTTACCCCCCTTACCTATGGCTCCACCGTTGTCCCTGGCATGTCCCATCCTAAAATTCTTGTCTACTTACCCCGAAAAAACAAAATACAAGAGTGCAATAGGAGAGTAGGACTTTTATTACACGGCTTCATAAGCATTCGAGGGACCACTGCAGTGGTTGGCTGTACCTAAGAATCTAATTGTTCGACTTTCCTCAGTCGGAGTTAGGATTGGCATTCATTTTCCAATGCCCATTTTTCTTCCTCTTTATCAGTTATCACCATCTGAGTCACCTTCTGAATACCTTACTAATAATGACCCTTATAAATATATAATTTATGTAGATCTGTCAAACATCATCTTATGGAAATACAACTAAAATAAATCTATGTACCATAAAAATAAACTAAAACAAATCTAATCTAACCTTATCAAATCAACAGTGTGATAGATGTGATGAGATATAGTAGTACATTATATTTTTTTTACTAATTATTATAACATAGAAGCAACATCTGTCTCATTAATTTTAGTTTGTTAGCATTAATGATTAATCCTCTATATGATATTTAAATAATTTTTTTTATTATTATTATGACCATTCCTTAATGGAACATTGTTTCAAAGTTTGAATTAAGGGCAAATCTAATGACTAGTAGCAAGCAATGCTCTTAAAGTTACTTTTTCATTTGAACATTGAAACAGGTACCATGGGAAGGGTCATAGATTTGTGCTGGCTAGTGGAAGGGACCCAGCACTGGTGAATAAGGCCTCTGATTTCTTGAAGGATCACTACCTGGTCCCACCTTACTGGAGGCAAGATGAGAATAAGGGGATGATCAGGAATCAGGAAGGCCGATGGATACAACCCGAACGGCCGAAACTCGACGATCACCCGCCGGACATTCACCATCACCTCAGGCAACTTGGTCTTGCTTCTGATCACTAGATTCTCTCAATAAATGTCTTTGCACATACATCCCCATTGTCGATCATATTATTTCATCTTTCTCTCATGTTTTTTTCTTATAGAACTAGATCATTTGTCAAACTATAGGAGGCTTTGTAATGGCAATTGAATAATTAAGTGAAATGAGTAGATATCTAAAGCTTTATTCTTTTCTTAGGGTACAAGGCATCATTTAATTGCTATTAGCAGCTAGGGTTAGTAAGTGATGAGTGGGCCTCTGCTTTCCACATTGCGCGAAAAGTATTCCTCTTGCTAGGACTTGATCTAGGACCTCCCTCCGGTGAAAGTCACAACCTTGCCATTGAGTGTGGGTCCCATTCCACCATTAGCAGATGAAACCAAATCCTTTACTGTGATAACCGGATTTGGCAACTCCGGCTATCACCCCGGGGTTGCCATGTGTCCCTTTTGACACCCCTTAACTGTGGTTAAGATTCACCTACCCCTAAGGTTCATCCACCCATCCTTAGTTTTTAGGAGGAAAAAAATTATTAATTCTTTTTTAAATATTTTGATATTAAAAATAGTTTTTTAATATTAAAAAAAGAATTTATATTTTTTTCTAAAAACCAAGGGTGGGTGGGTGAATCTTAACCACAGTTAAGGGGTTATCAAAAGGAACACGTGGCGACCTTAGGGGTGATAACCGGATTTGGTATCAAACGGGACACATGGCGACCTCAGGGGTAGAGGATTTGGTTTCTTAGCAGATCTGCAGTTAAATTCCATCCATAGAGCTAACGAACCAGCAGTACGCTTAACAGGTCTAACACATCAAACTAAGCTCCTAAATCTCTGCTTAATTAAAACAGATGAATGAGCTTCTACGCTACTCTACTCCTAAGTCCTTCATATGCATTAATGTATTACTTAAAAGTTTGACAATTATATGGTTATGAATAATTTTAATTTCCAAAAATATCATTCTAACTTTAAAACTTGTGTATTCTCCAACCATTCACCAAACAAAGCTTCTGAATCTTATTCCAAATCCAAGCTTATGATACCAAACAGCCTTAACTAAACAATTAGCAGTTCAATTACAGAAGCTAAGCTATAAATCTCAACTTAACAGTTAAGCAGTCGCAAACACTACATAGTGAAATGAAGAGAAATTTAATCCAAGAGCAAGATAGTTTATTATTGATTCCATGATCTCACAGTTGTTCAAGGATCAGCATCTATGGCATAAGAATCTGGAATATGCATTCTACCCTGAAGTGATGGATTTGATTAGGGGTGGTGGAAATATCTGATGAACTCGCCCAAACCCCTACCAGTTCATGGGTTTGGGTTGATGTTTTGAGACATGATTTGTGTTTACTCGACCCCTTTTTTGGTTTCAGGTTTGGCCTCCCAGGACCCAGACCTAATACTTGCTAAGTTCGTAAAAAAAAATTATTTCTTTATGTAATTAGTATATATTAACTATTAATTTTACAATCAAGTGTTATTAAGTTTTGTAATATAACTAGTTTATTTATTTATTTTAAATGGTTAGGCAGTGTGAGGATTGAGGTCTTTACTGGGTTAGCGCCACAAATTTATTCAGAGTACATTCTCACCCAGGATGAAATTCTCAAAATAATGGGCAGTCTCTTCAAAATTAATATTTGTATTGAAGATTGTGTTAGCAAATCAAATTCGGCCAGAAATTGAATTGTCTTACAGAGACTGCCTACCCTTTAATACAGCAATTCAGTCCCTGGTTCTGTTTCAGCCATTGTGCTCTTGCATAATTGAACCTTATACTATCTGATGGAAATGCATGTAATTCTTGCTCTTGAAGAATGAAGAGTATAGACGTTCTTATTGTTTTTCGGTTTTTCTCTGAGATAAACTCCAAACTTGAAGACAGATATTCTTAAGAATTCAAACCTAGTACAGTTTGTTCTGCTACATTCCTTGGTGGGATCCATCAATTCAGCTATATCGTTTGTTCTTCAAGTACACATACGAGTCCTTCAAAAAGGATTGGCTCAGTTCGAAAAGCGCTCTCTAAAGTTGTATATGCATCAATGGTGAGTGAGACAGTTGAGAGCAAATGAGGTATCTGGCTCCATCAATGGTGATTGGTGAGTGAGATAGCTTATCTCACTCTAAAAGTCGCAGTCTCATACTCCTTTCACCCTAAGAAAAAAAGAAATGGAGCAACAAGAGGAAGAAAACATCACAATGCAAGCCAAAGCAGTTTACTTTTTGACTCAACTATGCTAATTGTATAATATACTCATGGATTTTGCTTCTGAGACCGTCCAGGGTGGATACCACCCCGAGACCGCGCATGTGATGAACGGGATAAAATTTTCTTTTAAAAAAAAAGCACGAAATTCTAAAAAAAAAAAGAATCCCATGCATGTGATGCAGGGTCTCGGGGGTGGTCTCCACCCTAGACGGTCTCAGTAGCAAAATCCTATACTCATACAGCGAAAAAAGAAGAAGATTACTAGCGAACTAAAGAAGCAACAGTTTGATTTTGCAAGATACTCACCTCTGAAGTTTATAAGAAGTTCATCTACACCCACCACGAAATAGGACCCAAACCATCATAATCAAGTGATCCCTGCGCCAATAAATGTGAACATGATTAGAAAACTCCTTGATGGAGGCTCTACCAAAAAGAAGTATCATCCTGAAAATTCTTTAGAGAAATCATATGAATTAGACCAAGAGCTACCTCACATGTTCTTCGGTCTTACACAGAATTATTCATTAAATATGAAAACATCACAGGAAAATACTGCTACCACCCTTCTTGAGGAGCTAGCGGTTGGACTGCTGAAAGAGACAAGGCTTAGAGAAAATGCCTCCATGGTCTTGATCTCGAGTTATTAATGGGAAGCACAGTTAAGTACCACCAAATCAACAAGATATATAGGGAGTATTCCTCGAAGCACTCTGAGAACTCAAAACTCAATTCAGACTATGAGGAACAGGCATTGATTTGCCACTAATAATCATTTGCTCTAATAAACAAGCTACCAAAGCTCTAGTAGAAGCTCAACCTTTACTCAATACTTGGTCACTTGGTCTACATATTTCTGAGTTCAACCTAACCAAGTTTTCCAAAACTCAGAACTCCAGCCGATTATGAAAAGTTGGTTAAACCACAGGTTCGTTAGAAAGAAATGTATCAAGATAACTACCCTTTTTGTCTTCTCGAATGACCAATGGTTTCCTTCCTTTTAATAAAATAACCAAATTCCAAGACTACCAAAAATCACCATTTTTTTTGCCTTGCAAACTGAGTAATTTTCTCGTTGAGATACTTTCCTTAATAGGTAACAATATGGGCCTCAGCCAGGATTTTTTCTAATTGTCCGCATCATGTAAAACAAAACATCTAACAAAAAAAAAGTTGCTGCCACAGCCCACCGGAGGGGGGGGATAACGTTTAAAAAAATTAATGTCAAAGGATGCAAAACTTACAGTGATCACCATAGGAGCAAATGGCTTTGCTTCTTTTTCTTGCTCAACTGGTATTGAAGGATAATTGATACTGTGAACTCGGAATCGAATCTGCAATTGATTGCACCCATTACTTATGGGTATGCATGATGCACCAGATCTGATTAATGTTAAAAATTCAGGACTGTCGAAAAATAACAGTTCAAACCTCATCTTTCCCATCTATAGGAAATTGTTCTTCTTGAAACTCCCATGTCCATCTGACTCCGTGCCTGTAAGAAAGACAAGACATGAAGCAAACTTAACAAGAACTATATAGCAAGCTCGGTTGAAAATTTAAATAATTCTAATAGTAGTAATACATGGATAATCAGTGGAGACAAGGATTCTTACTTATTGTCAGGGTCAGGCAAAAGATGGGACGGATTAGGCAGAAGATGAACAGGTACGTAAATGTCATCAAAGAACCCAAGAGACACTGTCATTATAAAGTCCACATCAGTATGCAGATACAAGCAATGAGTTGAGCCAGCTCGCGAGCTGGCTCCACTCAGCTTGAGATTAAACAAAATTGAACAGAGGTTATTAGTTCGAGCCAAACTGAGCTAAGCTATTAAGGGGAGCTCGTCCTAAATTGTAATTGGTATATATTTCCCACTTCCCAACCAAACCTAACCCTAATCCCAAGTCCCAACATGGTTGTCCTATCCATTTCTTCTTCTCACCTCTGCAAAAAGGGTGCTCTCTCCAATTCTTCTTCCTCCCTAATTCAATCCAAGATGCAGACCCTAGCTAAAGGCAGTATTTTTTTAAAGTGTGTGAGGCTTACACACTTGGAGGCTTGCATAGGGTAAGGTGCCGTTAAAACACCCCAAGGGTCATCATAAACTTAAGGAGCATGCCTCACGTGTTGAGGCATTTAAAATGTGTAAGCCTCATTGTAAATGGTGCTTTTCTTAACACCCAGTTTAGAGGTCTGCGCCTTGCATGGGTAACAGCACATAAAGAGAAGATACATCCGTACCTCGAAAAATTTGTTCTTACATTGTTTTACTTTTCCCTGCCTAATCTTAGGTGAAGGTTACATACTTAACCATGCTTGGTTAGATTAAAAAAAAAACCCACAAAAATCCGGGAAAAAAGAAAAGAAAAGAAAAATAACTTCCTCCCCATTTGGACAAGTTTAAAGCTTGAAGAGCTAGAAACAAAAAAGATAGCTGCATGGCCATCTAAAAGACCTGATATCCTTCATAAACTCTACAATTAAGTTATTTTCCGCCCCCCCCCTCTTTTTTTGAAAATCTAAATTTTCTTAAATATTCACAAAAATCTGTAGGTGAAGGTTACATACTTAACCATGCTTGGTTAGATTAAAAAAAAAACCCACAAAAATCCGGGAAAAAAGAAAAGAAAAGAAAAATAACTTCCTCCCCATTTGGACAAGTTTAAAGCTTGAAGAGCTAGAAACAAAAAAGATAGCTGCATGGCCATCTAAAAGACCTGATATCCTTCATAAACTCTACAATTAAGTTATTTTCCGCCCCCCCCCCCCCCCCCCCCCCCCTCTTTTTTTGAAAATCTAAATTTTCTTAAATATTCACAAAAATCTGTTGTCCTTTTCTAATTTTTATCATGAAATGTTTTCTTATTTTCATTCATGTAATTACCCATTTTATTAGGACATAAATACAACCCCCCCCCCCCCTTCCAAATCAAGGCAGCCAACGCTTTCAAAGGAGGTGCTGAATTTGAGTCTTAACCACTAGAGTTTGGACTTAGTTCAATCCTTTTCTAATTTTTGGTAATGGAATTTTTTTTTCCTATTTTCATTTATGTAATTACCCATTTTAATTAGGCCATAAATACAAAACGCTATTTTCCTTCTCCGTTCTGACTTTGAATCCTAACCACTGGAGTCTGGACTTAGTTCTAACTAACACCATCACATTAAAAAATTTCAAGAATTATAGCAGGAATAAACGTATTGACGGATTTATAAATAAGTGCATAAGTATTTGAATAACATACAGCGCAAACCATTAGCATCAGATGATTTAAGCTTCCCAACAAGAATCTCTCCCACAAATGGGCGAAACATAATCAATCTAAACACCACCTGCCAGAATACCATGACATTCAATTAATTATGTAAACAAACACTTAAAACGGAATATTAGTTGTTCTAGACTGAATCACAAAAATAAAAATACTGTACTTTCTTAAATGAATTACAAAACTCTTGACCGTTCTTGATACAAAATTACAAGAAAATTCTAAATATCCCCACAAATTTAATGATAATAACAAAACATTAATAGTAAAAACACTAAAAACACAAAATTTTATGCATGTTAAACAATAGTTCAAACACTAAACTATTTCAGCGATTTTTGTTTCTCAAAGATAAAGCAAACATCTTTACATTTAAGATTTGATATTTGACAACCTAAAAAAGGGGGTGTGATACAAAATTGCCGCATTTTAGTTATGATTCTTACCAGAATATAAATGATAAAATGATATAAGATTTGTAGTTTCTCAGACATTATTAGCTAAAAAGATTCTTATCTATCAACTAAAATGCAACTGTAAAGACAAGGCTTGTGTAAATTTCCAATCTCCAAATTCATTTATCTTGCTATAACCCATCGTTTAAAAAGCCACAAAATCTACTCAACTCAAAAGTTAGCTAGGTCAAGTAACTTGAAAAATTCATCTGAGTCTAACTAACTCGGAATACATATACTAATTAGGCAATTACTAATTTCTTGGCATTTTATCAAATATCGAACCACAAATAACTTGAAAAACCTAGGTTAAAAGAATCTAAAGAAGGCTAGTTTTGCAGCCCCAAAAAAATCTCATGCAAAAACAAAAGTCTGACGTTTTTTAGTTTTGTTTTGTTAATGAAAATGACAAAAATACCCTTTTGTGACTCCAAGTCTGGCGAGTCGAGAACTCAACTCGATCGAGTCACCCAAGAAAATCGTCAAATAGTGTCTCCTTCGAGTAGACTCGCCGAGATTTCAAACTATGCTATAACCTTATCTCAAGCCCTGATGGTGTTCTCTAACAACTCCTTCCCTTGGAAACATTTTAATTTAAAACAATGTTAATAAACCTGGAACTTGACTAATCAATGGTTTAGGTCTTTACTAATACTGTGCTCAAATTTACGGATTTTGGGATCTCATGAGAGAGTTATTTTTTTAAATAATTAGTCATTTAAAGAAGGTTTTTAAAATTAAAACTTTTATTCAGAAATTTTAATACTTTGGTCTTTTTTTTTTTTTTGAAATTTATGCCATGAGATATTGACCTATTGTACGCTTTATTAGGTGGGTTTTAACCAAGTTAAGTAGCTTGGAAATGTGGGACTGTGGGGATGCACCAATGCACCTATGAACCACCATATAGTACTAAAAATGAATCAAGGGAAGAGAGGGGGGGGGGGGGGGGGGGGGGAGGGAAGATCTACTGCAGTCATTGACGAAGAAAGTGTAATGCCAAAGGAGGAAAAAGGACCAGCCTTTTCCTAGAAAATCCATATCATTGCTGACAAACCAATTTCATCACTATACTTCAGACTAACCACCACAAAGAAAAAGTGAGAAAATATATAGAGAACCTCTAATGAAAGGGAAGATAAAATAGAGACTAAAATTACCGTATAGGTTGAAGCACCATCTCCAGCAAAGATGAAGCCACCATCAATGGATCTGATGTCATAGATGGAGACACAAAGCCCTAGACTTGATATAACCTTCAACCAAAACAAGTTCTTAGTCAGTTAAATGTTGCCAACAATATAAGCATTCATGTTACAAGCACTCAATCAAAATGCAATGTATATGCTTGTTTATAAGAAAGAAACGCAACAGACCTTATCTAAGAAGAGAGTCTCTAGCTCTCCCTTGATTGCTTCTTTGAGGGGAAGACTAAGGAGATGAGGAGGCAACCGCAATGTATGCTCAATCACGCTAAGGAAGAACATTGAGCCTTCTTCAAAAATCAAAATTTCAGCTGAAAATGAGACGATAATTACACAATAGACACAAGAAGAAGCTCCTTTAAAGTTCAAAACTGTTTCCTCAGCTGTAAGGGACTGGAAGTGGAACTATGAAAGGAAAAACAAATGAAAAAATAATTAGGGTTTATTCAAACCCTCCCTAATTTATATTACCAAAAAATAAAAACTAGTATAAGAGTGAATAAAAAAAATCTCATTAAAACATCCATTAGGCCTGTTTGTTACCTGAGAATTACAAACTCTCGAGAGTTCAAACTCCTGAGAGTTTCAATTCACCAAAGTTGAAAGTTTTGTAGTTCTCATAGTTCAAAAACCCGAAAATTTGACTTGACTCGAAAATTAGCCGGGTCGAGTAACTCGAAAAAAACTCAACTCAGTCCAACTTGGAATATATATGTAATAACTTGAAAAACGTGGGTTAAAAGAACTCAAAGTACGCTGATTTTACAGCCTCAAACCTAAAAACTATGTTTAACAAAACTCATAGTAGGTTGCATTTGTAGACGGAAAAAAATATGATGCAAAAACAGTGTGATGTTCAAGTTTAAGTTTGAAAAATGATAAAAATACCATTTTGTGACTCGAACTAGTCTGGCGAGTCGAAAAACTCAGCTTGACTCGACCGAATCACCCGAGTAACTCGGCGAATAATGTCTCTTTCAAGTTTTGAGGCAACTCGACTCGACTCAAAATTCAGTAGAGTCGAGTAACTCGGCCGAGTTACTCGGGTGACTCGCCGAGTTTTCAAACTATCATGCTCAGTTGTTTGAGCATAAAGTCTTCAGAATTCAAATTCCTTTGTTTAGATGGCATTGAGAAAGTTCCATAAGAATATATGTTTATATACAATAAATTAATTAATAATTGATTCATGGGCAAGCTTTATTGGTGATTTACCTATAAATTTTTCATAACCATTAAACTGATGGTGATGAGTATAGTACAACAATAAGGGTTACCACTCAATGCAGTAAAATAATGATCTTAGCCAGCATGTATATAAATCTTCACTTAAAACATTAGCTAATGACATATGGACTTTAGACCTTCCTCGCGTGATGTGTTTAGTGAGAGTTTCTATCTCAAGCATAGTAAGTAGTAAGAACTCATAATAGAATGCCCAAACGTGAGATGCCCTTTAGAGACTAAAAATCCAGATTACCAAGATACATTAGCTATTATGCTCTCTTTATGCAATAAATGTCAAGTCTAATTGCAAGTTTATGGCCTTAATCACCACAATCAAACCAGGTCAATTAGAGCTTGCTAATGAGTTCTTCTCATCTCTACTGCGGCACTGCCTAATCACTACCCAACCCAACAGCCAAAAAAGAAAGACAAAGTCAAAGACTAAAGAAATACACTAGCTTTCTAAAAATAAACTATATCAACCATTACAATTAAAGATTAAAGACAATTAGTTGTGCAGTTTATTGAGAAGCAAATTAACAACTCTTGAAATCATGAGCTCCTAGCCCAAATAACACTTAATTCAAAGTCTGCACATCCATCTCATTTGACGATGTTGAATCTATAAAAGGATGATCCCTGAAGTGACCTATCCAACACTTATATTCCATAAGTATATTGAAGTTGCATCACCACTGTTTCGCAATCCTTTATGGATTGATGACTTAATTTTTTTTATAAAGGCCTAAAATCTGCGGAGAATTCTATTGTTTTGTAAAATTACGAACATACTTTTTTTTAAAAGTAAATAGGACCCAATGTTGATGCAATCACTTTCGTGCCCATGTTAAAGAGTGTAGTAATCGGAGTGGTGATTTATGGTGAGGGGTATTTTTGTAGTTTAGTATTGCTTGAACATGAATGCACAGTATATGGAGCAAATTCGAAACAATAGCACTCAATCCAAATTTGATTCATCCACACATACTATTTGAATTTAACCAACAGGGATTGGACTGCTGGCCAGGACCACGCCTCAGGAAGCGAAGGTCCTGAGTTCGAATTCCTTCCCTTTGTTGGCCACCCTCAAAGAGTTATCTTGTCTTTCCTGGTGCATGTGGTTTGGGGGGTGTTGCACCAGCCTGGGGGATTAGTCGAGTGCTCTAAGAGGCCCGAACGCCCTCGTTACCAAAAAAAACTATTCGAATTTGATTTGTTACCGACGAAAAATTCTCAACTGTTATAACCGGACTCTTTGGAGTCCGGTTACGTCTCACAAGTCAACACGTGTCCTTTTTAATACCTCTTAATTGTGGTTAAGATTCACTAACCCTTAGGATTCAACCATCTAACCTTGGTTTTAATTAACTCCAAAGGTTAAAGTTGTTAACTAGTGTTAAAAGAAGGCTTTTGTGTTGTGAGTAAAGAATTTCAAGCCTTTCTTATCAAACATATACTAATTTATACCTTTCGTATTCTAGTTCGATTAGTTTAAACGAATGAATCGTTTGATTAGATTATCAAATTTAAATAGTATTCGATTGCTAAATTCGTATTCATTCGATTAAAAATAAGTAAATAAATATGATAGGAACCTAACCAATGCTCCAAAAGCCATGGGGTGATTAAGGAGTGGAAAGTTGGGTCCATATACCTTTAGGGTCGTAACATACCACCACACATCCGCAGCCGACATCCAAAGCGGCTTTCACTCTAAGGTGGCGCACTTCTCAGGAATCGATGGCTAGGGCACTTTCTCAAGATTTTTCCGTAGCCAAGGCACTTCTCAGGATTTTTTTTCTGTAGCCCTCGTAGTCCCAACCAAGTAGCCCATTCTGTGACTCGAACCTGAGACGTGGTATTAGGCTTTGATATCAAATTATAGGAACCTAACCACTGCTCCAAAAGCCCTAGGGTGATTAAGGAGTGGAAAATTAGGTCCATATACATTTAGGGTTGTAACAAAATAATACACTTCAAATAAAAAATTCATGCAAATCAAACCTTAAAAAATCTTTATCAATTAAAAAAATAGAAATCTGAGAAACAAAACCATGTTTATATCAAAAGTATGACTTAGGATCGTCTCTGGCTATAGCAAGAGACGATCTCTATGGTTGCAACACTAGCATCCATGTGTCTCATAACTACCCAATTTAAAAGTAACTAACGCCAAGAAACAAGAGAAACAGTTAAATTGGGCAGTTATGGGGCACATGTCATGCTAGCATTGCAACCATAGAGATCGTCTCTTGCTATAGACAAAGATGATCCTAAGTCCAAAAGTGATGCACTCCTATATTAAAGCTTACCCTTTTTTTTTTCCTTCGGCAGATTTTGTTGGTTTTGAAGATGGAGGAGGAGCCTCTCTCTTTCTTAGGTTCCTATACCGAATGAGCGAAAAAATTCACGTTGATCTTTGAATATCCAAGCTCCACATTGCCAATCAGTTGCCGATTGAGCTTCTTGATTATCGCTAGCTTTGACAAATAAAGGGAAACAGGCTACCTACTACTGGAATGCTAGCCTAGGGTTGGAGGTTTGAGGCTTGAAGCTTTGAGTGGCAGCGATGAGTTTGAGTAGCGATGAGGACGTGAAGGGGGAGAAGAAGACACTTTAGTTTGGTCGTCTTCTTCTCCTCCTCTCGTCTTTTCCTTTTTTCCCTTATAGGGTTTGAGTCAAAGTTTGAGAGAAGAAGCATTTGGAATTTTGAATTCTAGGTAGTGTTTTCATAACCGAACCAGAGGCCGAACCGGTTAGGTCTCTGGTTCCCGATTCGACTAGCCCGGTTGAACCGTGATCTTTGTCTTTAGAAATTTATTGTGGGTGTAGCTATGAGCACCCCAATTTTTTCTAACTAGACACCAAACAAATCACTTATTGACTGGACACCATTAGAATGTATTAAATTCTATTAGCACACCAAGAAGTAAAAAAATACCTATAAATTTACTAATAATACTCCAAACTAAACTTTAAAAAAAATACATTAAAAATTAAAAGGAAGAACAACCAGTGTTGTAGTCTTTTTATGAATGTGTTTGAACTATCTCACTAAAATAATATTGTACCAGAAGTAACAACAAAGGTATGATAGCTACACTCCACAAAATTGAAAGAGGGGTGTGAGGGGTTGGGAGCAAATGATTCTGAATGCTTGCTTGGAAATGTAACAAGTGTAGGTAACAACAAATCAAATGAAGAGCCGGTAGCCTAATCTTGATATACAATAACATCTTCTCATTACTTGGTAGAATTGATTCTTTAGAACTTTTTCTTGCGTTCTTTGCTTGAGTTGTCAAAGCGGAGGAGTTTTGGCCGACTTGGTTTCTTATGGCACAAGTTGGCTGCCGAAAAGGGTACACGTGTTACCACCTCGCCTTCTCCTCCCACTACGGGTGGCATTCTTTATTTGAAGATGTTGTAAACTTCAATGACTGCTCTTTGAAGAGGAAGGATCGATCACATCTAAATTTCTAGACTGGCCACATCTAAACTTCTATCACAATATGTGCTTAATAAATATTAAGCATGTATGCCTACAGGTTACAGTTCTCTCCCTTGAAAGTAATAACTGCCATTATTTTGGGATGATTAGATGCCACAGATTGACATATGCAATGTAATGCCATCCAAACACTCGGAATCCTGAATAGAGCTGGAGCATTTCAATGAAGAGAACCTACTATGAGGATCCCATTTCAGAATTTCATGCATACTTTTCCTTTGAAACGGGGGACAAAACCTCCTACTAGCAGTCTCATAAAACCATGGCTACAAAATAAAAATTGGCCTCATTGAAGATTTTTCCATAGCTTAAGATACTTGCCTTACCTAATAGTATTTCTATTTCCTTCCTAAAAGCCCCAATCGTAACAGCAGATTTCAACTCGAAAAGACTAGATTATAAAGAGGAAATCCACTGATAGCCACACTTAGGGGTGGCAATCGGGCCAAGTTTGGGCTTCAAAGCTTATGTAAATGTGTCGAGCTTTGGGCCGGGCCTATTCAAAAATCACTAAAATTCAAGCTCATACTCGGCCCACTGCCACCCCTAGCCACACTATAATTTGAAAACCATTATCCAACTAAAATAACTATATAGAGAGAAAGGATTATATACCTCGAAGCCACTAATAGCCACACTGTAATTCGAAATTCATTAATGCTCCGTTCTTTTGGTGAAACTTTTAAAAGTCTGGAACATTAATATTTTGGAACAATAGGCAAGAGTCTGGGAAGAGAGGGAGAGGGATTCTAACCCTTTTACTCGATGGTATCTTGCATTTATCGAATTCAATTTAATTAGAAGTTCCACCGTCCACGTCTATGGAACTTTAAAAAATCCAGAAATTTTGGTGGAACTTGAAAGTTCCATATTTGTAGAACTTTTACACTCTATGGAATAATATAGTTTTAGACATTAAGTAAAATTAGGCATGAAACTATAAAAGTTCTAGACTTTAAAAGTTCCACCAACTAAAAGCCCCAATCCTATCTACAAATTACATACCTCGATATATCGATAAAAAAAAATGAAAGGAAGGAAAGCAGTAGAATATAGCACAAACACAACTACACGGAGAGATTTTCTAGTGGAGTACCTTGATTTGGAAACCACGATTAATCGAAACCCTCTTTCGATTCCAAGGAGAGGTTTCTCCACTGTCAAGCATATGTTGAAGTGGGAAGAGAAGGAAAGGGTTTGGAGAGGAAAGGTTTATATGTTTTGGGGTTTGGGGTGCGCGTAGAACGGGACTCTTAAAATAGAGGGAAAAAAAGGTTTTTATAAAAATGGTGTCTAGTAAGGAAAGATTAGGGTGCTCGTAGCAGCTCCTTTTATTTATTTATTTTATTATTATTTTTTTTCGTCTTACGGTTCTTCAATTGAATTGGCCGATTCTTCCCGTTTCTATTTTAAGAGTGACTTTTAAAACAGCCCGATTTTGATGGTTTTAAGAACCAGTTGACTAGCCGATTCTTGATTTTACCAGTTCAACCAGGTGGTTTGATCTGGTTTTCAAAACACTGATTCTAGGGCTTACGGTTTGGCAACAAATTTACTCTAGTTGAAGCCCTAGTAAGTTACGCTAAGTAAGTTACGCCAGCCTCTTTGTCCAACTGTGTGTCCTTTTTTAACTGTGGTTAAGATTCACTAACCCTATAAGGGGCGGAGCAGGCGGTGGGAGGGGGGGGTCATGGCCCTCCCAAATTTTTGTAGTTCCTTCATGTTTGGTATCATATAATGGGCCCCACAATTGTTTTTGATTTTTTTTAGTGTACTTGGCCCCCCCAAATTTTTTTGTCTAATATTATAGTGGCCCCCCCAATTTTTTTTGCCATATATAGTGGGCCCTTCGATAGAGTCCAGTTATGCCCTTTAGGTTGCCACATGTCCCTATCAAGGTTTAAAATTTCAAAATTTCGATCGATTTCGGATGTCCCATTCGAAACGAAATTTTCCGAAATTTCGAAATTTTGGCCGACATCTCACCGAAATTGTATTTAATAATAAAATATTATTCCGAAATTTGATTCGAAATTTCGCCGAAATATTCCGAAATTTCGGGTCCGAAATTTCGAAATATTTATTTTTTATATATTTTTTATATAATATTAATTATATATATATATTATTATTTTATTTTTAAAATTAATATATAAATTTTTCGAAATTTCACGAAATTTCGAGATATTTCGAAATATTTCGGAATTTTAATTTTAAAAAAATATTACAAAATAAAAAAAATCAGATTTCGGCCGAAATTCTGAAATTTTTGAAATCCGAAATTTCACCCGAAATTTTTGAAATTCCAGCCGAAATCTGATTTCCGAAATAAACCCAATTTCGATATCGGTGGGGTTGTCCGAAACCGAAATTTCGCGAAATTTCAACGAAATTTTAAACCATGGTCCCTATTGACACCCCTTAACTGTGGTTAAAATTCACCCAATCTTAGGGTCACCTACTAATCCTTGGTTTTTAGAAAACAGTATTAAAAAAATTTTAACCTTAGGAGTTAGTGAATTTTAACTAGGGTTTAAAAAAAAATTATATATTTTTTAAACCAAAGATAAGTGGGTAAATCTAACCACAGTTAAGGGGTATCAATAGGGATACGTGGCATCCTGAAGTAGATTACCGGGAAAAGAATTACCCTAAAAACAAAATTCTCGAGGGCTACGGCCCTCGAACCCCCAAGTTCAATCCATACCCTCAAATCCATCAATTTTTTTATGCGTGTATTTCGCCCTATTAAGGGGTACCAATAGGGATACGTGGCGTCCTCAAGGAGATTACCGGGAAAAAAATTACCCTAAAAACAAAATTCTCAAGGGCTACGCCCCCGAACCTCCGCCCCTACTTATAGTTAAAGAATCTAACCTTAGTTTTTAGAAAAACAAAAAATGTTAAATTTGGTTAAAAACTAATCTTAACCTGGTTTTTTTTTAACCAATGTTATATTCTTTAATCCTAAGAGTTAGTGAATCTTAACCACAATTAAAGGAGACACACTTCAGGCAAAGATACTAAACCCGGATAACTTATGGTTCGTTTGGTAGATCTTCTTTGATCTTGTCTATTTTGAACAGATCTAGTCAAAATAGATGTTTGACAAAAATATTTGTGAGAAACAGATCTCTAGACAGTAAAACTGTTTGGCAACGCATAGTAATAAACCAATCTTTTTTGTGAATTTGTGTATGGTAACATTGTCTTATTGCATCTTATTGCAAGGGCAGTTGATGTCATTTCTAAAAAAATAGATTTTCATTTGGTACCCAATTCCACTCCCCCATGAACACATGAGTTGCTGAAAGTTTTGTGTCATAATCTATGATATACATAAATTCAAATACTTCAACCCAAGAAAATCATGAATTACATGTCATTTGAATGTCAACACCAATGAAAAAAAAACATTTTCATGCATTTAAATATATGGCATTCGCAATTGCATTCCTAACTTCATCCATCTCTATATGTGCACCTAAATCCATACCCATGTTGATTGGTTCACTGTTATCCTGACCATAATCACTAGCATCCAATTCTACATTCTCATTCTCGTACATTTCAAACAAGTTGTCTTCAATGGCTTCTTTCCTGATGAAATTATGCATTGTCATTGCCGCAACAACATACTTATTTGCACAGGGAATGGGTAAGGAAGCATCCTCTTTAAAATTTTGAAACGAGCCTTAAATACTCCGAAGGTTCACTCGATCACATTTCTCAGAGATGAATGAAGATAATTAAAATGTTCTTCTCTATTACAAGGGTGAATAGCACCCTTAATTGTTTTTGAGAATATTCAAAACTTGTATTATCCTTAAACTTATCAATAATGACCTTCCATACCACCACCGGAAGAAAGGTCACATCTGGCTTTCCGGACAATTGCGCTTGTTCTATGCATAGGTCTAACAAGACCTTCCTCATATTGTCAGACCATGTCGCCCTAGAGTAATCAACATTCTCATTCCTCTTTCGCGACATACCTCACCTCTAGGAAAAGTAAAAAACTATTTAAAGAAATTATATACAATCAAACATGCAAACATAAGTATAAAATAGCATACAACATTATAAACAAAAGATGCCACTCAAACAATCAAAGACTAGAATTTGTGTGGACAAACCAACATGCAAACACAAGTAGGAGCATTTTCTTGTCTGTTGAAAGACTAGAATCAATACAAGCATGTTATGCTCCAAAACTACTGTGCAACACTCATGGAGTACCTCCTGTTTGATGGTAGCATCAAATACTGTCATGCAAAGACAACTACTATATTTTTTTTGGTAATCAAAAAGACAACTACTAGAAGCATATTCCAGATGAGGAAGACGAGACTATTGCCTATTCTTTTATTTTCTTTCTTTTAGCAGATTCATCAAACAATATGCATACCACAACTTTATCCGTTAACTAATGCTTTGTTTCTTTTCTAACATTGATTCTTTTTCTTCCATTGGAATTACAGATTATACAAATGTTGGATCATCCCTACATTGTTGCCCTTAAGCATTGCTTCTTTTCAAAGACGGACAATGAAGAGCTCTACTAGACCTCTTCTTTTCACCACTATTAAAACAAAGTAAACAAACAGGGTGTTGAATCATTCTTCCCCAAAACGCAGTATGTGGTGTTTTAACTTTTTTTTTTTGTAATTTAAAAATATGAAAACCTAAAATCATAAAGAAGAAGAAGAATAGATGATTACCGGTATGAGCACAGGCGGCGAGAGCAACGAGCGGGAGTAGCAGGCGATAGCAAAGGTTGGGGAAGAAACCTTTTTTTTTGGTCACCGGGAAGAAACCTATTTTGAAAAACCCTCTTTATTTATTTCATGGAAAATAGTCACCTCCTCGGTCGGTCATCGGTGGCGCGAGGAGGGGCGTCTCGGCTCCATTTTCTTGCCATGTGTAGCCCTTCTAACACCATTTAACTATGATTAAGATTCATCCACCCTTTAGGGTTGGGAGCAAATCCTCTAATCCGCACCTAATAGCAAAATTGGTATTATGACCTACATGCCCAATGACATGTTGACAATTCACGTAACTTCATTTTCAAACGGATTTGTGCTAACAAAGGCTAATTAAGCAATTAACATTTAATCTCAATTTAAGTAATTTTGTTTGAAGTTTGGACTCCACGATTCAATCAGCGATGTTTCTTATTCGGCCTCAATTAATTATGGTTAAGTGTAATTAACCTAAGGTTAATTTTTTTTAAAATTTTTTTTAATACCTACCAACTGTAGTTAAGATTCATTCACCCTTAGGGTTCATCCATCAAACCTTAGCTTTTAGAATTAAAAAAAAAAATATATATATATATATATATTAATCTTAAGTTGATTATGCTTAAACACAGTTAAAGAGACCTTTACAAGCTGTCACATATCCCTTTTAACACCAACTAATTGTGGTTAAGATTCACTCACCCCTATGATTCATCCATTAAACTTGTTTTTTAGAAAAAAAATATATATATATTAACATTAGGTTGATTATGCTTAACCACAGTAAAATAGGTTTTACAAACTACCACGTATCTCTTTTACCACCCACTAACTATGGTTAAGATTCACTCATCCGTAGGGTTCATCAATTGAACCTTATTTTTAGAAGAAATTTTTTTTAAAAAAAATTAACCATAGGTTGATTATGCTTAACCACAATTAAAAAGTCTTTTACAAACTGCCACATATCCCTTTTAACACCTACTAATTGTGGTTAAGATTCACTCACCTTTAGGGTTCATCCATCGAATCTGAATTTTTAGAAGAAAAAAATCAAAAAAAAACTATATTAACCTTAGGTTGATTATGCTTAACAATAGATAAAGAGGTCTTTACAGGCTACCACGTAACCCTTTTAACACCCACTAACTGTGGTTAAGATTTACTCATCTCTAGGATTCCTCCATTTAAGCTCATTTTTTAGAAAAAAAATAAAAAATATTAACATTAGGTTGATTATGCTTAACCACAGTTAGAGAGGTTTTACAAGCTGCCATGTATCCCTTTTAATACCCACTAACTTTGGTTAAGATTCACTCACCCCTAGGATTCATCTATCTAACCTTAGATTTTAGAAAAAAAATAAAAAAATATTCACTTTATGTTAATTATGCTTAACCAAAGTTAAAGGGGGCTTAAGAAGCTGCCACGTGTCTCTTTTAACACCTATTAACTGTGGTTAAGATTCACTAACCCCTAAGGTTTATCAATCTAATTTTGGTTTAGAAAAAGAATTAAAAATAAAAAAACCTTAAGTTAATTACGCTTAACCACAATTAAGTGGGGACGAATAAGACACATGACCGGTTGAATCGTGGAGTCCAAACGTCAACCACATTTACTTAACTACCCTTTGTTTGAACAAAGTTGTTTGAATCACTGTTATGACGGTGATTTGGTGCAATAAATGAAGTTACGTAAGTTGTCAACATGTCATTTGAGCATGTGGGCCCTAATACCAATTTTGGTATTAGTTGTTTGCTAGAGAATTTGCGCTCCTTAGGTTCACCCATCTATCCTTAGTTTTTAGCAAAATAAAAAATTTAACTGAAGGGACAGAAAAAATTAACCCGAGTTAATGGGAGTTCAAGGGTCGGCTACATGCCTATGTGAGAGTGAGGTGGAATAGTCCCCTCCTCGGGCCGACGAGGGGACTATTGCTCTTATTTCATTTGAGAGGGGACATGGATTGGAATAAACTAAATAATAAAAGGGTAAAACATTACTTAAAATTTCAAAAATTTACTCTCCAACCTTTTTTTTTTTTTTTTTTTAATAAACGTGGCTACGACTAATCCCCACATGCTGCCAAAGGATACCCTTTCCTAACAATCGATAACGTAGGTGCTCCCAGACCCGATCTCAAGACCTCCGAGTCTACAGTTCGTCTTCCGATCATTGGGCTACACCCCGAAGGGTTTACTCTCTGTCATCTACCCACAAAAGATGTAAAGGTATTCCCCAAAAATCCTCATTTTTTTGAATTTCAATTTTAGATATTTTATGTTTTCATGTCTTTTTTCCTAGAGTAAATAGACACGTTGTCAAACGGTCTAAAATGTGAAAATGT
The DNA here is from genome assembly GCA_015143295.1 of Tetracentron sinense. Taxonomy (NCBI): domain Eukaryota; kingdom Viridiplantae; phylum Streptophyta; class Magnoliopsida; order Trochodendrales; family Trochodendraceae; genus Tetracentron; species Tetracentron sinense. The sequence goes on from CM026566.1 coordinate 30,668,903, forward strand.
CTACCGCAATAGATGTATAGACAAGTAAACCCAAAATTTAGTGATTCCAAACGGGGTCTTACTCGAGTTTCAACCAGAGAAAATTTGTTGTCTTATGGTTTGGGTTTTAATTAAATATAATTTTGGCCTCTAACGTTTTTAGTATTACTTTAATATATATATATATATATGTGTGTGTGTACGCGCTCGCGCTTTTTATAATAAGAAGGGAATATTGGTCTAAGTGAATTCACTCTAACTATAAACGAATACGAATGATACTTAAAATGATATTCAAACATAATCATAATTATCTGAATGATAAGAAACAAATTCGAATTATATTTAATTAATATCTAAATTTGTTGAAGGCCCTACTTGCAACAAACCTCTATAATCCTGTGTCGTCTAGTTGTTTGAGGGTCAGGCTTCCACCATGCCTCACTGCACGCTACCCTATAGAATCAAATCAAAAGTCGCAAGCCCCTTGCATAGTAAAAGTGTTTTCCCTCACGGAGCCAAGTCTCAGCTCGCCCTTTAATAGTAATGCCGCCACTAGAAGGAGGCATTGCATGTTGTTAGTTACTTATAACATACCTATATAGAACATCTATCGAAGGCAACCTTCTTCCCTATTTTACCTCACCTGTCATGCAGAGCGGTAAGATTTCAGATTCTTCCAAATTCCAAGCATAAATGAATATTGAAGTGTCTTAGACTATCATTTTTCTTATCCATCCATTCATTTCCGTTAACCATATTTAACAAGTATTAACCTAATAATAAATCATATCCTGTTAGGTTATATATATGTAAAACATTTGTTACATTTTTTTAATAGCAATTGACATAATTGGATGAAATAAAACTGTAGCGGATGGTGTCCATATCCAGATGAAGAGATGGCAGGATAACTCACCATACCATTAGTTATAATTAGTTGTACTCCCATTTGTACTCTCAATTCCTTCTATGGAAAATCCCAAAGTGTACTCCCATTTGTACTCTCAATTCTTAACTGTTTAATTTAGTTATCAAATGGTTAAGATTAGAGCTGGTGTAACATTAGAAAAAATAAAATAAGTCAAGCCAAATCCATGGTTAGCTATAATTGGGGAGTATAAAAGGGAGTATTTTTGGGAGTACCTATAGACTTGACTATGATAATATTAGACCTTGTATAGCGAAAGTTATTGAATTGAACAATAATTATCTCCTCGGGGCAAGGAGAGGACTGTTGCTCCTTGCCCTCACGAAGTCCCTCTAATCGCCCTTGAACTATGGTTAATAAGTTTTAACAATTGCTATTAATTTTTTTAACTTGAAAAACCAAGGTTATATGCTTTAACTGTAAGGGCTAATAAATCTTAGCTACAATTAAAGGGAGTTACAAAAAAGGGACATGTTGTAAAAAAAAATGAGCAAGACGCATAATCCCCTCCTCGCGAGAGGAGGAGATTAGTGTTTTTTTTTTAGGTAGTGATTAGCCTACCCTGCATATGATTATATAACCAAATGCCTTCCAATTTCACCCATTTTAATTGTGGTTAAAAGGTAATATTTTTTCTTCCTAAAATCAAGGTTAAATGGATGAACCTTAAGGGTAAGTAAATTTTAACCACAATTAATGGGTGTTAGGAGGGGGGTTGCCAGGATTGACTTAGGATCTCTGACTATTGCCAAAGACGATCCTTAGTCATAAGGACCAATGAGACCAACATTTTCGTTACATAGTGTAAATGAGAGGTAAGTTAAGCATGTTCCTTTTTTTTGGAGGGACATGTTTAATTTACCGCCACATTTAACTATGTGGTTGAATGTGCTATCCTCATTAGTCCATGCCATTTATTTAACACCTACCAACTGTGGTTAAGATTCACTCACGCCTAGGATTAAATAATCTATTGATTTTTAAAAGGAAAAAACAAAAAATATTAATCTTAATTTTGCTAAGCTTAACTATAGTTAAAAAAAAAGACACATGGACATGACATTTGACTACATAGTTAAATGAACGGTGGGCTGCCCTTAAAGCCCACTTCCCTTCCCTGTTTTTGAGAGGGTGTGGGTGCAATGACCTTATGGCTTAACCCCCTCTCCCCCCCCCCCCCCCCCCCCCCCCCCCAAAAAAAAAAATAAAAGCCTTTTTTTTCCGGAGGGGGAATGCTTAACTTAATACGGCTCATTTGACTATGTAATCAAATGTGTAAGTCTTCATTAGTTTACGCACTTATTTTACCACATATCAACAGTGGTTAAGAATCACTCACTTCTAGTGTTAAGTAATCTCACCTTATTTAAAAAAAACAAAAATATGAACCATAATTTTTTTAATCTCAAAAGAAGGTCTTTTCTTATCTTTCCAGGAGTGTTAAAATGGACACGTGGCCATGGCACCTAGTCAAATGCGTGGTGTGCCAATGACTTCTAATTTTATTTTTTTACATCCAATCGCATGGTAATGAATTTAAAAAACACATGCCGAATGGGCTAAGTCTCTCACCACCACCACAACCCTCCGCAAAGAGAGCTCATTGATGCCACTTATATCAGCACAACCACCACAAATCAGCGACCGAGGAGCTGAGGGTTAAGGTTCCGGCGAAGGCACTAGTTAGGTTTGTTGCTCTCTCTCTCTCTCGGAATGGAAAGATTAGGGGTTTTCTAGGGTTTATGTGTTGATTTTATGGATCTGGGGTTTTCTTGAGGAAATTTGATGACATCTATGAAAATGAGGTTTACTAAGATAATTTGAATTGATTTTAAAGATAATAATAAAATTTGCTTTTAGTGATCTTATTACAAGGACTTGATTATTCTTTTCTTTACTGTTTTCCGGATCTAGATTCGTAGGAGAATGAATGCTTTGAAGGGGAAATGGAAATTGAAATTCTAAACACATTCATGCTTCTTTTCTCTTTATTTCATTCAACACTGTTAATAAATGGTGGAATTGCAATTAGTTTTTTCATTGTTTGGTGTGTGATATCTATGTACACTTTACATTGAGATCGCCTTGGATCTATGAGAATATACAGCTAAGAGATTTACATCCTCTAAATTAGAATGTAGAACTAAGCAATAAAATAGAATACAACTATGAACACCCGGATTATAGAGGAATCCTAGCACCCGCCTTCAAGTTGGAGTGTGTATGACTGTATGTCGAGAACACTCAACTTGCGAATAAGAAACGGGGATTGTGTCTTGCCCAATGGTTTTGTGAGGAGATCAGCAACATGTTGAGCTATAGGGATGTAGGAAGTATTCTGAAGTCCTTGTTGGATTTTGTCCCAAATAAAATGGCAATCGATCTCAATGTACTCAGTATTCTCATGGAAAATTGGGTTGGCAGCAATGCAAATAGATGCTTGATCGTCGCAGAAAAGGAGAGCTGGCTGTGAGTGAAACACAGAACTCATGAATCAAAGTGCGAAGCCAAGTGATCTCAGAAATGGCGGAAGCCATGGCATGATATTTAGCTTCGGTTGAGGAACGCGAGATAATAGTTTGTTTCTTAGTTTTCCAAGTGATGGGTTAGGTGCCGACTGCCGAGCAAGTCACAATAGCTAGTAGTAGATCGTTGTGTCTCCAGATAGCTTGCCCAATCAGAATCACAAAAATTTTGAGTTGTAGAGAATTGTCCGCAGGCAATAAAACTGGAGAGTGTTTGTGATACCGAAGGAACCGGATGACAGCGACAAGATGTGGTTTCCGTGGGGTGCTCATAAACAGGTTCAAGAGATGAACAATATAAATAATATATGGCCGAGTGATGGTGAGGTAAAGAAGACGTCCAACAAGTCGACAGTAGTGTGTTGGATCGTGGAGGGGCTCACCATATGTTGAACTGAGCTTTACATTTTGCTCCATGGGAAAATCCATTGGTTTGGCCTCAAGTAAACCATGTCCTCCAAGATCTCAAGAGTGTATTATTGTTGGGATAGATAAATGCTTTTCTATGAGCGAGCAACTTCGATACCAAGGAAAAAATATCAAGGGACTGAGATCTTTGAAACGAAACCGGCGATGAAAGAATGCTTTTTAAGCCCCTTGATGGCTTGTGGGTTCGAGCTGGTAACAACAATGTCATCCACGTAAACCAAAACAGCCGTGAACTCATCAGGCTTGTGGCAAGTGAACAAGGAGTAACAGCCTTGGACTGAATGAAGCTAGCATCTCGAAGGGTTGTGGAAAATTTAGCAAACCATTTTCGGGATGCCTGTTTAAGACTGTAGACTTCGTCATCTGAATTGCCATGCAAAAATGCGTTTTGGACATCTAGTTGGTGGAGAGGCCAATAAAGAATGGAGGTAATGGCAAGGAGACAACGCACAATAACCATCTTGGCAATAGGGGCAAAAGTGTCATGGTAGTCTAGGCCTTCCCTTTTGATGAAACCCTTTGGCCACGAGGCGAGCCTTATACCGTTCTAAGGAACCATTAGAATGGTTTTTATCTTTATACACCCATTTACAACCAATGGGTGTCTTGTGAGCGGGCAAGGTAACAAGAGATCAAGTCTTATTCTGTTCAAGAGTCTGAAATTTGGTTGTCATTGCTTCATGCCACCATTTGGGGTTGCACCCAGCTTAAGAAAAGGAGGTGAGTTTGAAAATGGAAGACACGGCTAAAATAAGTTTTTGGTGAGCAATTGATAAGTCGGCATAGGAAATGTAAGTAGTGAAGGGATGATGAGTACCTTTTTGCGGACCGATCGTTGGTGGCATAGTTACCAAGTATGGGTACAGGTATAATACAACAATGATCCGTTCGGGAAGTACGGGTGTTATACAGCAAAAACACAGCAAAAGTACTAGAAAATTAAAAAATAATGAATAATTATAAATAAATAAAAATCATAATATTAACTAATAACAATCGTTTAATGTGGAATATGCGTTTAACACAGTAAAAGTATGACAAGAATACATGTATTATACGTGTTTAATATGTAATTTGCTTATTAAATAGGTATTATATGGCGATACGCATGAAGTACGTATCACAACAAAAAGACGCAGTTTTAAACGACGACCCCCTCTAAAAGTATTATACGAGTACTATACGGGTGTTTGGTAGGTGGTGATGTGGATTGACATGGTTAGAGTGAGATGGTTCACATGGAGGAGGAGGAGCGAAGGGATCAGAATGAAGGGGGGAAGGAGTAGCGTCAGTTGTGGTGGTGTGTGGTTCGACGGGTGGAGGCATGTTGTCACTAGTGGGTGGATTGGCATGGTCGGGAATGTGTAGTGGTAAAATAGCCAGAGAAAAGTGGGTGGACGTGTTGGGTTCAATGGGTTGAAAGGGAAAGAGCTCTTCATGGAAAACGATAGCACGTCTGATGAAGAATTCTTCGGAGATCAAAAAAGCAGTATCCCTTTTGCCCATATGGGTACCCAATAAATATACATTTTTGAGCTTGATGACTGAATTTGTCTCGTTAATGGGGAGCTATGGCTGCATAACATAAGCAACCAAAAACTCGTAAATTTGTATATGATTAAAAATGCATTCATAGCGAGTCTTGTTGGATAAAAGAGGTGTAGGGAGACGAATAATAATGTAAACAACAGTTAATACACAATCCCTCCAAAATTGAAGCAGCAAGTGAGCTTGAAAAAGTAGGGCACAGGTGATTTCAAGGATATGTTGGTATTTGCGTTCAACAACATCATTTTGTTATGGAGTTGCAACACAACTGTGTTGGTTATAAACACTGTTTTCTTGAAGGAAAGAATGCATGTCATGAGAAAAAAATTTCTCCTGTTATCAGAATGTATTTGTTTGATTTTAATATTGAACTGGGTGTGAATATGAGGAAAAAAAATATTTTAAGATATTTTGTGCATATTTGAATTTGAAAAGAAACACCTATGTGCATCGAGAGAAATAATCAACAATAGTAAGAAAATATCGGGCTCCCGAATGAGAGGTTGTGAAATATCCACCCTAAATGTCACAATGTATTAACTCAAAAGGTGCATTTGTAGTAATTCTATTTAAAGGAAATGACAAGCGAGTTTGCTTTGCAACGGAGCAAATATCACAATGACATAAGGAAGAACTGTGAATATCAGGAACAGTTTTTGACATAAAAATTAATCTAGATGAAGAAACATGACCTAATTGCCACTGCCATAAATTAAAGGTGGCTGAAAACATGACCTAATTGCCATTGCCATAAATTAAAGGTGGCTGAATTTGCAGATGGAGTCATGAGTAAGAGATGGGACTTTTGAAAATAGTATAAACCTCCATGTTGCTTAGCCAATCCAATTGTCATCTTCTTAGATTGGTCCTGAAAAACACACGAGTCATGAAAAAAAGAAAGTGAACACAATTAGGAAGATATTAGATTGCTAACTGAAATGAGGTTAAAGTCGAAAGAAGGGACACATAAAACATCATGCAAGTGAATGGAGGAACAGATGAACAAGTGAACAACACCAATATGAGTTATTGGTGCAAGTGCTCAATTAGGAAGTTTGACAAGTGAGATGCATGATGTTTTAGTGTATGGAATCATGTGGTCTGATGCATCAGTGTCCACAATCCATGAATGGATGAAATTAAAATAATTGCAATAGGGCAGTGTTTTAAAAGGCGTGGGAGGCTTACGCTTCAAGGCTTGCCTCGGGGCGAGGCTTAAGGAAAATGCTTTGAGGCTTAACCTAAAGGCTTAAATCTCGCGAGGCTAACACCTCAAACTATGAAACTCGCTTTATGTCTGGAGAGTGTGTCTCATATATTAATTAAAAAAAATAGGGTTCTACCCACATAATTGAGACTTGAACATTAAATATTGTTTAAAGGTGTGTGCCTCAACATTAGTAAAAATAGGATTCGAGTCACATAACTAAGAATTTCTAAGACGCGTGCTTCATGATTTCTTTTATTAATAAAATTAAATATTTTTTTCATTTGTTAATTTTTTTATTAGACTAAATTAACACTTAAATTTATTATGTCTAATGTATTTAAGCTTTTTAAAACCTTGTTGAGTATATTTCACTTTAATTTTCATAGTAGACATTGCAAAGATATGTAGCCATTGTCTAACATATGTAGTTGGTGACTACTTTGTAATTGTTTGTTGGAATCCAAAATCAACCACATGATGATTGAATACTATCCATCTTTTAAAATATATATAAATGAACAAAAAAAGTTAATCTAAATTTTAGCTTTTTTGCCTCTTAATTTTTTTTAGAGCTGAATAATTTATATAGTATTACATGTGTGTGTTTACACACACACCTATATATATAAATGCTTATATTACCATAAATCTTTTTGCAATATTCTTATTTATTATTATTTGTTAAAATAAGGTAGCGTCAAGGTTCTAAAAATCGACAATATCGGCGATATATCGCCGATATTTGTCGTTGTCGGTCATGACCGACACATCGACATCGTGTTAAGAAATTTTTGCTTGTTGTCGGGAGGTGTCAGCGATATATCGGAGATATCGGCGATATATCGGCGATACATCACCGATTTCGATCGACAGTTCATTTTATGGAAAAAAAAAAGGGGGAGAGATTCGGATCACGGGAAAGCAACTTTTTCCCGCTTTTGCAAATTCGCAGGGACAGGAATCCATCCAAAAAAAGAAATCACAAAAAGAAATCACTCAAAGAGTGAACAGAAGACCCGTGAGACTGTGACAGTGTGTCCTCTCCATTCAGCTTCTTTAAATCCCACTGAATCACTGATCTTTCATGCAATTTGCAAAGAATCAAGATTTGAGAGGATTTGAGAGTGAAGATTCGAAGATTGATTTTGGATTTAGAAGGAAAAAAAAAAGGAGTTGAAACCTTGAGAGTAAAGAAGAAAGAAGAAGGAAGAAGAGAGGTGTACCGTGGCCATCCGCCGTCGCCATTGCCGTCGCCGTCGTCGTCGCCATCGCCGTCGCCGTCGTCGTCGCCATTTGTCGTCGCCGTCGTCGTCGCCCTAGCCAGGTTCCTCCCTCTCTTTCTCCTTCCCGACCCTCTGGTTTTATTTTTTTTATTTCCTTTTGGCTGAAATCGTGAAACGAGCGTTTGTGATAAACTTTAAACCCTCTAAGGGTTATGCTACCCTCGCTCCATTAAATAATATGTCATTTGTTTTATCTTTAAACCCTAATAAGGGTTATGCTACCCTCACTCTATTAAATAATATATTTTATTTGTTTTAACTTATACTTTAAACCCTAACAAGGATTATGCTAACTAGCCTTAAACTGTGGTTAACAAGTTTTAACCCTTGTGATTAATTTTTTTTCTAAAAACTAAGGTTAAATATTTTAAACCTTTAATCCTAAGGGTTAGTGAAACTTAACCAAAGTTAAAAGGGTGTCCCCTCTTAACTCCCTTTACCTGTGGTTAAGATTCACTAACCTTTATGCTATGTTTGGTTGTCGAGAAAATAAGTGAAAATATGGAAAAGAAAAGAAAATTTTATATTTCTAATACAATTTTTAGTTGTGTTTTGTCCAATTTTCTTTTCTTTTCTATGTTTTTACTTATTTTCTCAGCAACCAAACATAAGGTTAAGGTTAAAGCATCTAACTTTAATTTTTTTAAAATAAAATGTGTCACCTTGTAAATCCCTTTAACTATGATTAAGATTCATTAACCTTTAGGATTAAAGCATCTACCTTGGTTTTCAATTTTTTTAAATTAATATGTCCCCATCTAACTCCCTTTAACTAAGGTTAAGATTCACTAACCTTTGAGGTTAAAGCATCTAACTTTGATTTTTAGAAATTAAAAAAATGAAACGTGTCACCTTATAACTCCCTTTAAATGTGGTTAAGATTCATTAATCTTTAGGGTTAAAACATCTAACCTTGGTTTTTAGATTTTTTTTAAAATTAACATGTCCTCATTTAACTCCCTTTAATTGTGGTTAAGATTTACTAACCATTAAGGTTAACGCCGTTGAAAATACATTTCACATTTAATGTTATGCATAGTTCTCTTTACCTCTCTTTCAATCCAATCTTCTATAATGTTTAAAAGAACTAAAATTAAATTTTTTAACCTGTTAAAAAAATATAAATAGAAAAAAAAACTTTATATTTTGGCATAGAGGTCTTGCTTTATTACATTAAACTTTTAATTACTTAAACAATACTCAATAGATCTAGAGGTCCTGCTTGTTTACATCAAAAATAAAATTACATTCACTTCATAGTCAAATAAAATTACAGTCTTCTTCTTTTTACATAATTACATCCAGATAAAAATAAAATTCACAGCTTGTTTACATCAAATAGGAGTCCCGCACTACATTCACGTCTTTTTACATAATTACATCAATTTCATAGGCAACTCAAATTAAAGTCATCTTCTTTTTCTCTTGATGCAGGGTCTCCGATAATTTAACCATCTCTTCATCTTCCCGTATTGATTCAGTCCTGTAAAAACATGAAGCTCATCAATTGCATATAAAATAGATTTAGAAACTATTTAAAATGAAATAAAATTGATTATATTAATACATAGAGGTAAAAACACATCTTATTGAGAAATGAATGAAACATGAATCAATCTTATATTATTGTCACTCGTCAGCGTACATCTTTACTCTCTTCTTATTGCATCTCTTGTGTATATTATTTTTTTTTTAATGTTTTTATTTTAAAATGTATATTAACATCTATTTTAATATTTTCTGAAGTTTCACTGCAAAATTTCATGTTTTACCTTATTTTTTTGTCATTTTTCCAAAAATCACCGATAAACGATATATCTTCCGATATATCTCCGATATATCTTTTTTTCACGGCTCCGACATGTCAAGCGATATCGACATTTAGAACCTTGGGTAGCGTAGGACTTTCTTTTGAGACTCATGCCTCACTCCTCATGAGGTCCGAACCCCTCGCCCCACGTCTTCACGTTTTAAAACATTGCAATAGAGTTGATTACCTACGAAGTTCACATGTGGTTGTGCACTACCTTCATTTAACATGGCCAGCAGTTGACGAAACAGATTGGGGGATGAAGGATTGAGCCGTAGGAGTGGAACCAACATTGGTTTGCTTGTTTTGCAGTTGACGAAACTAATTGGGGGATGAAGGATTGAGTCGTAGGAGCGGAACCAACATTGGTTTGCTTGTTTTGGGATGGCTTGGTGGTTAACAAACTAGATTCCTGATTAATGCAGTCGATGCCTAGGCGGGTATCCATGCAAGACAACACTTTTCTTTAATGTGCCCAACACATCAACAATGTTAGAATGTTGGGCGGCTACGATTCTGACCACAATTTTTTTCTGGAATGATTTTTATCACGACCAGGCTGGTGTGATTCCCTGAAATTTCTGGTGGAAGCTTCAAGGGTAGCGGATTCATCAACACGGCTGGTTTGGTGGTAATCGCCTGCTATTTCTCTTCTTGAAGTAGGAGGGCATATGCTATGTTCACAGTGGGAAGGGGATCCATTAAGAGGATCTGTCCTATAATGGAACTAGGGGTGTAAACAAGCCGAGTTGAGCCGAGCTGAGCTGGGGGATGTTTGAGCTTGGCTCGTACCATGTTTAGGCCAGCTCGGGCTCGGCTCGAGCTCGATTCGAGCCCTAAAATGCTAGCTCGGGCTCGGCTTGTCCATAAACAATGAAGCTTGATCCGGCTCGTGAGCTGGCTCATTGGCAGAATCACTCAGTAATTTGGGCTTACTTGAGTGGTGGAAGAAGAAGAAACAAATTTGGGCAAAAAGATAAAACTAACCAGTAAGAGAATCTCAAAAGCTAACCCAGAAAAAGTAGGGCAAAGAAAAAATGGAATAAAAGTTGAAAAGATGATTCATTAGAATGAGAAATGTTCCCAAAGAAACATTCAAATCTATGATAAGAGAGAAAGAAACTCATTCCTTGAAGAAAATCATCATTCAGTTTGAATCACCACACCATTTGATCACTGATTTGCAGGTGCTTTGTTAGATCTTTGTGAATGCTAGATCTTTGTGAAAGAACAACATACTCTTCTATATATGCACGACAATCAATATCATCTAACCCTTCACAAAATGTGGAAGAAGTAAGTGAAGGGGGATCATGGAGAGAATCAGAGGATGGAGGGGAAGAAGAAATTGGAAAGGGGAGGATGCAGAGAAGCAGAGAATGTAGAAGAAGAGTACGAACGATAGTTTTGGGGTTTTAGGTGTCATATAAGGTAAGTGGAATTACCTTTTTAGGTTGTACCTTTAAAGAAACCAATTTCATTTTTTATACTTTTTAAGTGAAAAACAATATTATTAGGGGTACAAGTGTCTATTGAATTAATCGAGCCGAGCTGAGCTACCTCTTAATCGAGCTCGGCTCGTTTTTCAAACGAGTTCACTTGTTCAGCTCGGCTCGGCTCGGCTCGATGAGCTTTTAAATCTTGCTCAAGCTTGGCTCGTTTCGAGTCGATTCGAGCTGGCTCGGCTCATTGACAGCCCTAAATGAACCATATGAATTGCTGAGTCCCATGAGAAATTGGCTTGTGCTCCTACTGCAAGTGATGTTGTAGAGCCTTGGAAGAGCCACATGAGCAAGGGGGAAAGAAAATGGGGAAAGAAAATTAGAGATGATAATTCATCCCAAACAGTTTTGAGTCTAGTAAATACGCTACAACAATTAATGATTCATGTGTGCAAAGTGCAATATTGCGTTGAAGTTGACAGATCTGAGGAACGTTGCTTTGAGCGAAATGTTTTTGAAGCTCGTCCCAGATTTCTTTGGCTGAAGATGCATACGCCACACTGACAGAGATTTCTCGTGACAGGGAGTTGAGCAGCCTTGATTTAACCATGTTGATGCATCTCTTCCAAGCGCTGAAATCAGCGGACGTTGGTGACGGAATGTCAAAGGAACCATCGATGAAGCAATATTTATTCTTTGCGCTAAGAGCAGTTGTGACGCCCTGAACCCGCGCCTAGGGAATCAAGTTCCGAGACGCGCGTCCGTTCGTCAAATCATGCAAGCAGAAGACTTTACCCGCGAAAATACGGGAAATTTAAACATTTATCAGATGCTTCCAAAAAGCAAATAACACTTGTCATCACAATAGTCATCATACAAACCATATGCCTGTATTATTTACATCAAGTTTGTTTTACAACAGTAGGCGCCTCTATCACGCCGAGTACAACTGGTACAAGCTTCCAAAATGTCCAATTGGACTTTTCACTTACTAGTCAGTAGCTCCAAGATCTACTGACATAAAAAGTCAGTGAGCTATATTAAAATTCCGGGTCGTTACAGCAGTGCTCATGGCGCAATTCCATGTTGGATAGTTATCTCTAGTCAAATGTCGAGACACTAAAACTGTTCTAGGGTTATCAGATGGTGTAGGAAGAGCGGATTCGATGAATAAGGCATTGATTTATTTCGAGAAGAGGCATTGCTCACCGATGACTCAGATTCAGTCATTGCATAAGGTCGAAGGAGAAAGACTGGTTTGCGTTTGAAGCTTGAGGAGGCGGAAGAGTGGTGATCAGAATTGCTCTGATACCGTGTAAATAAATGGTGGAATTGCAATTAATCTTTCATTGCTTGGTGTGTGATATATATACAACATTGAGATCTCCTTAGATATCTGAGAATATGTTAGCATATTCTAATAGTGGCCAAGAGAGAGCCGTTGAGGCGTTACACCACCGGTGTTCCAAGAGCCGTTGAGGCGTTACCACTGGCATTACTACCTTCCCATTTCGTCTCCAACTACAGAGGAAATCCTGGAGGAGGTTACGATGTTGAGATCTATAAAAGGGGATAGATCCCCATGAGTTTCTTACTCAAAAAATCGATCTGTGATCTTGAAGCTCCTGTTTGAGAAACCCTCGAGTTGCGACACCCAGCCTCACGGCAAATCCTTTCTTCCATCTCGGTTTACGTCACTGGTGTCAGAGCAAGGTTTTGGGTGAGCGATCTGGTGCACTCCTTCTTTGGCTGCCGTGAACAATCTCTCAGTGGCAGCAGAAATTTTTTGAGGGAAAAGAAACAGAGCAACAAATTCAGACCTTTCATACCTTTAGATTTTGGAGCTACCGGTTTTTCATCTGTAATCGTTGGGTGAGCGTCTGTTGAAAGAAAGTCTTGGTTTATTTCTTATTACTCGGTTGAAGAAGAAGAAGAGAGACTTGCTATTGTGTGAAGCTAATATATGTGTATTAGCTTTTGGAGATATTTTGTGAAGAAAACAACAATAGAGAAAGGAGGTGCTTTCACGAGGCCCAAAAACCTTCTTTGACTTTCTTTGTTAGGTTACTTTATTTGGAAGGGAAAGTTTTTGGATATTCTGAAATTTGCAGAATTTTGTTTTGGGAAGAAAGAAAACTACCGGCTACAAAATTCTGTGTGCTTCTCTCAATCGGCTACAAAATCTATTGCACTTTGTCAGCTGCAAGGAAAAGGTTCAGAACCAACCAAGCAACGGCTTCACCATATTAAACAGTAACACCATCGGTTATAATCTGGTCAGGAATTCTTAACTCCTTCATTTTATTTACTATAGGTAGAGAAAATTAGTAAAAGGTTTATTTTCATAAAATATGGCAAGTAGGGCTGTAATGAGTGAGTTATCTAAACTTGAAAAATTAAATGGTCTAAACTATGATATGTGGAAAAGAAAGATTAAGTATTTGTTAATTCAAGATAGAATTCATTATGTTTTGACCATAGACCCACCAAGTTTAGGAGATAAACCCACTTCAGAAGAAAAGGTCAAATTTGAAAATTTTCAAGAAGACGATTTAATTGCTAAGACAACTATTTTGCTTTTTATGGAAAATGATTTAATTAAGGTCTTTGAAAGTAATAAAAGAACCAAAACTATGATGGAGGCTATTTCTAAAAAATATGACACTATTTCTGAAGCTTATATTCAATTGCTCTTACAACAATATAACTCTTTTAAAATGAAAGAAGAAGAAAATGTTGTTGAGCACATCAACAAAATGACTGTAATGGCTCAAGATTTAGAAGCTGTAGGGAATCCTATTAATGAAAGAATGCAAATTTCGAACATCCTTAGTAGTCTCCCTCCGTCATGGTCAATGGTTGCTACGGCCCTTCGTCTTAGTGGTATTTCTTTGAATTTGATAGACCTTCCATTGAAATTGGCTCTTGAACAAGAACATTTGAACAAAAACAAGAAGAATGAATTAATGATTGTTCAAGAAGAAACAAAGATCAAAACAAAAAATTCGTTCAAGAAATTTTTTTCAAAATATAATAAAAATTTCAAGAATAAGGGGAAGAAATCTTTTCATCATAAGCCTAGACCTGATGGGCTAAAAGGAAACTGTTTTAATTGTGGTAACTGGTCAGCCCGATCACTTTTAAGTATGATTGCCCACACAACACCAAAAGAATAATGCCAGTAGAAGAGGAAGCAATAGTGGGAGACAAGAATTTATTTCTGTCGTCTCCAAATGCCTTTTTGCCGACCAAGACCACAAGGGTTGGTGGATTGACTTAGGCGCCAATTGACACATTGTTAGTACAAAGGCCCAATTTGAAGAATTTCAGGAGATCAGGACTGGAGAAAAGAGGATCTACATGAGAAATAACACCTACTCTGACGTGTTGGGTGTGGGAACCTGTAGGCTTAATGTTGGAAACATGGACATGGTCCTTACTGATGTTTATTTTGTGCCTACTATGAGGCGTAACATCATTTCTGTCTCACTCTTATGCCTTAAGGGTTTTGATGTACGCTTCCGATCCGGTAAAGTATCCATCGGAAAGCATGGTCGTGTCTTGGCATGGGCCATCTGGTAGATGATCATAATCTTTTTCTTTTGAATGTAACTGAAAGTGATCATAATAAAGGTGCTCCTTCTTCTGGTTATATTGACTGTGTTAATGTTGTTGACTCTTACAATTGACATCTTAGGTTAGGACACATAGGCAAAGATAAAATGAAAAGATTGGCTAATAAAGGTATGATACCTAATTTTGAGAAAAATGAATATGAAAAATGTGAGCATTGCTTATCAGGAAAAATGACAAGAAAACCATTTCTTAAAGCAACAAGGTCAATTGAATTATTAGCTATAATTCATTATGATATTTGTGGACCTTTAAATATTAAAACACATAGGGGTATGGAATATTTTATAACCTTCATAGATGACTTCTCTAGGTTTGGTTACATTTACCTAATCCATAATAAATCAGATGCTTTGGAAATCTTTAAAGAATATAAAAGAGAAGTTGAAAATCAGTTAGGAAGAAATATCAAAGTGCTAAGAATTGATAGAGGAGGAGAATTTACATAAAATGAATTCTATAATTTATGTAGTGAAAATGGTATTATTCGTCAGACTACTATGCCTTATACTCCACAACAAAATGGTGTAGCTGAGAGACGTAATAAAACTCTAATGGATATGACTAGATCTATGTTGTCATATGCTAAGTTATCTAAAACATTTTGGGGTGAAGCTATTAGTACAGCCATGTACATTCTTAATAGAATCTCATCTAAAGCTATAGAAACTACTCCTTATGAAATTTGGACGGGTAGAATGCCTAATTTATCTAACTTAAGGAAATGGGGTTCAATAGCACATGTAATGATTCCACAACAACTTAGAAATAAGTTAGAGCCTAAGACAATAAGATGTCACTTTATAGGCTATTCAGAAGAATTTAAAGGGTATAGATTTTACAACAAAGATAAAGGACTAATAGAATCCAGAGATGCTGAATTCTTAGAAAATAGTAATGATGATATCCTTTTAGAAGAGAACATGAAATTTTATGAGGAAAAGACCTTAGACTCTAATCAAACCCAACTTGAACATGATGAGACACCTGTTCATCATGGTCAAAAGAGATCTAGGGCTCCTCCATCGTACTTAGATGATTTCTATGTGTCTATGAGTGAAAATGTTGATTTAGATCAATATAATGATCAATCAAACTATAAAGAAGACATAAATGAAACTTTTGACTTAGATCAATGTGTCCTTGTAGTTATAAAGAAGCTATAAATTCTTTTGATTCAAATGAATGGCTAAAAGCAATGAATGAAGAATTGAAATCCATTGAAAAGAATAAAGTTTGGGAACTAAGTGATTTACCTAAAGATAGAAAAGCTATAGGATGCAAATGTGTGTTGAAAAAGAAACTAAAGTCTGATGGGACTATAGATAAATACGAAGCTAGACTTGTAGCTAAAGGTTTCACACAAAAGGAGGGAATAGACTATGATGAAACATATTCTCCTGTAGTTAATTTTATGTCAATTAGAATAATATTGGCTATTGTTGCTCATTATAATTTAGAATTATTTCAAATGGATGTTAAGACTGCTTTCCTTAATGGAAATCTAAAGGAAACCATTTATATGAGGCAACTAGAAGGTTTTGAAATTAAAGGACTTGAAGATAAAGTATATAGGTTGAAAAAATCCTTATATGGATTAAAACAATCTTCAAGAGTGTAGTACTTTACTTTTCATAATGCTATCATTCAATTAGGATATGTAGTTAATAAACTAGATAATTGTGTATATATCTGGAATAGTGGGAGTAATATTACCATATTATCCTTGTATGTTGATGACATACTTTTAGCCGGAAATGATTTAAACATGATTGAAAATACAAAGTCATGGCTTAAGTCTCAATTTGAGATGAAGGATATGGGAGAAGCATCCTATATTCTTGGGATAAAAATATCACGAGATAGATTAAATAATATGGTGTGTTTAAGTCAAGAAAGATATATTGACACAATGTTGAAAAGATTTAAAATGGATAATTGTAATCCAGTCTCCACTCCTATTGAAAAAGGAACTAAATTAAGAAAGATAGTCCTTCTGAAGGACAAGAAAGATTAAATGTTCCTTATGCTCAAGCTGTTGGAAGCTTAATGTATGCTATGGTATGCACTAGACCAGACCTTAGTTATGCTGTAAATCTTGTGAGTAGATATCAAAGTAATCCCGGTATTAAACATTGACAGGCAGTGAAAAGAATACTGAGATATTTAAAAGGAACTAAGCATCTTAAATTATGTTTCCATACTGATGAACTTAAAGTTTGTGGCTATTCAGATGCTGATTTTGCAGGGGATAAGGATAATGGAAAATCCACCTCAGATATTATTTTTCTCTTTGGCGGTGCAGTTGTATCTTGGTCTAGCAAGAAACAAGGGTGTGTTGCTCGTTTCACTCAAGAGTCAGAATATGTAGCATGTAGTACAGCTAGTACTTATGCCGTTTGGATAAAACGCTTCATAGATGAATTGAAGATTGGTATAACCAACGGACCTGTGCACATATTTTGTGACAATTTGGCTGCAATATGACTAATTGACAGTAGAGCTAATAGTTCTAAAGGTAAACACATTGAAGTAGCATATCACTATATTCGTGATATGGTAGAGAAGGGTGAAGTGATAGTAAGTCATTTACCCTTGACAGATATGATTGCTGATCCTTTAACAAAGGCACTAAGTGCGGAGTTACTTGCTAAGCATATAAGCTTAATGGGACTTAGGGACGCCTAAGTTAATGAACTCCAAACATTTAGGATAATATTATGAAGGGTATATCCGTTCGTATTGGGAAAACCTCATGATTGTATCTCATCATGAAGGGCATATCCGTACGTATTGGCAAAACCTCATATTGTATCTTATCATGTAGAGTATATCCGTTTGCATTGGGAAAACCTCATGATGTAGCATGAAGGGCATATCCGTGTAGATCGGGAAAACCTCATAATTGTAACATGATAGGTATATGCAATGATGTTGTAAGAACCTCATGAAAAAGAATAAAGTGTAATGACTCTCATGGCCAAGTGGGAGATGTTAGCATATTTTAACAGTGGCCAAGAGAGAGCCATTGAGGCGTTACAACACTGGTGTTCCAAGAGCCGTTGAGGCGTTACTACCTTCCCATTTCGTCTCCAACTACAGAGGAAATCCAGGAGGAGGTTACGATGTTGAGATCTATAAAAGGGGATAGATCCCCATGAGTTTCTTACTCAAAAAATCGATCTGTGATCTTGAAGCTCCTGTTTGAGAAACCCTCGAGTTGCGACACCCAGCCTCATGGCAAATCCTTTCTTCCATCTCGGTTTACGTCACAATACAACTAAGAGATTTACATCTTCTAAATTAGAAGGAATAACTAAGCAATAAAATAGGAAATACAGCTATGAACACTGATTTTAGAGGAATCCTGACTAACAATTTGGCACCAATTTTTATTAGATGGGCTTCAGTTGGTCAATGATTTCATCCAATAATTAATTACAAGAAATAAATGAAATTAGGAGATTAAAATGAACAAATGGGTTTCATCAAAACTTTTTTTTTTTGTATTAGTTGTCTTGATTATCATGTTGCCAAATTTTTTTGGGTTCTGAATAATTTAATTGTGCTCTATTGATATCAATCAGACATTGGCTGGAAAAAAGAAGTGAACAGATAAATGTATTAAGGAAAATATATGGAATATTTTGGTTTTGATCTATGCTCTTTTTTCTGCTGGGTGTTGTGTTGTAGTGATGTAAATGCAAATATGCAATGAAGTTGTCTTTCACACCCTAAGTTGGAATCCATGGAGATCTGTACATCTGATACCTTGATCAATTGGATAACTGAGTACATTTTGCTCTAACCTTTTTTTTCTTAATCCTTGTTTGATTTATCTTTTCTTGTATCAATATCATGCATTGATATATACTCTTCTATGCATCTTAATTGAAGCTTCATTTTTTTTCTCCCCATTTTCTTAGTACTTGGATTTGATGGGGATTGATTTTTTCTTGTTATTGATAAGCCCATGTTTTAAAATAATGGTTTCGATTTGCGTAACAGGTCTGACTGAAACCTTTACATAATGACGTAGCATAACGGTTTTGGCCGTTACAAATAGAGCCCGTATCGTCCCCACCATTTTGTTGATAATTTTATTTTAAACTATAAGATTTAGGATTTTCATTTTTAATTTAATAAAAAAAAAAAAAATGCATGTTATGCATAAAAGTACAAATGTATCATAATTAACACAGATATAAAAATGTAAATGCATAACCCAAATCATCAGAGATTTATTGATTTCAAAATCCATGAATCAATATTCTAAACTTGTTAATATGCATTAACTAACAAACAATAATTGAAGAAGATTGAGAAATTTTACTTCAAAAGTGAATTGTGAAGATTTAAATCATTGATTCATAGCATAGATCTTGTTATGATCCAAGAAAAATAAGATAAGAGTGGCTATATTCGTCCTGCAAGGGGGGAAGAGAGTGAAAATTTTAAAGAAGTGAGATATTACGAGTTTCAAAAATATGGTATGTAATATAGCGTCAAACGTTTTATAATGGCCATTGGATCGTATGAGTTTGGATATTACTGAAATCCTTACATAACGGCTGTTCGTAACAATTCGGTGAGATTTATTACAATGGATAAACCTATTAATCTGTGGAGGTGGATATGTATATTCTTGATCCTTGGCTTATTAAGGCTGCTGTTTTTGTTTTAGGTGGGAGTTCATGGTCATAAGTTGTCCTGTCGTCTGTCAAATTAGTTCGTCGTCTATTGAGTCAGATCAGTTTCTGCGCAATCCATGGCTTAGTATCATTTAATTTCCTATCACATAATATCAGTTTTTGTTAGGACTTCCAATTTTTTTCTTGTATTTAGGATGAAAAATTAGTTATCGATTTTATCTACCTAAAATTGATAACTTCTAATGTTTTGGGGTTCCCATTTCTGGTATTTCCACAGAAAGATCATTTTTTGCTTGGTTAAATGGATACCAAATTACCAACCATTTGTTTATTTATTTCTTAAATTGATGTCTATTTGTGAAGTTGGATTAGTTTTGCCAAGCTTTTGTGTTTATTTATTAGTTTTTTGGTTGTCATGCTTTTGTTTTTATTTGCATATTTACTTAATCAATTTTGGGATCAGAGTCTGCCTTTGTTGATTTTCCTATAATTAAAGTTAGCAACTGTCTCATACAATTTACATTTTTTTGACTCTTTAACTTTATTACGACGAATGGTAATATTTTGTCTTGACCATTCTTGTAAATTACATATTTGTTTATATTAATCCAAGTGGTATTTGCGCTGGGACGACATAAACTATGCTATTTTCCAGATATTTTGTTATTTGTTAATCAACTTGGAATCCATACTTTTTTTTTTCTTTCCTCTTCTGGCAATTGTTTTTTCCCTAACTAAGTGCTTATTTTTCTTCTTCTTATGGAGGTCCCCTTTAGAACATCAATGAGCAGTGTAATTTAGCTTGACAAATACTGTTAGTTTGTTTGTGTCAGACCAATTCTAGGGAGGGTGGATCATATATCAGCCTCCTAAGACATGACACACACATTTTAGAACGTTAGCTAATGTAATTGATAGAGAATTTGAGAGAAAACTTGGTCTCTTTATTTGGTGGGCTAAATACCAGTTGGTAGTCTTAAGATTCTTAACTTTATGAACAAACAAAACATGAGTAATTTAACTTGAATAGGTGAATCTTCTCCATGATTTACGTGTTTATGGGCGTAGTTTTTGTTGACTTCTTGTTTTTTTGTTTTTGTTAGCCCTTGCTTGTAATAAATTTGTTCCCCTCACTAAAGGTTATTAGTGTATTATTTTTACTCTTTTGTTTTCCATTTAGTTAATCACTCCAGGTTTGTTGACATAGTTTGGTTTCAAAAAGGGTGCAACATTAATATTTGTTGCATCATTGTTTTCTCAACATTAAACTTGTGCGAGTTTTATATTGCATGGATGAATTGAGTCGTTTTATTGCTGATAAATGATGCCTTTCAACCCTGAAGATAGAAGGGTGCTCTAACCTTGGTGGTTTCATTCTCAGTTCGTCAAGACTGTTAACACTCTGCCTTTTGGATCTTTATTCCGTCTCTAAGATTGTGATTCTCTTCCTTTTTTTTTCCCTCTTTTTTCTTGAGGTTGGATCTCCATCTGATATCTTTATTTTTTTTCCCTTTTTCATTTAAGTAATCTCTTCTTTTCTTCTCCATGCTGGCTTTCCACAGGGTTTCAACTGCTCCAATTTGAAAGAGCTTTCCCTGGATTGTTTTTTGTCAAGAAAATGATTGTACTGATCTTACTA
This sequence comes from Tetracentron sinense, assembly GCA_015143295.1. Lineage (NCBI taxonomy): Eukaryota > Viridiplantae > Streptophyta > Magnoliopsida > Trochodendrales > Trochodendraceae > Tetracentron > Tetracentron sinense. The sequence goes on from CM026566.1 coordinate 30,689,984, forward strand.
GCAAGTACCATGGTGGGAGAGGAGCTGCCTGAGATTGTTAAACAGTCACATTGCATCAGTGCAACTCTCTCATGCTGTTGTGCTCACTTTATGGATGTAAACTTGAGGTCGGTTAATTGCTTTGGTTGTGTGGCTCGTTTTTAATTTTATTGATTGTGGGGATGCATCAGATATAGAATTATTGTCATAGAAAATACCGTGAACATATTTTGTTCAGCTATCTGCTTCATATTTTACTAGAGATGTTCCTGGAAATTTCCAAGTTCTTAGGGTAACGTGATACAATGATTAAAAAATTGACATATTCTGTTTCATCACTCCGATATTCAGGGATTTGCATAGTTCTCGCTTGTACTTAATACAGAATCTCTGATGCATCTGTTTCTACCATTGCTTAGTGCTATGGAGATCTAGAATCACTTGATTTGAGTGGATATGTTTCCAATACCTTTACTTCTAGTAGTTATAGACTTATAGGAGAGAATGGCGAATAACTAACAAGCTATGAAATAAGTCGTTTTGAATGTTCCAATACTGTTGTACTTCTGTCCTGCAAGGATCTACACTGTTAGATCCATGAGCTGTTTATGACTATAACTCATTAGCTACCTGATTATGACTATAGATGCAACTATATAAAACCAGACTTACGATGGCTAAACTTACCATTCTGCAACTCTGAAGGGTCAAGAACTCAACTTCTGAGTGCTACTTGTGCAATACTCAACCAGTTCATTGATAACTTTTTGACTCCCCAGGTAAAATAGTGCAAAAAAAAAAATAAAAATATTGGATGAATTGTATCAACTAAATCTGGTCTATACACTTTATAAATATCTAATAAGATGTAACAAATACAAACTTGGCCCAGAAATCAGTCTCCTGATTTCCTCTTCCACTTTGCGGAGTCAATGACAAACTTTGCTGGTTTTACAACAAAGTCAGTCATTGCCTTTCTTTTGAAGTTGGAGTTTGGACTCGGTATTTGAGGCCAGGCCAAACTGTACTTGCCCTGTCAAGTTCTGAGTTGGTCATTGAGATTTCAGGAATTGTTTTCATTGTGTAGAGTTGCTTTGTTTATCTGTTAATCTTCAGGACTGAGAGTTTCAATGCGTCACTCTCTGATTTCAGGTCCAACATCAGTGACATTGGCAGAGGAATGCTCTGCAAATTGTTTCCAGAAACATTATCAAGACTCCTACTGTTCCTTTGTTCTAATCATACTCAAGTAATCTTGCATTGAAGCCCCTAGGACTCGAAAATTTGGTTGCCTCAAGTTTTTTTTCTCAAGAGCTTTTGTTTAATCACCTTTTGTCTCTATTTCAGGTGGCATTCAATTTGCCTCAGCCCAAGTGCCACTTCTGGAATTCATTGACTGTGGGGGGACCATATGTGATCCCAATTCTCATAATGTAACCTCTGAAGAAAGCAGTGGTTGAGAAACTCAGTAAACACCCAATAGCAAACTGCACAGGGCTTAAAGATCTGAAATCTGAATCTAAACCCTTGTAGAAACTTTCAGCCGGGTATGTCATCTATGTTTCTCTTGTAGCTGATGCAATCTTTAAGAACTAGTATGGCTTTAAAAGTTTTTATTGGACCCATGAGTTTGCTACTTCAATGTCCCAGTTTAGAAAGTGTGCATGCTTCAGGATGCAAAGATATGTTGTTTGGAGCAATTCAATAGCCCTCTCTTTCTAGACAGTGTTTTTCTTTTGTTTATGTATATCTGGTTTATAAGAAAACTGTATTTCCTCCAGTTTTTAATAAATGTAAAACAATGGGGATCTTTTTCATGTGAATTGATGCTTGGACGAGCAGTTTCTCTAACCATGAAAAGTAAGAAGAGGTGACCTGAATTAGGAAACATGACTTAATTTGTGAACCTGGTCTCAATTTTGATTTCCTGAAATTAGTCTTCTAATGTGATGTCAAGGATAATAAGCAGATGTCTTCTTTACTAGATTTAAGGTGGGCAATGGTTCTGAAATCCAGGTTTGGAAGGATATTTGGAGTGGGGAAGGTCATTTTTGGGATAGGTTTGGGAACATCTTTATGTTCTCACTAGACAAGGATGTATCGGTAGCAGGATGCTTCGAAATTAGAAACGATGAGGATTCTTGGTGTCTGAAGTTGAGGCACAATCTGAATGATTGGGAAATCGAAGATTTTCTCTGCCTATTACAAGATCCAGGTTCCTTCGCTCCATGGCCACAGTTTAAGGACATAGAATTTGGGCAAGGGACAACAAAGGTCGGTTCTCAGTGAAATCATTACTACAGTCCCTTGAGGTGACTTCTACGTACTTTTTTACTCATAAATCTGTGTGGAATCCAAACATTTCATCAAAAGTATTGTTTTTTCCTTTAGATTGCAGCCCTGGATAAGGTTATGCCTTGTGACAATTTGAAAAAAAAGGTGGAGGTTGACAAACTGCTGTTTTTTGTTCCTTCTCACGGAAGAGTTGGTGGCTCATTTGTTGTTTACATTGCCATGTTGGTTTCAAGATCTTTTTATCTTCTCACGAGCAGGGGTAGCTTGGGTCTTCCCTGCCTCCTTGCAGAACTTTTTAACCTGCTGGTCTCGAGTTGATTGAAATAGTGCCCATGTGGCATTTTGGTCAGTGTTGTCTGGGGCCATTGTTTGGTCAATATGGCGAGAGAGGAACTCTAGATTTTTCGAGGACACTCTCTCCCCTCGCATCGTCTTTGTGTGCGAATTCGTCAATCAATCTTGGAATGTTTGGGAGTCCGTCTCATGGACGCAAACTTGGGAGCTCTGCTTTGATAAATTCGGCATTATAATCATCAAAGTCCTGGGATATTTTGCATGTGTTAGTTTTCCTATTTCTTTTCTTCGTTGTTTTTCTAGTCTTTGAGCTTACTTCTCATTAACCTCTTAGATATGTTATCTTCTTCTGTTTATTTGCTTTTGCTTTGATATATATCTTGATAGTTACCGATCGAAAAAATAAATTAAAAAATAAGCAGATGTCTTCTTTCCACTTATAAACTTCCATCCAACAAAGTTCTTCTGCTCCATGAGTTCTCATTCTTATTCTTATGCATCGTCATATCTTTTCTTGCAGGTCCGTAAGGATTTTGCCACTGTAGAAGACCACTTCCCGTGCAAGCGTTTGGCAGGTGGTTCGAAGAGAGTCCGGGTCTCACAATTTCTCAGCCGACAGGTAAAAGAGAAAGGCATGTCAAAATGCATGAATAATCTTGTCTTGATCTGTGTTTCTTCTGAACTTGATATCTTAGACAAGCTTTCTCTTCCTTTTGCAGCCATTGGTTGATGATTAATAGGTAATGAGGGCTTGGAGACCAGTGTACCATGCATGCAGACTGATCAAATCAATGCATTCCTTATATGTGTCTTCTGATATATTTCTTACCTTATATCAGGTGCATTGTTGTTTGTATCTGTGTGGCTTTCAGAGCTTTTGCCCTGAAGGATCCAAACGGTTTGTAAGTGCTAAGAGTGGTTTGGCCACTACTTGGATTAGATTGAATAGTCTGAACAATTTGATTGGATCACTAGCTCTTGAGCATAATGATTGTGATCAATGATGTAAGTAGAATCTATCTCAAATGGCCAGAGCTCACTTATTTGATTGATTGTTGCTATCCATTCGAAAAGTTTTCTTATCAATTCGACAATCTTGATCAGTGGAAGTCTGAATCGACCGAATGGATGGATGGCTAATTATTCCTGTATGAGACATGCTAAGTTTTCTTTATGAAATAAAAAGCTGCGCATAGATCGTCTTAAAAGTCCATCATCACATGATCTGCTCTCTTACATGCCTTGTTTTGACCTCCTGAGACCTGTTTCAAGATACTAGACCCATGCATGCATACTTATAGACATATTCTTATTTATTCTGGATCTCAACTAAGGGTCCAATCCAACTTGAAATTAGGTTTATCCTTTTAATTATTTTTCTTTATCTTTTGTGTGTAGTGGGTTGAGCTTTCTTGTGTATAAGATCTGGAATTACCCACTTGACATGACTGGGATTGTTTTTTTCTTTCTTGAAAAGTCTGGTTGTTATGTCTAACATTTTCATTTGGTGTAAATCTTCCTCATGGTTAGGCTTTTATTTTCCCGCCCTTGTTTCTCATTTCTATATTTTATATGATCCTTTTTCTGTATAGAAGACCGCTTTTGGTATTTACTCCTAACCAAATTTCCCTTTTGTTGGTGACAGTGATTCATTTTGAGTCGAACTAGCCAACTGAGTCCCTTCTTGGCTCAAGAAACTTGTATTTCCTTCTATCTAGTACTTGGTTTGTCTTATGAGAAGTTTGATCAATGGGAATTCTATCATATGTGCAACTACGCAAATCTTGCTGTTGATTTTCAGTGGCTTCCTTTTTCTAATATAAATACCAAAATCATTCTAGATCCATCTAACTTCCCTAGAAATCTTAGTTGCATCATATGTAAATATAGGAACGCCATAAATTATCATTTATATGGATTCTACTTTTATTTTCTAGTAGGAAACATGTCAAACCATGATAATAAAAATTGCCGAAACTGATACGAAACGAGTGATATGTATAGGTATCGATAGCCTCCATGTACGATATTTATATTGATACGAAACGGACGATACGCATCGTTTATTAGTTATGTTTGTTTTAATTCAATGTAAATTGTAATTGTGTTTGCTACTTTGTCTTCGAGTCGTTTCCCATGACTTTCTATTTGGTAAATTTGGTTCTTATAACTCATTTGATTTTTTAAAAATTAAATTAAATTTGATTTGATTTTTTTTTTAAAGAATTTTTTTTTTTTAAAGTATCTTCTGAAACCGATACATATAGGTTTCGGTTGGGACCGATACATCCCCCGAAACCGTATTTTTAATCTTTGTGTCAAACATCATCCTTACCTACCCAGAAGAAAAAGAAAAAAAGAGTTCAGTTAGATGGCCCATTCTTGTAAAGTTGGTTTTGTTTTCTCTATTAATTTCTGCTGTCTCCATTTCTCAATGTAAGGTTGTTATTAGTCGATGTATGATGTAGATCCGGAGGTGATTGTTGTTAGATCTCTTCTCCAATACACTATCCTCATATGTATCATTGCGTGCTTTGACGATCCTTTAAAGAAATTCATGAACAATTGTAGCTTTTGCTATCCTTCTAAGGCGTATTGATGAGATAAATAATACTTTAGCATTAGCTTTAATGATTTAATCTAAAGAAACTTTATGCATTTGGAGGAAAAGGACAAAGGGAATTAAGGACATTGAGTTGGTCTATTTTGGAATGCTTGGAAGCTCTGATATTGAACTAAAGTAGTGTTAACATTTATACTTAAATGTTAGATCTCCAAGAGATTCCAAAATCCCATTCTTGGTAAACAAAACAAGCTATTTGATAAATACTTTCAAGATTTCTGTGTTCTTTTGCAGGGGAAAATCATGTCAAGTGAAGCGAAGGAAAATCCATCTTGAGCTTAGTGTACTGTTCCGTTCTTCCATCATTGATTTTCTTCCTACAAAGCCATCTTGATTAATTCAGTTTAAAGTCACTTTCAGATAGAAGATTTCCAAAATCTGTTGATAGCCCCAATTTGATGAATAATGCATTTTCATCCTCCAATCAACTTTATTTTGTGAGGCTCAATTTAATTCCATTTAGACTGATGCTAGGAGGACAAAGTTGAACTAGTTAGAATTCTCTACTTAAGGTTGAGCAGAAGATAGCTTGATTGTTCTTGTATGGCTTTATTGAGAAAATAATTTGGCACAGACCACAGTTGGTGAGAGTTGAGGTGTCTGTATGTTCTTCAGCTACCTTTTGTAATTGCTAATTTATAATTAAGAGAAATGACTATCATAAAAAAAACCTTTCTTATTTTGTCTACTCCATCCTATTAAAAAGAATTAGAACACTTCAGTGGAGTTGGGGTTTGATATTTCTTCTTCCTCTATTGGTAATGAAAATTTTGTATAATTTCTTAATTTGTTTGCGTTATCCTTGTGCCATCGTCATGCTATTTTTCTCTGTATCGTTCAAATTTTAATTGGATATATATCTTCAAAGACACCCTGTTGTTGTCCTTGTGCAGCCATTATTTTAACTTAAAATTCCAACATGTCAGATCCAAGATAACTTTGTTGATGAACTTGGGAAAGAAAAAAGGAAAAAAATAGTAATCTTCATGGAGTTGATGAATTTGTTATTTTCTGAAAAGAAAATGTCAAATACTGCCAACACTAATTAAATGTTGAGAGATAACATGATGCCATAAACAACCATTTATAATCATAAATAAATACTAAACAGCAATGAAGCATCCAAGTTAGTGATTGTAACCACCATGCGCATTGTAGAATCCACCCATTAAATCAACACTAAAAAAACTAGTAGCATAAACTAAACTAATGGAGATGAATAAATGCCCCATCAACATTCACATGGCCTTGTTCCCTCCTTCACTTGGGTCATGAATATTAATTGCTTCCCCCCACCAAAAAAATAAAATAATAAAATGAAAATAAAATAAAAAAGGACTGCATGGTACAAAGAATCTCATTAGAAAAAAAAAATACCATTAAAACTGATGGAAAATAAAGACAGACAGAACAATTAGAACAGCAAGGACAAGAAGAAGAAGAATAAGGAGATGAGTATTAAGAAATCCATTAATAATAAACAAGCTAGACAGACAGCCAAGTCTTGGAAACAAGTGTTATTAACTTCTTGTCCTTGATAAATATCCACATTTTTCCATATCTATATATCAAACCACAATACAAACACACTCTACCACCCTGCTGGATCCATCTCGCACATGTTCGTTCTCGATCTACTGGTCTTTGAAGAAATCCAGAGATCAGATGAGCAAGTGTAGCGGTAACTACTTCAGCTTCTGTTCTTGCATTTCTCCACGGCTCTTGGTGCTGAAATTCAAATAGAGTTCCATGAGTCATTAGGATTAAAATAGTTACAGATAGGTTTTTTTAAGGAAAATAATATAAACAACATTGAACTACTTTACTTGAGTCATTAGGATTAAAATGATTTGCTTATTATGAAAAAAGCAATAGTCCCTTCCACTCACAAATCCTTTTTGAACTAAGCTTAACAAGTTTTAATCTCTGTGGTTAAATTTATTTATTTTTTCTTTCTAGAACTTTGAGGGCTAGTGAATATTTATCACAGTTACAGGAAGTAAAAACAAATTTTTTTGGTAACTTGGGGTATCCCAACCCTTCGGGTCAGGAGTCAGGACTATGTCCGAGGATGCGACGTGAGCCCGCAACCAGCCACACCAGGTAAGTCCGGGGGCAGGTTCGAACCCAAGACCACTGCAATGTATCAGTGGCTTGAGAACCAATCCACCACACACCATTGGGGCAGGTACAAACACAGCCCCGACAAATTAGGCCAAGCCAGAACTATAAGCTTCAAGGTTTGTTCCCTAGACAATGAGCTAATACTGCTCGTGAGCTGTTCGGTGCTCGCATTATTGCAGAATCCTGGTGAATTTGAATTACTTTGAAAATTTACTGCTACAAATCACATGAAATAATTGGGTATTATGGTACTAACCGAGTCCAATAGCCTCTGATCCTTTCATTATACGCAAGCGCTTGCAGGAATCAACAAACATCCTGTATGAAAATACAAAAAAATAGTTAGTAAAGTCACTTGGTTCGCATGGTTCATGAAGGGGTTACACTAATTTGGTCCGGCAGTGCTATCTTTCAATGACAGCGACAAGGTTGTGCCACTGAGCTTGCATTCACGGGTAAGATAGCTAGCACAACCAACAAGGGGTTGGGCTAGTGGCCAAGACCACGCCTCAAGAAGCGGAGGTCTTGAGTTCGAGTCACTTCCCCTTGTTATCCACCCTTTGGGCCCGGCTTTCCTGGTTGTGTAGTATGAGGGTTCTACATGGCCTGGGGAGTAATTAGTTGGGTGCTCTAAGAGGCCCGGATACCCTCGTTCCCAAAAAAAAGATAGCTAGCACACAGATGTCTAGAATAGTTTGTATCTAGATAGATTGTCGCCCATGCATGATTTTTGTTAATCTTTTGATAATTAGATAATCTGCATTCTTTTGTTTCAATCATGGTTATTAATTAAGTAGGAGTTCGGAGATTATTCATCTACCCTATGTTTGGTTGCCGAGAAAATCAGTGAAAAGAGAGAAAATAAAAGAATATTTAAAAAAAAACTCTGGAAAAAATGGGTAAAATTATGAAGATTTGAAAATGAGTCGAGAAATTGTTGGGCATGAAATGAAATGAAATAAAATAAGATTACTGATTATAAAAATAATAATAAAAGATAATTTCAGATATTAGATTCTTTTAGGACTTTTTTAAGTTGTAAATAATTCATATTTAATTCACCAAATTTGTGATTTTTGGAAGAAAGAAAGCAGTCGTAAATAATTTGTGTAAGAAAGAAATTGGTAAAGTTCTGAAGATTCGAAAATAAATTGAGAAATTGGCGGACAAGATATGAAATAAAATAAAATAAGTTTACTGATTATTAAAAAAATAAGAAATAAATATATTTCAGATATTAAATTTTTTTTGGGATTTTTTTTGAAGTTAAAAATAATTCATAGTTAATTCATGAAATCTGCGATATTTGGAGAGAAAAAAAGTCAATAAATAAGTTGTGTTTAATTCGTAAAATTCGTGATTTTTTATTTCAAAAGTCGCAAATATTTCGTGAAATAATTGTTCAATGAAAAAATCGCATATTATACGAATTTTTTTAAATTTTTTTTAAAAAGCACAGAATTTTGTTGCTATGATTTCAAGAAGGAAGAAGGACTTACTCCCATGGGACGTCGCCGACGAGCATCCAGTCGCCATCCTTGTCTTCATAACTCGGCACGTACTCTGAACCGTTCAGAAGATCCATCAACTTGCTCTCATTCATGAAATCCTTCATGCCTTGAGATCCACAGTTTCCTTCACTCAACAACCAGAACTGTTATTAATTTCACTAACCATATAAAGGTGATAACAAGATAGGCTAAAACATCATAATAGAGATCTAAATGCATATCTATAAACAACTATTTGTAGTTATTATCTATAAATTAAATGGGATTTTTCTTTGCTTACCAATGGTGAAAGAACTGAACATTTTGCCCAAGGCATCAGAGAGTTCTTGGTAGCTCTTATACATCTTTAAGTCCACCTTACGCAGGTATGGTGCACCGTCCATGCTAACCTTCACGAACGCTGCACTGCTGCTAACCTTCTCGCCTTCTTCGGTGCTGCTCTTCTGAGCCAGGATGTTCTTTCGGAACGATCGGACTGGTGGCCAACCCACAACCTGTGCCCTGAAATCCAATGTGCACTGTCATTATTTGACTAATTTTATCACTAAGATGAAAGATTGTTGGGAGATCAAAGCAAGCAAGGTTCAAGAAATCGAAACTACATATATATATATATATATATTTCCCCTAAGAGGATACTGTTGGGGACATTAAAGCAAGGTTCATGAAATTGAAACTAAGAAAGTAAAGAAAAATGAAAAGGAGAAAGAAATTATTTTAGAATTAGAATTTAGGGAAACTGAAATGGGATTTTCTTTTCTTTTATGTGATAGTAAATCATTTCTTCTTCATAGATGGCAAAGGAGACAGCTTCAAAAGAGACACATATAACATATATTTATTTTTTATGCAGAAGAAATGAAGGTTGATAGTTTTACCTTAAAAATTAATGAAATGGTTTACAAGAAGGGTTAGTAAATTGACATTTCCTTATATTTTCAACATCAAATACAAGTTTTTTAAAAATTACAAAATTGGGCTAGCTACATCCAGTTCATCTCTAGACCACAATACTGATTTTTCATCTACACAGTAAGATCCAGAAAAAGAAGAAAATTATAACTTATCTTCCTTTTTCCTTTTAATTTATAAAAAGATGGTTGAGCTATGCACTAATGCAACCACAACCAAAAGAAAAAGGAAAAAGGAAAAAAGAAAAAAAGTTGGTCATGAGCATGTCCCTCAATCCATTAACATACTATACTCATCCACGAGGTCATGGGTTCGAACCCATAATAATAACAATGTCATTGACACATTTACGCAGGAATAATTTTAAAAAAAAGTAAAAAAAAAACCATAAAAAGCAGAATTATGAAAAGAAAAAGTAGAATAAATTTACTTGGCGGGGGGTTTGGCCGGATCTTTAGAACAAGGAAGAAGAGTCTTCTCTTTGGTGGAATTCATAATATTTTCAGACAGATCCATCCCTGAAACCTTAGACTGAAGATTAAGCTTCAAATCAACAGTCTCAGAAAATCCTCTCTTCCCATTATTCTTTGCAGCTTCACCTTCATGACTTCCACCTCCACCAGGCAACCCCAGACGTAACTCAGTCTCTTCATACTTCAAACTATACTCGTCGCCGACCATGTTCGTCATTTTCCGGCAGACTTCCATTCAGATTCCGGCAATGAATAAACCCTTTAATTCTCTCTCTCTCTCTCTATCTCTTATCTGTATAATTTGTTTGTTGCTTCTTTTGTAGAGAATGTGGGAGTAAAGGAACGTGAAAGCTAAATAGAAGGTGCGTTTGGGTGTATTAATATATGGATGGGCATCATTGTCCTATCGAGTTTTTAACCGATCCGATGTTGACACGTGGAGGATTTGTTAACTTTATCTTTTTTTGCTTGGGAAGGTTACGACAATGGTGACGTCACTCCTCGAATGATTTGGTGTAGCGAGTGGACAACTCGGTTGGCTGTTCAAGCACATTTCGTGTGCTTAGTCTTTAGTAGTAGTAGTACCCACTATTACATCGCCAAAGAAGTCTTATAAAATCGGCGACTATTAACATGGGAAGTGAAGTCTGATCATGATTCTATTAGAGTTCACAGTCAAGGTCAACACTTGTTGATTTTAACTTTTATTAACCGTGGTTAAGATTTATTAGCCCTTGAGCTCAGTAATACAACCTTGGTTTTTTTTAAAATACTAACCGTGTGGGTTAATAATTCTTAATTAGAGTTTCATATTTTTTTAATAGGTTTTTCTAAAAAAATTAAGGTTAGATTATTAATTTTAAAGGTTAGTAAATCTTAACTACAGTTAATGAGGATTAAAAGATACACGTGGTGACTTGTGAGGGCGATTGAACTCGAGGCCAGTTCAATCACAATTGACTGTGATCTTGGCACATCAATAACACAAGAGATTGAAGATGAAGCAGAGATCTACTTCACTGCTTGTGTGTGAAGCTCCGTTTTCATTGTGTGGAGGGTAGAGGTGTATTCGAACCGAGCTCGAACTTGGCTTGAACTGTTTCAAGCCAGGCTCGAGCTCGGCTCAAACTCAAAAAGCTCGGCTCGAATACAAAAGTTTGGCTCGAGCTCGAATTGATGCAAGCTTGAGTCGAGTTCAACTTGACTTATTAAAAATCTATTTTTAAAAATTAATAATAGTTATACATGTAATAATGATATATTATTATTTTATACAATATTCGCGTCTAATCAAGGCTCAATCAAACCGAGCCAAATCAAATAGGTCTTGGCTCGAGTTCAGCTTGAACACATTTCAAGCTCGAAAAAACAGCTTAGCTCCAAGGCGATGAAGTAGAGCTTTGCCTCAAAATTAAAATAATCACAAAAAATGAACACTTATTTTTGGCATGGACATTAAGAGGGTTACTGTTAATTTAGTTATGGTTTTAGAAAATACGGGGAAAAAAAAAGATAATACGAGACACTATTGTATTTTTGAGCCGAGAGATTCTCACAATCATGTGTCATCTCTGGCAATAGTAAGAGACGATCTTTTTGGTTATTTAAGAAGGCAAAAGATTTGTTCTATTGGACGCTCAGGCATCCACAACTCATGGGGCACCTGACGATAATAAAGGGGGGAGATATCAAGTTGGGAGAAGTCAAAATCATGGGAGAAAATGAAATGACTTCTTATTATCGCTAGGTGCCCCATGAGTTGTGAGCTCCCAGAGCTAATCTTTTGCCTTTTAAAAAGCATTAACATTAGGTGTATTCTTAATCCTTTCTTAATCCGACCCCTTGTCATCCCTAATCTCGACGTATAAACGGGTTATGATAAGGCTTACGAAGAATTAGGTATAGGCCGTTGGATCCAATCTTTTCTAGGGATTCATGCTAATGGCTTTCCTTTCATTAGCAATAATTTTATTAAAAGAAATCAGCAAAAATCTCGAAAAGATAAAAGCAAGATCCAAGGGATTCCTTTTAGGGTCTGGCCCTAATTCTTGGACCCGGTCTATACAATCACATTATTTTATATGAGTTTGTACTTTATAATTTAAAATTGGGCAATGCCTTGGTTTCTTTCTCTCTCTAAATTCAAGAAAAGATTGGTTGAGAGAGGAGAGAGAAAGAGCGGAGTGTGGGCCCAATTGTAGAGTGTGGGAATAGGTCAACCAAGGGGAAGCATGTGCTGAGATTCATGGAAGTGGGGAGGGCCCAACAAGTGGCATGTGAACTTGTTGGCATGTCGCGTAGCCTCGAGCCCTCTTCCATGTGCGCCGCTTCTGGGCCTCCCATCCCAAGCCTTTCTTTCTTTCGCCCCTTTTAAGGAATGATAGCCGTACTCACCCGGGTTTATATAAATGCAACCTACATATATATATATATATGCCCTTATTCTAATGGTATTGTGTCTCCCTCTTTCAGGGTAGGTTTCTTTATCAAGTCCGGATTATGACTGGGCCAAACTTCAAATGATAAATATTAATCCATTAACCTAAAACAGATACTAGCAGGGGTTGTGGCGTAATCATATTACTTGGAAAAAAAAATGTTACATGTTGTGTGTGATTGGTAGTGTCCAAGAATCTCGGCAGTAATAATTTGAGATGCATTTTGTAAGAGGTTAATTATGAATATGAGCTTCCGTTGATGAGAAAACTAGAGCAACCCCAAAATATGTAGTATGATAAGGGTAGTTTAGAAATCACAAAAAGAATAATATTTTTGTTAACTAATTTTTTGTTTTTTAAATAATTTCTAAAATTTCCATTTAAAGACATATTTTGTATTCTCTAGTTAATCTCTCTTCAACTGGAGTTACTATTCATAGTTAATCTTCATTTGTAATTGTTATAACTCTTTTTTTTTTTAATTCTCAGATCTTAATTTGAGTTTGACATGGCCTTTATTAGGGAACTCTATCAAAACAACACCCTTACCAAAATAGTTCATTTGCAAAAATATCCTTTTGGGGGGACTAACCTTTTGCGAGTTTTATGCAGTGTTATTAAAACCGGACTAGACCAGTCAGTTTGAGCCAGTAAACGGTCAGATTAACTGTTCTTAAAATCCTCAAAACTGGAATGCTTTCAAAACCAATAGAACCAACCAGAACCGAGGTTCAATTGGAAAACCAGGGTTAGAAACTAGTGGAACCAGCCGAGAAAGGGAAAAAATTGGAAAAAAAAAAGGGGGGAGGAAAATGATTTCTTTACAATAAATGACACGGTTGAACCGGTGGAACCAGAACCGGCCACTCTACCAGTTTGAGGCCAGGTCCGGTTCTAAAAACATTGGATTACTCTATTCAAACCTCAACAAGTAGACGGAACATGATTTATTCATTTTATTATTTTAGAAGGTGAAAATTGAAAAGGGTTGCAATTCTTCTTTTCTTTTGAAAGATAAAAAAAGGGGAAAAAGTCTACAAATCGGATGAACAAAAATTAATGATTATTTTGATATTGGGCTAAGAAAGTCACTCCTATGAGGCTACCCTCTCTATGCACGAGACATCTAGATATTGTGCTCAAGGACGGATATTTTGTGTATGAATACTCAAAAAGAAGACTAGCCATATCTAATTAATTATTTACTCATAGATTCTTTGATTCTCTTCAACAAAAAAAAAACAGTATGTTTAATGATTTAAGTCAGGAGAATTAAAAAATTCAACCCAATTTTACCAAGTCCACCAAGGTTCTGAACTCTAATATTTCCATTATATATATTTAAAGTCAAAAACATTAATATTCTAATCATAAATAATAATAATAATAATAATAATATTTATTTGTAATTTTTTTTTATCAGTAGAAGATTATTACGCACGATTCCTTGCTTTTAATTCATTTATAAGTGGGATCAGTAAATAATCCAGCTATTAGTAACTCTTTTCTAATATAAAATTTAACTTAATATAAAAATATTAAATTTAATTACTCAAATATATTTATATAAATATAATAATAATATATCAAGAAACTATTTAATATAAAAAGAGAATGTGACGTCTAATGAAAATATTATATATATATATATATATAAATAAAGTTAATTATGTTTATCATTAATGATAAAAAAAATTATATGTGCAAGACACGTGCAATTTTACTAGTATATATATATATATATATATATATAAATTTCCCAACTACATAATACCTATATTTTGGTAATAGTAAAATTAGTATGTTCAAATATCAAAAAAAATTCTTTGAATAAATATTTATTACAACTAATTTCCTCATGGAAGAGGTTAAAGGTATCCCCAACATCGGGAGGCACGTCTCAAGTTCAAATTTCCTCTTAGTAAAGGATGGAAAAGCCTAAGAACTTCTTGTGAGCTAAATAAATATATTATAAAAACCTAGGAAGCACGAATACTTCAAATAGGTCTTCGTACCCGTATCGGATATGGATACGTCTCCGATACGGTGAGATACGGCTTAGACGTATCCGGTTAATTAAAAATAATTTTTTTATTTTGGATATGGCTCCGATATGGCCTGGATACGCAGGGATATGGCCTTTTTTTTTTTTTTTGGAGACTTAGGGGTGTGACCCTATCTCTTTTATTTTTGCATGGACATGGTCTTCTTTATATTTGCTTAGTGGATGATAGGATGTCTTTCTTTTTTGATTAGTGGATGATGAGATAATCTTATTTCTTTTGCTTTTGCATGGACATGTTCTTTTTTATACATAAACAGAATTGAACCAATGGTTATTTTGTAATTATAATACAAAATATAATAATATTATTATTATTTTTAAAAATTATAGACGTATCCTGAACGTACCCGTATCCTGTTTTTTTAGTTTCTGCCATATCGACGTACCCGTATCCCGTATCCATATCCGTGCTTCCTATATAAATACACTCTTCAAACTGAGAAGGTGTGCTCACATTAAGGAGGTCATGGGATGGCCAGAAGTATTAATAGGGGTGCCAACAGATTATTCGAATTCATTTGCTTGGATATATATATATATATATATTATTTGAATTCGTTATCCGTATCCATATCCATATTCATTTGATTGGATATTTATCTGAATAGGTATTCGACGAAACGAATACAAATAGTATTTTTACCTATTTATTTATAGTCAATAATTTGATTAAATATTTGATTAAATTTTATAATAAATTACTATATATAATATATTACAAGTTTGTAACATTAAAATACAATTATTAATATACATTTTTTCTTTCATTAATTTTTTTAGAGTGATCAGATAATTCATATATTATCCCAATCTATCGGAGTCTAATATGGATACTCTATTTTATTATCTGTCAAATATTTGATTAAATTTGGTTAGTCCATTATGTAATCGGATATGAATTTAGATATACATCCGCTTCAAATTCGCTATGTTTATAACTTTACCCCTATATATGTGGAGAACTCAGAATAGATGGGTTGTGCAACCTGGATGATGTGGTGGTAGGGGTGTAAACGAGCCGAGCTGGGCACTGCTTGGGCTTGGCTCGTTGGAATTTTACATATGCTTAGGCTCGGCTCGGCTTGGCTCGGCTCGTTGGAATTTTATAGAAGCTTAGGCTCGGCTTGTCCACAAATCGTTGAGCTCGAGCTTGGCTCGGCTCAATAAATTTTTTTTTTTTTAAATACATTGATAAACACTAAATTCAATTAAAAAAAAAATTGAAATGACATTTTTTTTTTTTTGGGATGTCATGTGACTCACGTGAAAGCTTGAGTTAAACTTAAACGGAAATAATTATGTTAATGTATACTAAATATATTTTACCAAAAAAAATGTATACTAAATATATAATATAAATTTAACTTTTAAAGGGTATTATTATAAAATTAATCGAGCTGAGCCAAGCTGAGTCACCTATTGTTTGGCTCGGCTCGTTTATTTTTTAAGCTCACTTTTAAGGCTCGACTCGACTCAAAGAGCCTAAAGTAAAAGCTCCAGCTCGGTTTATTTGGAGTGAGCTGGCTCGCGAGCTGGCTTGGTTCGTTGACACCCCTATGTGGTGGTGGATCCACTCTACCCCAAACTAGACACTAACCACTTAGGTAGATGAATGATGCCTCACACCACCATGAATGAAGTGTCCCATATACGTTAGAACCTTCTAACTAAGTGGAAACACAGTCCGTCAATTAATAGTGTCGGTAGGGAAGCATAAACCTAGAGTTACGGCAAGTTATTTATTAGTTAAATTAATTAACATAATCTAAGCAAAAAATTAATTAGATATTCCAACTAACCAACAAAATATATATTCACACAACTAATTTTATTTAAAATTTATTATAACTTAAAATAAGTAATTCCTCTAATTTTAATTTTAAGTTTCTATTATTATAAATCAGAAAACATAATTTCTTAATTTAATCTAATCCATCTGCACAGAAAAAGCCGAGGCATTGGAAAGGGTTAATTGTATCACTACGACTAAACATGTCCTCTAATGACTGATCAAAGTTAGGTATTTATATGAATAATTTAGGTCAGACATAAAACCGACAATTAAGATATTTGAAGAGAAACAAATAAGCATGCAAATCTTTTTTTCCTTTTTTGTGATCAAAATGTAGAATTTTTGTTAGATTTTCGTAATTTTGTTGCACTCTATTAGGAATTTTCAAGAGTGATGCTAGAGGTTGTAAATATCGAAGAACTCGCGTAAAAATTATATCAATGTGGCTTTTTTGTAACCATCCGATCGTTGACATACAATTTTTACCACCAACCCTATCTAATTGGCTGTAAATTTATGGGATTAAGGAAGGGTTTAAGGCTTTGCCCAATAAAACCTACATTGGTCCAACTATAGCCTATAGATGTTTGAAAAAAATAAAGAAAATTAATTAAAAAAGAAGAAGAAAAATTTCTCAAATTTCAAAATTTTAAGGAGATTGGCGGACATTGACAGTGCATTTTTTATGCTCCACCAGCGTTGGAAGCTTTCTAAGCCAGGCATGGCCTGGCCGGCACTTGAGGGCCATTCATTTACTGTACCTGCAATTATTTGATTTTTGAAAATTTTGAAGATGATGCTGATGTACTATAATTCCCTAGGAAAATGTTTGAGCGTACCCGCGGTTTCATTATGTAATTAAATGGCCCATCCTCAATGGTCCACCCCCACTTTTAAACATTTAGTACCTGCGGTTAAGATTCACTCATTCACTTATAGGATTAGGCAATCTAACCTTTATTTTTAGGGAAAAAAAACCAAAATCTTAACTTTAATTTAATTAAGTTTAACTAGAATTAAAGGGGGTGTTAAAAGGGACACAAGGACACGGGGTAAGATAAGCAGCGGACCTTGGTCTGCTAATCGTGATCAATTCCATATTAGCAAGAGGCCAAGTAAAGTGTGAAATTTGAAAACATTATTCTTTGGGCCTTGGATTGTCTCTGGCAAAGCCAGAAACCCCTCTCGGGTTCAATATATTGTGCGATAGTAGGCGTAAAAATGGGGAGAAGTCATTTTATTTTCTCCCCATGATTTTGACTTCTCCCCATTTGATATCTCTCCCCCTTATTCTCATACACTTATCACCACATGTATGGAACCCCGAGACAAGCCCTTTCTGGCTTTGCCAGAGACAATCCAAAGCCTATTCTTTGTAGCCAAGGGAGAAAAAGGACCAATGAGATATTAACATGTCAGATAACTGAATGATATGTGCGATCTTAAAACCTATTTTGTTTTTATCATTTACTAATATGGTATTTGATACTTTTTTGATGTGTTAGCATTTAATTGTTCTTTTGTAGCATTAGGTTACAAATATTATTGTTGTCAAGTTTCACTAAGTAGCCTGTTTAGATCGTTAAAGAGAAACTAGGCAGTAATGGTGGTTGCATCTGGAGCTGCAACTACCCATTAGGATGCCCGACCCAGATGCACCCCTTACCAAATAAAGGTCTTATATTTTTTTTTAATTGTTAATACATTATACCTGATACATTTTCTGATGCTTCGAAGACAATCTTCTGGGTTGGGCATCCTGTACTAAATGACCATTTCTGCCAAGTTTCACTATATTAGATCCCATAGACATGCTTTCTTATTAAACGAGGTTCAAATACATGAGGTTGTACAAAAAAAAATGCAATCTTGAAGTCCGATGATAATATTTCAAACAAATATGAAAATTAAGAATACAAAAGTACAACATAAGATATATTTGATACCGAGAGTCCACTTTCTATAAAAGTCATTGAGATTAACTGAATCCTTTTTTTTTTTTTTTAGAGAGTTACTTGTTCTCCGAAAAGCTAACCACTCTTCTTGAGAGTCACCCGTTCTTTTTAAAAACTAGTAGGGCTCTCCTTAGGAGCAATCCACTCTCTTTGAAAACCCTATTCACTCATATATCATCAACTTATAATACAAGCCTACACATTAGACATATTTATTAGATTTTAAAACAAAAAAACAAATTCTAAACCAAGTAAATTTTTTCCAAATTATAATCCAAAAAGATAACTAAAATAATGGATCGAATTTTATGATAAATAAAATTCTAGCCAAATCCCAACACGCGACAGCTGAGGTGGGGCGATCAAAGGGTTCCACCTGTTCCACCACATCCTCTGCCTTCTCCGTGGCAAGTTTCAGCCAAGAATGCTGTGTCATGTTGTAAAAAGGGATCCGCTTCTCTTAATAAATTAAACTTTTGATAATTCACGGTAGCCATTAACAAGGGAATAGTCGACTGCCGAATAGGTAAAACGATTGATATGGACAGTGGCATCATCTAAATGGCCTATCCATAGGGTCTCCATCATATAAATGGTTTGGATTGGTCATATTAGCTCTCAATCGGATAGAAAATCCTATATTATAATAGGAAACTAAGTTTGTGTTTTGGTGGATGCATGTCAATGCATTTCTATAGTACGTACGAAGTATTAGTTGGTGTTAATAAGTGAGTGAGTTTTAATATTATATTGTTAAAGTATTTTTTTTATCAATATTCAAGAATTTGATCCCAAATCTCTACTAAGGATGTCAGAAAGCATTGATGTCTTAATCATATATCAAACAGCTGAAAATGCATTAGTCTTGTGTTCCCAAATCCGTCTTTTGACATTTCTCAAATGTACTTTTCATCATCACTTATACAACTTTTAGGCAATGGTGGAGACTTGGAGACAGGTCACATCCCGAAGAGAAGGAAACACCCCTAACCCTAGCTAGCTCTAACCTTGCTCTAACGCCATTCCCATTCTTGCATTGTTTGTTTCTAGCCTAACTAAAGCCACAAAAGTCTAAAAGCTCCTCATATTGAAAACGAACCTCCTACACCAAAAAAGAATAGAAGAAGTTGTTTTTTGTTTGGGAAAAAACAAACAACCCCTCAACCCTTATCTTCAAAGAAGAAAATGACTTAGAATCAAAATTAATTTGGCCGTTAACTTATACAACATTACAACAACTAACAGTGACAGTTGTTGAAAAGAGTACTTATTTATAAATATAAATATGAATAAGGGGGAATTTGGTAACTTTCAACTAAATAAGTAGAACATATTTAAAAATTGAACTTATTTGTATTATAGATTTTTAGGTTAAAGTTTAATTGGATGTATAGATTTTTTGAAATGGAGGTTTTATTTCTAAAGTAATAAGTTGACATGAGCTACTTTTCTCTTTAGAGGTAAAACCTCTACTTCAAAAAATCTAGACATGCAATTAAACCTTATCTTGACAATTTAAAGTGTAAATAAACTTGATTTTCAAATGAAAATGCTTAATTTACTGTCGCATTAGACTATGTAGTCTAATGTGCAGTCTTCATTGGTCCATATCCCTTTTTACTACACATCAACTGCACATAAGATTCACTTATTCCTAGGGTTAAGTAATCTAATTTTATATATATATATATATATATAAACTTTAATTTTCTTAAGTTTAACTATAGTTAAAGAAGTGTTAAAAGTTAAAAGTGACCTGTGGCTATGACATTAGACTACATAGTCTTAGGCGTGGGGCCATTTTCAAATAAGCTCTACCTATTTAATTTAGAGTTACTAAACTCCTCATAAGTAATAAATAACAGTGGTTAGGACTCTTAAATATAAAGTATTAACAAAATTACTTTTTTCTTGCAAAAAAGTGCTTCAAAAAGCTCATTCCGGCTCTTAAATATTTTATTTTCATTTTTATTTTATTAATATTATTAAATACAATAAATGTATTTCCTATTTAAATTTTATTTACCCCATTATCCCATCAATAAAGATTTTTTTATATTCCAGAAATATAACTAAGCTATAACAAACGAGTATATATATGTATATATATTAAAAAGTGACTTATTGAAAAATACTTATTTACAACTTATATATTTTGTGTTTCAGTTTTTTGTTGGAACCACATTACCTACCATGTGGCAAGTCAAATCTGAAAACTAGACCGTTGGATTGTGGGACCATATAACAGCCAAAAACAAGATCTTAAAGAGCATAAAACAGTTGATTTCATGAGTGGATCTTTTGTAGAGGCCTCTAAGGATTTCTTGTAAAATACATGAGAGTGCCACGTAACCACCTGTCCGAAATTTTTTAAAATTAAGTACACAATAATTATTGGCCTACTCTTAAACATCACTTACTCTGCGAAAAACTAACACTTGTTAAAGCAATGACAGATGTTGATATTCGGCTGAAAATAAGTAGGCTTTTGACTGAGAGTAAGGAATGCTTGAGAGTAGGGCTCAGGAAGGGTAGCACAACTTTAACTATTATGAGATGGAAACACCCTTTTTAATGGTGTTATTTCGAAAATGCCACACACAAATGGATGTGTAACTCTCTTGAATTTTACAAGAATTTCTTGTTGAGGCCTATAGAAAAGAGTTCATAACCCTAGGTGAATTGTTAAGATTATATATATATATATATATATATATCATTTATTCCAAAGTAAGGCTCTTTTGTAAAGATGGATTGGGTTCAACCTATTGAGTCTGTGTGTTGGACTACTAACTGTGTGTTCGCAGGACTGCAAGAAAGTGCAATAAATCTCACCTATGTGTAGAAAAATAAAATATGTTTTTTTTGGATTATATATATATATATATAAAAACACTTTGGGTGAATAAAGTTGCAATGGACTCTAAGAGTGACTGACTTTGCATCCCTATCAAAAAAGGACATGGGTTCCAATTCACGGAAGAGCTTACACATCACTACAGTATCATTCTCCATGGATGTAGGGGACATGCTACATTAATTAATGGGGTCCTAGGTTAACTACCACTAACCAGAGTTAGTTGGGTGAGTCCCACAATAGCAATAATTCGGAATCTTTAGTCATATTACCATATAATAATAATATTCGAGATGTTGGTTGAAGGTGGGACAATGGATCCCTTGGTGGGGTCAGACCCAGCCACTTATAGCTTTCAATGTTTACTAAGAAAAATGAGCTAACCCGGCTGGCTGCCTTTCTATATTTCTCTTTCTTCGAATAAACAATAATTTAATTAATATGCAGTACAAGTTTTTTTTTTTAATGGGATAAAGCTTCGAGACTGCCGGGCATAGCCTCATAGGGCAACCTAAGACTATATGCGTTTGGGCGGGATTTTAGGGGGTTCAATTTTTTTGGGACGCCCTAATATCTCTATTACTTGTTGATCTCAAATAACCTAATCATTTTATATTGCTTGAATCAATTTATTCGAGTGAACCATACAAATTAATTAATTCAAATAAAATACTATAAATCGTGTTATTTTACTTGATACAAGTAAAATAACCTGAATCAATTTATTTAACCCGAATCATGTTATTTTATCCGAAAGCCTTTCATCTGATGAGTAAGTAGTCGGGATATTAGGACGTCTCAAATTTTTGGATGGCCTAATATCCTGTCCAAATGCAAACAGCCTCGGATTGCCCTAAAATTGCACGGTCTTAGTAGGCGCATTCTTGTTTATGTAATAAGTAATCTGAGTTTACTATCTGAAAGCCGACACCGATCGGATCTGTTAATGACTACAAAAAGATTCCGACGGGATTATAAAAGAGATTACATGAAGATATCTCAAGGTTCCCTGTGATCATCTCCATAGAAATAAGATATTTCATTGGAAGCAAGGTTTGTTGCTAAGGGTTCATGCGACGGCTGGGATTATTCGACAATATATTGTTTTGTCATCATATTATAGACAGGAAGAGACCGTATATAACCAACGGATCAGGTAATTTGGCACTCTTGTAGGGAAGGGGACCCATTGATCAATGGGTCGAACCTAGAGGACCCGAATGGCCTTGTTCAATGGGTCCAACCTTAGAGACCATATCATGGCATTTGCCATTCGGGTGCATATCTGTGGACCTGAACCCGACCAGATTATTGGTTAGGCCTAGGACCTTGGGCATTGATCTTAATAATTGGGTCCAGCGGCCGGGTAATTGGGTACTCATTCGGGTACCCATTGATACTCTACACCCTCAATAAGTTAATTGGATAGAGAACACTGGAAGTGTAACAACTCCAACTAGTGGCGATATTGAGAGGATGGAGCATTTAATATCTTCTAGTTCATCTCAGTTAGTCTAATTTCAATATATTGAGAGTATGTTGTTTCTTTGTTATTGCCAATTATTGAGAGTTATTTTCTTTTTAGGACTTGATCTTAGGACCTCCCTCTTTAAGGGCACACCATCCGCCATCTGAAATGAGAGGGAGGTGTTAAACTGCTAGTGTTCACATGAACACGTTATGAGCTATCCAAACGATGAAAAGACGGTAAAGGTCAAGCCGTAAAGAGTGAAATGTGGATATAATCACTGATTCACTATCCCCTATTTGGTTGCCGAGAAAATAGGTGAAAAAGAACAAAAATTTTGCTTAGCTGTATTTTTTTTTTTTAAGAGGCGTTCTAGTCGAACTCAAGCATTTCCTAATTTCAACCAAAAGTCAAAGCAAGGACATATGTTAGTTTTTGACCGAGAATAAGGAATGCCTAAGGCTAACGAGACTCTTTTCTCAAATTTTCTTTTTAACCTATTTTCTTGACAAACAAAGAGGGCGTAAGCTATTGGAAGAATGCTAGTCCTACTCTCAGGCCTTTTCTACTCTTAGCTTAAGCCAATCACCTCTCCAATTTCTCTATTAAAGCATTGTAATTAGATAAAAAGAGTGTACTCTAACAGTGAGATTGGACAAGTGGTTAACTCAAGTTGAGAGTAAGAAAGATTTGAGAGTAGGGCTAGCACTCCTCTCATGTTATTGACTGGTGTATAGACCTCCGCTAACAAAGGCAGTTTGAAAAGATATTATGGCGTATCAGATCCGGAGAGCCCAATCTGAGCCTGTGGGTTGAAAAAGGCCCAATCCAAATCCGACTTAACCCTACCCTATGATTCACTAGGCGGGTTAACGGTTCGGGTTTACATTCCAAGCATTAATTTATTATTATTTTTTGATTTTAGTGAAATAAAAAAAATATATTCAGACTACTCGAGCAAACTCAGTGATTCCAAAATCGAGTTGGCTTTAGCCATCCGAGTAGACTCAAGAGTTCGAAGTCGGAAAGCTCCAAAACATGGAGGGGTCTAACACAGATCCAAACCCTCGTGTGGATTGGGCCTCCCAACAACCATCAAAATCTAAGCCGGCAAGCCATGCTCCAAACAAGGAGAGGCCAACCACATCCTCGTGTGGAGTGGGCCCCACAACGCGACATCATTATCCAAAACACCACACGTGTAAGCAATTGGTTGGCTGCTCTCTCTCATCTCGACTCACTTTCTTAACCATTAATTACACATTGGGTTACCTTATCGCGTATTTATGAATTCGGGTTTGATTATCCTAACCCGAATTTTATTTGGAACATGTACATCGTTGGGTTGCAATAACTTCATTTGACCTAGGACTTTAATAATTCTCTTTTGAATTTACTTTCCAAACACATTTATAAATAATTGTATCTGGGTTCAGTTTTGGAATTGATGCAGGTGCATCTCCACATAAGCACGGGGTGGGGCAACCCACAAGGTGTGGGCCTATAAAGGGTCCTATGGGATAGTAGGGCATAGCCTACGAGGTGAGATCTATGATCAGAGATGGGGAGGTCTCGATGTGGGTTATAAGATAAAAAGATTTAATCTCACGCTTCTATCAATCGCGACTTTTGTAGAATATTAATTAAATCTCTGCATCAGGACCATTCATTATGGTTAGTTAATGAATAACTCAAGCTCGGCTCGTTAACAATTCAATTAAGCTTGTTTATAATTAATAAATAAGCCAAACTTGAGCTTGATTTTGAGCTTGTTTAATTAACTAACATCCCACTACTCGACTCGAGAAAAACTCAGCTCAATTATATATATAATATACTTAAAAAATATCTAATCTATTTAAGATATTTACTATATATATAACTGGATTCTGGTTCCAACCCATCTATGAGCGGTCAGCTCATGGTCCATGCCAAAGTGGGAAAATTGGGTCGGACTCAAACCCGACCCATTTATACATGTACTTAGGAAGACATGCCATATCTTCTGTAATCAAACAAGCTAATGTGCCAACATGTTACATGTTTCAGTGCGAGCCTTAACGACTAAGATGACAGTGTCGTGACATGGAGGTCACGGATGGATTGTCCCCCTCTTACCTACCAAATATATATACATAAGATTGAGATAATAAGAAAGAAAGTTAATGGAGTGTCTATAAACACTGCCACTAACCCGCACTGTATTAAGATGGTGATAGTGCCTATTTGGCCGCTAACGGAGAGAAGGTCCACATTATTATGGAGTAGGGACCTAAATGGCTGTCACAGTGGTCCAATCTATTTGTGGATTTCAATACAGAGACTAACACATAATGGTGGACCCTTGTGTCTGTGGTCCTTTCAAGATGGGTCGGGTTCACAAAACAATGCCCACGGTTTTAATACATGACAGAATGTGTGTGTGTGTGTATATATATATATATATATATATATATATATATATGTAATGTCTACCCCATGACAGGCCCAAGGTTTTATTGGTTTAGGTACATAGACACCGCCAAGCCATGCTGCTAGGTTTTCTAAATTAAACCCCTATCACAACCTCCATTTTGTAGTCTATAAATGAGTTATTGTAGAACACCTTGTTCTAGAACTAACCCTAACCCTAGAAAGTAAACTGGTATTTTAGCTGAAAGAAGTACTGCATTGCTACTCTTAAGACCGGTCAAAGGACGGTTGCGTTAGGTTAACAGTCAGTGTAAAAACTTTGCTAAATCATACGACATGAACCATGATTAATTAGTTGTAATTCAAATGGTGGAGCAGGATTTGATGTCGATTAGTTCCTAAGGCACTATCTAAGGTGGTGTTTGGTAGCCCTAGTCTAAAAAGAAATGCTTATTTGAAAATTATGCTTAGTTGGACTTTAGATTATTAAGTTGAAGGTTAATTGTATTTCTATATTTTAGAGATTTTAGAGGTAAAAATCTTAACTTTAAAAAGTAGCTCCATACCTACTTTTTAAAGTAGAATGTTTTATCTCTAAAATGTAAACATGCAATTAACCTTCAACTTAATAACCTTCAACTTAATAATCTAAAGTCCAACTATGCATAATTTTCAAATAAGTACTTCTTTTTAGACTAGTGTTACAAAACGCCACCTAATACTGGCTCATTCCTTAACATGCATGCGGTGGGTCTCCTCCCACTGCTTAGGAGGTTATGGTTCAATGTTATGTTGACCTAATTAAGGGTATAGTTTTGTATCTTGGTTCTTTTTTATCTTCTTTATCATAATGTTCTCCTCCCACCAAAGAATGATCGTGTTTCCGTAGCTTATGATAATAGGTTTGTATAGAATCCTCTAATTGATCCATTAAGAAGTCATTTTAACATTTAATAACTCATAATCAGATCTAGGTAAATAGTCAAAGTGACCCTCCTATTCAATTAGTTCAACCATTTTGGAGCATCTCATAGCATTTTCAGGACATGGGTTCGATTATATATGAATGATTCCTTGTTTACTGCTGCTTCTTCTGATATGGTTTTTCCGATCCACAAAATCGCCAAAACCTATTTTCTAGTTTAAAAAAAATTGCTAATTTAAGCTGTTCTTGTTTTAACTTTAGTATCTTGCAAATCTGCCTCTATCTTCTGTTAGCGCACTTGATTGAATGCATGTGCATGTACATGGAAATGATTAATCGCACCTGCTCGGGCGAATTATGCCCATGTCACCGTTATAGCCTGACCAAATAGACCGGCCGAATCAAAGGAACCACGAACCGATCCATCCGCCATTATATACAGGTTGGACTAATATCTGGACTAGCTATTTTGATGCTCTAAACAGGACCACATTGCCTGATAATCACAATTTCAATGCATCATAGATATTTCTCATTTCATCTATCACTGCATAAATGTTTCCCAAAAAAGATTCTGCGTACAGCGCCTATATTTTTTCATGCGTCGTGGTCTAGAATCCAGCATTAGTCACAGTCGTTCCAGGTACCACAGCTTACAGTCATGGCAATGAGTTCTTGGTCCATACTAGCCAACCTACCAAAATTCATTGATCAGTTATGTTCTAGCTAACCTGGATACTCCATGAAAATTACAGATGTGTAGCAAACACATTGCGTCGGAACAATGTTTGGCTGAAACTTGATCATTCGTTACATATCGCTATCTTTACGGCTGGTGCGAATTAAGCAGACATGGAACTCGATTTATACACCACAGATTTTAACTAACTCTGCAAATTTTGTTGCCATACTTATAACACTCAAATTATCTGAAAATTTGATGCATAAACCAGTGGTTTTGATGCATTCTAGCACTTAATGTGTATTTAAAAAACACCCACCAAGAAAGTGAATCAAGGCCACTTCAAATATATTCCCGATCTTCCTGAAACTGATGCAAGTACGGCTATGGCAAGAGATTTTTCGTCGAAAAGCTAAAATATTTATATCAAATTAAATCATTCCATTTGTATGAAATAGAACTGTTTGGATTCTAAACTCTTCAATATTTCACACAACAGGATAATCTGCTCCAAACTATACAAAGATAAGCAAATTTTTCGCCATTGTTTAAACAGCTGCGAAAACATGGTTTATATGTCTAACACTTAAAGTTAGACTTGTAGTTAAAATCAAAGAAACTTTTGCATATATATATATATATATATATACTTAGTGGGTGTGCATGCGCAAGACACGTGCAAATTTAATACTAAAATCAAGTGAATTAGGTATTTTGAGAAATAAAATTTTGCAAGAAATGAAATTATAGAAAATAAATTAATAGAGATATTTTGAGAAAAAAAAAATCTAATTAGTGTATTATGAGAAAAAACTTGGTTGAACAACTATTTTGTCTTTATGTGATAATCCTCTTTTATAATATATATATATATATATATTGCACCCCATTTATCTACACTCTATATTTGACTGAAAATGGAGTTGGATTGGAAATGAGAACCCTTGAAGAGTCCTCTTATAGGGATTTCTAAATTTCTTTCATTCTGCTATCAGTCGAGTCATTTACAGCCAACTTGAAGAGGAAAAATGGGATTGAAATATGAAAGACACTAAAAAGAGTAGGTACTGTCACTCTTTATGACTTTAACCTGAATTAAAGGGAAAAAGAAAAAGAAAGATGATGGATTAAAAAAAGAAGGGTGCGCTTAAGCGAGAAATGTTAGGGCAACTGAGACCATTCTTGAGAAAACGTGATCCTAAGGCATCAAAAATATTTAGTGGTCGCCTAAAGTCGCTGTTACTTATTTATCTCGTAAAAGCTTTTTCAAGTTATTTTACTTAATGGTTATTTTACCCATTCTGATTCAAATAATATTACTTTTTTTAGGTTAACAAATAATATTACTTGATCTAGCTTTTTTACTTGATGAAAGAAAAGTTTTTCACCAATTGAAAAGTTATGGACTCTAAGGTGTCTAAAAATCTAAGACGTCCGAAGATTGTGTCTTCTCGGTAATTGTCTCAAGTTGCGTATCATTTTTCTAAGTATGAACAGGTATGATTGCCAAAGTTTTAAAAGGAAATAATGGGCCTAAATGAAAAAAAGAGAGGTTAAATTACACTTACCTTCCCTAAGGTTTGGTGAAATTTCATAAATCTTTCCCCTCTTATTTACGAAATTATATTGCCCTCCCCTCAACTTTGGTTGTTTGTAACAGATACCCCTTCCGTTAGTTTAACGTTACTTACATGGATGGACTTTGATAATGTCATCATTTTAAAATTTTAAAATGTCTAAATTACCCTTCTTAAAGACAAATTCAACTAATACAATAAAATAAATGATAATTGAGTTTGGTAACCAAGGTTAATAGTATCAACTTAAGGTTAATATATATTTCCAAGATTAATAGTATCAATTTAAGGTAAATGTTTTTTTTCTTCTAAAAACCAATGTTAGATTGATGAACTCCAGTGATGCACGAATCTTAAACCATAATTAGTGGATATTAAAAGGGACACATGGCAGCTTGTAGAGACACTTTAACTGTGGTTAAATAATATTAACCTAAGGTTTTTTTTTTTTTCTTAAGACCAAGGTTAGATGGATAAATCCTAGGAGTGAGTGAATCTTAAACCACAATTAGTGGGTGTTAAAGGGAACATATGACAGCTTGTAGAGCCCCCTTTAATTGTGGTCAAGTATAACCAACCTAAGTTTTTTTTAATTCTAAAAACCAAGGTTAGATGGATGAATCCTAGTGGTGAGGGAATCTTAACCATAATTAGTGGGTGTTAAAGGGGACACATGGCGGCTTATCGAGCCCCCTTTAATTGTGGTTAAGCATAATTGACCTAAGTTTTTTTTTTTTTTCTAAAAACCAATGCTAGATGGATGAACTTTAGGGGTGAGTGAATCTTCACCATAGTTAGTTAGTGGGTGTTAAAAAGGACAAGTGGTGGCTTGTAGAGATCCTTTAACTATGGTGAAATATAATTAATCTAAGGGTGCGTTTGGATTTATGGAATTGGAATTGAGCCAAAGAATTGAATTCTATGGAATTAAAACCCACTGAATTAAATTCCACGAAATTCATAATTCTATCGTTCGGATGCACTATTAAATTCCTAGAGAAATGAAACCATCGGGCTTCTCTTTTGTTTTTAAATTCCACAGCAGCATGAAATTGTCAAATAAGACCATTTTACTATGGAATTGAATCTCATAAATTTGTCTTGAAAATCACTACTTGAATTCTTTATGGAATTAGAAATTCTAATTCCAACCTATTATTAATGTGTCCCAAACAATGAAATTGGAATTGTGTGATGGAATTGACAATTCTGTTCCTCAATTCCATAAATCCAAACGCACCCTAAGATTAATATATATATTTTATATTAAAACCAAGAGATTGATGAATCCTAGGGGGGAGTGAATCTTAATCATAGTTAGTGGATGTCAAAAGGGACACGTGACGGCTTGTAGAGCCCCCTTTAATTATGGTTAAGCATAATCAACATTATTTTTTCTCTAAGAATGAAGGTTAGATGGATAAACCCTAAAGGTGAGTGAATCTTAATGTGTTAAAAGAGACATGTGGCAGCTTGGGACGTTTATGTTTTTTTTTGTTGAGTTTTCAAACTAAGCTTATATGTTTTCTCTAAGTAATAAGGGTAAAATTGGAAAAGAGTATTATTAGTTAACGGAGTTAATATAATGAGCCTAATAGGGGAGGTTAGTGTAATTTCAGAAATAAGATGGGAGGTTTATGAAATTTCACCAAACCTCAGGGGGATGTGAGTGTAATTTACCCAAAAAAAAATTTATTATGAAGAGAGTATGATAGGAATATTGCAATATATTTTATATAAATACACAACACCCCCTCAATGTAAATAGCTCATTAAGGCTGTACATCAAGCGAGGACCGCTTGAGGCCCGCCTGGTCCCAGTCCAAGTTAAGGGTGGGCTGCCAGTGTTTAAGTGGGCTGGACTGGGTTTGGCCTCAAACTTTGAATCCCAAGTTGTGGTTGACCAACCTGCCAGGCCATTTTTTCACTTTATACAAGCTAATGCTAACGTCACACACTTAGACATCTCACATGAGTCCATGTGGGAAAAGAAAAGAAAATGTCCTTACGATGTTTGTATACTTTTATTTTGTATTTTGTACTTTGTACTTTTTTGTTATT
The DNA here is from genome assembly GCA_015143295.1 of Tetracentron sinense. Lineage (NCBI taxonomy): Eukaryota > Viridiplantae > Streptophyta > Magnoliopsida > Trochodendrales > Trochodendraceae > Tetracentron > Tetracentron sinense. Next base: position 30,720,427 of record CM026566.1, read on the forward strand.
TTGGTGACCCACCATATGGCTTGGTCTCATTTATTTAGGGTTAGTTGTTACTTGTTAGTGGTGAGAGGCCATATTATGCACATCTCAAAAAGAAAATTTAACCTAAAACTACCAAAAAAAAACCGGATAGTCAAAAATCACAAAAATTCAAGCTCAACCCTAGCTCATTGACACCCTTATTAGTTAGAGATAATTTTGAGTTGGAGCTCCTGTTTCAAGGGATTCAAGCGGAGCTCTCCTTTTTATACTGACTTAGGCACATTTGTAATTATTGAAAGAGGTTGGGACAATTTTGTAATATCATACTTATAAGATTGCTATCCTGATAATGTAAAAAAGGGAGCTCCCTCAATGCCGTGAAGCATAGATCCTCTTTGTATTTAAACTAAATTACTTATCTATTGTGCATTTCCTGTAGAAAAATTGAACTCAGAACCTCCTCATAATATGAGGCACAACCCCACCACCCTAACTAGAGGGGTAGGTTAGCATTTTCTCTAACTTGAACATGTGACACTTTGGGTTAAGCAAGTTCGTCCTAATTGATACTCATCCTGAACTCAAGAAAAAACTAAATGGGCTGGGTTTGACCTAATGATCTGGGCTGGACTGAATTCGGGCCTGTATTGATATCTCCGGGTGGACTAAACTGTCATTTCCTTGTACAATAAAGATCTACCCTGATTCCTGCAAGATTTTGTCTGCCCAGTGAAATCCGTGTTTCCTTCTACAAGATTTTGTCTCCCGAGTGAAATACGCGGTGGGAGAAAATTTGTGTTTCCATTCTTTTCTAGGTGGCATGAGATTGCCTCTAGAGAAGCCAGAAAAATGGTCTCCGGCTGTACACATCAAGGGACATGTGGCAATAAAAAGATGTGAGATATCAAATGGGGAGAGTCTAAAGGAAAGTGATAAAAAACCTCTCCATAGTTCCTACTATGGGAGCTTGACCGATAGATCAAACATCCAATGGTGCTATATGTGCAGTTGCTTTAAATGATGGCCCCGTTTACTGTTTAACACCATTGGATTTTTATTCCGTGGTCTAGCTCTCGGTAGTTTTTTTTTGGTATGAAGGGTGTCGCAAACCTTCGAGGCAAGGACTAGTCCCTTTAGACGTCCGCACCGACCCACTCGAAAATTTTCTTATAGACGATAGAGTAAGTTGAGGTGTGGGAGTTGAACACACAACCACATGGAGTAAATCCAGGATGCTAGCCAACTATGAGGGTAAAGAATGGAAGTATATATATTTATGTATTTTTTTATTTTTTATTTTTGATGTGGATATCATTTACCAACGGTTAGTAGCTTTGGCTAGTGGTTAGCATTGGAGAGTGGAGCTCATGCTTAGCCATCACTAAGTGGGAATGGATCCCTAAACCTCTCTCATAAGAGAGGTCACACCCAACCAAACCATTGGAGCCAACCTTGTCTCCAATGTTGATATTTTTTCACCTAGCTTCAATATTACATCCCAATAAGTCTTTTCCTTCAAGCCTTTAAAAACTCACCAAGGCAGGAAGGTCAATTATCCTAATTGAGAGATGTTAGTGTTTTTTTTTGGTTCATTGTAGGCCAGATGGTCCTATGGGCTACACAATGAGGAGTAGCACTCCCTCTCCGATAAACTCCTCAGTCCTGATGTAGATGAGATTCGATCCCAAGTCTCTAGTACGATGCCAAGAGACTTTACCAACCCATTGCAATTGGTCATCTTGTAATGGAAAAGAGGTGTTTGCTATACATTCCACGTTCCTAATCAATTTATTTTGTGGTAGAGAAATGATTGAGTACATCCAAAGGGACTAATCCTTCCTTGTTAGGGTTGGGACACCTTCCCTTACTCCTAAAAGAAAAAGCCAATAGACCTTCTTTTCCTTCCTTTTGTTAGACACATGAGATAACCAGACAGTGACGGAAGCGATTTGTGTGCCGTAAGTGTTCCTTCAACTGAGAGCTTTTTATTGGAACCTTCCATCTTAGCCACCCACCCACCTGTATGATCGTCATCATATCTATAAGATTAGTGAGCTTAGATTTCCCTTTTCTCTGTTGATTTTGTAGTCTTCTTCTTTACCATCAACTAACAAGAACCCTAAGAAGGAACGATTTCGAATTGTTACATAATTTAAAATAAAAAAATTTAATAGAAAAAGTGGATAAAATGAATCACGCTAAAGAAAAATTTGGACCTTTGATCACTATATGAGAGAGATCCATACCTCCTCATTCTTGAATTAAGAACTATTTGATTTCGTTCATAAATAATAAGATCTACATTCAAGGGAGGAACCACATGGGTCATGGCCCCTTTGAAATTTTGATTAAAAAAAATCCTATACTACTAATAGGGCCGTAGCATGAGAGATGGGCGGAGCCGGGGAGATGAGAGCTCTAGCCCCCCTAAACTTTTGAGAAAAACATATATTTCTTACAAACAGATCAAACATTCATGGCTTCGCCTCCGTCTACATTCATATTTACAAGACTCAAACCCTAAAAACCCTAACCCATATTAGAAACTCATAACTTAATAAGTGACTTTATTTACGTAAAAAGTAAATTAGTAATATTATTATTTTCTCCCTATACTACACCCTTATCCGAGATTTCAATTTCTCAAGAGAAATTGAAGAATTAGTAATATTATTATTTTCTCCCTATACTACACCCTTATCGGAGATTTCAATTTCTCAAGAGAAATTGAAGAAAAAAAAGGTGGACAAGACTCAACAGCTGACTAAGCCACATGCATCTCACATGTCATGTGCCCCCCATCCGCCCATAATAAATTCAAAACTATGTGCAGTTTCATCTCAACCCACATGGCCATGGAAACCATGCTCGACACCCATGTGGGCCCCCCCCCCCCCCCCCCCCCACCCCACGCTCATGATCAAACGCTCCTCATTGCTCCCCACGACCTCCCAAACGCATCTACACCGTTCAATCACTGGCCCTAGTCTTCCCTATGGGCGGTTGAGCTTGTCCCCTGAATGTAGGGCCCACCGCCTTGATGGTGCAGCTCTTGTGGCCGACAGCTTACTTGTCTACGTCCCAAATCCATGCACTAAGAGAAAATAAATCTGTGGACATTGTCCCTCTATAAGATACCCTGACATTACCACCTTCCCCTACCACACATCTTTATAACGTCGTTGGAAAATAAAATAAAAGCATTCCCTAGGAACTCGCCGGAATCTTACCCACATTTCTCTTGTATAAGTTCTAGCCAACTTTTGAAAAAGGTGGTATCAATTAATTTGTCGAAAAAGATCAGTATTTGGCCAGATTCTGTTGAAGATAGTCGAAAAATGGAAGGTGCGGTGGCGTACGAGAGTGATCTTAACCTCAAGGCAACCGAACTCCGATTAGGGTTGCCGGGGAGCAATGAATCTGAGAAACAGACACTTCTTAGTGTTAAGAGCAACAAACGAGCATCGCCGGAAATGGCCGAGGAGTGTAGATCTAAGAGCAATTCTAGCATTTCGGATGCCGGAAATGATGGCCGGGAAGCTGCTCCTGCGGCTAAGTAAGTAACTTCTTTAACTGAATCATCCTTATGGTAGATCGGAGGATGGGATATAATTAGTTTTGTGAAGGGTTCTTGTTGATTAATGGTTATGTGAAATGTACAGGGCACAGGTAGTTGGGTGGCCGCCAATCCGATCCTACCGGAAAAATAGCTTCCAAACAAGGAAGAAGGACGAGGAGACTACCGGAATTTACGTGAAAGTGAGCATGGATGGAGCTCCTTATCTTAGAAAGATTGATATCAAGGTGTACAAAGGGTACCCAGAGCTTCTCAAGGCCTTAGAGGAGATGTTCAAATTCACCATTGGTAAGAATCATGATTATGATGATGGTCTTGTGATGATCATGATGTTGAGTATGATGATGATGATGATGATTTTGGGCTTTTACTTTTTCAGGTAAATACTCAGAGAGAGAAGGCTACAATGGGTCAGAGTATGAACCTACTTATGAAGACAAAGATGGTGATTGGATGTTGGTTGGAGATGTTCCATGGGAGTAAGTCCTCTCTCTCTCTCTCTCTCTCTCATAAGGGTATTTGTTCTTTCTCTCTCTAAAACTCACAAGACTATTTGTTATTATTGCAGCATGTTCATGTCCTCCTGCAAGAGGATGAGAATCATGAAGGGATCAGAAGCTAGAGGATTGGGGTGTACTGTATAAAACCCACAAGCCACAACTACCCAGAAAAGATGGAGAAGAGAAGAATGTCTTTCATGAAGAGAAAATCATTCAGCTTGGGTTCTCCAAGAAGATAACTAGACTTTCAATCTCTCTCTCTGTTATCTTCTCTAAAGATCAACTCAGAGATTGCAACAGGGAACAATAGGCTTTGTTAGATTTCATTTTTTTTTATCATTTCAGTTGTGAAAACGAGAACCATGGCTGGTTTTGAGCCTTTGAGAGAAATCTTGTAATAATATTATCAAACCAAAAATGCATATAGAGATAAAAGATATTTCCTTCAAAGGCAATTGTACAAAAGAAAAATATTTAGTCACAACTATTTGTACTTTGGTGATTGAAACTGGTAAAGAAAAGGAATCAACTGTAGGTTATGTTGCTCTTACCCAATATTTTGAATTTTTCTTGTTTTGAGTAAAAATGGTGTTGGCTTCCCTAACTGTTTATTACATAGAGAAGATCTGAAATTGGTTGGAACCTGAGTGAAATTGGTTGATTAATTTTTTAGTTTAACTAAAGCCCTGGTTCAAGAGATAAATGGATCTCCCATAATATGTCTTATTACAAAGGTAATTTGGGAATTATCTTTACTATTATAATGCGAGAGGCATGTGTAGATAATTTTTCCAAATTTTCCAAATTACCCTTATATAAAAACAAAACATTGATTTAATGTTTTACTTTAATTCCTAAACTACCCCTTGCCATCTATCTATTTAGACTCACAGCCAATCGTGATTGACCTCAGGGAGAGTTCAATCACAGCCGTGGGTTACGTGTCCCTTTAATTCCTATTAACTGTGGTTAACTCATTCTCCTTGCTCTCACGTGGATTGCACGTGCCACTAGCAAGTTCAAGCGGGTGTCGTTAACTCCTTCCCCTCGCTCTCAAGTGCATCGCATGTGCCACCCGCTAGTGAATATAGAAAAAGAGCTCATGTTCAAGAGATAAATGGATCTCCCCATAATGTTTTACTACAAGGGCAATTAGGGAATTATAAAAAGTATTTCTGCCATGCTAATATTTTTATGTAATCCCCAAAATGCCCCTGCCAAGGCATATTTTGGATCTTCATCTCTTGAACCAGAACTCCTGCAGCCCTGCTTGTAATTAAACTCTTTTTTTTTTTTTTTTGGGGGGGGGGTGTGTTACCAATAAATGGCATAGTAAAAGAAGCCTCGAACCAGATTTGTTCAGATTATAAATGGATTAAAAAGGCAAACCAAAATCCAACCTAACAAGGAATCCATCAATCCTCACCGGCCGTTTAATAATCAACCAAACAAACAAAATTGGGGTTATTCCCAGATTGCCCCCCTAGTATGGGCTTTTTCCCTAAATATCCACAATTTCAAAACCCTTCTCTAAATGCCCCCACACACATGTGTGTTCATTCGCACATGTGAATATATTTTTTTTCTCTCCTTCATACCCTTCTTCTTTTTCTTTATGACATATATGTCCCCAACTCAAAAACAAGAGGGAAAGGAACTGTTATCGCGATTGCTCATCACCCTCTTCCTCCGTCAGTTTCGAGTGCCCCATAGCCATTCCTCATAGTCATTCCTCTGAACCGACGAAGCTGTTCGAGTGCTGCACCTGACTGAAAACCGTTGTGGAGGTATGTGGTGAATTTCATCTTCCCCCAAAACCTTCGTGAAGCGATTCCGCGAAGCTCCATTGGGTGTAATAGGTATGTGTTTAATTCCAATTGAAGGAATTCCATTTGTAAAAGAAGAGTCAATACAGTAGCTTTTTTTTTTTTTTTGAAGGATTTCGGTTTTGAAACTTTGTATTGTAAAATCCTATGAAAACCTTGAATTAGGTTTTCCCTCATATGAAACTGAATCAGTTTCCTCAGAAAAACGACCTTTAAAAGTGATTTGCAGGCATATATGCGAAAGGTCGATGCATCTATGTGAAGGGTTGAAACATACGTTTCTGGAGGTTGAAGATGACGGTCTATACATATGCATCGACCTAGTGCAATGGATGTATCGACCCGCCTCGACCTCATAAGTTAGCCACTGCCTAGTTGAATGAGTATCAACCCTGTCCTTTTGAGTGTATCGACCCTTCATTAATTGTATTGACCTGCATCGACCTCCTAAGTTCGGTACTGCTCATTTGAAATTGTATCGACCCTTTCCCTTTTAGTGTATTGACCATGCATAAAGTGTATCGACCTACATCGACCTCGTTACTTAGCTATTGCCCTTGAAAACTTGTATCGATCCTGTCCCGTTTAATGTATCGACCCCTTTGTGTAATTGTATCGACCCTGACTTGATGTACAGGTTGATACTTGTATCGACCATAGAAGCTAAATGCATCGACTCCATGCATTTTTCTGCATTGACCCTGACTTACTGTATCGACCATACAAGCTAAATGCATCAACCCTGACTTATTGTATCCACCAGCTGACAAAAATTTTGTTTTATTCCTGTTTCTTTTTTTTCTTTTTGGAGGATGGTGAAGAAAAGTTTAGTGAAGAAGGTGAAGAAGGGTGTTGCAAATCCAAAGGTTCAGAAGAGCCCAAGCAAGGCAACAAAGAGCCCAACCAAACCAACAAAGAGTAGAAAAATCCATGAAAATGTCAAGTATGAATCCTCAGTCCCTCTTATTGATAGGGAGGGTCAGTCTACTTTCAGATGCACTCAGGCTTTTTGGTGGAAGATGAAACAGAATTTTGAGAATGTGCCAAACAGAATGGCTTTATGCAATGAGCAAGTGTTTGGGGTTCTCATGGAGCAGCATACATTCACTTTTTGTTGTATGGTGACTCACTTCTTTCTCCAACACTATGTAGGAGATATGGAGTTCGAGATTGGGGGGGTCTTGATGAAATTTAGGGAGTTGGATTTTGCCCTAGCCATTGGCCTTAGATCCACTCCTGCTACGTCCCGTGATATTGAAGTGGGGGAGCAGAAACTTAGGAAGATGATGTTCCCCAAAAGAAAGCCCGGGGAAATCCATAAGAAAGATTTATTGAAGAAGATCCAGGGGCTTGGGGAGAAGTATAATATGGAAGCCATGCAGCTAGGCTTGGTACTTTTTGTTGAAAGTTTTTTGGATGCAAAGGTCTTCACCGCCTGTGTAGATGAGAGATGGTGGGTTTTAGTAGAAGACCTTCTAGCCTTCAATAGTTATCCATGAGAAACATTTGGATACAAAAAGTTGAAGGCATCTTTGGAGTCTACACTCTCCATTGGCAGTTACAGATAAAACATTTACGGTTGCTCCTTTGCATTCCAAGTAATAGAATTATAGTTTATCATTATAGTTTTTATACTTAATTATTTTTTTATAGTTTATAACTTAATTGCTTTATTGTAACAAGTTTGACTACTGGAACGTATTCCCGCATTCGCGAGATGGGGACAGGGTATCAAGTCCCCTTCGGATCCCATCCCGATGAGGCCCGATACATTTCCTCGGTTCCTACACTGGAAGATCACAACCTACATTAAATATGAGGATGCCCAGCGGGTGTTAATAACTTCAGATGTAAGTATTTATTTCATTATTTACTATATTAAATATTAGTGTTTTTTACATTATCGATGTAACCAAGTTTTTTACTTATTCTTGTAGGTTGAGGTTCTGCCACCCCTCGTACCCACTCAGAGGGAGATGGAAGAGCCGAAAGTAGCTGACGTACTCACCCGACTTGGAGGGTTGGACTCGCCAGTCCACAAAGAGCGGGTCTTTCCTCCTAAAGAGAAGGGGGAGGAGAAAAAAGACAAGAAGGAGAAGAAAGATAGTGATGAGGAGGAGGAGGAGGACGAGGAGGAAGAAGAGGCAGAGGAAGAGGTGGATGTAACAGCTTCCCCTCTTACCAAGAAGAGGAAAAAGTCACAAAGGGATAGTACTTTCGATACTAGCCTTTTGGACCAGCTGAAGCTTCACATTGATGAGGCTATTCGTGTGAGCGAAGACCGCCTTCAGGCGATGGTAAACACTCTCTGTGAGGAGGTTAGATGGTTGAGTGAAGAGGTTAGAGAGTTGAAGGAGGAAGTATGCAAGGTAAGTACTAGATTTTATTTTGAAATTTATAACTTTAAAATGTATTTTATTTTGAAAATTTTAAACTAATATATGTATTTGCAGCATAGGATCACGATCCCTCTAGGAAGCACACCGGCCACGTTTATCAAAGAAAGACAAAGGTTGGTCGAACAGACTCCACTACACCCACCTGAGGAGATTACAGTCTTAACTTTTGATGTACAGTATAATGAGGTATGTGATTTGCACAATTGTTTTACACTAAATACATTATTTCTTACTGATTTGACCTATACAATTATGTTTGCAAAACGTTTTTGATGCTACACCAGTACATTTTGCTACACCAGTCAGTGTAGAGTCGCCCATGACTATGAAGTAGACATCCCATGCGGCACTGCCTCAGAAGGCGAAGAAGGTCCACTTTGACTCTCAGTGGATGCAGTCTCCTTGGTATAATGCGCGGAAGGAGAAAGCCGCTAAGGAAAAGGCGTCCACGGAAGAGCCAATTTTGGATCTACTTAGACATATATCCGAAGTAGAACATAGAGAGATGATGAGAGTTTGCCAAACTTCGTAGGAAGAAGAATGGTGAAAACCCAAATGCAATACTGTTGGTACCTTGTTCATCACTCTGAAGGTTGTGCATAAAGTGTCATCCCCTACCTACTGGTTCGAGAATTGGGTAATTGAGGGATTTCTTACGAATCTTTCATTTTAAAATTCGTATATTACACTATGCACTAACATAGTTTAATGTTTCTAGGAAATGGACGCGTACATGTTTTTATTATCCGAGAGGCATGTGCGCTACCCCGACATATTCACCCAGAAATGTTTTTTTGCATCGAAGTTGTTTACAGTAAGTTAACCATCAAAGTATAATATGTTCTAAATTTGAGTTCAAACATATATAATGTGCTGACCTTGTTTTTCCTACGGCAGGTTTCACTTTTTAAAAATATGTAAATAGAGTCCCCTGATACGTTAGGTATCAGTCTGCTAAGAAGATATGAAGCAAACCCCAATCCGGACAACGCCTCCTTAATCCCCACGGTACTCAAGTCACCAGCTGATTCCATGTAGCATTTTGATCGTGTCTACCCTCCCTACTTAATAAGGGAGCAATAAGGAGATTGGTCACAAAGAATCCACTAGATACTGTTCGTACTTGAGCCCCCGGAAAGACGGGTGTTTATATGGGACCCCTACTACAAAGATGATCTACTGGACATGTATGCTATTGAAGTAGCAACTTTGAAGGAGGGGATCCCACTACTATTCAGCGCTGCAGGGAATGAGCAGGCATTAGAAGGAAATGAATGGGAGTTTGAAGCGATGGATCCTGACACTATTCCTGTTCAAGAAAATGCTCATGACTGCGGGATATTTGTTGTGAAATTCATCAACTTCCTATGTGCTGATTTACATCCTACATTCCAGCAGAGGGATATTCCAAAGTGCCGGTATCATATTGCGTATGATCTCATGAAGGGCAAGACTTCTATGTAAAAGAGGGAGAGAGGGAGCTTGTATGTATGTTGTCTGGGTGAATTTATGTTGTGAGGGAGTGGACATGTTCATTTTCGTGTAATGTGAACTGTTGAGATTTTATGTATGAAGTGTCATGTAAAAATTGTTGAAATGTTATGTTATGTTGATTTTTTTACTATGAAAATGTTGAGGTTCTATGGAGTTGACATGTTGATATAATTTTCTATATTTATGATATATTCAAAACAAGCTGAAAACAGGTTGACACACATCCATAAGTCACATGGTTGCGCAACCTGTAAAGAAATTCAGGGTCAATACACAATTACATAAGGTCGATACACTTTTACACAGGGTCGATACAGGTTCCAACTGGCAGTGGCTAACTTATGCGGTCGATGCAGGTCGCTACATTCATTGCACTAGGTTGATACACTTTAGGGAACATGATCGATACAGGTTCCAACTGGCAGTGGCTAACTTATCCAAATTTACAACTTTTTTGTCCAAATTTACAATTACTCTATTCTTGTTGCCCAATTGGTCGAGTACAACTCTGTCTATTGTGCCCTGTTTGTTTACATCTACCACATTTCACAGTTCGACGTTCTTTTCCTCGTGAAAGAAGTCTCTTCTTCTAAGGTCTTCCGCCACTCCGACCGTATCTTGGTGGCTTTATCTTCTCACATACCAGAAGCAGTGCGTCAAGTGTCTCCCAATCGCATTTATCCGGTACCGAGTAAATCAACCCCTTATAAGTCATCCGTGTACATTCCGTTGTATAATATCGATCAACATATTCATATTTATCAATGTGATATTTTGAATATGCAGCAAGAGCATGCTCGCACGGCCACCCCGTTACGTTGAATTTACCACAAGTACACGACATCTGAAGTAGATTGACCAACTCTCTATGTTCTTCTCCATAGACTCTGAATTCATGATAATTGATACCGTCAACACGTCTACCTCGTCTTTTGTGAAAATCCTTCTCCATTTTATCTTCAACATTTTTAGTCAACTTTGAGGGTCACTCTAATCATTCCTTTCGTCGAGTAAAATAAAACTTTTGAGTTATATCACGTGTCACCTCTATTAATGCTGTAACCGGGTATTCTCTTGCCTATTTGAATAAGCTATTAACACTCTCCGCTATATTAGACGTCACAATCTTATATCTCTTGACCGGAGAGTAAGCATTTGCCCATTTTTGCCTCGAAATCCCGTTTAAAAATTCATGTGCTTATTGATTCGTCGGAAAAATAATTGTCATGAACTTGTGAAACTTAGACCGTCCGAAAGTCTTTACTGTTAGCCAAAAGAAAGGCTTGACACTCTCATCCTTACACAACTTATGCATGTTCATTGAAATGTGATACGCACAGTAGACATGAAATGCATTTGGGAATACTTGAGGAACTTTGCTTAATAACGACGGGTGTCTATCCGAGATAATCACTAAATCCTCCAGTGGCCCCAGTGCTTGTTTCAGATGAATTAAAAACCATTCTCATGCTTCATGGCTTTCCTTCTCATCCAGTCCAAATGCGACAGGTATGGGGTTATTGTTCCAGTCAAGAGCCACTGCGACAAAGAGTATCCCCTTATGCTTTCCTTTCAAATATGTGGTATCGAGGGTTAACACTTTTCGGCAACAAGTTCGAAAAGTAGTAAGTACCACACTGATCCCCCAAAAAGTAGAACTAAACACCTCAGTCACTGGATCTAAATGCACTGCAGTTATTGTACCCGGATTGCGCTTCTCAAGCTCGTGGAAATAAACAAGGAGATCCGCATATGATGTGTCAAATGATCCTCTAAGTTTCTGTATTGCAATTTCTCGAGATTTCCACGCTTTTTTGTAACTGGGTTTGACCCCGAACTCGCGCAATAAATCATTTACAATCTGCCTTGGCCTATACACATCATGCCCCTCAATATGTGATAGAACGTACTCGCTCAACACCCAGCTTCTTTCTTGCACATTATCTTCCCCAGTTGATACCTGACAAGAGTGTATCGCAACATAGCTCTTTATCTTGAATTGGCTAGAACCATTAACTCTTGATGCATGTAGTCATCATTTGCAATTTTGAACATGACACTTCAATGTGTATCATTGTGTATCCGAACGTATTACCTTGAATTGAAAGTTGTTGCGCATCGCATACTTATGAATACACCTCTGCAGTAACTTCTTGTCTTTAAAACATTGACCAAGTTTGACTACCGTCTCATCTTGTAACATACATTCAACATTCGAGCCTTCATTGTGCACCAGCATATCCTCATACTGTGTTTTCTCAATAGGATTGTTTGTTGTGTCCTTATTATGCATCTCTGGGGTGAGAGGAGGACTATCATGGATACAAAACAATATAGAAGTAGTCATATTAGAATCTATAATTCGAAAATGTTTTCTTAGTAGAATTATAAAGACAATAATCTACCTGAAGCTAGGGAAGTCCTTTACGGTGACTTGTGCATCAAGATCTGCATATGTTGGGATCACGGTAAGTGGATGTTCATCATCACTTGAGAATGCATCATTCATAGCGTCATCTATCGAATTGATGTCAACTCTCGAAGGGCCCTCGTCTACAACATCATCATTACTTGAGAATGCATTGCTCAGAGCGTTATCTATAGAATTGATGTCAACTCTCGAAGGGCCCTTGTCTACAACGTCATCATCACTTGAGAATGCATTACTCATAGCGTCATCTATAGAATTGATGTAATCTCTAGAAGTGTCATCTTCTACACCATCATGAATGCCAACAAGATCCCTCATATGGAAATTGTATTCTTTTATATTAATCAGCCTATCTGTATTGCACTCAAAATCAAAATTCAATCCCTCAACAACTTCAACGGAGACATCCTTTTGCTTGGATAAATGTTCTCTAGAAACTTCGTTGGGAACATACTCTTGATTGCACATATGTTCTTTGGAAACTTCGATGGGAACATACTCTTGGTTGCACACATGTTCTTTGAAAACTTCAATGGGAACATACTCTTCGTTGCACACATGTTCTCTAGATACTTCGTTGGGAATATACTGTTTATTTGAAATAGGCTTCATTCTTTCCTCCTTCAATATATACAAGGGAAGGTAAATATCTTTTCGTTCCATAACCATGTAAAGAAAAGTTGACAAAGATTCATCGTTAGTAATTTCGATCGGTGGAATTGGGTTTGACGAAGGAAAAAATGACCTTAAAGTGATATCGCACTCGTACGGTTTGGAATTGGTAAGTCGATAAAGTTTACACAAGAGCTCCTCATGTGTAATACTGCTATCCACTAGTACACACTGAGCCGTTCCACCTCGATAAGAGATATCTTTTGCTCCATTTTCCATTAGTCCACCATTTTTTACAACCCATTTTCCATCGTAGCAACAAATTAGTAATACTTTTGGCACAATCGTCTGTAAGAAACATAGTATTGATTAGTTAGATAAGAGCCAAATGAATGAGTTGTGCAAATAAGCAAATTGTCAATTCTCATAGGTAAAGGGTCGTTACAGTGTACATAGTCCAAGAAATAACCTAAGGGTCGATGCAAATTACCAAAGGATCGTTGCAAATCACCAAATGGTCAATGCACATAGGTAAAGGGTCGTTGCAGTGTTCATGGTCCAAGAAAAAACCTAAGGGTCAATGACAATTACCAAAGGGTCGTTGCAAATCACCAAAATGTCGATGCACATAAGTAAAGGGTCGTTGCAATGTACATGGTCCAAGAAATAACCAAATGGTCGATGCAAATTACCAAATGGTCGATACACATAGGTAAAGGGTCGTTGCAGTGTTCATGGTCCAAGAAAAAACCCTTGCCAATTACCAAAGGGTCGTTGCAAATCACCAAATGGTCGATGCACATAGGTAAAGGGTCGTTGTAATGTACATGATCCAAGAAATAACCAAAGGGTCGATGCAAAGTACCAAATGGTCGATGCACATAGGTAAAGGGTCGTTGCAGTGTTCATGATCCAAGAAATAACCAAAGGATCGATGCAAATATGCAAAAGGTCGATGCACATAGGTAAAGGGTCGTTGCAGTGTTCATGGTCCAAGAAAAAACCTATGGGTCGATGTCAATTACCAAAGGGTCGTTGCAAATCATCAAATGGTCGATGCACATAGGTAAAAGGTCATTGCAGTGTACATAGTCCAAGAAATAGCCAAAGGGTCGATGCAAAGTACCAAAGGGTCGATGCACATAGGTAAATGGTCGTTGTAGTGTTCATGGTTTAAGAAAAAACCTAAGGGTCGATACCAATTACCAAAGGATCATTGCAAATCACCAAAAGGTCGATGCACATAGGTAAAGGGTCGTTGCAGTGTACATGGTCCAAGAAATAACCAAATGGTCGATGTAAATATGCAAAGAGTCGATGCACATAGGTAAATGGTCGTTGTAGTGTTCATGGTCCAAGAAAAAACTTAAGGGTCAATGCTAATTATCAAGGGTCGTTGTAAATCACCAAATAGTCGATGCACATAGGTAAAGGGTCGATGCAAATCAACAAGGTTAATGCAAATAACCTAAGAGTCGATACTATATTGCATCAACTGCATTGACATGGACCAAGACCATTTGCTTCGACTTCTCAAGCAAAATGTATCGACCAGGTCAATACAAGTTGAAAACATGTATCAACCTAAACCGATACCAACCGGCTTCGTCCCTTCGTTCCCCTTCATTCCTAAAACTGTTTTACCGGCAACATGATCGGAGAAAAACTCCATTTAAAGGCTCCTTAGATTACTCAAAACCTCATATAATATTATGAAGAAGTTAATCAAGCTCTATAGATTAAAAAATCAAAACATACCTTTATAAGTTTTGGTTAATGAATACCACACAAAACCAGTGACTTTGGAGTTCGCCAGAACTAGATTCACAAAAAACGAATCACTTTGGATTGGAGTTCGCCGGAATATTTTTCGGGATAATGCACGTAGAAGGTTTTTCCCATGCACATACGTTAGAAAAAGTTTCCACTGTTATGAAAAGTTGATGCCTTCATTGTTTAAGGCTTAAAGGTAGTGGAGGGGTATATTGGACTTTACATAAATCCACAATAAGGGAAAATAATCCATAGGGGCATTTAGAGAAGGCTTTTGAAATTGTGGATATTTAGGGAAGAAGCCCATACTAGAGGGGCAATCTGGGAAAAACCCCAACCAAATTCGTACATTAAATCATCACAATTTGAAAACTTAAAATTAGTAGTTTACATTATAAGTATTATGAGCTGTCTGATGCTGGAAAGTTAAACCGGATTCCGACCGACCAATGGATCAAAAACATCAACCCTAACATGTGAAAATGAGGTCCAGTATAAGATCCCCTATTCTAAAGGTTACCCACCTAGTGGATTTATCTCTACCATTGAATAAATGATCTTAACCACCCAAGTGATGCCATTTTTTTGGATGGTGCAATGGGCAAGAGAACAAGTCGAGTGATCGATCAATCCAATGGTGAGAAACATGACCCTACATACATGCTTGGGTATAAATCAGGAGACATGATTGAAAGTCTTACCTCTGGACTATTGATCTCCCCTTATCAAATGTGGTTTCTATGACTCAGTGTGTTCTTCTGAATTGTTCTTTCTGGCAGAGTTTAGATGAGAAATGCTGGTTTTGTCCTCTAAAGATGGGAAGAACATTTTCATCTTCAGGCCCCTTTTTTCAGCAAAAGTTCTTGAATGGAGAAAGTTGAAACTCTTGTTAAGAGAGAGCAATCTTGTTCAACAGTCGTAAACGGCGAGCAAACGTAGTGGGGATGCAGTCTCTGTATCACCTAATTCTTGTCCAAAAGAGCTATTTGCAAGTCTCTGGAAGAATGGAGAAAGTTGAAACTCTGGTTAAGAGCATGAGAGAGAGAGAGCAATCTTGTTCAACAGTCATAAACGGCGAGCAAACACAGTGGGGATGCTGTCTCTGTATCACCTAATTCTTGTCCAAAAGAGCAGTCTCTAAAACCAGTTCTGCCTTGCAACCCATCACTGTCCACCCATGAAGCTGTCTACTGGCCAACCAAGCCCCTGCCTTCTGCATGCAGTCAGCAACCCTACAGCAGTTACCCTGTCCAGCTTGATGCTCTCTGCCTCCATCATGACCGAAAATAGTTTAACACTTCCACAGACCCCTATATCTGCACGTAAAGGTTGTATTCCAGAAAATTGTAATCGACAGCTTTTGCATCTCATATGGATGGGAGCAGGCCGATCCTAATCGCCAAGCACTACGTAAGGAGTTCAGTGATCAAATCCTGGACTTGTTCCTCCTCACAGCTCAATAGCAAAAGGAGTCAGGCTACTCAAAAATTCTCTAATCATGGTGTTGTTGATAGATGAGTTGGACTTTGGATTCGTTTGAATATGAGGAGCACATGCTCAATGCTCCTCCAATTGGAGATGACCCAGACCGTGATAGCATGGCTAATTGAGAAGAGATGAGTGGTGTATTCTCTCCTGATCATCTGGGCATAAATTTGTTATTGGGCTTTCATTTCTGGGCAGGTTTAGAGCATGATGAGAAATGGGTGGTACAAGATGGCGGTTGGCTCTGATGCTCTTCCATTTGGTGAAGTTGTTTCCAGGAGGTGAAGAAGATGGAACTACTGCCAAGCTGAGCATGGAGGATGATGTTCATGCAAGAGTCTACAGTGTTCCTGAAATTTTGCGTAGTCAAGTCAAGCATAATGCAGAGTATGTAGACTAAAAACCAGGTGGGATTTAAGCGTTCCAACCAAATATGGTCTAGATTAGTTGGGATAAATTTAGCTACTATAAATGCCACTGAACTTCTAGCTAATGACAAGTCCATCCCTGTTTTCTCCACCAGAGGTTCTCGACACTTGAAACACCACAAAATCTCCTACCGAAAGATGCACCCTCAATACATATACCCATGAATCCTAAGCATTCATTTGGTAGGTAACCTCTTCGAAGGGTATAGCTCAGCATCCTGTGTACAAGCTATTTAACCAATCTCCTTTAGGATGACCAATATAATTTGAGAAAGGATCCACAAAAAAGTTCATTCAAGAATGGATAGGAACACTTGACCAGTTGAGAAGGTGGCTCATTTGTGCTGTCAAGAATCACAGGCACATCTATAGGTTCGAAGCCTCTGATGTAGAAAATTTTCATGTCATATACTACTACTAAAGTACGAGGAGCTTTTTAATAACTGTTTTTAAATATATATATATATAACATAATAATAAATAAAATAATTTTGAAATTTCAAGACTAAGACTATTGGATTAATTTATTAGAATTGTAATTCTATAAGAACTCTATAAGAGGAGTTTTAAAGGAATATTTACTAACTTTAAAAATATACATCATAATAATAATAAGTTAGAATTATTAACTCTAAAACTCTATTGGGTTACCTTATTAGAATTGCAATCTTATAAAAACTATAAGAGGGAGAAATGTGGCTAGATGACATTAATGATCATAATTACCATTAAGAGACAAGAATATTTTAAGAGTATCTATTGACTTTTTATTATAGTAACAATAATACATTTATTTACACTATTAAAAATCCGAGCAATATGTAAGAGTATCTAATAATTTTTACAAATTATTGTAATAAAAATATAATAATATTAATTCTATATACTATGCATGCTTATCAGCAATAACTTTTCTCACCATCCCAGAGAATGAAATTATCAACTGGTTACATTCATCCAATAGGGGCATTTCTTCGCACTGATCTCCTAGGAGGAACCCAATGAATGGTGGTTCCCAATATCCTGCATGTAAACCATGCTTTGGTCTACACATTTTGTAAATCTAATGATAGTCGACAAGACAGGACCCATAGCCAGCAATAGGGAAGATTTAACTACCATAATATCAACTATAAATTCTGAACTTAATGCAAGCCATATGCACAACTTGTACATCTAAGTTTTAAAGAGGGGATGGTTCAAAGTTCAAACCTCAATCCACATCCGAGTCTAGCAATGATTGCAGGAAGTCTAAAGAAATATCAGCCCCTGACTTCATCTCATTTTTCAAACAGATCAAAATGGAGTGGATCTCTACCCATCTTGGATGTCGCTTATCCGCAGTCACAAACTCATGAAAAATGCCATCAACAACCACTGTGCTACAACCAGCTGTCTTCTTCACTCCACGGATTTCCATGATCTCTCTGATCTTGTCTGAATAGCTCCACCTCCCACAAGCTGCATAAATGTTAGATAACAAAACATAGCCACCCTCTTTCTCAGGCTCTAATTTCATCAGTTCTGTCAAAGCAGTCTCCGCTAGCTCCACGTTTCCATGAACTTTACACGCATTAAGCACAGCCCCCCAGATAGACCTACTTGGCTTCATGGGCATATTCTCAATCACATCTTTCGCCTCAATAAGCCTCCCTGCTCGCCCTAGAAGATCCACTAGACAACCATAGTGCTCAACTCCTGGTTCGATGCCATAATTATCCTTCATACTGTTAAAGATTTTAAGTCCTTGATCCACCATTCCACTGTGACTACAAGCAGTAAGAACAGCAACAAAAGTCACTCGATTTGGTATCAAATCTTCCTGCATCTCCAAGAACAATTCCAAAGCTTTGCTTCCATGACCATGGAATGCGAACCCTGCAATCATTGTCGTCCATAAAGTAACATCTCTTTCAGTTGCTCCCTTGAAAACCATTACAGCCCTTTCAATGCTTCCACACTTGCAGTACATGTCTATTAGCGCTGAACCCAAAAATGCATCTAATTTCATCTGGGTCCTAACCACCCACCCATGTATCCATCTCCCTTGATCCAAAGCTCCCGCTTCTGTAGCAGCACAAATCAAGCTAACAATTGTGACCTTGTCAGGCCTAATATTCTCACCAAGCATGCCTTCAAACAAACTTCTTACAACTGGATAGTCCCCCATCTGGGCATATCCAGCAATTATAGTATTCCAAGAAACAAGATCTCTGCTAGGCATTGTGTCAAAAAGAGTGCAGGCAAGTTCCAATTCTCCAACCTTGATGTATCCTGCAATTATGGTATTCCACGAAATGATATCTCTCTCCACAAATTCATTGAAAATTTTCCGAGCAAGATCCATCTGCTTGCACTTCACATACATATCCAGAAGAGCATTAGCCAATATCAAATTCCAAGCACTGACCAACTTTCTCCGCTCAATCCATGCATGAACTGACTTCCCCCAACGTGTATCTCCCAGTTGTCCACAAGAGATGAGGAGACCCACCATGGTAAACTCATCAGGGTCAAGGCCTAAACCCACCATTTCATGAAACAGTTCTAGTGCTTCTAAGCTGTATCCCTCTCTAGCATATCCAACAATCATGATATTGCACGAAACAGAATCTTGAGTCAGTCTCTCTTGAAAGACCTGATGTGCGAGACCTATTTGTCCATTATCTGAATACATCTTAATTAGGGAGTTTTGCAGATAACCATATGATGAGACACCTGTAATAATGGCATGACATTGGATCTGCTTCCCTTCTGGTAAATATTTGGAGGCTTTGAGTAGGGAAAGGAGAGTGTGCTTGTCTGGATAAATATAAGCTCCAAGCATGGAGTTGTAGAGGGCAAATGACTGGCTTGATGAGAATGATAAAGCAGAGATCATGGTGTTGTAAATGTAGAGATTGGGATGAGGAGTATGGTGATTGAACAGGATGATGGCCATATCCAAGTTTTCAGGATATGAGATGGCTGAGAATAAGAGGAGTCTGCTCATTGGAAACGTTTGGGTAGTAAGATGGGACCTCATCATTTGAGCCAAGATCTGTTTCAAATGAGCCCTCGTTCTGCACTTCTCGAGCAGAACGAGGGTTGGGTGCTTGAGAGTGAGGGACACAGTTGGATCCCAATTAGTTCTGCTGCTGATTGAAGCAGAATTGAAAAGGCGGCTGCTGCCACGGATATAACGATACATAGAAAAGCTCCCAGGAGATGCTCAAAACCAGCAGATATGAAAATTGAAACAACTGCCAACAATCAATTTGAGAATAGAATATCTTTTGTTCTAAATTTGTGCATAAGAGGTTACTGAATTCTAAAGTAAACAGTGATTTTCCATCAATCCCAATAAATTAAGAAGTATTTTAGATTTTACCCCAAAATACAAAATTTGTTGTTACAAGGTTGACCATAATTGTTCAAATGGCAGAACGTTACATGAGCCAATTAATAGAACATCTTAAGGCCCAGCAAGCAATGCAGATTCCAAACTCCAGGCAATACCAACAAAATCAACCAAACAATACCTCAGAATCCAGTGGGGGGGAAATCCAATCAGCTATGAAGAGAAATCAGAACCATACCCAAAGAGAGAGAGATAGAGAATCTCATGGCACTATAAATATCTAGCATTTGGCATAGACTACAGAGCTGGCAATTAGAAAGGTGTGAAATCATCACCAGCCATTAAAGAAAAAGGCATGCTTCCTTCATGAGCATGAAGAGACTCCATCCTTGAGTCCAGTATAGTCAGTTGAGACTTTACCCATGGCGGATTGTACTTGCCCTCAACCCACAAAGCTTCCCCGGTATCCTTGTGCTTGAAATCAGGATATTTTGGGTTCCTCTGTAAATTGCACAGCATCCTTGAATCATCAATCTAAAGGATAAAACATACTTTCCGTAGCAACAGAAATGTCAGAAACTAAATCACAATCAACATTGTGAGTTTGTACAATTTCCTAGGGCACGTTAGTAAGACAGCATTTCAACCCCTGTTGGCTTAGTTGCATCATTAATAATGATCACTGCAATATTGGAGCATAAAAATATATCCAGACTATATGTCGTTTTCTAAGCCATTCATCATAGTTTCCCTCAAATAATACGTTTGGATGGTTAGGATCATTCACTTGGATTTTTTTTCTTTGTTTTTTGCACTGGAGCTCCCTAAGTGGGATCCATTTGAATAGTGGGTACGGACTTGCCTTGGGCAGGGCATATTGCTTCTGTAAATCCCACCATGATGTGGGCAAAGAGTATGAGTGTTTCCCTCTCTCATACTGTGATGAGATATGCCATTCGTCATAGTTTCCCTCACGGTATATATAGGCCAAACTGGGATATTAGTTCAAGAATAGACAAGAATCTATTCAAATCACAAGGAATAGAAGATACTACCTTATTATTCCTATTATCCCACCAGTCCACTGGATTAGCAAAGAAGGCTTGCCATAGCTCTTCTGTGGATCCTGAATTATTATTGGCATAATTCCCAAGCTTTCCACCTGCAATTCCAAAGAAACAAAATTACAAATAAAAGTGAAAAAGTTGAAAATGAAAAGCTACGCCCTGCACTCAGAGTCAAAAATGAGAATTACCTGCTGTCATGGAGTTTGTGTCACGCTCATTTGGGGAAAGTGGTGAGAAGGTCTTTTCAATAAAATTCAGTTGCTGAACAACCACCTGCAGCAGATTCAGAAATATTCATAATCTCTCTCTAACAAACAATTGTGTGTGTGACTTATGAATGGAAGTTCTCTTATGGGGTCATAGAATTGACAGAACCTTGTAATATGTCTGCCGCTTTTCATCATCACCTTCAACGGTATCTGAAACCAGTCGGCCAGAAACATATATACGGTGGCCTTTCTCTACATGCTGAAAAGCAACACATGCCAACTCATCCCAGAGTGTTAGATTGATCCTGCAAGATGTTTGAGAAATGTTTAACACCCCCAATGTAAGTACCAAGAATAGCATTCATGAAACAATCCTTTCACAATATCTTGACAGAATCAACAATAAGAATAACCATGGAACACATCTCCATTTAGAGTCATTTGTGCACTTCTACTTTAACAAAGAAATGTGAAAATCCTCTTTAAAGAAAGAGAATGTTAGAGCAAGACTATTAATAGTGCTTCGCACCATGGTACAGGTGTGCACTAACATACACTTTCCACAATTTCATTAGAATTATAATGTAGATGCTCATATCAACACGTGTTATTAGTAAATTTCCCAAGGTAACTCTGTACAGAACCTCATGAGTTTCATCCCTACCATTTTTCTTTTGAATGATAAACCGACACATGGTATGTGATGCATTCCGCATAAATTGCAAGCTTTTACCCACACAAAAATCCATACAATCGTCGGCTCCAAAAATTTCAGATAGCCAAGTCCCCATCTCAAAAGGAACGGAAGAAAACATAACCCCGGGATTTAACTTAACACGAAAATGGAAATTGCTCAAATTCAAGTGGAACAAATATTTTACATCAAATTTTGGAATCAAAATTGAGGATAGTAGGTCCATATGGGTAACAATGCTTGAACACGCTTTCTCACTCGCAAGACCAACCAATATGTACATCTTCAACAAAATATTTCTTGAGAAACAACTGACCACCATTTGATTAGGTCAAATTTTTACTTAAATACAGCACAAAGCCCACATTTGGAGTGCCCAAGAAAGAATTGACATTGAACAAAATAACTACTACAAAGTACAAACCAGAAATAACAACATCGCTAAAACATACAAGAATCAAAATTCCACCAATACGAGTAACAAAACACGAAGCCAAACTGAAAAGCAGGTATACGAAGTCGTAGGGCTAGATAATATTGCCGAGATTCAAATTAGTGTTACCAATCATCAAACCAAACAAAAGTTGAAAGCGAAAATTAAAATGGGAAATATCGAGTTGATTACCAGACGGTATCAGTGGCGGATTTCTTGACGCCGAGGCGAGTCCAGGCAAGAACCTTTCCGGAGCTAAGATGCTTGATTTGAACGGGAGTTCCAACGATGCCGATGAGATTAACTGAGTTGCAGAGCTCCTTCTTCCATGGAATCTCTGAGGGTCTAGGGTACGCCACTCGTTCGTGGTTATTGTTGAAATCGATCGAGCATCTGAGACTGCGATGAAACCCTAACTGTTTGTTCTGTGTTTTGGTCGAAGAAGAGAGAGAGTTAGGAAATGAAAGCGAAGAGGAGTGAGAGGGTTTTATATTAGGGTTTTGTGAAGCTCGAAAGAGGTTCCCTGGTATTCCAAGTGTTTGTTGCAATGCCATTGCGTTCTCTTTCTCTCTCCCCCTCTAAATCAACTATACGGCTTTTATATCTTACCCCTGTGTCCTAGTGTCCCTTTTAACACCCCTTTAACCCTAGTTAAGTTTAACTGAATTAAAACTAAGATTTTATTTTTTATTTTTGTTTGTTGAAAAACCATGGTTAGATTTAGGGCTGTCAAAAAAGCCCACGTAGAAGGGTACCCGATCCTGCCCTGCCCATCCCAGCCCTTGGGTGGAGCAAGGCTCAAAATCCAGAAGCCCTGCTTCTACTAGGCTGGGCCAGGGCTCACCCCCAACCCTGTCCTTTAAAGCCCTGCCTTTATCCTTAGTTGCTACACAGTAGCTAAGGTCTATAGATTATAAACCATAAAAGTATAATATATATATATATATGAAATTACTCATTTAACCATTTCAAACGGTTTAATAGTAGGGTTAAATGAGTAATTTTACAACCATCGTTATAAAACCCCTCGATACTCGTTACAAACCCTAACCCTAATCTCGTATGCGAAATCGCCTCCTCACCTCGCCTCCACCTGATCATAGCATTTTGATTGCTCTCTTGAAGTCTCTTCTCTCTCTCTCTCAGTCTCAGATCTCTCAAAGGCTCCAAGCATGGTGGCTATGGCAAGCGCAAGGTCGCCGAAGCCTCTTCTGCTTAAGAGCTGAAACCCTAGAAAAAATTAGTCAAGAATAATGGTGCATGATGGCTATGGCAAGCGCAGGGTCGCCAAACGGAAAACAATTAGTTGTCGATCGAAGGGAGTATGAGTCGAGAAGAAACCTAAATCAGTCTCTCTAAAGAACCAGATTCGATCCACTGAGCGAATACTGAATGCTTCTTCGAAAGGTACTTACAGTTCCATCATCCTCGATTTTATTTTATTTTGTACAACTCGCTTCAGTTAGTCTTGCTTACTATCCTAGGGTTTGAATGAGTTTGATGATCTGTTAAGTTCTTTGTATTTATTTTTAATTGGCTTTTATGTCTTAATACTGTTCAAGCAATTGTTTTGAGTGAAATTTTATTAATTCATGATATCAATGCTAAATGGGTTATTTTTACAGATTCATATGGACTAAATTTTATTTAATTTCATAATCGATTAAATTGAGCAGAGAATGTTGTTTATTATTGGAGCATGGATTTTTCTGCATTTATAAAAAATAAATAGGTAGATGTTTTGTAGTTTTGGAATATATTTTTATTGGTTCCTGAGATCAATACAAACCTAATTTCTTAATTAGTTTGTGTCTAAAACCCTCTAAATAGTCCCAAAGACAACTTGAAAACACCTCCACTAGAAGCCCCTGTAATATGTTCATGCCTCAAACCACATCAGTAGCAGCCCCAACTCCTCCAAGCAGCTACATTCATTAGCCAACACCTTGCTCACATCAGCACCAATAGCCACAAGTAAACCTTCATCTTCCATTCTTTGCTTCTTTATCAGCAAATAGCTTAGTTAGTCTCTATAATCTTTGCAATAGTTTAGTTGGTATTCTATAATCTGTTAATAGTAAGTCAGTTAGATTAGTTTTAGAAATCTGCAAGTAGTTTAGTGAATAACTCAGCATTTTATAATCTGTAAGTAGTTTAGTTAGTAGTTAGCCTTTGAGTCTTTAACATGCTTAGTTAGTTTGTACAAATCTCTAGACATTTTGCTTAGTTTTTGTAATGACTCCTAGATAGATGTTAGGTTATTTTTAGCCAATCAATATTCAAATTTCTAAGCTAGCCTCACCAATTTAAAATCTGTTTTCGGGATGATAGAATTCATTTCCATGCCAGGTTGACAGTCAATGTAGAAAAAAAATCTCGTCATCTTAAATCACAAAAAAATTCTCGCTGTCTTCCGGCTCTTCTGAACCTTTGGCCTTGACCTGGCCCTTGAGGGTAGGGCTAGGGCCCTACTCTTATAGGGAATGGTAGGGCTAGGGCTGACCCTAGCCCTACCCTGGCCCTGCCCTTTGACAGCCCTAGTTGGCCCTTGAGGGCAGGGCTAGGGCCCAATCAATCCCGGCCCTTGAAGGGCTAGGGCCCTACTCTTATAGGGAAGGGTAAGGCTAGGGTTGACCTCAGCCCTGCCCTGGCCCTGGCTCTGCCCTTTGATAGCCCTAGTTGAATCGCTTAGCCTAAGGGGTGAGTGAATCTTAACCACAGTAGGTGAGTATTTAAAATTAGGGCGTGGATCAATGAGGACCGGCCATTCCTTTATAAAATGGGATCCATGGGTACGTTAACTATTTTCTAATAAAAAAAAATGACTAGGTTAACCATGGCAGTGACTTGGATCCTTGGTTGGCTGGCTTCAGGGATTACAGGTCTTGCGGTTAGCTCAGAGCTCACCGTAAAACACGTTAAATTCGGGAAAATGTTTTTTAAAAAAAAAAAAAAAAGGTAAATTACATTATCCTCCCTTGAGGTTTGGCGAAATTACATTGTCCTCCCATCTAGTTTTTGAAATACACTGCCCTCCTGAGATTTGGCAAAGTAGTTAAAAGGGACACGTGGACATGGCAGACTAACTAGATAGCTGACTGCGAGGTCCTCTAATCAATGTTCAATCAAAATCCATCTATTTCAGTAAGTACGGAAGAGAACGACACCTAAAGTAGAGGGGGGGGGGGGAGTGTAATTTCGGAAACAAGATGAGAGGTTTTTACAATTTTACTAAACCTCAGGGGACGTTAATATAATTTTAGAAACTAGAGTCGAGGTTTCTACGATTTCACCATAACTCAAGGGAGGTTAGTGTAATTTTAGAAACTAGAGAGGATGTTTGTGCAATTTCACTAAACCTTAAGTGAGGTCAATGTAATTTACCCAAAAAAAAATAAGGTTAAATAAAGGGCACTTTCCCTTAAATGGGCATGCCTTATACTTTTATTACCTAAAAGGATATGCTTTTGACGTATTTATCAAATAAGGCATCCTTTGTGTTTTTATTACTAGAAAGGGCATGCTTTTGATATATTTACCTTTAAGCTATGCATATAAAAACCAAATACTATAAGGGTAAAAATGGAATGCATGCTCTCTTTGGTAAAAATGACATCTGTCTTTGCCGTTAGTTTGTTGTTACTATTTTGTTAGTTTTGCCATTGACATGGATGGAAAAGAGACACATGTCGTGTCCAAATTGTAACTAATCTCTTTGAGACCAATTATAACTTGAGAGAATCTCAAGTCTTATTAAACACATTTTGGCTTATGTAAGTGACAATGTGTGACAGTGTGGGGGTTGATATGTCCATCTTATTTAGTCAACTTTTAAGTTAGACGCTCATTCTCCAACCCACTAACCGATGCTAGTTAGAATTGCGGCCTAACCGTATTCAACTACCAAATAAATAACTAAAAGGTTTAATAAATTGTATGCATCATGTAGTCTTACTTTATTTTATTTTTGTTGGGGGCATCATATAGTCTTATATGTTGCTTATATAGTCTTATATGTTGCTTATAAAATGTTGAAGCCCTAATTTTATATTAGTGTAAATATAATTATATTTTTTTTTGGAGAGTAAATATAATTATATGCATCAAAACAAAATAGCTTTGATTCAAGCTAATTGAAAATTGTTTTTAGGCAAGATCTCAATTAATCTTAAGATGGTGCAGTCCTATGGCAAAGTCAATAGGTAGAAGGATTCCAATTTAATCAAGGAACTAATTATATTTTTAAGATCCTGTGACTATTAGTTAGGTGTTAGTGATTGAGTGAGATGAACTTCTTGTTATCTCACCACTGGGAGAAGCAAAGGGATCTCTTGTAGCTCGTTACGTGAGCTCAATTATGTGCGTCTCTCCTTGTTTTCCTACACTTTTGTTCAGAAAAGCCGTGTCTATGGCCTCTGCTATGATCAATGGTCCTCCGGCTAGAAACCATTCAACAATGATGCTGCTTTATGCGCCTGTAACCTCTCTCTTTCGTGTCTCATCCACTACTCTACCATGTCATCAAGGAAACTTCAACCAAATTTGTTGGGAGTGTCCTATGAGTATCCAAAGACTTTTTAATGAGTGCACTCATCCCCTTTTTCCGAAAAATTACATTAATTCATTGGAAATTTCACCACCAAGGACACAAGCCCACGACCTTAGGGGCACACCCTCATAAACTCCATTTAGAAAAGGATTTGGATTTTCATCCACCCGAGGTGGGCGATCGGGCGAACACAAATCAGTGGACATGTGGCGATAAAACGGGGAGAAGTCATTTCATTTTCTTATGATTTTGACTCCTCCGCACTTGATATTTCCCCTCTTTTTGTCGCCACATGTGCACTGATTTGTGGACACCCGATCGCCCACCTCGGCGTCCGCTAGAGAAAATCCGAAGCCGTTAAAAAAAATGATTGGAGGGTCGCCCACTGGCTCTACAAAGACTAACAACTAACCATAAATAAAAGATGCAATGCAAAGAATTCTGAAATTTAAATGGAATTTTAACCATTTAAATTCTATTTCCATGCGAAGACAGCAGATTATAGATCATAGTTCTTATTTCTTTTGATTCATAATTCTTAGCTTAATTCATCAAGAGAACCTGCATGTTTATTTAGGAACCATAATGACTCTCCTGTTGATGCTATTGCAGCAGGCGTGGATGCACAATCTATTATTTCTCATGAGATGGAATCTATCAAACATAAGCTGAAGGAAAGCCAATGTTAGAAAATTACCAGCAGCTTATGGTCATGTCTCGACGATGGACTGTGGATTGCCTAAAATACAGTGGGATGGCCATGGGAGGTGATGATATGCTTGAGAGACATTTGAGTACCGATTTGCCTAAAATACAGTGGGATGGCCATGGGAGGTGATGATATGCTTGAGAGACATTTGAGTACCGATCGAGGCCTCGGATGTCTAAATTGTGCACCTCCAAGCATGTAATCTCCTTGAGTCCAGCGACTTCCCTACATCCCATCCCATATTGAGGTAGAGGAAGATGTTAAGAGGCTGTAAATATCAAAGGGTGTAATTCTTTCTTATAGCTATATCAGGGATTCAGGGTAAATATCGGCACATATGTCAGCATACTTCCCTACATCTCGTAGGTCTAGCGCATGCCTGTTAGCCTGTAGATGGAAGGTAGAACTAGTATGGAAGTCAAATAAAGCAAGCTGTGATGCATTCAATTCCTGTGATGAGTGCATTCATATTTGATGAGTTTATTGTATTTATGCAAACAATTCAATTCAACCTCCAGTATTTCATTGGTGCATAATACCTGGATAGAAATATACAGTAAGACCAAGTTACCTAATAATAACGAAAGCTCGTCTCAAGTCAGACTCTGAGCTTCTGCACTCACATTTCTCTATTAGGCAAATGGTCAAAGGAGCCAAAGCTCTGATCTTGGAGATGCATATGCAGGCACTTGTGGTCCATAATTTCAGCCAAAAATGGATTATGGAATGGGGTTCACACTCCTCAGTTGGAACAGAAGTAGGTGACATTATTGTGAGAAATCAGGCTTTTGTTCATGTTGTATGCTTATCTTTTTGTTCTTAGTTCCTTCTTTGCTAGTTTACATCTTCGTAAACTGCTTGTATTTCCCTTCATCTATTAATGTACTTCATAATTACCGATTAAAAAAAATCAGCCAAATATACTACTTTTGACTCGGATATGGGTATTCAGTAGTTTGCATGAACGAAAGAAACTGAAATTCACAAAATCTAACAAACTTTTCAAATAATAATCCATCACACGTTACTCAGGAAATGGATTCTCATATACAACTATTATCAATGGTTTGTGCCAGAGTCCAATTGGCCATTATAGAGACTAGTAAGTTCAGATTCCTCCTTTCTTCATGTAAATAATCTGATGGTTAAAACAGAGTTGTATGAGCAAAACTTGTACAATCATCTGTAAGGATCTGAGTGTGCTTGATTAAAGAGAGGTTAATTACCTCGGCACTGAAATCCTGTCACAGTGCCCTTCCATTCATGCCTGTGGATGAGGGAGAAATATGATAATTAAGTTGCAGTAGATAAAGGAATAGATAAATTACATGAACAAATTTAGCTATATTCACACATAAATTACTGCTTGAATTGAAAACAGAGTCAGACACATGAACATTTCACAAGTCCCTTAAGCAAAGTAACTTTGACTTTGACTAAGAAAATAATAACAGTCTCTTTCAATAATTTAAAGAGCATTTTGTTATTAAAAATATATACATCTATTACCCTAAAAATGATCAAACAATACCAACTTCTGAAAGAAATTGAGGGGCTCTGTGAAATGCATAAAAGATTGATTTCTGAAAGATTACCAAAATTTGCAGCTATAAGAGACGCACCAATGCGAAAGATGGATCAATTGATACACAACTTTTCAACGCGGCAGTCGGAAGGCAATGGTACATCTTTGGTTCAAGACTTCAAAACTAGTGCCATTTCTACTAGTAATTCTGCAGCAAGGTTTACGAGGGGGGAGCCTAACCTTGTGCTCAAGAGCAAAGCAAATAATTGTATGCATGTGATAGGTCTCACCATGGCATTTACACTTGCAGGAAAAGGGCATCAAAATGATGGATGACTCCACGCGAGGGAGGAATGCTGAAGTATCAGCATAATCTTAATTTCTTATGGATACTAGAAAGATTTAAATTACTAGTGTTATGGTGGAATAGGCCACCTTAAAATAGATAATCAATTTCTTCAACAACCAAAATGCATCACTATAAAGACAAAAGCACAAGCATTCAAATCACTGTTCTACCCTATCATCTAAGGACTAAGGTCACTACAAATAAGAACAATTAAACTAAGTGGAGAGAAATGTGCTGAATCCTTTGTACATTTTAGATGGAATCAATTATTTCTCTGATTAAAAAAACGTGGTAGAAGCTAAGAGGAAAGCGGACAAAAAGCTTAAAGGGAAAGACATGCAAGGCTCATAAAGTCAGGCACCCCAGGTGTAAGAGGTCCCAGAAATCCTGGATTAAACACTGGGACATCCAAGCACAACATCTACATTGGGTCAAAGGAAAACCTCCCTCCCTCCCTTCCTCTAAGAGTGTTTATACATCATAATATAGGGTATGCACTTTATACACAACCCTCTTTTGCCACATGGAAGGTTGCAGCGGCCATCAGGAGTGTCCGTGTGATGGGTGAACCTCTAATTGGTCAAATGGATTTACCCCATTTAACGGTTTGCATATGTCCACCTTAAAAGGGCGTATCCATTTTCAACATTAAATCTTCTGGCCATGTGGAAGGCCAAGATGATCAATTTGGAATGTCATGTGATAAGTGACTCCAAATCAGCCATGTGGAAGGCCAACATGACCCATTTGGACTGTCATGTGATAGGTGCCTACAAATCAGCCATGCGGACAGTCCACATGTACACCACACCCCCATACCACATGTATTGCATTTGACCTCGATGAATAAGAATCATTGTATATTTCTTATCTTGTGGACATAAACAAAACAAACAAAGAGTATCTCTTCTGATTCATGGCAGAGAACTATTGAGCTGAAGCTTGGCATGTGTTCAAGGAATGAGAAAGAGCAGATGAAAAGAAGGGGAAATAGTTGATCCTCTTCCTATCAAGTTTTGCACAGGTACTCCGTTTATCATCACTGAAGCAAACGTTTTCAAGAGGTCAATGAAAGCAGTATTAAAACTTGAGGGTTAGTGTTTTGTCAGAATTTTCAGGGAAGTTACTGATCATAATAACAGTAATAATATCACAATAACAAAAACAAAAACAATAAAATATGGAGTTTTCTAAATGCTTACAATCATAGTGACCAAGTACGGGTATAATAAGGCAATGATATGTTTGGGAAGTAGGTCTTATACGGCAAAAGTACAGGAAAATAAAAATAATAATTAATAATTATGATACTAACTATTAATAATCATTCAATACAGAACATGGTTTAACAAGGCAAAAGTATGGCAAAAAATACACGTATTATACATTTATAATATGGAATCCGCGTATTAAACATGTATTATACAATGATACGTGCATAATACGTAATACAGAAAAAGTATGTCATTTTAAATGGTGACACCCCTCAAGGATTATACATGAATAATACACAGATTTGGTAATTATGCTTACAGTCAAGTGTATCAAACCTGTTGTTTTTTCTTCTTCGGTCTCCTCTTTCTTCGAGGTTTGTGAGCATCAGAGTTTGAACTGAGATTACTACTATGACCTGTCCGTGCATTTGAGGATCCCCAATTCCTGGAGGAAGAACCACTCCTACTATGTGATGTGTTGGTGGATGTAGACAATTCAACCATGTGTCCAGATGGTTTCTTGCTTGATGAGGCTCCAAACCTTGTTTGAGCACGAGTTGAACTTTTGAATGAATTGGTTGATGGCCGAGGAGGAGGCATTAGAGCTCGAGCAGACACCAGCCTCTGCATAATTTGGGGAATGAAAGTATAGTAGGTACATACAGTTAATAACTTGACATATGTCTTATTATAATAGCACAACATCAATATTCAACAAAAGACCTGATTCTTTTCATCACTGGACATGCCAGATGCTGCTTTGCCAGAAGCACTTGAAGCTTGTTCCCTGCTTAATAGATGATAGACAAATTTACATGCATCTTTTTCAACATTTGAAAGCACATTTTAGAGATATTTAGCAATGCAATCAAAGATAGGTCAACATCCCAAGGATTTCTATGAAATAAGCAGTTGTGGAACATGCTATCTCTACTACCTATAGATTCATTTAGACTGTAAAGAGATCTACACACTGATTTTTGTCATAAACACAAAGGGAAAATACTAAACTGGTCATGAATTCTCCTGTAAGTTCTTATTCTGTTTTATGTCCACGACTAACACAATTGAAGTGAGGGAAGGAAATTTAGCATCACCGTTCATAAACATGACCTTGAGTAGGAAAATGTAGGATCTACCTCCACAAATACAATTATCTACCTTGTACTTTTATCTGTCCATTCATCATCTGCATCTGCTTCATCACTTGAGCTTCCAGCCAAGAAGAAATCATCCTCACTCATATCCAAAAGACCGTCATCCTCGCTCCCTGTCTCTGTTAAGTGATAAAAAAAAAAAAAACAGATATTGGGACTAGGAGCCTAATAAAGAAATGTAATAATTTACTTTGCAGTTAAAACAGCTGTCTTTCTTGCGTATGCCAAAATTGGTCCAGTTAAGTTTTGAGATTAGATTTTTTTTTTTTTTGATCAATAGCACAATTTATTAAAAAGAACAAAAAAACACAAGAAAAAAAACTACCAAACAAACACAGAGTTTACAAGCAAGTAAACTCAACAATAGCAAAAACCACCTTCAACCACTCCTCCCCTCTACAACTTCCAAACGCTAAAGCATAAAACTTAGAATATCCTCCCTCGGGCATAGGACCCTCACCCACTCCAAGATAATCATGCGAATGCGATTACATAGACGAGGCACTATGGACAAGACATCTTCAAACACTTTCTCATTCCTCTCTTTCTACAAAAGCCAAGAAATCGCCCCAGGAAAGACTCCCCAAACCACCTCCCAAACCCCTTCACCTCTATCCCATGTCCAACTCTCTAGCAAGTTCCACAAGGACGAGGAAAATACCCAAGCCACTCTCAAACGAGACAATAAATAATTCCACACCTCAACCGCTACCGGACAAAGAAGAAGAAGATGATCCACCGTTTCTTCCACTTGGAACACATAAAACACCTATTGGGCAAACTCCAACCCCGAGTCTGCTTATGATCCATCATGAGGATTCTATCCAACACAGTTACACAACGGTCCATAAGAAAAAAGAGACCTTAAGAGGGTAATCCTGGATTCCAAACAGCCCTATAAGGAAACGGCCTCCCTTCTGAAGATAGGAGAGAATGATACAAAGCTTTAACTGAAAATCTCTCACATCTATCCTTGCTCCACAACCTACAGTCCCTAACCTCTGGGTAAATCACAGACGAAGAAATGCGCTCCAAGAGTCTGAATAAATCATCCATCTCCCAATCATTAAGATCCCTTCTCAACCTTGGACACCAGACCAGTCCCGTTGCATTCCTCTCATAAGCATCCACCACAAGCACCTCCCTGTTCAATGCTAGGTTGAAGAGGTTTTCAAAATCATCCATAAGTCTCAACAATCCTATCCAGACATCCTTCTAGAACCTTATTTTTGACCCTCTCCCTACCCGGAAGCGAAAAAATGGCACAACCAAACCCACCGTAGCCATAATCCCCTTCCAAAATCCCAAACCGTGGGGACCTCTAACCTCTCGAGGGATCCAACAGCAAGTCTCCCCATACTTTGCTACTATCACCTCCCGTCAAAGACTGCTCCTATCCTCTCCAAATCTCCACACCCACTTACCTAACAAGGTTTTGTTCAATTGAGATAGTGGCTTCAAACTCAACCCTCCCTCTTCCTTGAGTCGACACATTTGGGACCATGCCACTAAATGATACTTGACTTTATCCCTTCTATCATTCCAAAGAAAATCTCTTTGCCTCCTCTCAATAGTGGCTGCTACTGAACAAGGAATGGTGAGAGTAGACAAGAAGTAAGCAGGAAGGCTCTATAACGTACTCCGAATCAAAGTCAATTTCCCCCCTTTGGATAAATAAGAAGACCTCCACCCTGAGAATAGATTGATGTACGAAAGCCTTTGACATTTAGGGAAGGACTATTGCAAACCATAGTTCATGGCAATCTTCATGTTAATATCCATGTATAGCCTATAGAGTCTTTGTGCTTGGGTTTCAGGCTTTCAGCACCCTTTTTCCAATTGATATAATTTATTTATGCAAAAGAAAAAAGATCTAAAAATAGGTGTGCCTGAAAAAAGGAGTTAGCAGGAAGTTGCTAGTTGTGGTTTGTAATAGGTGTTTAAATCATAGTTGTCGGGAAGCTATGTACAAGGTGGGAAGCTCGCTTCCTAGGAAGCCCGTTTCCTCGAACATACTCTGTTCCTAGGAAGCTCGTTTCCATCATGTCTCATCTAGTAGTCAAAGGAAGCTGTATGTGTGAAGTGATGTGGTAGACCATAATCTGTAGGCTAGGGTGTAGACTCTAAGCAAGTATCGTTGGTTTGAAACCTAAGATACTTACTTTTCTACAAAAATCTCATGTAAAATAAAATCAAATATATAACTACCCATAAATAACATAATGGGAACGAGAAGCCTGTATCTCATTTTTCGCTTCTCGTTTCTTAAGGTTTTTTTGAGTCTCGTTTCCTGCTTCTCGCTTTCGTTTTGCTTCTCGTTTTCGCTTCTCGCTCTGGTAACTATGGTTTAAATATATACATATCAACAAAATTAACGACTATTATAGTGCCAGTGTATTAAAACCTCACCAAACTAGACGATTTAACCATCCAAACACTATTATGGGCCCCAATCCATTTACAAGTACACCCTAAGTTAGACCCATTCGATCCCAGATGGTCAAACCATCAGACTTCTCAACCCGGACAAGTTAAAACTAATTCAGGGGGGTTTGATCAACACCTGAAATGAACTCTTTTAAGTTATGATGTTCAGATCATTTTGGTGAATAATTCCCAAACAACTTATAAAAGAGACGAGTAAAAACTATCCTTTGTTAGATAGAAATGGATTTGAGGAGTTAGATTCTACTCTCTTATTTCTTGCGAAATTATGTTTCTATTTTACACAAATATTTTTTTGATTGCCAACAAAAATTATATTATGCAGAGAATAAGGAGAAAAAGTGAACATAAAAATAGGTCCCAAAAGAAAACGAAAAAAGCAAAATCAAATAAAAACACAAGGAGAATTTCATGAAAAAGATCCACCCTATTGACCCCTCGGCCAAATGAATCGCCATAGCATTCACCAATCTCGGGACCCAAGAGACATATATGGCTACCAAGTCATGAATTTGATTCAAAATGTTACAAATTTCCATGGGCATCTCTCGCTCCCCTTAAACCACAAAAATAGCATCCTTAAGAGTTCTCTTCCGCATCTTCAGTTTGCGGATGATACTCTTCTTTTTTGTGATGCTTCGGCTAGGCATCTTAGTCATATTGGTTATTTGTTTCATTGTTTTAAAGCTGTTTCAAGGTTAAAAATCAATTATCAGAAGAGTAGGATCTTCGCAATGGGGGAGGTGAATAATCTGGAGGGGTTGGCTGAGTGTCTTAGATGCACGACAGGTGTGCTTCCTACTACGTATTTAGGTCTTCCTCTGGGGGCATCATATAAAGCAAAGTCGGTGTGGGAGACGATTATCGATAGATTCCATAGAAGATTGTCGGGTTGAAAATCGGTGTTGCTCTCTAAAGGTGGCAGGCTCACCTTTTTTTTTTTTCCTCTCGCTTTTCCAAATCCCGGCTTCTATTGTCTCTAAGTTGGAAAGGATGCAAAGGAACTTTCTGTGGAATGAGAAGGTAGTTATCAAGAAATTGCATTTGGTGAAGTGGAAGTAGGTTTGTAGGTCCAAAGACCGTGGGGGTCTTAACATTTGGCCTATCAAGGCGATCAATGAGGCTTTATTAGGAAAGTGGCTTTGGAGATTCGGGGTGGAAGTTGATAGCTTGTGGAGAAGGGTTATGGTAGCGCGCCATGGGTATAGAGATTGTTGGGAACCGAGGAAGCCTAGGGGGTCTCACGGGGTTGGCCTTTGGAAAGGAATTGTGCTGGGTTGGGCTGATTTCGTCAAATATACTCGTCTTGTTGTCGGTGACGGAAAGGATGTGAAGTTCTGGTCCGATCAGTGGTGCGGGTCTTCCCCCTTATTGCAGTTGTTCAGGTCTTTTATTTAATTTCCCCTAATAAATCGGCGGCGGTGGCAGACATGTTTGTTGGGAGGGCGGACTTGGTGGTTTGGTGCCCTTCTTTCAGTCGGGAGCTAAATGATTGGGAAGTTCAAGACTTTGCTAATCTTTTGACTTTGCTAGAGTCAGTTTCCATTGATGAGTCCATCAAAGATCGCAGGGTTTGGATGGTCAACTCTAATGGTCGTTTTCTGTCAAATCGTATTTACAAGTTGCTAACCTGGGCTTTTATGCGGAGTTCCCCAGCCAGTTGGTATGGTTTAATGGGGTGCCTTCAAAGGTATCTATATTTCTTTGGTCTGCTTATTTGGATAAGATTTTGACATTGGACAATTTGCATAAGAGAGGGTGGAGCCTTCCAAATCGATGTTATATGTGCTTAGTGGAGGAGGAATCCGTGGACCATTTGTTGCTTCATTATACGGTGGCGAGGAGGGTTTGGATGTATTTTCTGGCTCAGATGGGGGTTGCTTGGGTGTTTCCCTCGTCTTATCAGGCCTTGTTATCTGGTTGGCTCTCATCATCGTTGGATAGTCCACTGGATTTGGTTTGGGCTCTTCTCCCAGGGATGGTTTCTTGGTCTTTGTGGAAAGAGCGGAACAAGAGAGTGTTTGACAATTCCATGTCAACTGTGGAGAAAATTTGCTCCCGATCGCGGACCTTATTGCGTGATTGGATCTCCACCATAGCTAATGTGGGGGCAATAGGGTTAGATGAGTTGATTGTATAAGGAGTGATAGGGAGGTTTCTTATGTTTGTATGTTGTTAGTTTAGCTTTTGTGTTGTTAGTTTGGCTTGTTCCTTGGAGATTCACTATTTGTGAATCTTCCTTTTTATGAAATTATTATTATCAAAAAAAAAAAAAGTCCCCATCCATGAGAAATCAACAATTAATAGATCTAGAGAGGATAATCCCTTAAGTAAGCAACAACACCTCGCTTGATTAGAGATAACTTCCCACACCAGACACAAGAATAAAAAGAATGTTACCCTTGCTGTTTCTAACACCCCATTAATATTGCCTGGACACGAGTTTACCATTTAAGTTCAAAGTTAACCTTAAGGAGTTTTGGGGCAGTTTGTGGGCTTAGAGTAAATCTCGCTAAGGCTCCGTTCTTTTGGTGGAACTTTTAAAAGCCCGGAACATTAATGTTTTGGAACAAGAGGCAAGAGTCTAGGAAGAGAGGAGAGAGGGTTTCTAACCCTTTTACTTGATGGTATCTCAGATTTATCGAGTTCAATTTAATTAGAAGTTCCACGTCTATGGAACTTAAAAAATCCAAATTTTTTTGTGGAATTTGAAAGTTCCATATTTGTAGAACTTTTGCACTCTATGAAATAATATAGTTCTAGACATTAAGTAAAAAAAAAAAAATTGATCGATAGACATTAAGTAAAATTAGGCATGAAAGTTCTACCAAAAGAACAAAGCCTAAACGAAATGTTTGGAGTTGGGTAAGTTTCTTCAGTGAAGGCATTAACGGGATGCTATGGGATGTAAAAATTGGAAGTTACCTACGACGTTTTTGGGTATGGCTCTTTCAGCAGAATTTAAAAGGAAGTTCGTTTGGGATCCAGCAGTGTAGTCAAGGCGTCTAGGCGATGCCTAGGCGATTAGCCCCGGCTAGGCGAGGCGTTGCCTAGGCGACGCCTAGGCGATAAATTTAATATAAATATATATATAATTATATATATATCACGTATATATATAACATCCAAAATATCAAAACTCCACACTCACATTCCACAAAAACATAAAATAAAAAGTTTATTACAAGCATTCATCACATAACCAAAGACATGTTAACATAGTGGAGTATTAAACACTTCAAAATCTGGGTAAAATACCCAAATTCGTGTCATTGTCCATGTATAATTATTTCATGTTTTTATATTTTTTATTTATTTATTAGGAAATTTTGGAATTTTTTAAAGCAAAAAAAAAAAAACTTTTTTGTAGGATCGCCCGCCTAGAGGGGCGACAGAGGCCCAAAATCGCCTAGGCGACGCCTTGACTACACTGGGATCCAGTGGTGGAAAAGGTGAACATAAGGCTGCCTTCCTAAAAAGCTCTCTATCTCCCTAAAGGAAGCATAATCACGCTTATTAAGAGTAATTTGGAAAAACCATACCCACTTAATTTATGTCGATATTGACCATTTGAGCCTCCATGACAAAAATTTGTGAGAATATTTAGAGAAACATTTTACAAAATAATAGAGTAGAAGTTAGGAAATATCAGTTGGTCAGCTAGGAGGACGTGTGTGGCCTCATCAGGGAGGGAAGTCTCTGTGACCATGATAAAGATGAAAGGAAAGAATGGATCCCCCTGTTTTAGACCCCTTGAACTCTTGTGAAAACCATCCAGTGAGTATATAATAACCAAGAAGATGCAGTTGGAAACAAATCTTCATCCATCTACACCCCTTAAACCAAATCCATATACCACCTTGTAAGTTAATCTTGCACTTTGTCATGCAAACTTTTCTCGTTCTCTTGATAGGATTAGATGAAATCATGAAATCTAATGAATATTAGTTGCTGCAATGTTGTATGAGCTTCCCTATTTTTCTTCCATATTTTACTTGCTCCTCTATTTTCTGCATTTACCTTACTATTATAACATCAGCTGCTATCATAAGACACAAGCATCCTAATGGTCGACCAGTTTGACCTGACCCACTTGCAATACTAGTTTAATGAACATGTTGGGTTTTACAACATTATATAACAATAGAAAGTGCCACTAGAGGTAAAGAAAGAAGCTACCTTCCAAATCCTTTCCTTTGGCTTTTGCAGCCATGATATTGGCTTTAATCTGCTTGCGCAATCTGTTTCTCCTGTCAACTATGTCCACATCATCGCCTCCAATGAATAAAGATACATATTTCTCACTCTTGGGAAAGAACTACAGTTCAAATAAAACTACAATCAACTTTATTTTATCAAACATAAGAGTTCCTCAAAATCATGTTATCCACAACCAAACAAAAATACACCTAATTTCAATATATAAAGTAGGTATCTTAAATATACGTGAGCTAGATTCGTCTCACCCAAAACATAAAACAAAAGTAATTGACAAAAATGTTGTTAGCAAAGTTGTCTACGTCGCCATATATAGGCTCTGGCTCGAAAGGGCACCATTTCAAATTCCCCATGTCAAAATTTAAGATTTTTCTATGGCTGGCAATTGTTATGTCTTGATAAAAATAGCAAATTGCTTAATTGCCACAGCATATTAACTTTTTTTTTCTTTGGTGCCACAACATTTAAACTTAATATGCATAAGAAAGAAAAACTGCTAAGTGCCAATGAAGTTTAGATCACCACAGTGAAACATGTTTAATTTGATGCAAAGAGTAAGATCATACATAAATGTCTTGTAAACATTCACAAAATAAAGGATGTCCTGTCTATGGCTTACCCTAACATATTCAAGATCTTCTTTCAATTTGGAAAGCTGGTCAGCAATATCTGCCTCTTGGGTGTGATCGGATGATGCACGTTGCAATTTCTCCAAACGCCTAATTCGTCTCTCTACCTTTCTTCTCTCTAGTTTAGCAAATGTTAAGAGTCAGTAATATTAAACAGAAATTGATGCAAATAAAATAGTATATTGTTCAAAATAGTTGCATGCGATTAAAATGATGTGGTAAAATACATACCAAAAAACTTTATCTTTCTGCATCGCAAAAATACTTTACGCTCTACAGCCAAACGAGTTTGAATATCTTGTTGCTTCTTGAGCCCTTCCAACTTCTTTTCTTGAGCCTCTCTAATTTCAGGTGGAAGATTCTTCAAAACAATTAAGAAATTAGGTTTGTAGTGATCCCAGGAACCAATAAAAATATAGTCCAAAACTACAAAGCATCTATGAATTTATTTTTTATAAAAGCAGAAAAAATAAACAGCATTTTCTGATCAATTTAATTGATTATGAAAAGGGAATTGAATGTATGAGTGCATTTTGCATTGAAATGAAATGAAATTAAATAAACTCCATATGAATCTGTAAAAATAACTCATTTTGCATTGGTATCAGAAATTAATAAATCTTCACTCAAAACAATTGCTTGAACACTATTAAGAAATAAAAATCCAATTAACAAAGAACTCAACAGATCATCAAACTCATTCAAACCCCACAAACCCTAGGATAGTAAGCAATACTAGCTGAAGCCATTTGTACCCAAAAAAAACAAAATCCAGGATGATGGAACCTTAAGTACCTTTCGAAGAAGCATTCGCTCAGTGGATCGAATCTGGTTCTTGAGAGAGACCGATTTAGGTTTCTTCTCGACTCCAACTCCCTTCGATCGACGACTAACTGGTTTCCGTTCAGCGACCCTGCGCTTGCCATAGCCACCATGCGCCATTATTCTTCACCCTTTTTTCTAGGGTTTCAGCTTTGAGTTTCTGCTCTTAAGCAGAAGAGGCTTCGAGAAATTGAATAAAGAGAGCAAATTTCTTGCCCTAATCTGCAACTCTGAGATCGTTAGATTTGGATTAAAGGAGAGAGGTCTCTCTCTCTCTCTCTACCTGTTCGGCTGTTCCTCTTGCCCGGCCATTCAGTATACGTGTTAGTTAGGGTTGTTGTTAAAATGCGCCGTGGGTTTATCTTTTCCGCACGTGGGACCGCTGATTAGGTTTCTTCTCTGCTTGGACAAAATATTTTTTTTTTAGTTAAATTACACTCACCTTCTTTGAAGTTTGGTGAAATTTCAGAAACCTCCCCTTTAATTTTTGAAATTACACTGCCTTCCCCCTCAACTTTGGTTGTCTGTAACATATACCCATTCCCTTAAGTTAAGTTTACCATTACTTTATACATAGACTTTGATGATGTTATCATTTAAATATTTTAAAATGTCTAAATTATCTTTTTTCAATACAAGGTTAGTTAATTCAATAAAATAAATGATAATTGGTTTCTAACCAAAGTTAATAATATCAACTTAAGGTTAATATATATTTCCAAAATTTAAAAAAAAAATATATATATATATATATATATATTTAAAAAACCAATGTTAAATAGATGAACTCTAGGGATAAGTTAATCTTAACCATAGTGGGTATTAAAAGGGGCACATTGCAACCTATAGTGATTCTTTAATTGTGGTTAAACATAATTAACATAAGGTTAATATTTTTAATTTTTTTCTTAAAAGTAAGGTTAGATGGATTAATCCTAAGAGTGAGTGAATCTTAAGCATAACTAGTGGGTGTTAAAGGGGACACGTGGTGGCTTGTAGAGCTCCCTTTAATTGTGGTTAAACATGATCAACATAAGGGTTTTTTTTTCTTCTAAAAATCAAGGTTAAATGGATAAATCCTAGAGGTGAGTGAATTTTAACCACAATTTGTGGGTGTTAAAAGAGGACACGTGGTGGGTTGTAGAGCTCCCTTTAATTGTGGTTAAGTATAAGCAACCTAAGGTTTTTTTCTAAAAACCAAGGTTTGATGGATGAACCTTAGGGGTGAGTGAGTTTCAACCATAATTAGTGGGTGTTAAAAGGGACATGTGACGGCTTATAAAGATCCTTTAACTGTAGTTAAACTTAATTAACCTAAGATTAATATTTTTTATTTTATTTTATAACCAAGGTTAGATTAATGAATCCTAAGGATGAGTGAATCTTAATCACAGTTAGTTGGGTGTTAAAAGGAACACATGGCAGCTTGTAGAGCCCTCTTTAATTGCGGTTAAGCATAATCAACCTAAGGTTATTTTTTCCCTAAAATTAAGGTTAGATGGATAAACCCTACGGGTGTAAATCTTAATCATATGTAGTGGGTATTAAAAGGGACATGTGACGGCTTGAGAATTTATGTTTTTCTTTGGTTGAGCTTTCAAACGAAAATAGTGTTTCCTCAATCAAGTAATAGGGGATAAAATAGGGAAAAAAAAAATTAGTTAACAGTGTTAAACAGTGTTAATATTAAAAGTCTAACAGAGAGGGCAATGTAATTCAAGAAACTAGAAAGGAGATTTCTGAAATTTCATTAAACCTCAGGGGAGGTGAGTGTAATTTACCCAAATATTTTTTAAATGCTCGTGTCACGCGAATTTAAGGCGCGTGTCGGCGATTGCCCAAAATGTAATGCTCAGCCACTTCAAGAATTGCCAATAGAAAGGTTGGCCCAGCGGGAACAGATTCGCCTGGCCCTTGCCAGACAAGATCGTCTGCTTCTCATCACACAGGTCAACAAGTCTCTTTTAACCCCCTATAATTGTCCCTTCGTTTGGCAAGAAAGTGTGGGCTTGTACTTTTCTTCTTTTCTTTCACTAACTTTTTTTTTTTTTTTTTGCCAAAAACACACCTGTTTTGGTTGTCCAGAAAATAAGTAAAATTGTGGGAAAAAGAAAAATAAAATGAGACAAAACATAACTAAAGATTGTGTTAGGAATCCAATATTTTCTTTTATTTTTCATGTTTTTACCTATTTTCTTGGCAACCAAACATAACATTACAGTGCGTTCGTTTGACGAGAAAGTGAACGTAAGTAAAAGGAAAGTTAATTTTCTTACACTTTCTTGCGTTTCATTTGCAAGAAATACACTTACATTTTCTTACTCTTTTTTAATAGCGGCAAACTTTCTCCCAAAAACTTCAATCATCTAGAGATTGTTGTTTTGAAATAAAATTTTAATCTCTTTTCTTTTCTTTTATATTCTTTCACTCACTTTTTAGCTAAACGAATGCACCCTTCTATGTTTGGTACTAATAAAATAGTTGAAAACATGGGGGAAAAAATTAGATCACTTATACAAATTTTAGTTGTGTTTTGTCCAATATTCTTTTATTTTTCGTGTTTTTACTTATTTTCTGGGCAACCAAACATAGGGTTAGGGTTCAACAATATAACTTGGTTTTTAGAAAACCATAAGAGTTAACAAAAATTAACCAAGGTTACAAGGCTGTTAAATGGCTCTGTGAGTGGGCCAGACCAAATCCGATCCCTCGCCTAGCATTTGGATGGTACCAAGCATGCCACTTGGACATCGTGGTACATATTGTGTACATTTTTTTTTGGTCAAGACATTTTGTGTACATTGCCAGACCAGGAAACCCTTTTCCCAGGCAAATTAAGAAAGAGGAACAAGTAGGATTCAAACCATCCTCCTCCCCATCCATGTCGGACCAATAGAAAATCTAGAAGATGCCACCCAAAGAGATCTCCTTGGGTGAAAGATTTATAGGCAATGAATGGCCATACTTCTTTTGATCATTGAAAGTATTTGTAGTAGATCTGATAGCTTTTAATAGTCATTGATATTGTCAATTCAAATATTTAGAATAAGGCATTAATGATGATAAAATATTATCATTTCAATTTTTATTTTTGGCTTGTTTTAGTAATTTTTCGCCCCATTTTTGTCTGAATCGCTATACATTGATGGTTAATTATGGCTTAGGAAATCATGTCGGTAGAATCATAGAAAGCCAGAGTCCCCTAATCCCTCTGCATGGTGCATTATATTTACTTCATATGTATTTGATTTAGATTTTCAAGTTCTTAGAGCAATCCTAGCAGCCTCACCAAATTTCACTCACCAAAATAGCCAAAACCCACAAAAAGTGGTTTTGGTGAGCCACTTTTTTAAAACACTCCCAACAGCCTCACCATTTTAACCAAAACAAAAGGAGAGAGAAGCAATATTTTATCATTTGTGTGGGAAAACGAAAAAGGAAGAAAGAGAAAAATATTATTTTATTGTTTGTGTGGGACCAGAAAAAAGAAAGGGAGAGAGAGAAACCTTATTTTATTATTTGTGTGGGCCCAAGGGTGAGAAGATTTAACTTTGGTGAGTCTACAGTACTCACCAAGTTTGGTGAGTACTGTAGACTCACCAAAGGGATTTTTCTTCATTCTGTTGAGGCTGCTGGGAGTCATTTTAGCACCTTTTTAGTCTTTTGGCTCACCAAAATAACCAAAAAGTTATTTTGGTGAGGCTGCTAGGAATGCTCTTAGGTCTTTATAATTGCATTACCTGATCACCAACTTCTAAGTTGCTCCCAGGTCCCACCAAATATGTCCACTAAAATTTCTCAACTATATGCACAATTCCCATAAATAAATAAAAAATGATACAGATTTCCTGAAAAAGTTTGCAGATTCCACGTCTTTT
This sequence comes from Tetracentron sinense, assembly GCA_015143295.1. NCBI lineage: Eukaryota > Viridiplantae > Streptophyta > Magnoliopsida > Trochodendrales > Trochodendraceae > Tetracentron > Tetracentron sinense. The sequence continues at coordinate 30,764,169 of CM026566.1, forward strand.
TCATACCTTTTTAGTTGCAAGAGAATTCTGTTTCAATGTAATGTTTTAAATTGGGGTTATTTTATAGATGTTAGTATTTATTAGGGAATTCCATTTTGATGATATCATATTGGTTTCATCTGAGACAACCACAATCACGCCACAGCAACAACAACAATGGAAAAGGGAGAAATGATTAATGAAGTTTACATGTTATACAAGTATGGATTTTCTCCTTCAAGCTCAGAGATTACAATTAATGAGTCTGTCATTTCTAGGGAGAGTGGTTCTGATTTGGGATTTGGGTTTAGAACCTGCCATGAATAAAGTATTGAGTTAGAACTCCCAAGCCATTTTGATTCAAAAGCCAAATGAAAATAATTTACCTTCTTGTTGTTTTTCAAATAACCGATGGCAACTTCTCGCCGCAAATTTGCTCTCTCAGAGAGCTCTGAAAATGATGGATTCTCCCCCTCTTTCATGTAGAGGCTAATATCCTATTAATAGAAACAAGTGCAAATTTAATATATATAAATAATGATGTGAAACATTAACTAACTTGTGGTGACATGGTCTGGTTATAAATTAGGAATACAACCAATGGAGAATCCTTGGTTACAGATACCTATGTTGCTTGGTTTAGTCAAATGCAACTTCCATTTTGTTTTCCTCTATGCATATGGATTTGAAGGAAATTTTAGGTACCCTCTCATAATACCATATATAGCAGTGGAGTTGGGATCACAGTCAATTACGATTGAACTCGGGAGAGTTCAATCGCACCCACAGGTCAACATGTGTCCCTTTTAACCCCCATTAACTGTGGTTAAGATTCATTAACCCTCAGGGTTCAACAATTTAACCTTGATGTTTAGGAAAAAAAATTAAAAACTCATAAGTCTTAACCCAAAGGGGTAAAATCTCTTAAACTGAGTATTTTTTTGAAAAAGGCAGTTAAAGGGCTCTATGAGTGCGATTGAACTCCCAATTGGCCAGGATCCGGACTCATACCAGTGTCTCTGTGGAGTCTGCTGAAGACAGAACAGATGATGCTTAGTTCCGAAAAATCGGCAAATTCGGGAAACCTTTAGGAAAAAATGGAAACAATAAAAAATAAATTTAATAATTATAAAGAAGAAATAATATGATACTAGTCGGAGTTCAAGAATTATGCATCTAGGAAATTTTTTATTGTTTTAGCAAAATTCAGAAAATTCGACATCAGGCAAAATTTGAAAACATATTAAATAAGATTATTATTTATTAAATTATAAACAAGCATATTTCATATATCAGCTATTTATTCAGAATATTTCAAAAAGACGTGAATAATTCATGAAATTCACGACTTTATGCATAATTCGTGATTGTTTCAAAGAGTCGTGAATAGTTTAGGAATAAATCATTCGACGAAAAAATTGTGTATTATTCAAGACTTTATGAAAAAATTGGCGAACTTTGGCACTATGGTTGACTCGGGAGTTGAGACCCATCAAATTCGATGGTCAGTTTCGTCACATGACATATGACCTGAATCAAAAATAAAAGGAAAAAAGAAGAAAATGGAAAACAATGGGAGAAGTGATACCATTTGATCTATTAATTTTCACTATGATATGAGTTGAAGACCAAGGGACCTCCTAGGTGTATCTCATTGTGTACTGGGTCCAATCCCCATCATTTTGCTGCATGTTTTTCCACTGCCACCAATCTGGTATGCTACTGTATTGGTGAATGTACCCATCTACCTGGGGTCTCATGTATTTATGTGTTCTTTCTTTCAGCAGAAATTTTAGAAACTCGAGTGAAATATGAGGCATTTACCTTCACGTATATTTCATCTCCCTCTGCATTGAGAATATCTTTCCATACCTCATTCAATTCGCCATTCTCTGCCACTGTCATCCACAAAATGGGATTTAGTTTTGAAACCAAGTTCTCTATGATATTAAGTACCATGTCAGCTGGGAGAAAGTATAAAAAGTCAATACCTTGAGCTGTTACAAGGCTCATTACTTCCTCTGCTGCGATATATGTTAGGGATGGCTTAATTCTCGAAATCTGTGGGCATAGCATAGCAGGGCAGTTATTTATATACCAATAACCAGGACAGGCAAACGCACAAATCTACAAATGTTCAAATGCACACTGTTATCTTTTCAGAATGAGAAAATTGAATGAGTCCACAAAAGGAAAGATTACTTGTTTGCCCAATTTTGTGTCGACGATTTCTGCAACTAGGTTTTGCACCTGCAATGCATTCATCCAATATAATTACAAAAGAATGCATGGAGACATTAATGTTTCTCATTTGAAAATATGTCTCTTAGCATACAATCGAATACCAAAACTGACCATTCTAAGTGATAATAGGTCTGGTGAGGTTCTAATACCTTTTTTCACCCCTTCATTATCACTTCTTATGATAAATACGATATTTACCACAGGAGTCAAAATGCAAGAACCAACCTTACATCCCTAAAGTGGGTCTAGTTCCATGTCATGCAAAGATTACAAAATACAACTTTACTCAAAAGCCTTCAAGCCAGGACTTATTTAGGGTCTCAAACCCAATCACAGTTCTAGTAGAATGACAAGTCCTAGTCCTAGTCCTAGCCCAACTAGAAAAATCCTGACTAAGATTTACCCAAATTAGAAACTCTGCTAATTTTACATGGCGAGAATACCATTTTTTTTATTGGTACGACAAAAATACCATTAGCAGTTACCAGCAATATCACTGAAGACCATTGACAGCACACCAACAAGAAGAAGCACCTTGGAGCAGGCCAAGCTGTCAAAGGCTTCAAAAGATCAGGGAAAGACGTGGAGTATGTTTTGATAGAGAATATGAAACTGGGTTTAAAGGATGGTGGAACAAGATTTTTCTGGCCGGTTCCACAGTTGATAAAGATTCTGACGAGGATGATAGTTCGCTAATATTGTATTGTGTTAACAATTTTTCAAAAGAAGTATTGGGGTTCGGCTGGCCCATGTTCAACTGCAACAGGACCTGAAGGATCTGGGTACCTTAAATTTATGCAAATCCCCAGTTAGCAATGCTATCGGCGATGCGATTTTTCAAAATAGTACCAATTTTACCACACAGGCACCCAGAACATCAAGCGGTAAAAAATCCATATGATCTTTGCTTATTTGTACTGACATTCAGATAATAAAACTGGTTCAAGACTCTTAAGTACTTATTAATTTACTCTTATCCTATATTATTTATTGTTCGATTTTCTATACTCCAAACAAAGTTATATCCTGGAGCCATACCCGGAATCATAATAGAGAGATAAAAGGGAGAAGTTGCCTGTTTTAATATGTAAGATCTGTAAATCACAAGTTTACAGTAATTAAAGAGTGGGCACTTCTAACCATCTAGGATCCTATCAAAATTATCGATTTGATTGAAGTATGTTTGGCACCATGCTGCTGTTATTTATATATCAGGGGTCTCTTATGCATCTTAGTTTCTCAGAATATCAGCCTATTCACTTGGAACTGCGTCAGCAAAGAGGAACGGTATCCAGATGTCAGCCTTATCTTGTTTGGATATGGAAGATCGATACATCTTATTTGGCATGAAATAAGTTATTGATCATCACTACTTTAGATGAACAATTACTCACCTTCACCCCATGTTTGTTGCAAATATTTTCAGAAAGAAGAAGAGAGTATGCAGAATGCTTGTCTGCCCTGGATGAATCTGCACAGAAAATAGTCAGTTGGAGGCTACCTTCAGCCAACGGAGCTATTATATAATATTACCTCCAAGAAGCCACTCTCTATCAATAATTACAACAATGGACAAAGGAATCTCCTGCTCTTTCTTGAAAGAATTTTGGATATTCAGTATGGTTTCCTTTAAGATATCATAGTTCATAGGATTTCCGATCTGCATTATAAGAAAAGAAAATGAAAAAGGTTGTAGGAAAGGACTGCATTTTCTTAGATGAAAAAAAACAAAACAGAACTGATGAGAGAAACAATACCCTATGAGAAACTCTGATATTTTTCAGTTTATCTTGACCGACAAGGTTACTTGCCATGTTTCTGTCATCCAAAGGCACATCTGATAATACTTCCTGCAGATTTATAGGCAAACAAAGTGAACCGCAAACAATAAATCAGTGTATATACACTGAAGTTTTAAGACCATTGCAACTAATTTTAAATAAATATAATGGCATTAATCTACTACTGCTCCCAAAAGCAATAATCTCAATATGTAAAGATTTTTGTTAACAAATTTATTTTTTTTTATCGGTAATCAAAATTATATATAAAAGAGCTAAAATCAAGCAAAACAACAAGAAAGAGATTACAAGAAAGTAAACTCAAACCAGAGAAACAAAAAGCAGACAAAAGAAAAAGCAAACATAACTCAGAGAACCCCTCTCCACACAAGAAGAGGAAAGGAAATAGAACAATTCCTTCAAAAGCTCAACCTAATACTTCCCCCACATCCTCCCGATACGCCAAATGGAACACCATTTAAGCACAGGCAAGCGGATTCAAGAACGAATACGAGAAGGCGAGGAGGAAGAGTTCTCGAAAACTCTCTTGTTTCTCTCTTTCCAAAGAGACCAAGATATAGCTCCTGAGAGAACTGACCAGTGACCAAATAGTTTTCTGTGCACCATTTGAACTAACCAAAACCCAACAGGATAAAAAGTTGAGAAAAGGAAGAAGGAAAGACCCAACCACGTCTACTCTGGAGAGAAAGAACCCCCAAATCTCATTTGCGATTGGGCAATGCTGAAGCAGACCATCCACCAATTATTCCGCATAAAGGCACATAAAACAACGGTTAGCCATCCTCCACCCTTTACTTTTCAAATGTTCATAGGTTAAAATTTTATACAATGATGCATTCCAAAGGAAGAAGGAAACCTTAGAAGGAATCCTAGGATTTCAAACCAACCTATGAGGAAAAGAACCGGGAGGAGCTAACTCTTAATGTTGCAGGCAACATGTAGCATTCCACATAGACTAGATGCTGTAACATTAAACATCATAGTTTTCCAGAGGATAACTTGGTGTGTTGAAGTTTCGATATTTATTGAATCAACAAGCAGCCCACTTGTCTCCAAGGAAGGGATGCATATTTGGGGGTGTCAAGCTTCTAAGGGAAACCTTGGTTGACTATCAAAAAAATGGTGAAATGCGATAGTGAAATCTCATACAAATCTGGATCTTTCAGCTAAAAAAAAGATCCTTGAGATAAGTACTTTGGCCGATTGAGAAGGAAAATCAAAGGGAAATAAACACATAGAATAATGAATTCTTAGGACAAAAACAGCAAGGGTGTTTATATTGATAGCAAACGTTATCACCACAACAAAGGGATTTATTGTATTGAAAGTTGTGATGACTGATTTACTGGAAACCAGATTATCTCTGAGGTAAGTAGTAACCCTATTCTATGCTTTCTCCAAGTCAATGAAAACATGTGGTGTTTCTTCCTCTTCTCTCTGAGCTACTCAATTAATTGTCCATGTAAAAGGATAGAATTGATGGTTGACCTTGATGTCAAATGAAAACCATGTGGTGTTTCTTCCTCTTCTCTCTAAGCTACTCAATTAATTGTCTATGTAAAAGGATAGAATTGATGGTTGACCTCGATGTCATGGAACTGGTCATTGTGGGGTATATTAGCTAACTACTCGCCTCTCTGCACGTCCTTGCTAAAGTTGTAAGCCATTTAATCTTTGATTGAATTCAAACCCATAAATCCAAGCAACTGCCAAAGGCTTATGATGAAGAATGCATAAACACATAGTAAAGCAAGTTAGTACGAAGATGGCCAAATTGATGTTGTAGGCTTTGGAGCATACCAATACACTACCAGGTCCTAGATAATTATCATATTCCTGAATCATTTCATTAACATCTGGGCGCCACCCAAGCATAAGTATGCACTCTTTTGGCCCTAGACTCCAGTCTGATGCCTGCATACCACCAGCAAAATTCAAAATTCAGACTCACATAAAAATGTTTCAAATAATATAATCATTTGAGCGATTATCCCTCATGATGTTATTATACCTTTGAACCTGATTTTGAAGGACGCTGTGCAACATTGTCAAACCGTGCCTTTTTCAACTCTAATGTATGCTCCATAGAATCGTCGTTCTTTTTCAAAACGTCCAGATTTTGGAATGTAGGATTCTCTTTTTTGACAAACTTTGGAAATGCAATCTGTGGTTTTCTTTTCCCGTCAACAGGCCCAATGAACAACACCTACATGAAGAAAGTGAAACCCGTGTTAGGAAGCAAATAAACAAACATGTCAAGGGAATGTAATAAATAAACTCCAACTAATCAACAAAGTGAAAATTTCGAACAAATTCTTAATTAATAAGCATATCTTCACTTGAAAAACTCTGACTATTTGCAAAGAGGTTTGGTTTAAAGACGACAACGAACTATTACCCTACAGACAACATGAAATGACGTTAATGTATTACATATCATCGTGAATATAATAATGTCACTGACACTAGAACAATAATTTGTCAAATTTCGAACATTGACAACAATTAGACACTCTAGTCATTGGCGACTCCAGAGCTCTCTGTTCTGGCACTGGCCATCTCCCCATCGGTAACCCATAGAATGTATCCACATTTGCTCCCAAATGCTAGTGTTACATTTTTAGGTGGAATTTAACCATTAAACTCTTTTCTATCCAAGGGTGTTGTGCCTGAACTAATTCAAGTAAAGAGATATGAACAAGATAAGATTCCATCTCTCCACTCAGTGATCCTCACTCAACAAATTTCACAGTTTCATTTTGTTTTGATTGGTAGGTTAGCACAACTTTTCTACCATTTTCTTCCCTGAGAAGGGTCCTTTTCTCTAATAATTCTCATAGTAACAAAATCGAGGTTTGGGAATAATTTGGTTGGGGTCAAGTTCAAAAAATAAATCGGGTGAAGTCTGGAAAACTTTGAGAAAAAAAAGTTTAATAGCTTTAAAGAATTAGTGACATGATACCAACTAATCCATCTAACATTTTGGTTAAGATAATATGCAACTGCAAGGTAACTTGTAGATCATCAACAAACATAAGTTCATAACATCATTTCAACGTTCCAACATGGTAACCTCCAATTTCCATCATCATTTATCAAGATATTAACCCTCAAAATTAAAAATTATATTGTTTAAACTTTCATCATAAAAAAGTTTACAATGATAAAATCACTCATTTGGATTCATACACCGATTGAAAGCTGCATCATCATCAAGGTCATCAACATTTGCATCATCTTCACTCTGATGATTCATTGGAAGAGGGTGCTCCATCTTCAAGAACATCTTCTCCGTAAGGTACATCTTCATAGTCTGATTGGACATTCATGAGATGTATAAGGACACCACTATTTTCTTTAGTTTGCCATTCGTAGATACTCAAATCTTGACCGATGCCAATTACGAATCGGATCCATCTATGAGATGATGAAACACATTGAATAGCCAAGATCATAATATGTTTCACTGCTAGTAACAAATTTATTGGTTTTGGAGTGCATTCGTGATTAGATCTCCTTGACTATAAGAGGTTACTTCTTGATATAACTAGAAACAACTAATGAGAATTCAGTTTGTTAAGGTGTCAATGTAGTCAAATGTCGCACAGGCAACGCCTAGACGATCTCTTCGCCTATCGGGAACCCATAGCACAAGCCAGTTGCCTAGTGGTTTCTGGGTGTCATTGCCCAAGAGCTCTCCTAAGACACACATAACGTTAGATGTTATTCAAGAAAAAAAAGATTTTACTTATTATCAAGGGGTGTAAAAGGCTTTCTTAGTGGAAACAATAATGAAAAAAAAAGTGTCGAGAATTATGGAGAACTTTCTCTAGGGTTTCCACACAAGTATTTTTCTCTCGCTCTTTCACTCCTTTTCCCCCTCTTTCTGGCACTAAAAATCACTAAATTATTTTGCTTAACATTTATTTGGCATCTACAACGTAACTATTTATTAGTAAACCGTTTAATTTTTTGCAATGACATTATGGTCTTATCTATGATTTCTTTTCGTTTTTAATCTTTATCTTAATACATGAATATTTATGAATGTACTTAGTTTATAAAATTAAATAAATAAAAATAAAACTTGGTCGCATAGGGATTGCCTCAGCATATCATAGGTGAACCCTTTCCTAGGGAACCCCTACAGCCCGAGTGTTGCCTGGAAGCTTGAACTACACTGACTAAGAAGATTCTGAACAGTCAATGATGCTTGTTTGCCCCACTCAAATCCATTTTTTTATTACAAGTTCGATAGTTTAGACTTTTCCCTCTTGGTAACACTCAGCACCTCTGATAAGGGTATCTATGTAAATCCCTTTTATGATATCTAGATCTAATATGGGCATAAACAAAGCAGGAAATAATTTAAAAGACGTTGTCAATAGTGATAGGGACATTAATTACACAGGAAATAAATAAAAGGAGGTTTTGAATAGTGATAGGGACATAAATTAGGATCCATGGATAAACCTCAAGTTTAAAATGCCAAGTTTCAAGATTTTTTGTTTAGTCATTTCGATAAATGAAACATGATACTTGAGATTTGGTACATAACATCTAACAAAGAGAAGTTACGGCTTCAATTTCAATAGTTACACAATATTTCAAAGTGATGGCTCTTCCAGTACTACTCTATGTGTACTTTGCTATTCATTTCATAACAAAGAAAAGCTGAAAATAAGCAAGAGTCGGAATTCCACAATGGTTTCATACTTTGTCAGTTGGCTTCAGCACTTCGTCGTCATTTGGGTGGAAGTATATTTTCCCACTCCGATAAAGGCCACAAACAACTGCCTGCGAAGGAGATGCATATAAAACAAGATGAAGGAATCAGCAAAATGACAGTCTTCTATCTGCAATTGCTACATTTGGAGGAGAGTTTCACCTCTTGAAATCCATGCCTAAGTTGGTAATATCTTAATCCTGCTAGCTTAGGAAAGCTGCAAAGGTTAAACACATTTTCTGCAACAAGGAAACATTATACCAAAAACATTACTGATGAAAAACATTTAGGAGAATATGACAAAAAAACAAAGTTGGGAACAAGAAAATAATTGGCAGTATTTGGTTCATAGGATATCAGAACTGCAATTAACCTGAAGGGTCCTATAACTTGGACGTCTTAGGCATATGACCATGATGGCAGCTTTGTTCAGACTTCAGACAAAGTCTCTAATGGGTTAGACCAAATGCTACAATCATGGAGTTCATGGCCATATAATAAATCTCAAACATTCTCCACAAACATGACATGGCTCTAATTTTTTTCCTTTTTTCTCTAGTTTATATTTGTCCTATTGAAAATACAATGACTAAAAAGTAAAAACAGAAACCTAAAAGACACAAAGGATGTGTACAACTTTCCATTCTGAATGATTAGTTAGAGGAACATTCTTTTTTTGCCAATATATCCTTCTAAAAATAAAATAAAAGTAAGAATGGTATTCTATGATCATGAACTGGAGATAAAGTAGTGAACCATATTGGATAGACTGACCCTATATATATATTCACCTCTCCTAAGTCCGATGAGAAAGATTCTCCCTTGAACCAAATTATGAAGTTAACATGATCTCCCTCATTCAAGGGAAATCATATCTCTCAATAAGAGAGAGCAATGTCCAAATCTAGAAGATCACTAGAAGACGTAGAATACTTCTGCTTCTGCCCACAATGAGTCCCTAAAGCTCATAAATATGCAACATAAACGTGTTCTTATTAGATGAGGTCAATGGTGGGTTAGATCCAAAAGTTGACTACAATTGTGGATATACAAAACTTTGATATAGAGAAACTCAGCCCTCATAGAAGCTCGAGTTTTTTAACAAATCAATGAAAGAGAAAGAGGAGTCATATGAATTTCCTTCTAGAGCCATATTATAGAATGGCATTCCAGGGAAAGAGTTTGAAAGAATCCCTTTGCATCAGTATTTATTGAGAAATTGGAAGTAAAAAATTAGTACCAACCAAATCCATTCACATCTAAGAAATTTATAAAAATCATTTTTTTTGGGTGTACCTAATCATTTAGGGTTAGTGGGTTAATAATGGTGAGACTATCAATTTACATTTTTATCATGACCATGACAATAAATGAAAACAGTCAGAAACTGCACCCGTGCTCCAAAAAGATCAGGAAGCTTTCAAAGAAAATGCAAAACACAAAAAAGTTTAAGCAACTTCAATTTGTATTCTTGGTCTCATAAAGTGAACACAACCATATGAATGGTTGATGAAAGTTCAATGCAAAATGGATATGGACAGTGCAGGTATTTGACATACAAAATTATCAACATATGAAAGGATAAGAATTCACCAAATGAAATTTAAGCTATATTAAAGGCTAAACAGAAATTCCCTTAGCTAGAATTCTAACTCAACCAACAAGGTGTATACTTGTAGACCATGTCTAGAAGCATCTGGAATTTTGTAGCTAAGATAACTATCATCCTCCAATGGAAGAGCTCTACCTCCGCATTAGTAGTATAAATAGATAGGATTACGAAGATATTATTCCATCATAAGCAACAATAAGTTGTGCATATTGATGAAATGAATCATTACATAACAATACCGACACGAGCATGTCAAATCAATCAAGAAACAGCATTTGAGACACAGATAAGAAATAGCAATTCAAATGATTCTTGATTCAAATTGATTAATGCATAAAAGAGCAAATCAAATGAATCATAATGAGTTTTAACCTAAATGAATCAACACTAAGATTATCTAACAAAGAGATAGAGCATGTTAAAAGAGGCAAATAAATCCTTTCATTTCAAAACCTGTGTCGGTTTAGCTGTCATAACTTTTTCCAAAAGCACTAGAAAATAGAATAGAATAATCCCATTGTTTGAAGTGGAATTGGTACCGTACTTCGATAATTAAGCAAGTGCCTGTAAATCTTTATGAGTCCTTTTTGCCGAGAACATTGAACGAATAATTTAGATGCAACATTTTCAACCGGCTCTACCTTTAACCCTGAGATTGACTTTAAGAGCTCACATGTAGAAGAGTTTGAAACCTGCAATCAGATTATGAAGACACGTTCAGTTTGAATTTATGCACATAAGAAATGAATATATGTTATAGTTTCAAGTGAAAGAGCTATCCATGAGTACGGTAATATACCTCAACAATGGTGGGAACAGATGCCATTTTTAGAAGAGGTTGAAGAGCTAATACAGAGAGAAATGCATCTGTATCCACTTCATACCTGTTAAGGAGTATCAACAAAAAGTGAAAATTTAGAATATTTGAAATACGCAAATTCCTATTACGCGAAGAAGACGGTTGTAGTTCAAGAAAAGCTCAACTACAACATGACCATAAAGCCTCCTAAAAGAGGATAAAATGGTGAGGCAAGTCGTGAAAGTTATCATGGGTACAATATAAACTGGTCTTATCTAGTAAAAGAGGTGATTGAGAAAATTTCTTGCAGAAACAGGGCATATAGTAGGAAGATGCCATCACAACTTTGGGTCATACAGAGCTGACCAATGAGGTGATTGTTTCACTCACTTACAAGGAAAAGAAAAAAAAATGGAGGAGCATTTCTTTCATCAGGAATTAGATCTCTACTCCACCAAAAGATATTTATTCTTTTGGTGCATAAGATGGATGAACCCACAATATTGTGGTTGCCGTGCAGTACATCAACCAACTGAAACGTGGGCTCAATTCCTAATGCATTTGGAGGTTTTAAACCAATGCATTTATGATTGTAAGTTGTAACTGATGCAAACGCAACAAACTAATAAAAAATACTATAAAATGAAAATAGGACCAGCTGTGCTTAATGAAACATGTTAGGCAATCAAAAAAAAAGTTCATAGAATGAGCATAGCCAAATGAGCATGTTGAGATGGATGAGTAGCAAGACTATTAAAGGCAATTAGAAAACAAATGCATCGGAAAGCTAGGAAAAGCTCCAATAGGTGGTGATAAAATAAAGGAGATGGTCTACTTGATGGAAAAGAGATTTATTGATAAACTTGGATGATTACAATGACTCCTCATTGAGGATTATATAGAGATCATATGAGTCTCAACATAGAAACATAACCACATCATAATCAAATCAAATCTAATTCTAATCATACCTAATAATTGATACTATTCTATCTCAAATTCAAATCTACCTAGAGATGAGATGAGACATGGTGTATCTCATCTCACCTTACTACACCACTCTGTATTCTCTAAACTTTTCTCTAATACTACTTATGTGCAATGAAAACCAATCACGCCATTGGTGAGAAGGACCTAAAAGGACAAGAGGAAAGCTAAAAAAAGGAGTTATTATAGATTATCCGGTTGTTTTGAATTACCCTAGAGATCTATATCTCTGATCTCCTTCCATTAATTCGAAGCACTAGTTAGCCAAAACCTTCCCTATTTGAAGACCGTATCTTAATCATTATTATTTTCGGATCTCTAGATTCTCTTAGGGTGATTTAATTCTTGAGAATCTCTCATATTGCAATTAGAGAATTTGATGAATTTTCCTTATCTTTCTAAACCCTAAAGTTTCATATATATTGTTTGGGGGTATTATTACATTCAAACTCAATTGCCAATGGTAGTGACTGCTTCTAAGATTCGAATTCATTCATTAGAGTTTATAATTTCATTCCTTGAAAATTATTGTCAAGTTGAAAAACCTTAATTTTTTTTTAAGATGCCCTAGAGGTCCCCATCCAAATCTATTGAAATTTTGGATTCTCTCATATCTTCCCTGGACTACTTAATTGTGAGTGAAACTTTGAAGTTTCTCCAAAATCCATTGCTTCAAATTTCAAAACGAAGGACATCTACTCATGGCTACACCAAAAGCAAAACGTTCTTCAAATGATTATGTAATCTCTCTCTTATTTCACAGAACCAATTATAGCATAAAGCAAAAGGGTTTCACACAGTTCAAATGAGTGAATCACTATTACACTTCACAAATTATAGACCATAATTTTCTTTGTAAAATTTCTTAAGGCACTTAACTTGAGGAAGAGAGTCAGAGAAATATGTTAGAGATGATTAATATGCCAAAAAAAATTAAGCTGCATTGCCAACAACCAGTAATTTCCATCTAAAAGAATATATATATATATATATATATATATATATAACGAAAGAAATATAATGATGACACAAAAATGTGTACAACATATAAAACACATCAATCGACATGATAAAAAAACAGCACTAGTAATGCCGAAATTCGAGATTCCTTCCTGGCCACAGAATCAGCCAACTTGTTAGCCGATCAGGGTATCCACGAGAAAGAGATATTCCTATCAATTAGCAAATTGTGAACTTCTCTAATAAATTTTGCACATCTCCAAGGACCACACTCCGAGACCCACAGCCCATCTGATAGCATCCCTTGAATCGCCATCAATAATTAATATCAAGAGGCCTGAAATATTGGAGGGACAAGAGTGTCGCTTCATCCAGAAAGTACAAAGCACCATCATCCATCTCTAACTTAAGCAATTAGTAACTATTGTTTCATATACATAATCTAGAGATAATGCCTTGTCCAGCAATTGATTTTATAATTTCTTCTGCTTCAACTATACACATAACTCTTCACAAGTTCAGCAATCTGTATATCCCTTGTTACTTCAATTAGTATAAAATGGTATGACATAAATCACAAAGAAACTGCAACATATTCCCAACTTGTTTATGATGTTGACAAATGCAAAGCACATAGTTTCAGTTAAGACAAAAGTTCATCCTTTTGGAGTTCAACAAAAACTTACCGATCCCCCTTTGTTGGCAATATTATAATGGAACGCGCCTTATTGGCTGCCGCTCGTTCAAATGATTTTGTTAAGCTAAGGCTGCAACTGTACAAGTAGAAAAGCAAAATGTAAGAGATGGAAGGAAACCCAAGTTTGCCACAAACAGAAACTAATAAATGGAGAACAAGAACTCATAAAATTATCTTAACCAATTACATTTCATCTCTTCCTTTGTACTGAAAGAAAGAAAGAAAGACAGACAGACACACACTTTCACCGATTCAGATATTAAGATATTAATCTCACTTAACAAACTTGTATGGGTTTTTTTTTTTTTTTTTTCCGGTGGCTAGTTTGTATCATGATGTTTGGCTGTGTTTGAAGTGTTGAACTGCAATGAATGTTGTCTATCGGTAATTTGAGGGGTGATCATTTCAGGAGTTTAAATCAATTTTAAAACCCTACCCTTCATATTACAAGTCAAGTTGAACAGAAAACTTCTTGTTCTTGTAAATAAAGATGTTAGATTATTAACTGGTAGGGAGATCAAACTTGGTTATAGAAATGGCATCATCAGTTTTCCTGAAAGGGTCTAATGAAGTTTCTTTGAGGTCTTCGAGTCATTTTCTGTCTAGTTGTTTTTCAGCAAGCATCTTCAACATGAACCAGTATTACTGTTACCCTCTTCAAAGAAGGGACTTAACGTTCTTGCCCTTTTATAGGATGTTTTTCTAAGAAAAGGAGAAGGGGAAATGATTGCGGCTCCCCTTATTTTTTGATAAATGGGGTGCTCCTCTTAGTGAAAAAAGAGATTGGGCTCCCATATTTCTTGATAAATAGGGTGCTCCTCTTAGTGAAAAACAGAGCTTTCCTTATTAAATCCAATGTTGACCATTATACTGGTCATGCAATCAGGATAATTTTGTCCTTTCACCCATAGGGGTGCACTATCATCGGAAATAGGGGGCACCCCAATCCCTTTCCAAGAGAAGTAACCACTAAATATAAAAAATAAAAATTGTGTGTTACTGAAAAAGCAAGAAACTGTGGGTTTCTCGTACATAAGGGAATACTATTATTAGCAGAAAGGATTAAACAGCATGTATAACCTCTTTGTAAGGACATCAATATGGTTAAGATCTTTGGCAATATCGTCTGCAAGCTTGTCCATCTGCTTCCTTGGAATGTCAGATAAAAGAAGAATTCTCTGCCTCCTGCAATACATACATGCGAGGAATTACTGAAGCCAGTATCATAATAGTCTTGAAGTAATTTCTCAAACACGCCATACTAATATGGACTCAGTAGTGACAGTTTAAGAGGCACTTACCTAGCAGTAGCAGTACCTAGGCGGACTGCAAACTCATGATACTTATTTAGCTGCTTTAGTATGAAGGTCAGATGACTGTTTACTCCACAAATAATAATATGATCAGTCTCCATAACTTGCATTTGTGCTCCTTCTCTGAGCCTTCGCATATTATTCTGTCCGGATGCTTGTCATAAGATGTTGTTCTCAAATAATTAAGCTTTTGTATTGTTCTTGTTTGAAGACCTTACCCTGAATTGTTCTGTCATTGTGCTCAATAAGCGAGAATAAAATAATATGCCCCATATAGCAAGAACAAAGCCAATAACACGTTCAACACGTGTTCTTTGCTGCGGTCCAACACAAGAGGATGGTTTGTAATTGGCAAATGTATCATTATCCCACACTTTATCAATAAAAAGGCAATAGCATTTCCAATGAAGAATCAACTTTAGTGAATGAAGTATTAAATTCATGAGAAAGTGTCACACTTTTAAATGAGTAGATGATGAACATAGACACGACCAAGCTTCCCAAAGGCAGTCCTCCAGTGACTGCGTATTACCCCTGAGTTATTCAACACACGAAATGTCCTAGTTAACAAACATGCATGCAGAAGTATATGGATTAAGGCAAGAACCACATGACCATTATTATAACAAGCTACTCGATAAAAAAATTTATTGAACTGGCAGAAAAAAATGAGAGAGATGCACAGAAAATAACTTATTCAGATAGCAGAATAGAGGTAAGAAGTTCTAAGAAGTTCCACCAAGACGATACAACCTAAGTAAAACAACTTTTTTAGGGCTATCCCTTCAATTTAGATAAATATGAGGATAACAAAAACTTGAGGTGAAAATATTGCCTTCGAATTTGTTGATATAGAACTTGCTAGGTACAAAAGACAAGACAGGACAACATCCATCAATGAAACTCAATGTGATGTCATATTTCCTAAAAAGAATCAAAATCCCCAACAAATTTAAGATATGAAGAAGAAGAAAAAAAACATGAATAGCAGAAGGATCTCAAAGATCTGTTGTCATCTAAGAAAGAGATAAATAATTATATGATGAATAACATGTGGCCATACCAACAATAATCCAATGACATAGTTTGAGGCCAAACGTGTTAAATTGAACATTCTTTTCTTAACATCTTCACTATTTTACTAATAGCTTCAATCAGAATGACAAAAAAAAAAAAAAATCCAATTTACCCTTAACAATTAATAATCTCACAAGAAATTGTTGTTTCTAGCTTCCAGGGAAATACCCAAGAAAGATTCTGATATTCTCACCAAATTTGATGTCCATAATTTAATAAATAGAATTGTAAGTTTCTTACCCATAATATATGTTCTCAACACTGTTCTGTTCTTATCCTGATAAAACCCTCAGACAAGGAGATACAAAAAATGAACTAGAATACCTTGAAAGTCTCCCTCGCGAAAAATTCAAGAGAATGAAATTAACAGTTACAGATTAAGCAAAGGGAATTTGTTTCAACAGCCTATTGAAATGTTTGGACTCCTATGTTGAACTGAAATGGAAGTATGAAATAGGGTCTGTAAAGCCTGTGGAAATTGGTCCTTGGGAATTTGCTTAGCTTGTTTTGTTCATGCATGGGAATTTTTTTTTTTTTTGAGAGAGAGAGAAAATTAAAAGAATTTTTGCTTAGCTTGTTTTGTTCATGCATGGGAATATAGGGTCTGTCAAAGATTTTTTGTTCTTTTCCCCTTCTTGTATCCCCTTTTCATTGGAAATATATTACTTATTATACTACCGATAAAAGAGAGAGAGAACGCAATAACTTTGTGAATTTGGGCACACGATATAGATTCTGCAGCAGTGTAATTAAGCTAAAGGAAATTTGAAAGTTTAACAGGGAAAAAAAAAATAGCACAACATGCTGTCCAGTAGTTATTAAATACAACAATTTTAGCTGCATCAAAACTATTCTCCAACGAGTATATATTGTAGATTACCTGAACTTGAAGAATAGGAAACCTCCAATGATGACAAATGAGAAGCATGCTACAAGGAGCACTATAAGGGACCTATAGAACACCCAAGACAAATGATTCAGGCCAAAAAAATAGAGACTGCATGTATATGATATGTGGATATTTTTTTTTTTCTATGAATAATAAGAATTGTATTAAGAGGAATGTAAAAGATTTGTGAAACCCGAGATGTTCCCCCATTAAAAAAGGACGGCTCAAGAGTCATAAAAATTTGCAAGATTCCATTTATGCACACAATCAAAATTTGGCATGCTTAGAAATTCAGGGAGATGGGCAGACCAACTTCGAAGGCACCATCCGATGGTGGAACAAAGTTCGGGTAAAGAAGAGTCAACACCATCAAACACTCTACAATTCCTTTCTTTCCACAAACCCTAGCAAATTACTGTTGGCAGCAATAGGTTTGACTTTCAATAGGCATGGAACAGATAAATAAATAAACAACTGTATTTTAAGATGTTTGGTATGGTGAAAAGCTGTTATACATTGTGTATCTTTGTGTCCCCTTCCCTGGGAGATTGCATTCTCCAAAAATGATATAATCTCTAACCCTGTCTTCAATTTTCTTTGTTATTGTGGAATCTTAGATTTGATGGACATCTTAGGGGATGTCAAAAACATAGAGTGGACCTTTTTTTGGAGTCCGGCATTAGGATCTCCAGATGCATGAAACTTAGGGCTCACACTCCCCTTTTGTCTAATAAAAATTAATAAGAAATTAGGAAATTGCAGGAAGATTCAAAAATGGAAGCAAAAGATAAATATATGTGTCTACATAAATATTACATACACATATTTGTGTATGTGTATGTATGTAAACACTATATAAATGACAAATCAACCATCATATAAAAAAAATTGATATGAAAGATAAGTTGCACTTTAGATTTACGTTTCTGTTCATATATACATTGATAACAAATTACTGGTGTATTTTCCATTCCAGCAAACAATTGCAAAATTACGAGAAGTAGTGTATTATCCTTAGACACATCAACTTTATTTATATAATGGACCAATAAAAGATATTACAAGCACCATTATCCTTAGAAAAGATACAAGTACCTTTATCAGAAGCCTAGAAGCCCAAGCTTGCCCAAGAGCCCAACTATAGAATTGGGCCAGGCCTATATATATATATGTAGATATATAATAGTTTTAAGTAATGTTGTTTATATAATTTATAATAATACTTTTTAACTTTCTTTATCATAACTTATATTATTTTTAACTTATAATAAATAGGTTTAAGAGACAATGATAACAAAAGAAAGTTGAGAAGTTAAAAGCCAAAACACTGATCCTAACTCTCTACTCTCTTACCTGAAGGACTATCCTCAAATATTATTTTTGTGTATGAATGTATCAAACTTGTTGAGCTTCTTGTATTGTAATTTAATAATAAAAGTTTTTATTAAAATCATGTAAAACTGACAAAATAAGCCTACGAATAAAACTTGAGCCAACCCGAGCTCAACTTGGCTTGAATCAAGTTCGGGCTCGGGTGGAACTCAAGCTTAATTAAGCTTTTTCAAGCTGATCTCGAGCATGTAAATTCGAGCTCAAATAAAGCTCAAGCCAAACTCGAGCATATTCAAGCCAAGCTCAGCTTGAATAGAAGTCTACAATGCCTAGTCTCAAAAATTTGGGGTTGGTAACATGAATCCTGTTTAGCCATTCAATTTCTTAAAAGAAATAAGTTCAGTTAAGTCGAGTGATCAAATCTTTGCTCACTAACTTCATCCATGCCATTTTTTTACCTCCCCCCCCTCTCTTAGAGCCTAGGCCTTGAACCAATTTGTTACTTCTTGAATATGAGCCGTCAATTCATCCATAACCAATGTAAAAAGCAATGAATCATAACTTACCTTTGATGTAAACCTATTGTCATATGAAACTCATTTGTATCACCACCAATTGTTCTCGTGGAGGCTATCGTTCCTTTATACATTCCTTAATGATATTACTACATTTTCTCAGTACTCCTTTCTCCCTATCACCTACCAAACTAATTCGCTAAGGACTCTATCACATGTATTATCTCTAAGCCAATAAATACTTCCAGCGTACTCAAGATGCTTGCTTTAATATTTCAATTTTTCTCTTTAAAAGGTCTAGTAACTGCATCATAAAATTTCTTACCGTGACTAAAATGTAAAGTAAAGTTGTATGTCATAGTGCATATTTTTTGCAGAGTAGTTTTCTTCGATCATTAAAATAAATAAGTTTATACGTGTGTATTTTTAAACTAGTCATTACCATTTAAGAAAGAATCTTCTGTCAGGGATAATCATATTAATTGTGTCATCCCACAATAAGAAAGGCATTCAATTCCAATTACTGAAGTTTTAATTTGGTCCAGAAGTATAATGATTCATACCATTATTACGAGTGCATACATATAAGAACTAAGTTCATCTGCAAATTATGGTTAACTAATAAAATTCAGCATTGGACCATTGGTGACCCCTACTGTGGAGGACAAAGTAGTGGATGGTAGGGTCACACACTATTACATATTTACATCTTTACTTTCAATAACAAGACAGCAAATCAAGTACCAAAAGTAAAGCTTCTTTTATATGTCTGCCACGTCATTAAGATAAACTGATATAACTCGACATGTAATCACATGAAAAACCATAACAAGGAAGCTGGTAAACATTTACCACAGCACAAGCTCTTGAAACCATAATGGACACATATATTTCACTTACGTGGAGACATTTCTCTCAAGTTGCATGTTGAATAAATAAAGTAGCCTTGCAAAGGTCCATTTAACATCTTGAAATGATGGCAAGGATACATCCAATTGAAGAGGATTGGGTCGATTCACGGAATTAGATATACAAGCAAAAGGTGAACTTGTTGCCTCAAAAGCTCGAAACACATATGGAAGTAAGTTTTGGACCATCTTCATCAATGTATGAATGGAATTTAATTGTGTCAGTCTGAATAAGAAATAGGATGACACATATCCTATAACGGGTTCAGCTTGGCGACACTGTACATGCTGCTGAATAAAATTAAATAAGACATCAGTTATATGAACTACAAATTCTTATTTCTAGCAAGAAACATAACAAATTGTGGGTATGCTCTCAATGTGAAAGGAAATTTTCAAAATAAATTAAAAAGTGTAGAAAAATGACCAATTTACTGGCATCATGTGTTTAGTCATTGTGGATCAGTTCCCATAAAAATAATAAAAATAAATATGAATTTGAGGAGCATACTAGTCCAAAAACACCCAGAATGGTGTTAAATTCCATTATGTGATGAGATGTCCAACTATTTCATGAATAAAATAGTTTAGATTTGGTCTATTTATTTGTAAATAATGGGGGTCCACTTCATATTTAGGAGGTTGAGTTAGTGAATTTTGGATATAAAGTAGAGAACCCATATGAGTTGTTTCGGGACTAGGAGGGTTTGGTTTCCCTTTCCCCAAATAATTAAATAATATAGTATAATTGTTTCCCAAAAGTTCAAGGGGCCAGCTGCACCTTGCCCCATGACTATGCGCTATTAAATAGTTAAACAATGTAGTATATAAAGATTTGTTTTCAAAAGTTCAAGGGGGCAACTTCCCACCATGCCCATGGCTATGCCCTATAATGAATGAGATAAGTCTCATTTCCAAATTCTAAAACCCAATGCTTCACTCTTTTTCATTCCTCCAAAAACATTTGGGTGCACTTGTTTTGTTCAGGACCTCCAACCAGCCCGTGGGAAATTTGACTATAAAGTCATCCGTTGCATTTTTGTGGGTTACTCTAACTTACACAAATATTACCATTGCTTTGATCGTTCTCTAGGAGGTCTCACATCTCCATGGATGTTACTATCTTTGAACATGTTCCTTGTTTTTCTGCTTAGATGTCTTTCGTCTCTGCTACTCCTACCTTGCCTGTTCCTGTTGTTTCTCATGATGATTCTCAAGTTTCTCTTGACGCCAAATACGGTGTAATGGCATACATAATAGTCTGGCATTTTCCCTGATTTATAAAGGGGATCTCTCCCACTCCTCACTAAAATGATACTTAGATTGCTATTCAAATTACCAGCAATCTAGTTTTTCACAAGCACATGCTACATATTGAGATTATTTGTGATCTTCTCCTTCCACATGTGTTGCCAATGTGGAGTCATGTTCTAACCTTGACAAAGTTAGAGAATATGTTTTATGTATATACTTTTGTTTTGTTTGTAACTCAACATTTGTATTTTGTTATCTTTCTTCATACTCAATTCCCTCATCCATGTGACAAAGATTACTTCTTCAAACTCCTAGGAGCAATGGGATACTTCTTGTTATGATTACTTTTTTTTTGGTAACGGAGGGTGTCCTAAAGCCTTTGAGCCAAGGACCTAGTCACTTCGGGTTTCCGCACCGACCCACTCGGAATTCTCCCTACGGACACCAGGGTAAGTTGAGGAGTGGGAATTGAATACACAACCACAGGGAGCAAACCCAGGATGCTAGCCAACTGCACCATTACAGTATCACTTAACGCTGCATTTTTTGAAGTACAATAATCAGTTGGCAAGTAAAAAAGCTAAAAGGAAATTATGAACCTTCTAATCTCAATACTTTATAAAATAAAACTAACGTAATCATAGCCAGAAAAACTAGCATAACAAATCTTCTTAACCTGAAAAGGAGAAATAAATTATAAAGCTCAATCCTTGTATTGAAGTGCAAAAGTATTATACATTTTGAGATACCTGTACAGGGAGCCCCAATTTAGAATTTCGTAGCATTCCAAATGTCTTTCGTTCAATTTCTTCCTGAGAACTATTTTCCAAGTCTGTCTTGAAAAATTCAGCATCCAAAACATTCAGATACGTAGGGGTGTTTAACTTTTTCCATCCCCTTTGAAATTTGGCCTCCCAATTCCCTGAAAAAAAAAAGGTATCTGTAATTGATTATAATGATGTGAAAGAATAAAGAGAATGCATTCACCTATCTTTTTGTGCTTCTACAGAGTACAATGACTATATAGAACTGGAATTTTGTCTGCATATAGACTCTAAGGTTTCAACAAGACCATGATATAACTGCTTAATACCATTTCAAAAAAAGTTTTTTAACTCCTGGGATGACCTGCTAGAAATGAATAAATATTGCTAGCTCAATCAAACATATAGTATGGATGACCAAGGAATGACCTCTCGGAAAGAGAAGTTCTGTTCCAGTCTAGCTTTCTTGATCTCTCTCCCTAATAATTGTGGATGACTCAAGGATTAATAGGTGAGCCGTGAGGATGGTCATGGTCCTTGGAGATACGCTTCCGTGATTAGAGCATTCACGATTGGATGGCTCAAGGAACATTTTGTTCTCTTGGATCCTCAGATCGGTGAACGAGATGGCTGAGCAGTTAGCAAAGGATGTGTTGAGAGGGCTGAGATTGATTATGTAGTCTCCCTGTGTAATGGTTTTGAGTTTGTTTGTTATCTAGACTTTATCTTTCTCTCTTTCCACAATGGTGTACATGCCTTCCAGCGGAGCTGTATTTCTCCTTTCCTTCCTCTTTATTCCCTTACTATTGGAACATAATTTTTAATGTAACTGATAAATAAAAAATTATGCATGAACAGCAACAGGTCAAAAGTAAATGGACATGGTCTCTTAGGAAATAACTTACTTGGAAACATGAACATGTGTGCGGAACACAATTGTAGGGTTGCTAGCAACGTGAACAGCAAAGGAAAAAAAGACAGAACACAAGATTTCTGTGGTTCATCACTTGAGTGAATATGTCTCATGAGCAAAACCGATCTGAGAGCTTCCAGTATGCAAATATCACAGGTACAAAAGGCACTCACCAAATAAGCCTGCAAATCAGGACTCGCAATGAATCTCAGACCCAATCCTAACCCAACTGGAGTAGCAGATTCTATTCCTAGTCGAACCCAAAAAATCCCGATATAAAAATTCCACCCAAAATAGAAACCTGTGTGGTTTCTACATGGGAAAAATATCCATGTATTGAACTTCAGGAGCACAGTCCCTGATCCACCACCCTGGGGCTAAGAATATAGCAACCGACCACTGTTACTAGTTGAACTCTTTAGAGCATATTGTAGTCACCAAGGTTCATATGGATATGGGATAGAAGTCGAGACACAAACATAACAAAATAAGATAACAACAGGAGTGGAAATCCATTGCACCAGGCCACATGGGAGCCTTCAGGAGACCAAATGGCTGGAGCAGCCATATACAGCAAGATTGGAAGCTATGATTGGATTAAAAGTTGTTTATTCCTGATTCCTTTTTAACAAGTCAAAGTATTGATTCAATCATAGTAGGATCAGATTAAATTAGGAAAGTAAGAAGAGTATTAGACATTGTTCATGGGTTAGGAAAGAGTCATGGAGTCTTACAGTTACTGCTCTTGGATTAGAGTTAGAGTAGGGAAGTCTAGAGAAGGTGTATAGAAGTATCAGGATACAATCATCATATGCTATGTTTTTTCCATGAAATTGTTGGTTCGATTCTAAAGAAGTTAAAAGTAGCTGCTCTACTGTGGTATGTATTTTCCAGCACCACACTTCGTGCAGAGCTAGTTTACTTGAAATCAGTTTTAGTGAAGTGTTTCTGCATCTTTTTCCTAAGTTTCCACTATGCTATCTATCAAACTGCATGTCATAAAGAGGCTTAACAGTCCAACAAATTGAACATAGCATGCTTTCAAATAGCAGAACACCACCCAAGTAAAGGTATTCATTCTACATTTTCTAAGGGAGACTTTTAACCTCACCTCCATTCTGTACCAAAAAAGAATGATCAGGTAACACTGGAGATGCGATCCACCAGCATCGGCTTGGTATTGAATTTCTGGAAAAGGAAGGTATCATGTCAATGTCAGATTAATTAAAGCTCTTAACTCTCCAATGAAATTCAGGACAAGAGTTTTAGAAATAAAACTTCCAACAATACTTTTCCTGAACATGATGTAATCCATGCTATACAGTGCTATCTTTTTTGAAATTTAAGTATCTGCAAGTTTGCAACCACTTTCAGCATTACACTTTCTCTCACAATATGGCTTGATAGAGATACATTTAAGTTTTGATTGCAAAACTGATAAAAACTTAAAATCATGACGTAACCAAAAAAAAAAACAATAGATGCACCAAATAGAATGTGAAATTCCTTCAGACCAATCCATCATTTTCTATCACAATGCAGTTGATTGCAGTAATAATTTTATCAATGAATTTTGATGGGGAAGATTTGCACAGTAGGGCGGCTGAAAACATAACAAGCTCGGACAATTATCTATATCAAAATGAAAGCTCATCTGCAGCTGGATGTCGGGTAAAATACATAAATATCCGACATAACCTGATCTTTAAATATAATTTCAATATCACCATTAGACACTAACAAATTACCACATTCCCACTGTAAGAAGACTAGTAATCTTATGCTTCCCTTAACTGCAGTGGTAAGGACTGAAAAATCAGCCGAATTAATAAGACTTGGCAAAGTAAACACCGTTCTACAACAAGCTAAGTCGGCAAACATAGAAGATTTAGACTTTTAGCAAACAAGTCAAAAGAGTTGGATTGAGTCAAACCTGATTCGACCACTTGCAGTGTGTGACTTTTTTTTCATCAATAATTAAAATCAATGGAGGAGTTTAATGAGAAGAGTGAGAATCTCCATATGGTCTTTGTTGACTTAAAGAAAGCATAAGATAGGCATAGATAGAAAATCTGGTGGGTAATGGAAAGAAAGGGGTGCTGAGAATATACATTTTCATATCCAAGGACATGTATGATTTTTGAATGAGGAATATCTAGCTTGGGAACAATTGGTGAAAAGACGAATGAGTTTCCATTCAAAGTGAGTTTAGAATAGGGATAAACCTTCATCCCGTATCTTTTTGCATTGAGTATGGATAAATTAGTTGTCCATATACAAGAGGAGGTCCCGTGGTGCATGTTGTTTTGAGAGTTAACTGGGATGATTAGATGGAAGACCAATGTAGAAACCAATGAGGAGTGTATCAGTGCAGATTGAAGGATCTAAGCATGAAAGGGTAATGTCGAAAATGACGTGGATTGAAAAAGTGACAGAAGGTTTGAAGATACACGTTCAACAAAAGTATGACCCTAGATATGGTGGAATTCATAGGAGACATTTAGCAGACCCCAAACAATTGAAAAAGGGGTTGGATGGTGATGATCATGGTGATGCATGATATTTCCATTTCCTTGGTACATTCTTTTGGTTTTCAAGTTCTCGAAATTAGAAATATATTTTGGACATTGGGACCACTATCAGTCATTTGAATCAATAACTTTTAGGTCACCACTTTACACATGTTCTAGCTTTGAATCAATAGTTTTTAGGTCACCACTTTATCTATGTTCTAGCTTTCGCCGTTTTTCTTATTTTTTCAGTGTAACATAAATCTTTTTGTGCAATTTCTTGTTTTAGTTATTTGTGTACATCTTGGGATGAAAATGCCCAATGCTGAGTGACTTCCATTAATTGATGTCAGTTCAACCCGAAATTCCGGCACTACTTGGATACCATTTTTTAGTCCCAGTGGGAATTATGGGTATCTCAAGTAAGGGTAGAAATTTAATTCATTACCTTATACACTGCACAAAATCATTTTCAAGACTTCAAAAATGCCAATAGCAAGTATAAATCCACCATTTAAGCATAAAATGCGACAGTAGGTTACAGTAATCCACCCTCCCTCCCCCATTAACAGAGAACTAAGAAAGTTAAAATTCAACTGAGGTTCTTTCTTCGTCCAGATTAAAGCCAAATAACATAGCTTTATCAATAGCTCAATGGATTCAAATCTATAAAGGTTCAAAAATCCCCTCTTCGGTTCCTCATAAATCAAGGTTCAAGCATCATCGAAATTCTCCGAAATTCGAAACACTAACACATAATCAAGAACAGTAAACTCCACAATGCAGGTAACTTCAATCTATCCAACTCAAACAAACATAATAAAAACAGAAACAAGCAAAAATTCAAGCAAATTGAACTGAATTTCTTGAATACAGCAACAAAGAAGAAGAAGAAGAAAAAGAAGATGACCTTTTCGAAGAAGAAATCCTGTGGAGACTCGAAATTCGAGGTGAAATCCATGAGGGATAGCTCTGTAACTGATGAATCATCTCTCTGAAACCTTGAAGATACTGAGAAGAAGAAGATGGTTTTGAATCACATATTCTTGGCCTTAATAAAAGCCCATTTGACAGAAAGTGAAGTTTAGCTTCAAACCAAATATCGAAAGCTTTCCTTGTCCTCTTATGGGACCACGTCTTCAGCAACTGAAACTTCACTTGTGTTTTTTTTTTCCTTTCTGCTCCGTGATTCATCTGTGGTTTACCTACTGAAATGCCATTTGATGTTCACATAATTACGGAAATGCCATTTTGTGCATTGTAATTTGTTATGCTTGCCTAATACGAATTAGGGAGCCTCTTTACCGCTCCAAAGTTCAATTCAATGTCACCTACTTCCCTCGGGTTTGAATTCGGGTTCAAATGAGTCCAATTCACTCGGGGTAGGATGGGATAAATCGTTTTTCAGTTCGCTTATTAGGTTCTTTAATCGGGTTTGCTACTTAAGCATGTAAAACAAAATTTATATTTTATATTATATTATATTATAAAAATATATATCTTTTGAGCATGTAAATAATATATTACAAATACGTATTTAAAAAATAACTTTTTAAAAATATCTTTTTATGAATGGTTTGTAAACTCAAAGCATAAATTTGTCGAACCTAATAAAAAATATTAATGAATTTAAACAAAAAATTTGACAAGGTAAAATTGTTTTGAAACTATTATGTGGTTCGCTCAATTTCACGAACCAGACCAAACCGAACCTAAACCACAAACCAGCTCAGTTTGCGGTTCGTTATGCCATGTATCAAATTTGGCAACCCTGGTCCAAACCAAATATTTTAAAGTTATATAAAATTGATATTAATTATTATTGGTAATATTTCAATACTTTTTTAATTCATGTGCGATTTTTTTTTATATCAGAGTTAAATATCACACACGCTATCACACGTGCACATACCCTTGTAGCACAAGATACTGCAACCACACGACCCTCTCATGCTCGACTTGATTTCACTTCTTCTTGTCCCTCTCATTATCCACATTTTTTTTTGTTGGTAATGAGGGTGTCCGGGACTTTTAGTGCACTCGACTAAATCCCCAGGGCACATACGAAATCCTTCAATTCACATGCACCTGGAAAAGAGTGATAATCCCTAAGGGTGGTCAACAAGGAGATTGGAATCAAACTCTAGAGCTCTGCATCCTAAGGCGTGGTCCTGGCCAGCAACATTCACCCTGTTGCTTTTCGGCTTCTTTTCCTTTTCTTTTTAAAGTTAATCGAAATTATTCAATAAGCTAATCAAATATTTGTGTTTTATGTTAATATATATTTTTTATTTAGTGTTACTGATAACTATTTTATAATAATTTTTACTTAAATAATCTTATCCAGGTGATTAAAAGAGGCAATTTTCGTTTTATGATCATTTTATAATTTGGGTCAGGTAATGTATTCCCGGTCCCTTAACCAGATGAATAAAAAAAATCTTAGTAACCCAAACCTCCTAACTTGCCATCCGCTCCCGCTCTTAAACCTCGCTCCCGCTCTCAAACCTCGCTTTCACCTCGGGAACTCGATTTCAACTTTTATAAACCTCGCTCTCACTTGAAGGTGCGGTTTTTATGTAAATTTTTATTTTTATCCTAAGTTTTCATGTGAAATGAAGTGTAATTTGTCATTTTTCTTTGTCGGGTACAAGATTCATATAAGATTTGTTAATTATTAGGGATCTAGTAATTGAATTTAGAATGATACATTTAATATTCAATAGTCATCTTGTTTGTTGTGATGAAAGATTTGAATTATGAATGATTTTATCAATTTTCTCTTGGAGTTTAAAAAACTAAAACAAATAAATTTACATCTACAAGTCATTTTTAAGAACATCAATATATATTTTATGTATATATATCGGCGCTCCCGACGCTATCCTAAATTCAAATTTGACGCTCTCGCACTCTCGCTCCCGCTCTACACTCTGGTTACTTAGAAAAAACTAGTTAAGGAACCTTGAGCCGAAGCCCGCCTCCATAACCAATTGGAGACAAACTCGGATTCCTAATAATTTCGCCTGCTAATGCACTTACCTTTGGTTTACAATTCCATCAAAATTGAACTAAACTTATTGTTGGAGGATTTAAGTTAGCCTCTGTGAAAAACAAGTAGTCTCTAGCTGCATTTTGAAGAATAGAATTGGGAGACGAGTCCTTTGAGTTAAAAGAACTATTCTATTGTCTTTCTTCAATATTTTTTTCTTATTTATCATTACCTTATCCCAATTATTAGCGCACATGTTCTTTCTTATGAGTGGCAATCAGGCTGACTTTGTGTTTCAAAGCCTAAGTAAATGTGTCGGGGCATGAGGTCTGTCGGGCATGAAGCCGAGATTATTGATCAAAAATCACTAAAATTCAAGCCTATATTGACTCATTGTCACCCTCAATCATTAATAATTCCCATTCCCATGACTAGTGAAGCATATTTTATTTTTTTTATATATAGTTTTAGGTAAAATCAAAGGTTATATCCGTAATTTAAAAGGACAAAGACTATCAAAAAAATTTAAGAAGAGAATAATTAAAAACAAGTAGAAAAAAATCATTATTTACATTTTACAGCAACAATGGTTGGAAAGATGGAACCAATGTGCTCGTAAACTACTCGAGCTCAGCTCACTTCCTTTTATTTAATAAACAAGCCGAGCTTGGACATGAATTTAGAACTTGTTTAGTTTCTTTAGTCTACTCGTTAAAAGTTTGGTTCGATTATACTTTTATATATTTTGGTTTTTATGTATTCATTTTACACTTAAAAACACAAATCTAAAAACTTTGCTGTTCTGCCACACATCAAGTCTCAAACTGAGAAGTCATACATGCCAACATCATCATATTACATGGAGACCTCTGCATTACTTTTTCCTGCTCACATGATGTACCATTGGTCAATTGACCTCTTCTCTCTTTTAATTTTCATTTTTTCCTTCTAGTCGGTGGTGTGTAGAACAAAAAACTTCTTGTGTCTTTCATGGCAGAAAAAGCTGTGTTTCTTTCATGGTGTAAACCAGTTGAAGAGCTTACTCTTCTCCGAGTCGTAAGTACAAGCTATTGAACCAGTTGAACGCTCGTTTTTCTCCGAGTCATGAAGGTCACTGGTGGAGCACCAAATAAGCTCTTCTTACTTTTATATTAAATGGTATCTCAGATTTACTTAGGTTCAATTTAATTAGAAATACCATATGTATGGTACTTTAAAAAAAAAAAAAAAAAAAAGTTTGGTGGAACTTGAAAGTTCCATGTTTATAATTCCACAACTAGTGAAGCATTTTTATTTTTTTTTGTGGTTTTACGTAAAACCAAAGGTTATTTCCGTAATTTTAAAGAGAATCCACTACTCAATAAAAAAAATTAAGAAGATAATCATTAAAAACAAGTTTGAAAAAAAAACAATCATCGTTTAAAGTAAATGCATATAATTGTATTTTTTAAAAACGAACACAATTATATATTTTAAGCAATAGTTCACGTGCTATTCTATGCATTTACAGTAGCACATCGGAAAGATGCACGCCTCCCTCGTTGCTCCATTTGTGTAGGACCCGTAAGAGTGGACTTGTCTTCGGGCACGTGACTCTTGAAAGGAGGAAAGATATCTTTTTACTTCTGAAAAGAAAATATTTAAAATACGAGGGATATTAAAGCCATGTGACAGACTGACTACTTTGCACTTTGTTTCTAAGGCCTATATTTTTGGAGAAAAACTTTCTATAGCACCTCGAGAGCTCGACTGCCCAATCGTGGGGTCAAGGCTGGCACATGTTAAACAGGTCCTAGTTGGTGCTTGGCCAATGTTGTCAGAACCAGACGGGTTATCGAATCGGTTGAGTGGCTGGTTTCGATTCGACCGGTTCGACTGGTCTGATTCCATTATGTCCTTTTTCATTAAAAAAGATTCATTTTTATTCGGTTCTGACCGGTTCTGACAAGTACTCAACCTATTTTACCACCGGTTCCAGTTCAACCGGTCGATTTTTAATTAGATCCGATTTTAGGGGGTTTGGGAACCGGCTCCCGGATCGACTGGTTGGTCCGGTCCGATCTGATTCTAACAATAGTGTTTGCAGGGACGGAGTCAAGGGTGGCCATGGTCCCCAAATTTTTTGTAATTCCTTAATGCACTAGTATAAATAGTGGGCCCCTCTATTAAAAAATAATAATTTTAGTATACTTGGCCCCCAATTTTTTTGTCTTATATAATATAGTGCCCCCCCTCTTAATTTTTTTGTCATATATATAGTGGGCCCCCCAATGGAGTCCACTTATGCCCTTGAGGTTGCCACATGTCCTTATTGACACCCCATAACTATGGTTAAAATTCACCCAATCTCAGGGTTCACCTACATATCCTTGATTTTTAGAAAAAAATATTTAAATAATTTTAACCTTAGGTGTTAGTTAATTTTAAACTAGGGTTTAAAAAAAAATTTGATACTTTTTTTTAAACCAAGGATAGGTGGGTGAATCTTAACCACAATTAAGGGATATTAATAAGGACACGTGGCGACCTCAAACCCATTACCGAGGAAAAAAAATCTCAAAATAAAAAAACTACCCAAAAAGAAATTTTCTCAGGAGCTACGCCCCCGAACCCCCCAAATTCCATACTCTCAAATCAATTTTTTTTTTTTTATACATGGATTTTGGCCCCCCCAATGAAAAATTCCTAGCTTCGCCCCTAAGTGCTTGGCCCCGTTGAATTCACCATCGAGCAACCGATAGTGCTATCGAGAGCTTAGTAACCCAAACCTCCTAACCTGCTACCCACTCCCGCTCTCAAACCTCGCTTTCACCTCGGGAGCTCGATTTCAACTTTTGTAAACCTCGCTCTCACTCAAAGGTGCAGTTTTTGTGTAAAGTTTTATTTTTATCCTAATTTTTCATGTGAAATAAAGTGTATTTTGTCATTTTTCTTTGTAGGGTACAAGATTCATATAAGATTTGTTAATTATTAGTGATCTTGTAATTGAATTTAGAATGATACATTTAATAATTCTGTGAGCATGAGATTTTCCTACCTACTTTCATATTGGTGTTTTGACTAAGAGTCGCAACCTATTCATTCTAAGGGATGGGTCCCGGGATTTGGTCGGATAAGGCAAATGGTCTAAACAGAGATTAGGGTAAGCGGTTCGATTAAGCCCTGGGAAATGTGTTAGGCACCTAGGACCCCCATTTTGCAATGGTTACTTACTCCCTAAATTTACGCAAATTTAATCTCAATATTAATTAAGATGCCTAAGTGTTTAATCGAATGCTAATCCAAGAAAGATAGAAAGCTAGATGGGCTAGGGTCAAACCCGGGTTGGGTTACCTACGTACTTACATTGGGGTGAGATCAAATCGAGCGTAGTTCTGACACATGAGCCCGTGCCAAGGCTAAGGGGAGTGTGTGTGTGCACCAAGGGTGGCTAAGGGTCTAGCCCGGAGGCTAGGGTTTGGTTGACCGGGTTGGTCAAGTGCATAGTTTAAATCTAACCGCGGTTAGAATGGATTTAATTATGGTTAGAAAGTCTAACCACAATTAAGAAGATCCTACAAATATCTTTTTGGTCTTTTTATATTTTTTGAGTGTTTTTGGTATTTTGAGATTTTATAATGTTTTTGGCATTTTGAGATTTTATCATGTTTTTTTTTTTTTTGGATTTTCATATAGCTAGGTAGGATTTTGGTAAACTTAAATAAAGTTAAATTTAATCCAAGAGAAAAACTAAGGAAAAGTTAGGCTACAATATTATATTTAGGACATAAAGAGGGGTGTGCATTGTGAATAGTAAATGATCTATTGTCAACACCTATTTTATTGGATTGGTGTTGATAATAAATCAAATACAATTATCTTTGGTATGAGGTATTTTAGATAATGTCCTCTTTAAGTCCTTAGGTCCTTAAGTCATCATTTATCCATTCAAAATAGAACATAAAAGAAAAGGAAAAAAATGAAGAAATGACAAGTGAAGAAAATGAAAACTCATCATCTCCTCTCTAATGTAGTCCCTTTACACCATTATGAATGATGTAATGAGACTCAACTATGAAAATTTGAGTGATGATGATTTTCCCAAATGATTCTAGAAGAAGGACTAGAATCAAAATGAATAAACAAAATAAAAAGAGAGGTATAGCTTTAGCTTCCACTCTCTATGGGCCTACCCATATCCACACTAGTGGGTACATAGAAAAGAAAAATATTTACATGCGAGGAAGAAAAAAAAAACATTTCATTTCTTTTGAGGTGGGGTCCCTCTACACTATTAGATTGGTGTAGAGAGACCCAACTAAACTTGATAAAAGAAAGGTCTTCCCAAATGATTCTAGAAGAAGACTACTGAAAAAAAAAGAAAAAAAAAGATATGAAGTAAAGAAGAAAATGAAGAATAAGGGGAGGAGTGCCTACTCCTCCAAGACTTTTTTTCCAATGCTCTAAGAGGTGATGAGTTTTTAGAGTCCACAAAGGAAGAGAGTTAGTGAAGAACTCTAGGCTTTTAGTCCTAAAATTCTCTACACACTCTAAACCTTAGCTTCTTTTAACTTTCTTTAAGGTTAAAAAGAAATATAAAGGGTGAGAGGAGGAAGAGTTAGGGTTTCCACTTGAGATTTTGGAGGTGGAAGAAATGACTTGTGAGAGTCTTGTAGTTATAGAGGTTTCAAAGGGTTGTGACAATTTGGTGATTAATAGAGGGTTGGGTGAGAAGAAGAGAGGTGATTGGTTGGTCAAAATTGATGTGGTTGATGATTGGGTAATCAAAAAGGTATGTACTTGATGAGAGGTGATTGAGTGGTCAAAAGGAGTGTAAGAGAATTAATTGTTTTGTAAGAGGTGTAAGAATGAATTGTAAGAGGTGTAAGAGAGTAAGGGAGGTGATTGGTTAGTCAAAAAGGCTTAGTGAGAGATGATTGGGTGGTCAAAAGGAGTGTAAACATAAAAATGAGGCTATTTGGGGTTTGAAGAAAAAATAAAAGGTCTTTTGTAGGAAAGTGGAAAGTGGGCTTGGGTTAGTTGGTCTTGGATATGGGTTGAATGGATGTGGGTATGTGGATTAGACCTTATGGATCATGGGTTGTTAGTAGATGGGTCATGGGTTATAGTTATTGGACTTTGGCTATGACAATTGGGCTTGAGCTACGATAATTAGGCTTTCACTAAAGCAATTGAGCTTTGGCTAAGACAATTGGGTAATTAGACTTGACTACTTAGGCTTGGGTAATAGAATTAAGTGATTGAGCTTGATTGAATTGTTTGGGTACAAGTTTGACCAAATGGGCTTGAGCCTTGGGTAAACCTTGAAGCATTTGAAAAAGCGGGAAGAGGGATCGGGGGTGCAAAAATAGGGTGCTTACAAATTCAATAGTCATTTGTGATGAAAAATTTGAATTATGAATGATTTTATCAATTTTCTCTAAGAGTTTAAAAAACTAAAAAATATATATTTACATCTACAAGTAATTATCAAGAACATCAATACATGTTTTATGTATATATATCTGCGTTCCGGAGGCGCTTCCGACCCTATCCTAAATTGAAATTTGATGCTCTCACGCTCTCGCTCCTGCACCCACTCTCGCTCCCGCTCTATGCTCTGGTTACTTAGATCGAGAGTTTCTAATCAATTCACTTGTATATTTTAAGGATGTGATTGGAAACTCTCGATAGTACCTACTATCAAGAGGTAAGCCACTTGATTTACAATCTAACAGAGCTAAGCATCAAGTGGGGCCCACCATTTCATTCATATGTCCCTTTGAGCCGTTGGATTTTAAATTGGACAGCTTACATCTCTATAGTATATACTATCCAGAGTTTTCAATCACTTTCCTATATTTTAGTATTAGTGCACTTGCTATTTTGTTTCCTCGTTAATTGGTGATACTGGCTACCTATTAACTGATTTTTTTAAAAGAAAATAAACATTGAAATGTAATTTATCATGTAGAGTGGGTGGCTCAGGCTCTCATAGACTTTTTAATGTGATAACATTAAAATATTAAAATTTCACATAGTGGGCGGGGAAGAGGTGCACAAAGTGTACCTCGTATTTTTATTTATTTATAATCTAGAGAGATGAAAAGAGAAAGAAGTGCCATACATTTTTTATGATAAGCAACAATTGTTAGTGAGTCAGTGATTGGTTGCAATTAGATTTTATAGGAGTGTCGTCTCACTAAGACTCAAGCCTTGACATCTTGAATAAGAAGTATGCTACTTGTCATCTGAGCTGATAGACGTTCATAAAACGATGTGCAATTCACGTGGAGTAAAACAGTGTTTAAATATGAACTAGAGTACTTCAAAATATTTAAGGAAGTTCTTCATTTTAAAAGAAAATACCGTGGCAATTTTGTAGAATAAAAGTTATATTCGAAAAAATAAGGCATTATTATTTTATTCTCATTTATAATAAAAATAATAATGTAATATGTCTTGAAATTATATTAAAAGGTACATATTAATAAGGATATATCAGCCTTATAAACTTATAATTAATATATTGTGTAAATATAGAAATACAGATATTTAAGTACTGTGTTTATGACCCATCATGTATAGAAATCCTAACCATAATGTAAACAAATTGTAAATAAACATGTTGAAAGATCCAAAAACTTAACCTATTCTCACAGGTTCAAAATCTCAACCAGAATTTGTGAAAAAATAAGTATTTTTTTAGTTGGCCAACTCAATTGATACCAATATTCGACTTAATACGCCAAATTTTGTCATAGTGTTTTCATTAGTTGGAACTTAAAATGGGATATCCACCCTCATAAGGAGGGGATACACTATCCATTTGAAGCTATCCAATTGGTTTTATGCATGTTTTACTAAATGTTGTTAAACCTGGCCCTAAACCTGCCGCTGTAGTTCATGCGGTAAGGTGTATCTCTCTCATATGGCCCTATTTATTAAGGTACGGAAATGAAATATATTTTCAGTGATGTGGCAAGCAGGAGATACTCATCATGACTAACTTTTTTTTTAATTATTAGAAGGGTATCAAATAACACACGCACACAATCAGACTAAAAGTACCGCTAAGTTGCCATAAGAGTAGACCCACATACTCACTCTAAAAGGCTATGAATAACGGAGCTAAAGGCAATTATAACACCAAATTGCGGGCAATCTTTAAATACAACCTGAACTCAAAATCCATGACCAACAAGGCTTGTCACCATGCAGATAAAAGACATTACAACTTACAACTATGGCCTTGGGATGTTACACTATTCCAGTATCCTGTTAAGAAGGCATAAATATACTGTATTATTATCTTAGTAATATTTATTTTTCTTTGTCAATGTTTTATCTCAAATTTTTTACGGTCGTCAACACAAATAATATTGAATCATTCTCAATATAATATTAGCAATGTTTAATTATTATTATCAATTTAATTGTATGTTGTATTTATTTTAATAATCAAAACATTAAAAAAATGTCATGGCAACAAATTAAAAAATTTAAAGATAAATTGTTCTTATTCCATGCGTAACAACATACTAAGTAATTATAATAGATATTTCTTATAGGATAATTAAAGTATATGAAACAATAATAATATTAGGAAAAGAAGATATATGTGATAAGATATGGATGGTCCTTAGTTCACCACATAGTCTTTGAAGGATGAGATAATGGAAGTGCTTTAACATTTGTAAATTGAGACTTAGTGGAGACTAGAAGTGTCGCATATATTGCCGACAATCATGTTGTCTCAATTGACAAGAAATTTGTAATCTTGCATTTTTTATAGAAGGAGACAAGGTTTGTGCCAAAGATATGGCCTATAGGACATTATCTACTATATGATTTTTCTTTTTCATAAAACATGAAAAAGAAAAAGAAAAAGAAAAATGATTTCCACACTCGAAGTCGCATGGGACAAAAAATGAAGCTGTTAAATCCCTTTGAGGGAGACTCAAAGCTCTAAGGCCCAAATGGGTTTTCTTTCCATTTCTTCAAGGCTTATTAGGATAGAATTACTGAGGACTTGTTAAAGGTATTCACCGAATTTCATGATAGAAGTAACAGTATTTGGGGTCTGTGGGGTCTCGGGTTCCTACCTGAGCATGTTGTCCCATATAAGTTCCTTAGCGCCTCAAACGGTTGGCACCCGTTTTGAGGAGCTCTAGGGTGAAGCTTACATGGGCTGCATGTGTGTGGTGTGTGTGTGTGAGTTTGCATGTGGTTGGTGTGTGTGTGTGTGTTTGCTTGCTTGGGTGGTGTGAGTATTCCCTTGTGCCTTCAGTCATTGCCTTGTGGTATGATTGAGTTTACCAAAAAAAACCAGAACACCTTTAGGGTGAGTGTTTAGTCCCACATCGGGTTCCTACCTGAACATGTTGTCCCATATAAGTTCCTTGGCGCCTCAAACGGTTGGTACCCGTTTTGAGGAGCTCTTGGGTGAAGCTTACATGGGCTGCATGTGTCTGGTGTGTGTGTGTGTGAGTTTGCATGTGGTTGGTGTGCGTGTGTGTGTGTGTGCGTGTTTGCTTGGGTGGTGTGAGTATTCCCTTGTCTTTGCCTTCAGTCATTGCCTTGTGGTATGATTGAGTTTACCAAAAAAACCAGAACACCTTTAGGGTGAGTGTTTAGTCCCACATCGGGTTCCTACCTGAGCATGTTGTCCCATATAAGTTCCTTGGTGCCTCAAACGGTTGGTACCCGTTTTGAGGAGCTCTAGGGTGAAGCTTACATGGGCTGCATGTGTCTGGTGTGTGTGTGTGTGAGTTTGCATGTGGTTGGTGTGTGTGTGTGTGTGTTTGCCTGGGTGGTGTGAGTATTCACTTGTCTTTGCCTTCAGTCATTGCCTTGTGGTATGATTGAGTTTACCAAAAAAACTAGAACACCTTTAGGGTGAGTGTTTAGTCCCACATCGGGTTCCTACCTGAGCATGTTGTCCCATATAAGTTCCTTGGCGCCTCAAACGGTTGGTACCCGTTTTGAGGAGCTCTAGGGTGAAGCTTACATGGGCTGCATGTGTGTGGTGTGTGTGTGTGTGTTTGCTTGGGGTGGTGTGAGTATTCCCTTGTCATTGCCTTGTGGTATGATTGAGTTTACCAAAAAAAAAATAAAAATGTATTGACTTGAGAATAAGGAAGAGGGGGTTAGCAGGTTTGTGTGCAAAATTGACTTAAAGAATGTGTATGATCATGTGTAGTGGAGTTTTCTCGATTTTGTTGGGTAGAATGGGTATTGGTTTAAGATGAAGTAATTGGATGAAGTCATGAAGGGATGTGTAATGTCAGCCTCTTCTCCGTTCTTGTCAGTAGATAATCGGAAGGTTTCTTTAGAAGCTCAATAGCTCTTAGAGCATCTCCAACATGCTCTCGTTGCCAGTTTAGGGAGCCTGAATGAAAGAATCACACTCCAACAGACTCGTCAAACAGGCTCACCACTTTAGGGATAGGAAATTCGCTCGCGAAATTTGGCGAGCGTTTCTGCTTCGCCAAATAATATCATATTATTTTTTAAAACTTTCAATAGAAAAAAATGACTATTGGAAAAAAATGACCATTGCAATGATTTCTACTTGTTAAATGAAAAAGAAATTAAAAAAATAGTATTTAATAGAATAGAGAAGAAATAGAGAAAAAATAGGGAGTTGTGTTGTATTAGAGAATATAGAAGAGTATTGTAATAAGGTGAATGAGATACACTACATCATCAAGTGTATCTCATCACAATATTAAATTATCATCAATCAAGGGTAGATTAGATTTGATTAGGTATGATTAGATTAGGTTGATTTACTTTCCATAAAAGTTTATCTTGTTAAATCTATATAAACCCTATTTAGGACTAATGGAAATCATCCAAGTTAATCAAGAAATCTATTTTCTATCTTGGTATCAGAGTGGGCCGGTGTGGCCCTATTGTAAAATTCTCTTTAGTTACATTGATCTTCCTCAATTGAGTTGGCCTTTCCGGCGGGCAGCAAATTGCCGCCCTTCCGGCCTGAATTTTTTTTTCCCTGTTGTGCCTACTTATATTTCATCATATTCACAGTTTCCTTATTTTATCATATCTCTCTTTTATTTAGCCTAACCTCAACCGTTGTCCTCCATTGGTAGAGAAGCATCCTTTACTCTTCAAAGTGATTGATAAAAGTTATCCATTCAAGCCACTGATAAGGATCAACACCACATTTGGCAAATAAAGCCATCCAATCATGTTGCCAGTCCATATGGCAATTCTGATTATTGCATCCGAAAGTTGCTAAGCCTGCCTTCACCCTCTTATATATATTTTTTTGGTCATTATGGCTCCACCACCACTTGCTGCATGACTGATCTTGGGATGTTGTGTATCTCGTCAAACATATATCAATGTATGCTTCTCCTGCATTAAAAGTCCTCCATCTCTACTATCTTTAGTTATGTTCTCTAAGCCCATGGATGTCTTTATTTCATGCCCATTAAAGGCTCCCATATTGGCCCATTAGAGGCCTCATCTTTGACCCACGAGGTTAATTTAGGTCCATAGAGACCATTATTTCTAGTCCATAGAGACTAATATTTGAGGCCCAATTTAGGCCCATCGAGGCTCATCTTCATTGATCCATGCAGATCAACTTATCAAGCCCAAGAGGCTCGTATCTTTGGCCCATAGAGGCCCATTTCAAGTCTTTTTAAAGACTGATTTTCTTGGCCGATAGGCCCATTTTCAGGCCCGTTAGAGGCCCCTTCTTCACGACATGGCAACAAATCCAAGGTACTCAAATGTGGACGTATCATAGCATGCAATTTAAAGCAGCAAATATCATGGCATGTAGATCCATCAAGCACACAATGAAGATTAGGTATGATTAGATTAGGTTGATTTACTTTCCATAAAAGTCCATCCTGTTAAATCTATATAAACCATATTTAGGGTCAATGTAAATCATCCAAGTTAATCAAGAAATCTATTTTCTATCATGTTGTAATTGCAACTTGAAAAATAGGCTCCCTATTTTATGAAACTCTCCATTTTGGAGAAAAAAGAGAGAGGAAATTTTAGCTTTCATCTTGGAGAAGCTCTTAGACAAGGATACCCCCCTCTTGTTTTTTTATCTTCATCATTATATCTGAAATTCTTAGTGGAGTTACTTTTAGGACAAAACATGGTATTACCAAGGGTTTTAAGTGAGGGTTGAAGGTCAGGTGGTGTCTCACTTAACTCATCAAAGGAGTAAGTTGCCAATCATCAAATAAGGTGTATATTGAACTTTGAAGACTGCGAAATACATTGGAATTCTACTTTGTAAACTCTCAAATTTCGCCTATATGGATTCCCTAGATATTCAATTGAATTTCATAAAATAAAATTTTGGGACCTAGTGATTGAAAGATTGGAAAGGGGATTAGGCTTGTTGGCCAGAAGAAGAGATTTCTTTCAATAAGAAAGTAACTTCGGTCTAAACATGCTTACTAGTCTACTTGTCCATTACAAGCCTCTTTTTATATTGATTGTTTCAGTTGCAAAGTATATTGAGAAGCTTAAGGGAGGTTTTCATTGGGATGGAAGAGATGTTGTCGCGACTCAAAATACCCTCTAGGAGTTAGGGATACATTAGCTCGTGACCGCCGTGTCATACCATCCTGTATGACACATGAGGCATACATATCATCCTGTCAGAGCATACAAGTTATAACATATTGCGCAAAAAAAGTGGAAATAATCTTTAATAAAACACTCCTATCATTTGGTTCAAGTTTGAACCAACAGAACATATCCAAAAATAGATGGAGTGGACAAGTCCCACTCTCAACATACACAAAATCTCTCTTCCTAACTCGCTCAACAAAAGTCTAGATCGGGCCGCCTATCTAATGCTCCATCATCTTGATAATGATCCATGATAGGGCTCTGGCTCGTAGTACTCTTCCTCTATCCAAGGCTCCGAACCACAAATGTTGAAGGGACCACGTACACCTGTTGAAGTCAATAATTCGACTGAGCATATAATACTCAGTGTCTACAAACTACTAGCTAACCAAGAGATAATATCATAGCACATGCAAAGACATAGAACATAGAATCCTTGAAAGTAGTTTTCCAAAACCATTCCGTTGACAGAGTTTATATGAAAACAAAACCAAGTAAACCTTGTGAAGTAATGTGATAATCAAAGTCTTGTGAGTTCTTGTGAATTCTTGCAATAGTTGGGATTTCTTGTGAGTAGGTTAGATCTGAGTAAGCATGAATTTCTTGTAAACATGTGAACTTGCGAACTTGTGAGCTTGTAAATTTGTGAGACATGACTACTTGTGAGTTCATGTATAGTAAGATTCCTTGTGAGCTTTGAAACGATCTTAGAACACTAACCCAAAGTTTGGCCTTGTCAATTACCAACCCATTGTTTGGCCTTATTAATACTTGTGAACTTGTGAGATTTCTTTTATTAAAACCTTGCTTATGAACCTTATGAAAACACTTTTCTTATGAGAATTCATCGAATCATTCGAGACTTGTGACTTAGAGTGCGTAGAGTACTTGTGAAAATCGTGGTGGACTTAGAAAGCTTGTAAACATGTAATCATATTCATATAATTTTAATAGTAGTGATAGTTTACATCTCATGTAAAATCATTATCCAATTCACCCAAAAATATACCGTGCAACATAGTTTTCTTAAAAAAAGGCTAATACAAGAGTAGATAGTAGAGTGTATCTACCTTTCTAGGTTAACCCTTTGATCGAAAATGCTTGAGAAAGGTTGAGAAACGAGAAGGAATGCCTTCGTTGTTGAGAAATCCACTCAAGAACCCAAAACCCAACTCCTTTTCCTTCTTCTCTTTCCTCTCTTCTCTTTCTCTATCTTTCTTTTTCTCCTTTCTTAGAGCTTCTGAAACCCTAAGGCACGAAATTGGGTCTTTATAGACCCAATTGGGTAGTTAGGAAACACCCAAAAGGCCCTCAATATAATAGTAGGTCGGCCAAGGCAAAATAGGCACCACCGATCAATCGGTCATGGGAACCGGTCGATCGGTTAAAGAACCCCTCTCTGTGTAAAAACACCATACAAAATTTAACCTGACCGATCAATCGGTCATGGTCACCGGTCAATTGGTAGTTGACAGATTGATCGGTCACAAAACGGATCTATCGGTTTTGCTGGGTTTTTGCCTATTTTTCTCATTTCCAACATTTAGAGTATTTTTCATACTCTTTGCTTAATCCATAGCCCAATTAGGGTACTTAATACCTTTGCTCTAATCACCCGCGCACACGCATTACAACCATACTTAGGATTTTACCAAAAATCTCAATTCCATAACTAGAACACCAAAGTCACATAAATGTCATTGGTTAAACATACCTAGTGCAAACGCACCATTCACAACACTATTCATAGGCTATGAAAGTGAGATTCGGGGTTCTACATCCTCCCCTCCTTACAAGAATTTTGTCCTCGAAATTAGGACAATCCTACTTGTGTGGAAAAACACAAAACAACCAACTTTACATACACATCAAAATACTACTCAAACAGGTGAGGGTATTTCTCCCTTATAGTTCCCAAGTAGCTTCTTCTACAGAATGGTGCTGTCACTTCACGAGAACTAGGGGAATAGTCTTGGTATGCAAAATTTGATCTCGCCAATCCAAGATTTGAGCTGGTTGCTCCACTAATGTAAGATCCTCTCGAATCTCCATAGGATCGAGATCAATCACGTGTGAGGGATTCAGTATATATTTCCGGAGCATGGAAATGTGGAACGCATTGTGGACCGCCGCCATGTGTGGAGGTAGTGCCACCATGTAAACAATTTCACCTACACGTGTGATCACCTCAAAAGGTCTCACATACCTCGGACTAAGTTTTCTCTTCTTCCCAAATCTCTTGGTTCCCCGACTTGGAGAAATCTTCACAAAGACTCGGTCCCCAACCTGGAATTCCAAGTCCTTGCAGTGAGTGTCCACATAGCTTTTCTGCCGTCTCTGGCAGTCTTTAACCTCTCCCGAATGATCTTGACCCTATCCGCGGTCTGCTTAATTAACTCAGGACCCAATACCTTTCTCTCACCAACTTCGTCCCTGTAAAGAGGAGCTCTGCAACGTCTTCTATACAAGCCCTCGAAAGGTACCATCTAGATGCTCGCCTGGTAACTGTTGTTGTAGGTGAACTCAATCAACAACAACTGATCATCCCAACTGCCCTGAAAGTCTAACATGCAAGCTCTTAGCATATCCTCAATTACCTGGTTCACCCTCTCGGTCTGCCCATCAGTCTGAGGATGAAAGGCGGTGCTGAAATCTAACCGAGAACCCATAGCACTCTGAAAGCCTTTCCAGAACCTGGAAGTAAACATCGGGTCTCGATCAGATATGATAGAAACTGGCACCCCATGCAATCGAACCACCTCCTTGGTGTACAAAGCTATCAACTGGCTCATATTAAACGTAGTTTGATAGGGCAGGAAATGCGCAGACTTTGTCAACTGATCAACTACCTCCCAGATAGCATCAAAGCCCCTTTCCGTCCTTGGCAAGCCAACTATGAAGTCCATCGAGATATTCTCCCATTTCCATTCTGGAATAGGGAGGGGTTGTAAAAGACTTGCTGGCCTCTGATGCTCGGCCTTCACCTGCTGGCACACCAAGTAACGAGCCACGTACTCTACCACTTCCCTCTTCATGTTCCGCTACCAATAGTTCCCTTTGAGGTTCTGGTACATCTTCGTACCCCCAGGATGCACAGTATACTTGGACCGCTGGGCTTCGTCCAAGATCTCACTCCTCAATTCCGCGTCGACGGGAACACACAACCTACCTTTGAATGTGATGGCACCATCACCATTCAAAGCAAACTCCTGACTGCCACTGCTAACTGACTTGTCTCGGTAAGCAAGCAACTCTGTATCTAAACTCTGCAACTCCTTAATCCTAACCTGGATATAAGGCAGTCATAATCCTTCAGAAGCTCTACCCATCGACGCTGCCTCAAATTCAGTTCATTATGAGAAAATAGATACTTCAAGCTCTTGTGATCCGTAAACACATCAAACTGCTCTCCATAGAGGTAGTGACGCCAAATCTTCAACGCAAAGACAACTGCAGTAAGCTCTAGATCGTGCGTAGAATAGTTCTTCTTGTGGTCTTTCAACTGCCGGGAAACATAGGCAATGACTTTCCCGCGCTGCATCAGAACACATCCTAGTCCGATAAGTGATGCATCACTGTAGACGACGAAACCGCCGCTCCTAGATGGAATTGTGAGAACAGTGGCCGTAGTAAGTTCCTCCTTCAACTCCACGATGCTTGCGTCGCACTTCTCGCTCTAAGTAAACTTAGCATTCTTCCTCGTAAGATATGTAAGTGGAGCTGCTAAGCTGGAGAACCCCTCCGCAAACCTCCTATAGTACCTTGTCAGGCCGAGAAAACTGTGAATCTCGGTAACACTCTTCAGCCTCTCCCAGTTCCTCACCACATCTATCTTCGCGGAATCGACTGAGATACCCTCGACAGACATCACGTGGCAAAGGAATGCTACATTTTCCAATCAAAACTCGCACTTGCTCAACTTAGCATATAGGCTATGCTCTCGAAGAGTCTGCAACGTAAGGCGGAGGTCTCTTGCATGATCATATCGTATCTTGGAATACATAAGGATATCGTCGACGAACACAATCACACATCGATCGAGAGATGGCATGAATACTCGGTTCATCAAGTCCATGAAAGCAGCTTGTAAGCACCCAATTTTTACACCCTGCTCAACTAAACCCTAGACCTAACCCTAGCCTAGCCCTAACCCAAGCCCTAGGCAAAG
This sequence comes from Tetracentron sinense, assembly GCA_015143295.1. NCBI lineage: Eukaryota > Viridiplantae > Streptophyta > Magnoliopsida > Trochodendrales > Trochodendraceae > Tetracentron > Tetracentron sinense. The sequence continues at coordinate 30,808,220 of CM026566.1, forward strand.
TCCCATGGGCTCAAGGCCCTTTTCAAGTCCAAAACTCTAAAAATGGATAAAACCCTATTTTTGGGCCCAAGCATGGACTCACTAAGCCCAATCCAAGTGGGACCCACTTCACTCCTTTTAAAATTCAAATTTTGGAGCCAATTCTCAAAACGGCAAAACCATTTTTGCCTTCCCCACATGTGTGGTGGTTAGGCCCAAAAAAGTAAACAAAACAAAAGTTTAAAATTCAAAAAAAAAAAAATTTAATAATAATAATAACACAAAAAATATAATAATAACAAAAAAAAAACCCATTATTTTTAGGGGGGTGGGACCCACCCTAAACCAAATAAAAAATCAAAACAAAAAATCAAACAAAAAAAAAAGGAGAAAAGAATTTTGAATATATATATATATATATATATATATATATATATATATATATATATAATATTTTATAATAATAATAATAATAATAATAAATAAAATTAATAATTAAAAAAAAAAAAAGGATTTTATTTTTTAGGTGGCCACCCTTGTTTGGCAAAGCCAACAAGGGTGTTGGCCCATCCATATAAGGCTAAGCCCAAACCAAACCGTAACATAAAAAATAAAAAATAAAAAATTCAAACCTGTGCACTGTTCTCCTGCCTGGCCAGCTCTCCTACCACCCTTACTACCTGGTCTCCCACACCTAGTGCTACCTCATCCTCATCCTTATCCATTCCACCATCCACCACCTTCCCTCTTCTCCCTTAAAAACCCACCAAAGCAGCCACGGTTGGAGGAGTTTTGGAAAAAAAAAATCAATCCAAAAAACATCACAGCCACCTTTCCTCTCCATCTCAGTCCTTATTCCCCATCTAGGAAGGTCACAAACCATCCTCAAGTCATCTCCAACCTCCACATCAGTTTGCAATCTTCACCACAATCCCAAACAAAAAAAAAAATTCTACAAAAAATTCGGTCAGGCTTTTCTCCAACCCCACAGTAGCTCCACCTTCTGCCAGGGCTTGTCTTTAGGCCTCTTCAGGGTCTCAAAAGAGAGTTCAAATCTCCCAAGGAGTTTCTCGTATCTCACTCAGACCCACAACATCACCTACAGTCGCCACGCACCAAGAGCTCGCCACTATCACCGCCGTTGCCAAGGGTATACACGCCACCCCCCACCCCAGTTCCTTTATTCTATTGTTATCATTGTTGTAAGGGACCCCTGGTCCAGTTCCAGGGGTCCCATTCTGCTCTTTATCTTTCCTTTTCTTTTTTTTTTTCTTTTTTTTTTTTGATTTCAGTAACTAGGTTTGTGGGGTTTTCTTTGGGGCGTGGCCACAGGCACCACCAACCCCCACCATGGCGGACATTCCCTAGAGGTCTAGGGGGGTCCTCAATCCATGAGGAACCTCCCTAGATTCTCAATGCACAAGCCAAACAGCCCCCAACAGTGCTTTTTTTCTTTTTTTCCAAAAAATTTCTAGAAATTTCAGTTTCGGGTCCACTGCCTGTAACTGTGATTTAACCCCGGTTAGGCCCGGCCTTGGTCAAAACCGAGGCCATGGTTAGACTCTCCATATACCCGGCTACCCCCTATAAAATTTTAGCTTCCAATTCCGCCGTTAACCATGGTTAAATCGACCCCAAAGTGGGGTCGACAGTCTGAAAAACAACCCGAGTAGCTGACTTTGAGCCTCTGTGGGGCCCACATACGGTCTCCTCTTGGGCCCCACAAGGACCCAAATTGTTCTCCTCACAGCAAACTTCGCCTTGGTCTTGGATCCCCCGGGGGTTGAGCCAATCAGCGGCAAAATCGCCGTAAACTTTGCCAAAAAATCTGTTTGGTGGTTGTTTTAAAAATCGTCATTTTATGTGATGTGCAACGAGGCAACTTTGGGCCTCTGTGGGGCCCACACCCGACCTCTCCTTGGGCCCCACAAAGGCTTAAAACGATCACTGGACTTCAGGCTACCCATTGGTAGTCTCGGATTTCTGTGATTCCCCCGTTAACCATGATTAAATTCATGTTAACTATGGTTAAAAATTTGATAGAAATTTTGGGTTTTTTTCAATTTTTGATATTTGTGGGGGCCCAGGCTGGGTAGGAGGCCAATCTAGGCCCTTCCATGGACCCTGGGCCCACTTTTGCCTCAGTCGACCCCTTAACCATGGTTAAACCCACCCATGGTTAACATTTAACTATGGTTAAGCGACCCATGACCCAGCAAAATTATCAAAAAATCAAAAATATTACATGGAATCCAGAAATGTCTTCTATGACCTTTTTTGCTTTGGTTAAGATTCTTAATCAGAGTCAACCCCATTTTTCACCCTTAACCATGGTTAAAAAAATCTTTAACCAAAAAATCTGGAAAAATACTCAAAAAATCCAAAATATTAGGAGAAACCGAAAAATGGTCTCTTTTGGCCATTTAACCACGGTTAGTACCCCTAACCATGGTGACCTCCCCTCCTTAACCGCAGTTAAGCATCTTTGACCGTTGGGAAAAATCTAGAAAATTCCTAAAAAAACAGAAAAATTCAAAAAGACCAAAAATACTGACTTTGGACTTTTTAACCATGGTTAGCACCCTTGACCATGGTTAATCACCTTTTTAACCCCGGTTAGCAACTCTAACCCTTGGGCCTACTGGCCATCACCCCTTGGCTTACCGGGCCTAATCTCGGCCTACCGGGCTCACCCTTGGCCTACCGGGCCCAATCTCGGCCTACCGGGCCCAAACTAACCTACCGGGCTTCACCATCGGCCTATCAGGCCCAACCCTAGTCTATCGGACTTACCTTAGGCCTACCGGGTCCAATACCGAGCACTTGACCAACCCGGTCAACTACTCCTAGTCTCCCGGCTAGACCCCAAGCCATCCTTGATGCACACACACACACACCCCTAGCCTTGGCACGGGCTCATGTGCCAGAACTACGCTCGGTCTGATATCACCCCTATGTGAGTACGTAGGCAGCCCAACTCGGGTTCAACCCTAGTCTAGGATTTTCTCTTTCTTAGATTAGCATTATCTTAAATACTTGAGGCATTTGATTAACAGTGATATTAATTTGGCTTAACCCTAGCAAGTAGGGAACCACTGAAAAGTGGAAGTGCCGGGGTGCCTAACTCCTTCCCCGGACTTAACCGAACCTCTTACCTTGACCTCGGACCGCAGACCAAGACCTTATCCAAATCCCGGAGACTTATCCCTTCTGAATGAATAGGTGGCAACTCTTAACTCACCCTGTGAGATTCAAACCAGGGTTTCTCCGAAACCCGTGCTCACACAGCTGGCACATTCATCAGACCAAAAGACAGACCAGGAATTCGTAGTGCCTATACTGAGTCCTGAAGGCAATTTTGGAAACATCTTCAGCCTTGATCTTCAGCTGATGGTATCCAGATCTAAGATCAATCTTTGATAAGAACTTTGCTCCCTTTAGCTGGTCAAATAGATCGTCTATCCGAGGCAATGGATAACGATTCTTGATCGTGACTTTGTTCAGCTGCCTATAGTTAATACACATCCGCATCGACTCATCCATCTTCTTCACGAAGAGCACATGAGCTCCTCATGGTGAAACACTCGGCCGGATGAAGCCAAGACCCTGCAATTCCTCCAATTGCTCTTTCAACTCCTTAAGCTCAATAGGGGTCATCCTGAATGGAGCCCTAAAAATTAGAGCAGTTCCTGGAGTAAGCTCGATGGCGAACTCTATCTCTCGATCCAGAGGTAATCCTAGCAAGACCTCTAGAAACACGTCTAGGTACTCACTCACAACCAGAATAGCTGAGGAGTCTAGCACTTCGAAACTTGAGAGACTAAGGGTTGCAAAGCGAGTGATGTCTCTTCTAAGTATGCCTCAGAAGTAAAAAGGCTTCACACCTTCTTGCTTGAAGTACACCCTCTTTTCAAAACACGCTACATGCCCATGGTGAGTTGAGAGCCAATCCATCCCAAGAATAACATTAAAGTCTAAGTCTTGGAACTCAAGGATGATCAAATTGACTGGCAACTCATGCTGTCCAACTTGCACAACACAACCCCGATACACTTTGTTTGCATCAACTGACTTGTCGAGTGGAGTCGAAATGGATAACTCGTAGGGTAATCGACTCGGCTATGAGGCAAGGCCCTTGGCAAAGCTAGGCGAGATAAAAGAATGCATTGATCTCGTGTCAATCAACACACGCACTAAGCACTCGCTAATGAGCAAGGCGCCTGAATATTTAAATTAACTTACGTCAATAAATTTTACAAGTCGCACCTATTATATAGGTAACATGTTGTACTCATAGGCAATCATGGCATATGTACATAACATCAAAATTTTATAACTGGAACAACTTTGAATTGAGCGTACCTTGCACAACATCATCTGAAGCATGTGTATCCTGCTCTGTCATGGCAAAAACCCGTCCCTGGTTTGTTCTACGAGGTGGCTTGGTGGGCTGTGGAGGCCTGGAAGCCGGTGAAGACCCCTTGTTGTGCAGTCTGCCTAAGTGGAGGTCGGATGCTCAGAGGCATGGCCTGCAACTGTCTCTTCGGGCAATCCCTGATCACGTGGCCTTGCTCACCACAATGGAAGCAACCACCTGAGAGTTTACGACACTCTCCTGCCCTATGCCTCTTTCCACATGTGGCACACTCATCAAAGGAAAATGATACCGAGGAAGCTGGCGGCGTATACCTAGAGGCCTGAGAAGTGGTAGAGTGAGGTATCTGTGGGGCAAAAGGAGGCCTTTGAGACTGCCTAGGCTGAGAAGTCTAAAATGGAGCAGTCTTTGTCCTCTTCTCAGGCAGTGTTGAGCCACTGGACTATCCTCTGGACATGCTTCTTCCCTCTTAAGAAACTTCGTAGAATTCCTCTTGGCGATCTTCGCCTTCCCCATAATATCCTTCTAGGTTTCTACCTGGAACATAGAAACCCGGTCCTAGATGAAAGATCGTAACCTTTCCTCAAACTTTCTAACTCCCATACTCTCCGTAGCGATCAGATGTGGAGCAAACCTTGATAATCCAACGAATTTTGGCTTATACTCGGCTACGCTCGTCTCTCCTTGCTCGAGGAGCACAAACTCTCTCATCTTCTGCTCCCTGATAAATCTGGGGAAGTACTACTCATAGAATACATCTAAGAACTCTCCCCATGTCTAGGGTACTCCGGCCTTAGCGACATCCCTCTGTCTCTGAGCAGCTCTCCACCAATGTTCGGCTTCACCTTTCATCACGAAGGAAGCCCACTCAATGCGCTACTCATCGATACAGTGGAGTGCACTGAAGATCTTCTCCAGCTACATGATCCATGTCTCTGAAACTAAGGGATCCAGAGTCCCATAAAAAGTAGGGGGCCGCAGTCTCCGGAAAGCCTCTAGTCCTGAGGTGTGATGCACCGGAGGAGGTGTAGGGATAACAGCAGCAGCAGGCCTAGCTAAGGTTTCTACGATCAAACTAAAGGTCTGAGCAAAATCAGGCTGCTCATAGTCGGCCAGAATCTCTCCCTCAGACCTTCTGGTCTGGTAACCTCTACCTCGAGCACCATGCCTCATGATAACAATTCTGAGGACAATAGCGAAACGTCAAGCTCTTGAATACTACAGTTTAATACGCACGTAGTGCTTTATATAAGCATTGCATACATCGGAGTATACACATAATAGTATAAACATACCAATAAATCCTAGCGATGCTACGTTCTCAACTCGGCTAATGAGTTAACCGGTTATATGTTAAGACTAGATGACTAGTCGTTACTTGGAACCTAAACTTCCTAGATTGACCTAAGGACTTACTTGACACCCATTATGTCATGGTATCAACTTAAGTTAAGAAGTTCATCTGAGTTCTAAGTTCAACTCAGAGAACATGCTTCCGCTTAGAAGATGACTTAGCCCAAGAAGAACAAATCCCTAGGCTCTGATACCAAATCTGCCGCGACCCAAAATACCCCCTAGGGGTTAGGGGTACATTAGCTTGTGACCGTCGTATCATACCATCTTGTATGACACATGAGGCATACATACCATCCTGTCAGAGCACATAAGTTATAACATATTGCGGAAACAAAACGGAAACAGGTTATAATAAAACACTCCTATTATTTGGTTCAAGTCTGAACCAATAGAACATATCCAAAAATAGATGGAGTAGACAAGTCCTCTCAACATACACAAAATCTCTCTTCCTACCTCGCTCAACAAAAGTTTAGATCGGGGGCCGCCTATCTAGTGCTCCATCATCCTGATAATGATCCATGGTAGGCTCCGACTCCGGCTCGTAGTACTCTTCCTCTATCCAAGGCTCCGAACCACAGATGTTGAAGGGAACACGTGCACCTACCAAAGTCAATAATTCGGTTGAGCATGGAATACTCAGTGTCTACAAACTACTAGCTAACCAAGAGCTAATAAATAGCACATGCAAATACATAGAGTGTAGAATCCTTGAAAGTAGTTTTCCAAAACCATTCCGTTGACAGAGTTCATGTGAAAACAAAACCAAGTAAACCTTGTGAAGTCATGTGATAATCAAAGTCTTGTGAGTTCTTGTGAATTCTTGCAATAGTTGGGATTCCTTGTGAGCATACGAGATCTGAGTAAACATGAATTTCTTGTGAACTTGCGAACTTGTGAGCTTGTGAATTTGTGAGACATGACTACTTGTGAGTTCATGTATAGTAGGATTCCTTGTGAGCTTTGAAACGATCTTAGAACACTAACCCAAAGTTTGGCCTTGTCAATTACCAACCCACTGTTTGGCCTTATCAATACTTGTGAACTTGTGAGATTTCTTTTATTAAAACCTTGCTTATGAACCTTATGAAAACACTTTTCTTATGAGAATTCATCGAATCATGCGAGACTTGTGACTTAGAGTGCGTAGAGTACTTGTGAAAATCGTGGTGGACTTAGAAAGCTTGTAAACATGTAATCATATTCATATAATTTTAATAGTAGTGATAGTTTACATCTCATGTAAAATCATCATCCAATTCACCCAAGAAATATACTGTGCAACATAGTTTTCTTAAAAAAATGTTAATACAAGAGTAGATAGTAGAGTGTATCTACCTTTCTAGGTTAACCTTTTGATCGAAAACGCCTGAGAAAGGTTGAGAAACGAGAAGGAATGCCTTCGTTGTTGAGAAATCCACTCAAGAACACTCAAGAACCCAAAACCCAACTCATTTTCCTTCTTCTCTTTCCTCTCTTGTCTTTCTCAATCTTTTTTTTTTCTCCTTTCTTAGAGCTCTAGGGTTTGTGAAACCCTAAGGCACGAATTTGGGTCTTTATAGACCCAATTGGGTAGTTAGGAAACACCCAAAAGGCCCTCAATAGAATAGTAGGTCGGCCAAGGCAAAACAGGCACCACCGATCGATCGGTCATGGGAACCAGTCAATCGGTTGAAAATCCCCTCTGTGTGTAAAAACACCATACAAAATTTAGCCTGATCGATCGATCGGTCATGGTCACCGGTCAATCGGTAGGTGATGGATCGATCGGTCACGAAATGGATCTATCAGTTCTGCTGGGTTTTTGCCTATTTTTCTCATTTCCAACACTTAGAGTATTTTTCATACTCTTTGCTTAATCCATAGCTCAACTAGGGTACTTAATACCTTTGCTCTAATCACCCGCACACACGCATCACAACCATACTTAGGATTTTACCAAAAATCTTCATTCCATAACTAGAATACCAAAGTCACATAAACATCATTGATTAAACATACCTAGTGCAAGTGCACTATTCACTGTACTATTCACAGGTTATGAAAGTGAGATTCGGGGTTCTACAAATGTACAGAATAACAATGTAGTCAAAGCGTCCAAGCGAAGACTGGGCGATAGGGGTTCCCTAGGCGAGGCAATGTCTAGGCGTTGGTTAGGTGATGCCTAGGCGATCAAATTTATTTATTTTTATATATTATATATTATGATATAAGAATTAATGAGTGCCTGCCTGGATCATGATCTAGGCGACAAGAGTCCTGGCTAGGCGAGGCGGTGGCTTAAGTGTTGCCTAGGCGACATTTAGACTACATTCCAGAAGAATTGCACCATAATCACAATTCACAACTCATTGTGCATTAAGTGTGTTGTCCAGTTTCCCTTCCAAGCACATGCGCCAAGGAGATATTCTAGAAGAAAGGAATTTCTCAAAATATTGACAATTTTCTTATCACGTGTTGTTGCCCTTGTCTGTGTCAATCACATTGAAGCAATACCTCTCTAGCTATCATGATTACCCGATAACAGACTCATCGTTAAATGTCTTGGCTATTGAAAATAATGCCCTAAAAAGTCATTAAGCTTGTAGGACTTTATTAATTTGATTAATAAAGAAGTCTTCTTACTTATCTTATAGTATTCATTATGGGTACTTGACCAAGATCATAAGATGATCTATACAATTTGAGATACTAGGGAAGGTCCATAGGACATATTGTAAAAGAACTAAGTGATTGGTTATGGACTGACACAGGTAGATTCAGCACTTTGGTTCCTTACGCCTAATATAATCACAACTATGGGTGGAGATGAGCATTCACTTATATTGTTGCCACAATGTTTAGATGTTCTCAAGAGTTGAGATGTTGCTTTATCTCGAGCTATTGTAGTGGAGACTACACATCAACATATGGGTGCTCAAATGTATATTGAACGATTGCGTGCAATGAGAGTCATCTTGTATAAATATACTATCAAATGGATAATCTCTCATTCACAATAAACTCGATATGATAATCCTTAGATTTAAGGACTTCATTGATCACTGTGCAATGATTTGATTGTTTTGATTTCACCTAAGTACTCTATATTTAGGGACTATGAAAATGTGACAGTTGGATAATCAAAAACATGTTTGAGTGATTGTGAATATCCAACATGAAATCCATGTTCATCAAATTGGGAGATTATCCAAGTTTTTTGGAAAAACAAATTGTTAAGCTTGAAGCATGGAAGCATGCGCATGTGCATTTGAAGCAAAAGAATTTCAAATACTATGTTATGTAAAAATGTACATCATTCAACAAAACAATTTTGTAAAAAGTTTTAGAATGAGAAATAGTTTCTCATAGCTTCATTAATTTTCTTGGAGACTCAAAACATTTTCAAAGGCTATGGGTTAGATAGTATCATGTTCTCGAAGGTTTATGTGGGATAATGTTGTTGGAAGGATTTATTGGATCATTTAGTTTGTGGAGGGATCCAATTATGGTTTATATATTGTCATTGTAGTTCAATTGCAATATGGATATCTCACATTACTTGCAATTATGAAGAGTTCTAACCTATACTGGGTCAATGGGTTAGCTTAGGGTTAGCCGCCGATAGCATATTCCAGGAATAGTGGAGATTGGGTTGTAAGTCGGCTTGGAGTTTTGAGAAACCTCGACAAAGAATTCTGCTGGGCTTGTTGATCAATCGAACGGTGGAAAAAAACTTCTCCGATGTAATTTTATTCTATCAGAGTAATCTAATATAAATGTATCTTTGGTGTAAAGATCAAATATTTGTTGAGATTGTTTCACAAGTTATTTTTTTTAATTATCTCAATCCCTACATTGGCCCCATCACGCATCACCCATTTTATGGCCAAAAGTATTGCCTTAAACAAAACTTCCATAATTTTCGCCTTGGATAGGTAAGCTTGGTTCTATTGCTTGTTATGTGCAATCCAGCTATATTTAGCCACATCAAATATTTTTGCTGCCATTTTTGGAGTTTCCAAACAAACCTCAAGTAGAAGACCATAAAATTTAGTTTTCTGGACAACCCAGAAACTTTTGTGAATTCCTTCCAAGTCTTTGATACATTGGAAGGATGACCTCTTCTTATTTCTTCTTTCTGGAGCAGATATTAGAAAGATGATCAATCCCCTCAAAGCACATGATCCTGTCAACAGCTGCAGAGTGCTTGTAATGGCTCCATGTGGCCCACTGGCCCTAGAGTGTTTATTCATTGTTCCATGTTCCATCTGAAATGGTACATTTTTATAAACATACAAGATGTCCTTGAGAAGCCTTTTTTTACTAATCAAAAAAAGGACTAATGATCAAAGCTATAGCAGAAAGATTTGTTCTACTCACTACTGCTAAAAAAGTAAAAGTTCTTCGTAAGTTCTTCTACTTTTAAGTCTCTCCATGATCTTTGATGAAGTATATCGTCACTCGTACCAAAAGTTAAAAGATGAAGTATGTTGTCACACCAATTTTTTCCATCAGATGGCTCCTGGAGGAAGTTACTTGGGAATTCAAAGACCATCCTTTATCTCATACTTATCTAAGTTGCACACTAAGGTGGCGTTTGGTAACACTAATCTAAAAAGTAGAGCTTATTTGAAAATTGTACTTAGTTGGACTTTAGATTGTTAAGTTGACTACATCTTAGAGATTTTAGAGGTAAAAACCTCTACTTTAAAAAGTATACTTTTTAGATTAGTATTACCAAACACCACCTAAGTCAAGCTTTTATGGGTGGTCCAGGTGGCCAAAGTTATAGAAGTTGCTCCTATTCGCGTATACAAAGTCGAACATTTTATTCAATGTTCAACCGATCAAAGGTGCGGCAGCATATCTCTGTTTCACATTGTAAGACCAATGCACTTGCTATTGATTTACTACACAATTAAGTGCTTAAGTGCATACACTTCTATCTAGTATGCACTTTTGTCTATGGATTTTGTAGGTTGGAAAATATCACTTATTGGTTTGGGGCACATACTTGAATTGAGTTTCATAATACATACCATCTTTGTTTTTCTTTATATTTCATTTCACAAATATCTTTTAAGTATGAAAGCATGGTTCAAAATATCAGCATCGGTTGTCGTATCGGTAAGTTCAAAATATGATACATATCGGCGTATCAGTTAAATATGGCGGAAAAAAATAGGATACGCTAAAAAAAACTTGGATACGCAAGGAAAAACTTGGATACCTTACATAAAGCCTCTTTTAATACAAATATAAGTTAAAAAAAAAATAAATAAAGACCTACAACTACATTTATAACCATACAAATGAGAGTTGTGTGCGTTGATAAATATGTATGAAAATACAAGTCATAGTTACTCAACCAAGTATAAGAAATACAATATTGATATTAAAATCTTACATTTAATAAATTACATAAGATGATAGAAACTTTATACCACATTAAGCTTCATGCCGGCTCATACTCTGTCACTCTGGAATTATGAATTAAGTTAAGTGATTACAACTTATTTTCATGAATTTAACGAAGTAAAATGAAAAATTAATTTTTACATACCTTCAAAGTTTTAGGAAAGGTTTTTAAAATCCAAAATCAAATATCGAGATCTTTGTTTTTCAATAATGGAGTTATTGTTTTTAGCTTAGAATTTGATTATGAAAGAAATTTAGGAGAGAGAATAGAGTTTGGAGGTGTTTTGAAACACCTCAAAATGAAAAAATACAGTTTTAAGGCCCGTATCGGGTTGATACATAAACCGTATCGGTCGGCACCCCAAATTTTTTTTACATAGTTTCAACTACGTTATTGGTCCGTGTGAGCGCGGGTTTTGGCGGAACCCTGGTTTGCATCTCACGGGTGGAGTTAAGAGTCGCCACCTATTCATTCGGAAGGGATAAGTCTCCGGGATTTGGATAAGGTCTTGGTCTACGGTCCGAGGTCAGAGTAAGAGGTTCGGTTAAGTCCGGGGAAGGGGTTAGGCACCTCGGCACTTCCACTTTTCAGTGGTTCCCTACTTGCTAGGGTTAAGCCAAATTAATCTCAGTTTTAATCAAATGCCTTAAGTATTTAAGATAATGCTAATCTAAGAAAGAGAAAATCTTATACTAGGGTCGAACCCGGGTTGGGCTGCCTACGTACTCACATTGGGGTGAGATCAGACCGAGCGTAGTTCTGGCACATGAGCCAGTGCCAAGGCTAGGGGTGTGTGTGTGTGCACCAAGGGTGGCTTAGGGTCTAGCCGGGAGGCTAGGGGTGGTTGACCGGGTTGGTCAAGTGCTTGGTATTGGGCCCGGTAGGCCTAAGGTAAGTCCAATAGACTAGGGTTGGGTTCGGTAGGCTGAGGGTGAAGCCCGGTAGGCTAGTTTGAGCCCGGTAGGCCGAGATTGGGCCCGGTAGGCCAAGGATGAGCCCGGTAGGCTAGGGTTTGGCCCGGTAAGCCGAGAGTGTCTTAACCGAGGGTTAGGGTTGCTAACCGGGGTTAAGAAAGGTGATTAACCTTGGTCAGGGGTGCTAACCATGGTTAAAAAAGTCCAACATCAGATTTTTTGGTCTTTTGAATTTTTCTGATTTTTTTGGGATTTTCTCAGATTTTTCCCAGCGGTCAAAGGTGCTTAACCGCGGTTAAGGAAGGGAGGTCACCATGGTTAAGGGTCTTACCCATGGTTAAATGGTCAAAAGAGACCATTTTTGGGTTTCTCCTAATATTTTGGATTTTTTGAGCATTTTTCCAGATTTTTTCCGGGTCAGGATTTTTCACCCGTGGTTAAGGGTCAAAAATGGGGTCGACTCTAATTAAGTATCTTAACCACAGTAAAAAAATGCAATTGAAGACATTTCTGGATTCCATGTAATATTTATGATTTTTGATGATTTTTCCAGAATTTTTGCTAGGTCATGGGCCGCTTAACCATGGTTAAATATTAACCACGAGTGAGTTTAACCATGGTTAAGGGGCCGACTGAAGCAAAAGTGGGCCCAAGGTTCATGGCAGGGCCTAGACTGGCCTCCTACCCGGTCTGGGCCCCCACAAATATCCGAAATTGCAAAAAACTCTAAATTTTCATCAAATGTTTAACCATAGTTAACATGAATTTAACTATGGTTAACGGGGGAATTGCGGGAACCCGAGACCACCAGTGGGTGGCCTGATATGTGGGGAACAATTTGGGCCCTTGTGGGACCCAAGGGGATGCCGTATGTGGGCCCCACAGTGGCCCAAAGTTGCCCCGAAAAACACCACATAAAATGACGATTTCCACCAAAACAGATTTTGTTTTCAAACTTTGTGGCGATTTTGCCACTGATTGGCTCAACCCCCGGGGGATCCGAGACTATGGTCGCGAAGCCTGCTATGAGGGAAAAAATTTGGGCCCTTGTGAGGCCCAAGGGGATACCGTATGTGGGCCCCACAGTGGCCCAAAGTTGTCCCTTCGCACAGATTTTCACACTGTCGACCCCACTTTGGGGTCTATTTAACTATGGTTAAAGTGCGAGTTAGGGGCTGAAATTGTACAAGGGGATAGCCTGGAGTGTGGTGAGTCTAACCATGGCCTCGGTTTTCTCCAAGGCCGGGTCTAACCATGGTTAAACCGGGGTTAAAGGTAGTGTCCTGAAAACGATTTTTTTTTGAAAAAAACACTTTGGTGGCTGGGTGTGCTCGGCCCATGTGAGTCTAGGGGGTTTCCTCATTGATTGAGGACCCCCCAGACGTCTATGGAACACCCCAAAGCAAGGTGGTATACGGTGGTGAAGGGGTGCCTGTGGCCACTGCCTCAAGGGGATACCACCCCCATCTATGAAGAAGATGGGAGGGATGGCCCTATCATCAGCTTTAAACTATTGAGATAATTAAAAAAAAAGCAAATGGGACCCCTGGAATGAGACCAGGGGTCCCTTACAGTGGTATGCCGAAGAGAAAAAAATGATAAAGAGAAGGGGTGTATACCATGCGGTTTGACTACGACGGTGGCGAGCTGGGGGCTGCTGTGAGGAGTTTGGGAAGTGGCTGAGAGTATAGGAGTACTCTAAAGGGTGGATATGATGGGCTAGCCGAAAGGGAGTGACTGTAGATTTTTTTTTGGAAAACCTTCCTTTGTTGAACAATGGCTACGGTGGAGTTGTATGAGAGATGGGGAAGGATTGAGGAAGGTGTGTGGGAGCCTTTCTAAGGCAATGACAATGGTAAAAAGGGTGAGAGGTGCCGTGGACAGATTTTTTTTGCTGTGTTTTTTTTCAAAAAAACTCCTCCACCCAAAGACCGTGGCTGTTGTGGTGTGGTGGTAGACCTAAGGAATGCTAAGGTTGCTAGTGGGGTTCCTTACTAAGGCTATAGTAAGGTTGAATGGAGAAATGATCGTGGAAGAGTGGAAGAGTTTGATCTCTGCAAATTTTTTGAATTCCCCTCCCCCAAACCGTGGTTGCCGTGGGGTTCAAATAGGAGAGTCGGAGAGAGGAGGATGGATAGATTAAGGATGAGAAGAGGTGGCACTAGGCGTGGGAGACAAGGCAGGTGCAGGGGCAGGGCGACAGGGGGTGTGGCAGTGTGCTGGCTGTCCTCGTCTTCACGAAGAAGACGATGAACATTGCCAGCTGCTTTTAATTTTTTTTTTTTTTGCCTTACTGATTTTGGGCCCAACCCATATGTGCATGGGCCAACGCCTATTGGCTTTGCCACATTGGGTTGGCTCCGAAAAATCAAACCCTTTTTTTTTTTTTTTTTTTAATTTTTTCATTATTTGGTTTAGGGTGGGTCCCACCCCCTACTACCCTAAAAAATCATGGTTTCTTTTTTTTTTATTATTATTTTTTGAATTTCAAACTTTTGTTTTATTTCTTTTTTGGGCTAAACCTCCACACATGTGGGGAATGCAAAAAGTACTTTAATCTAAAACAAAAATTTGAATTTTAAAAAGGGGTAGTGTGGGTCCTACCTTAGATTTGGCTTAATGGGCCCATGCTTGGGCCCACAAACAAGGTTTTATCCATTTGGGACTTGAAAAGGGGCCTTGAGCCCATGGGACTTTGCCTAGGGCTTGGGCTAAGGCTAGGCTAGAGTTAGACCTAGGTTTAGGTGAGCAGGGTGTAAAAATTGGGTGCTTACAGTCCGTATCGAAAGTATCGGTCTGTTTCGGTATGTATCAGTACCGATACACCTGATACTACCGATACAGCTGCGATACGCAAGTTTTTTTTAATTCCAGCATATCTACGTCTCGGGTACCTAAAAAACCAATACGTATCGATATTTTGATCCATGTGTGAAAGTTTGAGGATTGTGGAATCCAAAATTGCATTTAAAGTTTAAACCTCTATTATTTCTTATATGAAGAAGTAACAAAGGATGGCATGCTCTATCAGGGAAATGGAGTGCATGGTTAGAGTCCTCTTTATATTATAAAATTCTTAAACCCCATGTTTGGCTTTTAATCCTAATCCTATTAGAGTCTCCTCTTTCCTATTATAAAATTCTGAAGCCCCGTGTGTGGCTCTGAATTATAATCCTATTTTCCAGTGGTAACACTATTTGTTTGTTTTCTTTACTCATTTGTTCAGATGACATTAAATAGGAACAAAGAAATGATGGGAAATCTTATTACACATTACTTTACCATTCGACCTAATTTAACTGGTTCAATGGAAACCTTAAATGTCAAATACATGGCACAATTTAATTCTGGTCGATTTCTGCAGGGATGTTGTGTAAATGCTCCCATGATCACAGTGGCTGATTATTCCAGTGGTTCTAAAGCTTAGATATTGATGGGCTTCCTTTACTTTAGAAGCCCCTATTGACACTGTTTCATGCCCAACCATTGTCTGAGCTTCTCTGTAAGCATGGTTTCTGGCAGAGATCAATTTAGTTTCATCCAAATCCTGTTTATTCTTTCACTGATTAATTTATTTTTGTACTAGATGACTGATATGGCTACTATTTATTGACTTAGGTATAAAATTCTTGATTGGTTAGTAGAGCACCCATTTCGCTGTTTTGGATGTCTAGAGCGACAGGTAATTTTTTGATTGTGTTGAAGCAATTTCAGTATCAAAAGTACACATTACATGACATCATCCTGGGGAGCTCTATAGATGTAGGATCTGCGCATCACAAAATCCACATCCACAATGGAACTGTTTCCTTCATTCTAAAAGCATTTGGTTTCCCAGCATTTAGATATTTGTTGGCAGCAAGTAAAATAGCAAGCTAACTTGCTGGTGCATGTCCAAGCAAAGGTAGTAGACAGTATGTTTTGAAGATATTTGCTTTCCATCAGAAGATCCAAAAGAAAAAACAAAATAATCCTGATACATGAATAACCTGCATGTAGGTGCTAAGCTCTTGCTGGAATCTTTTATGGATGCAATACCATAGTTTTCTCGACAATCCTTGCTCGTATGTATGCGTCGTGTGCGGAACTTTACGTGCAAGCAGTGAATTCTACAGTTACTGTGCAATCGAGCAATGAAACCAACTCGCAACAGACATGCATTTATGTCCCATTGATCTAATGGTTTGATCCTAAAATCCCCATCTCTCATGCACATCGGTGCACTAAACCATACAACTATCAATATCTTCCAATCTAGACAGAGCTGTGTTTAATGCAAAGGTCCTTGGATTCGGTTAATTTAATCATGGAGATCATCCAATCCCCCATTCCTGTTCAACATCTACACCTGCATAAGATGCTTATTGTTATACACTTGTTCTATTGTTTAATAGCTGGAACTTTTTTGTTCCATAAGATGTAAAAATTTTCCACAAATATAAAACTTTAAGGTTCCGATCTTTTGGTGGTACTTTTACAAGTCCGGAATATTAATATTAATGTTTTGGAACAAGAGGCACTTGGAAGAGAGGGGAGAGGGCATCTCAGATTTATCATTTCAATTTCATTAGAAGTTGCAAATCTATGGAACTTAAAAAATCCAAAAAAATTTGTAAAACTTGAAAGTTCCATATTTTTAAAACTTTTGCCTCCATGAAATGATATAGTTATAGACATCAAGTAAAATTAGACATGAAACAATGAAAGTTCTAGATTTTAATAGTTCTACCAAAAGAACGGAGTCACTGAAAGTCTGGACATTTTAAGTTCTACAAATGTGGAACTTCTAATTAAAGGAAACTAGATGAAAAATCCACTAATTCTCTCAACCCATATTCCTTCTTCAACGAGAATAATATTCTTGAAGAAAAGCGATGAAGCTGCACTAGTCCCGCATCATCTCTAACTGATCTCCAACCAAGCTCTGATCAAGTATGTTCTCCAACTCCCCGTTTTTATATTACAGAGTCCCAATTTAATTTTTAAGTTCACCATTATTTTATAGATTTAGTGCTCATTACTCTCATAATCTTAAAATCAAGTAATACCTTTTCCCTGGCCAAAAATAAAATAAGATCAACACAAGGGAGCATTGCACTTGCAAGTTATAATTAATATACAGAAAAGGCCCATGGGATCTGAAGTATGGATGCAAAATGGTGTGTTCATCAACGCGGTACACGCCCAATAATGCTAAGGGTTTGACTCTATCTCTCTCTCTCCAATGATTCATTCTTCAATTATGATTCAGGAGAAAAGGAGATCTCTCAAGAAGTTACTTTTAGGAAAAAATATCCCACTTAGCCCCAAAACAAATCGAGTTCTTTTAAGACTAAACACTTCCAACAGATAACTTTATAAAACGACACACCATGATCCATTTCAACTTGCATCCCATTTTCTACCAATACATTATGACAATATGTACATGTGCCTATCCATCCCTTTCAGAAGGTCCCACCACCCACTATCCAAAAAGAGAGACCCTGCCATTGAAGTGTTTTGGCCATCCACCACTGATACAAAAGAGGAGCAAATCAAAGAGAGCTTTGACAATCCTCCCATTCACTTGAGCAGGAAAAGACAATGAGGAGTGCCTATAATTCTTTCTAGGCATTACATCATACCCCATTTGACAAAACTCAGAAAAAGAGAAACAAAATTATGGCATCTGACATTGATTGCATTACCAAAGAGGGGGATTGGGTTAGAAACCAGCTTGTGTACCAACTACAGCGTGTGTAGGTTAGAATGGGACTACTAAGAAATGTGAGTCCAATAAGCATGTTTGGGGCGGATCTATGAAGGGGGGTTTGCTTCGGGCTTGACAAGTATGGGGGTGTCCGGTAGGTGTGTATGGTAAATCATGTTGGCAAGAGAGATGGGCATCATGCAAAGTGCCTTGGTTTGAAGGAACTGCATTGCAGCCCCAACATCTTCATCCATGAGCTTAGCTACTTGTCGTTCTGTGCCATCTGTTGACCATTTCTCCCAGGCTCTTTGGTTGCTTCCACCTTCACTGGCTTCTCCCTTGATCACATAAGGAACAAATGCAAAAAAAAAAAAAAGTGTACACAAGACAATTACCTAAACCATGTATACATGCCTAATAACGGGATATGCACCAACAAATACACAATGTGTGTGTGTATGCATGTAAATGCATAATATACATGAACATAAAGGCATGCTGACAAAATGTGTATAGAAGTCTTTTGTTTTAATTACCTCAACCGATGGTAGTGGGATGTCAGCTACAAGCTGTGCCACCGCACCAGCTCCACCCAGTCTACTCATGCTCAGAACCTGTTAAGCAATGAATTTGTGAATAACGAAATGTAAAATTCATTAATAAGAAAAAAAAAAAAAAAAAAAAAAAAGGTCAGTAACATTGATTCCCATGCTTTCTTATTCAAACAAGACTAGTAAAATTTTCCACAATCATAGCAGGCTGGATATTAAAATCCAGACAAGGGGCTCTATACAAATTTGATTTTGTAAATTTTCTAATAGAAATTGCCCAAAGGTCTTTGATGATGGCCAGAATGTCCCTGACATGACAAGTGCCCTTCTTCATGAAATAAAAACAAGTGTGACTTAGGATTCACATGCAAATCTGTGTGACTTTTACAATGAATAGAATATGATAGAACACAGCTATCAGTTCAGTGATTTTGAAGGGGATTGGGTTGTTTAGATTCAAAATAGGTATGTCCAAGGTTGGTAGGAATTTGTTAAGGCGGTGGTGGCAGTTAATACAAACTTGGTGGAAGTTGCTATGACTGACACGTTCACTGGACGCTTTAACAATTTGTGCAAGAAGAAAGGGTTGGGTCGATAAAACGAAAGAGTATTCATCAACATATTCAAAGGAATGCAAAAAGTCTTTCTAATGGTTTGAAGTTCATATAATCTAGTAAGAAATATATATATATATATACTGGTGGGTGGCACGTGCGATGCACGTGAGAGCAAGGGGAAGGAGTTAACCGCAGTTAATAGGAGTTAAAAAGGGACACATGTTAACCCGCAGGTGCGATTGAACTCTCCTCGAGTTCAATCGCGATTGACTGTGATTCTATTCTTTAAATAGATAGATGAGCAAGGGATAGTTTGGTAATTGAAGTAAAATATTAAATCAAGGGTAGTTTGGGAATTTCAGAAAAATCAGGCTACGCCTGTCTCTCGCATTATAATAGTAAAGATATATATATATGGAACTGGGAGGTACAGTGTAACCTTCAGTGGAACATGAGTATATTTGGAATTTACTAACGATTAAGTGGGATTAACTAAATAATAACCATTGAACTCTAAAGGGAAATTTATTTTACCTTGACTTGGAGCCTTAGGAACTTCACATAATCCACAATATCATCAAGCATGACTGCTCTATCTGTCTGCACAAAGAAATGGAATATTGTAAATTAGAGACCTGTATTTCAATGGCAACACAACCCTTCCTAATTCAATTTTCCTTATCGGTAAATTCCTTTTCTATCAGTAACCCTTCCCAGTTCAGTAAAGAAGTGGTAGTATAATGTCCTACATGAGCTGTTAATGAAATGTACACAAAGACTAACCCAAAGCACAAAGGATACAACTATAATGATACAAAATCAAGAATGCCCAGCTTACAGTTTAGACCAATGAACAAATTATTCACGAACTAAACAGCTTCCACGACTCCTTTGATTTGAAAGACCTTCGATAATATTAGCATATTGGGCAAAATTGTCAGTAGCAAGATCTTGCAGTTGATTTTAGTTTATTTCCAAAATCTCCGGTTTTGGCGAGACTTTAGCAAACCCTAGTCTACTGCAAAAGTCTATGTTGTCTGGATCTTCCCTAATCGATTTTTTTCTTTTTGTGTGGTAGTTCTCCAATCATTAGTATCATAATTACAAACTTGAGAGGCTCCACTGCCAACAGATTCTCTTACACGTCATATACCTGCAGCGGTACCTAAAAACTACTGCCTTCTATTGTTCTTTTTTTCTCTATAAATACACATTCATATCTTGGACATAAGGTTAATGGCAACTTTCCTTTTCATAGAGTTACATCCCCTACCCATGGTGCAATAGGGGAATCCTAAGAGTTTTCAATTATCCAAAACCCCTTCGTCTGTAATGGATTGTATGTCTGTGCCTTCATTGCACGAAACAAATTTTCCTCGTGCAATGCATTGTCAAATAACAGTTTAGCGCTTAATGGAAGAAATACCAGCTTTTTGCTCAATGGAATTTTTCTTTCCTGGGCACTTCTCAAGAAGTCCTTACCCTACCATATTCCAAGAAAAATGAATTAGTCCATCATCTTTTGGCATCCTCTGTACCATCATTCACATCAAACTGACATGTATATACTATATACTATATTTACACTGTCCAAAAGTTCCTCCAGTGTTACAAAGGCCAAAAATACAGAGTAAATCCATTCCCAACAGAAAAATGCTTTTCCATTTCATTTTTCTACTCCATACCTTGCACAAAATTCATGCTTTCTTCTCAGCCAAGGAACTACAATATGGCCTCAAAGCCACAACTAATGAAAATTCCAGAGTAAAAAACAGAAAACAAGTTTTCTTAGATAGTCAAAAGCAAGATTTCTTTTGCAATCAATCTTACAGTACAGAAATCCAGTGATAACAGTTAAAGATGATCAGTAGCCACAAGGATTTCATGGTCACAGTAACTATAGGTTTTGAAAGAACCAGATCCATTAGGAAATGTTAAGAAGGTACAGAAGGTGTCCTAGGAAATCTTTGAAAAGGCTTATGAAGTACCATATAGATATTTGAATTCCTAGAAGAATTAGCGGCATTAAGTAGAATTATTTGTATTTGCTAAAAAATTTAAGAGGCCATTGCATGTTGCAATTTGAAAGAAGCCATGCCATCAGGTGAAACCAGAGTACAATGGTTGACTTTGTAATATTTACTGTCTATTTTGTAACATTGGGAAAGCAAATTGGTTTCATTTCTTTATATTGGTTAAATAAAAAAAAAAGTTTCAAGACTTCGTTCTCAAAGAGGCTTCTTTAGATGATGTGACTTTCCTTGATTGAAGACAAAGCTGTGAGACTGTGTCAAAAATGGGCAACAGATGTTACAGATCTCCCATTCAATGTATTAGAGGTAGGATGCAACTTCCTCGACTGTTTCCAGTTCTAAGGAATGGCAGAGTTCTAGAGGAATTCAAGGTACCATCTGCTCTATGTGACGATGATAGTCACATGGTGGCACTGCAAACTGTTTTGTGCTGATCTTTTGACAGTCTCTCTGGATAGGTTAGGGTTTACGTGGGAAGGCAGGCATGGGTGAAATATTCAGATTCAGGCAGGTCACCTCCACTAGAAAACATCAGATCTTTGATTGAGAAAGAGAGGAAAAGAGAAGAAAGGGGCGTGGGGGGTTACATTGGCAGGGAAGCCGGCATTATGTGAATTCTAAGTCCTGATTTCCGAGAAAATGATCGCTATTTCCCTACCTATTTCTTCAGATATAATTAACAAACATTAAATGCGGGATGCATATACTGGAAACAATAAAAAAAGCAACCAACATGGGGTAAAGGGAGTCACAAAATGACAGCAGTGACACACCACTGACCTTGTTGGAGCTAGGTACCAGTTCCTGCAAAGCTTTCATTCTTTCTGCTATTCTTTCTCTACGTAACTGTTACCCAAAGGAGAAAATGGAGAGATATTATGCAATATCAATGGAGAAGCAGCTATAAAAAGTTCATGACAAAAGGAAGAAGACAAATAAACATCTGGAACCATAATGTAGCTACCAACAAAACACTATCGTTTGGAAATACTAAAGTAATATCTGGATTTGTCTCAAACTGAATAATCATATTCAACATTATAAAATGTCTAAACACAAGGGTTTCACTAGGGGAGTGTTCCGTTCCATAAAATATCAAATGATGGTAACAATATCTGCCATGTTGCAAACATGAGGTGAGTGAATAAGGTTCCAGATTATCTATCACAAAACAGAAGGAAGAAAGCTGAATTTTGTAAATCAATGAATAAGTCTTCCTTATTGACCTTTACATTCATCAGGGTCTTTTAAAGACTCCTAATGTGCAAATTTTAGCCACTTTTATTACATTCTGTAAAGGAAACAAACCATGCAATAGCGGCTCAGCATTTTCCTGGTGACTAGAGCAGTTAGTTTGAGCATAATATAATAAAACAGTGGAACCAGTTTGTTAGTCAAATGGAACCAGATGCTCGTCCATCATTGCTCACAAAAGGCCACAAACAAATGACAACCAAACCTCTTTTAACTTCAAATTCTTTCTGCTGGTGACACTTCAACTATCTAATATATTACATAGCAGCATTGTTGATATCTTCAATGGGGACCATACTGTCATTCTCAAAAATGAATTTCCAAGTAATTTAAATTTACTGACATTCTACATTGCATGGCATTGTGTTTCTTTGTGCATATAGTTTAAATTTACCCGCTCAGCAATACTGTGGGGATCTGTGGCTTGCCCTCGTCTTGCTCGCACCCTTGGGCGTATGGAAGGTGGGTGTGGCAAGGTAGCAACTGTGCTAGGTGTCAGTTGACCATGAAAAGGCTGCAAAAAGAATTAAAAACAATAGCAATTTTATCACCAAGAATTAGCAGTTAAGAGGGAAAAAAACCTATAGAGAATCATAGAAATCCTATTTACAAACATTGTAAGCATGAAGCAGAAAAGACGAAGAACTAATAGTTATTCCACATTGAGCTGCTACCCCCCCCAAAAAAAAAAAATTAATGATATTTAAAGCTACACACATTGATCCTAAAAGTTCTCACGCGATTTAGGCCAACAATATCAGTGCTTCTTAAAATGTCCACTCAGTTAAATCACCATGCAACAATGAAAATTGTGTCAATATATTATTAAAAAAAACAGTTTTGTTTGGCACATGGAATGGTTAGTAGGTCAGCATGGTGAGCACTTGTATACCACCTCCACATTAGCCTGATGCAATCTCTAGATCTATTTGGGATCTCAACCCCTCCCCCCTACCTTCCACAAAAAAAAAAAAGCAATTCTGAGGGCTGGTGTGTGACAAAGCAGTTTTGTTAGTTGCAATTTTGTTAAGGTAAATCTACCTGCCAAGCAATACTAACATTATTGCAGCCACTAGATGGCTCTCACTAAGGAGGTTTCTCATAGGTCAAATAATCCTATCATAACTGCCCAAGATATCACACTCTTCTATGTGGTCCAAAAAAGCAATAGCCAAAAGGTCTACAACATACTTGTGCAAAGACGCGTGCTTGTGTGCGTGAACTAGTCAAGGTGTATCTGCTTTGCCCATGATAATATATTTATATATTATTACGACAAAACATTTTTATCATTATCTCTTTAGAGGGTCTCACTAAAGTAATAAAACTACTATCTTCAAATTAATTATACTTTTAAGTTTTATCTTAGCATTAATTAACTGTTAAAAAATTATAAAATATTCTAAAAGTTTTTTTGTAGAAAAAAAACTTATTAAATATGGTGCTATTGGAAAGTTTTAGAATTTTGAAATTCTAAATATAAAGCTCTAATTTTTTGTTATTTTTATATAAAAAAAATCCTAAAAGTCAATAAAATTTAACTCACTTTAAACTAAGAGTCAGAAATGCTTAAATATCAGTAAAAATTGAACTTTACTTTAAAGGGTTTTAGAATTTTTTGATATTTTCAATTAAAATTGTATGCAAGTATATTATCGTAAATTAATGGATCTACATAATATCAAGAATTACAATAATATAATTTCTAAATAAATCAAGTATTAAATTTTCACTTAATACTTAAAGTTACTACTAGTGAAACTGGCCATATCAACCACCATACCACAACTCATGAAAATAGACAACAAATCACCCACTCGGGGGAATGCACTTGCACAAGCAGGTAAGCATGTCCGTCTCACATGTGGGCTTGGATCGAATCCATCCATCATTTGGTTAAGAGTTAGTAAATGGTGAGTGCACCTCCCATAACACGGGAAACCTTTCCTAGCCCATAACCTAGAAACCACCTTTCAGAGAAGTGGCATTTGAAGTGGTCCAAACTCTCAAAGCACATTTTAGTCATTAAGAAAAAATAATTAAGACCGATTAAGAAAATAAAGATTAAACGATCATTTCAACCTGGTTAACCTGAGGCGCGGTCTGCCGGACGGAGTGAGACTGAACATGTCCAAACGCCGGAAACAAACTCGTCATATGCATTGAATCTCTCTCCTGCACAAATCAAATTACAAAGACTAAAAACCCCTCCATTTCCATTCAATTTGCAAACAAATCCCCGCCCCTGAAACCAGGCCAACAACTCTCTCACGAATTTACCACGAAAATCTCGAGAAATACGACCAATTCATAATCTCGTCGCAAAAAACTGTTTTCCGACGACCTACCGGGAAACCACCGTTCAAATGTCAGCAAAACCGACGGTTTTACCCTCAAAACAGACAGAATGACATACAAACATCATGCAAATTCCGATAAGCTTCAGGGGCACATAGGTCAATTAAAATAACACTAGCGAGAGAGAGAACACTGTACACTTACGTTCATTCCAGAAGAAGCTTTTCCATTAAGATCCTCTCGAAACCGCTTACCACTCCCTGACGAATCCTCTGGTTTCAGAAAACCACTTTTACCCTGTTCCAAGCTCAACCCCAGCGGAAACACCGTTCCCTGAAACCCACCTCCGGCGACATGACCAGACCCATCTCCGGAACTCAGCTGCAAAACCATCGACGCCGCTGTTCCCGCCAAATTCCCATCATTTCCCGCCAAATTCCCATCATTCCCACCATAAGATGGAATTGCAAGGATCTGTTCGAGGAAATCGTCGTTTAAGGTCTGCTGCTGATTACTTGCCATACCAACGGAATCAAGATTCCCGGCGAGAAGTGTTACAGAAGTGGTCTAGACTTGTTAGGGTTTATAGAGAGCATGTACAGAGAGAGAGAGAAAAGGGGTTTGAGAAACCCAAAAGCGAGGTTGTCGGAAAAACAGGTTACAGATCCGTCGCCCGATACACCGGAGAGATTTAGGGTTTCGAGGGTTTCTTATTTAAAGATTTATAAAAAGAGGGAATTCAGAATCTCAGATGGAGAAAGAACAGAGCCCTTCTTCGAAATTCTCTGACATCGTTTCTCGTGCTTTTAATTTAAAGATTAAAAAAAAGGAGGGGAATCGAAATGTGGATTCTTTTGTGGGTGAAAATGTAATTATATATAAAGTAAAATAGGTAGTACTTGGGGAATAATCAAGAAAGACTCGTGATTATCTCAAGTTTTGACCGACAACACAAAAGTCTTTTAATTGCTCTTTTTAATTCACCTAAAGACTCGTAATCATGTTCAGTTGTAACCGGATTCAGGGGAGTCCGGTTACGCCACTAACGCTGCCATGTGTCCCTTTTGACACTCCTTAACTGTGGTTAAGATTCACCCATCTCTAGGGTTCACCCATCTATCCTTCTTTTTTTTTTTTAAAATTTAACTTAGTGAATTTTAACCGGGGTTAAATCTCTTTTTTAATACTTTATCTAAAAACCAAGATTAGGTGAGTGAATCCTAGGGCTGGGTAAATCTTAACCACAGTTAAGTGGTGTCAAAAGGGACACGTGGCAGCATCAATGGTGTAATTGGACTCCCTAAGTCTGCTTACCACGGGAGAGAATCACAAGTCTTAGGAAAATGCTTAACGTACATGCGGTTTCCATTATATACCTAAATGACCAATTCTCATTGCTCTATGTCCCACTTTTAAACACCTATTAACTGTAATTAAGATTCACTCACCCTTAGGGTTAAGCAATTTGACCTTAGTTTTTTGAAGAAAAATAAAAATAAAATCTAAAGTATAATTTAGTTAAGTTTAACTAGGGTTAAAAGGGTGTTATAAGGGACATGAGGTGAGGACACGGGTACGATAAGCAGCGGATCTCGGACTCCACTAATTACTCTCTTAGAATTAATATTATTTTAATATTTTTTTTACAAATCAAGTTTACATGGTTGAATTCCAAAGGTTAATTAGTAAATCATAATCAGGGTATTAAAAGGGACACATGTTGACTTGGGAACATAACCCGACTTCTTGGAGTTCAGTTACATCTACAAATAATTTTGAGCCAATTATAAATCCTGTCATATTTTTTTGGGAAAATACTTAACTTCCCTGGGATTTCCATTTTGTAACGAAACGGCCGGTCCTCATTAGTTCACACCCTAATTTTTAAATACTCATCAACTATGGTTAAGATTCACTCACTTCTATGGTTAAGCAATCCAACCTTAGTTTTTCATTAAAAAAAAAAAAAACAAAAATCTTAACCTTAATTTAATTAAGCTTAATAAGGGTTAAAAATGTTAACTTTAATTTAGTTAAGGTTAATAAGTGTTAAAGTGGTGTTAGAAGGTACACGAAGGCATGGGGGGAAGTTCCGCTATTCACCGCTCTACTTTTTTGTTTAGAACCCCATGCCCTTTTCTTTTCACGAAAAATGTATATGATGTATCAACGATTCCTTTCACCAAAAAAGAAAGGTGACATAGTGTGCGTGTGTATTTGCACTTGTGTTACTTTTCACCCAAAAAAGAAAAGAAAATGCTTAACGCACATGCGATTTATGTAGTGAAACGAAATGTCCGGTTCTCATTGATCCACGCCCACTTTAAACACTCATCAACTGTGGGTAAGATTCACTCGGTCCTGAGATTAAGCAATCCAACTTTGGTTTTAAGAAGAAAAAAAATAAAATCATAACTTTAATCTAGTTCAGCTTAACGAGGGTTAAAGAGATCTAAAAGAGACACGAGGACACGAGTAAGATAAGCAGCAGACCCCAGGACCCGCAAATCACTGCTGAAAAAAAATAGACCTTACACGGATTGGATCTAGGCTGTTCAAATATTTGGTACCTCTCACCTAGTGGGGCAGTTAGAAACTTAGAAATCATCATAAATCTTAATTATCCATGGACCTCTAGTCGTGCTCAAGCATTCTTTTTGGCCTGTCAATTTAGCTCTCATGTGAGGGTACCCCGCCCGCCCGCCAGCCCTCAAAAGCCTGAAAACCAAGTTTTTTGTTTTTCATTTACAAAGTTTGATGACTTAAGGGGCCCAGAAAACTATTCTTGCAAAGAGTCGGACTTAGACAACACCCCCTAGAGCCAGACCCACAAAGTTTGATGACTTAAGGGGCCCAAAAAACTATTCTTGCAAAGAGCCGGACTTAGACAACACCCCCTAGAGCCAGACCCAGGCCTAGACTCAAGCCCTCATTTTATATATATATATATATATATATATATATATACTTAGTAAAGGTGCATATGTGTTGTACGTATTATTTTTCATTAAAAGATAGTTATTTATTACAAAATTAATAGGATTAAATATTATAAAAAAGTTAATAAGGACAAACAAGCATGCAATAACTAATTAGTTATTCAATATGTAGTTTTGATCATGGTTGACGAATGGTGAGGTAAAAGAGCACCCAAATATATTAGAGAAAATGTATAATGGAGTGAGGTTGATAAAGATAATTGTTTAATTAAATCATTACTTACGTAGCTAGCTAGGGAAAAATAACATGGTCTGAATATGTAAATAGATTGTTTATGCAGGTTTAACGGGTGCATGTATGATAGATTGTTTATACAGGTTTAACGGGTGTATGTGGGGAATTATTTTGTTAGGTTACCTAAATGCCACTTGCAATCATCATTTCTTGTAATGTATGAATAGCCTTGTAGAGAACAAAGCCCCTGTAAGATTCCACAAACCTCCAAAAAAATAAAAACAGTCCCAAACTTTCATTTATAGAGTCCTAGCACTTTCCAGCCTGAGATTTCCCAATGAGCATCCATCGAAATTTAGCTTTAATACACCTTCCCCTGTTTTCTCCATATCGAACCTCCAAAGAAGTAAAAACAGTCCCAAACTTTCATTTATAGAGTCCTAGCACTTTCCAGCCTGAGATTTCCCAAGGAGCATCCATTGAAATTTAGCTTTAATACACTTTCCCCCCGTTTTCTCCATATCTCTGTTATCCTCATAGTTCTAAATAATTAATTCATCAAATAGACATATACAAAACACACAACCAGATTATGTATAGGTTGCTTCAAGTGAAGTACATATACAAATTATATATGTATATAATCTATCCATGGATTATAATATCAGCACCCATCTCTTCCGGATATTCTCTAACAAACGGATAATTACACAAACCAATCATAATACAGATAGATTTAATTGATATTTAACAAAAGTTTTCTCCATCCAAAACTAACTAAAGGAGAACAACTCGTTCAGATTTCTTACCTTATGCAAAAGCGGCGAACCATAGACCTGCCTTAAACCCCAAATACAGATGCTTTTCTCATCTCGCCTGTACACATTTCATGTGGTTTAACATCGTCTAGATAAATGCATAGGTTGCCATTAGTTGTGTGTAGTAAACTGCAACTTTGATATGTAATAAAATCCCATAAGGGTGTGATGGTTGAATCTAGAATAGATACTAATTATTCTAAACCCCCCAAAAAATGGAGTACCAAATGGAACTGAAAATAGTTCGCAAGATAACGTGGCGGTGGTTCATACTCTTTTTTTGGCTGGAAGGTATCATTTTAAAACTAAATCCATACATGGCTGTGGAATCTCTTAAAGCCAAAATTTCCTACACTGCCAAGGAAAAGTTTTATGGGCAATAAAATCAATAATTCAGCTAAGAGCTAAACTGTGCTTGGCTAGTTTGTGCAAGAAGTTGTTACAAAGACGATATGTACCACCCTTGCTGCTCATTGAAATCGAGTTCACTTGCTTAGTCTCATTGGTTGATTGTTTTTTGGTCAAAGTAATTTCTATAGATGGTATGTATCAAACTCTAGAAATAATACTATATAGATCGAGAAGTTATATTACTTTTTTTTTAATGACAAAAATCCAAACACCCCACCACAAACTACGGATGGGCAGCCCCATGTTGGCCAAAATGCGCCTACAACTCCAAGGACGGAGTAAGACTATGTTAAAGCAATTTCGCGTCCGGAGGCTCGAACCAAATGCTGCTATCTGATGAGCAAAGGCATTGGCCGTTCACGAGGTATGGAGAATACGAAAATCAGCTTCCCCGGATAAGACTCTACGAATGTCATCAACCACTACCCAAACTTCCCAATGAGGTTCCGGGGAAGAACTAACTAAGGCCTCCACCAAGCCGAGGATAAGGTTTCAGTTTATATGAGAATCATTAAGGAATTCAATTTTTTCACTCATTTAAAAATTCAGTTTTCAATTTTTTCACTCATTTAGCAATTCAGTTTTTGTAGATTCTAATGGATTAATTTCCAGTATTTAATTCTTATATATGTAGTTTCTGTATATTTTAATTTCCTTCATTTTCCTTATGGTTTGTGTGTTTAATGTGGTTATAAACGATGAATATTGCTTTTGGAATTTTATATGCATCACTTCATTTTTAAGTTCTGCCATATGGTTGTGTTACTTTGATTAAAATTTAAGGGGGAATCTCTAGTTCTTAGTTCTCATCTTTGAAGTTTTTGCAGATTTTACTTTCCAACATTCGGTATTTGCATCTCAGTTTAAGGTGTGGTCATCCATCTCCTTCCTCGGCTACACAGGTAAGTTTCACCTCCTCCCTCACATCTAAATCCACTCACGTCCTCAAAACTTTGCACAAACTCAAGTACTCATAACAAGCACCTATAAGTATTGCTAATTACTAGCTAACTAATATCCAATTCAATCCAAGTTATAAATTATGTTGCATCAATGTTTACTTCAAGAAGATTGATTCCATGGCTAAAGGCCCATCTTCTACTGTTAATTCTGGTACAAGTGATGGGTTTCAAACAAGTCAAGTTGGGTACCGAATGTTACTAGGCCTTGGTTGAAGAATAATTGTGGGGTTGATGAAAATGGAATAGAGCTTGAAGCATTATCAGTCACTACAATCGGTTAAAAAAGTGTTCAACTGGTTGGAACATCATATGGAATGCCCAATCCTTCTCTGCAAATCCTTGTTGATTTTGATTTATTAAAAACATATTTTTTAATTGATGTTAATAAAATAAAAGTTAAGTTTTAATGATTTGGAAAAAAACCATTTGGTTGGATTTAAAATGGTGTTTTTACATTAGTGGTTTTGGGGAGAAAAAACCATGTTTTCAAAAGAAAACTGTTGTGGCTTTTATTAGTCCCACATTGGAAATCAATGAGAGTTGAAACCAATTAATAAGTAATCTCCTCTCCTTAGAGATTGTTCTCTTGTATGTGCCTACACACCAAGTGTGAGTGCACTAGTGAGGTGCATCGCACCGAGCGCGACACACGCACGTGCAGGGGCAATGGGCTCAATGAGGCGCACTTTGCACTTCTTGAGTCGCCTATTCTTTTTAAGAATAGAAGTTAGATCAACGGTGTACATCTGATCAGGATTGAGATGGTGGTTTAGATTCCGTGATCCGTTACGGATCATGGGTGTGTGTTCAGGTTCATTGAACTTGGTAGGCTATTGAATGGGTCCGTTCGGAAAACCCAAAAGACTCAGTGAGTGGGTCGATTAGGAAGCCCAAGTGGCTCCCAAGGCCTCGCCCTTGCCTATATAAGGTGAGAATGAAGATGAGGATTTTACATAGAAGTTGAAAATCGTATCAGACCTCTACGAGATTGAGTCCAGAAAGAGAGAGCCCGAACCAGAGAAGAAATTTCCAGAACTCCATTGGAGATCTGAAGCTCATCTCAAGGTTAAAGATGACTCAACCCAGTGAGCCAGATCACACATTCAACTAGTTCGTTTTGATCAGTTAATTCTCTGTCTCCAAATAAAGAAGTGATCTAACTATTAGTCTGGTCAATTGAGATCGCTCTGTAACCAAACAGAGCACTGTCCGGATTTACCAGAACAGAAAGAGAACTCAGCCAGTGTAGTAATACACTGACCTTTGGGCACTGTTACCAAACAGAGCCCGCAAACAATCTGTTTCCAAACAGTGTATCTATTCAAAACTGATTCCAGTATTTTCAAAATCTGGTTTATAGAATCCATACAAATCCAATTCTGAAACTGTGTCAGAATCGCTCCTAGAAAGTAATTCTGTTTGACAATCACTTGTGATAGCCTAATCTGGTTTATATAATTTGTGTAACCAGAATAACTCAGACCTTAACTGGAATAAGAATTTTGGGCATCCTAAAAGGAGGTTTAAGTACAATTCCTACCAGATAGTGCAGATCTGTAGAGGAACAGGTCGATTCCTGGCTAGCTAAGTTGAATCCCAGGGATAGAGTTACCTTAATCCCTTGCAC
This sequence comes from Tetracentron sinense, assembly GCA_015143295.1. Taxonomy (NCBI): domain Eukaryota; kingdom Viridiplantae; phylum Streptophyta; class Magnoliopsida; order Trochodendrales; family Trochodendraceae; genus Tetracentron; species Tetracentron sinense. Next base: position 30,839,622 of record CM026566.1, read on the forward strand.
AAACGGGAAGCTCCAATTATTTTCAAGAAGCGTTTATCGCGCCTCTTAGCCGAATTTGATTAAGAATAATTTTTTAGTCATCGTGTGCAAGCTGTTTGAACTAATTAACCAACAATCCTGATTGGCTGCATACAGGTGCAAAGCAATGACGTACCTATTACTCTATGTAGTTCTACAAGGTGGATGATTTCAGTGAGGTTCAGAGGCTCAGGAAGGAGTGCCCCAATGTTGAGTGTGGTGCAGAGACATTCATAGCGAACCACTCACTTATGTGGAAAGTGTGAGCTTACTTTCATTTATAGAAGGCTGGATATGAGTGAGAGAGTATGGTGTCTCATGAACGTTTCTTTTGTTTAACCTATTAGGGTTTTCAAATGGATTTTAGGTTTTCTGCATGATAAACTGCTTTTGTTAGTTATCCTCTTAACAATTAGGTTTTGAATTTGGTAAGGATTTCATAATGCCATTTATTGATATCATTTTTAATGATTTGATGTACTTTATTGTTACTGAAATGCAAATTTAGAGTTTAGTTTCTAATTTTTCCCCTTAAAATATGGTTTATAGATTCTCATTGCCTGATATGCTTTGTGATATCTGCTTCATCAACCCAAAAAAAATCTACTTCAAGAGATGGGGATTTGATTAGATAATCTTGCTACGATTTTTTTTTTTTAAATGGGAGGAATGGTTATTGGTGATTTGTTTTGCTGGTAATGAGGTGTTGTTCCTTATTTAACATCAGCCAAAATAGTGTGCTTCTACAAAATTAATCTAGATTGTTTTTTAACGAATTTTTAAAGATTCATCTTAAATTTGACTCTTTAAGATTCATCTCAATTTTGATATGTGCATCAAACGGATGTTTGCTAGGAGTACATTCGTTCTTATTGTTCTCTTCTTAATACCATGGAGAGAGAAAAAAGAGAAGTAATTTTTATTTACTTAATCCTTTGAAATTAGTCTTGGTTCTAAATATTGGAACCATGGATAGAAACGAAATTACTGAAACAGATTATGACCTTTTGTTTGCATCTTAATTTGACTATTAAGTCATAATATTTTTAATTGTTAATCAAAACATTAAAAGAGATGACTATGCTTCGCTTTTTATAAATCTTCGGAGATAATCTGCATGTTTTTTTTTCACACTTGTGCATCGCACGGGGATTTTGCTAGTACTATAAAGAAATAAGACTTCTCTCTTTGCTCTCCAAACTCCAATCCCTCAAAATCTTGAAGTGCTGACTTGGCACCCAATCTCCTCGTCATTATTCTTCCATTATCTCATGTCTCTTTAATTTCTTAAGTCTAGAAATCCTCTCTTCGTCTACTTTCTTTTAGTTACGTATCTCCACATCACTATCAAATGAACCCACGTCTCTTTCCACCATCTAACTAGCCCACGTCTCTTTCTTCTTCTGCTAAGAGTTTTTCTTGCACACATCTCACATCTCAAGTATCTCTATTTGGAGTTTTGTTTACTTTGGATAGAATTTGCAAGTTCTATTTCTCAAGTATCTCCACATCTCTATTATCTTCCTTTCTCTTCGTTCATATGAAATTTGTTTTTTTTGGATCAAATTTGCAGGTTTTTTTTTTTTAATTTTATTTTATTAAATCTACTTCTTTTTCTCACCAGTTTATCTCATTCTCTATTTCGCAAGAGGAAAGAAACTTACATCTCTTTCGTTCTCTTCTACCAAATCTTTATCTAGATTGAAGTTGCAAGTTAGTTTTCTTTATTTTTAAATTCTTTTTTTTTTCCTTCCTAAATATCTGTTTATCTAGATAAAAGATTCCAAAGTCATGTCATCAAGGAGTATGTTGTAGTCTGCTTCCAGAGCTTCATCTTGAACCTGACATCACTGGGGAAAATTTTAAAAAAAATAGTTTTTTTTTGTAAAAAGTACACGATTAAATCGGATTGGTTGAACCAGTCGAACTGGGAACCGGCCACTCTACCGATTCGATGTCTGGTATGGTTCTAACAACACTGCATTAAACTACTTTATATTCTAACTATTTAAATATTATTTGCAGTTCAATGAATTGATTTATCATCCCTGCATCGCACATAGTCTTTGCTAGTAAGTAGTATATGCTAGTTTGGTTCCTTCATCTTTGTTATGTGAATTTGAGATGTATGGTGAGAAATTGGGCCTAATAGATTGGTAGCAATTCACTCTGAGTGTAGTGTTGTGGCCCTGGATTCATCTTCTTCTGTAACGTGGCAACCCTATCACTCTCCGGTCTTTCCTCGAAGCTTGGGTATGTACATACTCGGGCCTAACCTATGTCTAACATGTGTCCCCTTTTAACTTTGGTTAAGATTCACAAATTTTTAGGGTTAATGCATCTAACTTTGATTTTCATTAACAAAAATCGGCTAAGATTTAATTTTTTTAGAGATAAGTACCGTTTTGTCGCTATAATATAAAAATATCATTGCTTAAAGCATGGTTTGAAGTTTTTTACCAAAGAGGGTATGCATTCCAATTTTACCCGGTTTTTATATGCATAGCTTAAGGGTAAATATGTCAAAATCATGCCCTTTTAGGTAATAAAAATAAAGGCATGCCCTTTTAGGTGAAGTGCCAATTTTTTAAAGGCTTTAGATTTGCTCTGGTCTGGCGATAACTGGGGAGAAGTCATTTCATTTTCTCCCCAGGATTTTGACTTCTTCCATCTTCATATCTCTCCCCTTTTTATCGCCGATGTCCAATGAAGTGTGAATGGCCGATCACATGGGCGTCTATTAGAGCAAATCCAAAGTCTTTTTTTAAACAATTTAATTTTGTTCTTCTAAAAAGTAAAAGGGACATGATTCTTTCTGTGCTTGCGTTCCCTTGGACGGAGCGTGTGCCTCTACGCGTCTCTACACGTGTCCTATTCATACCCTTTTAACCTTCTTTTAATTATGATTAAACTTAACTAACATAAGGTATAATTTTTTATTCTAAAAACCAAGGTTAAATGAATGAATCTTCGGGGTGAGTGAATATTAACCACAGTTAGTGGGTGTTAAAACGGACACATGGTGGCTTGTAGCGCCCTTTTAATTATGGTTAAACTTAATTACCTAAGGTTAATATTTTTTATTCTAAAAATCAAGGATAGATGGATGAACCCTAAGGGTGATTGAATCTTAATCACTGTTAGTGGGTATTAATAGGGATGTGTGGCGGCTTGTAGAGCCCCTTCAACTATGGTTAAACTTAATTAACTTATGTTTAATATCTTTTATTTTTTAATTCTAAAAACTAAGGTTAAATGGATGAGCCGGGTGATTGAATCTTAACCACATTCAATGAATGTTAAAAGAGACACAATTAGTGGATATTTAAAAAAGGCACATGGCATCCTGTAAACGCGTGCATTCTAATGGTTTCTAAAAACTAAGGTTAAATGGATGAACCGGGTGAGTGAATCTTAACCATAATTAGTTAATAAGTATTAAAAGATGCACAATTAGCGGAGGACCACAGAACACGCGGAAACAATCATTTATCAAAGTAAGGGTAGAGTAAAAAACCAAGGTTACATTTATTAATTCTAAAGGTTATCAAATTTTAACCATGGTTAAAAGGAACCCGCGTTTGGCTTCTCAGTGTATTCATGCATTGTCATACCAGCACGTTATCCACGTTTCACTCTCTCACACACACGTGCCCCACGCTACATTCTTTCAAGGATTTTTCAACTTCCCAGACGACTTTTTCTTCTAATTTAACTCTTTTTATCTCTCACGATCGTGGTGGGACTCCACTTCTTTACGGATTTCCTCGACTTCCCCCAAACAACAGGATCTCAATCTCCATTGCTCGAAGCGAGCAGTTGTTCTCTCATATCCGCTGCAACGAACCCAACAAGTACTCCATCTATCTCTCTTTTTCAATAATGATGCGTTTGATTCTGCAAATTTTTTATTATATATATATAGTCGATTTCCTCTTTGCATTATGCAACCAAATTTTTTTTTTTTTGAAGAGATCTAACGCTGCCCAAAAAAAAAAAAATTAAATATTAAAAAGAAAGGTTGGAAGTGGAAGGTTGCAGAACCCCCTTCCAGCGGACGTGAATGCAGCCATTATTGGCTCTTCTATTAAAGAACAAAATTGGAAAAAAAAAAAGAGAGCAGTGCTTAGCGGACCCATGGGTCCGTTTCCTATCTTAACCCGTGTGTCCTCGTGTCCCTTTTACCTTGCTTAAGCATAATTAAATTAAAACTAAGATTTTGTCTTTTTCTTTTTTAAATACCCATAGTTGGATTGCTTAACCCCGAGGGGTGAGTGAATGAGTCAATCTTAACCTAAGTGGGTATTTAAAATTGGGGCATGGACTAATGAGGAGTTGAGGACGGGCCATTTTATTGTAAAATGGGAACCCAGGGTACGTTTTATTATAAAATGGGAACCCAGGTACGTTAACTATTTTCCAAAAAATATTCACATTTTAATTTGCTTTTGCTGGGGTTGCAAAGGAACGTTCTGATTAGAGGACCACAAGGTCCTCTTCCAAGCTGACCACCCCAATCAATTTTCAACACATTGGGAGAGATAAAATAGAAGTTTGCTGCCACGTGTCAATTTGCAATTCGGGGTCAGTTTGGAAGAAGACCCTGTGGTTCGTTTTCCATTTACCTTCTCAAAACTATTTAAAAGGGAAGCAGAAGACTTGGAGGTTTAACAAATGTTGGGTGAAGATGATTGGGTTGGGTCTCAACCCCATTCCCCCCAAAAAAACGTGAGTTGGGATCTATCAATTGCACCCACATGTCAACACGTGTCCCTATTAACCCATGTTAACTATGGTTAAGATTCACTAACGTAGGGGTTAAAACTACTTAACCAGAGTTTTAAAAGGGAACTCTGTGGATCTAAGTTCAATCACAATTGGACAGATCTGATCTAAAAAATGTACATAGACCCTCTTGTAATTAATAACCTTGTTGGAAAGAAATTATATTAATTATAAGAGAATATTATATATAAGAATCACTATATTGGTCCATAAAAAATTTTCTTTTCCATAATTTCTTTTGAATGTATTGTATTTTCTATATAAGCTTCATGTAGATACAATGTATAAGGTTAGTGTACGATAATTTCAGTTTGGTAAAGTTAACCCATTTTTCAAAAAAAAAAAAGAAAAATTTATTTTTTTGGGAAGAGACAAAATTCCTTTTGAACTCTGCTTTTTGTGGGATTCTCCTTTTAACTTTTGTTAATTATTTTGAAGTCTTCATACAATGCTTTTTTTAGCTTTTTCTTTCTAAAATATCTAAAACTTTATATGTACATGATAATTTATTATACATAGCCAAAATATGTAAAATAATTTTATCCCTTTCTCTTCCTAATACCTAAACCATCATAAAGTGTTTATAAGATTCATATAACTATGCATTAATATAGTATAAAAATTTCTCTTATAATTAATAATATACTAGAACCTTCTTAAAAAATTATTAAATAGCAAGTATAAGAGATTATTAATTATACACTATAAAACCAAGTTGGTTCCTTACAAATTTATTAATTATTAGAGATTATTAAGTTATAAAATATTAATTATAAGATGGCCTACTGTACGTAATCAGTTACGTGTAGAAAGGTTGTGTGAAGATGGCGCGCTGGGCTTAACCATCTTTATACGTTTCAGAAGAGACTGTAATGGGGAGTTGGTGTATTGGCTGATCAGTGTGTGTTAGCTAATCAGGGGTTCTGCAACCCCAGTAAGCAAAAAACAAGAACACAATATAAAAGCTATCTCTTCTCTTTTATAAAATCACATCTATGTGGATAATAGTTTACTGATTTTTTTTTATTTCGATGTATGTTACACAAGAAATATACATAGGAATAATATTTTTTTTTTACCCCTACAAACACACAAAAAAGAAGAAGTTAACTCTTAACTTTTCTGAGACTCCCTCCTTATTTTGTCCATATGCAGAAGATTCTTGATATTACTAGGAATGTTGTCTTAAGAACTAAAAGAAGCAGAAGACATATTCTCACATGCTAAGTTAACCAATCCATCAGCTAAGAAGTTGGCTTCTCGATGGATATGATAGAGAGAAATTCCATCATGAATTAAAGGCTTTAATTATTAACATTAATAAAAAATATATTCACTACCATTTTAGTTTTGAACAACTTAAATTTTTGTATATTCAGATTGCATTGAGTTGTTAACAAGGATCTGAGCAACTACAAGGGGGGATGGGGGGCGTACAAGTTCAATAGTGACAGTGGAAAGGTACTTCTCAATTATATTATTAACTTATGTTTTAACTGTGAATGAAACTACGTCTGTTATAAGGTAATTCTCAGTTGAAGTTGCTTAGATTGGCCGTAAATATTATATCTTGCATGGTATTTGATCTTGGCAAATCCAAACTTTTTTATTCCTAGGAAAGGACGCGAGCAGCTATTGTTGGCATGGGAGAGAAAGCAACAACTTGTAATCTAAATCTGAAGGTTCTATTTTACATCCTTCCAGATCTACAGAAATGATTTATCGAGTTTTGTTTATTTTACATTTTTACTGTAATATAGTTATGATTCTTCGTTTTAGGTGCCATGTAGTACAAGTTCGAAGTGAGGCTTTTAACACCAAGTTAGTTTTTGGTTTGTTCTGTACTTGATTAAGTCAATTGTTTTTTGACTTTTTCTCAAGTTTTTGCTGAAAAATAGTAATTAGATCCTAAAAATAGAGTAAAAATGGCCTAGAATAGACAGAACAAAGGGCGATTAAGCATAATGATAACCATCTTATTCTTATTCATAAGCAAGTATGTATGTTTCAGAGGTGAAATTTGGTCTGCAAGATGGACCACTCTCGAAGGGCGAGTTGCTTCATGAAACTGAGCTTGCAAGATTGGCTACCCATATCAAGGCTGATTTGCCAGATATGTTTGTATCCAACACAGTGGTTAAGCTGTTGTCTTTTTTCCCTGCCCCACTCCGCTTTGACCCACTTGGAATTGTAATATCGTTAGATGGATAATGGATTGAAGTACTAGTTTTGCTTGGATCCTTTTCATTCCCCAATGTCTCAGTGTGCTGTATCATGTACAAGCTTCTTGGTCATTTTGGTGGCCAGTCTTGCTCTTCCAAATACTCGTAGGCAATCATAACATTAATGGACCTCAACTGACAAATATGACACTATCGAAATTGCCTTCTATTGAGTAAAAGCTCCTTTAGCCGAAGATACACCAAATTCTAGAATCAAGTGAACTTTCGAGAGAAGGTACCTTCAAACTCAAAAGAAAGATTAGCATTATGTGAACCTTTGTCAAATAACATCATCCTTTTGTCTTCCTTTTTGTTCTTTTGAAATCTTGAATTTTAGAAATATGATCCCTCTGGAGCGTAGATGCAGTATAGATAAACCTTGATATTAGTAGGATTTGTTTTATTAGAATAATGCAGAAACTGGGAAAACATATGTTGCCGTGTCTAACTGTCTATGGCATGTTTGCATTTTTAAGAAAAATAGTTGGGATAAGTCAAGCAAGCAAAAACTTGTGGTTACCATTGTTGTGTTTGGTTTGAACTTATCAACATGTTGACAGTTCCAGTAAAACTTAAGGAGTGTGCATTAGACCTGAAAATGAAGATAAGACTAGCTGGAAACTGTTGGCATAGTTCATTTGATTCATATTCCTTGGAAACTAACCACGCTAGGATATCGTCATCATTAAGATCGTAGAAAGTCTCACTAGGCTCCAGTGGCTGTTCGTTTAAGAAACATTTCTCCATTGGTACCGAAAGTTCTTCGATCTGGCTTTCGATGCTGTCAGTTGGTTCTATGGGTAAGACGCTGATCGATTCCTCGACTCCCTCCCCCTTTGTGGGCGTCCGGACCCCTACGAGTAAGCAGAAAAGGGAGGAGGAAAGAGGCCCTGGTGAACCGTCATAATTTTAGGCTCCTTCCACTCTTAAGTTCCTTGTCAATTTAAATTATAGCTTTCGTGCAGAAATCGCTGGGTCCTTTTCTACTATTAGTTTCCATATTGTCTACTGATTAAGCCTGTATTAGATATTTTTGTACTATCTTTTGGAGACTTCTGTCATCCGTGCCCCTTGTTCATAAATCTTTAGACTGAATTTTAAGCTTCAGCAGGTTTCGTGACCATCTCTATTCAACTTTTACATCTTGATTTCTAACTATTTGGTCAGCATATAGTAAGTGGCTATAGTGGGGATAAGGCACTGATTTAGAACATGAATATATGGGGTAGTAACATGACAATCTATATTGATTCATGGACATAGGATTTTCATTTTCAAGCTACTTTTAAGTTTTAACGTGTCTCATCATCAAATTTTTGGGCTCAGCAACTGCGTCACCATGATACGAGATAAAGTTTTGGTATATGGCAAGTGCATATACTTTTCCGATCGTCAACTCATAAGTGTCTTTATCTGGGATCTGGAAATATTTGTATCATTTCATACTATTAAATGTCATGTTGGGTTGAGTTACTTGAGTAGGACAAGTTTCATACATCAATCATTGACATGATCATATTGCGTTTGCTTCTGGTATTTCTAGACACTTTCCTTTGAGTCGGATGATTATCCAAGTGCATCGCATCCAAGCGCATCCAAGTGAGGAAGAACACCATTTGGATCTTAGATGTTGGATTCTTCTTGCAGTAGATTGCATGCATTCCATCACAGAGGATCTTGGAAAGAATAATGATATGGGAAAGGGATGATAATGATAAATTAGGTAGAGTTAGTTTCAAAATTCATCTATTAGTATGGTAGACCAAGTGAGGAAGAACACCATTTGGATCTTAGATGTTGGATTCTTCTTGCAGTAGATTGCATGCATTCCATCACAGAGGTTCTTGGAAAGAATAATGATATGGGAAAGGGATGATAATGATAAATTAGGTAGAGTTAGTTTCAAAATTCATCTATTAGTATGGTAGACCTTGGATTTCAATTGATGCAGGAGTATCGTCCGTTAGCTATCCTATGCTCAGATTTTGATATTCTGAATCAGGTTCATTCAATTTCAAGTTCATTTTGCTGTGTGGTGTTGGTTTCTCTTTCCTTTTCACCTTCTAATCTTTCTCAGTTGTCAGTAATTCGTACTAGTATGATTAATCTCCCCTTCAGTGTCAAGATCATTATAATATTGCTCATATTTAAAATGTAGGATAGGGGTGTTGGGGATAATGGAACCTGACGGAAAAGATAAACAATCACACACACAAGAGAAAACAAGAGATATACGTGGTTTGACAATAACCTACCTACGTCCACCAGTCAAGAACCGATTACTTCTTCCTTATTCAGAGAAACCTTGAGAAACTAGTACAATATCACTCTCCTCTTAGATTAAATCCTAACCCGAGCCCAGAGCTCCTTGTACAACCCTTTCAAGTCACTTTATCTATGAAACTTGAAGAAAACTCCCTATTTATCTTTCCTTAAACCTTAGTATGCTTAATCCCTTTCGATTATCTCCCACTCTTATGCATTCCTTAATGCCTTGCAAACCTTAGACCTATAACTATGTATTTATAAGTTTATGCAAGAGTCCTAGACTAAATAGAAACTACCCCTCTTGAAATAGGAGTTTCCAAGCAAATTTCGGCTTCAAGCCCGCCTAAGTCCGCTCGAGTAGTGCCTAGCTCCGCCTGAGCGGAATGCTGTAGGGGACTCCACATTGTAATGCTGCGAAACCGCTCAAGTGGTGCCCAGCTCCACCCGAGCGGTGACTATAGGAAAAATCCAATTCGAGCTAATTCCTCATAAATCTCCACCTTGATGTGAATCTTCGATTCACTGCCGCAACCAAGAGAACCGATTTGCAAATCTCCAAGATAGAACACCTCATTACTCATATCCGGAATGCACCTCCTTCTCGAATCAAAATCTCTCTCAAAATTTTGTATCCCCGTTTGCAAATACCGCAAACTACGCTTTTGACCTTACCCACCTCTGCATCATCTATGAAAGAGACCCACCAGCTACACACACCCTCGAATCACCCTAGAAAGCCATCCACCTGATTCGATCAAACACGACCAAAACCCGTGTGTAGCCTGACAACTGCCCTCCCTTATAAAAGAACCCCAGACGAGGACATAGACCTGTCCTCTCCGCTAAAGGCACCTCACCATCTCCTTCCTTTCGGGAACCTTTTGGAATATTTGTCCTCATACCGACTGCGAAAGAGACCGTAAGTAAGCTTTCTACCTTTTGCATAACATCCGGTTTCCGATTTCTTATAGACCTTGTAGTAGCTCTACCTCCAATTGTATTCTCATCCAGGAGATACGAATTATCACACTTCTTCCCCTTCATCAAAACTAAGTATCCCCACTTAATTTTAATAACTCCACCTTCTGCTATGCAGCAACAGCCCATGAAGTCTAATTGACCAAGTGAAATCAGATTCTGTCGCAACTTAGGGAAATAGGCTACCCTTCCCAAAGTTCGAATCACTCTGTCATATGAAGCCCCCGATTCTAATAATCACTTTATTGGAAGAATTGTCCATACTATTGTAGACTGTGAGAGCATAACCAAAGTATTCCCCTCCATGTTGCACTATTTCAGCAGAATGAAGCTCCTTTTATGTCAAACTTCTCCATATAAAGTTGCCCAAACTAACCCGGAGTTCTGATACCAAGTGGCGGCGATCATGGAATTCAACAAAAAAAGATTAATAAGCACACACATAAGAGAAAACAAGAGATATACGTGGTTCGGCAATAACCTGCCTACGTCCATGGGTCAAGATCTGACTACTTCTTCCTTATCCAGAGAAACCTTGAGAAATCAATAAATATCACTCTCTTCTCAGATTAAATCCCAACTCAAGCCCAGATCCCCTTATACACCCCACTCATCCAACTTCTCTATAAAACTTGAAGAAGAATCCCTCTCTATCTTCTCTTAAACCTTTCCCAAGCCCTAGTATGCTTAATCCCTTTCTATTTTCTCCCACTCTTATGCATTCCTTAATGCCTTGCAAACCTTACACCTATAATTACGTATTTATAAGTCTATGCAAGAATCCTAGACTAAATAGAAACAACCCCTCTCGAAATTGGAGTTTACAAGCAAATTCCGGCTTCAAGCCTGCCTAAGACCGCTCGAGCAGTACCCAGCTTCGCCTGAGCAGAATGCTCCACGGGACTCCTCACTGTCATGCCGTGAACCCACTCAAGCGGCGCCCAGCTCCGCCCGAGTGTTGACTCCAGGATTAATCCAATTCGAGCCAATTCCTCACAAGGGATGCAACTTGGGCTGGTTCTAATGAATAATATCCCCTTCTGTGTCAAGATCATTATAAAATTGCTCATTTTTAAATACATAGGACAGGGGTGCAACTTGGGCTGGTTCTAAATCAGTTTCATTCAAGTTCATTGTGTTGTGTGATGTTGGTTTCTCTTTCCTTTTCACCTTTTAATCTTTCTTAGTTGTTGGTAATTCGTACTATTATGAATAATTTCCCTTTTAGTGTCATGATTAGTATAATATCGCTCATATATATTTTAGTAAACAATTATACATAGGAAACGGGTGCAACTTTGGTTGGGTCAGCTTGACTCCAACCCCAACTTGATTATCAATGGGCGGGCTTAGGGTGAATATTTCAGATTTTGGATTCAACACAGTTTGAAAATTCTTAACCCAACCTAGCGTGGGGTTGGCCTAGCATTAAGTCCCTAACTTGAACCAACTATATATATATAGGGGTGGTATTGGCGTTCACTCTTACTAGTGAACTTGGTAACCCAACCCTAACCCAACTTGATGATCAATGGGCGGGCTTGGGCTATATTTCTGATTTTGGGTTGGCCTCGGGTTAAAAATTCAACCCGACATGACGTAGGGTTGGGCTAGGGTTATGGCCTTGACCCAACGTGAGCCCAACTATATATATATATATATATACACCTATATGGGCAATGAAATCTCACCGCTCATTTCTGTAGGCGCACTGTAATTTATGCACTAGCATACACCATATCATAGCCCAAATAGGGCGGTGATGTTATCACACCTGACCAAAACACATGTGGTGCAATTGGCAACAACCATAGTCACTAAGTTGGAGTTCAAGATTTATTCGTATAGAATGAGACATAATATCTATCTTTCCTTTGAGCACAAAGCATCTCTCACTAAGTTGGAGTTCAAGAATTATTCGTATAGAATGAGACATAATATCTATCTTTCCTTTGAGCACAAAGCATCTCTCGCTTTAAAAAATGTAGGCAAAACCAAACTCAAAGAGGCTGTTGTTGGTTAGAAGGACTAATCAGTTAGAAGAAGATGGATGGAAGGCTTCATGAAGCAGCATTGAGGGTAGTGTAACTTCCTTAATTGAATTACTTTGTGAAGATCCACTCATTCTTGATTGAGTTATCGTGGCTTGTGTCGCTGAGACTTCTTTGTGCATAGCAACAATGCTCGACCATGTTGATTTTTCAAGTATATTTCTAAGTTGCAAGCCTAAACTCGCTTACGAGATTGGCTCGCGACGATCATCACCCCTTCACTTGGCATCAACAAAAGGGTATACTGAAATTGTGAAATAATTATTGTTAATTAAACTTGTTCTTTGTTCGTGAACGAGATGGGAGGACTCCTATTCATTTAGTAGCAATGAAAGGTCGCGTCACCGTCCTAAAAGAGCTAGTTTGGGCTAAACATGGAGCGACTTGGGTCTGAGTAGATATAGATCAAACCATTTTACATATATGTGAAATGCAATCACTTGGAGGCACTGAGGATGTTGGACGACTCATTAGGTGGTGATGGGTTTGTGAACTAGGAGGATGATGATGGCAACACTATCTTGCAACTGGCAGTAGCCGACAAGTAGATAGGGTAATGAATCTATGCGTCCATTTGGGCCACTTCTTTTGCCTTTTTTTGATAGCAGGGCCATTTCTTGGACATGGTAATGTCTTCGTATGCTGATCTGAATGTTGGTACCTAGACTGGTGGAAGACTTACAAAAGCCTTGAGATATCTTACTTATTAGCTTTTTTAGGATATTGATTATTTAGTTCAGATTACACTGCATTTTCTTTACTTAAAAAAAAATTATAACAAGAGGTGATCTTACTATCCACCCCACCCCTCAAAATAAAAAACGAAAAACAAAAGAGGTGGCTCAAATGGACGCATAGATTCATTACCTCAATCAGTTTATCGGCTATTGCTAGATGCAAGATAGTGTTGCCATAATCATCCTTCCAGTTCACAAACTTATCACCACCCATTGGGTCGACCAAAATCCTCAACGTCTCCATGTGGTTGTATTTCACACACAAATGTGGAATGGTCTGATCTCCATCTGCTCAGACCCAATTCACTTTAGGTTCTTCATGAACTAACTCTTTTAAGGATAGTGATGCGACCTTTCATTACTGTAAATGGAGAGGAGTCCTCCCATCTCGATGATGATTGAGGCATATATCAGGCTTGATCAATAATAACTGTCACAATTTCAACATACCCTTTTGTTGAGGTCAAGTGAAGGGGAGACAGTCGTCGCGAGTCAATCTCACAAGCGAGTTCAAGCTTGCAACTTAGAATCTCTCTTGCAAAATCAATATGGCCAAGCACTACTGCTCTGTGCAAAAGAGTCTCGGTGACACAAGCTACGCTAAATTTATCCAGAATGGGTTCATCTTCACGAAGAAAATTCAATTAAGTAAGTTACACTACCACTCAATGCTGCTTCATTAAGCCTTCCCTCCATCTTCTCCTAAGCGATTACTCCTACCAACCAATAACAGGCTCTGAGTCTGGTTTTGGGTTTTGTCTTATTTTGAGAGAGAGATGCTTTGTGTTCACAGGTTAGATAGATGCTTATAGTAGAGAATGGGATAGATAAAACCGGGTAACCATATGGTTGTCAAGTGGCTGTTAAAAAAAAAAAGAAAAACATTAAAGTAGGATGAGTTGTTTGTAAAGCATGGTATTATTTATTTCTATTTCATTTTTGTTTTAGTCATTTGGTTTGGTAATGTACCAGCCTTTATTTCATGTACGAGAATCATGGATATCCTAGAAAATAACTTGACCTCATCAACCGGAACACCTTATGACATACTTTTCAGTTTTAGTCATTTGGTTAGATTTTACACCGTTTTCTCTTATGTCACGTACCGGAATCATGGATATATCCTAGAAAAACAACTTGACCTTATTTCCAATAGGAGTACCTTATGGACGGGTAGATTTTACACTTACTCTTATTTCACGTACCGGAATCATGGATATATCCTAGAAAAACAACTTGACCTTATTTCCAACAGGAACACCTTATGGACAAACATTTTTTTTTCCCCGTTTTAGTCATTTGGTTAGGCTATATACCATTCACCATTATTTCACGTACGGGAATCTTGGATATATCCCAAAAAAACAGCTTGACCTCATTTCCAACCAGAACACCTTATGGATGGACAAAATTCGGACTCCGTTCTCTTAAGACTGAATTTCAGGCTTTAGCAAGTTTCAACCTTTACATCTTGCTTTCTACTATTTTGTCAGCATATAGTAAGTGGCTGTAGTGGGGATAAGGCACTGATTCAGAAGATGAATATCTGTACTGGTTCATGGACAAAGGATTTTCATTTTCATGCTACTTTTAACAATGTGTATCGTCGTCAAATATATGAGTTCGGCAACAATGTGCATCACCATTATACGAGATAAATTTTTGGTGTATGGCAAGTGCATATACTTTTCTGATCTGGAAAAATTTGTATCATTCCATACTATTAAATGTCATGTTGGGTACTTGAGTAGGACAAGTTTCATACATCAATCATTGACAATGATCATATTGACTTTGCTTCCTTTATTTCCAGACACTTTCCTCTGGGTTGGATGATTGTCCAAGTGCATCACATCCAAGTGAGGAAGAACGTCACTGGGATCTTAGATGTTGGATGCTTCTTGCAGCAGGTTGCTAGCATTCCATCACAGAGGTTCTTGGAAAGAATAATGATATGGGAAAGGTATGATAATGATAAATTAGGTAGAGTTAGTTTCAAGATTTATCTATTATATTAGACCTTGGATTTCAATCGATGCAAGAGTAGCTTTTGACAACTATTCTCAGATTTTGATATTCTGAATCAGGTTCATTCAATTTCAAGTTCATTTTGCTGTTTGGTGTTGGTTTCTCTTTCCTTTTTACCTTTTAATCTTTCTCAGTTCTCGGTAATTCATGCTAGTATGAATAATTTCCCCTTCAGTGTCAAGATCATTATAATATTGCTCATATCTAAAAACATAGGATAAGGGTGCAACTTGGGTTGGTTCTAAATTAGGTTCATTCAAGTTCACCGTGTTGTGTTGTGTGGTGTTGATTTCGCTTTCCTTTTCACCTTTCTCAGTTGTCGGTAATTCATACTATTATGAATAATTTCCCTTTCAGTGTCATGATTAATATAATATCGCAAATATATCTTAATAAACTGTTAGACGTAGGAGAGGGGTCAGGGGTGCAACTTGGGTTGGGTCAGCCCAACCCCAACCCCTACCCAAGTCGATGATCAATGGGTGGGCTTGGGGGTGAATATTTTAAATTTTGGGTTCGCCACAGATTGAAAAATCTCAACCCAACCTGGTGTGGGGCTGGGCTAGCATTAAGGCCCTAACCTGAGCCCAACTATATATATATATCTATTACCGTATGATAAAAGAGACACAAGCTGTTGTCAATCAACATTTTTTTATTCCAACATTACCCTCCTAAAAATTAATTTTTTTTGGAATAGCCCAGTGGTAGGTGTATCCCTTCCTTAGGAAAGAGCCTAAGGAGGTTCCGGGTTCCATTCCCGAGAGGGTGAAAGTGGGTTGCACTCTCCACCCGCCTTTAACTTAGAATAGATACTGACTTGCTAATCGGGGTTGTGGCCTAACCATGTGTCTCATACCAAAAAAAAAATCAAACCAGGCAGAACCACCATTTACAAGCGACCGAGTTCTATAGTTGCTTCATTGCAAAAAATCAACTACCCACCGCCCACCGTCCCACATAGAGTCAACAAATTATACTCTCTACATCTGGTATTCTGCTGAACAAAAGAAGTGAGGGTTCTTCATATCTCGACCACCCTCTCGTCGCCACTGCTCAGCGAAACATAACGTTGTCTACAATTTTTCTTTGTTTAGATCTTCTGAACAAGATTTGTATTCGGAATGTAGATATATCTGAGATTTATCAGCTCTGTGGTCACAAATATTTCGAAAGAAACAGTAACTGAAACAGTTCTTATGAATAGCAATAGAATAAGAGCAGAGGAATGACCGCGGGTAAGAGTTAGTATTTTGACCTCCCTCTCATGTTGTCTACTCCTAGGGCTCTGCGAGGGATTTCATTGCTTCTCTACATGATTTCAATCCGTGTATTTGCAATGTGAACATGGAGCTAGAAGAAGCAGCTGGAATAAACTTATTTTCATTCTTCTCGGTAGTATTTGTTGCATACACTCAGATATAGTTTTCTTTTTTAGGAGGCCAGGTTCTCCTTACAAGAGATCATAAGACTATGCACTATGCAGTTAGTTTTATTCTTCCATTACTAACGTATATCGAGATATGTTAACCAAATTAAACAAACATAAAGACTGTAGGATGTCCAATTGAATACACCAGTTGAAAAGATGTATTTGTTGTTCGGTAGATTGGATCAATTCAATGATCCATGAAAACCCATTTCTGTTTGGTTAAATAATCTTTGCTTCACATTTTTATCTTCTGTTCTATTGTTTTGTTTGGTTGGGTGCATCAATCGATGGTCAAGATCAACCTCATGCTCGTATCAGTGATCATGGCGGACTCCTTTACTCCTTTATCTTCTTGTTCTACTTTTACATATTAAAATAAAAAGAGCCTCCTCATTTATTCGATACAATCTTGTATATTATTTTTCTTCTTTTTGAAAGAATTTTGGATTTTGGCTTGGGAATAAGGGGTTGAGACCAATGTTACCTAGTTCGCTCTGTTCAAGTTCGTAATTCGCAATTCACCACTCTAGAGTGAACCCGGTTCGATAGGGATAGGATGAGTTAATTCGTTTTTTGATTCGCTTAGGTTTTTTGTTTGGTTCGCTAGCTTAATTCGATTATATATCATAATTTTAATAAATTTTAACTCATATAAACAAAAATATAGGCTTAATTTTTGTAAATATTGTGAACATTCAATTAAAAAATAAAATGTATTAGAGAGAGCAAGTGGTTGCCCGAAAGGATTTTGCTAGCCCAGTCACAAATCTTCCGAAGGCGCAACTGGGGCGGGCGGTTGGGGCTAGCACTCCTCTACCCGAAAACAAGAGTAAAAAGTGATATTCAAATAAGTCAAAATAAAAAAAATGTGCAAGAGAGAGAGGTGGGGCTTACTCGAATACTTTCTCATGTTTTTTCTTTTTATTAGTTTACTTGAAATGATAGTTTGACTGGTGCCAAAAAAAATGACAGCTTGACTTGTACTTGAAGTGACAGTTTTGTACCTGCCCCCATATGCCACATGAGATTGGGAGTGTTTCTTTCTTTTTGCTCAATCATCATATAGGAGTAATATCAGAAAAAAAAAAAAAAAAAAAACTAACCTTTTCAATATCATTTAATTCATATTTTAATTTTATCTGCTGTAATTAATGCATTATTTATGTATTTTGTAGCTGTCAAGGATAGCTTATTGTAATATGTAAAATAATATGATTATAATGTCGGAATTGTAACTTGTAACTTGATATTTTCATTTTCAAGTAAAAATATATAATCGTGTTTCTTCTTTATGGAATTTCTTAACTAGTCTACATATAGGGTTGGTATTAGTGTTCACTATGATTGGTGAACTTGGTAACCCAACACCAACCCAACATGATGATCAATGGGCGGGCTTGGGCCGAATATTTCAGATCTTGGGTTGGCCTCGGGTTAAAAAGTTTCAACCTGACTTGTAGGGTTGGGCTAGGTTTAAGGCCTTGACCCAATCCGAGCCCAACTATATATATATATATATAGAGAGAGAGAGAGAGAGAGAGAGAGAGAAGAGATATGGGTAGTGAAATCTCACCGCCCATTTCTATAGGTTCACCTTAATTTATGCAGTAGCTTACACCATATTACAGCCCAAATAGGGTGGTGATGTTATCACACGTGACCAAGACACATGTGGTTCAATTGGCAACAACCATGGTCACCAAGTCAGAGTTAAGGAATTATTCGTCAAGGAAAGATTTCAAATAAATGGGAAAATAATTCAAGAAAGATATGAAAAAAATATAAAATAAATATTGATTATGAAATTTTAAAACAAAACTGAGGATAGACAGGGTATGGAAAAAAGGGAAAGGAGAGGTTGTCGAGAGTGTCGTTTCTTACTATAAGGATATGTGTAAGGAAAAGAAAACATGGTGCCTAAAGTTGTATGACCTTCCATTCTTGAGTCTCTCTCTTGAACAAAGAAATATTCTGGAAGGTCCTTTTGAGATGGAGGAGGTTACACGAGTTATGAGAGGCATGGCCAGGGATAAGGCTCCAAGGGCTGATGCGTTCAGCATTGAATTTTACAGATCCTACTAGGATATAGTTGGGAAGGACTTCCTAGAAGTTATGCAGGATATGCATCTTTTGGGCACTTTTGATAGAGTGCTCAATAGCACGTTTCTAGTGTTGATCCCAAAAAAGGAAGGTGCCTTGGACGTTAAAGAGTTTTGTCCAATTAGCCTGGTCGGTAGTATTTAAAAAATTCTCTCCAAGGTTTTAGCAGTTAGACTCAAGGTTGTGATGGTGGCCATCATCTCGCCGGAAAAGGCACATTTGTGGGAGAGTGTCAGATCCTTGATGGGATCTTGATTTCCAATGAATGTATAGACGAGTGAATCCGGTCAATGGTGCCTGACATTCAATGTAAAGTTGACTTGGAGAAGACATACGATCATGTAAACTGAGAGTTTTTGGACTATGCTTGGTAGGATGGACTTTGGTTTAAAATGACGAAACTGGATGAAGACGTGTATCTCATCAATGTCTTTCTCTATTCTCATTAATGGATGTTCAGAGGGCTATTTTCAGAGTTCTAGGGGCTTGAGACAAGGAGACCCCTTTTCTTCGTTTCTTTTCGTAATTGTCTCAGAGGCTTTAAGTCGGATGTTGTCCCGAGCCAATGGTCCTATTTTCAATGGATACTCAATAGGCAAGGATCATGTGCGCATATCTCATCTTCAATTCGTGGATGACACACTAATCTTTTGTGGCGCCTTATGTCAGAACTTGTTAGTTCTTAGATGTTTATTGTGATGCTATGAAGCCCTCTCAGGATTGAGGGTCAACTTAGCAAAGTAAAAAATAGTGAGCATTGGAGAAGTGAGGGATGTAGACGTTTTAGCTTCATGTCTAGGGTGTAAAGTGGGGGTCCCTGCCATTCATCTACCATGGTATGCTGCTGGGCGTAGGCTTTAAAACCAAGTCAGTATGGGCACCGGTTTTAGAGAGGTTTGCCAATTGATTTTCAAGTTGGAAATCAACATGTTTATCAAAAGGATGTCCTTATTAGCCTCCCCACATACTTCGTGTCCAACTTCACCATCCCTCGATCAGTAGCCTCTTCTCTTGAAAAGATGCAACAAGATTTTCTATGGCATGGGAAGGGTGACAGTTTTAGATACCACCTAGTAGCTTGGGATAAAATTTGTCGCCCCACTCGATATGGCCTGGTGGTGCGTGAGTCTAGTTTTCTATGACCAAATCCAAGTCTATGACTAGATCAAGTCCACTCTAGTCGTTTCACCTGACTTTGCCTATAGCTTAACCACATATCATATAACATAGGACAATCTATGGCTTGGCCTAGGCTCTGCTTGACCTACTTAAAGGTTAGGATTCGGTGGAGAATAGTTCGGCCCCAACAGGCCATGATGGCTACTACAATTAGCATTTTTTTATGTGGGCCAAGTCATAGCAATTTGTAGGAGGGTTAAATTGTGTTAAAACTGCTGCATCCAAGAGGTGGCCCTACTGTAAAAAAAAATCAAAAGAGGCGGCCTAATTGGACGCATAGATTCATCACCTCAATATGCTTATTGGCTACTACTAGATGCAAGATAGTGTTGCCATAATCATCCTTCCAGTTCTCAAACTCATCACCATGTGTTGGGTTGGCCAACATCCTCCACGCCTCCAAATGATTGTATTTTATAGACAAGTGTAGAAGGGTCTGATCTCTATCTGTTCGGACCCAAATCATTTTAGGTTTAACACGAACTAACTCTTTAAGGACGGTGATCCGGCCTTTCATTGTTGGAGGTGGTGAGGAGTCCTCCCATCTCGATCACGAGCAAGACACATATCAAGTCTGATCAATAATAACTGTTTCACAATTTCAGCATACCCTTTTGCTAATGCCAAGTGAAGGGGTGATGATCGTCGCGAGTCAATCTCGCAAGCGAGTTAATCTCGCAAGCGAGTTTAGGCTTGTGACCTAGAATCTTTCTTGCAAAATCAACATGGCCAAGCATTGCTGCTATGTGCAAAGGTGTCTCGGCGATACAAGCCAGGTTAACTCTATCGAGAATGAGTTCATCTTCACGAAGTAATTCAATTAAAGAAGTTATACTCCCTTGCAATGTTGCTTCATGAAGCCTTCCATTCATCTTCTCCTAACCGATTAGTCCTCTCAACCAAGAATAGGCTCTTTGAGTTTGGTTTTGGGTTTCTACGTATTTTTAAAGAGAGAGACGCTTTGTGTTCAAATGATAGATAGATACTTATAGTAGAGAATGGGACAAAGAAAACCGGTAAACCATACGATTGTCAAGTGGGTTGACAAAAAAAAATGTTAGTTTTATTGATAATTGTATGGTTAACCGATTTTCTCTGTCCCATTCTCTACATCTTTCCTTTGAACACAAACATATTTCACATAAAAAAAATGCAAAAACCCAAAATCAGACTCAAAGAGGCTGTTATTGGTTCGGAGGACTAATCGGTTAGGAGAAGATGGAGGGAAAACTTCATGAAGCAGCATTGATGGGTAGTGTAGCTTCCTTAATTGAATTGCTTTGTGAAGATGCACTCATTTTGGATTGAGTTATCGTGGGTTGTGTCGCTGAGACTCATTTGCAAATAGCAGCAATGCTCGGCCATGTTGATTTTGCGAGAGAGATTCTAAGTCGCAAGCCTAAACTTGCTTGTGAGATTAACTCACGACGATCGTGACACATTCACTTGGCGTTAACAAAGGGTATGCTGAAATTGTGAAACAATTATTATTGATCAAACTTGATATGTACCTTCCACATGATTGAGATGGGAGGACTCCTCTCCACCTAGTAGCAATGAAAGGCCGCGTCATCGTCCTTAAAGAGTTAGTTCGTGAAGCGAATTGGGTTCAAGTAGATGTAGATCAAACCATTCTACACCTATGTGAAGTAAAATCACTTGGTGACACTGAGAACATTGGTCGACCAAATAGGCGGTGATGGATTTGTCAACTGGAAGGATCGTGATGACAACAGTATCTAGCAACTGATAGTAGCCAACAAGCAGATTAGAGTAATGAATCTATGCGTTCATCTAGGCCACTTATTTTTTTTTGATAGCTGGTCCACCACTTGTAGATGGTAATGTCTTCGTATGCTGATTTGAATGTAGGTATCTGGACCGGTGGGAGACATACAAAGTTTGAGATATCTTGCTTATTGGCTTTTTTAGGGTATTGATTATGTAGTTCATATTACGTTATATTTTTTTTATTTTTTTAAAATTTATAACAAGCGGTAGCCCTGCAATAAAAAAAAAACAAAAACAAAATGAGGTGGCCCAAATGGACGCATAGATTCATTACCTCAATCTATATATCGATTATCGCCAAATCATCATTCCAGTTCACAAACTTATCATCATTCCAGTTCACAAACTTATCGCCAACTATTAGGTCGATCAACCTCCTAAATGCTTCCAAGTGATTGTATTTCACACACTGGTGTAGAATGGTCCGATCTCCATTGCTAGGACGTGAGTCACTTTAGGTTTAGCATGACCTCTCTTAAGGACGATGACACGACCTTTCGTTACTGTAAGTGGAGAGGAGTCCTCCCATCTCGATGATGAGCAAGACACATCAAGTTTGATTAATAATAGTTGTTTCATAATTTTTGCATACTCTTTTGCTGATGCCAAGTGAAGGTGAGACGATTGTCGCGAGTCAATCTTGCAAGCTAGTTCAGGCTTGCAACTTAGAATCTCTCTTGTAAAATCAACATGGTCGAGCATTGCTGCTATGTGCAAAGGAGTCTCGGCTACACAAGCCATGACAACTCTATCGAGAATTGGTGCATCTTCATGAAGCAATTCAATTAACGAAATTCAATTAAGGAAGTTATACTACCCCTCAATGCTGATTCATTAAACATTCCTTCCATCTTTTCCTAACCGATTAGTCCTACCAACCAATAACAGCCTCTTTGAGTCTGGTTTTGGGTTTCTACGTATTTTGAGAGAGAGAGAGAGATGCTTTATGTTCAAATGAGAGATAGATACTTATAGTAGAGAATGAGATAGAGAAAACCAGTTAACCATACAATTGTCAAGTGGGTTGTAAAAAGAAAACAGCTAGACAATAAAGTAGGATGAGTTGTTTGTAAAGCTTGGTGTTTTTTATTTCTCTTTCTTTTCTATTGTAGTCATTTGGTTAGGCAAGGTATTGTTTACCCTTATTTCACGTACGAGAATCATGGATATCCTAGAAAAATAGCTTGACCTTATTTCCAATCAGAACACCTTATAGACAAACTTCTTTTCCGTTTTAGTCATTTGGTTAGGCTATACACCATTTACTCTTATTTCTCATTCAAGAATCATGGATATATCCTAGAATAACATCTCGACCTTTCCAACCAGAATACCTTCTGGACAAACGTTTTTTCCCCTTTTAGTCATTTGGTTAGGCTATATATCGTTTACCCTTATTTCACATATGAGAATCATGGATATCCTAGAAAAACAGCTTGACTTCATTTCTAACAAGAACACCTTATGGACAGACAAACTTCGGTCCCCATTCTCTTCGGTCCCCATTCTCTTGCCAAAACAAGGTGGGGTGATTAACTTCTTTAGTTATTGTATACAATCTACACTTACTAATTGGTGTGGAAAAACTAGATGGTTGTGGTTGTCGAATGAGAATTTATTGTAGAATTCAACTAAATAGTTGGATTTCGACTCACAGCATGACGTTAATATGTTATTCCAATACACTAAATTCCAATACACTAATTAACTGCTTAAAAAAGGTAACTCGCTTTGGAATCCGCTCACGAAATACCTAAAGCCTTTTTTAAGTAAAGGGGAGGGAAGACAGGGATTTCGTGAGTGGATTCCAAAGCTTGTTACCTTTTTTTGGGCAGTCAATTAGTGTATTGGCATAATTGAGGAACATCATGCTGTGAGTTGAAATCCAATTATTCAGTTGAGTTCTCCAATAAATTTGATAACCACAACAATCTAAGTTTTCTACACCAATTAGCAAGTGTGGATTGTATACAATAACTAAAGAAGTTAATCACCACCCTGTTTTGGCAAGAGAGTGGAGTCCGAAGTCTACTTGTCCATGGGATGCTCCGGTTTGAAATGAGGTCAAGCTGTTTTTTAGGATATCCATGATTCCCGTATGTGATAAAAGAGAAAATGGTATATAACTTGACCAAATGACTAATGGACAAAAAATTTGTCCATAATGTGTTCCGATTGGAAATGAGGTCAAATTATTTTTCTAGGATATATCTATGCGTACTTGAAATAAGAGTAAACGGTATATAGCTTAACCGAATGACTAAAACAGAAAAGAAGTTTGTCCTTAAGGTGTTTCGGTTGGAAATGAGGCCAAGCTATTTTTCTAGGATATCAATGAGTATAAGAAATAAGTGTAAACGGTATATAGCATAACCAAATGATTAAAATGGAAAAGAAAAAGAACTAAATAATTCCATCCTTTACAAACAACTCATTCGACTTTCTTGTCAAACCTTTTCTTACAACCTACTTGACAATCGTTTGGTTAACTGGTTATCTTTGTTCTATTCTCTACTATAATTATCTATCTTTCATTTGAACACAAAGCATCTTCCTCTAAAAAAATGTAGAAATCCAAAACTAGACTCAAAGAGCCCATTGTTGGTTTGGAGGTGATAAGTTAGGCGATGATGGAGGGAAAACTTCATTAAGTAACATTGAGGAGTAGTGTAACTTCCTTAATTGAATTGCTTTGTGAGGATGCACTCATTCTTAATAGAGTTATCGTGGCTTGTGTCGCCGAGAGCATCAATTCTTAGCCATGTTGATTTTGCAAGAGAGATTCACAAGCTTGAACTCACTTGCGAGATTGATTTACGACGATCGTCACTCCTTCACTTAGCATCAACAAAAGGGTATGTGGAAATTGTGAAACAATTATCAGTGATCAAACTTGATATGTGCCTTGCTTGTGATTGAGATGAGAGGACTCCTCTCCACCTACTAGTAATGAATGGCAGCGTCACCCTCTTTAAAGAGTTAGTTTGTGCTAAACTTGAAGCGACTCGGGTCCGAATAAATGTAGATCAAACCATTCTACACCTATGTGTGAAATACAATCACCTAGAGGCGCTAAGGATGTTGCTCGACCCAATAGGTGGTATTGGGATTGTGAAATGGAAGGATGATGATGGCAACACTATCTTGCATCTGACAGTAGCCGACAAGCAGATTGGGGTAATGAATCTACGCGTCCATTTTGTTATAATTGTTTTTTAAAAAGTAAAGAGAATGCAGTGTAATCTGAATTGCACAATGAATACCCTGAAATATCCAAAGGAAGAAATCTCAAGGCTTTTGTATGTCTTCCACCGGTCCAGATACCAATATTCTGATCAACATACGAAGACAGTACCATTTACGTGGTTAAATACCCACTATTAATGAGGTGTCAATTTTTGCAGTTTTTTTTTTGAAATAATGTGCATGTTAATATAGATATAAAATAGATTTAAATTAAGATGAAAACAAAATATGAAAATATATTTGTAATCTTAGGCATAAGCTGCCTCCCATGGACTGAGTAGTTGGTGTATGAAGTATCAATTACAACTACTCTAGAGAGCAACACCCATTAGAAGACTATATGCATACAAACAACAATATGAGCTAATATAGCAGTTCATGGGAGGAAGCTAAAAAGAATTATTAAAGTACTGATAGCTAACATGGAAACCATCTATTAACCCATTTAAACCACCTTAGGAACCAACCGTACATTGGAAAAAAATGACAATCCCATTATAGCTTCACCATGAACCAGACATGCAAAGGGACTTACAAAACAGATGATCCTCAAAGCTTCCTATTTGCATGTACTCATAAACCAAGAGTCAACTCTAATAATATTTTTTCCGACTCTAATAATAATTTTTCCGTCTCTAAGCTTGATCTCTTTTAGTGCAATAGCCATTCAACTTGACGATATTAGTATAATGTAACAGGCTTAACATGAGAACCTCCACAATAAATTCTTGATTCACCCGAATGATCAAGTTGTTTGATTGCAACAATCTGCTTAAAACCCAAAGCTCCAATAAAATCCATCGATTAGGAAAATTCAAAAATATTAGAAAATTTAACTTGAATTGTACCGAAGCTCCAATAAAATCCACCATCGATTAGGAAAATTCAAAAATATTAGAAAATTTAACTTGAACTGTATAATGAGAATCTACAGACTACAATGTAGGCAGCGACTCCATTTTCTGTAAATCAACAATTCCAAACCATCAATTTGGTAAAAACATGATTTGGATTTATGATTGGAATCTGGATTCAGTAATCCTGTCCATCCAATTAAGGAGGCAGCAAAGAGAGAAACCGATGCATGAGAGAGGAATGGGAGACGATCATCATTTCAGCACTTCAAAAGGTAAAGGAAAAAAATCCATTAGAGAGAGAGAGCATGTGGGCCAAGAAGTATTTAATACAGGTTTTGCGCGTCCTTGGCAGCTTTGGGTCAAGCTTCTACAGGGGCCAAATTGATCTCTCTGTTCCTTATCTTAGCAGAAGCAAGCAAGGGGTGAAATTGAAGAGACGGAGATATAGAGGGAGAGAAAGAAATAAAGGGTTTAAGAGACGAATGGATGAAGAAACAGAGGGAGATGAAGAAACAAGAATAGAGGGTGACTGAGTTTGTTGAGGAGACAAATCGGTAGTTGGAAAAGAAACGTTGCAGAGGAGAGTGGTTTCTGTTGATATATGTAATATCGAGGGTATAATTGTAAGAGGGTTTATATGTAATGTTCTCTTAATATAAGATGCTAGAAGTGTGACGTCCTGAACCCGCGCCTAGGGAATCAGGTTCTGAGACGCGTGCTCGTTCGTCATTACCACGCATGCGGAAGACTTTACCTGCGAAAATGCGGGAATTTTCAACTTTTCTTATGAGCTTACATAAACAATAACAACTGGTCATCACAATAACCCATCATAAGCAAATGCGTTACCTCACTGGCTACTGTAGCTTTTACTGTTGGCGCCACAACTACGCTGGTACACTTTCCAAACTCTATCAAGCATAGCTCCTTACCAATTGGCAACCGCTTCAGGATCTTAAGACATAAAATGAGAAGAGTGAGCTATAGAGCCCATCAAAATCCACCATCCATCTAAGCTATTTTTCACCTTGTAACAATCATCAATAACGACATAGTATTGTAATACAATTTTCATATTATAATAATATATAATATCGTAATCTGTGACCCGAGGTCACTCAGGGCTATTTCACCCTAACTGAGGTTCCCGACCTCTAATTTTCAAGTTCATCCAATCATTATCCATGACACCATGTTATCGATCTAGATAACCACTCACACTTTACTCTTGAGTCCACAAACTCGATCGATTGGACCTTCGCCCCGTGTACAACCTTTACACCTGAGTCTATAGACTCACTTAGTAAGCAACCGGGCATATGCCTATTCAAACCATACCTTGAGTCTTTAAACTCAATATATATCCGGGCATTCACCCGCAGAATCAACACAAATCAACTGATCTCAACCATGGTGGGGAACTCGTTCTCACAACATTCTATCAGAGGCATCACATAACCAACCACTCCAGACTTAGCCCAAGAGGATCAATAGATAACACTTCACCCATTCCTGACTATCAGTCACGGAGGATTACACAATACCACCACTCCAGACCTAGCTAAAGAGGACCTATGGGTAACACTCCACTCACTCCTGATGATCAGTCACGTACCTCGCCAAATAGGATCTATGGATATTATTCCACTCACTCCTGACGATTTGGCACATACCTTGCCAAAGAGGATCTATGGATATTATACCACCCACTCCTGATTATCAGTCACAGAGGACTACACAATAACACCACTCCAAACCTAGCCAAAGAGGATCTATGGATAACACTCCACCCACTCCCAACGATCAGTCACGTACCTTGAAGAGGATCTATGGACATTATTTCACCCTCTCTCAACGATCAGTCATGTACCTCGCCAAAGAGGATCTATGGACATTATTCCACCCACTCCCGACGATTAGTCACGTACCTCGGCAAAGAGGATCTATGGATATTATACCACCCACTCCCGACTATCAGTCACGAAGGACTATATTATACGACATCACCACTCCTGACATAGTCAAAGAGGATCTATGGATATCAAATCCACCCACTCCTGACTATCAGTCACGGAGGACTACATCACACCACCACTCCAGACTTAGCCAAAGAGGATCTATGAATATCAAATTCACTAACTCCCGACTATCAGTCACGAAGGACTACATCACACCACCACTCCAGACCTAGCCAAAGAGGATCTATAGATATCAATCCATTCCCGACTATCAGTCATAGAGGACTATACTTTAATCCTGGTTAGGTTTTTTAACCACAGGATAACCCCAGTTAACCCAAAACCTCGCTTGATTAACTGAAACAGTTGGGCCTCGCGCCCGTGAACCAAACTCGGTAACACACCGTCCTGTTAGGAAACGTTTTCAGTCCGATGGATGTGTCTATCGCCTTACACGGCACACAAACCAACTTTTCGTCACCCTAGAGTGGCGATCCATTATACCCGGGACCCGATCAAGACTTCCTGAAGGTTCACATGAAGTTCAAGCTTCATTACAGCCCAAATAGGCAAGCCTGGGCACTGGCGATTGGTTGCCCAGTACACAGTAAGCCTAAATCTGGGATTTTGACACCCGAGACCGAGGGTTACACCCCTCTACTCATTTTACACGCACATCCAACCCTTCCACACATCACAAATAGGGATCTCCGACCCTTTTCCATCCACGCCATTCACAAAGTGAGCCTAAATCCGAGGTTTTTACACCCTAGACCGAGACTACATCCCTCTATTCACTTTTTAATGTTCCACCACCTTCCCATACAACATCCATGAGGTCTCCGACCCTTTTCCATCCACGCCAAAACACGCATATTCATTTCACATACAAAATATAACAAAATAAAAGGGGAAAAGAGAAGAGATGGAAGGGGTTTTACCTCTTTCACGCATAGTGACAAAGTCAGGGGTTGGGAATAATTCGGTAGGGACTAGGGATCGAGTTCGGAAAATTTGAAAAAATTTGGGAAAAATTCGGAAACAAAATAAAAGGCAAATTAATAATTATAAAAATATACAGAACAATTTGATTAAAATATATTTTAAAAAAGTAATTATTTTGAATAATTCGGAAAATTCGGGAATAATTCGTAAAAAACATGAATAATTCGCAAAAAACGCGAATAATTCAGAAAAACGCCATTTTTTTTTAAAGTCGCTATTTAAACACAGAATCATTCGGCAACTTCAAAATTCGCGAATAAAACGCTTTTTTTTTTAAAAAAAATTGAGTTTTTTGTTACAATGCTTTCACGTACTTCGAGACATTTAGGGCTGAAATGAACACTGCCAACGCGCTTGGGAGGGCGATCAACCTCAAGGTGAAGCTCCTCCCCTTCAAACCTTTACTTTCTCTCTCTAACTTTTTCTCTTTCTCTCTCGACACGCCAATCGAGGCATCAGGGGAGAAAATAGACGTCACCAACGCGTTGGGGACGTCGAAATACCCCAAGATGGACTCCCTTTTTCTTTCTCTCATTTCTCTCTCTTCTTTTTCTCTCTCTAGAATTTCTCTCTCTAGAAATTCTGGGGCAGCACTCTTCCCTGTTTGTGCAAACCATGAGAATAAGGGAGGCTTGGCCCCCTTATATAGGCCAAGGGTTATGTGCTAGGCACATGACCATGGTGATGTGACCCCTTTTACCAAGTTAGCGGGTTTGACTTTTTCTCAGCTTTTCTCGTGCATACGACCTCCGAAACCCTGCTAAATGATGTCTGATTTTGACGAAACTTTAGGTGACCGAACTTGGGACAGTCCGACACCTGCTATAGAAATTTTAGGGAAAAATATTGACTTTTGACAATCAAAAGCAAGTCTGGAAGAAAACTGCAAAACTCGCTAATTTCCTGATTTCGGATACAAAACATGTTGCTGTTTCTTCATAAGAAATGATGAACTGCCGAAACGATGGACAGTCGACCACAGGGTCTACCGACACGTAGTGGTATGAGCCTCACGGATTTCTATTAGAATCTCCAATAGATATGGAGTCCCAGTTGAAGTTCAGAAATCTATACATTTCCCGTTTTATCGATTTTTTTACGCACAAGACCTCCGCAGTCTCGCGAATCGATACCTGATGAAATTGGTACGACAGGTGATCGTCTCAATAACCGCTTAGTACACTGTGTGCGATTTTTGAAGAAAAACATTGACCTTTTTATCGGTACAACCCAATCCCGAACAAAACCCACTTTTTACAAAATTATCAATTACTCAACTAATTAATCGCATTTAAAGACCTAGAAACCCATAATTTTATTATATTAAAATTCCGGGTCGTTACAAGAAGGGTCCTCTATCCCTCACTAAGAAATTTACACTAATCCCTATTATTTCCTCTCTTTCTCTTCTTCTCTAGGAAACCTAAATTTCTAAACCCTTTCTCCAACTGTTTCATTGAGGAGGATGGGGAAATAAGTTGGAGAGATGAATAGGGGAGAGAGGAGGGAGGTTTCAATGAAGAGAGAGGGTTTAATTGGGGAGGGAGGGTTTTGGTGACTTGGATTCATAGACGAATTTGCTTAGTATTAAGTAATTTATTACAACAATTAAGTAGGGTATATAGGGATAGAAAAAATGTTTAATAATTCAATGTGTATAGAGAGAGAAAAAAGGTTTAATAATTAAGTGGGAGTTTATAGTGTTGATATATGTAATATCGAGGGTTTATTTGTAAAATGGTATATATGTAATGTTCTCATAATAAAAGATGCTAGTAAAGCTTTCTTTCCCTCACTAAGCAATTTACTCCAATTTCTCTTCTTCCTCTCTTCTCTCTTTTCTCTTTTCTAAACCCTAAATCCTCAAAACCCTTTCTCCAACTTGCTATCAGAGCTTAATAGAAGGAAGGAGCTCGATTAAAGAAGAAGCAACCACCACAAGAAGAGGGGCTCCCTTGTGGCGTCTCAGTCGTGCGGTTGACTCTGCCGTATGACCTAGATCTTTATTTTGGGTCTCTCTGATGGTATTTTTTAGAGAGTTTGATTTGAGAGGATTTTTGAATCATATATCTTGTGATTTGGTTTATTTTTTAAGAAGTTACAATGAGTCGAAGAAAAATATAAAAAAAATTGAGCAAAATAATTGTTTCAGTTCAGATTTGTTTTTGCTCTAATTAAACAATTTTAATGGTGTTTTTTTATTATGGATGGATCGGTTTTTTGTAAGGAACGTTTCCACACTGATTTTACTCCATTTGGTTGAAATTTGAAGGCTCTATGATGATTTTTTCGAGCATGCTCTTACCGATTTTCACCGTTAAAGGGAGTTTTATGCTTTGTTTGCTTATTATAACATCTTAAATGGTTGTTTTTGATAATCTTAATTCTTTTGGGTATGGTTTTAATGAGGTTTTGCTTACGGGGAGGTGTGATTTAATTTTCCCTTAAGTTTCTTCTTTAGACGTTAAGAATCTTACTCCACCGACTCTTTCTGACTCTGTTGTTCACTTTATCACTAATATTAAATCAATGTTGATAATTTTCTTGCGTGGAGAAACTCTGTTGAGCTTTATATTGGGGGTTGTTTTAAGATGAGGTATCTTATGGTAAAACCCCTAAACCGGAGACCGATATTTCCAAGATTGCTACATGGAATGCCGAGAATTACATTATTTTGGGCTGGTTGTTTAATTCTATGGAGCCTTAGATTGCCAGGAATTACATTTTCTTTAAGGATAGTCATGAGCTTTGGGTGACTCTTATTGAGACTTATGCATTAGTGGAGAATAATGCTTAGATTTATCAACGTACTCGTGAGATTGCTCACTTTTAGTAAGGGGATATGCCCATTTCTGATTATTTTGGGGCTTTTTAGCATCATTAGGAAGAATTGAGTCATTATGAGTCTCTTTCTGAATTGTCCGCTGTTTCTGCAAAGATTATGACGAAGCGAATTGAGCGAC
The DNA here is from genome assembly GCA_015143295.1 of Tetracentron sinense. NCBI lineage: Eukaryota > Viridiplantae > Streptophyta > Magnoliopsida > Trochodendrales > Trochodendraceae > Tetracentron > Tetracentron sinense. The sequence goes on from CM026566.1 coordinate 30,871,240, forward strand.
ATCGCATTAATGATTTCTTGGGTGGCCTTTGGGCCGAATTTGAGCAATTGCTCACTCAGATCCTTGCCATGTCTCCTCTGCCTTCTCTTCAATCGGCGTACTCTACTGTGTTCAGTGAGGAACGCCGACGGGTTGTTATGTCTTCGAGCTCCCCTCTTATGCTCCCTCCGGATCATATTTCCTTTGCCACTGATTTCTATCCTCCTCCAGGATGTGGTAGGGAAATTGATAGGGGTCGTTGAGGTCGTGGTGGACGTGGTTGTGACAGATTTACTACTCCTTGTGCTCATTGTGGTATAATGGGACATGATCGTGATCATTGTTATCGTTAGCATGGTTATCCTAAGGGATACTAGTCTCGTCTCGTGGCTCATTTTACTATGACTATTGCGATTGATTCTTCGCATGTGGCCTCAGTTGCTGCGAGTGATCATTTGGAGTCCTTGAGAGCTCAGGTTGCTGAGATGATCCGCACTGAGTTCTATTTGCAGAGTGATTTTGATACTTCTGCTGCTTTATCTTCACTTGCTGCATCAGGTATTCATGCTCCCTTTACCTATGCTGCCACTACATCGTCTTCTTCCCCTAACTGGGTAATTGATTCCGGAGCCACTGATCATATGATTGGTGAGTCATAGGGTTGTTCGCTATTTATTCATCTCCATCTCCTACTGTCAAGGTTCACTTGGCTGATGGTTCTGTTACTCTTGTTTTAGGAGTGGCACTTTCCTATATCTCCATCTCTCTTTATCTCATGTTTTTACATGTTCCTCGTTTATCTTCTAACATTCTTTCAGTTAGTAGTCATACTACCAAACTCAATTATTGTGCTATGTTTTATCATTCTCATTGTCTCTTTTAATTTCTGACTATGAGAAGGACTGTTGGTAGAGGTGTGAAAAGAGGCGGACTGTACTACCTTGATACTGATTATGTTCTTGATCGTGTCCCAACTACTGCTGCTACTACTACTGTTTTTCCTTTTTTTGTTGATGCTACTCATAATACTTATCGTTTATGGCATGCCAAGCTTGGGCATGTTGGATCTAAGACTTTGTGTTCTTTGATTCCTACTTTTAGTGAACTGTGTTCTTCATCTACTTTTCAATGTGATACTTGTGAGCTTACTAAAACTGTTTATCCTTCTCACATGCATAGATGTCGTTATACTTTTGAGCTTGTTCATTATGATGTTTAGGGTCCATCTCCGGTTATCTCTAGTGATGGTTTTCGTTACTATGTTACTTTTATCGATGACTATTCTCGGACTACTTGAGTTTACCGTATTAAGTCTATTGATGAGGTGTTTTTTAAATTCCAAGAATTTCATGTTATGGTTCTTACCCAGTTTGGTGGTCTTGTTAATGCCCTTCAATCTGATAATGGTGGTATCTATCCACCCATTTTGTACAATATTTTCACACATGGTATTGCTCATCAGCTTACTTGTCTGTACACTCTCAACGCAAGAATCACCATTTAGTGGGTGTCACTCGCTCCTTGTTTTGAGGCATGCAAGTGCCTAAGATTTTTTGGTCTATAGCCCTTCTCACTGCATGTTTTCTCATCAATCGGGCACCTTTTCATGTTCTTGATGGTCTCTCACCTTATTAGCTTCTTTGCCTCCAGGTTTCTATTTTTCCCATTTAGCCACGGGTATTTGGTTGTACTTGCTTTGTTCAAGATCTTCGTGTAAGTCGTCAGAAATTGGACGATAAGGCATTTTGATGTGTCTTCGTTGGTTATTCTACTGCATCGAAGGTGTTATGATCCCCAGTCTCGTCGCTTTCGTCTCTCTGGATGTTACTTTTTTCGAGACAATACCATATTTCTCTCATGCTCCTACTGTCCCTACCATCTCTTTGCCTTTACCTCATCATTTGCCTTCTGTCTCTTTGCCTTTACTTGTTCCAGGGGATATTCCATGGCAGAAGGAGCTTCTCACGTACTCTCGTCGATAGCCACCTGGTTCTCTCTCTGATGCACCTCGACCACAGTTACCCCGTAGGCCACTCCTCTAGGTACTTCTTCACATTTCTTTATTCCTGTTCGTACTTCTCCTATTATTACTCTTGTTGCTTCTGATCTTGAGTTGCCTATTGCTCATCGTAAGGGTGTTCGTTCTTGTGTTACTCCTTACCCTCTTGCCAAGTATGTTTGTTATCAAGCTGTATCTCCCTCGTACCAGGCTTTCCTCTCTGCTATTGATACTGTGACTATTCCTCGATTTGTTCGTGCTACTCTTCTTTATCCTGAGTGGAGGGGTGCTATGGTTGACGAGATGAATGTCTTTCAGTCTAATCATGCTTGGGATATGGTTCCCCTTCCAGGTGGGAAGAAACCTGTGGGCTACTGTTGGGTTTTCATAGTCAAACATAACTCTGATGGTAGTGTTGCTCGGTATAAGGCTCGTCGCCCGCAACTTTACTCGGACTTATGGGCTTGACTATGATATTACTTTTGCTCATGTGGCCAAACTGATTTCTATTTGTGTTCTCCTCTCTTTTGCGACCAATCAGAGTTGGCCTCTCTATCAAATGGACATCAAGAATGTTTTTCTTAATAGGCATCTCACCGAGGAGGTATATATGGATCCCCCTTCTGGTTTCCTACTTCAAGGGGCGTCTGAGAAGGTTTGTAGACTTCAGAAGTCTATATATAGTTTGAAGCAGTCACCTCATGCTTGGTTCCATCGCTTCAGTGAAGTGGTTCTGAGTATGGGCTTTCAGCGACGTCACTCTGATTATACTGTCTTCATCCACTCTGGCGCCTCAGGACGTACTATACTTGTAGTATATGTTGATGATATTATTTTGACTGGTGATGACTCATCTTTTATATCTCATGCTAAGAGTGAGTTGGGGCGTACCTTTGATGCCAAAGACCTAAGTCATCTGAAGTACTTCATTGGTCTAGAGATTGCTCGATCTAAGAAGAGAATTTTTCTGTCACAACGAAAGTATGCTCTTGTTCTGTTGAGTGATACTAGTATGAGTGGGTGTAAACCCGCTACTTCTCCCATGGATCCGAAGCTCTCTTTACATGATAGTGAGGGTGATCTTCTTCTTGATCCTTATGCTTACCAGCGTCTCGTGGGCCACTTGATATATCTCACCCTCACTCGATCGGATATTACGTTTGCTGTCAGCATGGTTAGTCAGTTTATGCATGCTCCTCATGCTTCACACCTTACTGCTGTTTATCGTATTCATCGATATATCAAGTCTAAACCTAGTTGTGGACTTGTATATTGCTCACATGGGTATCTTGAGATCTTTGACTATACAGATGCCGATTGGGCTGGATCTGTTACTAATCGTTGCTCTACCTCTGGCTATTGTGCTTTTCTTAGGGGCAACTTATTGCATGGAAGAGTAAAAAACAACCCGTTGTTTCTTGCCCTAGTGCCGAAGTAGAATATCGGGTCTTGCTCATGCGACTTGTGAAGTTTTGTGGCTTCGTTCTCTCTTTTCCGAGTTAGGGTTTCCTATTAAAAGCCCTATGTCTTTATATTGTGATAATGAGGCTGCCACGAAGATTGCTTCTGATTTGTGCTTCATGAGAGGACAAAGTACATTGAAGTTGATATTCATTTTTTCCGAGAGAAAGTTCAAGATTTTTCATTTTCTCTTCAACATGTTTCATCTTCTCAATAACTTGCTGACATCTTCACTAAGCCTACTGGCCCTGCTATCGTCCAGGATATTACTGTCAAGTGGGGCTTGCTTTATGTTTATGCTCCAGCTTGAGGGGGAGTGTTGATATATGTAATATCAAGGGTATATTTGTAATATGGTATATATGTAATGTTCTCTTAATGTAATATTTTAGTAGGGTTTTCTTTCCCTCACCAAGCAATTTACCCTAATCTCTCTTCTTCATCTCTTCTCTCTTTTGTCTTCTATAAACCTTAAATCCTCCCAACCCTTTCCCCAACTTATAGGAATAAAAAATGTTGTTTGGGGAGCTAATGCATCTACAATCCTTTCATTTCGTAGGGAATTTATTAGTAATTAATAAAATTTTAATGAATTTCATTAATAATGAAAAATAAAACAATTCGGTGAACCTCAAATCAAGGGTTTGAGTTGAAAATCTATAAGTTCGAGGGGATGGTTAAGGCTTCCTATAAGTCTATCTACCCTTTTTGATGTTTTAACAATTAAGTTATTAAGTTAAGGGATGATGTACTATAAGTGCGGAAAATCGAAAGCCAAGCAAACCACAACACAAGGATTTTTACGTGGAAACCCTTCCGGGAAAAACCACGGGACCTAGTCCAACCATGAGAATCCACTAAGACAAAGTAAACAAGAACTTATAAGACTCGAACTTGACTCCTTCGGACTCGACACTTCGATCTTTCAGCTCTTAGTCCTCCACGCCTCGAAAAGTCATCACGTACTCACAAGTCCCGTGATCAACCACAGCCGCTCGTACTTCTCTTTGTGTCTCGAAAACAATCCACGACCTTCCGATCGATCTCCATTAATGACGGCTTCGGATTCCACCGACCAAATCACTCTACCACGATCCGTCTCGGATCGATCTTCTTTGCAAAGGCTCCGGAACACTCCGGCCAAGGTGTTCTATCTAGAACAGATTGATGGTTTGATAGAAATCAATAACTAGATGGACTCCTTCAAAGGACAAGTCCAAACAAACAAAATTGTAGCTTTAGGCTTGCAAACTCTAGGTTGAAGGAAGCTAACCAAGGGGAGGAGAACAATAATATTCCAGAGCTTTTATGAACTCTAGAAGAAGTTTAAAACCCTCTCTATACTCTCCCAAAGTTGTATTCCACGAAGTGGAAGGGTTCCTCACTTAGAGGGAACTCAAAAGAGTACTTAGAAGTTGCTAAAAAGGTTTAAAACCAAAGAGGGAACCAAAAAAATCGATTTGGAAAGTTTCCCATATCAAGGATAGTTGGGTCGACCAAAATGTACACTTGGGTCGACCCAACTATCCTCCAGGGTCGACCCCCAAAATTTGAAGTTGCTGGAAATTTTTCCTATAGTAATTTTTTGCTATTCAGGGTCGACCCTAAACGCTCAAGGTTGACCGTGAGGTTAAAAACGATTTTAAAACTTCGTTTTCAGCTCTCGGTCCCTTCACGAACGTTGTAGCTCTTTTCGACGCGGTCGATTTGACATATTATAGAGCAAAATATGAGCTACGGTTTGTAAGATATGCCTCTCACAAGCAACCTTGGTTTTTTGAAAAATTTCAGCATTGTTAACTTGTTTTGCACTACTTATCTCATCACCTAGGGTCCGTATGATTAGAATAGGACACTTACCACCTAAGGCTCATGTTAGGATTATTTTATGTCAAATCCCACCTATGGTCACATGGTATCTAGGTCATTTACCATCCTATAAAGGAAATGATCATCCAAGTGGATCAAGCGATTCTTCAACGCGGTTCAACTTCACTTGTCGTGGATGCTTGATGGCAATGACACAAGAACCACTTCTAGACACCTAGACTCACTTGTTTTAACACCGAAATATGCCAATACAAAAACATGGACTTTACAATCTCCCCCTTTGACAATTCCGTGGCAAAACCAAACTGAAGTACATGACTTGACACAAACTCACCCAAACACATCAAAACGGTGAATTTGGACATTACATGACTCCAACACTCTTACATGACATCAATCGACAAATTATCTTAAATTAAGACACTTAAGCTCTTGTCAAGTAAAATTAGTCTGTTGCAACCCTGCACCTGCACATGCTCATAAACAAAACATCCAGTGAAGCATGTGTGGAATATAGAAATAAATAAGCACCGGTAATGCAAGGAATGTACTGAACTTGGGAAATAATACCCAACACTCTCCCCCTTTTTGGCATAATTGCCAAAGGTAATCATGATGCCAATATCACAAAGAAAAATATACAAATTTAGCAAACGTGAAATATTAAGGCAACCACAGTACAACCAATCAAATGCAGACAATGAGGGGACATAAAGAGCGGGGAACAAAATAGAAATATAAAACATAAACTCCCCCTCAACCAATCAATCACAAACTCCCCCTCAACAACTCAACTTCATCTTCTCCCCCTAAGATCAAGGATAGCACCAAAAACAAGGCACTTAAGCCAGAAAGGCCCATGACAACCAAGAAGAAAACACATAATAATATTACAAAAAAAATATCATGTGTCACACAAACATGCATCAAAAGCATTCCAAGCAGTAGTAATTTAAAATTACAAATCCAATGAAGAACATGATTAGTTAGTCCGACTGAGGATACTCATCTAACTAAATCTCATGGAATGCTAAAGCATAGTCAATTCACTTAGACACATTTAGTGAACAGTTCAAAAGTGAAGCATTGTGTGTAGTGGTGGTCTGACAAGATACTAGATCAAGATTTCTTTCCCTTTCCAAGGGTATGACATTAACCACTAAGGGGACTCCCGAAGACATATATCATAGAAGTCAAACCTAGTTAGATCCAGATATGCTGATTTTTTTTATTATTTTAGTGCTCCTGTATCCATTTTATTTGACTCATTATTTTGCTTTTACTTTTGGTCAAATATCTCCAAACATTATAAGATTTATTTTGATGTTCTTTATCTGAACATATCTTTTTCATGCAATGATGGCTTTCACACTATCTAGGTAGGTAGTCCTAGCTATTAGCAGTAGGGGCTTTCACTCTAGTGACCCAGATAGATACCTACTGTCCGCCTAGGTAGCCATCTCATACTGTTTGCATCCAATAGTGACTTTCACACTATCTTAGTAGGTAGCCCTTTTCATTGCAACAATTTTAGCTCATGGAGGATACACAAAATGGGGATGACTAACAAATATGGTAATTCTAGATTGGTCATCCAAGGTCACACTTAAGGGATAAGTCAAACACCTACAGATTGAAAAATAGACTTCTCAACAGAATCAGTCAGAGTGCATGTGAAATTTGTGAAGCATACACACATGAATAAGTCTCTAACTGTTCAAGATAAAACTAGTTTAATTTTCAACCTAACCAAGAGACTATGCAGGTGATATATCCTCAATCAGTAACAAACTCATGTTCAACCCTGGACAAGTATCGAAATAAAGATCACACAAGGAATGTAGATCATGCAAGTCAAACAGGGGCAACATGAAAAAAATCTTTTTGGATTTTATGGTTTTTTAATGTTTTTGGATTTTTCAAAATAAAAAAAAAAAGACAGAAAAACATACCAAAGCAAATAAACACTAGTAAAAAGAAAAAGCATACTAGTATACACAGACATCATAGCACTAGAACAAGATAGAACACTAACAGCACACCCTAATCTATGATAGACACGGGCTAAGTGAAGCCCTTCAGGTCTTCCTTTCTCACCCAAACGGTTTTAGCAGTTTGATTGACCCTTTGGTCTCTAACCGTTTCAGTTGAGGTAGGTATGACCTTTTGCCTCTTTCTCCTGTTCCTCCTTTTCCAGGATTGAGACCTAGAATTATGACGGACATTATGGTTCTCCCTGTTACCTCCTCTATATCTAGCATGAGGAGTGTCATGACCATGCCACTGTCTAGAGTTGTGAGCCATCTTCATCACATCTTCACACAAACTCCTAGACTTCTCCACTAGGACCTCAACTTTCCTTTGAAGATTCTCATTAAAGTTGTTGTGGTTCTCAAAACCATGATTGGGCATTCTTCGAAGTTTAGGACATCGAGGCTTAATATGACCCTTCACTCCACAGTTATGACATATAGGAATGAATTTCTGAGTAGAAGGGTCTTTTCCTTTAGCAGGAGGGCGCCTTTTCAAACCAGGCTCAGTGTTCGAGGTGGATGGAGTTCCCTTCTCATCTCCACACCTCTGATTTTGCTTAAGATCAGCCAACTTGATTTCAAGACTTGTCTTTTCATCAAGACAAACATGCAAATCAAATTCAACTAGTTGAGTCTTAGCAAGGAGGGAAGCCTTCTCTTCCTCAAGATGTGACACGAGAGCTCTCAACCCTAAAGCCACTTGGTCTAAGGCATCTTTTTCCATTTCAATAGATTTGATCTTTTTGGACATGGAAAACTGAACCTTTTTCAGCTTTAGGCATTCCTGAAATAGTTCATCATAGGCTACCTCAAGGTCTCCCTCAAAATCTTAGTCATCTTGACTCTCAACATCCTCCTCACCATCACTACAGTGTTGGTTACTCACAGCATTTGAAGAAGATTCCTCAATCCCAGATAAGGATGCAGTGAAGGCCACATAACCCCTAATCTCCTCACAAGAAGAACTATCTGATTCCTCAGATTCAGATTCACTGTCATCCCTCGTCTTGCCCTTAAAATCTTTTTTTATTAGAGCATTTAGCGGCAATATGGCCGTAGCCTTGGTATTCATAACATTGAACACCTTGGGATTTCTTGTCCACACTTTTAAAATATTTCTTGTTTTCAAAGTCTTTGGACTTGGGCTTTTCAAGGGATTTTTGTCCTTTCGGATTAAATTTCTTATTAAGTTTCAAAAATTTTCTAAATTTCTTTGCAAATAAAGTCACCTCTTCTTCTTTATTCTTAGAGTCACTATCTGAACCATCTATGGATTCCTTGATAGATTTCAAGGCAATAGATTTTGGATTCTTAGATGGGTTCAGATTTAACTCATAGGTTTGGAGTGAACCAACCAACTCTTCAAGTTTGAGAGCATCAATATTTTTGCTCTCCTCGATGGCGGTAACCTTCGATCGAAATCTCTCAGGTAGAGATCTCAAAATTTTCCTAACAATTTTGGACTCTGGAATTCTTTCCGCTAGATTGAAACTAGAATTGACAATGTCACTCAGATTAGCATAAAAACTATCAAAAGTTTCATTCTCATCCATCATCAACTTTTCAAACTTAGAGGTCAGCAATTGAAGTTTAGAGATCTTGACAGTTGTAGTCCCTTCATGGGAGATTTGAAGAATGTCTCATGCCTCCTTTGAAGTGTCACATGTAGAAATACGTCGAAATTCTTCGAGTGTGACAGCAGCAAAAATTGCATTTAGACCCTTACTGTACCATCTACAACTCTCAAGTTCTGCATTGGTCCATTCAGAAGAAGGTTTAGGGATGGTCTGATTATCTATGGTCATTGTTGGATGAGTCCAACCTTGTTCAATAGAGAACCATACTCTCTCATCTAATGATTTTAGAAATGCTCTCATTCGAGCTTTCCAATAGGCATAATTATTCCCATCAAATAATGAGGGACAAGAGATGGATCCTCTCTCTCTTTGGAGATTCATATTCACCAAAAAATATGAGACAAGATCACACTAATAAATTAGTGAACCCGCTCTGATACCAATTGAAAAAATAAAACAATTCGGTGAACCTCAAATCAAGGGTTTGAGTTAAGAATCTACAAGTTCGAGGGGATGATTAAGGCTTCCTATAAGTCTATCTACCATTTTTGATGTTTTAACAATTAAGTTATTAAGTTAAGGGATGATGTACTTTCAGTGCGGAAAATCGAAAGCCAAGCAAACCACAACACAAAGATTTTTATGTGGAAACCTTTTCGGGAAAAACCACGGGACCTAGTCCAGCCATGAGAATCCACTAACACAAAGTAAACAAGAACTTACAAGACTCGAACTTGACTCATTCGGACTCGACACTTCAATCCTTCAGTTCTTAGTCCTCCACGCTTCGAAAAGTCATCACGTACTCACAAGTCCCGTGATCAACCGCAGCCGCTCTTACTTCTCTTTGTGTCTCGAAAACAATCCACGACATTCCGATCGATCTCCGTCAATGACGGCTTCGGATTCCACCGACCAAATCACTCTACCAGGATCCGTCTCGGATCGATCTCCTTCGCAAAGGCTCCGGAACACTCCGGCCAAGGTGTTCAATCAAGAACTGGCTGATGGTTTGATAGAAATCAATACCTAGATGGACTCCTTCAAATGACAAGTCCAAACAAGCAAAATTGTAGCTTTAGGCTTGCAAACTCTAGGTTGAAGGAAGCTAACCAAGGGGAGGAGAACAATAATATTCCAGAGCTTTTATGAACTCTAGAAGGAGTTAAAAACCCTCTCTATACTTTCCCAAAGTTGTACTCCACGAAGTGGAAGGGTTCCCCACTTATAGGGAACTCAAAACAGTACTTAGAAGTTGCTAAAAAGGTTTAAAACCAAAGAGGGAACCAAAAAATCGATTTGGCAAGTTTCCCATATCAGGGTTGACCCCCAAGGATAGTTGGGTGGGTCGACCAAAATGTACACTTGGGTCGACCCAACTATCCTCCAGGATCGACCCCAAAATTTGAAGTTGCTGGAAATTTTTCCCATAGTAATTTTTTGCTATTCAGGGTCGACCCTAAACGCCTAAGGTCAACCGTGAGGTTAAAATGATTTTAAAACTTCGTTTTCAGCTCTCGGTTCTTTCATGAAAGTTGTAGCTCTTTTCGACGTGGTCGAATTGACATATTATAGAGCAAAATCTGATCTACGGTTTGTGAGATATGCCTCTCGCAAGCAACCTTAGTTTTTTGAAAAATTTCAATATTGTTAACTTGTTTTGCACTACTTTTCTCATCACCTAGGGTCCGTATGATTAGAATAGGACACTTACCACCTAAGGCATCGTGTTAGGATTATTTTAGGTCAAATCCCACCTATGGTCACATGGTATCTAGGTCACTTACCATCTTATAAAGGACATGATCATCCGAGTGGATCAAGCAATTCTTCAACACGTTTCAACTTCACTTGTCGTGGATGCTTGATGGCAATGACACAAGAACCACTCCTAGACACCTAGACTCACTTGTTTTGACACCGGAATATGCCAATACAAAAACATGGACTTTACAAATAATTTTTGAATAAGATGAGTGGGATTCACGCTCAATAAATTATGGGACATGTAAATAATTTGAAGCTCAAATGGAAACACTTTTGAAGGTTGCCACGTGGATACCAACTAGTATATAGTAGTAGAGAGAAAAATTTTCAATAATTAATTTGGGTTTTATTGGAATAGAAAAGGTTGTTTGGGGAGCTAATGACTCTAAAATCCTTTCACTTCGTAGGAAATTTATTAATAATTAAATGAAAATTAAGTGACTTCTATTAACAATTTTAGAATACGAAGGTGAGTGGGGTCCACACTCAATAATTTATGAGAGGAGAGAGAATAAGTGACATGGGCAAATATTTGTATCTCAAATGGAAGCTTTTGAATGTTTCCACGTGGATATCAACTAATATATATTAGTAGTATAGAAAGATTATTTCTTTTTCTATATTTATTAAGCTGCAATTTACATGGTCTGGAATCTTATTTAGTGCAATGGTTAGCCAAGAATTAAGGAAACCTGTAGCTATTTAGAGAGTTGAAATTTTTAAAAAAGTAAGTCTTTGGTAGCAGCAACCAAATAACCCAAAGTGAATAGAAGCCGTTCCGTTTGATCCCTCTCCCAAACATTCCTGTACACTTTAAGGAATACTAGGCCTTCTGTAAAAGTCGTCTCAATTTGGCATGTGTTGCGATTGCGTTGTCTCGGGTATTTTTTCATTTTCCATTTCTCGATTTGGGATTCTACTGTTGTGTTTGGATTATTTGGTGGATTATGGCATCATCGGTATTCTTTCGTGATGAAATTTTTTTGGATATTGTTTGCGATCCTTGTTGGGATTAATTTTGGACTGGCTGCATAAAATGCGAGTATTATTTGCAAAATCTCGGTACTTATTCTTCTTATATTTCAATTTTTTTATATTTTTTTAATAAAGTATATTTAAGCGATTGAGGACGTACTCGATTATGCATTTAAAAAAAAATATATGATGCACATTTTGGTTGAGGAAGTTATGTTTTGTGGGGTTTGATGATATAATTTTGTGTGATTGGAACCTCTTTCTTCATACCTTATTTTGTTTGTGACCTCTATTTTCATTGGTTGTGGATTTGTCTGGACCTTAAAGATTATAGCAAGAGAAAAAAAAGTAATGAATACAATGTGAGCCCTATTGATGAAGAGGCCCATGGGCCTTAAAGACTTAAATTTCGGCGAATTCCTGCAGATTTTTTTTGATTCACCAATCTGAAAAGAGATGATCTACATGCACAAAATTATAAATTTGGTGGAAAAATTTCCAACTTTGGCCAAAACTTTGACATTTCGATTTTTTTGCAGGAAAAATAATCATGGAAAGTTATGAATTTACAGTGTTTCCGGCGAAATCTATTAAAATTTTGCAAATTTTGATGGTTTTCACAAATTTCATTGGGAATTTCTTTTACACCCCAAGCTTCATTTTTTGATCATAATTTTTTTTATTTTATTGATTAAAGTGAGAATCAAGAGTTCCTTTTGAAGTTATTCGATAAGAACGAGAAGTCATATTTAAAATTTTATTTGGAAAAAATATTAGACATGGAATACTTTACAGAATTAAATATATCAGATATATGTGCTCTCTTAACTGTTACGTAGTTTTATTTCTATATGGTGCTAATTTTGGTGTAATTAAATAATATTTATTTTTATTGAAATCCGAATAACTTCAAAATCACTGGTTTGTCAGAACAATCCAGGTTGGGAAGGCTTGAATGAAGCCCCCATCAACTTCAAATCCCGGGCATGGCATCTGCGACGTGCAATGGATTGATGGGCTCTGGGCTTTTCCGACTCATTACATACTAACCACTGGGCCTTGGGCTTGTGCTTTCTTAAATTGCATACCTATACAGGTTCAAGTTTCGTTTGATATTTGCGGAGTTGATCATCCCTCTCGAAAACAAAGATTTGAAGTGGTCCATAATTTACGGAGTACTTGGTAGGTAAAGTATCTATGCATTTAGACCTGAGTGCCCGAAACAGCAACCTTATGGTAATGATCCTGCTCTCAAACCGCGATTCAAAGATTAGAGCACACAATCTTAAGAATTAGAGAGCGTGGTTTTGTTCATGAATGAAGTTTAAGGAATATATATATGTATACATATATATATATATATATTTATATTTATATGTGTGTGTATAGAAAGAGAGAGAGTTAAAAGAAGAAATTTTCTGAGAAAATTTACAGTAATCACATACTAAGCATCATCTTTCTCAACTGATCTCTCAAATTTGTTCTCACCATTCAACATATCGCCATAACAAATGAGCTCCTAAGCTTACTCCTCAAACACCTGAAGTGATTGCATGAAAAAGATCGACAAATTAAGAAAAGAAAAATAACTAATTTTTGGACTAAAACTTCTAATTTTTTTTTTCAGATCTCAACCTCAATGAACCTCGTCCTTATGATTTTTGTTGATAAAAAATCTTTGGAAACTGTTGGAGAGAGAGAACTGTGGATTTATGGTAATGGAGCCTCGGTGTGTCGAATCAGGCAGGAAAGGAAAGAGAAAGAAACATATGAAACCTTGGACATGCTTCTCATATACTTGGTTTCCCTTCCCATTCTGTCTTGTTTTGTTCCCCATATATGTGCTGGCATTTCTACTTGTCCTCCAAATGTAGTTACATGATTACATCATCTATTATGATGTTGAGGAAGGTTAGATCGCACCAATCTCTAAGAAAATTAATAAAGGGAGTTGAAAATAAAAGTATATATATAGTTGAAGCATATTATATATAGGTGCTCTGGACCCAAAGATATATTTAAATTTGGTGCTCTCCTACAATCGCTCTCCGCTCCTTGTCACTTAGATTTGACATGAATTGTAGAAACATTTGCTATTAGAAGATTTTTTTATAAATTTAAATTATTACTTTATGTCTTAATAAAAAATTGAAGTAATTTTTTAATAAAAATAATTGAAGTAATTTTTTAATAAAAATAATTGAAGATTAGACCTCGTAGTTAAATAAACAGATACACAGTTCATTTATTAAGTAACTGCCATTTCAATTATGTGACAACAATATTATTGCCCGTCTAGTTAGGATTGAGATGGCGACTTTGACTTGACCCAAAATATATGTGGATATGACATGTGAATGACTTCATATGTGGTTGTTGATATTATTTGTGTGCCTATTTTTATTATGTAAGTATTGAAAATGTTCAACAATGTATGAAGGGTATTTGAATAATATTTGTGTGCATATTTTTAACAAATGAGCTCCAGCACTCAGATTTCTATTTTGGGGTCATTTTGACGGTTTTTGGGACAGTTTTCAGTTCTGGTGACATTTTTGTAATTTTTCTTTATGGGTATTTTTGTAATTCATCCATGGGTTTGTTTAGTTCCCTATTTAAGGTCTCTTATGCCTCTTTTGTAATCAGACTTGAAAAACCCTAATCCAAGTGAGAGCAGAGACTCTTCTTCTTCCCTATATTCTTTGTCTGATTTTTGGCTCCATTACTTTGCCTTCTAACTTGTATTCTCTTGAATCCTGGGGATGCAGTTACATCCATGTTTAACAAGTTTTATTGAAATTTTATTTTAAAATTTTTTTCGTTCAAATGAAGAAAAATCCGACATTTCGATAACATCTTGCGAAATTTCTACCAAAATATCATTATGAAGTTGCGAAATATTTTGTGAAATCAAAATTTGAAATCTTTCTTTTAATCTTTAACCACTTATAAAGTTTTCTTAATATAATTACTTTTTTCATTTTATACATTTAAGGATGATAGTTTCAAGAATATCCTGGGATAGAATTCATACGACTGGATTGCACCAGTCTTCCTACTAAGTTTTCTAAATCATTAGTATTTTTATTGGTATGGGCATAGAATTACATGGGATTAGTCTTTCGCTGCTAAGTCTGTCAACAAAAAAAAATTCTCTTCCATAGCCCCTGTATATAGTTTCTACTTACACCACTTTTTAGTCTTTACCACCAAGTTGACTAGTGTATAAGGAGAGAACCACATGAAAATCAGTCTTCCATTTCTAAATCTGGTCGAAACTCAAAAGAAAATAATAATCCTTTGTAGCATCCTAGAACATGCCCTGAACCTCCAGTGGGCATTTACCGAAGAAGCATTAAATTCGATCTCTATCTTTCTATAGGTAAAAGAGTATACTAATTTCAAACATCGAAGCTGACAATCACCTCCATTTTTTCATAGGGAGCAAAGATTCCGAGTCACTAAATCGGAGTTTAGGGGAATTATTCGGGGTAGGAAAAAAATCATAAAAAATAGAAATATTTAGAAACTAGGACTATATTGAGCAAGATATAAAATAAATAAAAACTATGACCGATTATGAAAAATTATAAAAATAAATATTTCATATATTAGATATTTATTTGAGACTTTTTCAAAAAGTCATAATAATTTGCAAACTTTAATTGTTTGACGAAAAAATGAAGTCTATATGAGCATGGTTTAGGCCACATTGACACAAATGGTATTGGAGGTAAATGTCTATAGTTAAGTACCTATAGATGGTGCATATTAGCTCATTGAGGCCATCAAAGCTAAATATACCCCCAATGTTTTTTATTTCAGTTTGAATATGTTGGCAATTTTTCTATTTTTGATATTTTCCATTGGGGAAGCTATTATCCTGGAGTTTATATATTTTGGAACAGCATGGTGAGTTTGGGGCATTCGGTGAGCAGAAACTATTGAAGGAATCACTGGAAGCCACTTGGAGTCATTGTTTGGTAGGATGCCTCAGGAAGAAATCCATTTGACGAGACTCTATAGGATAGCATGAAGAGTAATAGGTATGCATCAGCCAGCTGTCATCTTTGCGCTTTACCTCTATAGGACCTGGATATTGTTTCTACACAGCACATGATAAGGTTTTTGGTGGACTACTCGGCATTCTAGCCTTACCTGCCATGCTGAAAAAATCAGTGGTTTAGATTAGGTCAACTAGTGGGTCATTGAGAGAACAGTCAGATGATAAAGATCTTTTAGAGTTTTCAACTTGAACCAACTCACTCCTCACTGTTGTCATGATTGTTCTTCGTTGAATGTGTCCAAACAATCTTAATCCATGCTTCTTTATCTTATCACCTATTACTCTATTAGAGCTACTCCTAGATACTCTCAATTGCACTCATTTTCGATATTCATTTTCTCTAGTCTTTCAGGACTTCCATCTCAACATTCTCATCTAAACTATGCACATTCTGTGAATATGTTAGTTATTGGTTGCCCCCCATTTTGTAGGGACAAGGATGTTGATATGGATGAGTGGGAAGAAAATCAAAGATAAGAGATGGGGGAATTTGAGGAGAATCTAAGAGTAGTTCCAATAGGTGATAAAATAAGAGGGAGTCAGTTGAAATGGTTTGGACATGTTAAAAAAAGGGCAACGGCTCCAAAGAAGAAGTGTTTAGGCTATAAAAAGGAGAGATGAAGACCAAAAATAACGTGGATGGAGTTAATGAGAAAAGAGTTGGACGACTTAACTAGGGCTATGAATTTTAGAACAGAATGACGGAACATGATTCATTTGCCGACCATAAAATATTTTGGATAAGGCATTGAATTGATTGGTTGCCCCACTTTATGCTCCACAAAGCATAGTTGGTCTTATTGTTGTCTCATATAATTTTTTGTTTAATCTTAGACATTTTGTTTTATTCATATTACTTACATCTAGCAAATTAGCTTCTATAAATCATTTATATATCATGTACCAGTTCTTTAATTTATATAAAGACAGTAAATCATGGTGTGTGTATCTTCTATGTCTAAAATGGATGAAAACTGTGTGTATCTTCTATATGTCTAAAATGGATGAAAGGGTATCTATATAATTGTAGTATTTCTACAGGAAATATTTCTTATATTTGGATATTTGTTTCTTTATACTAGACTTGCACGGCTTCATGTGTGAGCTTGTTCATGTGTATCGTGTGTGAATTTGTCTTCATGCTTTAGATATATTTGTTTGCAATTTCATCGCCCTTCAATTGACCCATTTAAGGTTATTTAGGATGCTATGAAATAGAGAGTCAGCTAGACTCCCTATAAAAAGAAAACAAGCACATTTGAGTGAGCTTCATTATTGAAGCGTCTGGCTGTCGTAAGTCCGAAGTACAGTGAACCTTCCTTTTTACAACAGAATTTTAAAAGTGGACATCGAAACATTGCAAGCAAAGGTAACCCATCACTATTTTGTGACGTAGGTCAAATTCATTACTGATTTTTTTAGTTTCTTATCATGTTTGATGAATTTGTGGAGTCCTCTTGAATTTTTTTTTGTGTTTTTCCCCCTTTTGTAAATGAAGTTTTACTATGAATCCATGTCACAGAAGTACAGGACTTACCATCAACAGTATGTGTTTACCTCTTAGGTATATTTTAGATCAGAGAGCAGATACGATCAGTTCATCACAACTTACAATCTCTGGAATGCTTTCGGATGGTTAAAAAAAGATAACTGTATCGGAAAGAAGTCTAAAGCTCATATTATTATAGGTTGATGATTTTGATATTCAATCAGTCTTTGTTGATCATAACTACTTAATATGCCATAGTTTTCGGGTCTAATGTGTCAGATGTGAAGATCTCAATGATTTTGTTTCTAATCTTATGATGGAAAAGAACTATCTGATAGAACAATTGGTCCCATTGAGTATAATTCTCTATTGCAAATTGATCCCATTGAATGGTCCAAGTAGATATGTTTTGAGAAAGTTGTTGCTTTAAGTGTTTGCCAAAATATCTCGTTGCCGGTCTATTAGTGAGAGTATGGAATTATGAGAGTATGGCTAGTACTCCTCATAGTGTAGTATGAGAAAGAAAGATATCCTCTTTCTTATTGCCAACCAAAAGCAATTGACATTTAAAAAGGTAACTAACTTTTGAACCTGTCCTCCTTTGAATGCCCACCTATTCCAAATACAGGTTTCTTCAGTGGCCAACTTTTGCATATCTCTATTACTGCACCCAAATCAATGAACAGCTGATCATAACGGGAAATGTCCACCAGCCACATGGAATCATTAACCTCTTGAAAAACTTCGCAGCCCCGATGGCTCTACTCTCTTCATCTTCTGTTAATTCCCAATCTGTCCTCCTTCCAGTGAACTGCCATCATTAAGGCCTGTTCAAGGAACCAAGTCCCGCAAGAATCAGTTGCTTTACCCCAAAATATGGGAGGCATTTTCCCCCATATTTACACCTTCTATTTTTTTTGTTCAAGGCATGTGCTCAGTTCTTCTTGGTTTGGGGAGGTCAGACTATCCATGGTAACCTTCTCAACTTTGTTGAATTTGATATTTATGTCATGAACCCTTTGGTGCACATGAATTCAGTGTTTGGATAGGTTGATATTGCCAATGCAATTTTCCGTTTGATGAGTTTAAAGAATGTGGTCTCTAGGACCGTGATGATTGGAACCTATGAGAAAATTGGATTTAAAGATGAGGCTTAGAGATTGTTTGATAAAAAATGTGAGAGAAATGTCATTTCCTGGACTAGTATGATTTGTGGTAACGTTCAAATAGGTAGAGCTGAAAAAGCATTTGAATTAATAATAATAATAATATTATTATTATTATTATTATTATTTTCGGGAAGATGGTGTGGGCTAATGCTAAGCCGGATGTCATCACGATGCCTTCAATGCTCTCTGCTTGTGCTCATTTTTGTGAGCTGGATTTAGGTAAGTGGATTATTCAGTTTGTTGATAGAGAGCTTGGCATCACAAACAATCTATATGACAAGTTTCACACCCCTAGTTATTGTCTAAGCTTTTCACACCCCTCAAGTTATCTGATAACTGAACGAAATTATGTGGCTGAACTTGAGCAAATGGAAATAACCCCTCCCTTAAGTAAGTGTGGGAAACTGCCTGAAACCGAAACCGCTGATTGTATGAGTAATTATTCGTAGCAGTCCAGAAAAGTTTCTTGTGTTTTGGTGCAGTAGATCTGCTAATTGGTAGGCATCAATTTGTGGCTCTTTCCGCCCTGCATGTGTGCTACATGTACACTTACACCATTAATGGACTTTATATAGTATTTACAATTTTATAGACTAGATTTTTAATTTTCCATTTTCTATGCAAATGTTGTCTACAATGTGTGATTTGACTTGAGCATCCATCCAATGATCTACGGCTCTGTTACAATATTCTTCAGTATCATCTACATATACAAAGTTGTATTTTGAGTCTTCCATTTTTCATGCTCTGTAACCTTCAATAGCCCCGTCACATCTACTCATGGTCATCACATCTACTCAAAGAATTCAATTGCTCACTTTATAAATGGATCCATCTTGGTTGTCTATATGCAGCAGCACCAGATAGATATGTTGCAGCAACTGTGAGAGATCCTGTTTGTAAACCTTGCATTGATGGTTGGTACAACCAATATCCCTGATCGGTGTTATGTGGATGCCTGTGGTATCTTTGGCTGAACACCTATATCTCATTTACATCTAGCTTCCTATTTCTCATCTTTTAGAGGTATGCTTATTGAATTTTAAGGTGGCGTTTGGTAACACTAATCTAAATAGGTAGAGCTTATTTGAAAATTATGCTTAGTTGGACTTTAGATTGTTAAGTTGAAGGTTAATTGGATGTCTACATCTTTTTTAAGTAGGGGTTTTATTTCTAAAGAAAAAAGTAGCTCATAGCTACTTTTTAAAATAGAGGTTTTTACCTCTAAAATCTCTACTTCAAAAAGATCTAGACATTCAATTAAACTTTAAATTAACAATCTAAAGTCTAAATCACTCAATTTTCAAATAATCTCTACCTATTTATATTAGAGTTACCAAATGCCCTCTAAGTCAAATTATAAGTTGACATGGGTAGCTAACTTGGAAGCATTTTGAGAAAAAGGATCAAGGATTGGGAAATAGAGACTTTAGACAAGGATTCAGAGCCAAACATGCATTAGAAGAATCTTCTCAAGTTGGGTGATTGAAAATATATGATTTTAGTAGTCACATTTCACAGGCTTCTATGATAAATTTGAACTTGCTATAAAGCTAGCTTTGCAATCTTGAAGCAATGAAGCTAACACTGGTAGTAGTTTTCCTTGCAAGCAATAGATCACAATTTCCTGGACAATCAAATTGATTGAGAAAGGATCATGTCACTTTAGATAGTTGGGACTAACCTCCATGAATAGTATTTGCGGGTCAAAGCATCAACCCTTGCTTGAAGTCAACCCAAACTTAGCTCACAAGCTGTCTAGTTCGAACTTAGCCTGGACTCAGATTTCAACCCATAGGTTGTCCAACTCAAGCCAGCCTAAACTTGGGCCGGAGCTCGATTTTATGCTGTGGGCTGAACTTGGGTTGAGGGATTGGGTCAACAAACTGAAGATGGCTTCAGTGCTCTTTGCGTGTGCTCATTTACGCGAGCTGGATATAGGCAATTGGAGTATTCAATCAGATGGTAGAGAGCTTGGCATGACTAGAAATCTCGGCATCACAAGCAGAAATCACATCATCTGCTATTTTACTAATTTAATTATCTACAAAATAAAAATCAGTATATAAGTTATCTAATGTTAATTTACTCAGCTGTTTTGGTGCTTCCCTTCCATGCTTTTTAGGCTGGTGAACTCAATTATTCATGTGTATGTACCCTTTAGTTCTTTTTTTTTTAATCGGTAAAAGAGATGCTTTATTAAAAGAAAAGGAAGGAGAGAACTACATCCCAAGGATCACCAATAGTGAACTTGGGGAACAAAAAGAAATACAAACCAGTGGAATGCAAAACAAAAAAGAGGAGACATATAATCAAAGTGAAAATGTATTCCCCTAGGGATCCTCCAAATCTCCCCCAACGGAACCCCAAACTGATACTAAATTGCGCACCTTAGCTTGGATCCGGGAAGTCTCCGCGACAGAATCCTCAAATAAGCGTCGATTCCTCTCCTTCCATAGGGACCAAACAACTGTCCCAGGGAGGAGAGGCCAAACATCCCCTGCTGGCGATGAGAACACTCCTGACAACTAACAAGATAAGAAGTTCTGGAAGGAGCCGGGAAAAATCCAAGGGATGTCTAGTTGCAAAAGGAAATAGGACCAAACCTCTCTCGCTACTGGACAATGTAGCAATAGGTGATCCACTGATTCCTCTGCTACGAGGCACATAAAACATCTATTTGCAAGCTGCCAACCTCTATGCATGAGATGATCCAATGTCAAGATTTTATTCAATACCGCCGACCATAAGAAAAAAGATACATTCGATGGAATTTTAGGAACATAGTTGTTAAAGGTGTCACCTCAGGCGCCTCAGGCAGTCGCCTAGGCGACCAGGCGCTCTGTTGAGCTCAGGCGACTAGTCGCCTCAGGCGGTTATTATTAAAAATCTAATATATATAATATTATTACTGTTTAAGGATATAAAAATTTATTTTCTTTGAATATAATTGTTTGGTAACAAAAAAATGTACTATTTTATATGTTTCACATATCTTTTACAATATAATATGTTAGTATTTGTATATCTTACAAAAAAAAGTTAGCAGTTAGAAGAAAAAAAAAAACGAACAGTGTCAAGTATGTTTCTATCATGTTAAATTGTTCTCTCAATGGGTGGACCAAATGGTCTCTCTTTGTTTTAGGTGGACTATTTAGTTCCCATTTGTTTTTTTCCATGATTGTTAAATTACAACTAGCTCAGGCGGCCTAATAAAAAATTAAGAGCCTTTAAATACCCCAAATTCCTTCTAGCCCCCCCCCCCCCCCCCAAAAAAAAAAATTATCTTAAACTCATATTTAAAGGAATCTTTTATAATTTAAACAAGTGCAGACACTATAGTTATATATTTTACTTATCAATATTATTTGTATTATTTATCTTGAATATAATCGATAAAAAGAAATAAATGAGAGTAAGCGGTACGACATCTCCCTCTCTCCTCTCTCCTCTCTCTTCTTTCTCCCCTGTTCAGCATCATATTTGACTGTCAAGTTATTTTCTGGTTTTTATTCAGTCTTATATTCTCCTTTCTCTCCCATCTCTCTTTCCTGTTGGGCTGCCTATTTTTTATCACTTACAACCTTTCTTTCATCTCTTTCAGTACTCATTGTAGACTTAATTTTTATTTCATTTTTTTCCAACACTTGAAATCCCCCTTTATTATTCTTAGAACTATCTCTAGTCATGGTTCTATCAAAGTACGTCTTGACAATGATGTAATTTATATGAATATAGAGCATCTTATAAAAGAAAATGCATCACACATAGATCTCACATTAGGGGTAATTTCTGTAACAAAAAGTTCATCAATCGACGCCTCGGGCGCCTCAGGCTACCGACTCAGGCGTCCATGGAGTTTATCGCCTCAAGTCGCCCAGCCGCCTTGACAACTATGTTTGGGAAACCAAACGGCTTGATGAGGAAAATGTGGTAACAGACTGGAACGCATGACTCGCAAAAATGATCCCACAGAGACCTCCCCTTGTTGTCTAAGGACCAAACATAGCTATCCCTGGTGGAGGGAGACGGGGTGGCCCCCAAAACGCGAGCTAACAAACCTAGGAACTCTGAGATTTCTCTTTCTAACAGGTTGTGACGGAGGATAGGGGCCCACACTGGAGCACCATTATGCCACTCCAAATAATCAGCTACGAAAGCTTTTCTGTTAGATGCGAGAAGAAACAAATGCCTAAAATCCTGACGAAGTGTTGTTTCACCACACCAGCGGTCATTCCAATAACTAACCTCATCCTCAACTCCCACCTTAAGGTGTGTGTGAGAGGAAAACTCTTCCCATCCTTGCATTATAGGCTTCCAAACCCCCACCCCCTGAGGACCTGGGCCTGCCTTTGGGTGTCATCTATTCACCATCCCATATCTGGCTAAGATCACCTCCCTCCACAAACACCCCTCCTCCTTCCCGAAACGCCAAAGCCACTTACCCGGTAAAGCCTTGTTGATCTGGATTAGTGGTGGAATGTTTAGACCTCCACCACTCTTGGGTAGGGATATGGTTTTCTAGTCCACCTAATGGTACTTTTTGGTATCAATCTTTTCATTTCAGAGTAAGTTTCTCCTGATTTTTTCTAATGTGGATGTAATAAAAAGATAGGAAATATGTCGGCAAATTGCTCAATATGCTCCTTATCAAAGTCAACTTACCCCCTTTGGAAAGAAATCTACCCTTCCAAGTTCCAACCTTGCAGGCCCTTGGTCTTCAAAAACATGCATAGTTTTAAATTCAAATATTTGTGTATCAAATAGGACAATGTACATTGGTTTTTGAGGTGGTTGACAAATCTCTGGTATTGATATTCTAGTCCTCCAGAAGTGACGAGTCACCTGAGTCCTTTGTAACTTAAATAGTGAATGTTATACATGGACAATGTTCTCAATTTGCCATGTAGTATGCAGTTGGTCACATTCGGTTTACTGATAGTTTTTATCCATTAGATTCATTGTAAGAAGCTGTCAACCTCTTTTAGCGCGCTTTTAATGAAATGAGAATTAAGTTGGAAAATGGTGGTAAAGTGAAAAGTAGCTCAAGATAGATAGATAGTAGATACATAGAGAGATGGTGAAACTACATATTGTGAGAATAGTTTTGTCTCGAAGGGGACCTAGTAAATTTAGGTAACAAATGTGTCTTTTGCTATCTTATGAATATTTGATACCTCCAATTGTTATTTTTTAGATTTGGCATTCCAATGGAAGTAACAAATTTTATAATTAATTTTGAGGTCCACTTATTATTTCACCCAAATAAATTTATAATAGCAAATGTTATCATTATTATTAAGACTCACTTAATGTTTTAATCAAATAAAATGATTTTCCGTGAAAAGGGTACAACATTTTTGCCGTGTTCAAAAGAGGAGCAAAATTGCTGTGTTCAGTTGCTGTGTCCCTTGGAAGTAACTTAATCTTACATGGAACAACAAAGGACAATTGCAGTGTGAAACTTGAAGGGCTTAGGATTCTTACATGGAACAACAAAGGACAATTGCAGTGTGAATCTTGAAGGTCTTAGGATTGCTCTGGCGATGCCAGATTTTTTTTTTTTTTTTCTGACATTCCAAAAATCAGTGGACATGTGCCCTACCCATGGTTTTGACTTCTTCCCACTTGATATCTCCCCCTTTTTAGCACCAAATGTCCACTGATTTGTGGAGCCAGGAAAATTTTTCTTGGCATCAGCTAGAGACAATCCTGAGCTCCTTGACGAGGCAAAGGATTGTCTCTGGCGATGCCAGAAAGGTGGTTACGGGCTTTCACATATTATGCGACATATGGCGATAAAAAAAAGGGAGAGGTCATTTCATTTTCTCTCATGATTTTGACTTCTCCCCACGGGATATCTATCCCATTTTTTCTCACCACTTTATTGTCACATGTTGTATAATGTGTGGAGAAATCAAAATCATGGGATAAAATGAAATGACTTTTCTACCACATGTTGTATAATGTACGGAAGCCTGAGACCCATGGGCGGGGGGCCATGGCCTTCCCAAAATTTTTGCAATTCCTTAGAGTTTTGGTTTGAATTAGTGCCTCCCCCCCCCCCCCCACACACACATCATTTTTTTTTTTAATTTAGTATACTTGGCCCCCCATTTGTTTTGTCTTACATATATAGTGGGCCCTTCAATGGAGTCCCTTTATGCCCTTTAGGTCGCCACATGTCTCTATTGAGCACCCCTTAACTATGGTTAAAAATCACTCATTCTTAGAGTTCACCTATTTATTCTTGGTTTTTAGAAAAAATATTAGATTTTTTTTAATCTTAGGACCTAGAGAATATAACTATGGTTTAAAATTTTTGATATTTCTTTAAAAAACCTAGGATATGTAGGTGAATCTTAACCACAGTTAAGGGTATCAATAGGAACACGTTGAAAATTGCTGTTTGCTAGGCGGTTAGAGCAGTACGTTCACGATGCTTCTGTGAAAGCTCACTTGCTGGAACCCATCACAAGTCAAAAGTACAGGACAAATCCTCTACTGGAACCGGGTAGAGAATCTGTGCTCTAAAGCTCTACTGTGGAAAACTTATAACCTATCGTGTCAAATGGTGTTCTATTTCTTGTTCTTGTCCTCCAATTGTTCAAAGGAACAAAGTTAACGTACCTGCTATTTTTATTTGCAAACCTAATGCTCGTTCACATTCATCTATGCCCACTTTAAAATTCTCACCACCTAGAGAAGATCCCGTGTCTTTTCCAAAAAGATGCAATGATAAAAGACTTTCATTTCTCAAGTAAAATAACTTATTATTTTGAAGAGATTAACCCCACTTTAAAATTCTTTAAAATTCTCACCACCTAGAGAAGATCCCGTGTCTTTTCCAAAAAGATGCAATGATAAAGACTTTTATTTCTCAAGTAAAATAACTTGATTATTTTGAAGAGATTAGCCCCACTTTAAAATTCTCACTAACTAGAGAAGACCCCGTATCTTTTCCAAAAAGATGCAATGATAAAAGACTTTTATTTCTCAAGTAAAATGACTTGATTATTTTGAAGTGATTAATTTTGAGCGGAAGCTCTGCTTCACGGCGTTGAAGCGAAGCTCCCCGCTGTAGCTGTGACATGTTTGTAATTATTGAAGGATGCTGGGTTAATTTTGTAATACACTATAATTATAAAATTGCCACCTAGTGTAAAAATGGAAGCTATGTCAATGTGTTGAAGCAGAGCTCTTGGTATTTAAACTATATTTTAAATCGAACATCATCAAAGTAGGCTTAACTCTTAAGGGTTTCATGATTTTTGACATTTTAGGATTGTGTTAATTTTATGAAGTCAAAAGTTACATTTTTTTCAAAGCACCCTATGGTTTATTTCTCTTCGTTGAGTAGAAAATCCCGGCTCCACCCCTGACTGTAACGTACATGCCTTCATCCATATATGCCATTGCTAAGGTTAAAACAACAGGTGACAAATATATCTCAAACTGTTCTGGAGTGGTACGTCCACTCCAAAGAGATTCGTTAAATACAAAGAGGAGCTCCGCTTCACCGTGTTGAGCGGAGCTCCCCTTTTTATACTATTACAATGGCAATCTTGTAATTATGTGTATTGCAAAATAATCCGGAGCTCTCCTTTTTTATACTATTACAATGGCAATCTTGTAATTATGTGTATTACAAAATAGCCCTGGTCACTTTTTGTTATTACAAACGTGCCATAGCCTTAGTATAAAAAGGGGAGCTCTGCTTCATCACCATGAAGCAGAGCTCCGGTTGAAAATTAATCTCTTGATCAAAACGTTTGGTTGGAGCTTTATTGCGGGTAGTATCTGCTTAGACGAAGGATTGCGTCTCCAACAAGTATGAATAGAAAAACTCTTTAATTGCATTGGTTCAAACCCTAGAATCGTTCTAGGATTGCCACGTGGATCTCCCCTCTCCCAGTTTTCATTAGTAGTAATTGGTTGTGACTCGGCTGATTGGGATGGATTTTTAAAAAAAAGTCAAAAAACAACGAAAAAGAAGAAAAGTCATATTCTTCTCCAGTTTTAACCAGTTTTTACACCCTTAAGGTGGCCACATGTCCCTTTTGAAACCTCTTAACTGTGATTAAGATTCACTAACCCCTATGGTTCACTAACTTATCATTGGTTTTTAGAAAAATAAGAATAGAAAATTTTGTTAACTGTGGTTAAAATTTATCAACTCCTAGGTGTTGTGGGAAAACAACCAATAGAAAATAACCCGACGGAAAAGAATAAACCAAAACACATACCATAAGGGAACACAAGAGATATACGTGGTTCGGCAACAACCTGCCTATGTCTACGGGTTAAGATCCGATCACTTCTTTATTCACAGAAATCTTGAGGAATCAGTACAAAAGCACTCAACTCACCTTCTCTATGAAAACCCAAAGAAGAATTCATATCTATCATCCCTTAAACATTTCTTAAGTCCTAGTATGCTTTAATCATTTCTATTACCTCTCACTCTCAATGTAAAAGCATTCCCTTGATCCTTAGATACTAAGATTACAAACCCTAGACCCATAATTCCCTATTTATAGGCTTAAACAAGAACCTTAGACTAATAGAAAATCCCCTAATTAGAATAGGGGTTTCCCAAAACATAAAGAGGCTAAAATAACAATTTCCCGAAAATTTCATGTCAAACGGCGCATTGGGCGATCGATCTCCCTTGGTGGGCGATCGATCGCCCCTTGGGGTTTTTGCCTAATTCGAGCCAACATCCAATAATCTCCACCTTGGCGAGAATTCCGCGACCCCACCCGCAATCAAGAGAACCAATTTGTTAATCACCAAACAAACCTTCAAGATAGAACACCGCATCGCCCGGGAAGCACCTCCACCTGGAACCAAAATCTCTCTCAAAATTTTAAAGACCCGTTTGCAATTACCGTAAACCTGTTTGCAAATACTGCAAATACCCGTTTTGACCTTACCCGTCTCTGCATCATCTTCGAAAGAGACTCACCAACTACACACACCCTTGAATCTGACCCTGGAAAGCACTTCACCGGATTCGATAAAACATGGTCAAAACTCATGTGTAGCCTGAAAACCCATTCTCCAATCTAGAGGAATCCCAGATGAGGACATAGACCTGCCATTTCCGTCAAAGGCACATCATCACCATCTCCACCCTTACGAAAACTTATCGGAATACCCATCTTTGCACCGATTGCGAAAGGGACTTTAGGTGAGTTTTCTACCATCTGCACAACATCAAGTTTTCGTTTTCCTGCAGACCTTGTAGTAGTTCTCACCTACCACCGTATTCCCCTCCAAGAGATATAAATCATCACACTTCTTTCCCTTCATCAAAACTAAGTAACCCTGCTTTCCTCGCTTTATTTTGATAACTCCATCTGCAACTGTGTAGCAACAACCATTGGAATCTAATTGCCCGATGAATATTAAATTTCTTCGCAACTTAGAGACACAAGCTATCCCTCCTAAAGTCCGAATAACTCCATCAAACATTTTATATTTATATTACCAAACCCCGTGATTTCACATTTAGATCCATCACACAGGAACACTTTTCCTGTCCCCTTTTGAAATATATCAAAAAATTCTATATTTGAGCAAATATGACATAAAACCCTTGAATCTAAAATCCACTCACTAGAAGAATTGTCTATACCTTTAGAGATTGTGAAAACATCTCCAATGTATTTCTCATTGTTCCTTGCTATTGCTGCCAAAGAATCTCCTCCAGAAGAATTCATCTTCCCATCAGCACACCTTAGACACTCCTTTTTGAAGTACCCTAATTCTTTGTAATAATAGCATTGTATCCCGCCTTTTCCCTTGGATTTGGATCTGCCCTTGCCTTTTCCAGATCATCTCTCCAAGTCTCTTCCTCCTCCTTGAGCAATCATGACATGATTATTTCCATCATGCGATGACTTCCGCTTAATCTCATAAGAGAGTAGTGTCATCGTAACCTTCTCCATCAGTAGTGTTTCCTTGCCATACATGGGAGTTGTCACCAAGTGATCATATGAGTCTGGAAGTGATGTAAGAAGCCCCACGGTCTGGCCTTCTTCATCCACCTTGACACCAACTTTCAACAGTTGATTCAAGATCTGGTTGAACACATTAATATTCTCCATGAGATCTGCACCCTCCGCCATCTTTAAGGCATTAAACTCATTTTTCAAGTATAACCTGTTGGTAAGGCTCTTTTCGATGTAGAGCATTTCAAACTTCTTTCAAAGATCTGGTGCCGATTCCTCATCCATAACGCTATGCATCACGTTATCTGCAAAACAAAGGCGTATTGTGTTGACTGCCCTCGCCTCAATGTCTTCCTAATCTGCATTAGACATCTTTTCCGGTCTACCGGAATCCCCTTTCAACGCCCTTGCGAGACCCTGTTGAACTAGGATATCCTTTACCCTCCTTTGCCACAGATTAAAACTCTCATTTTCCGTCAAACTTCTCAAAGAAAAATTACCTAGAATTTTTCAAAGCCATTGAAAAATAATTAACCAAACCCGAACCTCTGATACCAATTTATTGTGGGAAAACAACCAATAGAAAATAACCCGACGGAAAAAAATAAACCAAAACACACACCACAAAAGAACACAAGAGATATATGTGGTTCGACAACAACCTGCCTACGTCCACGGGTCAAGATCCGATCATTTCTTTATTCACAGAAACCTTGAGGAACCAGTACAAAAGCACTTAACTCACATTTTCTATGAAAACCCAAAGAAGAATCCCTATCTATCCTCCCTTAAACATTTCTCAAGCCCTAGTATGCTTTAACCCTTTCTATTACTTCCCACTCTCAATACAAAAGCATTCCCTTGATCCTTAGATACTAAGATTACAAACCCTAGACCCATAATCCCCAATTTATAGGCCTAAACAAGAGCCCTAAACTAATAGAAGTCTCCCAATCGGAATAGGGGTTTCCCAAAACATAAAGAGGCTAAAATAACAATTTCCCGAAAATTTCACGCCAAACGGCGCACTGGCGATCGACCCCCCTTGGTGGGCGATTGATCGCTCCTTGGGGTTTTTGCCTAATTCGAGCCAACATCCAACACTAGGATTAATTTCTAAATTTTTTTTTCTAAAAACCAAAGATTGGCGGGTGAACCCTAGGGGTAGGTGAATCTTAATCATAGTTAAGGAGTGTAAAAATGGAAAGGGGGCAGCCATAGGGGAGTAACAGGTTTTGCCAAAAATCGGTTACAACTGAAGAACATTACCAGGCAAAGAAGAAATGAACCGAATCAGAAGGACCTAGGGATTGGATGAAATGTTACTATCGTACTATGGTAGAAATAAGTAAATGGAAGCCGGATGCTGAAGGAGTGTTTGTGTTTGACCAGGGTAAACCAAAGCTCCCAAATTCATAATAGAGCTTTGTCCAAGCTTTGCTTGGGCTCTTTGTTGTTTCTCCTAAACACCATGGAATTTACCAAGCCAATCGTCGGGCTGTGCCTCCCTCCGTAGAGTAATTTCGTTGCAAAGCGTACAGATTATGTCCGTAAACTCCAAGAAAATCTAAAATCGTTGCGCGCAAAATGGTAGGAGTTGAAGTCTCAAAAGAAGGATCTGAAGAATATGGAGAGGAGGGGCATCTCGGCTCCTATTTTCTTGCCAGGTGTCCCCCTTCTAACTCCATTTAACTGTGATTAAGATTCATCCACCCTTACGGTTCACCCATCTACACTTGGCTTTTAGAAACATTAAATAAAAAAAATGAATTAAAGGATTAAAAAAAACTAACCCAAGTTAATGAGAGTTGAAGGGTCAGCTATGTGAGAACAAGGAGGAATAGTCCCCTCCTCGGCCGACGAGGGGACTATTGCTCTTTGAATAAAACCCTTGCTTTGTTGAGAATAGTCCCTCAACTACACAACACATTCAAACTCAAACATGTCATCCAAATTAAGACCCAATTGATTAGTCTGGCATGCGCATTTTGCGTGAGTGCTGTTAGATTTCCCTTAGGGTGTGTTCGGTTGAGGGGTAAATGAGTGGGAGAAAGTGAAGTGAAGTAAAGTGAAAGAATTGTATAAATTCTCTTGTGTGTTTGGTTTGAGAGAAAAGTTTACGGGAAAATATAAAATTTTTCAAAACTACCCTTTGCTCTCTTTAGGAATAGGGTTCAACAAAAGGGTAGATTTGGAATTGGAAGCTCTTACTTTACTTTCTTTCATAATTCCAACTTTTTGGTGGAATAAGGTTTGGGTAAAAGTGAGAGAAAGCTAGACACTATTGAGAAAGTTCAAGTTTTACTCTACATCAAAACCCCTTAAACCGAATAGAAACTCCTACTTTCACCTACTTTCCTTCACATTCTTCGGGGTGTGTTCGATTAAATAATTTTTTAATCAAAATGTTTTTTTTTTTGAAAACGCGTACAGAAACAGAACTCTTCAGACCCCATTTGGGATTTGGGAAATGACCTTCAGTTCGAGAGCTTTTTCTTCCGGCAACCAGGTCCCTTCAGATCTACCACTTTCTGGCAGCTAGTTGGAATCCCCACTACATTGTTCCTACCTACTAGATATCTTACACCAAAAATCAATCTGATGGGATCACAATAAGCATATGATCTATTGCATTCTTTGGTTTGCTCAAAAAGAAATACTAGAGAAGAAAGAAGTCTATATATTGGAATTTTGCTATCTCCCAATTGAGACAATTTCTAGCCGAGGAGATCTCCTTGGTGTGCCCCTCTAATGGTAGGTCTGAACAGATTCCATCCATGCTATAATTATGCCAGAAACAAAAATGTCAGCCTTCCCATTCTCCCATCCTAATACAATCATCTCACCCTAAAAGGCTGTAGGGTGTTTGAACTTTGAACACCAAGGTTGAATCCTAAGAAGCACTTCAAATTGACAAGAAACAAAGCATCTGGGATCCAACAGTAGTTCAGATTACAAATTACCACTTCAAAAATGCCTTCAAATTGACACGAAACGTTAACGGAGAAACGGAGGGCTCCCTGATTTTGGTTTTGGCGCTTATTTCTTTACCACACGTCAGACGTTGAATGGAACCCCAAGAGGGGCATTCTGGTTTCTTAGCCAGAGACAATCCGAGGTCGGCTTGTTTGTTGATTGCGTTTCCTACTTTCCTTTTGCCTTCCTTTATATCTTTTCAATTAAAAAAATAATAATTAAAGTTGAGGGGTGTGCTTGACCAGGGTCGACTTTTATAAGCTCAATTATTTCCCAAATTCTTAAAGAGCTTATCCTTCTTCCCTCTTTTGTTCTTCTTTGTTTGGAAATTTTTCTTCCTGTGACCTTACAATCTCTTAAGCACCATGGATCTTGTGAACCCGATCGTTGACGTCTTCTCTCGGTTATGGGATTGCATTGCAAGGCGTACAAGTTACATCCGTAAACTCCCAAAAAATCTCGACTCTTTGAGAGCTGCAACGGATAGATTGAAGCATCTAAAGAACGACGTGAAGACAAAGCTTGACTTGGCTCAAGTACAACAAATGAGACCCAAAGAAGAAGTTCAATTCTGGATCAAATCTGTTGAAGCCATGGAAGGTCAAGTGAATGAAATTGTAGAGGAAGGTACTCAACAAATTTCAAACACATGTCTTGGTGGTTACTACCCCAAAAACTGTTGGTCCAGCTACAAGATCAGCAAGAGAGCAACAGAAGAGTTAACAGTTGTAGAGGAATTAAGAAGCACAGGAAATTTCAGCGATGTGGCTGATATATTGCCTCCGGCTAATGTGGAAAAAATGCCTTGCGGATCCACTGTGGGCATGGACTTGATTTTTAAGAATGTTTGGGAGGTGCATTAGAGAAGAAGATGAAGTGAGAATTATCGGACTATACGGGATGGGGGGTGTTGGAAAGACGACCCTCTTGAGGAAAATCAATAATGAGTTTCTTCGTCAAGGAACTTTTGATTCCAGTGTTGTAATTTGGGTCGTTGTGTCCAAAGAATCCAACGTGATGAGGGTTCAGAAAGAAATCGGAAAGAAGATGGGGTTGTCATTTCAAGAAGATGCAAGCGAGGTTGCACGTGCTACACGCATCTTTAATGCCTTGAGCAAGAAAAAATTTGTACTATTTTGATGGATGACATATGGGATCGAGTAGATTTTGAAGTTGTAGGAATTCCTTTTCCCAATGGTAAAAATAAATCTAAGGTAATATTTACTACTCGGTCTGAGGCCGTGTGTGGCCGTGTGGAAGCTCACAAGAAGATCAGAGTACAATGTTTGCGTTGGAATGAAGCGTGGAATTTGTTTCAAAAGATGGTGGGAGCAGAGACCCTCAATTCTCATCCAAATATACTTAAATTAGCTAAAATTGTTGCCCGAAAGTGTGCTTGTTTACCACTTTCAATTGTCACTATTGGCCGAGCAATGGCTAGCAAGAAGACTCCGGAGGAGTGGAATCACGCAATAACTGTATTGAAGAAATCTGCATCAGAGTCTTTAGGTATGGAAGATAAGGTGCTTCCTCTTTTGAAGTTTAGCTACGATTCTTTATCCAATGATATTATTCGATCTTGTTTTTTATATTGTTCTTTATACCCAGAAGACATAAGCATTTATAAAAGTACACTTATAGGACACTGGATAGGTGAGGGATTTATAGCGGAATATGATGACATGAATGAAGCTTTTAATCAGGGACACTATATTATTGGAATGCTAAAATCAATGTGCTTGCTGGAGAGTGGTCATGATGAAGAATTTTATGTGAAGATGCATGATGTCATCCGTGACTTGGCATTATGGATTGGTTGTGAATGTGGAATGAAAAAAGATAAGTTTTTGGTAAAAGCCCGTCTCAGGTTGATTGAAGCACCTCAAGTTGAGAAATGGGAGGTGGCAGAGAGGATATCACTCATGCATAATGACATTAGGACACTACTTGAAACACCCAAGTGCCCCAACCTGATTACCTTGCTTCTCAACAACAATCGAGAATTGAAGAGGCTATCCAATGATTTTTTCAAATCTATGACTAGTCTTAGAGTTTTGAATTTGTCAAGATCCTCAATTGAAGAGTTCCCAAATGAGATTGCAGGATTGGTTGAGTTGCAATATCTCAATCTGGCATTTACACCAGTAAAAACATTACCCGATGAGCTGGAAATTTTGGTGAAATTGAAGTACTTGAATTTGAAATGCACAACTAAACTTACAATGTTCCCACTTAAGGTGATTTCACGACTTCCGATGTTGCAATGGTTGAACCTATATGGTAGTAGATTTGGGGATTTGGAATTGGAAGATTGCGGTGGAGCGGGCTTAGGAGAATTTGAAAATTTGAAGCGGTTGAAAGTTTTTGGAATCACTATAAGAACCGTTTATGCTCTCCAAAGGCTTTTCAATTCTCAGAAGTTATCAAGGTGCACAAATTATCTATTCATCGAAGAGTGCCAAGGTCTGATTTCATTCCCTCTATTGTCGTCGTCATCATCATCATCAACAACTATTGGAGATTTAAACTGTCTAAAGAAACTTAGTTTTAAGAGTTGCTTAGACTTGGAGGAGTTGACAGTTAGTTTGGTGGTGGTGGGAGAGGGAGATAATGACTTCTTCTCGAGTCTACGAGCACTATATCTCATTCACCTACCCACCCTAAAGATGGTAAGGGTTGTGGCCCATCATCTATGCTTCCAAAACTTATACCATGTAAAGATTGATGATTGTGATGCATTGGAGGACCTTTCATGGCTTGTTGATATCCAGAGCCTCCAATATCTTGATTTATTCCGTTGCAAGGGAATTGAAGAAGTGATATGTGGAGGAGTTGTAGAGGTGGAAGAAGATTCGACCACATTCTCAAGACTCCGACATATTAACTTGCGCAACCTACCAAAATTAAAGAGCATCTGCAGACATGCCTTGCCTTTCTCTTCCTTGGAGGTGATTCGTGTTTATGAATGCCCAGAATTGAAGAAGCTCCCACTCGACTCCAACAGTGCAAAGAACACTTTAAAAAAGATTATTGGAGAGAAGGAATGGTGGGACAAGTTAGAATGGGAGGATGAATCTATCAAATCTGTTTTCCAACCGTATTCCAAACCTATTGACAAATAATCTATCATTATTTGTGAAAGAAGATGTATCAGGGTAGAGGTGGTCAAGGGGCGATATGCAAGAGCTACTCTTGTTAATGGGGCCAAGGTATTCCTCTCCCACCTTTGTACTCAACTTGTCATTTTTCTGGCATTAGTACAATCTAAGCATATCTTCTTTGCTAGTAAGACCCACTGAATAGTAGACAAAAATGTCTACAAGCACTTTTATTGCTAATCAGGTTGTTTATGGCTGTATTTCTATTGTGCTATTGTAAGAAGTAGAGCAACTTAATTTAAGTAAATAAATTACTTTTTAATTTTTTTTTTTTGCTACATTCATTTTTTAAATATCACCTGCCATGCTCAGTACAGCAAAACTCGCTATAGCACAAGCCACAAGGTGTCTACATTTGCTGATATGCCATGTTGTAATTGGTGCTGCAACAGTTTTCTCTGCAACAAGCGTTAAATATTTTGGTTTCTGGTAGTTGGATTTTAACTGGCAGGGGTATCATAGGCACTTAAGGAGTATGGCAGAAGCTCATCTAGGCCCTAATATTTTGTTGGTGCAAGGCATTATTTATCTAAGGTTAGAGCATCTTCAATGCTCTATTCCAAATTGGTTGTGCCAATTCCAAATTTGGCACAACTATAATGCCAAAAATCCATATTCGGCACAGGCTGTTCCAATGGTCTGTGCCAAATTACCTATAACAATTCCAATTTTTTCAACCAAATTTTTTTTCAATTGCTATCCATCCAACTACCATTCATCCACCTATCAACTGCCATTCATCCACCCCTATCAACCACCAAGTATTACAAATTGTCACATCTTGTTCCGATGTAAATGTCTTTCCCCGCTTTGATTGTTGAGTAACTTCTATTTTTTTCTTGATTAAAGATAATCTACAAGTAAAAGAACACAAAAGTAAGAAAGTATATGAGCACAATAGAAAATGTGTAGATAAGTCTAAAATATATACGGACTTCTGTAAGGGCAAATTGGTATAAAAAAAAATAACCGTTGGATGTCAAATTAGTAAAACCCCATATATAGACGTTGGAGGGTAAAATGGTAAAAAAAATTATAACCCATTGGAAAGAAAATAGTAAAGCCTCATCAAAAGTCAACGAGTCAAGGGTGTGCCAAAATATAGCATGTGATATACTTTGTGTCACAAAAACTTTCTATATTTTGGCATAAACATTTTGAACCATTGGAGCACCTTTTTTTTTTTGGTTCCAAATGCTATAATTTGACACTAAAACAAGAAATGGAGCACTGTTAGAGATGCTTTTAGTAGTGAGGTTAGTAAAGTGGTGAGCATATGAGCCATCTCCTAAGGGACTTGACATCGAGTTCACCCCTATGAGGAATACACTCATATATACCACTGGAGCAATCATGGAGGTGCTCGGCTCAAAAGATAAGCATACGCTTGTTGTTGTGTTCCTACCCAAATTCACTATAAGAAAACTACCGAGTGACGGAAGTTTTCCGTCACTAATACTCGGATTTCTGTCACTATTACTTTTAGTGACGGAAAAACATCCGTTGCTAGTCCGATACTATTGCTTCCCTATAGTGACGGAAATATATTATCGTCGCTAATTAGTGACGGAAAATTTCTATCACTAAAAATAGCAATTTAAACTTTGAATTTAGTGATAGAAATGACATTTGTGATGAAAATATATTTGTCACTATTAGCGACGGAAATATTTCCATCACTAATAACCTTAATAGTGACAAACATGGTTCCGCTACTATTCATGTTATTAGTGACAAAAATATTTCCGTCATTAATAAACTTATTAGTGAAGGAAATATTTTTGTCACTATTAAGTTAAGGTTATTAACGACGGAAATATTTCCATCACTATTAAGTTTATTAGTGATGGAAATATTTCAGTCACTAATAAGCATCCTGCATTAGTGATGAAATTCTTTCCGTCACTAATGCTGTTTTTTTTTCTTCAAAATTCTGCACTTGTAAACCTGTTTCCATTCCTGCACCAGTATAAAAATACATTCCAATTTCATATTTTCACCTGTATAAACCTATACATCCATTCCAATTTCATATTTTCATCTCATTCATTCCATGGCTTCGGAGTACATGATTTAGACTTGGTGCAATAATCTCACCTTGTCAAAAATGTACCCAGAGAACAATAGGGATGACTGACACACATTTTCCAAAACTGGAATAAGCATGAGCAATTAACACGTGCTTCAGAATTATGCATTCCTAAACTGTCCACACGGATAATTCAAGAATCATTTAGTGACAAATACTCCTCTTAACAGACATGGCGAATCAATTGTTAAATATGATGTTTGATCCAAATGAGAACTAAACATTGTAAATTACAACTAATCCATCCAACTCGATGATAAAAGGAACTCTTGTCGCACAACGATGCTTGAACGAGAGATTTAAGTTTCAATGCATGCACATACACAATGATGTTTAAAGATAAACAAATGACAGAATAGAAACATAACAACGTTATCATTAGCTCGAGAAAACAAATACAAAAAAGAATTCGTTTAATAATTTATACATTCTTAGCGCTAGTGTGGTAAAAGTTCAAAAGAGAGAGAGATAGAGAGACAGAGAGAGTGAGAACGAGCACGCGAGAGAGAGAGAGAGAGGTAAAGAACATTCTATCCATGAATCATTTATTGTGTAGGAAATGACGTTTGAACTGAGAAATTTGATGGTTCTTTGTGTGTGCACAAAATATACTTGATTCTATCCATGATTCCACTCCTTTGCCCAAAGTTGTGTATGTTGCATCTAATTAAATGAAGTGTTGCCAAATGCTTAGGTGCTTAAGTGTGTGTAGAGGGGTTGTGTAGAGTTGTTTCACTTTAGGCAAGTGTAGGTTTCTTACATATAGATTGTAAGAGCTGACGGTGTGTAGGTTTTGGTTAATCAAAATTTGATTCAATCCATATAGTAGTATTACATCATCAATACAATGGTTGATGGGAATGTTGATCAGATTAGCAGCCTACCATATGCTACTCTGATTTAATACTATTAAGCTCCAATTAAAAATACACTACAACTAAGATTAGGTCCACTGACTATGAAGAAGGGATCAACCATGTAACCAAGACGGCAAGCCCAAAGATCCCAACTCTCCATTGGTTTCATGTCAATAGTCCCTGTGGTCACTTTGCCAGCAACAAGAGACTGACTCATAAGAGCAGCAAAGAGAATGAGGAAGTTTAATATTTTCCATTTTTCTTTTAATTTATTCTGATCTTGGTTGATATTTCTTATTCACAAGATGCCTTGGCTGAGGAAAACTAGAAAGAGAGAAAACACATGAGAGTTGGATTCATGTGCAGTTGTGGCGAGGACTACGAAGTTTCCTTTCCTCATTGAAATTCAAGAAAGTCTGAAGAGAGTTACAATAACTTTGTAAACTCTCTCTCTCTCTGTCTCTGTAATTTTTCAGAGCATAAGATAGTGTCTGAAGAAAACAAAAATGTGCATATAACTCTCAAAATGTTGCAGTACTGTGGATGTATTTCAGTCAATCCTTATATCCTATTTAGGGCAGGTCGGGGACAGTGTAATGGTCCTGCTATCATTCATGCAACTCTACACTTTATTTGGAGAGAAAATTAAGTTCACCTTATCCTCACTTCAATTTATTTCTAAAAATGAGTTTAAATATATGGTAAATTAGGTTTTCTTTGTGATGATTGCAAGCCTCTAATCACTGTGATTTATCCTTTTGAGTGTGTGATTCGTGTAACAAAAATGCATAGCTATATTAAGCAATGAGTGTTGAACAAAACAATCCATGCAAATTGAAACTTAGAAAAGATCAAAAGAAAGAAACAAAAAGAAAATAAATCAATATGTAAGACCCAAATAGTTATAAAACATCTTATGCCAAGGAATGCATTACTCATCACACACCTAGTTGTCAATATACTTGATTCAATGAATATTTCTTTCTGTACTTTTAGTTTCCCTTTCTTTGGTTTTCATAATGATTAGTAGTCATTTTAATTTTTGGGCAAAGGAGTGGAATTCCTAGTATTGGAAATTCAATAAGTCGTCAATGGTTGAAGTGTTCTGGTTTTTTCCACAATGGAAGTGCTTAAGAAAATTCTGGATGCATATTAAGAACTAGTTTTTGAATGTAATGCCCAACATCATGGTTGACTGTTTTATAGGAAATAAGGAAGCTCTAATCCTAGCTTTTGTTCTACTTTGTCTTTGCAAGTAGTCTTCCTAAGAAATAGATTGTCATGGCATAGGCTCACTCTCCCAAGGGTTTTCTTAGTAGTGGAATGTTGCCCATGGATTAACCCCATTCTGTATTCTTACCTACAAAACTTGGAAGTTACATATGTGGCCACTAGCAGTCCCCAAGGATGAGGTAGAGGCTCTCAATTCAAATCTAATGCTAAGAATGGGCTAGTATTAGAAATACTAGTGAGGAAAAAGGAGCAACTAGATCTAAGCCCCATTGGTGTTTTACAATCATCTGCATCTAAAGGTTCCAAGAGTAAAAGGTATGAGATGAAATACCATTGTAATCAGAGCTACATAGATAGGAGAACATGTAATAATTTGTTTAACCGTAGTCATGATATAAAGTAATGAATTACATTGCAGCTAGATTATTCCTCCACTGGTAAGTGCGTCATAGAAAGTGATCCCAAACGTATCACTGATAGTAGAGCAGTGATTGTCAGAGGTGGTCTGAGTCCCAATTTATTCAAGTAGATGATAGAGGTCTTGTGGAGCAGATTAAACAGAGGTACGCGATCAGATTTTGAAAACAGAAGAGAGATAAACCAAGATTAAATAGGGGTGAAAGCTGATATTTAATGAGATCTAAAACTACCTCCAACAACCCTAATCCAAGAGAATCTACCGGGATGTTTTTTGTTTTTTTTCACTAATAATAGGTTCGTGATTGTCAGGGTCACAATTCTATCAAGTAGATGAGAATAGAGTAGATTATGAAAATAGAAACCATTAGATTATTGAAAACATTAAATAACAGTGTGCATACCACCAAATTGATGGCCCACTTAAGAGTTTTCCACCCCAATCATATGGTGAAAAAAATCCAAAAAGATATATTTACTACATTGTTGTTTTTCCCAAATAATAATTACTGTCAAGGAAAATGCTATTGATCAAATGA
Organism: Tetracentron sinense; assembly: GCA_015143295.1. Lineage (NCBI taxonomy): Eukaryota > Viridiplantae > Streptophyta > Magnoliopsida > Trochodendrales > Trochodendraceae > Tetracentron > Tetracentron sinense. Next base: position 30,910,810 of record CM026566.1, read on the forward strand.
TTAGGATCATCATATTAGGAAGATTTTGGTCCAGGAAATATCTTTGGTGTAGCTAATCAGTTAACCACCCTGATCAATGAACATCTGTATCACAAATAAAAAATCCAGAACTGGATTAATCCAAAAACACCTAAACATCAAAACAACTTACAGAAAATCACATAGATATCTTACACATTGAGAATTCTGAGAGAACGTAGATAGAAAAAGAGAGAGAGGATTACCTGTGAAAGATGCCAAGTAACAGATAAACTAGCAAAGCCAGCTCCAAGCACTGCGTATCTACAAAACAGGAGATGGAAAACTAGGGTTAAAGACATTCATATAAGCTTTTTGTTCAATATATGAAAATATTCAGAAATGAATCAGAAAGATTGGAGAATGCTTGAGAGGTGGTTGGGCACGGGAAGAGGAAGAGGAACAGAGAGAAGAAGACACTAGTGATGAAGCGCTTCTCTGGTTTGAGCAGAATCAATGACGGACCACTAGAGAGAGAGAGATCTGAAAGGGGCTTACCACTGAAATGGACTGAAATTAGAAATGTAATACACAAAGCAAAACCAAAATGAAAAAACCCAGAGCCAAAAATCAAATAGAAAGAATGACATAGACATTAAACATACATTACAGAGAAAAATGGGAATTCAAGAACAAAATCATTCGCATATGACAGAAAAAATGAATTGCAAAAATGACAAAAAAAAATAAATCCATGTGGGGAGATACCTGAAAAAAGAGGCGATTAACCACCAACACAGATATATCTCATGAAATGGGTGCTCTGTGAAGAAAAAAAAAAACATGAATAAGAAAAACTTATAGGAGCTTTTTTAGCTCAACGGTAGGAGAGAGAGAGAGGGGGAGAGGGGTATTAACTAAGTTTGATTATCGTCAGAATACACTTGAAAGGGAAAAAATCCCGTAAATGCCACGCGTCTGTAGCTGCTTTGCTGGTAGAGGAATGATAGCACAACTCCACCTGTGAATGAGCCTGAGGGGGCGGGTGTGCACCCTGAAATAAGCTCCGATGATAAAGTCAGTATAAGGCACAAGCACAGTATAAGGCACAAGGCACAAGCACATGAACATAAGGCACATAATAGCATAGAGATACTTATCGTGAGGGCACTGGGCATATGCACTTGAGGACGAACTCTGGTGAGGCACTGGGTATATGCACTTGAGGACGAGCTCTGGTGTTATGCTCTGGAGATTGTAGCTCAGGAGGCACAAAGAATATGGCTCAGACAACGTAGCTCTGACAAGGCACAGACATCGTAGCTTAGACAAGGCATAGACAACGTGCTCTGATAACGTGGCTCTAGCTCGGATAACGTAGCTCTGACAACGTGGCTCTGATAAGGCACCGATAACGTAGCTCAGAAGGCACTGACAAAGTAGCTCTGACAACGTGCTCTGATAAGGCACAGACAACACAGCTTAGACAAGGCATAGACAACGTGCTCTGATAACGTGGCTCTAGCTCGGATAACGTAGCTCTGACAACGTGGCTTTGATAAGGCACCGATAACGTAGCTCAGAAGGCACTGACAACGTAGCTCTGATAAGATAACGTAGCTCTAGCTCGGATAAGGCACTGGCAATGTATACGTTGTGCATCCGTTGTGCATCAAACAACGGATACGTTGTACAGCAGACAACGTGTACGTTGTACAGCAAACAACGTGTACGTTGTACAGCTCACGATGGGTACGTTGTACATCAGACAACGGACAACGAGCTCAGCACTATGCACAACACAACGGGACAACGGATTCGACACCATTCACAGCACAACGTATTCGGCACTGTTCACAGCACAACGTATTCGGCACTGTTCACAGCGTCAGGCACAAGTTCAAGTATGATTGCACTCACCAGATGATTAACTGCAAGGCCGTGCAAGTGGCAGTGTGACCATTCATGGAGAGCATCAGGCGGACATGGCCTATTTGCGAGAATCTGGTGGCCATAAACGCTTGTGAGGCCATAAAGAGCATCAAATAGCCGGAGAACACCAAAGGAAGATGAGAGAATCAGGTGAGTGGCCACCTGCACAGCACTTTGGGGTAGAGGTGTGAATGACTCAAGCTTCTCAGACCTCCCTCTTCCTCTTCCTCTTCCTCTTCTCTTCTTCCCTTTCTCTCATCTCTTGCCTTTCGTACCATCCATCCATTCTCTCTGGTGATTCTTGCTTATTTATAGGCATTTTGAGTCATCATGACTTGTGCAGTCATGATAAAGTCACCTGACAGACAACACTCAAGTGAGCCAGCACATAGCCCAAGTGGGCTTATGTCGGGGAAATTGTCAGAATTTGCCAGAGTGAGAAATCCCTATTTTACCCCTTCTTTTTGCTCCTTTTTACGAATTTTATCCGTTACACACTTCGAATGGCCGGAATTGTAGTCGAAGGCGATGAGAGGGCGCTGGGAACCAGTGGGAAATTTGGGGAAGATATGTTTTGGCGGGTTTGATTTTAATATAAAGATTAGTAGGGATGGACATATATCCATCATTAATACTCTCAATATTAATAATGACGGAAATTTTTCCGTCACACTTCCTTTACTAATGTAATTAGTGAGGGAAATTCCATCACTATTATATAAGTCTTATTAGAGGCCGTTTGGCATCATTCTCACGGAATGATTTTGAGTTCCGGAACAACCCGAAGGATGAGAAATGGGTTTGGAAAGGCTTTCAAGTCAACCCAACAGAGAAACGGGTTCTAATGGCACGAGTTTTGCGGAACAAAAAAAAAAGGGTCCTCGGAACGACACAACTTGCATACTAAACTTGTTCCCGATAAAAAAAGAAGAAGCAAACTTCAGTTGTGGCTCTGGTGAAGGAAGTAGCAGGGAAGACGGAGACAACTCCAACCACCGATTGCTGGGGAAGGGAGTAGCAGGGAAGACAAAGACAATATTATCATCTCCAACCACCGATCATCGCCGGTAACTGATCCTTTTGGTACTCTCTCTCTCTCTAAAAATGGATGTCCGGCTCTCTCCCCCTCTCTCTAAAATGGTAGATCCTAATGATCTTCATCAAATGGCAGATTTGGTGGTTCTCTCCATCTCTCTCTCTCTAAAATGGCAGATTTGCCGATGATCTTCATCAAATGGCAGATCTGCCGACGATCTTCATCTTCATCAGATCTGCCATTTTTTTTTTGTGGTTTTGTTTTTTTTTACAGATCTTGATTTTATGTATTTGGGTTCTCTAGCAAGATCTAACATGATCTGTGAACATGACCTTCTGCAAGATCTTCCTCTTCTTGATCTGTGAATAATTTTGGTAGATCTTCCTCTTCTTGATCTGTGAATCAATTTTTTTTCATTTTCTTAACTTGATCTGTATTTTTGATTTCCCGTTTTTGTTATCCTCTCACTTCAAATGAGATCTGTGAATCAATTTGTTATCCCGTTTTTGGTATTTGATTTAGGATTGTTTAAAAAGTATTTGATTTGTAGTGTTACAGTGCACACCACTTGTTTGATATATTGGTTACATGAAATTTGATTCTCATTCATTGGACTGCAAGGATCTAGAGTGGTCTTAATATGCTTGCTTGTGTGCTCACCGTAATGTACTGCAATGATCATGGTAAGGGTGTAATGTATTGCAATGGGGAACAACATAGATATGATGCTATTGGTTTTATATGAATGTATTATGGTTGATGGTTTTTTTTTTCAGTGAACTTCATATGCATTTTAAAATGCATTATGGTTTTTTTTCAGAATTATTGTAATTGAAATGGTTGAACGTGATGTTATGAAATGGCTGAACATAAATCAATACGTAAAGTAAACACATAACATGTTTTATTGCAAATATAACTTTGGTGGGTAAATGAGGACTCTAAACAACCTTGTAGGCGCGTTAATCAATTGAGCTAGGGGTAGTGTTCTGTTTTCCATGTTATGATAGATGACCATAACAGGTTCTTTGTGTGCAGCCTGATGCCAATTTGAACTCATTAGTTACTCATCAATTAATGGGTTCATAGTTAAAGTGTAAGGCTATATATAGTCTGAAAGTGTACTCCCAATTGTTGGTCTTTTGCTAGATTTTTACTAAAATCCAGGTTGGATCATTTCCCAAATTCAAGTGCATACACTGTTCTTCCTGAAGTTCTCTATTTTATTTTTACTTCAAAATTTGGAAGAACCACTAGATTAGAAAATTTCTTGAATATCCTATAATTTGCTAGCATGGCACTGATAGAGTCCCTAGATCTTGATTTTGCACACTTGAACTTTATAACATTTTTGGCTCTATATATACACAGGTGGAGGAACTGATTGCCAAGGAGAGAGAGAGATGCAAGAGAAATTGATGTTGAAACACTTAACAATGGTGGACTGTTATGAGAGAGAGATGCAAGAGAAGCTGATGTAATGGAGGTTGTGTCAGTATGAAAAGTGGCATTTTAAATGTCAAGCTCCGGAAGGATTCAGAGTCCCAGTTTGTTCACAAGACAAGTATTGAGCCACAAAATTGATGACCAGTAACTTTTTATATTGGAAGGATTCACAAAATTTTACTGGGGACTCCTCACACAGCCACCCAAATTACATGTATCTTGTATTTGAGTGTATTAACTTTTCTATGTTATAGACTCCTATAATGCATGGGAAATGATGTTTTTGTGCTTGAAATTAACACCATCTTAATGATAAATGATGTGCGTCCCTGAACCATTTAATTGGTGACTTGTAGACTTGCCGAGCCGGACTGTTCAATTGATGACTAGCATTCCTGAAGCACCCTTTTAAGTTTGGTGTGTGTGATATGCATGAGAATTGCTGGGCATGGATTTGATATCAGTGCAAAAGCAATGGCTGGCTTCTCATTGTACCCCTCTAAGAACAAGCCCCTCTCTATCTGAGGCCTTCCTACATTTGCTCAAGTAAATGATCCAACTGTAGATCTCTTTTGGTGCAGCCATCTTATGAATATTTTCTAGTATAAATTACATTACAAATTTCAGACATTGTAGATCTTAGATAATAAATACTAATAGAAAGACGGTAGCAACTTCATTCGCCTCGTTCAGAAACATGCTGATGATGAAACAGACTGGATCAAAAAGTCACTGGTGATGCATGCCCTCTAATAGCTGTAGTTTCCTTATTCTAGTTGATAGCTGGAGTTCCCTTACTATTAGAGGAGAATTAATCTCTTCCTCTAAATCATACTGATTGATTCACTTACCATGTAAACATCTCTAAATCATATTGGGGGTTTGAGTATTTTGCCATGGCAATTAGCAAAGCTGGCAGCTTACATCTGATGCTCTATTAGATTGGATTGCAAAGACCTACCTGCACTTGGCATGCATAAGTAGCTCTATTAATTGATATGTTATCTAAAAATTAAAGGTGGAAGTAGAGATTGTGAGAGTATGATGATTATTTGCCTATTATTTGATCAATTTATAGTATATATAAGTGATTCTGCTTTTTTTTTGTCATCCAAACGCGATTCTGCTGTTTCTGTTCCCCGGAACAGAGTTTGGTTGACTTCATCCAAACGGGTTCTAAGAACATAAACGTTCCAAAAAAATCAGACTGTTCTGGGGAATAGAATTGTTTCTGATCCGGAATGATGTCAAACGGCCCCTTAGTGGCAGAAAATATTCCGTCGCTATCGGTTATTTTAATAAAAAAAAACTTCGTAAGTAATTAGAGATGGGTCATTACTGACGGCATGTGTTTCCGTCACTATAAGTGATGTATTAGTGACGGAAAATTTTCTGCCACTACTATTCCGTTGCTGCACGGTAGTTTCTTGTAGTGTATAGTTGGGGCTGTTGAAGTTGATGGTGGGCATTGAATTATTTGTGGTGTTAATGGCGTTTCCTTTGTATTTTTTCAATTAAAAAATAATAAATAAAATTGAGGGTGTGCTTGACCCAGGTAGACCTTAAGCTCTGTTGCTTACCAAATTCATAACACATCTTAAATCGTATCTGGGCATTGCTTTGTGTACTTCTTTGTTGCTCTTTGTTTGGATATTTTTCTTCTTGTGAACTTAGAGTATCGTAAACACCATGGATCTTGTGAACCCCATGGTCGATGTCTTCTATCGGTTATGGAATCACATTGCAAAGCGTATAAGTTACATCCGTAAACTCCAAGAAAATCTCAACTCTTTGAGAGATGCAATGGATAGATTGTAAACACGTTAATAGAAAATTGTAATCTCTTCAATAATCTTTGGTTGCTGTACAGTCCTTCATATATAGGATTTCTCCATTTGAGAATCCTTTTACAATTTAGTTTCTACTTTGAGTCTTTGAATACAATAGGAAGATTTTGGCATATTTGGTTTCCATATAAGCTCACTGTATTGCTGGAGGAAAGTGAGAAGAGGAAAGGTTTCCTCTTTCTTCCGAAGATATTGATTTGGTCAATACTCCCCCACAACCTGATGATGAATGAAGCATTAGGTTGGAACGTAATGAACAGAAACGAGGTTGAGGAAGAGCCTTGGTTAAAACATCAGCGAGTTGGTGTTGAGTTGGAACAAACCGAACAAGTAAAGTGCCCCGCATGACATGTTCACGTACAAAATGGTAGTCGATCTCAATGTGCTTGGTGCGAGCGTGAAAAACTGGGTTGGCTGAAATATAGGTGGCACTAACATTGTCACAGAAGATGCAGGCGGGTGATGAGAGTTGGATACCAAGATCACGAAGGACATATTGGATCCAAAGTGTTTCGGCAGTTGCGGCAGCTAAGGCGCGGTATTCCGCTTCGGCGCTAGATCTAGAAACAGTTGGTTGTTTCTTGCTTCCCCAGGAAATGAGATTGGTGCCGAAGAAAACACAATAGCCTGTGGTGGACTTTCTGTCATCTGGGTTGCCGGCCCAGTCAGCATCGGAGTATGCCGTAAGAGTGAAGGGAGAAGCGCGGGTAAAGGTGAGACCAAGGGAGACCGTACCTTTTAAGTATCGAAGAATACGTTTTGCAGCAATAAAGTGAGCCGAGGTGGGTTTGTGCATGAACTGGCAAGCTTGATTTACAGCATATGTTAAATCCGGGCGAGTGAGGGTAAGATATTGCAAAGCACCAACAAGACTCCGATATTCAGTAGGATCAGGAAGAGGGTCTCCTGCTAAGGCAGAGAGTTTCGAACACGAGAGACGGCAATGGAGAGGACCGTCCGTATGGTGGTGGGCTTGACCACTGGGCTGAAAGTCTCATCAAAATCGAGTCCATGACGCTGATTAAAACCCTTGGCTACTAAACGAGCCTTGTATCGTTTAAGAGAACCATCGGCCTTGCGCTTGATGCGGTAGACCCACTTGCAACCAACAACATTGAGGTGTGGGGTAGCCGGAACGAGAGACCAAGTTTCATTTTTAAGAAGAGCATTGAATTCTTCTACCATAGCTGCCCGCCATTGAGGATGTTTAGAAGCCTGAGTAAAACATGAGGGTTCCGGGATAGAATCGGACAGATGCGCAAGAAGAGCTTCTGGAAGAGGATGCTTAGTAGCATAGTAGGATTTCGGCTTCAAGGTACCATCTTTGAATCGAGTGTTATAAGGGTGAGTGAAGCTAGAGTTGTCTGGTGGCAGAGATGAAGAGACCAAGGGTGGTAACGGAACCACGAGATCAATATCTGAAGTGGCAATGTCAATGGGAGCACTGGATCCGGCAGGGATAGGTACAGTAGGTAGGGTGCTTGATGCGGGAGCAATGGAGAGTGCAGGAGGCATGGTAGTAGGGGCAGCCGGGGAGAGAGGAGGTGAGACCGTGATGGATGCAGCAGCCGAAGAGCCAAGGTCAGGAGCAGGGGGGACGATACTGGAGACAGCAGCTAGTGGTGAGGTCGAGATAATATCAGTGGCAGCAGCATGAGCAGGAGTGGGTGCACTCGAGCTGGTGGAGACCGAAGCTGGTGAGAGGAAGCCGGGGACGAGTGTCAAGGAGGGATTCAGCGTGCTAGGCTTGGAGTTTGTAAGATCTGGAAAAGGGAAACAGGCCTCATTAAAAACCACATGGCGAGATATATAAGTACGATCCGTGGCCGGATCAAAGCACCGATAACCCTTGTGAAGGTTGCTATATCCGATAAACACACAACGGATGGATTTGCGACTGAGTTTGTCAGCCCTATAATTCCCAAGAAAGGGATAACATTCACATCCGAAGGTCTTGAGTTGCAAATAATCGGGGCAACGTTTGAATAATATCTCATGCGGTGATTTGTTGCCAAGTGTCGGTGATGGCAATCTGTTAATCAAATAGATGGCTGTGCTAAAGGCATCAACCCAAAAGATTTTGGGAAGATGACTCTGACTGAGGAGAGTGTTGCTGGTATCCACTAGATGTCGGTGCTTGCGTTCAGCAACACCATTTTGCTGAGGTGTATGGGGGCAGGAGCGCCGATGTAAAATACCATGAGTATGAAGAATGGCCTGGAAATTAGAACCTGTAAATTCTCCACCACCATCAGACTGAAAATATATAATTTTCGAGCGAAAAACATTTTCTGCCATTCGTCGAAAATTATCAAAGCAACGGGCACTATCAGATTTGTGATACATAGGGTAAAACCAAGTATGACGACTGAAGTCATCAATAAAAATAATATAATAACGATGGCCAGAGGGTGAAGACACAGGCGCAGGGCCCACACATCACAATGAATTAAATGAAGAGGAGAAGGGGATTTGTGTAGAACAGGGGAAAAGGGGAGACGAGCACTTTTGCATAACTGACAATCAGAACAAAAAAAGTCATCTTTATTAATTGAAGATTGTAAACATAGATTTTTCACTAACATTTGCAAAATAGAAAGTGAGGGATGACCGAGACGCCGATGCCAAAGAGCGGTGGAGCTTGTAGAGACACTGAAAGCCTGGAAGGAGGAAGAAGACGGTGGAATAGGATATAAGTTATCCTTAACGTTCCCGGTGAGGAGAGTGGTCCCGTGCGAAGATCCTTGATGCAAAAACCCCAGGGAAAAAAAGTAAATGAGCAACGATTGTCTTTAGTAAAAGTAGCAATGGAAAGAAGATTTTTTGTTAGGGAGGGAACATGGAGAACCGAATTTAAATGAAATTGAGAATGAGGAGTGGAGATATAAGATGTACCGATTTGAGAAATAGGAGCACCATTACCATTACCGAAGAGAACATTATCAGATCCACAGTAAGGAGAACTCTGATGTAGAAGTGATGGATCGGGGGTCATATGACTGGTGGCGCCAGAATCCGGATACCAAGACGAATCTAGAGAGTCCTTCATGTGCATAGCAGCAAAGGATTGATGGAGCGAGGAATCTGATGAGGATGGGGTAGACTCGCTGCCAACAGGTGAGAGCTGAATGCCCTTGCTTCTGACAAATTTGACAAATCAAGGGGGGTCGATACTGAGAAGGAGCAGCGCCAAGAATGCCTTGCTGATAGCCATGGCCTTGGTGGAATTGGGGCCGTTGATGGGAGGAGAAGCCTTGACCTCGGTTGGAATGTCCACGATGACGGCTACGCCCACACCCACGAAAATCAGATGGAGAAGAGGGATGTTGCTGCTGATGACCGTAGAAAGCAACTGGTGGAGGATCTGTGGTTGGCTGAAATTGAAGGAGCCGCTATTCATGAGTAAGAAGACGAGGACGCAGTTCTGCAAAGGTGATAGGTTCCGGTCGATTGGTAACTGCTGTGATGAAAGCTTCGTATTCAGATGGGAGACCACCGAGAATGAGCATGACGAGATCTTTGTCAGAAACTTGATCTTGAATAGAGGCAAGGGAGTCGGTGATATTCTTGGCTTGAGATAAAAATGCAGCCATGGTGGAGGAGCCTTTGCGCAGAGATTGCAATTGATGGCGGAGTTGCATTTGCCGAGCTTGAGACTGTTGAGTAAAGGAGGAGGCAAGATGATCCCAGATGGCTTTGGAGCTATCAAGGCCGACTGTTTGGGCGAGGATGTCATCAGTGAGGGTGGAGTTGAGGCAGCACATGACATAGTTGTCATATCGTTCCCAAAGAGGGAAATCTGGGTTGGGGTTGCCATTGGACAGGTGTGATGGTGGGGGAGGGTGACTGCCATTGACGAAACGGAAGAGATCTTGAGAGATTAAGATGGGGCGAACTTGGTTGCGCCAGAGAAGATAGTTCAGGCCATTAAACTTCGCAGTGAGAAAGTGGTTGAGGTTTGAGAGATTGAGAGTGGGAAATGAAGGAGAAGAGGGAGGTGGTGGTGTGAGGCGTGGTTCCTCAGTGTGGATATCCGTGGTTGGGCCAGTATTGGAGATGAGGGAAGAATAGGAATCCGACATGGTGTGAGAGGAGAGAAAAAAAAAATTGCAGAAGAGAATTTAGGGCTCTGATACCATAAACACGTTAACAGAAAATTGTAATCTCTTCAATAATCTTTGGTTGCCGTACAGTCCTTCATATATAGGATTTCTCCATTTGAGAATCCTTTTACAATTTAGTTTCTACTTTGAGTCTTTGAATACAATAGGAAGATTTTTGGCATATTTGGTTTCCATATAAGCTCACTGTATTGGTGGAGGAAAGTGAGAAGAGGAATTCCTCTTTCTTCCGAAGATATTGATTTGGTTAATAGATTGAAGCATCTCAAGAACGATGTGAAGACAAAGCTTGACTTGGCTGAAGTACAACAAATGAAGTTCAATTCTGGATCAAATCTATAAGCCATGGAAGGTCAAGTGAACAATATTATAGAAGAAAGTACTCGACAAATTTCAAACAGATGTCTGGTTGCTGCCCAACATTAGCAAAAGAATAGCCAAAAATCTAATAGTTGTGGAGGGATCGATTAGAAACACATTGAATTTCAGCAACATGGCTGATATATTGCCTCTGGCTGTTGTGGAAGCCATGTCTATCAGCCCAATTGTGGGCATGAACTTGTTGTTTGAGAATATTTGGAGGTGCCTTAAAGAAGAAGATCAAGTGGGAATTATCGGAATATACGGTATGGGAGGTGTTGGAAAGACGACCCTCTTGAAAAAAAATCAATAATGAGTTTCTTCGTCATGGAAATCATGATTTCGATGTTGTGATTTGGGTCGTGGTGTCCAAAGAAGCTAATGTGACTAAGATTCAGAAGGATATTGAGGATAGGGTGTGGTTGTCATTTCAAGAAGATGTAAGCCAGGCTTCATGTGCTGCACACATCTTTAATGCCTTGAACAATAAAAAATATGTGCTATTGTTGGATGACATATGGGATCGAGTAGATTTTGAAGCTATAGGAATTCCTTTTCCCAATAGCGAAAACAAGTCCAAGGTAATATTCACTACTCGGTCCGAGGCCCTGTGTGGACGTATGGAAGCTCATAGGAAGATCAGAGTAGAAGAAACTCTCAATTCTCATCCAGATATACCTAAACTAGCAGAAAGTGTTGCTAAAGAGTGTTCTGGTTTACCACTTGCAATCAACACTATCGGTTAGACCATGACTAGCAAGAAGACTCTGCAGGAATGGAACCACACAATAACCGTATTGAAGAAATCCGCATCAGAGTTCTTAGGTATGGAAGATGAGGTGCTTCATCTTTTGAAGTTTAGCTACGATAGCTTACCCAAAGGTACGATTCAATCTTATTTCTTATATTGTGCCTTATACTCAGAAGATTTTAACATTAATAAAGATCTTATACAACAGTGGATAGGGGAGGGATTTATAGTGGAATACAATGACATGAATGAAGCTTTTAATCAGGGACACCATATTATTGGAATGCTAAAATCAATGTGCTTGTTGGAGAGCAGTTATGATGAAGAATTTCATGTGAAGATGCATGATGTCATCTGTGACTTGGCATTATGGATTGCCTCTGAATGTGGGAGGAACAAAGATAAGCTTTTGGTGAAAGCCAATCTTCAGTTGATTCAAGCACCTGAAGTTGAGAAATGGGAGAAAGCAAAGAGGATATCACTTGCGGACAAAGACATTAGTGCACTAACTGAAACACCTAAAAGAACTAAAACAGAGATATTGAGAGAATTTCACCACACAAAAATATGGTCCGTTGGTGCTCTATATATAATAAAATAATGTTCTATACAAAGGTTGATTCAAATCCAAGATGAGCTGGATGCATTGGGTTTTAGAAATCATATGGGATAAGAATGGAAGGTGAATATTACAATAGAGAGAGAAATCAGGGAACCATTGAGCATGGGTTATGATCTGGTGTAGATGGGCTAATATACCCCCTCAAGCTAGAAGGGAGTTCTGTCATGGTTAGCTTGCCAATGAGAGTCCAAAGTCGGTGTCGTTTTAGTCCTTTTGTAAAAACATCCGCAACTTGGTCTTGAGTGGGGGTGAAGCGAACATCAATGTCTTTGTGTATCACACGTTCTCTAATAAAGTGACAATCAATTTCCACATGTTTGGTATGAGCGTGGTACACAGGATTAGCAGCCAAGGCCATGGCGCTAATGTCATCACACCAAATGATTGGATGAGCATGCAGGTAAATGGAAAGATCCTTTAGAAGGTTACAAATCCATGCAAGTTCGGCAGCAGTATGAGCTAGAGATCGGTATTCAGTCTCAGTGCTAGATCGTGCCACAGTCGTCTGTTTCTTTGCACTCTAAGAAAGGAGGTTGTTTCCTAAGAAAACGAAAAATCCGCTAGTTGATCGTCAATCATCAGGACACCCTGCCCAATCTGAATCAGAGTAGGCTTGTAGTTCTAAAGAGGGATTGGGTGTGATCAAGAGACCATGATGGGTGGTGCCCTTAAGATAGCGCATAATGCGCTTAGCAGCAATCCAATGAACCAAAGTAGGGGCATGCATGAATTGGCATACTTGATTAACAGCAAAAGCAATGTCAAGGCGTGTCAGTGTTAGATACTGTAGCGCACCCACTAGGCTTCGGTAATTTGTGGCATTAGGAAGTAGTTCACCAGTAAGTTTGGACAATTTCTGGCTAGTAGGAACAGGAGTAGATTGAGGTTTGACACCTTCCAATTTCCAATGGTGGAGAAGATTTGTGATGTACTTGGTTTGAGTGAGGAAAATTCCACGGTGAGTGCGATGAACTTGTAGTCTTAGAAAGTAATGAAGGCTGCCAAGATCCTTCATTGCAAAGGTTGTGCCAAGGTGTGCAATCAACCAACTAATGTCAGTAGAGGAGTTGCCTGTGATGATGATGTCATCCACATAGATGAGTAGCAAAATGACCGAGTTGTGTTCACGGCGTATAAATAACGAAGAGTCCGCATGGGTGTCGTGAAAACCAAGTTCCATTAAAAAATTAGTAAACCGCTGAAACCATGCCCAGGGGGCTTGTTTGAGGCCGTAGATAGCTTTATTTAACCGGCACACATGTGTAGGATGCAAGTGATCAATAAAGCTAGGAGGCTGCTGCATGTAAACTTCCTTGGCAAGATGTCCATGTAAAAAGGCATTATGGACATCTAATTGGCGAATGGGCCAGCCAAACTGGACAGCAAGTGTGAGGACAACTCGAATGGTGGTGGGTTTGACCATGGGACTAAAGGTTTCCAAGTAGTCAACCCCCCTCCTGTTGATGAGACCCCTTGGCCACAAGTCGCGCTTTAAAGCATTCAATAGATCCGTCAGCCTGTTGTTTCACTTTGTAAATCCATCAGCAACCCACTACATTGTGATGGGGTTGTGATGGAACTAGTGACCATGTGCCATTCTTTATCAGAGCATTGAATTCAGAGGCCATAGCCTCTCGTTATGCCTCATGTTTGGATGCCTGGCTGTAACAGGTTGGTTCAGTAGGGATTGAGGATGCCAAAAGAGCCTTAGGGAGAGGGAACCGAGTTGTACAAAGTGTCTTGGGTTTTTTGGTTCCATCTTTGGTTCTGGTAGTCATATGGTGGGAATTAGTGTGAATAGGTGGTGCAGGGCATGTGCTAGGTGAGTTGACTGATGAAGATACAATATGTGAGTCAGGTGGTGCTAAGGGAGCATTGGTTGGGTTAATTGGATGAGTAGAACGTGGAATGGTGAGGTCTAGTGGTGAGTTTGTAGTAGGTGAAATGGTAGGATTAATGGGTTGAGTAGAATGTGGGTTGGTGAGATCTGGTGTAGGCAAGGAGGTTGATGTAGATGTGGTTGGAACTGGTGAATTGGTAGGTGGAGGAAGGATTGAATGAGATACTTCCCTACAAGGAAGTGGCACTCCTTCGGTAGCAACCTCAATGGACTCATTAGAAGTGGTGATGTGGGGAGACGATAATTTTGGAATATGAACTAAAGAAGGTACTTGTGGGTTGGGAACAACAGGATTGAATGACTTTGAAAACGGGAACACACCTTCATCGAAGACAACATGGCGTGAAAGATAAATACGCCTACTCTTAGGCTCAAAGCATTTGTAGCCTTTGTAGTTAAGACTGTAACCAATAAAAAACGCATTGAGTTGTGCGGAATTCAAGTTTGTTATTATTGTATGGACGCAAGTATGGGTAGCAGGTGCAACCAAAAGTTCGGAGTGAAGCATAGTTGGGAGCTTTATAGCAAATAATTTTTCCCAAGGACTGATATTTCCAATGACTTTCGTTGGCAATCTATTGATGAGGAAAACTGCCGTGGAAAAAGCATTAGTCCAAAAATGATTTGGCAAGGAGGCATGAGCCAATAGTGAGAGGCCGGTTTCGACCACATGCCAGTGTTTACGTTCAGCAGCTCCATTTTGTTCTGGAGTATGTGGGCATGATATCTGGTGAGTGATACCATTGGAGGAGAGGAGTGCAAAACCGGTGACTAGTGAATTCACCTCCACCATTCGATTGAATGGTTTTAATAGTAACATTCAGCATATTTTCAACTAAAGATTTAAAAGAAGTAAATATGTCACATGTTTGAGATTTTGATGCCATAGGAAAAAGCCTAGTGTATTTGCTGAAGTCATCAACTATTAGTAAATAATAGCGGCCACCACTTATTGAAGGAATTGGAGAATAACCCCATACATCGGTATGTAGTAATTCAAGAGGAGAATGAGATTGAGAAGATGAAAGCATAAATGGAAGGCATGTACTTTTCCCTTGTTGACATGAACTGCAAATAGTGGAGATCTTCGGTGACCCACGCAGAGGAAGACTATAATGCGATAGAAGAAATCGTAGCACTCGTTGTGAGGGATGGCCAAGTCAATGATGCCACAGTTGAGAAGAGACACGTTCACCTATAAAAACACGAGGGGATGAAGAAGGCTGAATGTGGTGGCCGGAAACCAGAAGATGGTAGAGTCCATTTTTAGTTGTGCCACGGAAGAGCATCTTCCCCGTAATTCATTCCTTCATAACAAAACCAGAGGCATCAAATTCAAAAAGGTAGTCATTGTCTTTAGCAAATTTCTGAACAGAGAGGAGGTTAGAGTTGATTTGAGAAACATGTAATATGTTATCTAGAATGAAAGTGTTGGTGGGAGCAGAAAGAGAAGAACTCCCTGTATGTTGTATGTGCAAACCTAAACCATTTCCCACCATAACTTGATCTGGGCCATTATATTCTGATTGGAGAGACAGGTTGCCAAGATCCGACGTAACATGGTTTGTGGCACCAATATCCGCATACCAAGATTGATCATTGCCGGTTGGAGTGAAAGATGCTTGCATTGCTGCTAGGTGTCGTGGTGGGCAACGACCCTGGTAGGCGTGGTCTAGGCGATGATGACAATCTAAGGCAGAGTGACCTACACGATTACAGATTTGACAGGTGAGGCGGGGTTTGTGATTGTCATCATTGTTGTTTGTATGATATTGGCCACGACAACGAAATCGACCACGACCCCGTGTTTGTTGAGGGCCTCCCCGGTGTGCAACAAAGGCTGAGGTAGGGGATGATTGAATTGTCGGTGCGGCTTCTTCGAGACTAATCTCTTGGCTAATGAGTAAGCCATATAACTCATCAACACCAACCGGATCTGAGCGAGTGGTGACTGATGTTTTGAACGGGGCGTATTCAGGACCAAGTCCATTAAGAATCATTAGGACAAGGTCATCTTCATCAACATGAGAGCCAACTGCAGCAAGATTGTCTGAGATCATTTTAACTTGAAGATATTCGTACACTGAAAGTGCCCATTTCTTAGTCGATTGCAACTGTTGTTTGAGTTGCATTATGTGTGCCCTGCAGTGGGATGCAAACTTGTTCTCAAGTGTGAGCCAAGCGGCATGAGAGGTGGTGAGGTTGACTACTTGTGTCAACACAGACTCACTCATAGTGGCAATGAGCCAACTAAGCAGGAACTGATCCTATTTTTGCCAATCCACATACTTTGGATCAAGAGAGGTGGTAGGCTTCTGATCTTTATCTAATAGAAATTTGGGAGGACAAACATTGCTCCCATCAACATACCCCATTAAATCATTGCTGCAGAGAATGGGCAGAAATTGAGTCTTCCATAACAGATAGTTTGTGTGGTCCAACTTGAGGGAGACCAAGTGTGAGATGATTCCAAGCAAAAGTTGAGATGGTGATGGGGGAGGACGAATTATTGGAAGAGGCCATAGATGGTTGTAAAATGATCAAATGAGTGTGAGCTCTTTGAATGCTTTGATACCATAAAAGAATTAAAAACAGAGATATTGAGAGAATTTCACCACACAGAAACATGGTCCGTTGGTGCTCTATATATAATAAAATAATGTTCTATATAAAGGTTGATTCAAATCCAAGATGAACTGGATGCATTAGGTTTTAGAAACCGTGTGGGATAAGAATGGAAGGTGAATATTACAATAGAAAGAGAAATCAGGGAACCATTGAGCATGGGTTATGATCTGGTGTAGATGGGCTAATAACACCCACATGCCCCAACCTTATAACATTGTTTCTTAAACACAATCAAGAATTAAAGAGGATATCCAATTATTAACAAAAAAAAAAAAGAGGATATCCAATGGCTTTTTTTAAATCTATGACCGGTCTTAAGGTTTTGAATTTGTCATTTTCCTCAATTGAAGAGTTCCCAATAGAGTTTGGAGAATTAGCCGAGTTGAAATATCTCAATCTATCACATACACAAATAAAAAAAATTACTTGATGAGTTGAAATGTTTGGTGAAACTAGAGTACCTGAATTTGAAATATACAAATGAGCTTACAAGGATCCCACTTAAAGTGATTTTAAGGCTTCCGAAGTTGCAAGTGTTGAACCTATATGATAGTAGATTTGGGGATTCGAAAGTGGAAGGTTGGGGTGGAGCCAGTTTAGGAGAATTTGAATTTGTGAAACATTTGAAAGCTATTGGAATCAACTTAAGAATATCTGATCTTCAAAGGCTATTAAATTCTAAGAAGTTATTAAGGTGCACAAACGATCTATTTATCAGTGAGTGCCCAGGTTTGATCTCATTCCCTCTATCACCATTATGCTTAGACTTGAAAGAATTGGCTGTTAGTTGGGTGGTAGAGGGAGAGGAAGAGAATGGCTTCTCCTCGACTCTAGTGGAACTAACTTTCATACATCTTCCCAACCTAAAGATTGTTAGAGCAGTGACCCATCAAAGCTTCCAAAACCTAACCATTATGTTTATTCAATATTGTGATGCGTTGAAGAATCATACATGGCGTCTTGGTGTTGAGAGCCTCCGATTTCTCCATATAGCTAACTGCAAGGGAATTGAAGAAGTGATATGTGGGGGAGTTGAAGCAGTGGAAGAAGAGTCGACTACATTCTCAAGACTCTGACATGTTTATTTGGGAAACCTACCAAAATTAAAGAGCATCTATAGACATGTCTTGCCTTTTCCTTCCTTGGAAGTGATTGATGTTTATGAATGCCCTGGGCTAAAGAAGCTCCCACTCAACTCCAACAGCGCCAAGAATACTTTAAAATGGATTCACGGAAAGAAGCAGTGGTGTGATGAATTAGAATGGAATGATGAATCAATCAAATCTGTTTTCCAACCCTATTTCAACTATGCTCCGTTTGTTTCAAAGTAAAATAGAGGAAAACAAATGAATTTCGCGGAAAATGCCTGATGTCCTAAAGAAAATACACTTGGAAAATGATATTTTCCGTGGAATTCATTTGTTTTCCCCTATTTTACCTCAAAACAAACGGAGCATATGCTCCGTTTGTTTTCATGTAAAATAGGGGAAAACAAATGAAATTCATGGAAAATGTCAATTGCCCTATAGAAAATACACACGAAAAATGACATTTTCCGTGAAATTCTTTTGTTTTCCTCTATTTTACATCAAAACAAACGGAGCATATGTGGATTGAGGATAATCTATTCTATGGTCTCCACGTGGCTTCTCCAAAATCCTCCACTTGAGCTCCCTATTTATGCCACGTCTTTCTCTCTCTGATTGGTCCCCCACATTAATCTCTCCTACCCATTAATCTATGTCAAACTCCTCACCCACATTAATTACCCCCTCCCCTCTCTCATTAGTCTTTCTGCCTCCCCAACCAAAGTTAATTCCTCCCCATCCCCAATTAATCTCCCCTAATCCTTTGCCTTCCTTTTGGATGCCTACTTTAAGCCAAGTAGGATTACCACTTAAGCCACATTTCTGTCCCTCCATCTTCCCATCCCAGACCTTTCTTTCTCTAATCCGTTTATCTTCCAAAACATCAACATTACTCATTACCCCAGTTAGTGTTGGTTAGCGGTGGTTAAGAGTGTTAGAGATCCGAGCTCAAGCAAGTCGGTGTGTCTTGCTCCCATGAAAGTGGAACCCTTTCTTCAAACATACACTCCTTTCTCATATCTATTCTACACTTCCAACCAAGCTTTATTGTCAACCAACAAGTCCTTATCACCGTCACAAGAAGGCAAGAAACTCACTCTGATAAAATTTGTTGGATTTTTTTTTTTAATAAGCTTAGCATGTTAATTTTTTTTATTTACCAATCCTTTTTGTGATTTTTCAATTATGCTTTTCTGTACTTTTTCTGTCTAATTGGTATGGTCATAGAAATCTGAAATTGCTTCATGAAATTTAGTGCCTGCGGTTTGTATATAATTTGAAAATTCCTCATTTTGGGTGATTTTGATGTTATTTCACCTTATTCTCATTAATCAGTTTGAGTAATTATTATTTAAATTTAAATTTTAATAAAATTCATTTGTTTATTGAAGATCTGATCCATTTCTATTCTCTTAAGGCTTATTTGATAATAAGCATTATCGTAATTCTCTGTATATAAAAATTTTCAGTTCTTATGGGACTATTTTTTTAGGATTCCCATGTATAAACCAGAAGATTCTAATGATCTTATTATTCAAGTTGAGGAAGCATAAACTAACTTGTGAGCCACTTCACTCAAGTGGTCTTGCATGTTCCAACCTGTGGGTGCGATTGAACTCTGTCCAAACTCCTCAATGTGAGCTTCCTATTTGACATTGCATTGGTCCTCGTATCTTTAGTAAGCCAATGTTGACTTATGAAGTAGATTGCACCCCCAATTTACTAAATAGATGAAGGAAAATATTTAACAAACACCAACTGTGGTTTAGATTCACTCACCCTAAGGTTAGGCAATCCAACCTTGGTTTTTTTTTTTTAAAAAGCTTAATTTTAATTTTCTTAAACTTTACCATGGTTAAAGGGGTGTTAAAAGGAACACGAAGATAGGGGGTAAGATAAGTAGCGGACCCATGGGTGGAGCTAATCACTACTCATAGATTACTAGACCATGCCTCTATCTCTCCCTCTCAGTTGAATCCATGCTTTGTGTTCAAACTCCTTGATATGAACAAGAGTACCCTGTTTGATTTGGTACGCCGGCGACCATTGGATGTGGAGATCAACAACACCGGATAGTGATATTTGAGATATGCATAAATTTGATGGGGATAATTTAGGATTTAATGGGATCTAGCTACTCAAGCTTAGTTAAGAATGGATGTAGAGATCAACAATACCGGATATTGATATTTGAGATATGCATCAATTTGATGTGGATAATTTAGGATTTAATGGGATCTAACTACTCAAGCTTAGTTAAGAACTAGTAAACAC
Organism: Tetracentron sinense; assembly: GCA_015143295.1. NCBI lineage: Eukaryota > Viridiplantae > Streptophyta > Magnoliopsida > Trochodendrales > Trochodendraceae > Tetracentron > Tetracentron sinense. The sequence goes on from CM026566.1 coordinate 30,930,773, forward strand.
CCCGTCCGATGCACGGGACCGAAATTGAGATCAGACATAATAAATTGGAATAATAGGAACTTACTAAAATTTTAAACATAAATTAAATACACTCAATACTATAATAAGAATGTATATATTTTTCGTAAAAGTGAATTAATCTTAACAAAATATCAACTTCAATAACAGATGTGTATAAAAAAAGCTAAAAAAAATAAAACTAAAAAATATGTTGAATCATGGTTGTCAAGGCGGCTAGACGACTTGAGGTTATATATGATGCATTTCCTTGAATAAAACCTTGAATAAAAGGTCGATAATTCATATAAATTGAAAAATTTTCATTATTAAGATGTACTTTGATAGAATTATCTTTTGAGATGGTTGTTGGAATAATAAAAAAGGATTTCAAGTGTGAATAAAAAAAAAATGGCTCCCGTGGCTGATTCTCATTTAACTTCTCCAAGTTTTCCATGGGCATTCCGGCTACAACCACGTCTTAAATTGTTCGGCTAAAAGAGGACGAAGTTGAGGGGGACTTGATTCGGATTCAACATGTTTGAACAGATCCTTTCGGTTGAAGATGGGGTTACAAATGGGCTGCAACTTTGTCTTAATTTGCACATATTTTTATTATTTAATTACTTCTTGGGATGGATTGATTCGAAGGGATAAGGAGGAGAATCGGCGGGCAATTGTTGGGATTGAGGGACGGTGGAAAGCATAGGTGATTATTGAGTTAGATTGTGTTCTTGAGTTTGGTAGGGGCAGTTAATGTCGGGAAAGTGGATGGAGTGGAAGTTTTGAGAGGATTTAATGGGATCAAACTTCAAGCTTAGTTAAGAATAGAGCAGTGATTAGCATACCTGGAAAATGGACCTTATTGGTCCATGCCCCCCTCTTAAATATCCACCACAGTTGGTTGACATTTAAGTGAAGTCTCAACCCCACACCCCGTCTCTTGTGCCAGTAGTGGGGTGGGGCCTCTCTGTTGAGGGAGGTCGGGGAATCCAATCCCACCCCGGGTGATGAGTCTGCAAGAGCTCCACTCTCCCAAGCTAACCACTAACCATTGTTCTAACCACTAACCGTAGTTAAATGATACCCTAAAAAAAAAAGGTCTCAACCCCAAACCAGACATGTTGGGTTTCTTGCAAGTGCCATATTCAGGGGCGGGAGCGACAAATTTTGAAAAAATTCTTGTTTTAAGGTATAATTTTAGAAATATAAAATAATATCTACTTTTTTTGAAAAAATAAAAACATTACCTGATGAGTTGATTGAAGCACCTGAAGTTGAGAAATGGGAAGAGTAGAGAGGATATCATTCATGGACAATGACATGCATTAGGACATTAACTGAAACACCCAAGTGCCCCAACCTCATAACCTTGTTTGTCAAACACAATAAAATTTTGAAGAGGATATCCAATGGTTTTTTCAAATCTATGACTGGTCTTAAAGTTTTGGAATTATCATTTTCCTCAATTGAAGAGTTTCCAATAGAGATTGCAGAATTGGTTTAAGTTAAAATATCTCAATCTATCACATACACCAATAAAAACATTACCTGATGAGTTGAAACTTTTGGTGAAACTGAAGTACCTAAATTTGAAATATACAAATGACCTTATGAGAATCCCACTTAAAGTGATTTTAAGGCTTCCAATGTTGCAAGTGTTGAACTAATATGATAGTAGATTTGAGGATTCGGAAGTGGAAGGCTGGGGTGAAGCCAGTTTAGGAGAATTTGAATTTGTGAAACATTTGAAAGCTTTTGGAATCACTATAAAAACTCTATCTGCTCTCCATAGGCTATTCAATTCCTAGAAGTTATCAAGGTACACAAATGATCTATTTATCAATGAGTGCCCAGGTTTGACCTCATTCCCTCTATCACTATTATCATCATCAACATCAACATCAACTCTTGGAGATATGAAGTCTCTAGAGGACCTTCGTCTTATGGAGAGGTAGAGAATTGCTTCTTCTCGAGTCTAGTGGAACCAAGTCTCATATATCTTCCCAACTTAAAGATGGTAAGAGCAGTGGCTCATCCATTCTTCCAAAGACTATCCGTTGTATTTATTGAATATTGTGATGCATTGAAGGACCTTACACCGAATTCTTCATGTAGCCAGTTGCAAGGGAATTAAAGAAGTGATATGTGGGAGAGTTGCAACGATGAAGGATGAGTTGACTACATTCTCAAGGCTCCAATATGTTTATTTGGAAACCTACCAAAATTTAAAGAGCATCTATAGACATGCCTTGCCTTTGCCTTTTTTTGTGGTAGTAATTCATGTTTATGTTTGCCCAAACCTGAAGAAGCTCCCACTCAACTCTAACAGCGCCAAGAATACTTTAAAATGGATTCAAGGAAAGAAGCAGTGGTGAGATGAATTAGAATGGAAGGATGAATCTATCAAATCTGTTTTCCAACCTTATTTTAACGATGTGGATTGAGGATAATTATCTATAAAAGCAGATGAAAGGACATGGAAAAAGGAGTTAAGGGGGCTATATTCAAGTAATTCTCTTGCTGAAGGAGTGAATGTATTCTTCTCCCACCTTTCTACTCTACTTTTTTTTGGCTACATTCCTACCATATTTTTTTTGAGTTTGGATTAGAGGACTGCAAGGTTGACTTCCAAGCTGACCACTTGAATCAAATTTCAGCACATTGGGAAAGAGAAAATGACAAAAAAAAAAGAGTTGTGTTAGGCGCACCGCAACATTTGATGATTGCATCTCATTTTTATTTTTTTTCCCATGTTGAGTTTTCATCATATTTTATAGTCACACCCCATCGCTCATTCTAATCTCTTCTCAGTTTTGGAAAGCTGATCTATGTTTTACTTCTTCCTCCATTTTCTAATTCCCTCCTCCGCTTTCCAGCTACTTCCCCCATTCTCCAGCGGCTTCTCCTTTCAACACACTTTACAAATTGCATGACGGAAAAGTCAAATGTTGATTGCTAGCGCAAGGTTTAAAATTTCGAAATTTCGGTTGATTTCGGATGTCCCATTCGAAACGAAATTTTCCAAAATTTCGGCCGACATCTCACCGAAATCGTATTTAATAATAAAATATTATTCCGAAATTTGATCCGAAATTTCGAAATATTTTGAAAATTTTATTTTTTATATATATTTTTATATAATATTAATTATATATATATATATATATTATTATTTTATTTTTAAAATTAATATATAGATTTTTCGGAATTTCATGAAATTTCAGTAAAAATTTCGAGAGATTTTTCGGAATTTTAATTAAAAAATAATTTTAAAAAATATTTAAAAATAAAAAAATCAGATTTCGGCCGAAATTCCGAAATTTTCGAAATCCGAAATTTCACCCGAAATTTTCGAAATTTCACCCGAAATTTTCGAAATTTCGGCCGAAATCTGATTTCCGAAATAAACCCAATTTCGATATCGGTGGGGTTGTCCGAAACCGAAATTTCGCGAAAATTCAACGAAATTTTAAACCATGTGCTAGCATTAACCTTCTATCAGATCCAGTTGTGAACGCTCTCCCTTTCTCTCTCTTCTATTGATCGTGGTATGATCCCAGACCTGCATCGTAGGATAATACTTGTGATTTCAGGAATTAAGTCTTTCTTCCAAGCAACCTTCTACTCCAATCCATTGCATAAGGTCTTTAAGTTCTCCACAATTATTGAACTCCTTGAACCTTTGATGGTACTCCATTTCTATTGCATCACTGGAAGAAACCGAATTAGTGGTAAATCAGGATTGGATAGAAGAGCTGATTTTGGCTGCTTATGCTCTGAAAAGTGCATTCTCAAATTGGGTTCAAAAACTTCTGGGATCCATAAATGGTGTTCCTTCCATGACGATTTCAGTTCAATGACTAACCAATTTTCTGGGTGTAGTGCAAGTTAGGGTAATGCATGCAGGTCATACGAAGAGATGAAAGTAGAGGAAGTGGGTGACAGATACTAAGGTATCCAGAGTGTGACAGTGTCGTTCTACTCAGTATCACATTGAAGATTCATAGTGCTCGGTGTGTAGTTATAAAATTTACAGGTATATATATATATATATTCCAAAATATATATATATATATATATATATTTGTATGTGTATAAATAATTGTAAGAATTTAATAGTTTGCAGTCCGTAACTTTTACTAATAAGGTGCAGTCATCAAATATTGGGGTACGTGTAACACCGCCTAAAATAAAATAAATATTTTATTGCCATGTAGGAATGGCAACCGAACCATCCTGTCTGGTTTCCATTTTCCATATTTTTTTGATGAGATTCTCATGCCATGTAAGTGTCTACTTGTTTACTGCCACTTTTATTGCTAATCAGATTGTTTATTGTTTGTATTTGGATCCCGTTATTATAAGAAGTAGAATGATTAATGCAAGGAATTATATTATGTTTTGTTACATTCAATTTTTTAGGGCCATGAGGTTTAAAACATCTTGAGCCAAGCCCCGTTGAATATTACTAATAATTTGCAAGGCCTCAAATCCAATTTCTGTATGAAGCCTCATAATTTGGAGTTAGCGCTTGCTGTTGTGCTCTTGCCCTCTTGTGTCTGAAAATATGAAGGCCGTACTCACTGTTGATGTGGGGGCTACCCTTTATTGAATGCGGGACCCATTTTTCAGACACAAGAGGGCAATAGCGCAACAGCAAGCGTTGTTGCCCATCCGACCTCCATAATTTGCCTCACCTTGATTACAGTTTAATGGGTAAAACATAATCTCAGCCCTTGGTTAAAATATACCATTTACCAAAAGATTTTTTTTTTTTGGAAGAGTAGCCTAAGATTTTATCATAAAATGACATACAAATTATTAAAACGTATGTTATTTTTTTTAAAAAAGTAGGTATTATTACATAAAGCAATTTATTTTTACAACATTTTGCGTACTAACACATGGAAATTATCACTAGTTTTTCTGGAATTCATTTATCCTCGTTAATATACATCTTAACAAGTGGAGCCGATATTTATCATTTATAAATTAAAAATCAATTTTAAGTTGTCTAAATTCTCCTTAAAACAAAGAAAATTTATCATACTTGGAAAGGATAATAATTATTTGGGATAATGAAATAGTAAGATCAATAATCTAGAGACTTACTATTTATCAAATTATTAAAGATAACTAATTAAGTGTGTTTTATTGTTTTAGGGCTTCGCCATAGAACCTCGTCTCGTGGAGCCTATGGTTTGCAGGCCTTAAAACACTTACATCGATTGTTTTAAGGCATGCCTAATCTATAGCCCTTAAAAGGCTAGGGCTTCGTAGGTTTATTCAGTCAACCGAGGCTTTTGCATATTCTTTTTGTTAGGACCATAGTAAATTTAGGTACAGGAAAAATAGGATGCAATATATGTTTGGAAATGCTATCCTTCACTCAATGGGCTGGGCTGGTCTACAGCCGGATGCGACCTGATTACATAGTTGGGTGGGCTTGGGCTTAGAGCCATAGGCCCGATGACCCATTTGCCTGACTTCTAAACGGGTTTGGCCCGACTAGTCCAACCCGATGAGGTCTAATTTTTAATACCCCTCAAATAGCAAGTTTTTCATTCTTATTTCTAGGAAGGCTGGCCCCTGCTAGGCTCGTTTCATTTTTTAATTGGCATAGTCGGACTCGAGCCCGCCAAGCCCGAATCCAATAACACATCAATTTCTTATAATAGTTAAACTAGTGCAATAATAACTAAATAGCTAATTCAATGCAACTAACCTCTATCTCTCCCACTCTCACACCAAAACATCCCTTCTCAATAAAGCTGACATCCAAATCAAGAAAGAGCCAAGCTTTTATAAATAAATAAAAAAAACTAAAAAATCCTTTACCAAAAGAAAGAAAAGAAAGAAAGAAAAAGCTAAAAATTCAAAACCCAATATTAAACAGTTCCATACAAAGAAATGCATCCAAAAAAAAAAAAAAAAAATTGTCATTTTTCATTTTCTTCTTGTTATTTACATGATGATGAGAGAGATGCAAAAGAATTACAAAGCCGAGTTGCCCATACGTTGGAGCTTTGAGTTTAATTCGACCAGTTCAACCCGTTCAAATGCAGATAACCGGTAGGACTTCCTAACAAAAAAAGGAATAAAATGGAACAATTCTACCCCATAAAAAAGAGGGAGAATAAAAACACGTAAGTGGGGTAATAGCAAGACTTATTATTGCTACCCGTTTTGCAGGTTTGAAAATAAAATAAGAGGAAGTTATAGTTTCAACCGGTTTTAAAGGTAACAGGAAAAAATAGTGACACATGTAACTACCCAGTGAGAATTTGGAATACTGCCTATGGGCTAGCATTTTTCAACAAACAAATAAAATTGCTATACTCCACACTACGAAAAATGTTGATAATGAAAGCATAGGATCATTGTAATAGTAGTTGGATATCAATATTGTTATTATTTTCCCCACCCGTGGCCTTGAATGTTGATATTACCATTTACGAATTAAACAGTTCTTATAGATGGCATTAATTGAGGATTATCACTTACCAGTTCCTTGTAGGGTGTCCCCACACTAAAATGTTAAGCGATTATATTTCATATCAAAGTAGATAGCAGTCTGAATACAAATTCCTTTGTATTGATGTTATCAATCTCCCACCTAACTGAAAAGATTTCTCTTTAGACTAATAATCAGTAATTGGATGATCGTTTCTTTTGGACAATCAAAGTAACATGGTATTCTTTTTTATGGTTAAGATATTTTCTCGGCCAAAGATGATCTTAACCATCCTAAAATATGTCCTTTGATTGTCTTAAACAGGGCCAGAGATTGGTGGGGTGGGACTCATGAAGCTACTTAATATGTTTTAAGGACTCTTGATAAGCTGATCGGATCATAGTCAATCACGAGTTTGATTGCACCCACTGGTCAACACGTGTCCCTTTTAACCCCCTCTTAACTATGGTTAAGAATTATTAACCCTTTGGGGTCAACAATCTAAACTTGGTTTTTTTTAATAAAATTAAACCTATTTTTAATCCCTTATTGGTCAAGACTCAAGAGTAGGCCACACCACAGTAACCTGAAATAGTACTTTCATATGGATAAGAGTCTTACAAAAATTGGCCTCTGATTGGTTTAAGGTGGGCTTATATGGGCCGGAAAAAGTCAAGACTACAACTCTACAAGCTTCGAGAGAATTTCTATGGACTTTGCCTTTAATGGGCCTCAATTTAATTTAGCTTGGGCTTTTGTCCAGAAGGCCCACAATTTTTTCTCCTTCCTCCATACAAACTAAAGGGAAAAAATGGGGTTTATTCAAAATCACAAAAATGAGGGGAACTGCAGTAGCCTACACAAAATTCGTTGCTCGAGGTGACCGAGGTTTTCGGGCGATGATAGCAAGAAGGAACAATGAGTTGAATTTTTAGTTCGATCCCAGTAAGGATTTTCATTCCAGCGTCAAGTCTATTCCAAGGATCCTCCTTTTTGCTAGGGAATGATAAACATGTCCTTTAGGCTCCATTCTTTTGATGGAACTTTTAAAAGTCTGAAACATTAATATTTTGGAACAAGAGGCAAGAGTCTAGAGTCTAGAAGGGAGGGGAGAGGGTTCTAACTCTTTTACACATTGGTCTCAGATTTTTTAGAGTCAATTTAATTAGAAGTTCCACATGTATGGAACTTAAAAAATCCGTAAGGGTCCGTTCTTTTGGTGGAACTCTTAAAGTCTAGAACTTTCATAGTTTCATGCATAATTTTACTTAATTTGTAGAAATATATTATTTCATAGAATGCAAAAGTTCTACAAATATGAAACTTTCAAGTTCTATCCAAAATTTTGGATGTTTTAAGTTCTATCCATGTGGAACTTCTAATTAAGTTAAGCCCAATAAATTTGAGATACATTGAATAAAAGAGTAAGAAACCATCTCCCCTCTCTTCCCAAACACTTGCGCCTCTTATTCCAAAATACTAATGTTCCAGACTTTTAAAAATCCACCAAAAGAACGGAGCCTAATTATTTTTTGTGCAACTTGAAAGGTCTATATTTGTAAAACTTTTGAACTCTATAGAATCATATAGTTCTACACATTAAGTAAAATTAGGCTTGAAAGTTGAAACAACGAAACTTCTAGACTTTAAAAGTTCTACCAAAGAACGGACACTTAGGATTCTTAATGACTAATATGTGAACTAAATCCTTTTTTTAGGTACTATTGAGAGCCAAAGCCGCAAGATTGAAAATCCAAAAGGTGCTAACCCTGAAGTGTAGACCACCATTTCAAGAATGTGCAATTTGTGGTCGATTTTCAAACGTGTGGCTTTGCTTTCGATTGTATGTACTATCAATCGAGAGTTTTCAATCACTTTCCTTATCTCTGGCAGATGCCCGAGTTCCCATTCAAGCACCACTCCTTGAACGACGCATCGTAAGGGGCATTTAACTAGGAGGGTGATAGCATGCATTACACATTCTGTTGGGTGGTACATGCAAATTTCCCAGGCTCGCCACAGGTCCTCTTTGACATCTATTAACTGGGGTTAAGATTCATTCATCCCTAAGGTTAAATATCTAACCTTAGTTTTTAGAAAAAAAATATTTTATAAAAATTAACCTTGGTTATGATTTAGTTACTCAAGTGGTTAATTTTTTTAAAAAAAACAAAGGTTAGATATTTAACCCTAAGGAAGAGTGAATCCTAACCAAATTTAATGGATGCCAAAGAGGACATGTGGCGATCTAGGGAGGTGTGCGTGTGCCACCCAATGGAATGTGCAATGTATACTATCACTCCCCTACTTAAATGCCTTATCACTCGTCGTGCAAAGAGTGGTGCCTAATATGGGAACTCGGACATTTGCCAGAAATAACCGTTGCCTTTTTAAAAAAAAAAGGGTGTTATTAACTTGGTGGGCTTTCCAATGCCTCACTTTTAAGAAGAGGAACAGCCCTTGTAGCCTATTGGGCTACAATAAGCAGGCTATTGGTCCATTCTAATAGAAAAACAAAAATTATAAATTTCTGAAAATGATATGAAAAATATGATTTGATGTCATAAGTTTATTTTTTATAATTTGCGATTTTATCTAATTGTTGCTAGCGAGGAGACCACCACCAATAACCCACAAGTGCCACATATTTTTGTCCATGTCAATTAAAGCATTGTGGGTGCAAACCAAAAGTTTGATTGATTTGCTTATGATACATTGTCCATCTGGAGTGAATGCCGGCGGCCTCTCCACCAACAACTACTAGAGAATGATCCCATGTATTTTTTTTTTTAATCCGAGTATCTAGTAGCTTGCATGTTGTAGCCCCCCCCCCAGGAATCACTTTATTACAATCAATCTAAGGCCTTCTTTGGTTAAACTTATCTGAAAAGATAGAAATTCTTAGGAATTACTTCGGAGAAAGCAGCTATTGAAGAAGTAAGCAAAAAGTATGCAAAAGACATTCTCAAAATAAATTATGTTTAGTTCGCATATTTGTAAAGTTACTTCGTAAATTAAAAAGTCTATCATGGCATCTAAGAAATAAAAGTAATAAAAAAATATGGATATAATTTGTTGATAGGAAGTAAAAGGGGATCCAAACCCACGGCGTTGAATGTTGATAGCACATTTTACCAATTAAGCGGTTCTTATCAATGGCATTAGTGAGGATAATCGCATAGATAGACATTACTATAGACATTATTATAGGGATGGTTCCCCACACTTGAATGTTAAAGTAGACAGCAGTCTAAATCCAAATTCCTTTGGAAAAAACAAAGTAATAATTCAGATATTTTCATTGATGTTATGATCAATCTCTCACCTAACTGAAATGATTTCTCACAGACTAATAATAGAGGTGTGCTATCCCAGTTGCATTTATTCCAAATTTTTGCACCGACACAAGATTGGGGCTGACACTTGGAGATGTTTCATATTTTAACAGTTAAAAAAAATTAAAAATTAGAAAATATTTGACATGTGTAGGTACCTAGTTGCGTCTTTAGAAGATTTGCGCTTGGGGCTAGCAAAATCCCTAATAATATCATTAAATGGGTTATCTTATCTTTTGGACAGTCTTAAGTATTAAGAAGGTACTCGTTTCTATGGTTAAGATCTTCTTTTCTCAGCCAAAGAAGATCTTAACCATCAAAAAAGCATGTGTTCTTGATTGATCTCTTAGGTCGGACTCATGGTGTGTTTGACTGTTGAGTCAAAACCCACATCGACGTCTACTTAATATGTTTTAAGGAAGGTTGGTATGTATTAGACTCTTAATCTTTTCCTTGCTAAGGAGATTGATCACCTTTATGGATTAAACATGACAATGTGAATCTTGTTTAGCATTCTGGCCTAGTCAGGGGCAAAGCCAGGTGGGGACCTGTGGTGGCACATGCCCCCACTGAAATTTTGCGAAAACATTTTTAAAAAAAAGTTTAACAACGGGGAGTTCAAATCACAGCCAATCACAATTGAATTCCGAAGAATTCAATTGTACACCCAAGTCAACTCGTATCCCTTTTAACTCTTACTAACCATGGTTAAGATCTATTAAACCATAGAGTTCAACAATCCAAACTTGGTTTTTAGAAATTCTTTATTTTTAATTTTAATCCTAGGGTTAAAATTTCTTAACCTTAGGGTTAAATTTTTTAAATTTTTGTCTAAAAACCAAGGTTAGATTGTTGAACCTTAAGGGTAACCACGATTAGGGTTAAAAGGGACATGTGTAGAAGTGTATCCGAACCAAGCTAGCTCGAAGTTCGGCTCGGTCCGAAAAAGCTCGACTTGAGCTCGAAAAATAGGCTCGATCATGCCAAGCCGAGCTATCGGACATTGCAAAACCATATCAGATTTGGACTTAACAAGTTCATCATCACTCTTTGATTTTAAAGATTCCTCAGGTTTGTGAACCTTCTTTGGAATATCTTTATCAATTATTTTTCCATTTCGTAGAGTGGTGATGGACTTGATATGTTCCTCTTGGGAATCTGAAGAATTTAAATTACTTACCTCAAATTGACCTCTAGGATTTGGTTGAGATTGAGCAGGAAATTTGCCATTTTCTTGAAAGCTCAACGAAGAAGTCAACTCTTTGACAGAATTCTTCAGATCATTGATAGCTTGCATTGTCTGATTATTAATGTTTGTTTGACCTTGCATGAATTGTTGCAACGTCTCTTCAAGGGTCTTCTTATGTGAAGGCACATAAGGAGTATGAGTGGAAGGCCCCTGAGGAGAGTTGTTTGCAGTAGGACCATTTTTCCAACTAAAGTTGGGATGGTTCCTCCAACCAGGATTGTAAGTTTCCGAGTAGGGAGAAGAAAAAGGCCTTTTATAGGTGTTCATGACATTTGCTTGATCATGTAACACCTCTTGAAAAGCTGGGATTGTTGGACAATCCTGAGTTCGGTGTACATTAGTCTCGCATATGCCACAAACATCTTCCACTTTTTCAGTGGCCTTAATTGAGTTTACTTTCATAAGTTCCATGGCTTCTACTTTTCTGGTCAAACTGGCTATTTTGGCATTCACATCATTATTCTCTTCTTTCAGGAGGTACATATCTCCCTTAGTCATGGCATTAGGCTTGGTTTTATCAGACCTATCAGATCTATCAGTGTTATCCCAAGATTGGGCATTTTCAGCTAATTGGTCAAAATAATCCCAAGCCTCTTCGGGATCTTTATTTAAAAACTCACCATTGCACATCATCTCTACGAACTGACGCATTTGAGAAGTTAAACCTTCATAGAAAAAACTAACAGTGCGCCATGTCTCGTAGCCATGATGGGGGCAAGTCAACAATAATTCCTTGAAACGTTCCCAACATTGGAAAAAGTTTCATTCTCCTTTTGGGAGAAATTCATGATGTTCCTCCTGAGAGTATTAGTCTTATGGGTAGAGAAGAATTTTTTTAGAAACTCCCTGGTCAGTTCTTGCCATGTGCCAATGGATCTTGGCTTTAGAGAATTTAGCCAATTTTTGGCCTTCTCTTTTAAAGAGAAAGGGAACAATTTTAACCTAACCATATCATCACTAACATTTTGATTGTGCAAGGTTGCACAAACCTCATCAAATTCTTTCAAGTGTAGGTAAGGACTTTCTCAATCTAAGCCATGGAACTTAGGAAGTAATTGAATCACTCCCAGTTTTAAGTCAAAAGTATTTGCATTAGTGGGAAAAACCATACAAGACGGAGAACTCGTCCTTGTTGGTTGCAAATATTCACGCAAGGTCAGCATTGGTGGATTATTATGAACTCCATTATCCCCCTGATCACTTTCATTGTCAGTCATAGTGTCTGATGAATAAGAATGATCAGAATCTTCAAACAAGTTATTAGACAAGTCTTCAATCTCAAAGTCTGTTCTCCTCAAGTGGCTTGTGTGATCTCGTTGCCACGTGATCATACAAATGAGATAACTTAAAGGGAAAGTCGGGGATTCAAACAAGAATGCATGCACCTCCTATAAGTCTTCTATACGAACAAGCTAGCTAAAGGGGGCGACAGACGAGGCACGTATACAGAGTATACGCCGAGCTTCCCCACTAGGTTGTAAGTTGACAGTAGATGCAAGATAAGTAGGAGAATAACGAGAGTGAATGAGTGAGTTTACCAGAAGTGAAGAAATTCCTGAACTTAGGCAAAGCAATGTTTGTTTCCAAGTAGGCAAGCAATAGATGTACCTGTTTAAAACAAGCAATATCAATCCGCTTAATTACCTACCGTGGGAGGGTGCACGGAATTCCAACCTTCCACCTATGTGATATAATCCCTTCAAGCAAGTTAATTGATTTCCTACCGTGGGAGGGTGCACGGAATTCCAACCTTCCACTAAAAAAAATAAAAAAAATCAGACTCCTTTTTTTTTTTTTTTTCAATCAAGTTAAAAAGCAAAAAAATAGAAGTTAGAAGTTAAGAGTTAGAAGTTAGAAGCAAGAAGGTAAAAGTTAGCAGTTAAAAGTTAGAAGTTAGAAGTTAGAAGTTAGAAGTTAGAAGTTAGAAGTTAGAAGTTAGAAGTTAGAAGCAAGAAAGTAAAAGTTAGCAATTAGCAGTTAGAAGTTAGGAGCAAGAAAGTAAAAGTTAGATGTCAGGTGCAAAAAGTAAAAGTTAAGAGTTAGAATTAGAGGGAATGGAGAATGGGAGAATTTCGTAACCCGTGTTCTCGTCGCACGTTGCAATCCCCGGCAACGGTGCCAAAAACTTGTTACAACTTAATTTAATCCAAATTAATGGACATAAAATCAAGAGTAAAAATAATATACTTGCAAGTGCACAAGTGACACAGTTGATGTATCTGGTGAGCACAGGGTCGAATCCACAGGGATTGACTATTGTGCAACAAGAATTAAGGAAACGAAATCTAGAGAAAAAAAAAAGATTTAAAATCAGTTTTCCACTCAATGAGAATGGAGCAAAAATCACTGTTATTGTAAAGCAATGAAAAAGAGGTCTAAGGTTTCAGGAAAATCCACCTATCCCTCTTTATGCTTAGATTTGGATGAAAACACATCTAGAATTAAATAATAATTTAATCTAGATGAAAAATTATACGATAAAACCACTGACCATTAAATTCGATTGAATAATTAGAGAAATAAAAAATCACTTTGTATCCAACTCATAGGGGATCCAAGCATTCCATATATCATTCGATCATATGAAATCAAAGAACATATAGAGAGGAACAATTAACCAAACTAAGAAAATTATTCAATTAAAATAAATAATCAAACTATCCACATCATCCACATAAATTGGAAAAAGGTTTCAAATCCCTAACCTTAGAAGGGTGTTTAGCCAACGATGTTTGGAGTTGTCATCCTCCTTAATGGTTTTCCAAACACTACAATAAAATAACTCCAAAAAAAACTAAAAGAAGAAGAGAGAAAAGAGAATGAGAAAAGATCAGAGAGAGCCCCAAAAGTCTCTCACTTTAGGTTTATATAGACTAAATGGAAGAAGAGAAGGGAAAGAAAAACAAAAGAGAAACTTCTAATTCCAAAATTCCAACCAAAATTGCACTTCCCTCCTCTTGATGACATGTTTTGACCCCTTAAACGTCCGAATTAGGGGATCTTTGTGAAATAAAATTTTGTTTTCCTTTAAGTCTTCTTTTCAAAACATCAAACCTTGCCTTAATCCGAATTTTGAGTCAAAAGTTATGTCCAAATTAGTAAGTACTGTCCAGATTAGGCGGGAATCCGGGAAATCCTCCTTTTTTGTTTGAGATTGGTTGCTAAATAATAGCACTCCTCTAGCCATCCACGAAATTTCTTGCATTTCTTGTAGATTTAGTTGACCTCCATTAAGCTCCTTACTTGAATTCTAAAATCCACCCAAAATAAAGAGTTCTTGTGACCAAAATAGGCTTTCTCCTTTTTTTTGAAATAGAAACATCAATATAGCACACTTCTTCTTTCTAATTCAAGAGAATTCCACCCTTTTTATGCCAAAATCATATTAATCCATATCTTCCTAAGATTTTACAGCCATGTTGTAGAATCTTTCTATACTTGGTCTTGGGCTTTGCTCTTGGGATTTGACTCTTTGACTTGAGACTTGGCTTCTTGGACTTTTGGCTTGGGCTTTGCACTTTGGGCTCTAACTCCTTTAGATCTTTGAGTTGAACATGGGCTATTTGAAACTTTGGACTTCTTGAATCCCGAGAGTAATCTGGGGTTAGGATTCCTACAAAAAATAAATACACGTAATAAGTCTCTCTTAAAAATATTTTGCATGCGGCCTTCCAAGACATGTATAAATACATGCAAATGTATCATGAAAATTAAGAGAAAGAGGACAACGCAATGGTGAGGAGAAAATACACCACTTTACGTGTAAAAATGAAGATATAAACCAAAGAAGTATGATAATGCTTATTTAAATGAGGATAATTAAGCAAAATTAAGCACTTATCATCAAGCATATATAGATGGAAAAATTTCAAATCGAGCCGAGCTCGAGCATAAATAAAAAAAATTCAAACCAAGCTGAGCAAGGCCAAGCCCGGCTCGAATACACCTGTAGACATGTGTTGACTTGTGAGTGTGATTGAACTCTCCCTGAATTCAATCGCGATCGGTTGTGACTTGTGATTACATCTCAACCATGGGAATCGAAGCCCGTGCCCTTGAGCTTTGAGTTTGAATTTGTCCAATTGCGAGAATTTGGGATTGGGAATCAAAGTTGGAGGGTTAATATTTTTAAAATATATATATTTTTAAAACCATGGTTAGATTATTGAACCCTAAGGGTTAGTGAATCTTAACCATAGTTAACCGATGTTAAAATAGACACGTGTTGACATGTGGGTGCAATTGAACTCTCCTGAGTTTAATCGCAATTTACTATATCCCAACTCTTGAACATAAAAAATATATATCGTTTATACTAAATTGATTAATTATCTAATTGGGCGTAATCCTGGATAAGGGGCAGTTGCCCCCTAAAAAAATTATGGTATTTTAATATTTAATATGACATAGACACGAGGTAACGGGATATTTTAGTGGTTCTCATGTTGTTTCGTAAGCAAAGGTTGCCCAATACGAACTAGTTCGCACCTTCATCAGACTAAATAGACCATGCATGCCTCTCTTCTTCGCATTTGAATCCATGATTTGTGTTCTAACCAAGGTTACCAAGTTCGCTACATACTATTGCGAACCATGAACCGAGTGAACCCGAACTGATTTGTGGTTTAGTTTGGTCTGATTTGTGAAATTGAGCGAACCATATAGTGGTTTTAAAATAATCTTAGTTTGTCTAATTTTTTTATTCAAATTCACTGATATTTTTTATTAGGTTCGACAAATTTATACTTCAAGTTCACAAATCATTCATAAAAATATATTTATTATTATTATTTTTCAAATAAGTATTTGTAATATATTGTTTACATGCTTAAGAGATATATTTTGTTTTACATGCAAAAGTAGCGAACCAAACTAAAGAATCTAAGCGAACCGAAAAACGAATTATCTCATCCTATCCCTAGCGAACCGGGTTCACTGTAGAGTAGCGAATTGCGAACCACGAACCCGAATTCAAACCGAGCGAACCAGGTAACATTGATTTTAACTTCTAGATATGAACCTAAGTACCCTATACCCTGTCTGAATATTGGTAATAAAATAGAATTGCAGAAGCACGGGAAAATGAAAATTTCATATATCTAACCAAAAAAAGGGGAAAAAAAAAAACATATTTGAGGAGATCATCTAACCCTTAAACACAAGCAACATGGCACTGCTACCAAAGGAGAAAATAAAATAGGTTACTTTTTTATTTTTCCCGGAGTTATCATATCATATACCTACGATAGTAATCTTGAATCGGTTAGGCTGTTAGGGATTAGCATTAAATAGGTTACTTGAAATGATCTCACCTAACACAAGATGATGTGTATTAATGATATACGTTGTGTTTCCAAGTTATCAACTCTGGCTTTGAGTATTGAGCCTTGCAAGTTACCTCTGGTCGATATACAGCCATGTTCTATTACGACAGGCATCTTCTATTAAACTGCCTTGTAAGAGCTCTTAGGGGCCCACCCAAAAAAAATGATATCATCTATTAAAACAGGTATGAAACGAAACCAACATACATCATACACTTGTCGTGGCTCATTTTAATAATCGTGTCGCAAGCTCTTGGTATCGATTACTATTTTGTTTTTTTTGGAAGTTATACCATAAAATGCTAGCTAAGAATCTAGCTCTATGTAATGAATGTAGTTGGTGGTTGAAACAATATCACCAGTCCTCGACCAGAAAACAATATTTAAGTTTTTTTTTTGGTACACCATTCCATGTGGTGATCAACTTTATCAGTTCAATATCGGACGGTGGTATTTTAGATATGCGTCATTTTAATGTGGATAATATGGGGTTTAATGGGATCTAACTGCTCAAGCTTAGTGAAAATATTGGTGGAAATTGTGTTAATTTGAAGTCTCAACCCCAAACCAAACATATACCAAACATATTGGGTTGCTTGAAGCGTTGCACATGCCATATAAAAAGCTTTCCAAGAAAATAAATTAATCTAGTCTTGGAATATAATGTAGATTAATAGAAGAAAAGTAAAAGCTTTCGAGGAAAGGAAGTTCATCCATCCTTGAATATAACATAACGTATAGATTGATAGAAGAAATGTTGGGAGGGGTTCTTGTGAGGTATGTTTCTTCTCTACCTTCCAAAAAAACATGTTTCTTCTATACCTTTTGTAACTCTCCCAAGTCCCAAGTCAAAGTACCTGAATAGCTCATACTTATGAGAAGAGAGAAGAGCTTTTAAGAAGCCAAGAAGGTCAAAGGCTACTTTTACTACAACTACTTTGCTCTCCGAACTTGTTCCACTGAATCACAAGAATACCCCGCGGAAGAGTAATGACGGATAAGGGTTGCCATGGGCTGAGTTTGGGCTTGAATTTTGGTAATTTTTTAATAGGTTAAATCAGATCCCAACACATTTACAAGAGGCTTTGAAACCCGAACTCACGCAGCCCGATTAACACCCCTAATGACGAATGACTCACTCGATCAATTGCTTCAGGATTTACCTCAAGTAATGACGAGAGTAGATGAGCAACAACCCATGTTTTAGTTAGAGCAGTAAATGAAGCGATCAATTAAATATAGAGTTATGATTAAAGGACGTTCTTAAGCAAGCCGACCAGCCCAATCAAATTTCAACACATGGGTAAAGGAAAAAATAAAAATAAAAGCTTACTACCATGTGCCACTTTACAATTGGGTGGTCAATTTGCAAGTTGATCGTGCATCCATTTTTCATTTTCCATTAAAATATTCAAGTTTGCATAGTATTTGAATTATCTAATTATTTTTTTAAAATAAAATAAATATTGATATATATATATATATATTTAATATAAAAATAACACATTACTATTTTATCCTCATCTATATTAAAAATAACAACTTAATGTCATAAAATTATATACAAATACTTATTAATTTAATATGAAGTAATTTAGTTTTATAAATTTATAATACATTTCATAACATATATATATATATATATAATCAAATATATTGAATATATCAATATCTGAATTCTGTATGAAATTCTAAACGTATAATAAAATTAGGGTGGTGTTAACCTGCACCCCACTGTTGATGAATACACCTCAACCCCCAACTGAAAAACGAACGACCTTGAAATGTTAACAAAATGTCCTTGTCTTATTTATTGTTTTGTCTCCCATCAAGGACTTCACAACCCTTCTAGAATCTCTTTCTCTCAACAAAGTTCCTTTCAATGCCTTTCTCTTCTAAAGAAGATCTTCCTTACTTTGCATTCCTAATGACGGACTCCTACATTTTAACCATGCCAAGTTGTCAACTAATGATTTTAATGGGAAGTAGTTGATTTAGAAGATACTCTATTTCTTTTTATATGTCAGTATCTATTTCTTAAATGCCATGTTTGTTGCAGTAAATGGGAGTGGTTAAGAGCTCAAGCCTAGCCATTCTTGAAATATGAGTTTGTGGTCCATGCTCAAGAGTGTTCCCAGCCCAAGGGTGTCGAGTAGACCGGAAGCTTAGCCCCCTTAAATGCAAGAGCAGCATAGATTATACAATGAATTATGAATTGAATTGATGATCCGTTTCTAACACCTTATTCTGATAAACAAATCAAAGATTGAAGAAAAGGGGAGGAATTCTTAGAGTCTGTGGGAAGGGTGTAATGGTTTTCACCAAATAATAATAATAATAATACAGAGCGGAGCTCTTTTCACGGCACTGAAGCGGAGCTTCTTTTTTTTCTTTGCCAATGGTAATTTTGTAAATCTGACCGTAGAAAGTGTTTTGCACAATTGCCCATTCCTTTATTCATAATTACAAATGTGACACCCACACAAAGAGTAGAAAGGGGAACTCCGCTCCAACAGCGTGAAGCAGAGCTCCAGCTCAAAATTTGTCTCTAAATAAATAAATAGAGTAATGGTCACCGAAATAAAGTAGTGTTGTCAATTTCTCAAGCCCTATATCATGACCAAAATGGTAGTTTTCCAACAGTTAAAAGTAGGAAGGGTGCTTGGTTGCAGATTTAATTTTGGTCAAACGTGACTGCTCACCAAACTTTAATATACTGTTTGGCTGGCATGAGGTTAAAGAGTTTTTTTTTTTTTTTTTGTTTCAAACACAAATCTCTTACACGGTCCCTTGCAATAATTTCCCCACATGGGTCACCATATCTACTTAGCAGGCGACTTGTACCCAATGTGGAAGGTGATTTTGAAAAGGGGTCAAATCCTCTACGGTGATAACCAGCAAATCCAGTTATCACCCCTAAAGGTCGCCACGTATCTCCTTTGACACCCCTTAACCGTGGGTAAGGTTCACCCAATTCCTAGGGTTCACCCACCCACCCATCCTTTTTTTATAAAAAACATTAACTCTTTTTTAAAATTAAAAAACTGTTTTTAATATTAAAAAAACTCCAAAAACAGTTTTTTAATATTAAAAAATTGAATTAATATTTAAAAAAAAAAAAAAAAAAAAACCAAGGATGGGTGGGTGAACCCTAAGGGTGAGTGAACCTTACCCACGGTAAAGGGGTGTCAAAGGAGACACGTGGTGACCTTTAGGGATGATAACCGGATTTGCCAAATCCGGTTATCACTCTACCGTGGTGGTGAATATTTTCCTGGGTGACATGAAGAGGTGACTATTTTTCATAAACAGAAATTGGGGGTGGGGTGGGGATCCCCACCTTACTAAGAAGACGATACAAATGATATGCATAAAGTGTTATTGGAAAATAAATAAATAAAGGGCATTTTATCTAAGTATTTCACTATTCAAAAGGAGCCAAATCATCTACAGTGATAACCGGATTTGGCAAATCCGGTTATCACCCCTAGAGGTCACCACGTGTCTCCTTCGACACCCCTTAACTGTGGGTATGGTTCACCCATCCTTAGGGTTCACTCACCCATCCTTGGTTTTTTTAAAAATATTAATTCTATTTTAAAAAATTAAAAAACTGTTTTTAATATTTAAAAAACTCTAAAAATAGTTTTTTAATTTTAAAAAAAGAATTAATATTTTTTTTAAAAAAACTAAGGATGAGTGAGTGAACCCTAGGGGTGGGTGAACCTTACCCACGGTTAAGGGGTGTTAAAGGAGACGCATCGCGGCCTCTAGGGAAGATAACTAGATTTGCCAAATCCGGTTATAACTGTAAATGATTTGGCTGCTTTTGAATAGTGAAATACTCAGGTAAAATATCATTTATTTATTTTTTATTTTTTTCCAATAACACTTTATGCATATAATTTGTAGGGGAATGCTAGCCCTAGTTTCCTTGAAACTTACTTTCTCTAACATGCTAACACGTGTAGCTGATATTCCCGACTGCTTTTGCAGTCAGTCAACCCTTTAACAACACTAGTTATTTAAGATTCGCCCCTTCTTTATTTTGTAATTAATGAAAAACCCCATAAAATATTAAAAAAACACTTCCCAAACCACCCCACTTTTTCTCTCTCTTCCGTCTCTCCGCTTCCTGTGACTTCATTTTAATTCTTTGGCCACACTTTCTCATTTTAATTCTCTGGCCACACTTTCTCTCTGGTTGATGTTGGCATGATATGCCAAAAACCCCATTATTTACTATCTTGAAGAGTCGAAATCTATCAATGAAGTAACATTGCCAGCAAAAAAAAACAAAAAAAATCAAAGTAACATTCATGCAAGAGAAGTATTTAGTAATATTTCTCTTATGCACACAAACATTTATCATCTTCCTCATTATCCATCAATCGCCGGCCAATCGAACCATTCGCTTATTCTTCTCGCACCACCATGAAACTGGAACAAGATGTTCTTCCTTCAAAGCATCAATCAATTTGTTCCTGAGGGTGAAATCACGATTATCTTCTATATTAAACCCTCCTTTAACCCCTTGTCCCTCTGCAACTCGAATTTTTTTTTATATTTTATTTTGAAGGTGCTTTGACCATGTAGCATTTAGGAGTAGAGGCAATATTTTCTTTTTGGGATTAACCTCTTTATTTTAATAAAAAAAAAAAGAAATCTAACATAGAATAACTAATAACACATAACCCGAACCTTTAGATCCCTCCATCAGATCAGCCATCCCAAGGAAACAAATGAAGACCCACCCTCCATTAAAGCTTTCCTACTCTTCTCTCCCATCTCCTTTACCCTCTTCCTCACTTTGTTATCACAGTCCATCACACTCCTCACTTCTCTCTCCACCTCTTCTGCCAATACCAAATCACCACCACCCTCCCTGTAATCCATGCTCATCTCCACTGCCAATCCCAGATACTTCACCAGCTCAAATGTGTTCAGCTTCTGCTCCGCACACCGCCATCGGTACAACAAACGACATCCTCTCGAAAACCGAGTTCCACCCACTATGAAAAACAAACGCTCCAATTGCATGGTGGGCCAAGACAGCCACCTGCAGTGTCCACCCACAAACTAACCCATTCTCATCCGTCCGTTCCAAGAACCCCTCTGGAAGAACTTTGTCCAGATTCGTGTAATCGTTAGGAGGATTGAATCCGGCCGAGGATTATCGACCACCAACATAATGACCACAAGAACCGATGTCCACTCCGCTCACGTTGATGTAACACTTTTGAGGTGTTGTTTATAAATTAGAAACTATGAAGGAGAATGTTAAAATAGGTATTGTGGATGAAGCTCAGCCTGGAAAAGCAACTGTACGTGTCACTATTACAGGGAAAGTGAGTTTCAAGGAAACTGGGGCTAGCATTCCCCTAATTTGTATCGTCTTCTTAGTAAGGCGGGGATCCCCCACCCCACCCCCAATTTCTGTTATGAAAAATAATCACCTCCTCGAATCACCATGGAAAATAATCACCTTCTCGGTCGGTGACGCTAGGAGAGGAGTCTCGGCTCCCATTTCTTTGCCATGTGTCTCCCTTCTAACCTTATTTAGCTGTGGTTAAGATTCATCCACCCTTAGGGTCCACCCATCTATCCTTGATTTTTAGAAAAATAATGTTAAAAAAATTAACTAAAGAATTAAAAAAAACTAACTCGAGTTAATGGGAGTTGAAGGGTCGGCTATGTGAGAGGAGGAGGATTAGTTCCCTCCTCGGCCGTCGAGGGGACTATTCCTCTTCTTTTATAAGCTTTCTTATGTTTTTTTTTTTTTTTTTTGGAAACAAGGCCTCTTAGAGCACCTCACTATTCCCTTAGGCACATGCAACACCCCTCAAGTAACACGCACAAGGTAAGATAAGATTACTTCCTAAGGGTGGCCAACAGAAGGAGGGGATTCGAACTCAGGACCTCTATTTCTGAGGCGTGTTCCTAGCCAAAAGGATATTATGTTTGGGTGTACTTTTAAAAAAATAATAATATTTAATTTTTTTTATATCTAGTGGACCCAAAATTAAAATGTAATTATTGACTAAGTAAAGTTTGGCCCATAAAAAATTTATAGTTTTTTTATATTATATAATATTAAAATTTTGAAATATTGATAATTTTATTAATGAGCAACATCCTTTCCGGTCATCCACTCTCCCCTATTTTTGTATCCATTACTTTTTTTTTGTCTTTTTGTTTACATCCACTCTCCCCTATTTTTGTACAAGAAGACAAATAAGTATGACTCTTTTTTGTGGGATCCATTACTTTTGATTAGTCTTTTAGTTTATATTAATTGGAAAGTGGACGTAGTTGCTCTTTATTAATATAGGGCCCTTGTTTATCTTGTGTAATGGACTTTTATTGGAATACAATATTAGCGAATTTTATGATCACCATGATACATTACCAAAGAAAAATTTCGGGGGCTATGTCCCCAAGCCCTATCATATTTCATATGCATCTAATCATTATTCACAAAACTTATTAATATTCTTGGTACATGTACCTCGCCGCTAAGGAAATATTTCTGGCTCCGCCCAGCCTACAGTGATCCAACCCTCCAAAGCATATGCGCTACTACCCATTACAATCCTCATACATACCTTACATTATTCTTTTGTGTAAATTAGAGTCCTGAGAGGGGACCGCCCTTGCGGTCCCCCTCTTAACTGACCACCATTTCTGCGTGTCCCTTTTAACACTCCAATAGTTATGGTTAAATTTAATTAAATCAAAGTTAATATTAAAAAAAAAGTAGTGATAGGCGTATCCATGAAATCCATTTCCAAACCTAAGGTACCACCTCATTGGTGGATGCCCCCCCTCTTAAATTCTCACCAACTGTAGTGAGTATTTAAAAGGGGGGCATCCACCAATGAGATGGTGCCTTAGGTTTGGAAATAGATTTCACGGGTACGTTAACTATTTCCCTTAAAAAAAAAAAAAAAAAAAGGGGTTTAGATTGCTTAAACTTTAGAGTGAGTGAATCTTAACCACAATTAATAAGTATTGAAAAGGAGGCATGGCCAATGAGATCACACGGTTAGCTTGGAAGCAAAAGCTGACAGATCGGTCCGTTTCCATTTCGCTTCAAATTACAAGAAGACAAGATACCGTCAAACTAGTCAATGATCCCTTAAAGCCTGCTTACGAGCGCATGGGTCATTTGGTAATGGAATTCATGGGTACGTTAACTATTTCCCTACATTAAAGATAGAACTAACGATTAAAAGGTTCAACACCCTGCCTCTTGCTTGAGTGTTAGGGGTGTGGCCCCTTCTAAGGGGAAGGTATGGGGATCTAATCCCCCAGGTATGAGCAGCAAGAGCTCCACTGCCCATGCTAACTTCTGACCGGCTGACTCTAGTGACCTAGGCAAATGATATTGATTACCAAAAAAAAAAAAACTGATTAAATGGTTCTGATCAATTCATTATATGCCAATATCAAGTTGTAGGTTGAATGATTGGTCCAGGCAAGTAAAGGGTTAAGTCAAGTTAGGGGACTTAAATAACATTAATCCTAGTCCTTTATTTTGATAGACTAGAATAGTCACGATTCATGTTAATTACCATCCCCATAGTGATAATTGTTTTTTGTAATGAGGGTGTCCGGGCCTCTTATTTTGGGAATGACTCAAATTTTGGTTTTATGCTAGTTGTTGCTCAAGCAAGAATTGACTTCGCTCGAGCGACTTCCCTGGCTTGAGCGAGTATTCCTTCTCTTCCAGCAATTTACTTATTGTCTGTTTCAACTGAGCATTTGTAGTCCAACTCACTCGAGCGAGTTTTGACTTCACTCGAGCGACTTTCGGAAATCAGCATTCCGAGATTTCTTACTTTGAATAGATGTTCTTATTTGGACTCCTAAGGGATATTTAAGTAATATTTCGATCTAGAGTTTATAAGAGGGTGAGGAACCATTGAGGGGAAACCATTAGAGGGTGAGATATTTCTTGTAACCCATTATCGATTCTCATTGTGTGATTGCATCTTGTTTATTCTTGTTTCTCTATATGTTTGGTTGCTATTCATCTGTTCTCATTACATCTTAGTGTAAATTCTGCAACAAATTGGTATAAGAGCTTTGGGATCGTAGTAAGGGATGAGACCAAAATTGTCAAAGGTTTCAAACGCCAAGTTTAGGTTGGAGAAATTTGATGGGAGAAATAATTTGGCCTTTGGCAAGTCCAAGTGAATGATATTTTAATTTAGCAAGGTTTACACAAAGTCTTGAAGGGTATTAAGGGTAATCCTAAAGCCATGACGGAGGATGATTAAGTGAAGTATGATCTTTAAGCATGCAGTACCATTCAGTGTATTTGGCCAAGGAAATCATGTACAATGTTATGTATGAGAAGTCGGCTACTTTGATTTGGTCAAAACTTGAAAGGTTGTACATGACGAAGTCTCTCACCAACCAATTATACCTTAAGAAGCAATTATACGTTTTTCAAATGAAGGAAGGTACATCTGTGCATGATTGTCTTAGTGAGTTTAGTAGAATTTTCTCTGAACTACTAAACATGGATAGTCAGTTGGAAGATGAAGATAAGACTCTTATTATCCAGTCCTTACTTCTTGATACTTATGAGCATCTAGTCACTATGTTTCTACATGGGAAGGATATCATCGAATACGATGGCGTTACAACATCACTTCTCTCCAATGAATTTAGGAAGAAAGCTCCTGGTAATAATTCCTAGGCGGAAGACCTGCTTGCTAGGGAGAGGACATAAAATAAGAAATCTGGAAAGGAAAGGTCAAGATCTAAATCAATGAGTCGAAAAGATTTAGTATATCACTTTTGTCACAAGAAAGGGCACTTTAAGATAGACTATCCAAAGCTCAAAACTAAGAAAGATAGAACCAAGGATACAAGCTCTGACATAGCAAGTGTGCCAGAGAATGATTCAGATAATGTTGTAAACGTTTTGTTAGTAACGTCTCATAATAGGGATACTTTGAATGAATGAATTCTTGATTTTGGTTGTTCATATCATATATGTCCTACCAAGGACTTGTTTACGACCTATACGGGGGTGAATGGTGACACTATTTTGATGGAATATATATGGCCTGTAAGACTATAGGGATAGAGACAATCAAGATCAAGATGCATGATAAAATTGTAAGAATTTTGATAGAAGTCAGACATGTTCTAGATTTGATGAAAACCTTATTTCTTTAGGTTCTTTAGACTCTAATGGATGCAAAATTGTAATGAAAAATGGGGTTATGAAATTTGTTTGAGCTAGGTTTATTAGTGGTGATGAAAGGTAGCAAGGTGAGAAATTTGTATTTTCTTTATAGAAATATAGTAACTGGTAGCACAATGATGTCTACGCATGAGACATTGATTCTGTATCTACACATTCATGACATATGCGATTGGGACATATGAGTGAGAAAAGATGGATTGAATTAAGTAAGCGAGACATGTTTGGTGAGGTGAAGACTGGGGAACTAAATTTCTGCGAGCATTGTGTTTATGGAAAACAATGCAGGGTGAAGTTTAGTAGGACTATATGTCGCGTAAAAGGCACTCTTGATTACATCCACTCGGATGTATGAGGTCCCTCTCAAGTAGCCTCAAAGATGGGATCAAGGTATTATATTTCCTTTATAAATGACTTCTCGTGCAAAGTATGGATTTATACTTTAAAGGGAAATGATGAAGTTTTTGAAATATTCAAGAAGTGGAAGGCAATAGTTGAGAAGTAGATTGGAAAGAAGATTAAGCGGTTGAGAACCAATAATGGGGGTGAGTATAAGTATGCACCATTCTTGAAGTTTTTCGATAATGAAGGAATTGCTAGACATTTTACTGTAAATGAAACATTGCAGCAGAATGACATTGCTGAACGGATGAACCGTACCCTATTGGAAAGATCAAGATGCATGCTATCCAACACCAGGTTTGGTAAAGAGTTTTGAGATGAGGCCCTTAACATGGCTTGTTTTCCTGTAAACATATCACCGTCGACAACTATAAAGTGGAAAACTCCTCATGAGGTATGATCAAGTGAACCTGCAAATTACAAGCCTCTTAGAGTATTTGGATGCCCTGCTTACTTTCATGTCAGAGAAAGTAAGATTGATCCAGGAGCCAAGAAGAGCATTTTTATGGGTTATGCAAGTGGATTGAAGGGATACAAATTATGTTGTCTTGAATTGCATTAGTTTGTAATTAGTAGAGATGTGACATTTGATGAATCTACTATGAAAACTTTCAGCAAGTAAAATTGTGTGCATGAGGAGAATACGGATGATGTTGTGTAGGTGGAGCTTAGCACTCCAGAAGCATCAATGGAAATTGATGAGGAGATTGTCAGAGTGAGGGAGCATTTGAGCAAAAAGCACAATAGCAACAACATCATCAGAAGTAGTATTTAGTGGACAGCAGACCCAAAAGGGCACATAAAGCACCGGTTCACTATGGTTTTAAGGATATGGTAGCCTATTCGCTTACCATAGAGGGAGATGAGCTAGTCACATTCCTGGAGGCAATGAATGACAATCATTGCAATGAATGAAAGACTGTCATGGATGAGAAGATGGATTCTCTTCATAAGAACCAAACTCGAGAACTTATCGAGTTGCCTAAATGGAATGGAGCTATAAGGTGCAAGTGGGTATATGCAATAAAGGAAGGTTCTCCAGGATGAAATGATGTTAGATACAAGGCACAATTAGTAGCCAAGGGGTATGGAAAAGGAAGATGTGGATTATAATGAGGTGTTTTCACCGGTTGTGAAACACACTTCAATCCATGTATTGTTAGCTATTATAGTGCAGATTGATCTTGAGCTGGAACAACTTGATGTCACGATTGCATTCCTCCATGTTGATTTGGAGGAGATCTTCATGAGTCAGTCTGAGGGGTTCAAGGTTGTTGGAAAGAAAATCCAAGTGTGTAAACTGAGGAAATCTTTGTATGAGTTGAAGCAGTTGCTCATGCAGTGGTACAAGAGGTTTGACACATTTATGTTGGGACAAAGCTACACCAGGATTGAGTATGACCATTGTGTGTATTTTAGGAAACTTTCTGATTGGTCGTTAATCTATATCCTTTTATATGTTTATGACATGTTAATTGCTGCTAAGAGCATGAAGTAGATCAACAAGTTAAAATCGCAACTCTGTATAGAGTTTGAGATGAAGGATTTAGGTGAAGAAAATAAGATTCTCGGTATGAAGATTTGTATACAAAGGAAGAAGAGTTGTTATGTTTGTCACATAGGAAATATCTAGAGAAGGTGCTTTCCAGATTTGGGATGGAGAACTCTACGGCAGTGAGTACTCCATTGGCTGCTCACATCAAACTTTCAGTGGCTATGTCTCCTAGTAGTGAGGAGGAGCGTGAGCATGTCTCATGTTACATATGAGAGTGTTGTTGGCAGCATGATGTATGCGATGGTTTGCACTCACCCAGATATTTCGCAAGTAGTCAGTGTGGTTAGTAGATACTTGATGAATTCGGAAAAAGAACTTTAGGTCATTGAAATGGCTATGAAGGTACCTATAGGGTACTATAAATGTACATTTCGTAAATACGTTGGACAAGACTTTAGAGTCCCATGTCAGTGGTTATGTGGATTCCAACTATGCGGTGACTTGGATAAGTGAAGATCCACTACAAGTTATGTTTTCACATTAGCTAATGGGCCATACAACCAATGGTTCCTTTGTCTACGACTAAGTTAGAGTACATATGACAGTGACTGAGGCCGTAAAGGGTGATGTTTGTTGTCATTTTGTTCGGGGGATTATTAATAATGGTGAGATTGCTTTGTAAAAGGTTGGCACCAAGGATAATCTAGGTAATATGATGACCAAGGCAATATCAACGATCAAGTTTGAGCATTGTTCGGGCTTGATCAATATTCTACAAGTTTGAGCACTTTGCAAGGTGCATTGGAGGTGGTGATCAGAAATAGTGTTTGTGATTGACTTTGGAGAATTCAAGTCAAGGTGGAGATCTATGGAGTGACTCAAATTCTCGCCATGGTAGAGAATTGTTCAGAATTTCTCAAATTTGAGTTTTTTGTTAATTGTCGCTCAAGCGAGATTTGACTTCGCTCGAGCAAGTATTCATTCGCTTCCAGTGATTTGCTTACTGTCTGTTTGAACTGAGCATTTGTAGTCCAACTCACTCAAGTGAGTTTTGACTTCACTCGAGTGAGTTCTAGAAATCAGCGTTCCGGGATTTCATATTTTGAATGGATGTTGTTTCTTAGTTGGACTCCAACGGGATATTTAAGCAATATTTCAACTTAGGGTTTGTAAGAGGGTGAGAAATTATTGAGGGGAAGCCATTAGAGAGGGAGAGATCTCTTGTAACCCATTGTTGATTCTCATAGTACAGAACTCCAATCTTCATTGCCCATGGATGTAGGCTTTTGCCGAATTACATAAATCACTTGTCTATTGTGTGATTGCCTCTTGTTTATTCTTGTTTCTCTATATGTTTAGTTTCTATTCATCTATTCTCGTTAGATCCCAGGGTAAATTCTACAACATCTTGGAGCACCCGACTAATACCCAGGCACGTGCTGACTCCTCCATTCACATGCACAAGACAATAAGAATAAATTTCTAAGGGGCCAACAAGGAAAAGAGAATTGAACTCAAAACCTCCGGTTTGTAAGTGATAAGGCGATGATGAAAAAGAAAGATGGATGCTAGTAAGGCTAAGGTTTAACCAACTAGTGTTTAGTTGAATAAAGTCGGATTGTCTAATACCACCATATTCAAAACTCCTGAACAAACAACATGTAGAAGGAAGGATATACCAGCACAAGAAGAAACACAAAGGTAAGCAATTGATCACTGGGAAAATTCTATGGTGGGATAGCAACTAACTTGATCGTCGGCGTGTCCTCTGCCAGGGGAGGACAACACCTTAGATGCTCGAGAATGCTAGAAGACAGAGAGGAAGGTGTGCGTGGAACCCCGCAGCTTGGGAGCGGGTACTCACCCTCTAAGGTACGATCCGAACCAACCACAAGAAGCTTAACCAAGGTTAAAGTGGTGTTGAAAGGGACACAAGGACACGACGGTAAGTTAAGCAGCAGACCCAGGTCCGCTAATCACTGGTCAAATATAAAACTTGCATTTCTATTATGTAATGAAATGCCGGTCCTCATTGGTGCATGACCCGCTTTTTAACACTTACCAACTATGGTTAAGATTCACTCACCCTTAGGGTTAAGCAGTTCAACATTAATTTTTAGAAGAAAAAAACTTAAATTTAATTTAATTAAGTTTAACCGGCGGTTAAAGGGGTTTTTAAAGGGACACGACAACACAACGGTCATATACATCGCGGACCTCCTAGTCCGCTAGTCACTGCTCGTACAAGAATCATCTAGAGAGAATTGGGGATTGAGGGAGCCTCCCAAGGAATAATTTCTCATACGGCAATGGGTAGGGCTGCCAATGGATCGGATCATGATCCGGATCCGATCCGATCCGATTAGCTGGACTTTGGACCCTATATGTGATCCGTCGGATCGGATTCGGATTGGATCGGTGAAATATAGGGTGATCGGATCAGATTATATTAACTTTTTAAAATCATTTTAAATATATTTAATAGATTTATTTATACATAAAGTATTAATTTTTAAAATTAACATTAATTAGAGTTAATTAAGGTAATATTAGATTTTTATATTATTAAAATAGAGTTTTAAAATTTTAATTAACCTTAATCGAATTGGATCAGATTCGGATCTTAAAAATATAATCGGATTCGGATTCAGATCGATTAATTTATGATCCGACAGATCTCGGATTGGATCTGTTGGATTCTTAATCAGATCAGATTCGGATCTAGGCAGATCCGATCCGAATCCGACCCATTAACAGCCCTAGCAATGGGGCATTTGGGTAATGAACCATGATCCAAAAAGAACTCTCGAAGCCCCAAGGTCTATTTTGAAAGGGAAATAATCACCTCCTCAGTCGGTGACGCGAGAAGGTGGTCTCGGCTCCTCTTTTCTTGCCGCGAGAAGGTGGTCTCGGCTCCCCTTTTCTTGCCACGTGTCTCCTTTTTAATTCTATTTAATCATGGTTAAGATTCAATCCCCCCTAAGGTTCACACATCTTCCCTTGGTTTTTAGAAAAATAAAATTAAAAAAATTTAATCACGGGGCTAAAAAACTTTTACGAGAGTTCATGTTGAGTTGAAGGAGTGGCTATGTGAGACCGAGGAGCGATAGTTCCCTCTTCGTCGGTGGAGAGACCAATTGCTCTTTTGAAAGACCCAAGAGTGGCAATTTGGAAATTACGCTGGATAACAATGGTCGAGTACGATTTGGTTGGATCCGGGCTGTTTCCTCGGCTGGCGAATTCAATGTCCCAGCGGGTTATCAATAAAAGTTCGTTGGGGTAGTTGTATCCTCCCAAGTCCCAACTCTCTCTTTTCACAACCTTTAAATCCCTTCCTCTTTGCAAGCACATATCACTCAATTTCCTCCCTCTTTTCCTCACATTTTTTTTAAAACTCCTAGCAATTCTCTAAAAACTCCATTAAAGCTCTATTTCTTTTGCTTTCCCTTCTGGGTTTTCTTTTTTTTTTCTCTGAAAATGAAGCTCAGAATCACTCTTCATCTTTGATAATTCTTCAATTCACTTATTTTCTCAAATTGGGTATTCCTTGGTGTCTAGATTAGTGGATTTAAATCAACCATGAGGGAGAAGAGACAAGACCCAGAAACTGAATCGGTTTCAACCCAAGCTTCAGCTACAAGGAAGAACAAGCTTCCTGACTTTCTCCAATCTGTGAAGCTCAAATACGTGAAGCTTGGTTACCATTACTTGATCTCTCACGCCATATATCTCCTTGTCATTCCCCTCCTAGCTATCGTCTCCGCTCATCTTTCGACGCTCACCTTGGACGATTTCACCCAGTTATGGAACCAACTCAAGTTCAATCTAGTTACAGTAGTTCTATGTTCTGCTCTTTTAGTTTTCTTAGCTACCATTTACTTCATGAGTCGTCCTCGAAAGGTCTACTTAGTCAATTTCGCATGTTACAAGCCCGAACAAGCTCGAATGTGCAGTCGAGAGATGTTCATGAACCGATCAGTAAGTGCAGGGAGCTTCACTGAAGAGAATTTGGGCTTTCAGAAGAAAATTTTGGAGCGATCAGGATTGGGTCAGTCGACCTACTTGCCGGAGGCAGTGTTGAGGGTACCGCCAAATCCGTGCATGGCTGAGGCGAGGAAGGAAGCGGATATGGTCATGTTTGGGGCCATCGATGAGCTCTTGGCGAAGACTGGCGTGAAGGCTAAGGATATAGGGATTCTTGTGGTGAATTGTAGTCTTTTTAATCCAACACCGTCTCTCTCCGCCATGATCGTGAATCGTTACAAGCTTAGAGGAAATGTTCTGAGTTACAACCTTGGTGGGATGGGTTGTAGTGCTGGCCTTTTATCTATAGACCTTGCCAAACAGCTCCTCCAGGTTAGTACTACTAAGTTCCTTCTTTATCAACCATCGGACTGCCCCATCATAGGGTAACCTGAGACCAGGTGAGGATGTTGGATTCTAGGGAATGCAATTTTTTGCGAAGCCTTAATGTCCCTCTGTTACTTGCTAATCTCGTATAACCTGTTTCACGTTATTTTAACTGAATCATGTTATTTTGAGTTTAACTTAACCCATTCAAGATACAAGTAAAATAAGATGAATGGTTATTTAACCTAATTCATGTTAGTTTATGGAGTTCGGATGGGCAACAGCACACGCTGTTGCCCATTTGTATCTTACAAAAGAGGGCCCCACGTTCCATAGGGGTAAATTGGGAATTAAAAAATATGGGTCCCATTTTTGTAATGGGCAACAGCGCAATAGTTGCCCCTTTGTATCTTACAAAGGAGGGCCCCACATTCCATAGGGGTAAATTGGGAATCAAAAAATATGAGCCCCATTTTTGTAATGGGCAACAGCTGTTACCCCTTTGTGTCTTACAAAGGAGGGCCCCACAACAGCATGCGCGGTTGCCCATCCTAACTCTAGTTTACTTGAAGACAGAGACGTACGTTCACCAACTTTCATCGGAGTAGCAGGAAGTATTAGCAAATAGAGCAGTATTGTAATACAGTGATTGAGATAAGTTACATCATTCAAATATATTTCATCACAATATTAAATTAGTATTAATTAAATAGATTAGATATAATTAGATTAGGTTGATTTACTTTCTATAAAGTCTATAATAACTAATTAGGGTCATTGTTAATCAACATATCTATCGATAAATATTTTTTTTCTGTCACTACTATCATTGTGTGGTGCTAATTAGCAATCCCAACTGGGGTGGGGTACCACATAATAAAGAGAAGCGTCTCTGATCTGTAACTAATGGACCTCATTGTTTGGTATCCAACCTGCAGGTGAACCCTAACTCCTATGCTCTAGTGGTAAGCATGGAGAACATCACCCTCAACTGGTACTTCGGTAACAACCGTTCGATGCTGGTTTCCAATTGCCTCTTCCGGATGGGTGGGGCAGCAATTCTCCTATCTAACCGCAGCTCCGATGGCAGCCGCTCCAAATATCAGCTCATACACACTGTACGTACCCACAAGGGTGCCGATGACAAATGCTACAACTGTGTCTTCCAAGAAGAAGATGAGACTGGTAGAGTAGGAGTCGCCCTATCGAAAGACCTCATGGCGGTCGCAGGAGAAGCTCTTAAGACTAACATCACTACGCTTGGACCAATAGTACTCCCCATGTCTGAGCAACTCCTATTCTTCGCAACTCTTGTAGGGAGAAAGATCCTGAAAATGAAGATCAAACCATATATACCCGATTTCAAGTTCGCCTTTGAGCATTTCTGCATCCATGCGGGTGGTCGGGGCGTCCTGGATGAGCTTGAGAAGAACCTTGAGCTCTCTGAGTGGCATATGGAGCCGTCAAGGATGACACTATATAGGTTTGGGAACACTTCTAGTAGTTCATTGTGGTATGAACTTGCTTACACTGAGGCTAAGGGGAGAATCAAGAAGGGTGATCGGACCTGGCAGATTGCATTCGGGTCGGGTTTCAAGTGCAACAGTGCGGTATGGCGTGCGTTGAGGACCGTTGATCCTACAAAAGAGAAGAACCCGTGGATGGATGAGATTGATGAGTTCCCTGTTCACGTGCCCAAAATGACATCCATTGTATCTTGAACAAAGAGGAATGCTAAGCATACTCGCAATAAAACAAATGACTTTGGCCACATAAACGGTTCAGACATGAGGTCCCAGCTTATAATTAGTATAATGAACAGTCTTATAAAAACAACCGTGATATCTCTAATTGCAAATTCCTCATCTCTACCTATAAAGGGAAACTATTTAGTGGTCGTGTGATACCGGAAAATACAAGGCTAAGGCACCAATGGGGGCAGCCCAACAAAAGCCCAACAAAAGCAAGAGCGCAACCCATTAGGCCCTTTATTTTGAAACCCCGTTCCAGCAGATTTTTGAGCTCCTTTTGCATGTTAGAATTTTCGAATTAAAGACCCTTTTAAACCCCTTTTAAAGTTTCCAAAGCTTTTTTTAATTTTGGTCAAATGGCTCTTAGTTTTCTTATCTCTTTTTGCTTGGAAATAGCGTTGTCTACCTAGAAAATGTTAGTTGCTTTGGAACTCCATGATTGAAGGATTGAAGGGTTGTTTCATGCCTATATAAACTCTTAACCTTGTAAAAAGAATCCAGAATTTTGAATTTCAGCCTTTGGCTTTTCACTAAGAAGTTCTTCTTAGTTTCTTTGCTCTTATCCTTTTGGTGAATTCCGTAGGATGGCGAGCTGAATTACCTCTTATCCCTTGGTGGATTCCAACAGGTGGCGAGTGTATCTTTTGGGTTTCACCTGTGTTACCTCCTCTCTTCTTCATTTTTCCAGCATCATGGTGGGTAGGGGTGGTGGTATGATGTTGGGTTGTGGTGGTGGGTGGTGGCGTGGTGTTGTGGGTGGTGTGTGATGGTGGTGGTGGAGGGTGGGTGGATGATGGCATGGTGGTGGTGGGGATGGTTGTGGGTGATGGTCATGGGGTGGTGGTGGTGGTGTAACTTTGGGTTGTGGTGGAGGTGGTTAGTGGTGTGTGATGCGGTGGTGGGTGAGTGGGTGATGGTGTGGTAGTGGTGGTGGTGGTATTGTGGTGGTGGCCTGTGGTAGGTGGGTGGTGGCAATGGTGAGTGGTTTTGGTGGTGGATGGTGGGTGGTAGTGCGGTATTCCATGTCTTTTATTTTTGTTTTTTATTTCCAAAAACATAGGCAACATAAATTTTCTCTATTACTTTGAATTTCAAAAATATTGTTTCTAATTTTTAAAAATAAAAATCGGAAATGTGTTTTTCAAACATGTATTGTATAAAAATTTCAATTAAAAAAAACAGATAACGAAAGTACAATCAAACAATGAATTAAATTTTCTTTCAAATATAACCATCAAAAGATAGATAAAATTGTTGTATGATTGTCACTATTAAGGAAGTGCAAGAAAAGGGTATTGTGTTTTCTTACACACCAAACGTTGAAAAACTGCAGAAAAACTCACTTTTTGTTTTCCCGTACTTTTTCGCCAAATGAACACATCCTATATATTAACCGTAATTGTTTAGCAATAAATTGTCAATATATGTTATATGACGTCTTATATTATTCACAAAAAATAATGGTTTTTAGATTATTGTAGAGTTGAGTTCTTTCCGAAGATCAATTTCCATCTTCTTTCTTATTGGTCATCATTCGAACTAATGCATGAGACATCTAAAGACTACTTTTTGAGCAAGTTGGATTCGAATGACGACGAAGAATATGAAGCAAAGTCTCTATTGGGTGTTGAAGCTTACAAGGCAGTGACAACAACCTTAATGGAGATAACGAGTACAATATTCCAACTGAGAAGTGCTACTCTGTTGTTTATTTATATTTTTTTATAAATTGGAAGGCAAAAGAAGTTATTCCCAAACTAAATCTGAAGTTTGGGATTCTAACGTTATAACACCAGGGACATAATTTATGTATAATTGGTTATATAAACATCCAGTAATTTGTTATATAAACATCTAATAGAGAGTTTATTTATTTATTATTTGATAATTCACCGTTTCATTTCTTTATGAAATAAATGTATAAAAAAATTTGTTTTTTTTATTCGTGTGAAAATGTATAAAAAATGAATATTAAGTCAGTCAGTCATTCATATTATAGTTTTTTTGGACTTTCATTATTATTTTGTAATCAAATGAAAAGAACAATTCATTTTGCAATAGAGGAAAGTCAATAAACGATCATGGTTACATAAATATGTGGTCCTTCAAAATAAACGATCACAATTATTTAATAACCGTGATCTTATATTAAATAACGATCACGGTTATTTATATATTCATGATCAAATATTCAATAAACAATCACAGTTATTTATAAACCATGATCGTAACTTACTTGATCTAGCTACTGCATGACTTTACTAATTTGATTGATTGATCGTTTTGATTGATTGGTAATTACATATTTACTAATGACGTTATTTTCTAGACCCGTTTGATAAAAAATCTAATTAATTTTTTTTAGAGTTACGATTACGATTCTTCTAAACTTGATCATCAATTAGGTGAGTTATAATCACGATTTCTTATTATAATGGTGGTCTTTAAAAACATTTCCTAAACGATATTAATGATTACGATTATTACACTGCCGAATAATAACCGTTGTCTTATGAAGTCTTTTCATTTTCTAACTTTTCACTTTTACTGAACATTCATATTTATAAAAGATATAAATTTTTATAATGTCACAGTATTCTTTAGAAACCATTGATTATGGTTATCATATTAACAAATAATATGTGTGCTCTTATGTAGACTTTTCATTTTCTAACTTATCATTTTATGTGACTATTCATACTTTTAAATGTTAATATGATCACGGTTTTCTTTCAAAACCCTGATAATATATTCTTATTATAAAACTTCATATTTTTATTCTCTTTCTTTTCGCGTGCAAATTTTTAACATAATCTCTAACCCTCTCAACTACAAGAAATCGGATATCACTCATAGTTTTTATCTATAACCGTAGGTTAATGATCAAAGTTATAGTATATAGAATGAACTGTAACCTTTCAATATGTGATCGTAAGTCGTATTAAATATCATGGTTATTTAATGATGATTGTATAAGTGAATTAACCAAGATTATACAAATAAGGTCATTTTGAGTTCGTCTTACAATCACAATTATAACAAAATCGTGATTGATTAAAATTAAAAGCTCACAATATTTTAATGAACGGTGATCATTGTTCCCTTTTTTTATTTCTGTCATCTTCCTCTAGTTTTTTTTTTCAGTTAAAATCTTCCTTCATGCAACCTCTACCACCTATAGCTCCTGAAAATCACTTCAAAATTTATAAATAAAATAAAGCATCAATCAACACACCAACTTGCAAATAATTGAATAAATTAACCTTTACCATTAATAATCTAACAACAATAAATTATATTTATATTAATTAATAGAAATTTGTTTACAGTGTGATTAACATACATATATGTACACATGATAGTTAATCTAAGCAATAACGCTTCTCAAGTATTCAGTCAGATCATTTATAAGTCCTATAATTATTTTATCACTATATGGTTTATTATCCTTAACAAAACAATCAACAATTTTATCATGTATTTTTATTTCATTGTTAGTGATTATGTCTCTTAAGTACAACATGGTGCAGTAATCTCATTCTTAGTTATCTTTTAGTTTGAGACACTAAAAAAAAATTAAGATGATGAACGAAATGTCAATTATGTTTAATACATACAATTTCAGAAATAACAATTAAAACGGTTAATTAATGTCGAACAAACCTTAATATTACTAAATTTCGTTCTTGTGGGTATATTCTTGCCTTTCAAAAGATTCAACTTGTATACAATTATCCTTTACAATAGTAATTTGATTACAAGATAGTACAAAACAATAAACATAGATGTAAAATATGTGAATAGTAGAGAAGAAATTACTTACTCAATGAAAACCTTTGTAATTTCTGGATGTACGTATATGTCTATCTGTAATGGATCTAACTAGTACACTGAAGCTATTCCTAGAAGGATTAAACAAAATTCACCAGTGTTCCTTGTAAATGAATAATGAATATTCCAAAATTATAATTTCAAATAAATACTCAAGTTTAAAAATTAGTAATCATAAGTAACAAAATAACATGAGAGATATATGTATGCAGAAACTTACCCAACATTATTATGTAATTTGATCATCTTTGACAAAGACCAATATACCAGCAATTAATAACCCAGCACTAGTAGTATTTACTATTTGAGAAACATATATCTACTTTCCTTTTTTCTATTTCTTAATAATTCATTTATTTTTTTGAAATAAATAGCAATTCAAATTCTAAGCCATAAAGTTATAATAATAGGAAAACAAACAAATTAAACTTAATTAATTCTTTATTTGTCTCACCTTATATTTAGCAAAATCAAATTTACACTGATATTCTTTTATGTACACAAGTCTATGACATCTTTCCTTATGATATATGTTGATAAAATAACTCTTTAACCAAAGATTGCAACATCAAATGTTATTTGTAGAAGTCCACTACTACTTATTTTCGCATCAAACCAATGACTAAATTCTTCAAAGAAATCTTTAATTGGTTCTGCAAGCTTTAACTTAGGATAGCTGAAATTTATTAATTCAGTATGGACAATGTTATCAAAAACATTTATACAATAAATAATTATAACAAATTAAAGCAACATATTGTAATAATAATTTTGCTAACGAACTAAACCATGCATTTACGTATCATGTGACATGAGTTAACAATAAATGATTGTATTTTTAGTACTTATGACTCAAGAACAATCACCTTAGCCATTAATTGTGCTAACACTTGTTTCATAAGTCATAATTGACGGAGAATATCTTATTTATTTCGATTATCCCGCTCTTACATTTTCAGTACTTCTAATTTGAGTTGTTGAATTTTATATACATGTTACTTCTCTAATTGTTCAGGAAAAAGATATTGAGTATTTTGGGAAAAGTATTATATTTATTCCGAACAAAAATATATTCATTTAAAATTTAAATCACCATCAACACTCACAATTTTTCTTTTCAAGTAAAAGAGTCATTAGTATTTGGCTCTGCGACAATACGTTGTATTCTTGGCATGATTGTGTAATGAAGAAATGCATAACAGTGAGTTTAAAATAATCTATAATGTATATATACATAACAGTAGGATGCTTTGAAATAAAATATTTATTTCTAAATAAGAATACTGAAAAAAAAAAAAAAAAAAACATTCCTCATACCGGAAAAAGGAACTGATGTCGGAGGTGGAACGGAGATGATGTCGGTGGTTAAATAGAAATGATATCAGAGGTTGAACGAGACCTTTGACAGGGAGAATAATAGTTGCAGAGAGACTCCAAGTCTAGAAGGATTAGCGATTATGTTCAAAATCTGCGTGCGAAGAGAAAGCGAATAAAAATTTGAGATTTTATAAAGCTAATGTATCATCATGATTTTAAAACATTACCATGATCATATTAATAATTTAATTATCTATTAATACGATTAGTCATAGTAAATGAAAAGACTCAATTATATCTTTTAAAAATACGAATAGTCACGGAAAATAGAAAGTCAGAAAATGAAAAGAATTCATTAGACTTTGGTTAGTATCAGTTAGTGTAATAATCGTGATCAAATTTATCTTTGGAGGCCACAGTTATTATAATCAACCGTGATTGTAAATCTTTAAAAAACTCAATTTGATTTTGATTTTTTATCGACGAGAAGATACAGTCATCAGTAAAGATTAAATTACTGTTACCAGTGAATCAAAGCGATCAAGTAATCACATCATTTTAGTAATATAAGATCACAGTTTGTAGAGACCCGAAATTTAGTTTCTCGGCATTCGTGTCATTTATATGAATTTCTTGAACTATGTGTCCGATTTTAAATGCATGTGTTCCTATGAGAATTAATGTGAGATGCCTAGATGTAGTAACCCCTTATATAATAATAATAATAATAATAATAGTGATTAACTTATTATTATCATTATTAAATTACAAGTTTCGGATTTAAGGGGTCACCTCATTGCCTAAATTTAGGTTAAAGTATCTATTTTCTAACTTTTAGAAGTCTAAGGTTCAAACCTTGGGTTCTTAGTATCAACCCAAATGTTTCGAGGTTCGCTTTCACCTTCATCCAACTTGATGAGATATTTTGAGTTCCATGGACTTGAAATTGAGACTTGTCTATTAAACAAGAAATTGTTCCCCTTTGAATAATGGTTCTAACGCAAGTTGAATCATCTAATTTCAATAACGAGTCAAAAGTTACGAGCAAATTACTGGAGCAAGGTTCATAAAAAATTAAAGGGATCCGATCGATCGGCCAACTAGCGCCGATCGATTAGTGGCGGCTGTGATTGATTGGGTAAACTCGCCAATCGATCAGTGGGTGCTGAGATTTGCATGAAAACGTTGATTTTCAACTTTTTAAGTTTCATTGAGTCCTCAAA
The DNA here is from genome assembly GCA_015143295.1 of Tetracentron sinense. Lineage (NCBI taxonomy): Eukaryota > Viridiplantae > Streptophyta > Magnoliopsida > Trochodendrales > Trochodendraceae > Tetracentron > Tetracentron sinense. The sequence continues at coordinate 30,970,724 of CM026566.1, forward strand.
CCTTATAAATACCCCTCGAACTCGTGAATTAGGTTTCCTAGAGCCTCATAAATATTAAAGAAATAAAAGATATTTTGAGAGATCCAAAGAGGGAAGACATAGAGATCACAAGATTGAATCAGAAAAGAAGGAAAGAGACTCGAAGACTTAGATCGAGACTCAGTCGCAAGCGTAAGATCGTAGGGAAACGATCAAGAGAGGTAAATAATGAACCTAGTTTTCCATATCTTGAATATTAATCTAAAAAATGTAGATCTAAGTAAAAACGTAAAGATAAGTAAAATTTATGAATTTCTATCGTTCTTGATTTATTATTTCATGAATCATTAAATTAAGATGTGAATAATCATGTTTATACTTCGTTTATGCTTCAACAAGGGGATTGAGAATTTATATTGAATGTATGTGGATATATGAGGAGGATGAGATGAATGTATGAAGTTTGAATGGAAGGTATGAAGGAATTTGAATGATTGAGATAAATTATTTGTGAGATTATGATTATATACAAGGGTGATTTGTGATTATAATCCATGAGAATTATTATTGATAAAATAGGTGGTATAATTATGATGTTGATGTTAATAAAAAGGGAGTTTTGATATTTAATTTAGATTGGGACTTATGCCTATTAAAAATAAACTGTGATTATAGATTGTTAAATTATTGGAAATATAAAAGTCGTATGTTTATTTTACGTTTTTATACTTGATATATATTTGGGTAAAGGAACCTTTGATGAGAGTCAAGCTTGCCTAAGCCTGGTTAACATAGTGGAATGAAACGCTATGGTGAGATGTTTTATGACCCTTGATGATTAGTCTTAAATATAATTTAATCAAAGACACCCACTAATGAAAAATATGCACATGTATGAAGAGGAAATTAAGAGCACTAATAAGATTACAAGTAAGACCAAAAGCAAAATAAGTAAGTAAGTAAGAAAGAAAGACACATGAAAGCGATAATGCATAATTATGTTTAGCACCACCGAATACCATAAAAAAGACGATAAATATGTCAAAGCAAGTAAGCCGTCGTACTAAGTCATCCGTGCCAGATAATGTACGAAGGATGGTATCTTAGTAAAGTTAAGTATAGTAACCCATTTCCATATATGGTAAAACGGTATTTTAATTTATTACGTGATGCATATGGATGTGTTGTTCATAAAATGATAAAGTAAAAATAGTAAGAAAGTAAGAAAAATAAGAAAGAAAATAAAGAAATTGACATAATGCACCTGTAGAAAGAAAAGAAAGAAATTGACATCATGTACTTGTTCGTTTTCTACACTTTGATTTATGTATGTGAATTGAATGATGAATTGTTAAATGCATGTAAGTTAATGTTTAAGATATTGTTTATTATAGTTTGTTATATACGTGGAGTAACTTGTTACTCAGTCGATAACTTTGTTGTCGGTAGGTTTTGGTTCTGATAGTTGTGCTCCAGAGCCTTGAGTTGAAGAAGAGTACGCAAAGGAAGATCTTGCAGCTGATCATTCCGAAGAGGAACAAGATTTTGATAAATGGTCTTACTATTATTTTAGTTTATTAGAAATTGTTTAAATTTCAGAGAGATTGTAATTATGGATTTATGATTTGATTTAATGGCTGGTTGAGAATCACGAGGATGATTTAGATTATGTATGTTCAGTTTAATTATAAATTTTAATCGATGTTCAATTGAGGTATTAAATGTTATTCAATTGAAGAAATTTCCAGGTCCATAATTTAGTATGCCTTTGTTGCTTCTAACAAGATGGTAGGATAAGTAAGTCATGTGTCAAAGATCTCACATTCTCCTAGGGGGTATTTTGGGGCGCGACACGGTTATTATGAATAACCGTGATTGTTACTAATATAAGATCATGATCAAGGGAGACATGTGACGGGCTGTGTGGGTGTGGCCCACTCGGATCTTGGTGTTTTTGGCCGACCTATGGTGGGTTGGCGGACTTGGGTTCTCCATGCAACTCATTGGTTAGCGGTTGAAGTAGTTAGATTTATTGAATCTGGACCGTGGGTAGTTAGGATGGTTAAGTCCAACGAAAAAGTGTCATACCACTTAGGGCTCTATATAAGGAGGGGGTTGAGAAGGCTCAAACACACCAGATGAAATAGAGAGCCTGGAAACTCTATCGAAATAGAGTCAGAGCCTAGAACCAGAGATCCAAACCAGTCAAGGAGGAAGAAAAGTTTCATACTCAGTCCAATCAGAGAAGGCCAAACTATAGGTCCGTTCGTGGTTTAGATTGGACCAGATTCAATTGAACATGACAGATTCTAATTCCAGAATGTGATTCCAGAAATAATTCATCACAGATTGGTGTTATATATAACCCAATCATGGTGGCAAGTCCGAAAGGACTAGCCTATTGGTAGTCATTCGATTAAACCACTCAAACAGATCAGTCTAACCGTATAATTAGTCATCGGACTGAACCAATTTGACAGATCGACATGAGATTGCTAAATCAAACTACCTAATGTCGGCGTAATAGACCCCTTTAATAGATAGTCTATCCGGTTAGTCTATGGACTAAACCAATTTGACTGATCGAATTGAGATGGTTCAAACGGACTTAACAAATTGGATCATTCCGGTCCATATATTGTTATGCTGCCAAAATTATGGTAAAAAACTATGGTTTGCCTAATCTTTGAATTAAAATAGATTAATGGATTAGTCAAAGTTTTGTTAAATTAAAAAAAAAATGTTTTAATTTATGATTTAATTGATTTTCAATTAAATGGTGGTTTTAATTAAACAAAAGAGTTTAATTAATTGGACTTAATTGCAAAATGATGTTGGACAAAAATCAGGATTAAGAGTTTTTAGATTAATTAATTAAATGAAATGAACTTTTCATAAATTAAATTAGTCTATTATGGGACTTTATTAATTTAATAGACTTTATTATTTATTTGGGCATACTCTAAAAAAGGTTTGGTGCACTACAATCCGTCGAGTAGTGCAAACTCGTAGAGATTGATCGGTTGAATCTGAGTTAAGTTATATCCCTGAGATAAAGACTGCTTTTTCCTTGCACACGGGAGGCTTCGACTATCTTCAAAAAAGACTCTCTTTCGAATATCTTTCAACTTGTGTGATTCAGTTATTATATATATATATTTATGTATTATTGTTATTCGATTGTTTATTTGTCTAACTTGTGTCAAAGAATCAATGATATTGACTTCGTCGTTGCGAAACGAGTCAAGAAGGAAGGACTAGAAGCCACTTAGAGGTACTCGAGGATACCATTCTGATAGGGACTGAAGTTCTGTATCAGAACTGTATGAAAGAACATGTTCAAAATCAAGGCATCAGAAATTTAAGAAATAAATTCAACAATAAATGCTCACGCTTAGTGAAAAATATTGGTGGAAATAGTATTAATTTGAAGTCTCAAGCCCAAACCAAACATGTTGGGTTGCTTGCAGCCTTGCACATGCCATATTAAAAGCCTTCTAAGAAAGGAAGTTAATCCATCCTTGAATATAATGTAGCTTAAAGAAGAATAAAAGCTTTTCAAGAAAGGAAGTTCATCCATCCTTGAATATAATGTAGATTAATAGAAGAATAACAGCTTTTCAAGAAAGGAGGTTCATCCATCTTTGAATGAAGAAATGTTGGGAGGGTTTCTTGTTAGGTATGTTGTTTCTTCTTCACCTTTTCTAACTCTCTCAAGTCAAAGTGGCTGATAGCCCATACTCAATGTGCAGAGAGAGAGAGAGAGTGACCTTTAAAGAAGTTCAAAGGCTACTTTTAATTGGTTCACACTGTTGAGTTGTACAACTACTTTGCTTCTTTGCTCTCCTTTTCACAGGTTTAATCATCTTCCAAAAATGCCCAGCTTGTTTCACTGAATCATAAGAATACCCCAACGAGTAGTGACGATTGGTGGGCGACTCACTCGATCAACTCTGCTTGAGGATTGACCTCAGGTAATGAGGAGAGCGTATGAGTATGAGTATGAGCAGCAGCCCATGTTTTAGTTAGAGCAGTAAACGAAGCAGTCGGTCAAATATAGTGAAATCAGGGACAGAGCCATGAATTTTTTCTTTTCTTTGGGGGACAAAATACATGTATGAAGAAAATTAATAGGTTTGAGGGTATGGGGCCTGGGGCTCTAGTGTGACTCCTTGATTTATGTTTTTTTGAGCAAGGGGTCTATCATGGTAATAAAATTTGTTAATGTTACGTTCCAATAAAAGTCCAACAAAATGCGCATTTGTATATGTATTTGAATGTCTGTCCTCATTGGCCCACGACTCTTTCTTAACACCCACCAACTGTGGTTAAGATCCACTCACCTTGGGATTCATCCATCTAAAACCTTAGTTTATATATATATATATATATATATCCCTTTTAACACTCTTTAAGCTTATATATATATATATATATATATATATTTAACCAAATGTGAGGTCCACTAATCATTTCTCTAAATAAAATTAATTACTGTTACAAATAAAATAATTACATTTTAAAATTTTATATTATACATATGAAATTTTTTTTAAAAAAATGGAGGAGTCAAACTTCCCACATAATTAACTAACTAGAGTTAGTTTTGGGCAGGTGGGGGGGGGGGGGGGGGGGGGGGGGAGAGAGACTATATAGAGATATAAAAGTAAAAAATGAAAAAAATATTTTTTTCATACTATATATTATTAAAAACAAAGCAAAATATTGGGGGGCACCATGGCCTGGCTCTGCCTTTGATTGAAATAAAGTATTTATGAACAATTAAAATAAAGTTCTAATTATAATTAGAGGACGACGAGATTCGTAAGCCAGCTGACCACCCTAATCAAATTTCAACAAATTGCCAGAAAAGAAAAAAGAAAAGTTGTACTACCATATGTCACTTTACAAATTCCATTAAAAATTCGAGTTGGGATGATATTTGAATTATAAAAAAAAAAAATATTATCTTATAAAAATTAAATAAATATCAAAATATACTTTTTTTTTTTGGTAGGCAACTATATCATTTGTCTATCTATGTTTGGGGTTAAAGGGGTTAGCAGGTTAGAACTGAAGGGTGGGCACTCAACAGCCACTTGAACACGAGTCAATAGTCACTCCTTCCCAAAGGGAGATACACTACCACTGGGACAAACCCCAGCGTGTAAATATATATTTTACTTTAAAATAACACATTACAAATCTATCTTCATTTATATTAAAAAATAATAACTTAATGTTATAAAATTATATAAAAAATACTTATTAATAAGAATAGTTCAGTTTTATAAATTTATAATATATTTTATAACTTATTATATAATCATTTAGATGTTTATGGAATTGTATTGAAATTCATATCAAATTATAAACAGATATTAGAAATATTATTTGATTTCACTGCCTCAAATATCTGAATAAACGAATACGAATCATATAGGGATAATAATCACATCTATTGACACCACTAATCTATTAATCTACTCTTAAAAAAAATATTTCTAAAACTTTTTAACCACGTGTAAAAAAAGATGATTTAATGTTATAAATTATTTTTATTAAAATAGACAAATAGGCTATAGCTCTCAGTAATCACATCATCCCAATTTTTATTAAAAAATGACTTATGATGATGTGAGCATAAGATCAACGGACAAAAGTATTCAAAAAAAATTTGAATGAGAAGAAATCAAAAAATGGAAGGAAAAAAAATGACTTATGGTGAGGTGACCTTTTTTTGTCCATTGATCTTGTGCTCACAAGAGGTGGACAAAAAAATTCAAAAAGAAATTGAATGGAAAAAAGTCAAAAATTGAGAGGAAAAACAAAAGACTTATAATGAGGTGGCCTTTTTTTGTCCATTGATCTTGTGCTCACAAAAGGGATACTCTTGTGAGCAGAAGAGTAAATCTTTTGCCAAAATCTTTGTGTCAACTTTTTTTTTTGAGTAGTGATAAGCGGACTTGGGCCGCATCATATCTTACCCTACGTCCTCGTGTCCCTTTTAACACCTCCCCTTTAACCCTAGTTATACTTAGTTAAATTAAATTTACGATTGTGATTTTTTTTTTTGGAAAAAATATGGTTGGATTGCTTAACCTTAGGGTTAAGTGTATCTTAACCTTAGTTGGTGTGTATATATACTATATACTATAAAAATAGGATGCCTAGGTGGCATCCACTTTGATCTTCATTTTAAGATTTGTGACGCTACATCATCACATAGAGAGAGCCATAAATATTCTCTCTTAACTTCCCATTTTCTCTCCCCATTATTAACTCTCTCCCAAGTTAAACCATTTTTTTTCTTTATCTTTATCTTTATCATTAATGGTATAAAAATCTTATAATTTTCTTCTTAAACATCCGTGCATCGAACAGGGTCTTCGCTAGTTACAGCCTACCCTACTAGAGTAATGGTGTTAACACTTGATGGAAATCGTCAAGCCCAAAATTGGAAGGGTGATTTAATTTTGGTCAAACGACTTGGTCACCAAACTTTAATATCCTGTTTGGCTGGCATGAGGATGAGGTTAAAGATTAGGTTTCGCCTAATAGAACACAATCTTATACGGGACCTTGCCATAATTTCCCCGCATGGGCCCACCATTTCTAATTAGCACTTAGCAGGCGACTTGTACCTAGGGTTGGCAATGGATCGGACCTTGATCAGGATCAGATCCGATTAGCCGGGATCCTAATCCTTTATAGATCCGTCGGATCGGATATGGATCCAAGATCTTGAATCTGATTATAATGGGATTGGATTTGGATCTATAGTTTTACAAATATACTACATTCTAATCATAATTATTATTATTTAATTAAAATATTATTTTTTAGATATATTAATGTAAATTTGATTGGATTTAGATCTTGAATAAGTAATCGAATTTCAAAATGGGTAATTTATAAGTCGACGATTCGGATCTGTCGGATTCTTAATTGGATCGGATTCAGATGTAAGCAGATCCGATCTAAATCCAATCCATTTACTGCCCTACTTGCGCCCAATGTAAAAGTGATTTTGTAAAGGGAAATAAAAAACAGTTAGCTTCCGATCAAACCATTGATCACCGCGTCAGAAAGGATGGATGACATGATTGATCAACAAACCTACCAGTTTAGCTGGATATTTAAACCTCTTCTCCTTTCCAGGCCGAGTGGAGAGTCAATTCTCCGAGTAGAGTAGGGATAGAAGATCTCCTTCCTTTCGGTCAGTCAGTTCAGTGGCGATTCAAAACCAACTCCAACTCCCTCTAGTGAAGGAGGCATTCCCAGGTGGGAAGGCCGACTGGAGGGAAACAACACCAAGTGCAGTCATCCAGTCCATCACGTCAGGGTCGTGTGATCTCATTGGTCGACGCCGTCCTTTATAACATCCACTAATTATGGTTAAGATTCACTCACTTTTAGGGTTATTCCATCCAACCTTGATTTTTAGGAAAAAAATATATATTAATCATATTTTGTTGAAGCTCAACCATAATTAACAATGGGTTAAAAGGGATATGAAGACTCTGCAGTCAGGTTGGAAGTGGACTCTGTCGGCAGGACTCTTTTGGGAAATAGTGGAATACTTTGGCAAAAATATCCTTTATTTAGTTTTGAAACCAAATCCTCTGCAACAAATCCGGTTGTCACTCTTGAGGTCATCACGTGTCCCTTTGACATTCCTTAAATGTGGTTAAGATTTACCCACCCCTAACGATCACCCAACCATCCTTGGTTTTTAGGACAAAAACGTTAATTCTTTTTAAAATATTTTAATATTAAAATAGTTATTTAATATTAAAAAAGAATTAATATTTTTTTCTAGAAACTAAGGATGGGTAAGTGAACCCTAGGGGTGGGTGAATTTTAACCACGGTTAAGAGATGTCAAAAGGGACACGTGGTGGATTTGCCAAATCCAGTTATCACCGTAGAAGATTTTGTCTCTTTATTTTATGTTTTTGAAGAACACAAATCCTACAGCCCCCCCTCCCCCTAAAAATATATATATTTTTTTTTGTACTGGACTCAAATTAAGATGTAATTGTTCACTACGCTGAAAAGTTTAGCCCCTTGAAAATTTCATAATTTTTTATATGTATAACATTTTTTTTAAAACAACAAATTTTAGGAATATATAGTAGTTCTCTCAAAATGCTGGGCTCTTGTTTCTTGTGTAAATGACTATTAATGGAATGCAATATTAACGAATTTTAATGACCACCATGGACACATTACTTTCAAAAATATAATAAATAAATAAATAAAAATCTCAAAGCGCCCCAAACCACAAGCCCCATAGTATTTAATGCACACCTGAAACCCATTAATTTTTGACACATTTACTCTAGCCCTTCAATGAAAAATTCATGGCTTTGCCCCTGCCTGAAGTGATCCATCCCTCGAAAAGACTTGGGCTTCTACCCAATGCACTTCTTTTTACATATCTTGCATTGTTCTTTTGATTGATTTAGAGTCCTGAGAAGGGGCTGCAAGATTCCCTTCCTAGCTGACTGTCGTGTCCGCGTTTCCCTTTTAACACCCAAATAACTACGATTAAGCTTAACTAAATTAAGGTTACTATTTTTGTTTATTTTTTTTAAAAAAATAAAAACCAAAGTTAGATTGCTAAATTGTAGGGATGAGTAAATCTTAACCACAATTGGTGAGTATTATAAAGGAGGTGTGGACCAATGAGATCCCACAGTTAGCTAGGAAGCAGTAGCTAATGACCGGTCCGTTTTCCATTTTCCGTTAAATTATAAGAGCATTCCTAGTTGGTGAGCCAAAACACAAAAAAAAAAAAAAAAAAAAAAGGAAAAACTGGTCTCCAACAACCTCTTCAAAATAACCATTTTGGTTTGATGAGTGTACAGTGGTTAGTACTGTAGACTCACCTAATCAAATATTTCTCTCTCCCTTCCTTTTTGTGGTCCCACATAAATAAAAAAATAATGTTTCTCTCTCCCTTCATTTATTGTGGTTCCACATAAATATAATAAAATAATGTTTCTCTCTCCCTTTATTTATTGTGGTTCCACACAAATATAGTAAAATAATGTTTCTCTTTCCTTACTTTTTTGTTTTCCCACACAAATAATAAAATAATGTTTCTCTCTTCTTATTTATTTATTTATTTATTTTTAAACTGGTGAGACTGTTGGGAGTGTTTTAAAAAAGTGGATAGCCAGAATAAAATAAAAAAAATGAATTTTGGCTATTTTGGTGAGTAAAATTTGGTGAGGCTGCTAGGAATGCTCACCTTCAAACTAAGTCAATGATCCCTTAAGATTGCTTACGATCACATCTATCGTTTGATTCTATGTCATAAACCCTACTATCCATTATTTTCCAATATCGAGTTGTAGATTGAATTACTGGTCGAGGTAAATAAAGAGTTAAGTCAAGTTAGGAGACTGGAATAACATGAATCCTAGCCCTTTATTTTGATAGAGTAGAATCCAGTCTCGATTCATGTTTACATCCCCATAATGATAAAAATTTGATTTTTTTGGGTGATGAGGGTGTTCGGGTCACTTAGAGCTCCTAACTAATCCTCATCAGGCACGTACGTGTAGACACCTTCATCCACACGCATCGGGTAAGTAAAGATAAATCCTTGAGGGTGGCCAACAATGGGAAGCAAAACGAACTCAGAACCTCTGATAAGGTGACGATGAAAAGAAAGATGGATGCTAGTAAGGCTAGCATTTAACCAACTAGTGTTTGGTCAATTAAGTCGGATTGTTGAATACTATAAGAATTCTGTAGGATCGTCGATCCAAATTATCGAGAAGAGACGACTGTGGATGTAAACCAACGGCTTATGATCGACCCCCTTGAGCCAGATCCGGGTGTTTGAATCATTAGAGAATATCAATCTACATACTCTTGTCTCTCTTATATAAAGAGAATCACTCGTAACTGATATCTTTATGGCTACTTGTAACCGACGCCTTTATGATTGTCGTTACACTATCTGGTCAAAGGTTTCAAATCTCTTCATGATGACTCAATTAAATGGCTATTACAACCAATAATTCTAATACTCTTACTTTGCTTTAAGAGCCATTTTACATATCATTTACCGTAGCTTCATTTAATAAATATCTCAAATAAATATTTTCTTTATTAATGATTTAACAACCAACATTTCAAGCGATGAGATCTAATAAAATATAAATTTTCTTTTCCAGCTACACATTGTTATGCTTCTATTAGTATATTAATGTCGGCTCGGTTATTGGAGTATAAATTCATAGATCCATCAGTCTTACCAACTTCAATTTATCAATGAAATGTTTTCACCGGATGACTTCTCAAGCAGTACCATAGCATAATTACTTTGCTTTAATGGAGGTATATTTCTTATTATTCTACAACACCTCTCTAAGGGTAAACATATAACCGGATATCAACTTTTATTTTGTCCAAGTTATCACCCTAATTAGCATTTTCATATATCGAGAAGGGTTATGCTTGCCTAACAAGCTTTTCCTCTTTACTCATATTTTAAACTCATATTTATGGTCTTACCCTATAAGGGTTAACAACTAAGCAATTTGATTTGTCTACGCAATTCTGTAGGTTCTCCCAAAATTCTTTTTCAGACCACAATTTTGCGGGTTCTAAATAATATTTTAAGATTTTTCTAAAAATGAAAATTATATTATTAAATTTCAAAGATTACTAAATTTTAACCAGAGTTATAAGAATTAAAAGAAACAAGTATTGACATCTAGGTTCAATCGCAACTGGATGTGATCTCATCTCTGAAATTGAACGAATAAAGACAAAATGTAAAAAAACAAATTTCAGAAGGCTTTTTGTCTTAACTAACATATTTTTTTTTAAATGAAAAGGAGAAAAGACTAAGTTTTTTCACCTAAAAAGCGTTAACCTTATTTAAGTGTTAAAATAGAAATTAGATAAAATTGAAAATATCGTTTTTTTTTTGTTAGACGTCTTCTTTGTTGGACGATTCATAGACTTACAGTCGTTAACTTAGAGTAAATAAAATTGCCACCACACTCTACGAAATAGAAACTGTGCTCTACAAAATGAGAAATCATGCTCCCAAGGCGAATTTGCTCTCAAATTGCGAGAGCGAGGTTTGAAAGCGGAAACAATTACCATGATATATGGTTTGGGTTACTCCACTATTTTCTGAGTCATCCACATGAACAACAAAAATTAGATATATGTTCTTATATGACATGTTCCTAACTTTTCTTAAAATCTCTAGTAAGGTGTCTCCATTTTGGGACTAGAAAATGATTTTTTTAGTGGAGCTCATAAGGACTAACACATACAATATCCTTTTTCTTTTTTATAACCACTAAGATTCCAGGCCATTCGGCCCCAACCCTCACTCGTAGGGTTCGGTCCAAGCCCTTGGAAGGCCTGAATTAGCTAACCCCAAGCCCTATCCTTAGGATCAAAGCTAGGCCTAGGCCGTGTTTGGACTTGAAAAGAAGATAGAAGAAAAAAAATGGTTATGATGTTTATCAAATTTTTTTCAAAACCACCATTATGACAAGTGCCAACAAACACAAGAGAGTAAGAATGAAAAGAAGATGAATTAGATAATTAGAATTCGAAATCTCTCCATGGTGGATGGTCTTTAAGTTGGGGATATAATAGTGAAAATACTACCATACCCTAATAAATATTTCATTAAAGAATGTTATATAGTTCATTTTAAGTTAAAAGCTTAAAATAAATATAAAATTATATATACATACATACATACATACATACATATATATATATATATAATGAATGAGGGTTTAGCCGAGCTAGGAATGTTCTCCAAGCCCGACCCTCATGTCATTGAGCTTCTTTTTTTTGAGTCCACTTTGACCTACGGGCTTTATAATAGAAAAAGTCGTCGATGGATATCATGGCATAACCATCGAGGTGAAGTAGGGACCAGTAGCTTTAAAAGAATTGCTTATACCCCACAATGGTCTTCAATCACTTGAATTTAACTCGGGAACAGGGTAAGGGGTTAGATTCATCCCAATGGGAGCTGTAGGGGGGAGGTGAAAAGCTTTCATTCGATGGCGCAAGGAGCATGTCTAGCCCCCTTAAAACTTGTCATGTGTCCCTTTTTTAACTCACAATTTCACTAAGGTTTATATTTAAACTTGGTTTTTAAAAAAAACAATATTATATAAAAACCATAATATAGTTTTTTTTTTAAATGTTAATCATAATTAAAAGGGACACTTGGCGAGTTTGAAATGAGCAAGATTCTACTCTTGCAACACCCTATGAGTAATGGACTATTGCACATCCCAAAAAGGTGAGAATGCAACAAAAAGTATGACTAGCACGCCCCACATTAATGTTATGGAGGTGCTACCTTAGACACACATTTTGTAACTCCATATTATGTATTGGCTTATTCCGTTGTCAAAACATAGGTGAGTCTAGTATGTCTTGTGTCCTTGTTTCTAAGCATCCAAGACAAGTGAAGATGAAGACCGAAGAAGTTCGATTGAAGATATTCCGATCATCGCCTTTGTTTCACTCATAGGATCGTAAGTGACTTAGATACCCTATTACCCTAGGTGGAAAGTGACTTAGATCATCATAAAAACCCTAGGTGGCTTGCTAGACTTGTTGGAACCTAAAAAATCAGGCTTCTGGGCAAAACTAGTGAAGACCGGTCGACCGGCCATGGAACCGATTGACCAATGGCCAACCGGTCGACCGACCATGGTGATCAGTTGACCGAAGTGCGATAAATTTTGTTAGGCAAAATTTTCCAGAACCAGGTCTTTTGACCGGTCGATCGACCATGGAACCATTCGACCGATGGCCAATAAGTCAATCGACTATACCTCCAGTCGACCGGTCCTCGTATATTTTTGTTTCCTAGTTGGTTTCTAATTCTGAGAAAGCCTATATAAAGAGGGTTTGATCCTCATTCGAACCGAATGAGTTTTGAGAGTTTAGAGTGAGTTTTTAAAGGAAAATTAGGGTTTCCCAAACTCATTCTCCTCTCCTCTTCCACCCTAGAGTTTGCAAGACTTTGTTGATCATTATTACTTGTGATTCCATTGTTGGGAATACAACTAGGGTTGTTTTGTGAAACAACCATCAACCTGTTCTATTAAGAACACTTGGCCGGTGTGAACCGAAGCCTTTGCGAAAAAGATCGATCCGAGGAGGATCGTGAAAATTTGGTCAGAGAAATCCGAAGCCATCATTGAAGGAGATTGATCAGAAGATCATGGTTGTGGAGATCTAGGAGCAGAACAGCCTACTGCGGTAGATTGCGAGTCTAGCCAGATCGTGATTGCTTTCGGAGGTATAGAGGATTGAGTACTAAGGAGCGTAGTGTTGAGTCTGATTGAGTACAGTTCGAGTCTTGTAAGTATTTGTTTCTTTTTCTTAGTGATATCTCTTTACTGGACTAGGTCCCGTGGTTTTTGTAAGCATGGATTTTTACCCCACTCTCACTAAGGTATGTTTGACTGAGAGTCGCCACCTATTCATTCTTAGGGATAGGTCCCGAGTGTATATTCGTTTTGGATAAGGCAAAAGGTCTATCAGAGATAGGGTAATCGGTTCGATTAAGTCCTGGGGAAGGTTTTAGGCACCCCAGGACCCCCGTTGAAAACGATTACCTACTTTTTAAATTTAAGCTAAATTTTAATCTCAATATTAATTAAAATGTCCAGAGTATTTAAGAGAATGTTAATCCAAGAAATATAGAAACCTAGATGTCTAGGGTCGAACTCGGATAGGGTTGCTTACGTACTCACAAGGTGAGATCAGATCGAGCGTAGTTCTGGCACATGAGCCCATGCCAAGGCTAAGGGGTAGTGTGTGTGTGCATAGGGTGGTCGAGGGTCTAGCCCGGAGAGCTAGGGTTTAGTTGACCGGGGAGGTCAAGTGCACAAGGGAAAAGTCTAACCGAGGTTATAGGAGTATAATTAGGGTTAGGGACTAACCCTAGTTAAGGAAGGCCTAGTGAATCTTTTTTTGGAATTGGGTTTTTCATTTTTTTTGTGATTTTATGTGGTTTAAGGTATATACAAGTTAACCATGGTTAACTAACCAAGGTTGAGTTAATCATGATTAGGGACCAATTATGGTCAAGAAAAGGATAGCAAATCAACATTTTTGGTCTTTTGGTTTTTTCCATTTATGTGAATTTACAAGAGGGGAAAGCCGAACTAGGGTTAAAAGTTAACCGGGTTGAACTAACCCCGGTTATAAGTCAAGTTTGGGTTTAAGATGGGCCTGGTAGGTATATCAGAGCCTCGGGTTGGGCCTGGGCCTTGGGCCAAGGCTGCTGTTCTAAAAATACAGGGAGTGGCGGCATTTCATTTACCACCATCCCCAGTATAATGTATATTGGGAATGGCGACATTCCTGTATTCTAGGAATAGCAAACTTGCAGGTTAATGGGGGAGCTCAAAGAGGATGCCACATGGGCTGGGGGGCCCAGGCAAGGATATAGGGGTGTTGCCACATGTCCTGAGCTCAAGATGAGCCCTGGGCTTGCTCCTCAATTAGGCCCATAAAAGCCCTGATATCACTGGTTTACAAAATCCAGAATGTCGGTAATCCTTTTACCGACATTCTGGGCAGTTTCTCTTTTGATGCGATCTAACCATGGTTAAGCTAGCCCCACGAGCATGAAATGCTCAGGAAAGATGAAGAAGAATCTGAGGAGTCTAAAACAGACCCTAGATTGGACCAGGGCCACACCATATGCGAGCTACAGTACCTGCAACAAAAAAAGGCTTATAGTGTCTGTAATTATTCTACCGACACTGTCAAATTTTCTAAAAAATGGCAAACCAACCACTAGGGCTGTTCCACTGTGCAACTGGAGGGTTTCTCATGGAATGAGGACCTCCTAGAAGCTGGGTGGAGGGGTGTGAGGGGGGGCTGTGCACAGTGGTGGAGGTGTGGTGGTTGTGGGAGTTCCACTGCCTATGGAGGAGACAGAGAACCCCTCCCTATGCTGCTATTACAGGGCTTATACCCCCTGGAAATGGATCAGGGGATTTACAAAAGTGCCCGAGAGTAAAGAAAGAAGGGGTAAGGATGGCCCCCTACCCGGCTGAGTTGCCTGCAACAGGTGGTGGCTGCTGATGTTCCACGGTGGTGCCACTGCACAGGGGCTGACCTTTGATTTTTTCTATAAAGTATGAGATCTAAGGGTGCTGGGGAAGATTTCGAAATGCTCAGGGGTTCCCCATGGGTTGAATCGCTTGGTTTGAGGGTGTGTGGAGGTTGGGATTTATAGGGAGAGACTGTAGGGACATGAAGGGGATTAGGACGCTGTTGGGTGAAGTTGCAGACCATGGAGTGGGGTTCTGAAGGTGATCAGGCCCGTGGAGGAGGTGGTAAGGGGTGGTCTGCGAGGTAAGTAGCGTAGGGGGTGGCTGCAGGCCTGCAAACACGCAAAGTTGGTAATGGTGGTAGTGGCTTTACCGTCATTACCAAATGCACAGGGAAACTAAGTGTCGGTAATGAGAGTACCGACACCCTGAAATTTGAATTTTTTTGGGCCAGGCCCCCCTGCACGGGTATAGGTATGGGTATTGGGCCCATGTTTGGGCCCATCTGGTTTACCTAAGGGCTTTAGGCCTTAGGGACTTTGGTCCACCTAGGGTTAGGACTACGGCTACCTAGGGTTTGGTTTAGGGCTTCCTAGGGTTTAGGCTTAGGGCTACCTAGGGTTTAGGTTTTAACTATGGCTTAGACCTAGGGTTTAGACTATTATTGTCCTAAGGTTTAGGAGAGGTTGACCTAGGGTTTAGGTTTGAACTAACCATGGTTAAGTTAATTAACCATGGTTAAGGGGGGGTGTAAAAATGGGGTGCTAGCAGTTTTTCCAGGGAAGGTTTCCACGTAAAAATATCTTGTGTTGTGGTTTGCTTGTTTCCCTTATTCCATACTTTATTGTTCATCCTCCCTTAGTTAATTATTTAATTGTTAAATCTTAAAAAGGGTAGATAGACTTTTAGGGAGACTTATATACCTCCTGGGGTTTATAAGTTTTTGACTCAAATATAGATTTGAGATTCACTAGATTTTTTCAATTGGTATCAGAGTGGGTTCACTAATTTATTAATGTGATCTCATTCTATATTCAGTAAATATGAATCTCTGAAGAGAAGGAGGATCCATCTTTTGCCCCTCATTTTTTTATGGGAACAATTATGTCTATTTGAAAGCTCGTATATGAGTCTTTCTAAAATCTTTGGATGAGAGAGTATGGATCTCAATTGAATAAGGTTAAACCCATCCAACAACTACCATAGATGACCAAACCATCCACAAACCTTCTACTGATTGGACCAATGTAGAACTTGAAAGTTGTAGATGAAACAATAAAGATCTAAATGTAATCTTCACTACTGTCACACCCGAAGAATTTCGGCGTATTTCTAAATGTGACACTTCAAAGGAAGCATGAGACATTCTTAAACTTACCCATGAAGGGACTACAACAGTCAAGATCTCCAAACTTCAAATGCTTACTTATAAATTTAAAAATCTGAGAATGAATTATAATGAAACTTTTGATGGTTTTTATGCTGATCTGAGTGACATTGTTAATTTTAGTTTTAACTTAGAAGAAAGTATATCTAAGTCTAAAATTTTTAGGAAGATCTTGAAATCTCTGTCTGAGAGATTTAGATCGAAGGTTACTACCATCGAAGAGAGCAAAAATATTGATGCTCTCAAAATTGAAGAGTTGGTTGGTTCTCTCCAGACCTATGACTTGAATCTGCACCCATCTAAGAAACCAAAATCAATTAACTTAAAATCTGTCAAGGAATCTATAGATGGTTCAGATAGTGACTCTGAGGATGAAGAAGAAGAGTTGGTTTTGTTTGCAAAGAAATTTAGAAGTTTCTTTAAATTTAATAAGAGATTTAATCCGAAATGACGAAAATATTTGGAGAAGCATATGTCCAAACACTTTGAATATAAGAAACATCTTCCCAAGGTGTTCAATGCTATGAATATCAAGGCTACAGCCATATTGCCGAAGAATACTCAAATGAGAAGAAATATAAGAGTAAAACAAGGGATGATAGTGAATCCGAATCTAAGGAATCAGATAGTTCTTCTCATAAGAAGACTAGGAATTATATGACATTTATTGCTTCCTTAAATGGGATTGGAGAATCTTCTTTAAATTTGAATGAGTGACTAACACCATTTTGATGGTGAGGATGATGAAGAGAGTCAAAGTGACTCTGGTTGTGAGGGAGACCTCCAGATAGCTTATGATGAGTTGTTTGAGGAATACCTAAAGCTCAAATTTTCATGATAAAAAATTGCAAGTTAATGAAAAAGGAAATTGATGCCTCTGATCAAGTGGCTTCTGAGTTGAAAGCCCATGTGTCTCAGCTAGAGGGAGATAAGGCTTCTCTCCTTGTCAAGGTTCAGTTTCTTGAATCTGATTTACATGTTTGTCTTGATCTAAAGACAAGTCTTGAAATCAAGATAGTTGATCTTGAACAAGATTAGAGGTGTGAAGATGAGAAGGGAACTCTATCTACCTCCAACACTAAGTTGGTGATAAAAGGCACCCTCCTGGTAAAAGGAAAAACTCTTCTACTAAAAAAATCATTCCTACATGTCATAAATGTGAAGTGAAGGGTCATATTAAACCTTGATGTCCTAAACTTTAAAGAATGCCTAATCATGGTTCAAGTTGAGAGGTCTAGGAGTTTGTGTGAGGATGTTATGAGAATTGCTCACAACTCTAGACAATAGTATGGTCATGACACTCCTTATGCTAGATATAAAGGAGGTAAAAGGGAGAGGCATAATGTTCACCATAATTCTATAACTCAATCTTAGAAAATGAGGAACAAAATGAAGAGACAAAAGGTCTTGTCTGAATCTTCATCTAAAACGATTAATGGTCAAAGGGTCAATAAATCTATAAAGCCGTTTGGGTGAGAAAGCAAGACCGGAAGGGTTTCACTTAACCCGTGTCTGTCATAGCCTAGGGTATGCTTTTATAGTTATATCTTGTCCTAGTGTTATGATGATTGTGTAGACTAGTAGTTTTTTTTACTAGTTGCTATTTTCTTTGGTATGTTTTTCTATTTAATTTATGTTGAAAAATTTAAAACATTGAAAAACTATAAAATCCAAAATTATTTTTGTCATGTTGCCCTTGTTTGACTTGCATGATTTGCATTCTTTGTGTGATCTTTATTTCTATACTTATCCAAGGCTGAACATGAATTTGTTGTTGATTGAGGATATATCACCCTCATAGTCTCTTGGTTAGACTAAAAATTAGATTAGTTTTATCTTGCACAGTTAGAGACTTATTCATGTGTGTATGTTTTGCTATTACATATGCACGTTGACTATTTTGTTGAGAAGTCTATTTCTTAATATGTAGATGCATGACTTATCCCTAAAGTGTGACTTAGGATGACCTGTTTAGATTGGCCATATAGTTAGTCATCCCCATTTTGTGTATCCTCCATGAGCAAAAAGTGTTGCAATGAAAATGACTACCTATTATGATAGTTTGAAGCTACTATTGGGTGCAAACAATAAGTAATGATTACCTATGCAGACAGTAGTTATTTATTTAGGTTACTAGTGTGAAAATCCTTAATGCCAATAGAGAAAAGCTACCTACTCTAATAGTGTGAAAGTCATCATTGCATAAAAAGAAATGTTTAAAAAAAGAACATCAAAAGAATTCTTACAAGTTAAGAGGTATTTGACCAAAAGTAAAAGAAATTATTAAGTCAAATAAAATGGGTAAAGGTACACTAAAATGTAAAAAATCAGTATAAGTGAATCCAACTAGGATTAACTTCTTAGATTTGAGTCTCTATGAGTCTTCTTAGTGGTTAATGTCATATCCTTGGAAAGGGAAAGAAACTTTTATTTCGTATCAAGTCAAACCACTACTACACACAAAGCTTCACTTTTGAACTGTTCACTAAATGTGACTAAGTGAATTGGCTATGCTTTAGCATTCTGTGAAATTTAGTTAGATTTTTATCCTCGGTTGGACTAACTAATCATGTTTTTCATTGGACTAGTAATTTTAAATTACTGTTGCTTGGAATTCTTTTGATGCATATTTATGTGGCACATAATACTTTTTAGTTTTGTTATTATGTGTTTATTAGGTTTTAGTTGGGATGGGCCTTTCTAACATGAGTTGCTCTGTCCTAAGGTGGTGTCCTTGATCTTATGGAGAGAAGATCAAGTTGAGATGTTGAGGGAGAGTTTTTGCTTTTTATTGCTATATTTTGTTCCCCACTCTATAGTCCCCAAATTGTTTGCATTTGGTTGGTTGTATTGTGGTTACTTTGATATTACATGATGTGCTTTAAATTGATATATTCTTGTGATATTGGCTTCTTGCCTACCTTTGGCTCTTCGTGCTAAAAAGTTAGAGAATTAGGGTATTATTTCCCTAGTTCGGTACATTCCTTGCAATACCTGTGTTTATTTAATTTCATATTCCATTTCACACATGCTTAATGAGGTTATTTAATTAGCATATGCAGGTGCAGGTATGCAGCAAATAGATCTTGCATGACAAGAGCCTCAGTGTCTACAATTTAGGATTATATTTCATTTTGTGTCATGTAATTGTGTTAGAGTCATGTAATGTCTTAATTTACCGTTTGATGTGTTTAGGTGAGTTTGTGTCACGTCATGTACTTCAGTTTGGTTTTGTCACGGAATTGTGAAATTGGGAGATTGTAAGTACATATGATGTATTGGCTTATTCCGTTGTCAAAACGTAGGTGAGTCTAGTATGTCTTGTGTCCTTACCTCTAAGCATCCAAGACAAGTGAATATGAAAACCGAAGAAGTTTGATTGAAGATATTCCGATCATCGCCTTCGTTTCACTCATAGGATGGTAAGTGACTTAGATGTTGGGCAGGTAATTACCCTAAAGGGGGGGTGAATATGGTCTATGGCAGATTTATAAATTTCAGACTCTAAGTCTGTAAAGCGAAAATAATTTTTACTGTAACTAGAAATTAATCACAGTAATATAGAAAGTAAATGAGAAAAGTCAGAGAGTCAAACACAAAGATTTGTTCACGAGGTTCAGCAAACTTAGCCTACTCCCTGCCTCAAGCTGTTCCAGCTAGAGGATTCACCACAATTCTTTAAATCACTCAGACTTCTTCACAAGTGAAGCCTAAACCGTTACAACCTCATTTCTAGTCGAGACGGAACCTTACACTCCCTCCTTTAGGCTGGGAGATAAGCTTTACACTGCAAGAGCACTTCCACTCTCTTACTGAAACTGAAGCAGCAGCTTCAAATGCAAGAATCAACGATTCTTGACTTTCTTTTATAATGAAGGATTCATGGATATACTAATCCGAAATAAAGCTCCTAACAAGTGCTGGATATGATTTGAATACACTCTCTGATTTCTAGAAAGATCACTTAATAAAGGAAGTAGAAAAACAGAGTATGGAAATTTGGGGATTTTCACTTAGAACGATGATGAATGATTTTCAAGTGATTTGGATTTAAGCATTCATGATTAATCATTCATATTTCATCTCTATTTATAGATCCCAGAAATTTATGGTCGTTGGGGATGCATTTAATGCAATCTTTCTGTTATAAATATAGCCGTTGAAGTTAATCTCAACATGGACGGGTCATCCAGTCGACTAGATGAAGGTATCCAGTCGTCTGGATGATCGCAGAGTCCAAATGCCAAATTTGGACTTTCGTCCAGTCGACTAGATGAAGGCATCCAATCGCCTGGATGATGCTAATCATCCCAAATTGACTTTTCCAACTTTTAAAGATTTGATTGCTTTCCAAATACTTAAAAAAAATATTTTAGACAATTAAAATCAAAGTTTTATGATCATTACAACAATTTAAATTGAGTAACAAATGATCAAGATCGGATTCAAAATCGGAAAAGCACGTTCAGAACCAAAAATAGATTTTTGGTATATCCAGTCATCTGGATGGAACCATCCAGTTGATTGGATGATATAATTTTTGCACGCATCCGATTTTCTCAACTTTTGGTACTTTAATTTGATTCAAAAACATTTTTACTTTGATCATTAATATGATAAACATGTTTTTAAGATCATTTAAATGGTTAAACATCATTTTTCATTGATCATTAAATTAATCAAGGATTGCGAATCAAGTTTTAACGCACAGAGACCAGAAATGAGTTTTCTGGCCTATCCAGTTGTCTGGATGGGACCATCCAGTCGACTGGATAGTCCAAAATCTGCACCAATCCGATTTTTCAAACCTTTTAATATGAGATTAAATTCCAAGGTTTTGTGCTATGACCTTTTAAAGCTTTAAAACTTATTTTAAGGTCCTTAAACATATTTTAATTTGATCTTCAAGGATCCTAAGGTCTTTCTAGGTAAATGAAATTAAATTCCAAGAAAAATGCATGTTTTTCTTTTTCTCCAGAAGTTTACTTTCACTATATGATGAGGAACTTTTGACTTAAATTTCAGCAAGAGAAAAAAAAACTTGTTTAAAAACTGCATTAATAAAACGACATGAAAAAAAATTAGAAAAGATGAAAGGAGAAGAACACCCCAAAAGTTGCTTATTTAACAACTGTTTGCATATATGAAATATTTATAGACACTAATTACAATCACTGTTATGGTATAACCGTGATCGGTAGTCAAAGAAATTCTAATTAGATTTTATTATCAATATAAGATCACGGTTATCTTAATAACTGTGATGCTTAAAAATAGGTATGATCACGGTTATATTTATAACCGTGATTTAATAATTCCCACAAGTTTTTTTAAGCATGTTTACTTTTATAATCTTGATCTAAAATCCATAAAAAAATATGCGCGATCTCAAACGAGATTTATGATGGTTTGCATCACGATTTCCGTGAAAACAGTAATTATTTTGTACTTGAAAATGCAACTGTTATTAATAAACATATTTGTATTAGTGAATGTTTCTTATCGCACATTTTTACTATGTAACAAAATTTCTATCTTAATTGGTGCACACCCTACTTTTTAACATTCATCAATCGTGGTTAAGATTCACTCACCCCTAGGGTTATGCAATCCAACCTTGATCTTGTAGAAAAAAAATCTTAACTTTAATTTAATTAACTAAGCTTAACCAAGGTTAAAGGGGTGTTAAAAGGAACGCGGAAGTCAAATACATAGCAGTGGAGAAGAACTCAGTTGTCAGATACATAGCAGACCACATGGTCTGTGTGGTCCGCTAATCAGTAGTCGTACAATAATCATTTACATTACCAAAGAAAAGATAATTGGGGATTGCAAGGGACCTCCCAAGGATTGATTTCTCGGGCTGAAATGGGGCATTTGGGTCATGAATAGTGTGTGTGAGTGATTGCGTTTGTATTTTCTTTCATTGCCTGTAACTTCGCCTTGTGGTGGTGTTGTGTTAACCAAATAAACCAAGCTCTTTAGTCCCACATCGGATGTTTACATCTGGCACACACTCTCATAAAGTTTCATAGGTCATCATACAGTACAGTTGGTATCTCTTTCGAGGTGTCTCATGGTGTGATGCTTCATCTGGTGAGTGTGTGTGGATGTGTGAGTAAGTAAGTGCGTGTTTGTTTCTTTTTTTTGCCTACATCTTGTCCTTGTGATGGTGCAACAAAAAAAAAAAGGATGGGAAAAGCCCGTCCATAGTCAATTTTCAAAGCCAGCCCCAGTTCCCAAAAGCCAAAAGTGGCAAATTTGAAATTATATCGGTTTACGATGGGTCAAATGTATGATTTGGTTGACTCCCGCTGTTTGCTCGGGCGGCGAATTCAATGCCCAAGCGGGTTATCAATGAAAGTTCGTTGGAGTAGCTGCATCTTCCCAACTCTCTCTCTTTCTCTTGAGTCTTCACAACCTTTTAAATCCCTTAATCCCTCCCTCTTTGCAACCATATCTCACTCAAATTCCTCCTTTTCTTCACATCTTTTTAAACTTGAAGCAATTATCTTCTCCATCTTGTGACCTCTGATCCAAATCTCCATTAAAGCTCTATTTCTTTTGTTTTCTCATTTTTATTTCTTCCTTTGGCCTCTATGGGTTTTCTTTTATCTCTCTGAAAATCTCTGAATCACTCTCCATCTTTGATAATTATGAAATTCACTTATTTTCTCAAATTGGGTTTCTGATTTTTATTGTTTTTCCCTCTATATATTCTTGGGTGGTGTCTAGATTAGTAGATTGTAATCAACTATGAGGGAGAAGAGACAAGACCCAGAAGCCGAATTGGTTTCAAACCAAGCTTCAACTAGAGTAAAGAACAAGCTTCCTGACTTTCTCCTATCTGTGAAGCTCAAATACGTGAAGCTTGGTTACCATCACTTGATCTCTCACGCCATGTATCTCCTCCTTATTCCCCTCCTAGCTATCGTCGCCGCTCATCTTTCGACGCTCACCTTCGACGATTTCACAGAGTTATGGAACCAACTGAAGATCAATCTACTTACAGTAGTAGTATGTTCGGGTCTCTTGGTTTTCTTAGCTACCCTTTACTTCATGACTCGCCCTCGAAAGGTCTACTTGGTCAATTTCGCATGTTACAAGCCTGAAGCAGATAGAATGTGCACTCGAGAGATCTTCGTGGAGCGATCAGGACTAACAGGGAGCTTCACAGAAGAGAATTTGGGTTTTCAGAAGAAAATTTTGGAGCGTTCAGGGTTGGGTCAGTCGACGTACTTACCGGAGGCGGTGATGAGAATACCACCAAATCCGTGCATGGCGGAGGCGAGGAAGGAGGCGGAGGTGGTCATGTTCGGTGCCATCGACGAGCTATTGGCGAAGACGGGGGTGAAGGCGAAGGATATAGGGATTCTGGTGGTGAATTGTAGTCTTTTTAATCCTACACCGTCTCTATCTGCCATGATCGTGAACCATTACAAGCTTAGAGGGAATGTTTTGAGTTATAGCCTTGGCGGGATGGGTTGCAGTGCAGGCCTAATATCTATTGACCTTGCCAAACAGCTCCTTCAGGTTAGTACTACCTTTGTTCTTTCTTTCTGTTTTTAGTCCAGCAATAGCCATAGTAATAGTAACAAAGTATTCAATTACCTTCCAAAATAAAAAACAAAGTATTCAATTTTCTTTGTTTGTGAATTAATCACACCCCCCAAACGGTTGGTACCCGTTTTGGGGAGTGTATGGGTGAAGCTTCTAAGGGTCTGAGAATGTTTGTTGTGGTGTAGAGTTTGTACTTGCCTTAACCAAAAAAAAAAATAGTACACTTTAAATATAAAGAGGAGCTCTGCATCACCACGTTGTGCGGAGTTCCTTTTTTACATTAACCAGTGGCAAATGTGTAATTATGGTGTGTTGCAAAATTACCCTTCTCTATCAATAATTACAAAAATGCCATAGTTATAGTGTAAAAAAGGAAACTCCGCATCAACGCCGTGATGCAGAGCTCCGGCTCAAAATTAATCTCTAAATAGTAATAGTAACAAAGTTTTTTAATTTTATAAATTGTCCCGGTTAATATCTGATTTTTTCATCATTAATTCACAAAGCATGACTTTTAGGAGAAAAAAAAAATTTTAATTTTTTTTTAAAAAGACATGAATTTTATAAATTAAGCCCAAATTATTTATAATTATTTAAAAAATTCTAGAATAAATATCTATACATATAATATATTTATATGTAATTCTATAAGTAAAAATTCATATCTTGTCCAACATTTTTAATTAATTTTTTTTTTTTTGAAGTTTATATATTTTGTCCGAAATGTTTCCTACACAAATAATTCCGAACCGACTTGATAACACTATTGGTCCAGCAACAAGATGGTCCATTGATGTGTCTGTGTGGATTGAGGGGCAACTGCACCATAAATTGGATGAGATGTGGGACCAACTATCCTTGGTGGTGCTAAGCTGGAACCCCCACCATCCCTGTTAGGTGGTGGGGTACCCCATATTAACAAGTATGGTCAAAGGGGTTGGTCTGATCATAACTCTCATTTTCATTTAATGGATATCATTGGCTTGTAACCAAACAGGTGCACCCCAACTCCTATGCTCTAGTGGTAAGCATGGAGAACATCACTCTCAACTGGTACTTCGGCAACGACCGTTCCATGCTCGTCTCCAATTGCCTGTTCCGAATGGGTGGCGCTGCAATTCTCCTATCGAGTCGCCGCTCCGATCGCCGCCGCTCCAAATATCAGCTCATCCACACTGTACGAACCCACCGGGGGGCCGACGACAAATGCTACAACTGTGTCTTCCAAGAAGAAGATACAACTGGTAGAATAGGTGTCGCCTTATCGAAAGACCTCATGGCGGTGGCCGGAGAAGCTCTTAAGGCTAACATCACTACTCTTGGACCTCTAGTACTCCCCATGTCGGAGCAACTCCTATTCTTTGCCACTCTTGTAGGAAGAAAGATCCTGAAAATGAAGATCAAACCATATATACCCGATTTCAAGCTTGCCTTTGAACATTTCTGTATCCATGCGGGTGGTCGGGCCGTCCTGGATGAGCTAGAGAAGAATCTTGAGCTCTCTGAGTGGCATATGGAGCCTTCAAGGATGACTCTATATAGGTTTGGGAACACTTCTAGTAGTTCGTTATGGTATGAACTTGCTTACACTGAGGCTAAGGGGAGAATCAAAAAGGGTGATCGGGCCTGGCAGATTGCATTCGGGTCGGGTTTCAAGTGCAACAGTGCTGTATGGCGTGCGTTGAGGACCGTTGATCCTGCTAAGGAGGAGAGTCCTTGGATGGATCAGATTGATGAGTTCCCTGTTCACGTGCCCAAAGTTGCATCCATTATATCTAAAAAGGAATGCTAAGCTTACTCGCAATAAAACAAATGACTTTGTGTATAGGGCTCACAAATGGGCTCACACAAAAAAATTTGTTTTATTGTTTGAATTGTGAGAGCAATTAAGACTAGTCTTAGCATTTCTCCTTCCAGAAATAATTCATCTGAAAAGTATAGACCGGGACTACAGTCTATAAAATTGAAATCAGTTTTATAGATCGTAATTGCAATCTATATGAATCAGACCCTTGATGTGTTCCCTTTGTTTTTTCCTTCTTGTTAATTGAAGGGTTGTGATTTATACATAATAAGAAGTGTTGTTTAATCAAATGTATGTTCTTTTCACCTGGTCTTGAAAATTCAACAGATTGGACGGTCAAAATCATTCTCCTTATACATGTGATGGAGATCTGGCAGTGCGACCCTTGCTTAATCCCTCCATGTAAGCTCAGCCATTTTGAGAGTCAAAGTCAAAAGTCAAAACTCAGTTAAGAGTATGATGTAAGCAAGTCAAAGCCTTGTGAAATAAGCAGGCCCTTTGCAGTAAATCCAAGTATAGTAGTTGGCAGATATCGTATACCACCAGCAAATGCATGTATCTAGTCTATGCTCACTTCTTTTATAGTTCCGACAGAGGAATGCAAATAGGGTGATTGGAAACGAATATTAAATTGCTCTTGCGAATACAATAACACATGAGAAGTAACTCCTACCCTTTTGGGGAAGTCAATCCAATGTTGGTTGAACAAAAAAAAAACCACTCGAAAATGACGTCATCATCATTATCATAATTAAGGTGTGTTCAGTTGGGGATAAATGAGTGAGAAAAAAGAAAGTAAAGTAAAATAAAGTAAAAGAAAAAAAAGTGTAAATTCTTTTGTGTTTGGTTTGAAAGAAAATTGCTAAAGGAAAATGTTACCTTTTTTTTTACTTTTGTTGTTCAGTTTAAAAGAAAGTTGAATGAAAAATTATATGAAAAGTATAGTATTTCCAAAATTATTCTTGTAACCATAGGTCAACACTTGATAAACTTCACTAATTTTGGGGGTTCAATAATATAACATTAGTTTTAAAAATAAATTAACCGTAAGGATTAATGAATCTTGACCATATTTAATTGGGGTTAAAAGAAACATGTGTTAAAGTGTGGGTGAGATTGAACTCGGGGAGAGTTCAATTGCAATTGACTAATCTAATCTCATTTATCACAATAGCGGTGGTTGGGATAAGTGAGCCCACCTTACCAATCAACACTTTCTCTCACGAATGTAATGTTTGAAAAAGGGTAGAGTTGAAAAATCACTCAACTCGATTTACTTCTCTTTTCTCTCACAATTCCATCATTTTTTTATGAAATTGAGAATAGGTGTAAATGAATGAAAAGATAACACAGTAGAGAAAGCATCTTCTAGAGAAAATGTCACTTTCTTCTTAACCGAATATGGGGGGAGTGGGGATTCTCCCACTTTCTTTTACTTCCTCCCACTTATCCCTTAACCGAACCCAAATTGTGTCCAATTGCAATACTCACAAGGCCCCCCTTTTAACCCTAGTTAAGAAATTTTAATTCCTAATATTAATTTTATTAAAATATTTTTTCCATAAAAGACAAGGCTAGAGTGTTAAACTCTAAGGATTAGAGAATCTTAACCAAAGTTAATAAGGGTGTATAGGGACACGTGCTGACCTGTGGGTGTGATTGAACTCAAGGAGAGTTCAATTGCTATTGAATATGATCCTAACTCTCCATAGGCTTTGTAACGACCCAGGATATTAATATAATAATTTTTTAGGTTTATTGATCTTTAACTGGAGTGAATTTTACTAAAATTAAGTACCACTTAGATAAGTATTTGATAAATTTGTGAAAAGTGGGTTTTATTCGGTTGACCCTTTGGACAATTGTCAGTCATCTCGACTATTCATCATCTCAAACGGTGAAACCGCAACATAGCTATTGACCTGATCAAAGAATAACATAAAAGTTTCACACAACAGATCCCTTAGGCCCCGTTCTTTTGGTGAAACTTTAAAAGTGGAACAATAATGTTAGCACTCAATTCAAGTCATATAAAATATTTCCTTGGCGAAAATACCTTATATTTTTTATACTTCTTAAATTACCCCTATTATCCGACAAGTTTTAGGAATCCGGTTATCTATTGAATCAAAGCTTCTATTTATATAGTAAAACTCTTTAGCATACCAGTTAATGGGTTTGACCCATTTTGCATATCAGCTGTTCCAAGTCTGTTTTATATAGAAACTCGTAGTTTATATAAAATTCTGCATATATTCGTAGTACTTCCCCCAAGATTTAATCCAAATCCAACACTTATGGTAATATAACAATTGAACAATTTATTATATGGTTAGGATAATCCCATTGAGCTAATTGAAGGTAATGGATGGAAAATATTGTATGTAAATCAACTTGGACATGTATCAAACGGAAATGCTAGCCATAGCCATCATCACGACATGCTTCTTGATATGTTTCTTGTACAACAAGTTAAAGAGTCTATTAATATTATGCAAAGTGGCGTTGGTCTAACCTTGTACGCAATGATGGCTAGCATTCCCCTGCTTGTGAAATTTGTTTTTAATCAACTCCAGTAAGGGCGGAGGGGTTGTTTGGTAGCAAAGCTAATATTTCGCGGCTTCTAAAGTTATATTGACAAAAATTTTATACTGTGTATGACTTGGAATTGATTTTAGTGAGTGAAGTCATGTCTCCATAGATGACACTACCCTCGAACTTAGTACTTCTCAAGATAGACCCAAAAGCGAGGTCACAGTAAAATTGTTATTTTTCATTTCTAGTGACCTTGTGGTCGTGTGCGCGGTGTGTTTGTGAGTGCATAGGGTGTGTGTTTCCTTTGTCTTGTCTTCAGCTATCGTCTTGTGGTATAGTTGAGTTAACAAAAAAAAAACAGATAATAGACCAGGTACTTCTCTGAGTATTTTTAATCCCTATTTGGAAGATGCTTAATGCATGTTTTTTTTTTCTTTTTATGATTTAACAGGTGCACGAAAACTCCTATGCTCTAGTAGTGACCACAGAGAACATCACTCAGGACTGCTACTTTGGCAACGAATGCTCCATGCTCCTGTGTAACTGCATCTTTCGCATGGGTGGTGCCGCCAGCCTCCTCTCGGCCTTCAGATCGCCACTCCCCCAAGTACCAGCTCATCGATACCATCCACACAAATACAGCCAGTGAGGACCGTTCATACAGTTGCATTTTCCAGGAAGAGGATAGCGCCGGATTTGTGGGCGTCGCCATTATGAAGGACCTCTTGGCCATTGCAATGGCCACCATAAGGACTAACATCACCATTCTCGAACCGCTAGTACTTCCCATTACAGAGCAACTCCTCTTCCTCGGTAATTTGGTAGCAAGAAAGTTCCCCATGATGAAAATAAAGCCTTATATACCCAATTTCAGACGCGCCTTTGAGCACTTGTGTCCCTATGTCGGCGGGAAACCCGTTCTTGATGAGTTGCAGAAGACCTTGGAGTTCAGTGAGTGGTCCATGGAGCCTTCCAGGATGACTCTCTATAGGTTTGGGAACACTTCTAGTAGTTCAGTGTGGTATGAAGCTGCCTACTCAGAGGCTAAGGGCAGGATTAAGAAGGGTGATCGCATGTGGCAGATTGCATATGGGTCAGGCTTCAAGTGCAGTAGTGTAGTTTGGCGCGCCGTGAGAACCATCGATCCTGAGAGGGATGAGATTGATGAGTTCCCCATCAGGAGCACCATGGATGAAGCATTTCCATATTATTTTGAACCATCAAAATGAAGTTTGATAGCATAAAAGATTTACTAGATGCACCTATTTGATGATTAAAAATAAACTAGGTCACCATAAATTGTGTCATGTTTACTAATTGAAGCCAAATCCTCTACAGTGATAACCGGATTTGGAAAATTTGGTTCTCACCCCTTGAGGTCTCTACGTGTCCCTTTTGACACCTCTTAATTGTGGTTAAACTTCACCCTATCCTTGGGTTCACCCACCTAGATTGCGGCAAAAACGATATTTAGCGTTTCTGCAGGGGTATTTTCAGCCTTATAATTTTAACCCTAAACGTATAGCAGTGTGCGTATTTTTTAGGTTAAAGAATGTAAGTAGTTGTCGTAATTCTGAAAGAAGAAAAATTGTAAGTACTCGGTATTTTTAATATAGTGAATTGGTATGGCTCCCGAGGACGTAGGCACGTTGCTGAACCTCGTATATCGCTGTGTTTTGTCTCTATTTTATTCTCTGCAATCTTTTTCTATTTGTTGTGTGATTTATGTGATTCATAGTTTCCAAGATCCAAAAGGGCTTAGGGATTGAACGTGTAGTTCAAATCCCAATAGTTGTTTATGCATCTACTGCCAGTAAGCTCAGAAGATCAACTAAGCGCTTATATATCTGCAGTGTCAATTGGGAATTCACTAAAGTATTTAAGCATAGAAGTTTTAGACGGTTGTAGGATGTTAAGAATCTGGTCCAAAAATGTGTTCGAAATAAATAAACAAATAACATAGGTCTCTTATATAACAAGAAATTATCGGCCAAGAAAATCCCAACCTGAGGAGCAAAGGGAAGAAGGTATTAACCGATATTCTATTAACCTCATCTCCATTTAATACTGGAGAGTCTAACAAGAGTCCTTAATAGAGAAGATAACCAACGTAGAGCTACTACCTATTTCAAAGGATTTTGAATCCTATCCTTTTTGTAAATTCTATCATCTATTCTAAGTGATTGATTGTCACAACACTTTGTAAATCTTTATAAATATATGAAAGAGAAGGCATAGAAGTAAGCCCTCTGTTTTACGCTGCAATATTTGTAAAACTTTCATGGTATCAGACTACAGGTTCTACCTGCACTAACCATTTCTTCTCTCAGCCGAACCTCATGGCCTCTCCTAATGACGCCTCTTCTAAATCAGCTTCTCCCAATGATGCCTCTTCTAAAACCGACTAACCCAGCAACCCTCTCATCCCCACGCCACTTCACTCCTCATCATCTTCTCCCCACATCTCCAACATTCTTCAATTTGTTTCTATCAAACTCACTGATCTCAACTACATCCTATGGCGCAGTCAGTTCCTCCCTATTTTGATATCTCAGGATTTGATTGGGTATATTGATGGTTCATCCCCTCCACCACCTTCTCACCTTGCTGATGGATCTCTCAATCCTTCATATTCCCTTTGGTGCCAATAT
The DNA here is from genome assembly GCA_015143295.1 of Tetracentron sinense. Taxonomy (NCBI): domain Eukaryota; kingdom Viridiplantae; phylum Streptophyta; class Magnoliopsida; order Trochodendrales; family Trochodendraceae; genus Tetracentron; species Tetracentron sinense. The sequence continues at coordinate 31,001,722 of CM026566.1, forward strand.
GACTAGTACTTGGCTAGCTGTCTCAACGTTGTGAGATTTTTTGGCTCGAATTGCAGTGAGCGCTCGATCGGCCACTGATGGCCAATCGATCGGTGGATGCTGTTGGTTTCCGGGAAATTCCTAAATATCAGTTTTAGAGAGTTTTAGCTTTGGGAAACTTCTATTTGGGTAGAGTTTTGTTTCCTCGTGTTTGGAGTCTCTTTTAGGCTATAAAAGAGAGGCTCGGGGTTAGGTTTTGTAAAAAGAAGAAGAAGAAAAGTAAGGTTGTCATAGCTAGGGTTTGGGTTGAGAGAACAAGAAGACTTTTGAGAGAGAGAACATTGTGGGCTTTCCTTGGGGTTTTGATATTTGTTGTGAGTTCTTCTCTTGGATTAGTGAAGATTTTGGTGTGATGTGACCATGGACGTAGGCATTGAGGCCGAACCACGTAAATCTTGCTTTGTGGTGTGTGCTTCTTATTTGCTATATTTATTTTCTGATTATCATTTATTCTATCCTAAGGGGTTTCCGCACAACAAACGCCACACTAGCTGAACTGATATTATCTCAAACAGTGGGTCTGCATTCTTCCAAGGCGATATGGGACTCACTTGCCACCTCTTTTATGCAACATGTTAGAAAATTTCTATTTTAGTGTGGTCATGCACTATGGCCAATCCCTTTAACCGGTTATGGCACGTTCTAATTGTAATACTAGTATCTTTAGCTAGAAGATGTAATTAGAAAGAAGATAATACACCTCTCTAATTAAGACATGATTATATTTTAAGAGAGTTGAAGATTCCTTAATGGGATTAGAACGTGAGTCCCAACGGGAAGGATTTCTTCAATATTATGTCCTTAATGGGAAGGATTTCTTCAATGTCTAATATTGAAGAGAGTTGGGATGTTTTCTAGTATTAGAACTCTTGTCATGAATATAATTAAGACATGATTATATTTTAAGAGAGTTGGGATGTTTTCTAACAAAAGATACTAGTATTATGTCCCAACCGGTTAAAGATACTAGTATTATCTCTAATATTGAAAATTAGAGAGAGAGTTGGGATGTCCTTCCCATTAAGGAATCTTCAATATTAGACATTGAAGAAATCCTTCCCATTAAGGAACATCCCAACTCTCTTAAAATATAATATTAAGAAATCCTTAATGGGATTAGACGTAGGCATTGTTTAATTTCCTCACTAAACAATGGGTGTATGTATTTTGTCCCAACTCTCTCTCTAATTTTCTCATACATAATACATACACCCATTGTTTAGTGAGGAACCAGAAAGAGAAGAGGGTTGAAGACCTTGTGCATCGGTTTTATTCAAACAACTTTTTTCGGCTAATTCAGATTGGCATAATGACTTTTAACCAAGGTAAGATGGTTAAACACGTGTTCTTAATTAGAAGGAAAAATTTCATATATATGTGATGATAAATCTCTAACCTCTATTATGTTTAAGAGATTAATAAATCTAATATTTTAGATTTACAGTTGGTATCAGAGCTTATGGTATATTTTTCATCTATATACATGAGGTTTTATTTTTCAAAGGGATTTTTGTTTTCAAATAACAAATAAAAAATTAAAAACATTTTTTTTTCAAGCGGTTTTGCTTGCCACTTTCCGGCGCCCTCACCGGCCACCTACTCGCGTCAGGGTAGACTTTGCAGCTGGGGCTGCCTTGTGCGGCAGACCCTCTCTATGGGCTGTTTATTATTTGCTTTTAGGAAGTTTTGCATGTACACAGAAAGTGGAAGTTGAATATTGAGATGATGTTGTCGCGACCCAAAACCCACCCTAGGAGTTAGAGTGAATCTTGGACGACTTGTCATGACCTACATGACATGCTTGGCAAACCAACCTGCAAAATACACGGAGCATATACAATGGAGGACAAAAATAGCAGAAGCATACTCTAACATGACACAGCGGAAGTCTAACCAAAACCTCTATGTACATATACATGATCCAAGTTGGTACAAGATGAACTCATAAAGAAAGTGCGGACTTGCCCGCCCAAAATACATGAATATAACTCTCAAACTCACCCACAATCTCACTTAGAATCTACCACCTAATAGTGACCATCCACATGAGGCTCCTCCACCGGTTCCTCAACGTACTCCTCCTCCACCCATGGGCCAAGAGCACAGATGTCAAAAGGAGCAGCCGATCCACTATCACCTATCGACATAAGACGTATGGCTGAGCATGGAATACTCAGCGTGTACCAAATACTAACTAATAGCCATAGTATAATGATAATAATAACATAAGACATGAAACAATTTATATCATAATAGGAAAGCAAACAGTTTATAATTCATGCTTGTATCACATCAAAACCGAGAAAAACTCTTGAAAATGTCATGTGCTTGTCTTGACTTGAAAATATTCTTTTCGTGTTTGAAAACTTGTCTTGTCATATGTCTTGTCTTACCGTATCGTATCGTGTCATGCTTGTCAGGCTTGCATCATGCTTGTCATGCGTGTCATGCTTGCTTGCTTGGAAATTAAACGTGTTCATACTACTTGTGAGGGAGGGGAGACCCCTCTTCCTAAATGAGAAACAACTTGTGAGAGAGGGGAGACTCCTCTTTAACGAAATCCATTGAATGTAACATGCATGCTTGGGACGTTCTTGTTCGTGTCAAAAAGTGAGGCAAAATATATCTTAAGATATGCCCTACCTCTATTTACCAACCCTTTCGTTTGACCTTGTTATGGTGTTCGTGAATCGGGAATAAAAACTTGAAAACGAAACATAGTGTTTAATGCTTGAAAATCCTACTTGTGGACTACATGCCATGCTCGTGATTTCGTGTACAATTAAGGATGAAAACGGCATATGAAGCATTTGCATTTGATAATCAATACATCAAATAAATAAGCATTTAATCTATCAACATACCATTCTAAAAATTAAGGAAGTTCACACATGCATTTTCTAAGAACAAATCATCATTCTCTTCATTGTGGCATTTCATCAAACACTTGGTATGTGTATTATGCTTAATACCTAAATCTTGGATTTCTAGGTGGTTTGATGTTCACAACATACATGTGTGTTCATTATTAGTACAATGCCCTTCCCATTTCGTTAATCACCACACATACACACGGCATCCAATCGCCCATTCACATCCACACAACCATCCATTCATCCCATCTCCTTATCTTGTTTAGAATTTTAGGGAAAATCATAAAATGAAGAAAAACAAAGAGAAAAGATGAACTAGAAGGGTTGTATAGGGTACCGACATTCAATAGAGAGAAGAAAACCCTTGATGTGGAGCTCTAACTTGAGGAACAACTCCTCTTGGGTTTAAAGAACTCTAGTTGCCTTGAGGAAGATCCTTGCTTGCAAATCTCCAAGCTTGAACCTCCCTTGGATCTCCAATCAAAGCTCCTTTGCAGGATTTCCCCAAAATCCTCTTCTCCTTTCTCTTCCCTCTTTCTCTTCTCTAGGTTAGAAAAACCCCAAATGAAGATCCTCTAACAAGACAAGGGTTTAAGACCCTCAAATCTAGCTTCAGTTACCGCATGCGATCAATCGCACACTTATCTGCGATCGATCGTAGGTCCTTGCGATCGATCGCACCTGGATGCGATCTATCGCACATGAACCCAAACATTTTTGGTCTGATTTTCTCTGCATGCGATCGATCGCACACACTTGCGATCGATCGCAGATCCCTACGATCCATCGTACCTAGGGGATCCATCTATCGCATATGACCCAGAGAGTTTGGGAACCATTTTGCCTGCATGCGATTGATCGCACCAAATTTGCAATCGATCGCACCCTCCAGATTTTGTTGTTTTCTCTCATATTTCCCTACTTGGTAATTCGGCCATAACTTTTGACTCGGTTGCCCGATTTTGACGATTCAACTTGCGTTGGATTTGTCTTCCGAAGGGAAACATTTCTAAAACTTTAGAATTTCTAATTTCTTTCTTATTTATTGACCAAATTACCCCTAAAGTTGACTGGTCTGCAAATGGGTTTCCGTAACTCGGGTTTTCGATATATCCGACTTAGGAATACTACTTCTTAACATTGAGTTCTTTAAATTTTTTCATTTCATAGAAATAGGAGGATTACAAAGGCCTAAAGCCTTGGCATGGGTTCCAATACATGGCAAAAAGTTCCGGGGTGCTACAGATGTCTTCGTCCTTTTTGTGGTTTTGCTACCTTATTGGGCATGGACACCATAATTAGTGCTGCTTAGTAAATCTATTTATAGATTTGTTACTTGCTTTTAGGAACACCATATATATTTTGTGCTCACGGTCTTAAAAAAAAAAAAATTAAATAAATTTGTTTTGGCCGGCGGGACCGGTTTGGGTCAAATTTGACCCAATTAGACCTTCTTAACTATTATAACTTGTTTTTGAGTTTTCGGGCTCATTTTAAGGCCATTTTTGACCCGTAAAAGCTCGTTTCGCTCGGTTTTTCGAGATCTGTGCAATGAGCCTATTTTTGGGACTGTCAAAATCAGTTAAGACAGTGTTTTGATTTATATAATGAGTTGTTAATTTGTAAAGAGTTTATACGTAGCTTGAATGTAATGGATAGAATGAATGTTTATTTATCACATTATTATCAATGATGATTGTGAGTTTCTTATACAAAATTGCAAAAATTTATTTATGTGTTTCGAACTTAACTTACATCCACATAAAAGTTTGATATTGTGTAGAGCATATTTTTCGGTTTAACTTGATGGATTTTATGATAATCATTTATCCCTAAACATAGTCTTACATTATGTGTCGTTAACCAAGGAAATTGAACCACTATTGTTGAAATAAATATTTTCATGTGGAATACCCAATGTGGATAACATGACTTGAAAGATTGATTTGCCCAACGGTGATGATATTTCCTAGTGCTATGATGTCCATATTGGATTAGGTTCAATTATAAACTTCATTGATATGGAATGACACAAATTTAGGTAGTCAACATTGATATCACAACTTAAGGAATTTATCTGACCAAAGGTAAAAAATTTCTTCATGTTGTGATGGTTGTGTTTGACTAACCTACTATTTTGAGGAAATCGCTAGCATGTCATGACTCGACCCAAAGAAGGGACATGATGTTGCAATTGATATCTCTATAAAGCACACTTAACTAACCTTTATTTTCGAGAAAATTGCTAATATGTTATGACTCGACCCAAATGAGGGTTATAATGATGTAATTGGTCTCTCGATAAATTATTGCGTGAGTTTATGATTGATTTTGCATAATTTATTAACATGTAAAATTATATTTCTTTAAAAACCTTATAGAATGAAGTTATAGAATATGTAAGTGGATATAACATGACTTTTGCCCTATGTACAACATTGAATCCTACAAACATAACTAGTATGATCAGAGGTATTGAAGCACTGAGTGGTTCAAATTATGAAAAATGGAAGGAGCAAGTTTTGATTGTTTTTGATTGCCTAGATCTTGATGACTATGCTATACTTTTTGACAAGCCCATTGAGCTCATCGCTGAAGACTCTACCGAGGACTTGGAAGTGAACCATACTAAACTAGAGAAATGGGAAAGTTCAAATCATATGAGCCTCATGATCATTAATTAAGAGCTCTATTGTTGATGTAATCTGAGGTGTCATTCCTGTCGCGCCCCAAAATACCCCCTAAGAATTAAGGGATACTTTAGAGGTTACTATTCGTACCTGTCAAACCATCCTGTAATGAATAAGGCTAACATGATAAAATACAATAATAATCAGAGTTCGGAAGCTAAACATAAGTGCGGAAGCATAAAACAACATTTTCTTTTCTCTATAAGGTGGTCTGTATTCCAAGTTGACATATATACATAACATATCGAGTCAAATGTGGACATGCTCACCTATCAAAATACAAAAGAAATGTTGAGCCCACTATGCTGAACAATAATCTAAATACAGCCAGACATTTTGGTCTCTATCCTCCTACGATTGCATCGGGACAGGAGGCTCTCTCTCCTCTATACACTCTTCCTCAACCCAAGGCTCAGGGTTGAGGGCTTCCTCGATACCTACCGACATAAAAGTACGTCTGAGTATGGAATACCCAGTAGTACAAGTTACTAACTAACAATAGCAATAACAAAGCACAATAATAATAACCACAATATACAACATCAACTTAAAGCAATACTAGAAACATATGGCAAGCATAACATTTAAAGTAAAGCAAGGTAATAATCCTGACATGCTTGAATGAATGCGAAAACTCCGGTAAAACCCATATTTAGAAATCATGACTTGTTCTTGAAAATAGCTTTTCTTTTTTATTAAAACTTGCTTGTCGTGTTAAAACTTGTTCTTGTCTTGTTCTTGTATCGTGGGCATCACACGTCTTGCTTGTCTTGTTTTGGAATCACACTTGTCTTGCTTAATCTTATCATATTCTTGACATGTTCTTAACTTGACTTGCTTGTATACTTGTGAGCTAGAGGTTAGTGCCCTTGAAATGACTTGTGAGTCGGGAATGTAAATTCCCTTCAGCGAAATATATATATATAGAAAGGGGTACACTAACCTCCTTATCTGTTTTCTTGTGAGCCAGGTATGACATATCTTGCGATATGCTCTACCCTTGACATTCATGCTTGTTTACTTGTGAGCCAGGTATGACATATCCTAGGGATATGCCCTACCCTTGACCGGCCCAATATCCGGCTTTATCAACTTGCTTGTTTTACTTGTGAGCCAGGTATGACATATCTTGCGATATGCCCTACCCTTGACCGACCCGATGTCCAGCTTTATCATTCATAGTGTGAATCACATTCTTGTTCTTGTTGTTCTGTATACTTTATACTTTAGGAAATCTCGATTAATACATGCATGTGTGTGTGTGACAATGTGTAATAATCATGACGACATAAACAAATAAAAGGAATCGTGTGTGTAGCACTTGTAGTGATCATGATAGCATGTGCAACAAAAGAGAAGATGTATAAAATTTTCATTCTTAATATAATCATGCAAGAATTTAGACAACATATGGAGCATTTGATCAACTTATCATTTTTAGGGAAAATCACATAAAGCCCACTTTCATTTTCTTCATTAAATCCATTAGATTTTTGTTTTGGTATTTTATCAAACACATTGTGATCAAGATTCTTGTAAGCATTTATTTCACATTTTCTCACTCCAACATTCCATGAAACACATGGGTGTATTCATTATGAGTACTATGCCCTTCCACCATTTTCCATCATTCAACACATCACAACATGACATCCAATCGCCTCAAACCCGTCATCCATCCATACATCCCACGATTCATATTATCTTGTTTATATTTTAAAGAAATAGCATATTTCAACACAGGAGAAATGGGGGAAATTCAATACACATTCACTCAAGAAATCCTAGGTTATTACCAAAGTAGTTAGTAGGGTGTACTAACCTTGAAAAAAAGAAGAAGACCCTTGAGAATGCTGTAGGAAATGTTGTCGAGCTTGGAGGAGAAGCTCCACGCATTGCTTGAGATTGGATTTGAAGAATCCAAGCCAAATGGGTGATCTTGGGTGCTCAAACCCTTGATTTCTCTTTCAAAAGGAAAGAAACCTTTAGGAACCCTATGTTTTCTCTCTCTCTCTCTCTCAATATTGCTAAGTGTTGGGAGTGGGGACCCAAGGCTTGAGCAAGCCTTATAAGGCCAAGGGGTGATGGCCAAAAGACTTAAAAGCCCTTAATGAAATTTTTGCAAAACGCGAAAGACCGTGCGACTGGTGCTTATGACCAAGCGATCGATGGCCTACCGAGCGATCAGTATTTATGATCGAGCGATCAGTTGAAATCATCCTCTCTGGAATTTTTCCGCATACAAAATTTTGGACCAGTCGATAGATACCGATCGATCGGTTTTGTACTGATCAATCGCTAATTTGGACCGAGCGATCGGTACTCTGTAAATTTTTGACACTGAGTCCATTTTTCTGTTTCGGCCATAACTTTTGACTCGTTCATTGGATTTTGACGATTCAACTTGCGTTGGATTTGTCATTCGAATGGGAACATTTCAGGCATTTTAAAATTTTAAAATTCTTCTTTATTTATTAATTAGACTACGTGAAAGGCCAATGGCTATGAGAACACTGTTCATTAGGTGTGAAAAGTTCCGGGGCACTACATTCTCCCCCTTACAAAAATTTCATCCCCGAAATTTAGACGATACATACATGTACAAAACCATAACAAAATACAAAAGAATTCCAAAGTCCTAAAGAAAAAATTGAGGATATTTTTCTCTCACTTCGACCTCTCGTTCTCATATAGCTTCTACTGAATGGTGTTGTCATCTTACAAGGACCAAGGGAATGGTCTTGTTGCGCAAGACTTGATCTTGCCTGTCCAAGATTTGCACTGGTTGCTCAACTAGGGTAAGATCCTCCCGGATTTCTACCGGATCAAGTTCAATGACATGGGATGGGTCCAGGATATATTTCCGAAGCATACAAACATGGAATACATTATGGACCGTTGCCATATGAGCGGGCAAGGCAACACAGTAAGCCATCTCACCAACTCTAGTGATGATCTCAAATGGACCCACGTATCTTGGACTGAGCTTGCCTCTCTTCCCGAATCTCATAACACCCTTGGTTGGTGAAATCTTCACAAAAACCAAGTCACCAACTCGAAATTCAAGATCTCTCATTCGGTTGTCAGCATAGCTCTTTTGTAGATCCTGTGCGGTCTTCAACCTCTCCCGGATAAGCTTGACCCTATCAACTATCTGCTCAATCAATTCAGGGCCCAATACTTTCATTTCCCCGACTTCATCTTAATACAAAGAGGATCTACAACTTCTCCTATACAAAGCCTCAAAAGGTGTCATTTTGATGCTCGCCTAATAGCTGTTATTGTAGGTGAACTCCACCAACGGTAGGTGATCTTCCCAACTGCCTTTAAAGTTTAGCATGCAGGCTTGGAGCATGTCTTCTATCACCTGATTCACTCTCTTGATTTGCCTATCGGTCTGTGGATGGAAAGCCGTGCTAAAGTCTAGTCGGAAACCCATGACACTCTGAAAGCTCTTCCAGAACCTGGATGTAAATCTAGGATCCTGATTCGACACGATGCTTACTGGTATCCCATACAGCTGAACTATTTCCTTGATGTATAGTACAGCTAATTGGTTCGAGTTGAATATAGTTCGGTATGGCAAAAAATGGGCGGACTTTGTTAATCTGTCAATGAGTACCTAAATAGCATCGGTGTTTCTAACCGTCTTTGGCAACCAATAATAAAATCCATGGAGATGTGTTCCCAATTCCACTTGGCAATAAGGAGGGATTGTAAAAGTCCAGCCGGTTTTCTGTGCTCGGCCTTGACTTGCTGGCACACTAAAGCACCTAGATACATACTCCGCTACTTCCCTCTTCATGTTCCGCCACCAAAAGTGCCCTTTAAGGTTCCTGTACATCTTTGTACCTCCAGGGTGTACTGTGTATTTAGAATGGTGAGCTTCATCCAAAATTTCTCTTTTAAGCTCTTCGTCGTCAGGAACACATGTTCTTGCCTTGAATATGATAGTTCTGTCTCCCTTCATAGCGAAGTTATTACTTCCCTTGCTAACCGCCTTGTCACGAAAAGCAATTAATTCGGCATCCACTACTTGCAATTCCTGAATCCGATCAATGATGGACGGTTTCACCGTGAGATTTGCCATCAATGGCCCATAAGTAGGATGACCGAAGCTAATGTCGAGGTTGGAGGCATCCTCCAACAACTTCCATTCTCGAACCATCATGTATGCAACAAGCCCATGTGACTTCTTACTCAATGCATCCGTAACCACATTCGCTTTGCCCGGATGATATTGAATAAAGCATTCATAATCTTTTAAGAACTCCATCTATCACCTTTGCCTTAAGTTCAACTCCTTTTGGGAGAACAAGTACTTCAAGTTTTTATGGTCCGTGAACACCTCAAACTGTTCCCCGTAGAGATAATGTCGTCAAATCTTTAAGGCAAAGACAACCATGACGAGTTCCAAATCGTGGATGAGATAATTTTTCTCATGCTCCTTCAATTGCCTTGAGGCATACGCAATGACCCTACCATACTGCATGAGTACACATCCCAATCCCTCATGGGAGGCATCACTGTAAATGACAAAACCGCCACTCCCGGATGGCACTGTAAGTACGGGGGCTGTAGTAAGGCGTTTCTTCAACTCCTGGAAGCTAACTTCGCATCTGTCACTCCAACTGAACTTGGCATTTTTCCTCGTCAAGTAAGTGAGAGGTGCAGCTAAAATGGAGAATCCCTCTACAAATCTCCAGTAGTAGCCTGCCAGACCGAGGAAACTCTGAATCTCGGTGACACTTCTAGGCCTTTCCCAGCTCATCACTGCCTCAATCTTTGCTGGGTCAATAGAAATGCCTTCAACCAATACTACATGCCTGAGAAACGCTACCTCCTCCAACCAGAATTCGTACTTAGTTTGACATACAATCTGTGCTCTCGAAGCGTCTCTAGGGTAAGGCAAAGGTCTCGATCATGATCTTCCCGTGTCGAGGAGTATACCAAAATGTCATCTACAAACACCACGACACATCTATCGAGATGAGGTCTGAACACCCGGTTCATCAAATTCATGAACGCCGCCGGTGCATTCGTCAAACCGAAAGGCATAGCAAGGAACTCGTAGTGCCTGTACCGAGTCCTGAAAGCTATCTGTGAGCATGGGAATTTCCGACCCAAATTCACATTATATGGTTCGACTGTGAGTCGCCACCTATTCATTCTAAGGGATAGGTCCCAGGTGTTCGCGTTTTGGATAAGGCAAATGGTCTAGTCAGAATTAGGGTAAGCGGTTCGATTAAGCCCTGGGGAAGGTGTTAGGCACCCCAGGACCCCCGTTTTATACCGGTTACCTACTCCCTAAACTTAAGCCAATTTTAATCTCAAATTTCAATTAAAAAATCCAAGGTATTTAAGTAAATGCTAATCCAAAAAATATAAAGCTAAATGTCTAGGGTCGGACCCAAGTTGGGTTGCCTACGTACTCACAAAGGGGTGAGATCAGACCGAGCGTAGTTCTGGCACATGAACCCGTGCCAAGGCTAGGGGTGTGTGTGTGTGTGCACCAATGGTGGCTTAGGGTCTAGCCGGGAGGCTAGGGGTGGTTGACCGGGTTGGTCAAGTGCTTGGTATTGGGCCCGGTAGACCTAAGGTAAGTCCAATAGACTAGGGTTGGGCCCGATAGGCCGAGGGTGAAGCCCGGTAGGCTAGATTAGGCCCGGTAGGCCGAGATTGGGCCCGGTAGGCCGAGGGTGAGCCCGGTAGGCTAGGATTTGGCCAGGTAGGCCGAGGAGTGAGGCCCGGTAGGCCCAAGGTGTTTTAACCAAGGGATAGAGTTGCTATCTGAGGTTAAGAAAAGATTAACCATGGTTAGGGGTGCTAACCATGGTTAGAAAGTCCAATATCAATTTTTTTTTGGTCTTTTTAGTTTTTTTTTTAGATTTTTTTAGGATTTTTTCAAATATTTTCCATCATTTTTTTTTGGATTTTTTGAATAGTAGTTTAGGCTCGTTGCGGAGCAACGAGCTTAAACTAACTATATGATTATTTAAGGTTGTCCTACAATTAATCTAATTCACAAAGGGTTATCCTGACTCTAGATTTAAAACAATCCTAAATTTTAGAATTAAAACTAACTTAGGGATTAGCTAAGCTAAATTAAAAATAGAATTTTATCTTAATATAAAGGCTACTTTAAACTATACCTAACATCAGATTGTTTAAAATGGCCTAAGATTATCTTAAAGGCTAAACTAAGGCTAGTCTAAAATTTGCGGGAAAGATTAAACCAAATAAACTAAACCAGGCACTAATTTATATTAACTCAATACTAAATCATAGATTAACCTAAGGACTAGAAAAGATTAAATTAACTAAAATTAACATAATGCTAATGTAAAACCCTAAACTGACATTAGTTAGGAAAATTAAACTGAAATCAAAATCAGAATTTTAACTAGTTAAAAAAAACTAACCACAGTTAAATACAAGAGAGCAAATTAACCTAAAATCAGATTCTACATATGTTAAAGCTAACTAACTTAACCATACAGTATACAAGTTAAAGCTAACCTAATCAAAATTTAAATTCAGAAATTTTTATCTTTAAAAAGTAATTCTATTTTTAACTAAACCAACAACTAACAGGAAGAAAACATATTAAAAAAATGACTACCCTATTTGCAGATTTTTAAACTAACTCAAACTGCTTACAGACCAACTTAAAACTGTTTACAGACTTTATAAACTAACCTAAACTATCTACAGATTTTAAATGACTAAAGATCTAACCTAAAGACTAATAGAAAAGCCATTTTAATCTAAGTCATTACCTAAAACAGATTTGAAGTGAACCAAAGAACAAAAGCAAAGAAAAACAGAAAAACAGATTTAGAGTTAGCTAAACACAAATTAAACAACATTTTAATCTGACTAACTAATCTAATAAATTACACAAGTTAAGTTAAGAAAGAAAGGAGACTGGGGACTTACCTGAAGCTTCTCGTAGAGAGGGGAATGGGAGACTATTAGTGCGAGAACAATGCTGCTGGCCGAGCTGCAGTGAGCTGGTAGCGATAGGGGCTGCTCGAGGTTGATTCAAAGGGAAACTTGAGAGAGAGAAAAACTCTCTTGTTGCCGGTGAAGCTGCTGCGATGTGGTGGTTGTATAAGTGCTGCTACTGTATTGCCGGAGAGTTCATGAGAGAACTCTCTAAGACCACCGAATCAAGTAAGAGAAAGTGAGGGATGAAGGAGAGTGTTACGGCTGCCTTAAGAGAAAACAGATCTCTCCCTTTTAGAACCCATTCTTTTGACTTTTATACAGATGGAGGGAAAGTAAGGGGCATTAGTGATGGTCTGGGATAGAGTGGGGACTGTTGTGAAAATGTGAGCAGCAACTGTGGACGACCTGGAGGTGCCGGAGCTAGTGAGAACCCAGGAGCAGCCACCACATCAGGCGCTGGTGGCTGCTGGAGCTGCTAGCCGAGCTGTAGAAAATGGAGGATGGGTGATATAGATGAGGGTCAAGAGGGAGATGAGAGCCAAGAGAGAGTGGTCCCTGTCTCTCCAGAATTTTTTTCTTGATTCTCCTCTGGTTTTCCTTGGAGATTCCCCCCTTCTCTGTTGATTTTTTTTCCCCCTCCTCGTTGCAGCTGGTCTGGGTCTCTACTTAAAGAGAAGAAGGTCAGGAGATTAGGGTTTTGAAATTTGAACTAGGGAGCGGTGAGCGGGAAGGAGACCATGGAGGCAGGCGGGGGCAGGGAGCAGACCTGCACCTGGGTGCTTCTTTCCTCTTTTATGCAAACCTTGAATTGGGAAATTGCTCTAGAGTACGGGTTAGCAAGAAGAGGTACATGGGTTTTGGTTCTTGGGTCACGGGTATGGACTAAAGGGTGGTTTTTGGTATGGGCTTAGGCCTTGAGGCATGGGCTTAGTTAAAAAGGCCTTGGGCTAGGCCTGAAGGATCATGGGTTTGGACTTGAGTCTAGGGGCTTCGGCGCTTGAAGCTTTAGCAAAATCTCAACTTTAGGGCTAAGACCTAGCAAGTATACACATGGGTTTTGGGGCCGGGGTTGTGCCACAAACTCTAGGGTTAAGCCGAGCTAACCATGGTTAAGATTATTAATCGCAGTTAAGGGGGGTGTAAAAATAGGGTGCTGACAGCTGCCCCTCTTTGTCGGAGAGTGTCGATTTGGCAATTGAACGACAAAGACTGGAATCATCCTATTTTTACACCGAGACGGGTGTTAGGAGTGATGATATGCATGCTGTGTAAATGGTGAGTGTGGTGAAGTGATAAATACTACTGCTAGAGGATAGTGAGTAGCAGGGGAAGAGCATGAATGTAGGGATGACGTGGCCGAAAGAAGATGTCGCTCGGCAGCGGCGATGGAGATTGATCGAAACAACATTTCCTGGGGGATATTAGCCGGATCGATCGGAGGACTCACCGAGTGTCGAGAACACAGGGGGTATTGGGCACTCCAGGTGTCGACAAAGTGTGTTATGTCGACGCTCACCTGGGATGTTAAGGACACACGGGGTGTCACAGAGGGGGACATGTAGGAGGTAGTGTTGTGGTGTGACGAGGTTGTCACGGAGCACACAAGATGTCCGGCATGCGAGGTGTCGACAAAATATATTATGTCGACGCTCACCTGGGATGCTAAGGACACATGGAGGTGTCACAGAGGGGGACATGCAGGAGGTAGTGCCGCAGTATGACGAGATTGTCACGGAGCACACAGGATGTCCGGCATGCGAGGTGTCGACAAAATGTATTATGTCAACGCTCACCTGGGATGCCAAGGACACACGGGGTGTCACAGAAGGGACATGCGGGTGGTGTAGACTGTAAAGGTACACACGGGATGTCGAATTGATTGGAGATTTGATTTTGATATGACCGTGAGGCACTAAGTTTGATTATGTTTGAATGATGCTGAAGAGTTTTGTCATACAGGGGATAAAGGTGAGGATGCTTTCCCATGACTCTACTGACTGCAACTTGCTGGGGAGGTGCGCAAACGGCTTTTCAGCTTTATCTGTCGAGGAGTCTTAGTGCAGGTTGGCTCAAACAGCTTTTGATACCTGGAGTTTACTTGTTTTTGAAAAATCTTTTCAGGAAAAGTGTGGAAGACTTTTGTAAAGATTTTGATTTTTATAAAAGCGTGCTTAGTTAGCTTTTCAGATTTGCCAGTAAATCGCCTTTGTTCAGGGCTTATGGGATTTTGTGGGTTCCTTTTCATTCTTTGAGAACAGAGTACGATTCAAAACAGGATACTGCAGTTTCGAGCTGAGGACCCTGGTTAGGGAGAAGCTTTTGTAAGACTTCTAGACCATTGCTGGGGATGAGGACCCTAATACGATTGTTATAGCCTGATGTTGAGGATTCGTTGAGGAGTAGGGCTCTGTTATAGACTACTGCCAGGGGGTCTGGGGCTTTCCGATCTGCTGGGGATTTCCCAATGTATGCCCCTCTGCTGGGGAGATGCTTTCTGGAGGATTCTCTGCTGAGGAATGCCTTGAGTAGATCGCCTGCTGGAGATATTCCCAGATGGAATCTCTGTTGGGGGTACTGATCCGTTGAGCCCAGCGAGACTGATCGCTGCCGGATCTTATTGCCAAACTGATTTTCAACTTTTCTTCCCCTTTTTTACCCTTGGAACGACCAAGTCATGGGGTTTGCATAATTTTTGCGCGATGAGGCCGTTGTCGGTTTTCCTCATGCCTGCGAAGTTGATTAATTTTATCCCTTTTTTTGCCCCTAATCGCAAGACTAGGTCTGGGAGTCGCGTAACTTTTGCGCAATGAGGCCGTTTCCGGTTTTCACTCATGCCCGCGATTTGTTTAAGGGTTCGGATCTTCTCCCTTCACTGCCCTGATTGACATTCGCTGGGGATTGATATTCCACTGGGGATATAGGCGTGATATGGCACTTGTACTTGCAGTTTCTAGGAGATCTAGGAGGACTTAGAATAGGACGAAACGTTGGCTAGGGGACTGAAGTTTGGGACACCCTTAAATTTTGTTGCCCCTGACCTGCATGGGGGTTTTCTATTGAAGATGGATTTTTTGTTGGGCTCCACTGAGGATTGTCCCCCCTTTGGTAGAAACTGGTTGTTTTTGGGGCCTCTTCCCTGTTTTTTTTTTTTTTTTTAATAGGGTCCCTGACTTGGAAAATGTTTCAACTTCTATTTTGGAGCTCCCCTTGATGGAATATTTTGTAAACTTGATGTCGACTCCGTCGTGAAAATTGGGAGAATTTGTCTCTGTTTGAGGAGTGACTCTGTGGGGAAAAGGTTGTTCCTATGAAGAGAGAGTTTTACGAAGTTTTGGACTCTCTTTGGGGAAAAGATTTTGAGGGGTTAAGTTCCTTTTTACGACCGCACCTGATTTGTCAGGTTGCCTACGTACCTTTTGCAGGATCAAGTCATGACGTAGTTCAAACAAATGCCACAGATTGGCGAGAGAGGGTGTCCCTGAAAGGATTTTTGTGAGAAAAAGGGTATTAGGCTCAATGGGCTAACAAGCGGATTTCATTGATTTTTGTAAAGGGGTTTACATTGTTGGGGATGAGGAGCGTGCCAAGGATGGCCTCCTGTCATTTCCCGGAGATCCTATGAGTACAAAGTGCCTGTCAGACCTAGACCCTAAGCGTAGTATCGTTTAACTTTGTCCATGTTGACGGGCTCTGGGAGGTCTTCGTCATCCATACGTCCGAGTTGCAGGGCACCACCGGAGAATTTGTCTCGGACTATGTATGGGCCTTCATAATTGGGCGTGAACTTGCCCCTTGGGTCAGGACGGTTTGGCAATATCTTCCGGAGAACCAGGTCACCGATCTCAATACTGCGGGGCCTGACTTTCTTGTTAAATGCCCTAGCCATACGCCTCTGATAGGCCTGAGAGTGATCCATGGCTTTCAGTCGCCGTTCTTCAATCAAGTTCAGCTGTTCATATCGGGTTTGTGCCCATTCTGCTTCTGATATTTCTGCTTCCATTAACACCCGGAGCGATGGAATCTCTACTTCGATGGGGAGGACTGCTTCCATACCATAGGCAAGAGAAAATGGTGTTGCCCCTGTTGAAGTTCTGATGGACGTTCTATAGGCCATGAGAGCGTATGGGAGCATCTCATGCCAGGCAGAATAATTGGTTGCCATCTTCTCAATGATCTTTTTCAGATTCTTATTAGCTGCTTCCACTGCTCCATTAGTCTGTGGCCTGTATGGTGTGGAGTTATGATGTTGAATCTTGAATTTTTGGCAGAGATCAGTCATCCCCTTATTGCAGAAGTTGAGAGCATTGTCTGTCACAATCTCGAATGGGACACCATATCGGCAGATGATGTCTCTCTTCAGGAAACGCTGAACCACAGAGGCTATGACATTTGCATAAGAGGCCGCCTCGACCCATTTCGTGAAATAATCGATTGCAACCAGGATGAAACGATGTCCGTTAGATGCTTTCGGAGCTATGGGTCCGATGACATCGATGCCCCAAGTAGAGAAAGGCCAAGGAGCAGTCAGATTGTGCAGCCTTGTCGGGGGTGCATTGATCTTGTCAGCATAGATCTGGCATTGGTGGCATTTCTGTACATGCTTGCAACAATCCGCTTCCATGGTAGACCAATAGTAGCCCAGTCTGAGAATTTTTTTGGATAGCATCAACCCGTTCATGTGTGGGCCGCAAGTTCCTCCATGAACTTCTTCGACTACCTGTGCTGCTTCATTAGTATCGAGGCATCTGAGCCATATCAAGTTCGGCGATCTCTTGTATAAAATGCCCCCTGATAGGACAAACTGGATGGCCAGTCTTCGGATTGCCCGACGGTCTGTTTTGGTCGCATCGAGAGGGAAGGTCCCGTCCTCGAGGTACTGCTTGATGTCTGCATACCAAGGCTTGTTGTCATTCACTGTGTCCAGCTCGAGGCAGTAGACAGGTTGATCCTGTTGCTGAATTTCAATTGGCCAGAGCATGACGCCTCTGGGGATCCGTACCATAGAGGCGAGAGTAGCCAATGCATCGGCAAATCTGTTATGATTCCTAGATCGGTGACTGAAACTGATTCTCCTGAATTGAGTGATTAGCACATTAAGATAGGCTAAATATGGGACTAGCTTAGCTTCTCGGATGGCCCAAGATTCATTTGCCTGACAGATTACCAAAGATGAGTCCCCGTAGACGTCTATCTCCTCAATTCCGATGCCCAGGGCTTCTTTTAGTCCGGCTATGCATGCCTCGTATTCTGCTTCATTGTTGGAGCATCTGAATTTCAACTTTACAGAGATTGGGAGGTGTGCCCCCTTGGGTGAGATTAGGACTGCTCCTGCCCCGTGTCCGTGACTGTTGGCAGCTCCGTCAAAGTATAACTCCCAGCCAGAGTATTCTTGCTCTTCTTCTTCTACGTACAGGATGGATTCGTCCGGAAACTGATCATGTACAGACACATAGTCTTGTGTTGGGCTGTGGGCCAAGTGATCTGCAATCGCTTGCCCCTTGATTGACTTTTGAGTCATGTACGTAATGTCGAACTCAGACAACATCATAAGCCATCGGGCAGTCCTTCCGGTGGTGGCTGGCTTTTCCAGTAGATATTTGAGTGGGTCCATCCGGGAGATCAGGAATACCGGGTAGGAAAGCAGATAGTGCCGAAGACGCTGAGTAGCCCAAACCAATGCCAGACATGTTTTCTCCAGCGGGCTGTACCTTTCTTCGTACTCTAGTAAACGCTTACTGATGTAGTAAATGGCCTGTTCTGTTCTGCCTGTCTCATCATGCTGTGCCAAGACGCACCCCATGGAGGTTGCTTGTACTGAGATATAGAGTAGTAGGGGTCGTCCCGGCGTAGGAGGCACAAGTACTGGAGGGTTGAGAAGATACTGCTTTATCCTGTCAAAGGCTTCTTGGCATTCGGCTGTCCAAACGGTCGGTGTATTCTTCCGAAGAAGCTTGAAGATCGGTTCGCAGATCGGAGTGAGCTGAGAGATGAACCGGCTAATGTACTGAATCCGGCCCAAGAAACCACGGATTTCCTTTTCAGTTTGGGGTGCTGGCATTTCGATGATGGCTCTGGCTTTAGCGGGATCGACCTCAATGCCTCTTTTACTGACTATGAAGCCGAGGAGCTTTCCTGATGAAGCTCCAAAGACACATTTGGCTGGGTTCAGTCTTAGGCCGAATTCTCTGAGTCTGTCACAGAGTCTTTTCAGATCTTCAGGGTGTTGCCTTGCAGTAAGTGATTTGAAGATCATGTCATCCACATAAATTTCAGCTATCTTGTGGATCATGTCATGAAAAAGTGCTGTCATGGCCCTCTGGTAGGTTGCCCCTGCATTCTTGAGTCCGAATGGCATGACTTTGTAGCAGAATGTACCCCAAGGTGTGATGAAGGAAGTTTTCTCCATATCTTCTTCTGCCATTCGGATTTGATTATACCCAGAGAAACCATCCATAAATGAGAGCATCTCATGCCTTGCAGTATTATCGACTAGGATGTCGATGTGCGGGAGAGGGAAGTTATCCTTAGGGCTAGCCTTATTCAGATTCCGATAGTCGATGCACATCCGGACTTTTCCATCCTTTTTGGGTACCGGCACGATGTTGGCCAACCATTCAGGGTAGTTTGCTACTGCCAAGAAGCCTGCATTGATCTGTTTTTCTACCTCTTCTTTGACTTTTTGTGACCATTCGGGCCTCATCCGTCTCAGTTTCTGCTTAACCGGTCTGACATCCGGGTTCAGGGGCAGTCTGTGTACCACCAACGCTGGGTCTAAGCCAGGCATGTCTGCATATGACCAGGCAAAGACATCACTGTAGCTTTTCAGGAAGCTGATCATATCCGTTCTTTGCTGTGGGCTCATAGTTGTGCCAATCTGAACCAGCTGAGGGTTGTCTTCGGAACCCAGGTTTACTGTCTCGGTATCCTCGATGTTCGACTGTAGTAGCCCTTCACTGCGTTCTAGTAGGTCCAAAATCTCCTGAGGGGGTTCCTCATCCTGTTCTGTTTCCTGCTCTGAGTCATACTCAACTTCTGAAAGCTCAAGGAGGTTTTCAGGGGTAGCCTTGTTGGAGGCGATTTCCTGGCAAATCATTAAGCTTAGTTTAGCATGCTTATGTTTTTATGTTTTGTTGGCTTCAGGACACTAGGCCTTCCAGGGGAAGAATCCGTGTGATTTCGTCATTAGCCCAATGCAAATATTTTTTTTTTTTTGGAAAAACATGTTTTTGAGTCAAAAATCTAGATCTTCATTGATAAAGAAGTGGACTGTTTACAAAATTGACTCGATAAAACAAAAAGAGGCCTACAGTTGGCCAACATTTTGGACTTTTGCAACGGGAGCAAAGAGAGATAGATTAAGAAGAAGAGGGGAGTGATACTGCATCACTGCTTGATCTGACCAACCTTCCCTGCACTGCGCTTTCCCTGGCCCTGTGTGGCCTCGATGGTAAGAGCCTCAGTCCACCAACGGATTAGTGGCCGGCGACTGGATGATGCTTCTACGCTGTTGGAGATGGTGCATACCTGCTCTCCCGCTGGATATTCTGCTTCTGCTTCTGCATCTTCAACAGTCAGCTCTTCAAACATCCGGGCGACGCTGAATACTTCCGGTTCGGGAATCCCTGAAGATTCGGTGCCAGGTTGAGGGTTAGAGATATCGATGGCTGGTGCAAGAGGGGTTTCTGGGTCGGTTTCGAAGATTCCTATGGGGAAGGTTACTGAAATGTGGGGTCGGGGTTCAGGTTTCGCCGATTGTCTACTCTTCTTTGTCAGCTTGTTGAGATAGTCCTCGTAATTGGGCTTGTATCCCAATCCAAATGGAGGCGTGTAACGTGGAGGCACATATCTCTTCTTCATGCCCTGGTTCCTGACACCCAGGCCTAGACCCGGCTGGTAATTCATCTTTGCCATCATCCTGATAAATGGAGGTACTGCTTGCTTGTTCTGCTGTTCCACTTGGGCGATGGAGCTGACCTGCTCAAACTGATAAGTCATGAAAGTTGTACCTTGCCCTAGCTCCTGGATGTCCCCGAAGGAAGTTGCCAACTCCTCAGATGGAATGACGACTAGGTGGTCGTCCTGTATAAATTTGATTCTCTGGTGCAGAGAGGATGGAATGGCACCGGCCGAATGAATCCACGGCCTCCCTAGGAGCAAGGTGAATGAGGCAGGTACATTCACAACTTGGAAATTTGTCAAGAACTGAGCCGGTCCAACCCTGATGGTTAGGTCAATATCACCCAAGTTTTGCCTAGTAGTATTGTCAAAAGCCCTTATAGTCATGGGTCTCTTCTTAACTTGACTGGTGTTCATACCCAGACTTTGCAGTGTAGAGAGTGTGCAGACATTTAGGCCGAAGCCATTGTCAATGAGTACCGAGGATAATGTCCTATCCATACACTGAACTGCAATATATAGGGCCCGAGTATGATCCCTATCTCCATCCGGTATTTCCTCTTCAGTAAAGGAGATGATTCGTGATTCTAGCACTTGCCCCACCATCTGCCCCAGTTTCTCAGGCGAGATGTCTGGTGTTACATGGGCGTTGTTAAATACCCGGAGAAGTTGCTTTCTGTGATGCTCTGAAGTCAAGAGAAGGCCCAAGATAGAAATTTGTGCCTGAGTTTTGCCCAACTGCTGGGTAATATTGAATTCTTCCGCTTTTTCCAATATTTTGAGTAGGAGAGCCGAATCTGCTGTTTCCTTTTCTGAGTCTGCTACCCCTGCTTTTTCTTTCGCCTTTTCTTTTACCGGCTCAATCGCCGGAGGTTGATACACCCGGCCGGATCGGGTGAGGTTGGCTATGTACTGACTTTCCAGGATGAGAGATTGAGGGGCAGGTACATGATTAAGGTTGAAAGGCTGGGAAGGGATGTAAGGGATTTTGACTGGTCCAGTGGATGTTGAGGCCTTGGCTGAGGCGGTGGGCCAACTGGCAGGACAGGGAATTGTGTAAACGATTCGCTCTTTCTCTGATTCCAAAGTGGGGAGTTGTATTGGGGTCTGGATGGTCTGAACATTTGACTGTGGCAGAGGGATTATGACTGGGGGTCGGTACGAGGGCCTGATAATACCATCATCGACTATGGGTGTGCTGGGTCTAGGTTGCCCTGCCCCGGGCTCTTCCCACTCAATAAAGTTAACTTGGTTGTTATGTGGGGGCAGTGGCACCTGGTCGATACTGGTGTTGCTAGGAGCTAGTTCAACCTTACCCGTATCCAGGAGATCCTGGATAGCGCACTTCAGACCAATGCAGTAATCGGTTGCATGGCCCGGACCTCTATGAAAGGCGCAGTGTTGGTTGACATCATAATTTTTGTTTCTCTTGTCTGGCGGTAAAAGAGGGGTAGGGCCTCTTAGTTCGAGAAGGCCCTGCTTGGTTAGGAAGTCCAAAAGTTGACTGAGTGTGTAAGGGAGAGGGGTAAAGGTTCTGGGGGGACGGGTTTGCCCCTGGTTCTGTTTAGCCGGCCGGGTGCTTTCAGGTGCTGGCTGTTGCCGAGCAGCCGGAGCCGGTAATCTGATCGGTGCTACAGGGGCTACCAAGTTAACATTTTCTTTTCTCTTCTGGTCTCTGTGACCGTTGTTTCGGCTGGTTGAAGCTATTGCCGCTTTGAGGGGAGCAAACCCTAGGCTTGAATGAATGGCTCCACTCTGTATTGCTGCCTCAATACGGGCACCTGTTTTAACTATTGTGCCAAAGTCCACAATCGGTAGAGTGACCATCAGTGTAGAGTAGGGTTGCTTCAACGTACCCAAAAATATGTTTGCCAGCTCTTCCTTAGGGATAGGGGTGATGACCTTTGCTGCCATTTCTCTCCACCGGGTTGCATATTCCAGGAACGACTCATTGTTCCGCTGGTACATCTGTTCCAGTTGGCTTCGCTGAGGCCGAAGCTCCTGATTAAAAGAGTATTGCTCCACAAAGGCATCCATGGCATCCTGCCACGTCTTGATTCTCTGCTTATCGATCGACATCCACCAGGCAAGGGCTGCCCCCTTCAGACTTTTCTGGAAATACTGTATGAGCAGAGGCTGATTCTTGTTATACGGGAGCATATCCCCCAGGTACATCTGCAAATGTTGTTTAGGACAACCTGAGCTGTCATATTTATCAAAGTCAGGTACCTTAAATCCAGGGGGAATAGCATCTCCAGAGGAGAAAGTCAGGTCCTCCAATGATAAAGTGGGGTTGACAGACGCCCCTTTCATTCTTCTCATTTCCTCTTTCATCTGTTTTATCTCCTCATGTTGGTCCCTAAGAGACGGTGTAGGGTCAGAAGATGATGGCCTGTCCTGATTGACATGTGATGTCTTAGGCTGGTTGTCATACTGGTCATACTCTTCTCCTCCTCCGCCTGTTGCGGGTATAGGGTTGGGAATGATGATAGGGGTAGGCTGCTCTGGGTGAGGCTGATCGGGGGTTTCATTGGAAGGGTTTCGGTTAGACGGTTCTTCGGTTCGGGCACCAATAAGAATATTCAGGGATTCCAGAACTCGGTCCAACTTGTTCTGCATTGCTACAATATCCCGGTCATGTGACTGTACCAGTTCCTCGATCCTCTGTTGATGGTCTGATGGTTCTGTCATTGCTTCTGAGTTGTTTTCTATCGGGCCGATGTAGGGTATAATCTCCGTGACTGGTATTTCTGTGAGAACCGCTTCTGCGACTTCTGCGAGAATCGCAGTCAGAGAACGAGTCATGGGTCGGCTCATGCAGACTGAAAAGATGCAATGACTAAACATGAATATGCATGAGAGAGAGACAGAAAATGCAGAAAAGATTTTCATTGATTGCAGTGACTGAGTGAGTGTAATACAGGACTGACTCAATAAAAGCGAAAAAGGACTCAACCCTAGGCAGGCCCATCGGGGATGGCAAAGTCAAGTGGCCGGGGCACGCCATCAAGGTCCATGACCTGTTGTTGGAGGGATGTGATTTCGACCTCCATGCGCTCGATTGTTTCCGAGGCATTGTACATATGGGATCCGTACTGACGGATCCGACTGGTCATCTCCTCCTTCGCACTATCAAGCTGCTCCTGATGGAAGTGCAACTGGGCCCGAAGGACGGAGTTCTCTCTGACATCACCCCTGTGCCTCTTCCGCAAGGATCGGACTGTGTGCTCGAGGCGGTCAACCTGCTCCTGCATGGCTATGAGTTCACGGTTCTGCTCCGCTTCCTGCTGCCTAAATGCGCGCTGGGCTCGTCTAAGCTGTTTTTCTCTCTCCTGGATCTGTAGTTGCCTTTCCAGGAAAAAGTCTGTCCAGGGAACCGCCATGTCAGCTATAGGTATGGTTCCTCGAGATGGGGCTGCAACTGGTGTAGGCAGTTCCCTAGGCACTGGCATGCCGGGTGGAAGGTCAGGATTTTCAACCCATATACGGTATGCGGAATCAGTTGGTGGTCCAGTTGTGACCACAAAATCTGGCCATTTGTCCCTTCTGGAGCTTCGCCAATCTGCTTGAAATCGGCGGGTGAGGCATTCAGATTGTACTGTGAAATCGACAAAGTCCTGTTCCAGGTTGTCTATAACCGGGATGCGCTGAGGGAGTCCAAACTGTCTAAGAACTCGAAGTGGTACATAGGCTGTAGAGCCGGTGAGTCCCGCTAGGACCATGCATCGCCTTCCTGCTATGACAACGCGTGGTAGTTGTCTGCGAACCAGCCACACGCATTCCCATGTGATCTGCTCCTCTGTCAAGTCTTGGAGGAGCCGATAGAGAGTCTTAACATCTGAAGTCACAATCTCGCCCTGATTCTGTGAAATCTTTCTGGGTAGACTGTATACATCTCGAGGTACATCCGGTACCGGTAAGATGGTGGGCAGGTGTGAGACCATCCACAGATGCAAAAGCGGTGCACTGGCGTGGAAGACGCCCTTTCTGCGTCCTGATGCAAGGTTGAGAGCCCTGAGTAACTCTGCAAGAATGACTGGGACAACCGTCTTTGATTCCCGCATGTCGTCGATTACCCCTGTCAGTACTGAGTCGGCGAAGGCGCGACTTTTTGGGAGCACCAGTTGTGACATGATGATCAGTGTGAAGGCATTGAGACCAGGGATCTCTGTTTCTAGGGAGTCAGGGTCCCACTTGGGCCGGTACAATTTCTCAAGAAATTCAATGGACACCCGGTCGTAAGTGCCGCTAGGATCGTACTGCAAGGAGGCAGGCCTGATTCGTAAGAATCGTGAGAGATCTGCCTGAAAGTTTGCCTTGTAGCGCGGTACTATGGCATCGCCTTCCATGTTTAAGCCAAGAATGCGCTGTATCTCCTCCAGTGTTGGACACAACTCGTTCTTACCGAAACGGAAAACCATATAAGTAGGGTTCCAACACTGGACAGCGGCATTAATGAGGCGCCAATCTGTCTTAACCATGGACAGGTCTAGGGTGTTACCCAGTCTGTAGTACTGGGCCCAAGTGAGACGCTGATCCTGACTTAGTGCCTCAATTTTCTCACGGAGGGTCGGATCACATGCCCCCTGGGAGGTCAGGTGCATGGGCCTAGGAGGCTGACCATTTGGCGGAACAATCCCTGACGGACCTGCCATCTACCCTGGACAAAATATACAGACTCTGTGTAAGTGCACTGTGTATGAAATGCAAATGATGCAATATTTTTTTATTTTATTTTTTTTATTAGGGTGTGACATGGCACATGTATCCTGATAGGGCAATCAGACAGGGGTCCGGTATGCTTTACCCGGGTTGTAGGGAATCAGAGGCCTATAAGGACAAGGCGGGGGGTAGGTCTAAGTGAAGACCTATACGCCGAAGATTTGAACCTCATGTGCTATGTCCAGAGATGGGGTAGGATGTGTTTTATTACAAGCACGAATTTGGCTCATCACATGCCCCTGAGAGGGTGTTTATCCGGGTAAGGTGTACCCGGGTAGTTAACCCTAATTGGGGACGGGTATAGGGTGCAAGCAGGTTAGAGTTTATAATATCCCTCCAGGTGAGGCTGCTTGTAGACTATACCCTACCTTAGACTATATGTATGCATGCTGGGGTATGCAATATTGTGTTCCTAAGGGTGGGGGGATCACTTACACCGTATATGCTACTCCCTGAAAAGGGCCGATTGGTGTAAGCGGGAGCGTTCAGAACCGTTTCCTGAGGATAGTCACCCAGCAGGCTAGTTCCGCGGACCTCCAAGACTGTTAAGCCCCTGTCACTGAGGATAGTCATCCAGCAGCCGTGAGCGTAATAAGCCTGTCTAATAGGTATTGGGTTGTTACACTAGTATGTTATGCATGAAATGCACTGTGCAAGAAACATCCAAAAAGAAATAAAGAATCAGCATTTAATTAAATACCTAAGTATTTTAATTAAATTTGAGATTATTTGGCTTAAGTTTAAGTTCCGGCTTGAACCTTATTCCCCAGCAGAGTCGCCAGAGCTGTGAGCATGGGAATTTCCGACCCAAATTCACATTATATGGTTCGACTGTGAGTCGCCACCTATTCATTCTAAGGGATAGGTCCCAGGTGTTCGCGTTTTGGATAAGGCAAATGGTCTAGTCAGAATTAGGGTAAGCGGTTCGATTAAGCCCTGGGGAAGGTGTTAGGCACCCCAGGACCCCCGTTTTATACCGGTTACCTACTCCCTAAACTTAAGCCAATTTTAATCTCAAATTTCAATTAAAAAATCCAAGGTATTTAAGTAAATGCTAATCCAAAAAATATAAAGCTAAATGTCTAGGGTCGGACCCAAGTTGGGTTGCCTACGTACTCACAAAGGGGTGAGATCAGACCGAGCGTAGTTCTGGCACATGAACCCGTGCCAAGGCTAGGGGTGTGTGTGTGTGTGCACCAATGGTGGCTTAGGGTCTAGCCGGGAGGCTAGGGGTGGTTGACCGGGTTGGTCAAGTGCTTGGTATTGGGCCCGGTAGACCTAAGGTAAGTCCAATAGACTAGGGTTGGGCCCGATAGGCCGAGGGTGAAGCCCGGTAGGCTAGATTAGGCCCGGTAGGCCGAGATTGGGCCCGGTAGGCCGAGGGTGAGCCCGGTAGGCTAGGATTTGGCCAGGTAGGCCGAGGAGTGAGGCCCGGTAGGCCCAAGGTGTTTTAACCAAGGGATAGAGTTGCTATCCGAGGTTAAGAAAAGATTAACCATGGTTAGGGGTGCTAACCATGGTTAGAAAGTCCAATATCAATTTTTTTTTGGTCTTTTTAGTTTTTTTTTTAGATTTTTTTAGGATTTTTTCAAATATTTTCCATCATTTTTTTTTGGATTTTTTGAATAGTAGTTTAGGCTCGTTGCGGAGCAACGAGCTTAAACTAACTATATGATTATTTAAGGTTGTCCTACAATTAATCTAATTCACAAAGGGTTATCCTGACTCTAGATTTAAAACAATCCTAAATTTTAGAATTAAAACTAACTTAGGGATTAGCTAAGCTAAATTAAAAATAGAATTTTATCTTAATATAAAGGCTACTTTAAACTATACCTAACATCAGATTGTTTAAAATGGCCTAAGATTATCTTAAAGGCTAAACTAAGGCTAGTCTAAAATTTGCGGGAAAGATTAAACCAAATAAACTAAACCAGGCACTAATTTATATTAACTCAATACTAAATCATAGATTAACCTAAGGACTAGAAAAGATTAAATTAACTAAAATTAACATAATGCTAATGTAAAACCCTAAACTGACATTAGTTAGGAAAATTAAACTGAAATCAAAATCAGAATTTTAACTAGTTAAAAAAAACTAACCACAGTTAAATACAAGAGAGCAAATTAACCTAAAATCAGATTCTACATATGTTAAAGCTAACTAACTTAACCATACAGTATACAAGTTAAAGCTAACCTAATCAAAATTTAAATTCAGAAATTTTTATCTTTAAAAAGTAATTCTATTTTTAACTAAACCAACAACTAACAGGAAGAAAACATATTAAAAAAATGACTACCCTATTTGCAGATTTTTAAACTAACTCAAACTGCTTACAGACCAACTTAAAACTGTTTACAGACTTTATAAACTAACCTAAACTATCTACAGATTTTAAATGACTAAAGATCTAACCTAAAGACTAATAGAAAAGCCATTTTAATCTAAGTCATTACCTAAAACAGATTTGAAGTGAACCAAAGAACAAAAGCAAAGAAAAACAGAAAAACAGATTTAGAGTTAGCTAAACACAAATTAAACAACATTTTAATCTGACTAACTAATCTAATAAATTACACAAGTTAAGTTAAGAAAGAAAGGAGACTGGGGACTTACCTGAAGCTTCTCGTAGAGAGGGGAATGGGAGACTATTAGTGCGAGAACAATGCTGCTGGCCGAGCTGCAGTGAGCTGGTAGCGATAGGGGCTGCTCGAGGTTGATTCAAAGGGAAACTTGAGAGAGAGAAAAACTCTCTTGTTGCCGGTGAAGCTGCTGCGATGTGGTGGTTGTATAAGTGCTGCTACTGTATTGCCGGAGAGTTCATGAGAGAACTCTCTAAGACCACCGAATCAAGTAAGAGAAAGTGAGGGATGAAGGAGAGTGTTACGGCTGCCTTAAGAGAAAACAGATCTCTCCCTTTTAGAACCCATTCTTTTGACTTTTATACAGATGGAGGGAAAGTAAGGGGCATTAGTGATGGTCTGGGATAGAGTGGGGACTGTTGTGAAAATGTGAGCAGCAACTGTGGACGACCTGGAGGTGCCGGAGCTAGTGAGAACCCAGGAGTAGCCACCACATCAGGCGCTGGTGGCTGCTGGAGCTGCTAGCCGAGCTGTAGAAAATGGAGGATGGGTGATATAGATGAGGGTCAAGAGGGAGATGAGAGCCAAGAGAGAGTGGTCCCTGTCTCTCCAGAATTTTTTTCTTGATTCTCCTCTGGTTTTCCTTGGAGATTCCCCCCTTCTCTGTTGATTTTTTTTCCCCCTCCTCGTTGCAGCTGGTCTGGGTCTCTACTTAAAGAGAAGAAGGTCAGGAGATTAGGGTTTTGAAATTTGAACTAGGGAGCGGTGAGCGGGAAGGAGACCATGGAGGCAGGCGGGGGCAGGGAGCAGACCTGCACCTGGGTGCTTCTTTCCTCTTTTATGCAAACCTTGAATTGGGAAATTGCTCTAGAGTACGGGTTAGCAAGAAGAGGTATATGGGTTTTGGTTCTTGGGTCACGGGTATGGACTAGAGGGTGGTTTTTGGTATGGGCTTAGGCCTTGAGGCATGGGCTTAATTAAAAAGGCCTTGGGCTAGGCCTGAAGGATCATGGGTTTGGACTTGAGTCTAGGGGCTTCGGCGCTTGAAGCTTTAGCAAAATCTCAACTTTAGGGCTAAGACCTAGCAAGTATACACATGGGTTTTGGGGCCGGGGTTGTGCCACAAACTCTAGGGTTAAGCCGAGCTAACCATGGTTAAGATTATTAATCGCAGTTAAGGGGGGTGTAAAAATAGGGTGCTGACACTATCTTCTGAATATCTTCTCCATTGAACTTTAACTAATGATATCCTGACTTAAGATCAATCTTGGAAAAAAATCTTGCTCCCTTTAATTGGTCGAATAAGTTGTCTATCTGTGGCAAAGGATAACAATTCTTAGTTGTGAACTTATTCAATTGTCTGTAATCAATGCACATACACATTGACCCATCTTTCTTCTTCACAAATAGCATTGGGGCACCCCACGGTGAGACACTTGGTCTAATGAATCTCAGACTTTGCAATTCTTCCAACTGCACCTTTAACTCTTTGAGTTCAATAGGGGTCATTCTATATGAAGCTCTTGAAATTGAAGCCGTGCCACGAGTAAGCTCGATAGCGAACTCAATCTCTCGATCAGGAAGCAATCTGGGAAGCTCCTTCGAAAATACATCTAAGAACTCACTCATGACCGGGATGGTTGAGGAGTTTTGTGCCTCTGGGTTTGCTAAGCTCAAAGTTACGAGGCAAGCAATATCTCTTTCCCTCAATCCTCAAAAGTGAAATGGCTTTAATCCTTCCAGCTTGAAGTTCACCACCTTCTCAAAGCATGCCACATGTCCGTGGTGAGTCGCTAGCCAATCCATACCAAGAATGACATCGAAGTCCAAGTCTTGGAAATCCAAGATGATGAGGTCAGCCAATAATTCATTTTGCCCCACTTGCACTACACAATCCTTATATATCCAGTTCGTGTCAACCGATTTGTCAAGCAGAGTCGAAATGGCTAGCTCTCACTCCAACGGACTAGGTTCATCTGAAAATCCCATTGCAAAACTGGGTGAGACAAAAGAGTGAGTGGATCCCGTGTCGATCAACACTCGAGCTAGGCATTCGTTCACTAATAAAGCGCCCGTGCTATTAAATAACTAATATCAATAGATTTCAAACAAGACTCATATAGTGCATAGGTAACATATAGTACACACAAGTAATCATCTTATATAACCATAGGTATTCACAACTTGTAAGCTTTAGCATTCTTGCGTACCTTGCACGACATTGTCGGATGTACGTGCATCCCTTTCTGACAATGCAAAGACTCGTCCTTGAGTTGCTTGATGAGGCAGCCGGGTAGACGGTGAGGGCCTCGATGCCTGAGACGAGCTCTGCTGAGATGCCTACCTAACCGGGCGCCTACTCCCTTGAGAATGATCTGGCAAGTGAGGACGGGGACAATCTCAAATTATGTGGCCTTGGTCGCCACAATGAAAACAGCTTCCTGTAACTTTCCGGCATTCCCCTGTGGGATGTCTCCTTCCACAAAGGGTGCAGATATCATACGAATAGGTGGAGGGTGCATATCCTATCACCTGAGTCACTGCGGGGCGAGGGCCTTGAGTAATAGCCGGACGAAAAGCCGGTGGGGCAAAAGGGCGAAGAGGCTGAGGTGTACAATAGGTCCTCTGTGACTCAGCTGGCCTTGTGGACTGGTAAGAACTAGTTCTTGCTCTTTTCTCACCTAAACTACTGGACTGGCCTTTCTCCATTCCTCTTCTCTTGAAGAACTCTTCTGAATTTGCCTCTGCTAATAGTGCTTTGTCCACTACCTCGGCATATGTCTCATGTTGGAACATTGAAACTTGGTCCTTGAGGTACGCCTTCAACCCCCTCTCAAATTTCTGGACTTTCACAGCTCCGTAGCAATCATGTGTGGAGCAAATCTAGAGAGCTCCGAGAACTTGGCTTCATAAGCTGCCACCGACATGTTTCCTTGTTCTAAGGTAATGAATTCAACCTCCTTTTTCTCCTTCATCCATATCGGGAAATACTTTTTGTAGAAAACATCGAAGTATTCTCCCTATGTACACTCTTAACCCTATTGGGTCAAATCTCGGGTCCTAAGTGCGGACCTACACCAATGATCGACCTTGCCTTCAAGCATAAAGGCGGCCCAAGTGACCCTTTTGCGCTTCAGTAGGCGTCAACATAGAGAAGATCTTTTCAAGCTGTTTAATCTCTCCTTCGGCCACTAGGGGATCAATGCTTCCACAAAAAGTTGGAGGCCTCATCCTCTGAAAAGCCTCTATTCCGGCTTGTGCGCGATTAGGAGGAGCAGTTACAAGTGTGCCTGCCAGAGGAGGAGGAGTAATTTGCCTTGTGGCCAACATAGCCAAGGTCTCGGCTATTGAAGCAAAAGCTTGGACAAAGTCAGGTTGATCATCACCCGATAGAGCATCACTTACATTGCCCCTTGTTTTGTATCCGCGATCCCGCACATTGCGTCTCATGATTTGATCCTGAGAATGAAAATACACATGATTCTAACTTGGATACGCATTTAGTAACAATTTCACCATTTGCTCAATACATATTCACTAATCATAGAACAATGCATACATGGTTTACATAATGATGTCATAACATACAATCCATGTTCCTAGCATAGGACTCTAAGTTCGGTTGAACCTCAACTAGTTTTGACAGAGACTAACATGTTAGTCTATACTTGGAATACTACTCTTTCATAACACCTAATGCCTTGTTCAATTATGGTATCAAGTACTATGTGACCCTAGTGACTCTAATGCATGGAGCTCTAATACCACTTCTGTCGCGCCCCAAAATACTCCCTAAGAGTTAAGGGATACTTTAGAGGTCACTATTCGTACCTGTCAAACCATCCTGTAATGAGCAAGGCTAACATGATATAATACAACAATAATCAGAGTGGGGAAGCTAAACATAAGTACGGAAGCATAAACCAACTTTTTCTTTTCTCTATAAGGTGGTTTGTATTCCAAGTTAACATATATACATAACATATCGAGCCAAAGGTGGACATGCCCACCTATCAAAATACAAAAGAAATGTTGAGCCCACTATGCTCAACAATCATCAAAATACGGCCAGACATCTCGGTCTTTATCCTCCTGCGACTGCATTGGGGTTGAGGGCTTCCTCATTACCTGCAGTACGGCTGAGTATGGAATGCTTAGCGAGTACAAGCTACTAGCTAATAATAGCAATAACAAAGCACAACAATAATAACCAAAATACACAACATCAACTTAAAGCAATACTAGCAACATATGGCATGCATAGCATTTAAAGTAAAGCAAGGTAATAATCCTCACATGCTTGAATGAATGCGAATCTTGATATGCTTGAATGAATGCAAAAACTCCGGTAAAACCCATATTTAGAAATCATGACTTAGTTTTGAAAAACAAGAAAAAAATAGCTTTTCTTGTTTTTCAAAACTTACTCGTGTTAAAACTTGTTCTTGTCTTGCTCTTATATCGTGGGAATCACACATGTCCTGCTTGTCTTGTTTTGGAATCACACTTGTCTTGGTTGTTCTTATCATATTCATGACATGTTCTTGACTTGACTTGCTTGTATACTTGTGAGCCAGAGGTTAGTGCCCTTGAAGCGACTTGTGAGTCGCGAATGTAAATTCTCTTCAGCGAAATATATATATATATATAAAAGGGTACACCAACCTCCTTGTCTTGTTTTCTTATGAGTAAGGTATGACATATCTTGCGATATACCCTACCCTTGACATTCATGCTTGTTTACTTGTGAGTCAGGTATGACATATCCTAGGGATATGCCCTACCCTTGACCGGCCCGATATCTGGCTTTATCAACTTGCTTGTTTTACTTGTGAGCCAAGTATGACATATCTTGTGATATGCCCTACCCTTGACCGGCCCGATGTCCAGCTTTATCATTCATAGTGTGAATCACATTCTTGTTCTTGTTGTTCAGTATACTTTATACTTTAGGAAAATCTCGATTAATACATGCATGTGTGTGTGTGACAATGTGTAATAATCATGATGACATGAACAAATAAAAGGAATCGTGTGTGTAGCACTTGTAGTGATCATGATAGCATGTGCAACAAAATGAAAGATGTATAACATTTTCCTTCTTAATATAATCATGCGAGAATTTAGATAACATATGAAGCAATTGATCAACTTATCATTTTTAAGGAAAATCACATAAAGCCCACTTTCATTTTCTTCATTAAATCCATTAGAATCTCGTTTTGGTATTTTATTAAACACATTGTGATCAAGATTTTTGTAAGCATTTATTTCACATTTTCTCACTCCAACATTCCATGAAACACATGGGTGTATTCATTATGAGTATTATGCCCTTCCACCATTTTTCATCATTCAATACATCACAACATGGCATCCAATCGCTTCAAACCCTTCATCCATCCATACATCCTACCATTCATATTATCTTGTTTATATTTTAGGGAAATAGCATATTTCAACACAAAGGAGAAATGAGGGAGATTCAATAAATATTTACTTAAGAAATCCTAGGTTATTACCAAAGTAGTTAGTAGGATATACTAACCTTGAAAAAAAAATAACCCTTGAGAATGCCGTAGGAAACGTTGTCGAGCTTGGAGAAGAAGCTCCACTCATTGTTTGAGGTTAGATTTGAAGAATCCAAGCCAAATGGGTGATCTTGGGTTCTCAAACCCTTGATTTCTCTTTCAAAAGGAAAGAAACCTTTAGGAACTCTATGTTTTATCTCTCTCTCTCAAAATATTGCTAAGTGTTGGGAGTAGGGAACTAAGGCTCGAGCAAGTCTTATAAGGCCAAGGGGTGATGGCCAAAAGACTTAAAAGCCCTTAATGAATTTTTTGCAAAATGCGAAAGACAGAGCGATCAGTACTTATGACTGAGCAAACTTAAAAGCCCTTAATGAAATTTTTGCAAAACGCGAAAGACCGAGCGATCAGTGTTTATGACCGAGCGATTGGTGGCCTATCGAGCGATCGTTGTTTATGGCCGAGTGATCGGTTGAAAACACTCTCTCTGGAATTTTTCCTCATACAAAATTTTAAACCAGTCGATAGATGCCGATCGATCACTAATTTGGACCGAGCGATCGGTACTCTGCAAATTTTTGACACTGAGTCCATTTTACTGTTTCGGCCATAACTTTTGACTCGTTCGTTGGATTTTGACGATTCAACTTGCGTTGGATTCGTCATTTGAATGGGAACATTTTTGGCCTTTTAGAATTTTCAAATTCTTCATTATTTATTAATTAGACTATGTAAAAGACTAATGGCTATGAGAACATTGTTCATTAGGTGCGAAAAGTTCTGGGGTGCTACAATTCCTGACTCGGATAATGTAAAGAAGTATATGGTAGCACTCCAATAAAAATTTCAGGGTACTTCCAAGGCACTTGCTAGTAGCCTTACTGTGAAAATGAGAACCATAAAGTATGTTGAAAATAGTAATGTACGTGACCACATTATGAAAATGAGTGGCATGACTACTCAATTAAAGGGAATGGACATGGAAATATCTTTAGGTTACCTCGTTCACTTCGTTATGACTTCTCTTCTTGCTCAATTCAATCCATTCAAGATAAGTTATAATACACAGAAAGAGAAGTGGAAGATGAATGAGTTGATTGTCATGTGTGTTCAAGAAGAAGAAAGGCTTAGGACTGAAAGGCTTGATAGTACTCATTACACCACTTTTGGTTCATCTAATAGAAATTTCAAGCAAAAAAGAAATAAATGATCCTATCAAAGGAAGAATGTGAAAGCTTCCAACTCGGCAGCCAAACAAGGAGAATCTAGCGAAGCTAATTCTAACATTAAGTGTTATTTTTGTAAAAAGAAAGGGCACATAAAGAAAGAATGTCAGAAATACAGGGACTGGCTCGTGAAGAAAGGTAACTCCCTTGTCTTTGTTTGTTATGAGTCATTTCTTGTTGATGCTCCACGAAACACTTGGTGGATAGATACTGGTGGAACTATTCACTTCTCTAACTCAATGCTGGGATTTCAATCCAATCGGAAGTTAAGTAAAGGCAAACAGATGATTAAACTTGGGAATGGAATAGAGGGAGACATTGAGGCCATTGGGACTCTTCATTTTATTTTAGATATTGGTTTCGTTTTGGATTTGGTCGATACTGTTTATGTTCCTAGTATGACTAGAAACCTTATTTTTGTTCCTAAATTGGATTCATCAGGTTTTGAATTCAAATTTGGAAATATAAATTTCCCTCTATTACATAATTCTCATATTGTTGGTTCGGGTGCCTTAGAGGGCAATCTTTATAAATTGAATCTTGATTCATTGTATGCCCATTCTTTACTTTCTATGCATGTGAGTGGTGGTGAAATTAGTAATGTTGGTATTAAACGAAATCGAACATATGAGAATTCCTCCATTCTATAGCATAAATGTTTGGGCCATATATCCAAGGAAATGATGAAACGATTAATTAAACATGATATTCCCAAAATGCTCGATTTTACTAAGTTCAACACTCGTGTGGAGTGTTTTAAAGGAAAATATACAAAGATAAATAAAAAGGGAGCCATTAGAAGCGTGAATCTATTGGAAATAATCCACTTTGATATTTGTAGACCATTTCCTACTCATGTTATTCGTGGTCAGAAATATTTTATTATCTTCATTGATGATTACTCTCGTGTTAGTTATGTATTTTTCATTCATAGAAATCAGAGGCACTGGATGTGTTCAAAGATCAAGATTGTGAGATGTAATAGAGGTGGAGAGTATAATGGAAAATGCTCTGAAATAGGTCACAATCTAGGACCATTCGCACTATATCAGCAAGAGCATGGTATTTTTTCTCAATACACCATACCTGGTACACCTGAGTAGAATGGTGTAGCTGAGAAACGAAATCGTACACTTATGGATATGGTTAGAAGCATGTTATGTAACTCTTAATTACCTAAGTTCTTGTGGGGAGAAACCTTAAAAATAGATGTGAATATTCTAAATTGGGTTTCTAGTAAGGCAGTTCCTAAAATTCCATATGAGTTATGGGTAGGAAGAAAACCGACATTGTGATATTTGCGTGTATAGGGCTGTTTACCTGAAGCAAATGTGTATAACCCACAAACAAGGAAATTGGATCCCAAAACCATAACTTGTCATTTCATTGGATATCCTGAACAATCAAAAGGATATAGACTTTATTATTCCACTCATAATACTAGAATTGTCGAGACTAAATATGTCAAGTTCTTTGAAGATGGCGACCACAGTGGGAGTGTTGAGCCTAGGAATTTCACTTTTGAGGAAAATCAGGTTGTAGTTCTTATACCGATAATTCAAGAAAGAGTATTCCAACACCACCTCTTGAAGAGGATGTTGGTGCACCCGAGGCTATACTTGAGGAAACACCTTACATTGCAGAACCTATTGAAGATCTACCCTTGTGTAGATCACAAAGGGTTAGGAGGCCAGACATCTCTAATGACTATGTTGTCTATCTAAATGAGAGTGATTATGACATTGGAAATGATACAAATCTTGTTTCTTTTGACTAAGTCATAGCAAGCGAAAATTCAACTCAATGACTAGAAGTCATGAAGGATGAGTTGGAATCAATGAAACACAACTCGGTCTGGGATCTTTGCGAGTTACCTAAAGGAGTCAAACCTGTAGGCTGCAAATGGATATTTAAAACCAAGCAGGGCTCTAAAGGTTACGTGGAAAGATTCAAGGAAAAATTGATCGCAAAAGGTTTCACTTAAAGAGAAGGGATAGACTATAAAGAAACTTTTTCTCCTATTTCTAAAAATGATTTTTTTAGAATAGCCATGACTTTAGTAGCTCATTTGGACTTAAGAGTTACACTAAATGAATGTAAAGACTGCTTTTCTAAATAGTGACTTGCATGAAGATGTCTTTATGACACAACCTGAAGGTTTTCAAGTTGATAGAAAGAAACATTTAGTTTGTAAACTGAAAAAGTCAATATATGGGTTAAAGTAGGCATCTCGACAATGGTACCTTAAATTTCATGAAATCCTTTCAAACTTTGGTTATAAAGAAAATATTGTGGATCAATGCATATACCTTAAGATCAGTGAGAGCAAATTCATCATTCTTGTACTGTATGTTGATGATAGACTACTTTCTAACAGCAGTTTTGACATGTTATATGAGACAAAGCAATTTCTATCAAAGAATTTTGAAATGAAAGATCTAGGTGAAGAATCTTATGTGATAGGAATATTCATCGAGACAGACCTCGTGATCTATTGGGATTGTCTCACAAAACCTATATTGATAAGGTTCTCAAAAGATTTAACCTGCATAATTACTCTGCTAGTATTGCCCATGTGGTGAAAGGTGATAAATTCAGTTTACTTTAAGGTCCCAGGAACGATCCGGAAAGGAGATAGATGGAGAAAATTCTCTATGCATCTGCAGTTAGGAGTCTCATGTATGCACAAGTCTGTACTCGATCGGATATAGCGTATATAGTTGACATGCTTGGTAGGTATCAAAGCAATCCAGGCTTGGACCATTGGAAAGCAACCAAGAAGGTTTTTCGCTATTTACAAGGGACAAAAGAGTACTTGCTCACATACAAAAGGATAGACAGCCTTGATGTAATTGTCTATTCGGATTCTGACTTTGCTGGATGTCAAGATAGTAGAAGTCCACATCAGGTTATATCTTTATGGTTGTAGGAGGACCTATGTCATGGAAGAGTGTCAAGCAATTGTTGACAGCCTCTTCCACTGTGGAAGCAAAGTTCATTGCATGTTATGAGGCGACATGTCATGCGACATGGCTAAGAAGTTTTGTTTTAGGGCTTTATGTTGTTGATAACATTTCAAGGCCACTAAGAATATAGTGTTTCACTGCAGTATTTTTCTCAAAGAACAACAAGACAGAGGTTCCAAACATATAGACATCAAGTTTCTTATTATAAGAGAGAAAATTCAGGATCAAATCATATCAGTTGAGCACATTAGTACTACACTCATGTTGGGGGATCCTATGACCAAAGGCTTGCCACCCAAGTTCTATAATAAAGTTGATTTATTTGCTGCTCCATTATCTATTGTGCTTAAATGGATGTTTAAGAGGCACAATGTTGATAAGCAACAATAAAGTAAGACCTGGAATAGATAATGTTTGCATGATGTCAGTGTTCGATTGCAAACTTGTAGTCTACTCAAAATATCATGCTAGTTGGATATCCATGTCGGTGAGGTGCTAATATTGTAACCAATGAGCATCTTGTGTCGATGAGATGATTCATTGATTTCATTAATTGCTTGTTAGTAATCTCATTGGACCAGACTTGTTGTTGAAAGGTAAAGATTATAATTAGATAAAGGAATTGTCATATCAAAGTTAGCTAACATTGGGATATCGGGATTGTATGACATAGTGTGGCTAAGTATTCCCTTTTAGTGTGGCCATGCACTATGGTCAATCCCTTTAACCAGTTATGAGAGGTTCTAATTGTAATACTAGTATCTTTTGCTAGGTGATGTAATTAGCAAGAAGATAATACACCTCTCTAATTAAGGCATGGTTATATTTTAAGAGCACTCTAATATTGAAGATTTCTTAATGGGAAAGATTCCTTCAATGTCTATAAATAAAGGGAGCAAGGTCCCAACTCTCTCTCTAATTTTCTCATACAGAATAGATACACCCATTGCATGGTGAGGAACCAGAAAGAGGAGATGGTTGAAGACCTTGTGCATCAGCTATATTCAAACCACTTTCTTCGGCGAATTTGGGTTAGCGTAATGGCTTTTAACCAAGATAAGATGGTTAAACACATGTTCTTAATTAAAAGGTAAAATTTCATATATATGTGATGATAGATCTCTAATCTCTATTATATTTAAGAGATTAATAAATCTAATATTTAAATTTAGACAGCAATCTTATGCTCATACTATACAACTAATTAGGTTGAATCTGCAAACTTTTCGCAAAGGATCTTCTACAATCACTGAATATCTCAATGAATTGAAGAGCATCAGTGATGCTCTCGTGGCCGTTCAAGATCAAGTCTCCGATCAAGACCTTGTCATGTATGCTTTGGCCGGACTCCCTCTTGAGTTCGAATCATTCACCACAGCGATCTCCAATCGGCTTGAACTGATTTGCTTCTCTGAATTGCATTCTAGACTCCTTGTCCATGAACAACGACAGACCCAATTTCAACAGATTTCCTCTCTTAATATTTCATCCGATCAAGCCCCTTTTATTGATCGAAATCTGCCCCAACAACATCGCAGTCATGGTAGAGGTGGCTGTCCCTTTCACGGGCATGGCCGTGGACGATCACGGTGTAGGGGAGGTGGGTCCTTTGCTCAACACGATCCCAATCAAGGGATCCTTGGTCCAGTTCCAACACATGCTTATCGCCCCACCTACTCCTGCCCCATCCGTTTGTCAGATCTGCAACTATCCAGGACATTCGACCTTATAGTGTCGTAACCGATTGAATCAGTCCTTCCAAGATGAGACTTTGCAACACTCCTTTGCTGCTATGTCCCTCACTCAGCCCAGTGATGATCAATGGTTTGCCGACACTGGTGCCACCAGCCACATGACACATGATCCTTCTTTTCTCCATCAGTCTACAGATTATGTGGGCTTTGATCGCATTATGGTTGGTAATGGTCAGAAAATCTCTATTTATTCCTATTTCTCATGTTGGTAACTCTACTATCTGTAGTCCGTCTTCCATCTTGCAACGTCCTTATGTCTTATATTTCTTCCATTCAAAAGAATTTATGCTACTTTAACTCGTGATAACTGTGCTTTTACTTTCTTTCCATGGGACTTTTCCATAAAGAATCTTCACACGGGGAAGGAAATTCTCAAAGGCCCAATTGATAAAGATCTTTACCCCATTCCGGTCTCCAGTCCTCCACGGTATTCAGGAATGGTGGCTTCTAATTTGTTTCTTCAATGGGATTGGAGGCTTGGACATCCCTCCACTTCTATTATGCATTTTTTTTCTTAATAAAGATGTTCGTTGTCTCTCTCGTTTTAATAAAGATTTTTCTTGTTTGGCTTATAATCTTTTTAAAAGTCATCGCTTACATTTTCAGTCTGTTGCTCATCATGCAAAATCACCATCAAAATTAATTCATAGTGATGTATGAGGACCAGCTCCTTTACCATCCAACTCTGGATTTTTTTATTATCTTCTTTTTGTGGATGATTTTAGTCGATTCACATGAATCTATCCAATGCGTCACAAATCTGAATCCCTATCTTGTTTCATCCTTTTCAAAAATATGGCTGAAAATTTGTTTAATTCGAAGATTAAACAATTCCAAAGTGATGGAGGTGGTGAATTCACTAGTAAAGATTTTTTTCGGGTTTTGGACTCGAATGACATTATTCATCGGCGTTCTTGTCCTTATATGCCTCAACAAAATGGTGTTGCTGAGCGCAAACACCGATATTTAGTCGAAACTGGGAATGCTCTCCTATTGGAGGGTGCTCTTCCTCACTCCTTTTGGCTTGATGCATTCACTACGGATGCCTACCTTATCAATTTGATGCCTACTCCATCTCTTGGCAATTCATCTCCTTTTGAAAAATTATTATGTAGAAAACCTGACTACCAATTTTTACGAGTTTTTGGATGCGAATGTTATCCCTTTCTCGGTGCCACTCGTTCCGACAAATTCAGCTCCAATTCAGTTCGGTGTGTCTTCATTGGATATTGCCCATCTCATAAAGGCTATAAGTGCTTAATTACAACCACTCACTGGCTGGGTATACATCTCAAGGCATGTTACATTCCTTCCGGGGCATCTAAGCTTCCCCAATATGGCCTTACATGTTGCTGTTCCAGGCCACAGTCCTCCTATGACAACAGCCCCTGGTCCACCTATTTCACCGACTGTGATGCTTCTCATTCTGCCACGCCATGCTTAGACTCCTCACCTTCTACACTTCGAAAAGTAAAGAAATTGGCCTCCATCTTTGAGCATGATGTTGGCCTTGCTCCTTCACCTGCTCACCACATGCAAGCAGCCACTCCACCTTCTTGCATCTTGCCTAGCTCCACTGGGCAGACCAATCGACTTCCACAACAAGTGATCTCCTCACATCCTGCTATTGATCTTGTAGTGGATCTCATGTCACCACAATCAGCATCTGAATCTCCAATTGTTGAAGCACCTAAAGCTCCATCCCATCTGTATAAAACAATACTCAAAGATGGGACCCTTGTTCCAAAGGCTTGGCTTGCTACGAAGCATCCTCTCTCTCCTTCATTGTTATCAGCATCTTCATTGGACTTTCAGAAACCTACTTGTTATACTCAAGCTTCAAAACAACAACATTGGTGCACGGCCATGGTTGAAGAGTGTAACGCCCTACTTCGCAACCATACATGGTCACTTGTTTCATGTAATCAATCGCATGCTCTGATTTCCACCCTTTTATTTGCTTAAATATTTTAAACACTCCACATAACTTAGATATAATTAAACATGCATAATAATATAACAAAATATCATTCTATCCCTATCAAACAAGAATTCACATTCGGGTCTCTACACCTCCTGGTCGATGCAATAGACACCATAAGGACTATCTTCAGCACTCTCGGGCCGCTAGTACTTCCCAATACCGAGAAACTCCGCGTTGTCATCAATTTGATAGGAAGGAAGTTGCTCATAATGAAAATAAAGCCTTATATACCCAATTTCAAGTGGGCCTTCGAGCACTTCTGTGCCCATGTCGGTGGGAAGCCAGTCATCGATTGGTTGGAGAAGAACTTGGGTTTCAGTGAGTGTTGCATGGAGCCTTCTAGGATG
This sequence comes from Tetracentron sinense, assembly GCA_015143295.1. Classification (NCBI taxonomy): domain Eukaryota; kingdom Viridiplantae; phylum Streptophyta; class Magnoliopsida; order Trochodendrales; family Trochodendraceae; genus Tetracentron; species Tetracentron sinense. The sequence goes on from CM026566.1 coordinate 31,043,287, forward strand.
ACTCTCTGAGGGTTTGGGAACACTTCTAGTAGCTCAGTGTGTTATGAAGTCGCCTACTTAGAGGCTATGGGCAGAATTAAGAAGGGTGATATGATCGCATGTGGCAGATTGCGTTCGGGTCGGGCTTCAAGTGCAGTAGTGCAGTATGGTGTGCCGTGAGGACCATCCATCCTGAGAGGGAGAGGAATCCATGGACAAATGAGATCGATTGATGAGTTCCCAGTCCACGAGTACACCATGGATGAACCATCAGGTCCACCACCATATTATTTTGAACCATCAAAATGAAGTTTGATAGCATAAAAGATTTACTAGATACAACTACTTGATTTGCTACTACTGTTCTTTTTCCTCTTTCTGTCAGACTGTTCTGAGACTCATACATGGTGGAAGTGCAATTACATGACTATCTACTTGTATTTGAAACAATTACCATGATTTTTCTATTTGATTCATACATGAGCAAAGGATGGCGTATTTTGCATGAGATTTGAGCTCGAGCGCCATATATTGTAATATAATTTATGTCTTGTTACACTAGTACAATGCAATGAACATGGGCATTATACCTCTGCAGAAACAGTAAAAGCCAAGTAAAAAAATTTAAGGGCCTGTTTGGATAAACTCCTCTAAGAAGAGGACTTTTCTAGGAGAACTTTCAATGAAAGTAACTTTTGGAAAAAGTTAAATGTCGACTTTCTGCGGAAGTTTCCTTTAACTAGCTTCTTAGAAAAGTTATTTTGGCGACTTTACTTTTATTTTCGTAGGAAGTCAAAAGTTATGCAAATAAAATATAATTTCTATTGACTTTTTACTTTTTTTGAGCCAAAAGTCGATAGAAGTCAATTTAGAAGTTTATCCAAATGCAACCTTAAGAGTCATATTAGATGAAAATGGTATTCTTATCTATAAATTGAACAATCGACAATTCTTGCTATCCATAAGGATGCGACCATTTCGCAAAAGGGTCTCATCAAGGACATCACTTGTGCCAAAAAGTAGCTTAATTAGATAATCATATCCATTTGTGTCCCAGATATAAGATAATGAGAAGATTAATTGAGCTGTCATTTGGAAACTATTTTAAACATCATCCCATTCAAAACGGTTCCATTAAAGATGAACTCGTTTTACATAGTTCTGATAATCTATTTTGGTTTTTCTCGATGCCGATTAGATTAACAATGAAAATATTCTAGAAAGAGAGGCAAGGACTCCCTCTTTGGGATAGTCCAAACTCAGGAAGAAGGAGCGCATGAACAAAACATGTCCTTTAAGGATTTTCACTAAGTGAACTCATTTGGTTCTTAAGCATATTTGAAGTAGTGTTCCGAGTACTGCAAATTCGTAGGGATTGACCGGTTGGATCCGACTTGGGTTGTATCCCAGAGATAGGGATGCTTTCCCTTACACATGGGAGGCTTCGACTATCTTCAAGAAAGACTCTTTCAAGCGCCTCTCAACTTGCGTGTTTCATTTATACATATGCTTTTATATTAATTGTTGTTCAATTGTTTAATTGTCTAACTTGTGCAGAGGATTTAGTAAGTAAATCCAACAACTTTCATATAGTTTTGATAGTTTTGATCAAGATGTCATAACTCCATATCTACCCTTCTGCTGCAAATTCTCAAATCTTGAGTTAGAACTCCAATCTTAATTATTGTCTAAAGTGAATGTATGCAACATACTACGGATCATATTTATCTAAGATATGGATATGCAGGCATCTTTGTATTAGACATGATGCCCAGAAAAGTCATTTAAATTGTTAGATTCTTATTAATTTGATTAAATAAAACTTCTTCTTAATATATTGTGTATTCATTATGGGTAATTGACCATGATCATGAGATGATCTATACGATATGAGATATCGATAAAGGTCCATAGGATATATTGTAGGAAAGTTATGTGATTAGATTATCATGGGCAGACATAACTTTCCGGTTCCTTATACCTTATATAGTCACAACTGTGAGTGAATCTAGGCACTTCACTTATATGGTTGCCAGAATGTTAAGGTGTTCTCAATAATTGAGATGTAGTTCTATCTCGAACTATTGTAGTGGAGGCTACACATCAGCATATGGGTTCTTAAATGTACATCGATTGAGTGCATTCAATGAGAGACCTCTTGCATAAACATACTATCAGATAGATGGTCTCTCATTTGCATTGAACAGTTCTGGTGATCCTTAGATCTGATGAGTTCATCTATGACTGAGCAGTGATCTGACTGTTTTGATTCCATCAACTTATTTTCTAACTTAGGGAATACAATACAGTGACAGTTGGATAGTCAGAAAGCTGTTCGAGTCATGATGAATTTCAAACAAGAAATCCATGCTCATTAATTTGAGAGATTATCCAAGTTCCAGGTAAGACAGTTGATTAAGTTCAAATCCTGCACAGGTGATTTTGAAATCAAAATAAGTTTTGAAATATACTTTTACTAAAAGATATTATACTTATTAAAGGATTTTCTTAAAATGTTTTTCATGAGAAATTGTTTCTTATGGCTTAATCATAAGTCTTGGAAACTCGAATGATTTGCAATGGGCTATGGATTAGATAATATGTCAATCTCGAAGGCCCATTAGGGATAATTTATTTGGAAGGATAAATCGAATTTAAAAGTTTATGTGGCGGGATCCATAATGGTTAATGTTCATACACTGGGATTCAATTGCAACATGGACATTTCACGTCACTTACAATTCCAATGTAATTCCTATTTAGGGTCAATGGGATAACATTGGGTAAGCCAGGGCAAGAATGTCCCAGAGCAATCTGTGGAGGTGCTCACATAAGAAATACAAGCTCAATAATTGATTAAAAGTTAATCAATTATTTAAGTGATTAAAATTTAATCATTAATTAAATAGATTCAAAGTTAATCTATCGTTTAAATTAATTGTTAATTTAAACTAAGGGATTATTTTAGTAATTATTTGATTAACATAATTAAAGGAGAAATGAGTTTGACCCATATCCATAAACCTATTAAAATGGACCTTTAATATGGGCCAAAGCCCATGGGTTTAAACCCTAGGGTGGGGCGCCCACTTGAGGAATCCTAATTGGATTAGGATTATGTTAATTGAATAATTGTTGAAATATAATTTCTAAAATTATGGAATTAAAATTCAATTGTTAGATTGCAATAAGGATGAGGATAAGTTGTAATTGGATTACAATTTGGAGTGTTTAACTCCTCAAACTCCACACCCCATGAAGCTCACGCCCCCCCCCTATGGTTTAGGTTTCCTAGTTTGACTAGGATTCCTCTCTTGTGTTGGATGTTGACTTATCCCTTTTAATTAAGGAATCCTCTTTTAATAGGGACTCTTTAACTAGTAGGATTACTATAACTAAAGTAGTTATAAATTAAGTAGGAGTTTAATTAATTAATAGTAAGAGTTATTATTAATTAATAATTCCTACAAGATAAGTTGTAATTGGAATTGGATTAGGATTAGATCCTAGTCTATAAATACCCCAACACCCTAGACCATTAAGTACTTTTGTCAAGAATTTTTTCACTTTCCCTCTCATCTCTCTCCAAACCGTGAGCCCTAGGGAATACCCCTAGGGATTTTCGTGAGCTTCATTGTTGGTGCAAGTTGGGTTTTGTTTATTCTAGGGTTTTGAACCTTAATACTTTTGATGATAAAAGGTCTACTCCATTACTCCATCTTCTTCCTCTTACTTCAATAATTCCAAAGGAGATTCTAAAGCTTTGTGGGGATAGCGAAGAACAAGGATCAAGCTTCTAGTATTTTTTCAGAGAAATCTCTACAAGAGTTCTAACGGTTCGAGTGGATTAAACTTCACCGGTGAACATCATTCACCGAGGTGATATGACTAAAACTCTTAGATAATTTTGATGCTTTGTATGGTGTTAAGATCTAGAGGATCCAGTTTCCGCATAAATTTTTATCCGGATCCCCCTTCAAGTGGTATCAGAGCTCATGGTTAGTAGTATTTTTTGTTTATTTTGATAAACTAATTAAATGGATAATTTTATTCATGAGATGAATTTAATTTAGATCTATTTAATATTGCTCGTAGTTTTTATTAATTTATTTTGTTTATGAGATGAATAAAAAAATATTTATTATATTATTGAATGAGATTTGATAATTAAATAAAATTTAAAACTAGTATTATATGTGATATAATTAAATTCGAAATAAAGAGTTTATTTTGAAATTCCTTTTAAATGATTTGATCATTTAATATATATTTATTAATTGTTTAAAATAATTAATAAATGATTTTTCCCATAAATAGATTTTATTCGAAAAATTATAAAACCCTATAATGAAATCATATTTAGGATTTTTGATTATCTTATTTTTTATTTTAATCCTGGATAATAGTAGAATCAATCTCGGATAATAGTAGAACCAATCTATATGAAAGGATCTTGTATTTGAGAAAGGATCTTGTATCCAGGAAAGAAATAAAATTTTGTAGAGATTTTAAGAAAATTCTATCTTTTATTTTAAAAATAATTTTATGAAAATTGTTTTAAGGAAAATATAATTTTTTTTATTTTTCCGGTTAGATCTATATAAGATATAGATTATTATCGAGCAATTTGATAATTGTTATCAAATTTTAAATCCTTTTAAAATAAGAAAAATTACTCCATCACCATGTAGCATCTATTTTATATAAGATTATAGTTATGAGTCATATTTTATGATAAATTGTTTATCATTCATGCATTCATATTAGAGGTTAATATGTAGTAAGTTTTGGCAATCTGTAAAGGGCAGATTCATTCAGTTTCCCTGAAAATGGCGAATGAAATACTAGTTTCCCTGTTGTCATTTAAATTCTTTTATCATGCATTGGTGGAGATGCTGTTAAGGAGGATGCTGCGATGATGATCTCGATAAGATGATAAAGGAAGAGATTGCAAAGGAGTTTGCGAGCTGCCTTTATTCTTATCTCATTCTCTTGCATCCATGCATTTTAATTTATTGACTCATAACGATTAATCTCGTATATTATTGTTTTTATTATCATGAGATGATAGTTGTTTATTTATCATGAGATGATATCTGTTGTTTAATTATTCTGTTGAAATAATTGCCCTTGATATATCATGTGTATATAAGAATGGGGACAAGTCCCTAAGTATTATGATCTTCTACCATACACTATGTGATCCTATAGTGGAGAGTGTGAGTAAGCTGACAGGCCAAAGTCGGGCCCAATTCCTCTCACCTATGTGTTAACATGGTGAAAACTGTATAAGCAAATAATGGGAGCAATAAAGCCAAAACGTGAGCTTTCAGTAGATGTTCATTAGGTTCATGGTAGGTAGGCACATGAATAAGAGATATTATACAATAATGCCAAAGCGTGAGTAAAACATCCCTTATAGATCAGACAGTAGATCGAATACTCCAGAATTCACAAGATGAGACCTGTGAAATTGGAGAAGATAGTTTCTATCTGCCTATTCAAGGCGATGTGATGATGTGCCCAAAGGCAAGATTACATAAGCCAATGTCTAGGTTTTCGATGCCAATTGATTCTTCCAAAATTGGTAATACCATTAGAAACAAACTCATAATCTAATAGGTATTAATGAATACAATAGATCCCTAATACTATCTTATTTGTCATTTGATTAGATCATGACAGGCCTACACCCATTGACTGAAATTCTTCGTGATGAAAAATTAGTTGGAACTAACTATGTAGACTGGAAAAGAAAGATTAGAATTGTATTTCCCGTAGATAACCTTGACCTATGTCTTAAGACACCTAAATCCGAAATTCCTCCAGATGCTTCACCGGCCCAAAAGGCTGAGTTAGAGCAATGGGAGAGGTCCAATCGGATGACCAAGTGTTACATTCTGACTTCGATGTCCAACATCTTGCAAAGCCAGCATGAACACATGGATAAGGCTTCTAACATTTTGCAAAACCTTCATGAGATGTTTGGTGAGCAAAATAGGTCAGCTTGACAAGTAAAGTTGAAATCCTTTATTAAAGATGGCTGAGGGAACTCCAGTCAGGGAGCACATTATAAAGATGATGGGCTTACTGAATGAACTGGAAATTCTTGGTGGAGAGATGGATGTCATCACTCAAGTTGACACTGTTCTGTAGTCACTCAATTCGTCCTTCAATTCGTTCGTGTTAAATTATAACATGAATAAGAGTGAAATGTCACTTAGTGAGCTTATGAACTCACTTATGGCTGCAGAAGATTTGATCAAAAAGTCAACTAAAGGTGAAACTTTAATCGTCGATAAACTTGATACCTCCAAGAAGTCTAAAAAGTTTAGAAAATGGAATAAAGGTAAAGGAAAGTTTAAAGACAATAAAGGTAAGGCAAAAGTTGCCAAAGGTTCATCAAGCGATACTGGCAAGGATAAGAAAGGCAATAGAAAGTGTTTCCACTGTGGTAAAATAGGTCACTGGAAGAAGAAATGTAGGACTTATCTCGCAACTCTTAAGAAGGGTGGTGAAAGTACTCAAGGTATGAGATGCTTTGAAGTGCTTATTACTGTTGAGTCTAACTTTCTGGACAGTCCTCCTAACTCTTGGTGCGTGGATTCTGGATCCACTGTACAGTTTGCAATTCTTTGTAAGGGTTCAAGGAAACCAGAAAGCCGACCAAGTAGAAGTAGAAGCTTAAAGTTGACTCCGGTGCAAATGTTGCAGTGAAGTCAATCGGCTTGTTTACTCTTTAGTTACCTAATGGAAAGACATTAATTTTAGAAGACTGCTTTTATGTGCCTTCAGCACATCATAATTTGATTTTAGTATCTAGACTCTTACATTATGGATTCTCTATCAATTTTAATTCAATTGTTGAAATTAAGAAAGATGGAATGGTCTTGATAACTGGTAATCTCATTAATGGTCTTTATTTAATATTTCTATTGTTAAATAATAAATGTCTACAAAGTGACAATGTCTCATCATCTAGAATGTCTGGAATGAAGAGACAATGCATTGAGTCTACTTATTTTTGGCATAAGAGACTTGGTCACATTAATCTTGATAGGATCATGAGGTTAGTAATAGATGGTCCCCTTGACTTCCTCAAGGTAGAACCACTCCCTACTTGCGAGTCTTGTCTCGAAGGGAAGATGACCAAGAAGCCTTACCCTAAGAAGGTAGGAAGAGCCGAAGAAAAGTTAAGACTAATACATAGTGATGTATGTGGTCCATTTACCATTGTTGTACGAGAGCAATATCGGTATTTTGTCATATTTACCGATGACTATTCCAGATATGGATATGTCTATTTGATGCAACACAAATCTGACACTTTTGAAAAGTTCAAAGAATTCAGATTAGAAGTTGAGAATCAAACTGACAAATCCATAAAGACACTTCGATCAGATCGAGGTGGTGAATACCTCACCAATGAGTTTATGGATTACTTAAGGGATAATGGGATTATCTCGCAATGGACAAGTCCTGCCTCTCCTCAACAAAATGGAGTTTCTAAAAGAAGAAACTGGACCTTATTAGATATGGTTCGCTCTATGATGAGCCCTGCCGATGTTCCTTCATATCTTTGGGGATATGCTATACAAACTATCATTTATATTCTGAACTGGGTTTCATCTAAGTCTATTCCGGTTACACCCTATGAATTATAGACTGGGAAAAAACCTAGTTTACAATATCTAAGGGTATGAGGTTGTCCTGCGCATGTTCGTAAACTCGAACCCACTAAGTTGGAATCTAGGACAGAGAAATGGAACTTTGTAGGATATCCAAAAGAAACTAAGGGTTTCTATTTCTACTCCAAAGTAGACCAAACAATAGTTGTTAGGCTTCATGCCACTTTCTTGGGGGAAGAAATGGATCTCCTTAAGAATGTTGAATTTAATGAGATGAAAGATGACATAGCCAGTATCCAACCTGAACCCAATCCTTCCACTTTAATTTCTTCTAATTTTGTTCCACTGAGAATGTCAGAAAAAGTTTCTAGACCACCAGATAGACTTCAGTATTACAATAATGAAGTTTATCTAGTTACTCCCGATGATGAGGATACAGATCCTAATACTTATCAGGAAGCTACATTGGATGTAGATGCATTTCAATGGAATAAAGCCATAAATGCTTAAATAGATTCCATGTATGACAACGGTGTCTGGACTTTAGTAGATCCACCAGATGGTATAAGGCCAATTGAATGCAAATGGATTTACAAAAGGAAGAAGGGTGCCGATGGTAACGTGGAGACCTATAAAGCCAGACTTGTTGCTAAAGATTATACTCAAATTGAAGGAGTTGATTATGAGGATACCTTTTCACCTGTAGCTATGCTCAAATCCATCAGGATATTGCTAGCTATAGCTGCACACCATGACTATGAGATATGGCAAATGAATGTCAAAACTGCATTCCTTAACGGAATGTTAGATGAAGACATCTATATGAAGCAACCAGAGGGCTTCATTGCTCCTAACCAGGAGAACATAATATGCAAGTTCAACAAGTCAATATATGGTTTGAAACAAGCTTCTAGAAGTTGGAATCAAATATTTGATCTTTCCATTAAAGAATTTGGATTCCAAAAGAATTTGGAAGAATCTTGTATATACAAGAAGGACAGTGGGAGAGCAGTAGTATACCTAATTCTATATGTAGATGACATCTTACTCATTGGGAATGATGTAGGGATGTTGTCATCAGTCAAGATATGACTTTCTCAGCATTTCTCAATGAAAGATTTGGGAGAGGCATCTTATATTCTTGGAATAAAGATTCTAAGAGATAGGAAATGCCGAATGCTGGGATTAAGCCAAACTTCCTACATAGACAAGATTTTGTCTAAGTACAGTATGAGTGATTGTAAGACAACACTCATTCCTTTTAGACATGGTGTCACTTTGTCTAAAAAGATGGTCTCTACATTAGCTGATGAGATCGAGCAGGCCCTTATGCTTCAGCAGTTAGGAGCCTCATGTATGCCATGTTATGTACCAGACCGGATATCTGTCATGCAGTGAGAGTTGTTAGTCGGTTTCAAAGCAATCCAAGTATGAGATAATTGGACTGCTCTGAAGCATATCATGAAGTACATGAAAAAGACTAGGGATTATGTGCTTACTTTTCACTTAGAGGAAGTATCTTCTCATTAATGAGATTATTGAGAAGCAAGGCATCTTTGTTACAAAGATTAGGTCTCAACTTAATATTGCTGACTCGATGACCAAGGTTTTATCAGATAAAGTATTTGTAACACACTTAGATAGTATGAGATTGAAATTTATGACACAGTGACTTTTAAGGCAAGTGGGAGATTGTTAGACATGATGCCCAGAAAATTCATTTAGATTGTTAGATTCTTATTAATTTGATTAAATAAGACTTCTTCTTAATCTATGGTGTATTCATTATAGGTAATTGACCATGATCATGAGATGATCTATACGATATGAGATATCGATAAAGGTCCATAGGATATATTGTATGAAAGTTATGTGATCAGATTATCACAAGCAGATATAACTTTCCGGTTCCTTATACCTTATATAGTCACAGTTGTGGGTGAAGCTGAGCACTTCACTTATATGGTTATCAGAATGCTAAGATGTTCTCAATAGTTGAGATGTAGTTCTATCTCGAACTATTGTAGTAGAGACTATACATCAGCATATGGGTGCTTAAATGTACACTGGCTGATTGTATTCAATGAGAGACCTCTTGCATAAATATACTATCAGATAGATGGTCTCTCATTCACATTGAACAGTTTCGGTGATCCTTAGATCTGATAAGTTCATTTATGACTGAGCAGTGATCTAACTGTTTTGATTCCACTAACGTATTTTCTAACTTAGGGAATACAATACAGTGACAGTTGGATAGTCAAAAAGCTGTTCGAGTCATGATGAATTTCAAACAAGAAATCCATGCTCATTAATTTGAGAGATTATCCAAGTTCCAGGTAAGACAGTTGATTAAGTTCAAATCCTGCATAGGTGATTTTTGAAATCAAAATAAGTTTTAAATATACTTTTATTAAAGGATATTATACTTATTAAAGGATTTTCTCAAAAAAAATTTCATAAGAAATATTTTTTCATGGCTTAATCATAAGTCTTGGAAACTTGGATGATTTGCAATGGGCTATGGGTTAGATAATATGTCAATCTCGAAGGCCCATTAGGGATAATGTATTTGGAAGGATAAGTCGAATTTAAAAGTTCATGTGGCGGGATCCGTAATGGTTAATGTTCATACATTGGGATTCAATTGCAACATGAATATCTCACGTCACTTGCAATTCCGATGTAATTCCTGTTTAGGGTCAATGAGATAACATTGGGTAAGCTAGGGTAAGAATGTTCCAAAGTAATCTGTGGAGGTGCTCACATAAGAAATACAAGCTCAATAATTGATTAAAAGTTAATCAATTATTTAAGTGATTAAAAGTTAATCATTAATTAAATAGATTCAAAGTTAATCTGTTATTTAAATTAATAGTTAATTTAAACTAAGGGATTATTTTAGTAATTATTTGATTAACATAATTAAATGAGAAATGGGTTTGACCCATATCCATAAACCCATTAAAATGGACCTTTAATATGGACCAAAGCCCATGGGTTTAAACCCTAGGGTGGGGCACCCACTTGAGGAATCCTAATTGGATTAGGATTATGTTAATTGAATAATTGTTGAAATATAATTCTTAAAATTATGGAATTAAAGTCCAATTGATGGATTGCAATAAGGATGAGGATAAGTTGTAATTAGATTACAACTTGGAGTGTTTAACTCCTCAAACTCCACGCCCCATGAAGCTCACGCCCACCCCCCCCACCCCCCCTCTATGGTTTAGGCTTCCTAGTTTGACTAAGATTCCTCTCTTGTATTGGATGTTGACTTATCCATCTTAATTAAGGATCCTCTTTTAATAGAGATTCTTTAATTAGTAGGATTACTATAAATAAAGTAGTTATAGATTAAGTAGGAGTTTAATTAATTAATGGTAAAAGTTATTATTAAGTAATAATTCCTACAAGATAAGTTGTAGTTGGAATTGGATTAGGATTAGATCCTAGTCTATAAATACCCCAATACCCTAGACCATTAAGTACTTTTCTCCCGAATTTTTTAACTCTCCCTCTCATCTCTCTCCAAACCGTGAGCCCTAGGGGATACCCCTAGGGATTTTCGTGAGATTCATTGTTAGTGCAAGTTGAGTTTTGTTTATTCTAGGGTTTTGAACCTTAGTACTTTTGGTGATAGAATGTCTACACCATTACTCCATCTTCTTCCTCTTGCTTCAATAATTTCAAATGAGATTCTGAAGCTTCATGGGGATAGCGAAGAACAATGATCGAGCTTCTAATATTTTTTCGGACAAATCTCTACAAAGAATTCTGACGGTTCGAGTGGATTAAGCTTCACCGGTGAACATCATTCACCGAAGTGATATTACTAAAACTCTTAGATAATTTTGATGTTTTCTATGGTGTTAAGATCTAGGGGATCCTGTTTCTGCATAAATTTTTATCTGGATCCCCCTTCACTTTGATCATTCCATATGGTGCAATAGTAGTCATTGGAATATACATATCTTCAAATTTTGGTGCATTATACATGAAAAGAAAACAAATCTAAAAACTTTGTTAATCCCTAATACTTGCTCACATACATTACTACAATAATATTATACATAAATATACATGAATTACTCCGTTTAGAGGTGCTTAATTGAAAGTCATTCTTGAAGATAGTCGAAGCCTCTCACGTACAATGGAAATGATAGCACTATCTCCGAGATTCAACTTCGCCCGGATTCACTCCAATCTATCCTTACAAGTTTACACTACTTAGCCGAAGACGGCTGCATCTAACATCTTTTAGAATGCCCAAAATAAAATATGAGAAAATAATATATTTATTGTCAGTCCCACATTACTAATTATATAAAATAAATAATTGAATTCCTTTGAAAACTCTAGATCTTCATTGTAAATATATTAATCTAGTTCAAAGAAGAACCAAACATACTTTTAGACCTACATGTCTATTGTTTGAAAACAAGACAAACTTGTTTGATTCAATTGAAATTAATTTATCCAATTATAGTTTGTTTTGTTATAAACAGTCTACTGTCAAATTATCTCTATTCTAGTTTATTCAATTCCATATTGTTGTTTGGACATAATCAGGATAAGCCCATTCTTCTTAGGTCAATTAGCCTTGTCTTGTTTTATCTATATATATACCGTACGCATACAGTTAGATATCTATAACATTTAGACTATTTGGATACAGTCTATAACCATGCCAAATGATTGTTTGGATATATTCACAATTCTAGTTCAAATAGGACTATACTATTTATTTGATAATCTGATTATATGATTATATTAAAACCTATTACAATATGTGGTTTATTTAATCATGTTTGGCAACTTGTTCAGTAAGAATAGACTACACCAATTTTATTGTTTAGTCACCATAGACTACCTTATCTAAGGGTAGTTGGATATGGGGTGGTCTCTAATTAAGTTTGAGACACACGATTGGTTTACTAAATGTGGATCCAATATGATAACTTGTCAAATTGACAAGAAACGCTCTTGGGTCCGGTTGTATTTGATTTTCTTAAATCTCGTTTATAATTGAGTACATTGGGTCAGGTTCTGCTTAGAAAACCCAGCATCATAGTATGAAATAGTTATCAACAAACATCTACTATTATCATCGTCTAATAAAGCCTGCACTTGCACTCCTGAATCTCATCGCCGAGTTTACTTACTGTGAGTATACACTTAGGCGCAACCTTTATTTTCTATCATATTAATGTCTTCTATCAATTCTTTCTCGTTACAACCTTTTAATTAGCAGGTCAATATCAATCACTAATTAACTACTTTTAGAGTTCATAGTTAGGGGTACATTAAGCCGAGCTATCTCAGAAGGATAGGCTTGATCAAGCTGGGTTCAAGCTCTACAATTTAACTCCATTGAGTCCGGCTGATTTTTCAAATTTGAAATGTGTTCAAGCCGAGCCAAGCCAAGACTTATAAGTGTGAGGTTTTGCAAATATAGTGACTAGTCATTTGACAATATTTTTAAAATAAAATAATTATTTTTTGCCATCTTTGAGACTTTAAATTCCCTCCAATTTTTATGATTTGAAATTCCTCATTTTTCAGATTTTGAAGTCTTGCGAAAATAATGAGACAATTTTCAGGAATTATAAATTCTCATCTATAATTCCTGGCCTGATAAAGATAGAAAATTAAAATTAAACTAAAAAAATTTTAACCCTAGGAGGTAATGAATTTTAATCACAGTTAATAAATTATTTTATTATTTTTTCAAAAAACTAATGATAGATACGTGAATCCTAAACGTGAGTGAATCTAAACCATGGTTAAAATGTGTCAAAAGGGACATGTGGCCACCTCAGGGGTGTAACTGGTTTTGGCAAAACCGGTTACAACTAGAGAAGATTATGTCCCTTTAATTATTGGGGTTTTTTTGTGAAAACCCCCCTAATGTTTCAACTATTTGTAAATATCCCCTTATGTTTTGTGATTTTGTATTATAGCTAACTTTTAAAACTTTCGTAAATCCACCCTTTCATCCAAAAGATAGTTAACAAATGTTAAATATTTTATGAAAAATCCTTTTTAACCTTTTTTTAAATGGGTTGGATGGTACACTTTATCATGTGTCTCATCTATTCCCCTTTAATTGAGGTTAAGCTTAATTGATCTAAGGTTAATATCTTATTAAAAAAAAAACTAAAAATTAAGGATGGATGAATTAACCCTAAGGGTAAGTGAATCTTAACTACAGTTAGTGAGTGTTAAAAAGGACACATGAGTTTTTTTTAAAGTTTCTTTTAACTGTGGTTAAGCATAATCAACGGAAGGTTATTTCTTTTCAAAAATCCATGATTAGATGCATGTACCCTAGGAGTGTATGAATATTAACCACTGCTAGTGAGTGTCAAAAGGGACACATGGCAATGTGTAGAGCCTCCTGTTAACTATAGTTAAGCATAATCAATCTAAGGTTAATATTTTTTCTTCTAAAAACAAAGGTTAATCCAAGGGGTGAGTGAATCATAACCACAGTTAGTGGGTGTTAAAAGACATGTGGCAACTTATAGAGCCCCTTTAACTGTGGTTAAGCATAATTAACCTAAGGTTATTTGTTTTCTAAAATCCATGATTAGATACATGAACCCTAAGAGTGAGTGAATATTAACCACTGCTAGTGGGTGTTAAAGGGACACATGGCAATGTGTAGAGCCTCTGTTAACTGTGGTTAAGCATAATCAATCTAAGGTTAATATTTTTTCTTCTAAACAGAAAAGTTAATCCAAGGGGTTAGTGAATCATAACCACAGTTAGTGGGTGTTAAAAATGACATGTGGCGACTTGTAGAGCCCCTTTAACTGTGGTTAAGCATAATTAATCTAAGGTTATTTTTTTTCTAAAATTCATCTAATGATTAGATGCATGAACCCTAGGAGTGAGTGAATATTAACCACTTCTAGTGGGAGTTAAAGGGGACACGGGGCAATGTGTAGAGCATTTGTTAACTATTATTAAGCATAATCAATCTAAGGTTAATATTTTTTCTTCTAAAAACAAAAGTTTAATCTAAGGGGTGAGTGAATCATTACCACATTTAGTGGGTGTTGAAAAGGACATGTGGCAACTTGTAGAGCCCCTTTAACTATGGTTAAGCATAATCAACCTGAAGTTAATATTTTTTTTCTAAAAATCAAGGTAAAATATATGAATCCTAGGGATTAGTGAATCTTAACCACAGTTAGTGGGTTCCAAGCAGTTCGCTTGTGAAAAGTTTTTACGAATCTCCTTAAAATAAAAAAGATTAAAAAGGTAATTTCATGAAAATTTTAACATCCGTTAACTTAATTTTGGATGGAAGGGTGGATTTGTAAAAAGTTTTAAAAGTTAGTGGAATATAATAAAAAAATTACAAAACTTAGGGAGGTATTTACAAATAGCTTAAATTTAGGGGGTTTTTCGAAAAAAAAGAAAACCCTAATTATTGTGACTATACAGACACGTGCAACCGTTATTGTCTATGATATTGATGTCTTAAACCAATTCTTCGTGGTGACAACATACGACCTTTTACTTATGAGCAATAGTTTGCTCCACAGGCGAGGAACGGACTATTCCTTGTTCTCACAAAGCGGCTCATTCAACCGGTCATGAACTCTAATTAAGTTGTTTTACCCATATAGTTAAACTTTTTAAATTTAATTTTCTATCATATTTGGGCGTTGGATTGTATCTGGCGAAGCCAGAAAATGCTTGTCCCAGGTGTCCATAGAACAGGGGACATATAGTGGTGAAATTAAAATCATGGGCCCCATGATTTTGACTTTTCCACACCTTATGTGAAATGTGGTGATAAGTGTGTGAGAAAAAGGGGAAGATATATCAAGTGGGGATAAGTCAAAATCATGGGGAGAAAATTAAATGATTTCTTCGATTTTTATTGCCACATGTCCCCTATTCTATGGTTGCCTGAGATTGGCCTCAGATTGCCTCTGACGAAGGTAGAAAGGGCTCTTGGGGTTCCATACATTGTGTGACAGCTGACACAAAAATGGGAAAAAGTCATTTCATTTTCTCTCCATTATTTTGACTTCTCCCCACTTGATCTCTCCCCCTTATTCTTACACATTTATCGTCACATGTCTTATTATGCATAGAGAAGTCAAAATCATAGGTTCCATGATTTTGACTTCCCCACCACTTGTCCCCTATTCCATGGAACCCGAGACAAATCCTTTCCGGCTTCACCAAGACAATCCGAGGCCTATTATTTGTATACAGTTAGTTGGTTGATGTGTCCAATCAATTCTTCCTCCTACTACCTTTTACTTATTATACAAACACTTAGTTGATGTGTCTAATCAATTCTTCCTCGTACAACCTTTTACTTTGTATACAGCTAGTTGGTTGATGTGTCCAATCATTTCTTCCTCCTACCACCTTTTACTTATTATACAAACAGATAGTTTTTTTTTTTTGAAAATCATTCATATCATTCCACCAACATCAGACATTACAGAGACTAGGGATGAAAAACAGCCAGAAACATGATAAAGACTATAAAGGTGAACCTCCTGAATTGAAGGGTGAACAAATCCGATCCCCGTCCGAGACTGAGATAGAGAGGGTGGGTGAACAAACAGATAGTTGATGTGTCTAATCAATTTTTTCTCATACCACCTTTGACTTAATATTTGTATACAGTTAGTTGATGTATCCAATCTATTCATCCTCGTGACTACATACGACCTTTTACTTATTATTTGTATACAGTTAGGCGCAACCGTTATTACCTATCTTATTAATGTATGTATTCTATCAATTCTTTCTCGTGACAACCTTTTTATTTATTGTGGGTATAAAGTTAGGCGCAACCGTTATTGTCTATCTTATTAATGTATGTACTCGTGACAAACTTTTACTTATTGCGGCTCTAAAGTTAGGTACAACCGTTAATGTCCATCATATTAATGTCTTCTACCAATTTTTTCTAGACCAAAAAAAAAAAAAAAAAACTTCACATGCATACATTTCGTACATATCTTAAGAGTATTATTTATATTTTTATGGGGTAGTAATTCTCTTATCTCATAGCTATGCTACAATAAATAATTAAAAGCATAGTATAAAATATTTATTTTTTCATTTTCAAAAGTTGATGGGATAATTGTCCGCCTCCATTGCCCAATGGTTGTCCTATTAAATAGTATATAATATTTTTTTTTTAAAATCGCAGGGAACTACCCCTTATCTTATGACTATGTCATGTTAAATATTTAAACAATATCGTATAAAAAGATATATTTTTTTCAAAAGTTCAAAGGGACAACTGCCACCTATGCCTCATGGCTATGCCATGCTAAAATATAAACCTTGGATACACAATCTATACTCATGCCAAATGATTGTTTGGATATACTCACAATTATAGTCTAATTAGGACTAACCTATTTATTTGAAATCTGATTTTATGATTATCTTAAAACCTATTACAATATGTGGTTTATTTAATCATGTTGGGCAACTTGTTCAGTCAAAATAGTCTACTCCAATTTTCTTAATTTGTCACAATAGACTACCTTATCCTAGAGTAGTTGGATATGGGGTGGTCTCTAATTAAGTTAGACACACACGATTGGTTTACTAAATGTGGATCCAATATGATAACTAGTCAAATTGACTAGTCATGAATGGCCGAGATGGGCTATTCAAATCATGTGGATCTAAATGAATTGATCAAAATTAGGCAATTGAATTGTCTAAGTAGATTGTCCATTAGATATCAATTGATTTCTAACTGAACCTATTAGAGAATATCAATTGGATTTCAAACTTAATTGATACTATTTAATTGTGAAGAAATACACTTATAATAATATCTCATTCATTTTATTACACTAAGATATTTTCTAATAGAACCGTCGTTAGGTCTTGTTGGATTTGATTTTCTTAAATATTTCTTTAGAATTGAGTACATTGAGTCGGGTTTGGCTTGGAAAACCCAGCATCATAGTACAAACTACTTATCAATAAACTTCTACTATTATCATCGTCTAATAAACCCTATACATGCCCTCTCCGTATCTCATCGGCGAGTTTACTTACTGAGGGTAGGGGTGCACACGATTCGGTTTATGTCAGTTCTAAGAATTTTTGAGACCGAACCGTCGGTTCTCGGTTCTAAAAAAACCAACCCAGGACCGAACCGTAGAGCCTCGGTTTGGAAAAGAACCAACCCAGAACCGAACCGTAGAGCCTCGGTTTGGTTCGGTTCTACCCACGGATTGGTTCATTGAAAGGTGGAGGTGGACTTGCGGTTCGGTTCTCATACGGTTTTGGTTCTCGGCTCCACATTCGATTCGGTTCGTGGGTTCCACATTCGGTTCTAAATTCGGTTCGGTTCGGTATCAAATTAAAACAAACCAGAACCGAACTGAAGAAAATCGGCTTAAGTAAAACCTAACCCAGAACTAAACCGAGCCTTTACAAAAATCGAACTAAATCGGATCATGGTGATCGGTTCGGTTCGGTCCGATTCACGATTTGACCCGTACCCATCTGCACCCCTAACTGTGGGTATACACTTAAGCACAACCGTTATTGTCTATCATATTAATGTCTTTTATCAATTCTTTCTTACGTCAACCTTTTACTTATTTACTTATTGTTCGAACCCAAAAAAAAACATTTTACTTATTGTGAGTACACAGTTAGGTGCAACGTTAATGTCTTTCATATTAATGTCTTCTAACAATTCTTTATAGGGCCTCGGATTGTCTCTAGCGAAGCAAGAAAGGGCTTGTCTCGGGCAACCATAGAATAGGGGACAAGTGGTGGAGAAGTCAAAATCATGGGCCCAGGATTTTGACTTCTTCACATACTATATGACACATGGCGATAAGGTGTTGAGATAAAGCAGAAGAGATATCAAGTGGGGAGAAGTCAAAATCATGGGGAGAAAATGGAATGACTTCTCCCCTTTTAACACTTCATGTCCCTTATTCTATGATTGCCCGAGACCTCTTTCTGGCTTCGCCGAGACAATCCGAGGCCTCCTTATAGGCGGGATAAAGGGAAAAAAATATGGCCTTAGATTGTCTCTGACAAAGCCAGAAAGGGCTTATCTCGGGTTCCATAGAATAGGGGACAAGTGGTAGAAAAGTCAAAATCATAGGGCCCATGATTTTGACTTCTTCACCCATAATAAGACATGTGGCGATAAGTATATGAGAATAAGGGTGAGAGATATCAAGTAGTGGGGGAGAAGTCAAAATCAAGGGGAGAAAATAGAATGACTTCTCCCATTTTTACTCCAACTGTTGCACAATGTATGGAACCCTGAGAGCCCTTTCTGGCTTCGCCAGAGAATCCAAGGCTAAAAAATATATAGTTGTTACAGGTCGAATTTCATTAGGACAAATCAAAAGTGACATGTGTCTCGTACAAGTCCATGTCAACCAAAAGCAAGCCTCCCTTGGATCACCTGCGTTAGTTGATGGGTAGCCCACCGTTAACTGCGGAGCCTACAAATACCCCAATTGTATTCATGTCAAATGAAGCTTTAAAGGAGACGGTAACTTTCGTACTTTCGTTCGGTCACCAGGATGTTGGCCAATGGTAGTGTATCCCCTGCTTTAGGGGGGAGGTCCGGGGTTCAACTCCCGCGAGGGTGAGAGTCGTTTATACTCTCCACCCGCCCACTAATTCGAACAGATACTAACACCTAACCCGGCGTTGCGACCTAAACATATATCTCCATACCAAAAAAAAAAAAAAACCAGGATTTTGTTGTAGGGGCATGCCAGGGTTGATTTAAAATGGTAGTAGTTGTTGATGAATTTATGAATAATGATTAGGCGGGTATAAAAAACAAAAACTAAAATTAGGCGGGTATAAAATATTTTGAGTTTAGGGTGATGGAGGATTCGGGAGTATAATCCCTGAAAAATTGTTGATGTAATTGGGCTAAATTCCTGCACACATAGCCACTTAACAAATACAGACAGGTAATAATGCAGTTAAGTAAACAATTAATTATTCAATTAATTAAGGTAGAGAATCGTTTCGCTGAGAGGCACTACAAGTGAGTCTTTCTTGAAGATAGTCGAAGCCTCACATGTGCAAGGAATATGACAGCTCTATCTCCGGGATACGACTCAGTTCGGATTCTCTTCGATCTTTCCAACGAGTTTGCACTATTCGGTAGAAGACGGAGTACTGATCTTCTTTTAGGATGCCCTTCAAAATAAATATATGTATATCCAATTTAATTAGGGTTTGCCTAGTTATCCAAGTGTCCTAAAGTCTCATCGGATTTACAGTAAGAGATAATCTAATTAATTAGACAATAACCAAAATTACCATTTTACCCCTTAGGGTTTAAGGGTCTGTTTGGTTACAGGGTTAGGTCCACTCTGCTTTGGTTTAAACATGTTTTAACCTATTCCAATTTAGGTCTGCACCTATTCTGTTTGGTTACAGACTCTAGTTCTGTCCAGAATCAATTCTGCACAGAATCTGATTCTGGTTAGGCAGAATCAATTCTGTCTTAGGTCCCTGTGAGCACGGGATTTCACTCCCTCGGAAAAATGTTTCACGGGATTTAGAGTCCCCTCTTATTAATTTAGAAGGGATAAGTCCCCGGATATGTTGGATAAGGCTTGGTCCGCGATCAGGGATCGGGGTAAGAGGTTCGGTTAAGTTCGGGGAAGGGGTTAGGCATCCTGACACTTCCACATAAAGTGGTTCCCTACTTGCTAGGTTTAAGCCAAAATCAGCTCAAGATTAATCAAGTGTTATTAGTTTAAGTTAATACTAACCGAAAGAAAGTAAAAAGCTAACTAGGGTCGGGCCCGTGTTGGGCTGCCTACGTACTCACATTGGGGTGAGATCAGACCGAGCGTAGTTCTATCACTTGAGCCCGTGCTAAGGCGAGGGGGCGTGTGTGTGTGCACCAAAAGGCGACTAATGGACCTAATCCGGCAGATTAGGGTTTTGCTTGACCGAGATTGGTCAATGTGTAAAGGGTGGGTCCGGTAGGCTGAGGGTAGTCCGGTATAGGGCTGTCAACGGATCGGATTCGGACCGGATCTGCCTAGATCCGAATCCAATCCGATTAAGAATCCGACTGATCCGAATCCGATCCGAGATCCGTCGGATCATGAAGTAACCGATCCTATTATAAATCATCCGATCCAAATCCGATCCGATCCGATCCGTGTAAGGTTATTTTTGTTTAAAAAAATCTATTTTAATAATAAAAAATCTAATAATACCTTAATTAATACTAATTAATGTTAATTTTTTAAAAAATTAATATTTTATACATAGAAAATCTAAATAATATATTTAAAATAATTAAAAATTATTATTACTATCGGATCGGATTTTAATCGGATCGGATCACCCTATATCCAGATCCGATCCGATTATAATCGGATTCCACCGATCCGATCCGAATCCGATCCGACGGATCACATATAGGGTCCAAAGTCTGGCTAATTGGATCGGATTCGGATCGGATCCGGATCATGATCTAGTCCATTGACAGCCCTAGTCCAGTAGATTAGGGTGAGGCCCGGTAAGCCAAGGGTGAA
Source organism: Tetracentron sinense (assembly GCA_015143295.1). NCBI lineage: Eukaryota > Viridiplantae > Streptophyta > Magnoliopsida > Trochodendrales > Trochodendraceae > Tetracentron > Tetracentron sinense. Next base: position 31,064,450 of record CM026566.1, read on the forward strand.
GCTCGGAGGCAAATGGATGTGTTAACCGAGGGTTAGGGTTGCTAACCGGGGTTAAGAGGGTGTTAACCGTGGTTAGGATTGCTAACCAGGGTTAAAAATGTTCAAAAGTTGATTTTTTGGTCTTTTGTATTTTTATGGATTTTTAGAGATTTTTTCATATTTTTATGGGGTTAAGTGGTGCTTAACCATGATTAAAAGTTAACCGGTGGCCACTTTAACCATGGTTAAGGGTCAAGGTCAGTCAAAAGTGGGTCCAAAGGGTATGGCAGGGCCTAGAGTGGCCTCCTACCAGGTTTCGGCCTTGCACAAAGCCCAAAATTAAAAAAACAGAGAATGGAGGTAATCAGATTACTCTATTACAGTGTATTTTTAACCAGGGTTTGTGAGGTTATTAACTAGGGTTAGGGACCTCCCCTAGGTGAAATGAAAGCATGATCAGGAAGCTAGGAGTCCAGGCTTTCCAATGGACCAGGTGACAGCCTCTGAATAGGCTAGGAGTGAGCCCTACAGGGGGCCAAAGTTGGTCAAAAACCAACACTGTAAGGTCGGCAGTTAGACTGCCGACACCCTGAATAGGGTGTTAACCCATGCTTAGGGGCCTGGTAACTGGGGTTAACCCCTGAAATTTTGCAGGGAGGTAGCATGAAGCAAGGGTTTTCCAACAAGCTACTACTGGGTCCCAAGGGACTTAGCATGTGGGCCCCATAGGGGCCCGAAGTCTGGTAAAAACAGGCCCCAAAGGTCGGTAAATGGAATGGCGACAGGGTATTCTTCAGGGTATAAACATGGTCGGTAAAGAGAATGCTGACAAGTTAGTTTTAGGGTTTTTTTGTATGGTCGGCACTGCTATTGCCGACCGCTAGCAGTTTTTCGAAAAAAATTAATTTTTGCCACTGTGGGTTGTACTAGTTGGGGTCTGGGGGCTTCCTAATTGCTTGAGGGACCTCCAAACCCTATGGAGAGGGTTCCATGCACGGTGAGGGTGTTGAACTCGGGTATACCTCAAAAAATCCTCCCCATATCCATGAGAGGGATAGGGGAGGTCCTATCCTTGGTATAGAGAGCTCTAGAACTCAAAATAAAGCACGAGTGGGACCCCTGGAATAGGACCAGGGGTCCCTTATAGTTAGAAGGCAAGAGAGAGGAGTGGGGGATGATCCCTACCCTTGATAACTTGCTACAGTGGCAGTGGGCATAGCTGGACGTCCGGTGGTGGCCTGAGTTGGCCTAGGGGACCTGGTGCAGGACTAAAGGAGGGGTGGTCAGGCTAGTAGAGCTCGGGTTTGAACTTTGACAGAGCTTAGAGGCAAGTTTTTTGGGTGTGGATTTTGCATGGGTGAGGGTGGTGCTTTAAAAGAGAAGGTGGAGGACCCCCCAGGGGTATTACGGTCATTTAGGAAGGTCCAGGGACCAATGGGGGAGGTCCCAAGCAACTGGAACGAGCAGGGGGGAGTCTACATACGTTATCTCTGCAAAACCAGGGATGTCGGTAGTTGAACTACCGTCCATCCCGAAGAAGGCCAAATTTGGGGGGTCGGTATTTCGACTACCGACACCCTAGATTTCTTGCTAATTCGGGCCAAGCCCAAACCCACTTGGGCCAAAAGCATTGTGGGCAACTATTTTGGGCAATTCCCGCCCATTTTGTGTTTGAGGGTTGTGGGTCCCACCCATGTGCTCCTCATGGGTTGAGGTGGGCCCAAGTGTGGGCCCTAAAGGTTATGGGCTTTGGAGGCCTTGAGCCCATAGGGTTTATCCTAGGCTTTGGGCTAGGGTTTGAGTTAGGGTTTGGTTTAGGGCTAGGTCTAGGGCTAGGCTTAGGGCTATCTTAGGGTTTGTGTAGGGTTTTGGGTGTTGAAAAGCTAATGGGCCTCGAGCCCATAAGGATTTACCTAGGTTCTTAGAGTTTAGGGTATTGCTAGGGCTTGTCCTAGGGTTTGGGGTTTTACTAGGGTTTGAGGTTTTACAAGGGTTTGGGGTATTACTAGGGATGACTAGTGTAAACTAACCCTAGTTAGGCAGGGTGAAAAAATTGGGTGCTTACAGTCCTGTTTGGTTACAGATTTTAAGTTAATTCATTTTAACTTAATCCAAGTCTGTTTGGTGACAAGATTATACTTAATCCGATTTTATCATGTTATATTTTTGTTTGGGTACAAGTTCAGGATTATCTATATTAATCTATTTCACAAGATACCCCAGATTGGATCCATCATGTGGATATGGTAGGATCACCCTAAATCGGATGGTCACCAAGATGGTTCTGCCCATGTAGGACAGATCCACTGTTCTACTCGATCTGAAATCCCAGATCAGGCAACCGAATAGTATGGACGGTTGAGAAGCCTGAAGGCATTCTGTAACCTCATCTAGAACTGGACAAAGCTATCCATTTCCTGGTATCCATGGATCTGGATCGATCCGGATAGCCTGCTGGGTCTGGTTCTGGGTTTTGGGCCTCTGGATAATGGGTTAGGGTCACCATCTTCTCCATCGAGCTCAAGGACCACCATTAATGGTGATTTCCAGGTTAGGGTCCTCTTGAGAGGTCCCTGGTACGGAGTCATCCTGATGGATCATGGCTACTCGGAGTAGACTGGACCAGGGTGCACCTACTCTGGTTTGGTGGCTCACTAGTCTCCCTCTTGGCTCACTGGACTGGGTCCACAGATCTGGCTCACTGGTCTGGGCTCACGGATCAAGCTCTGGTCTGAGTTCCAACAACCCTCAGACCCTCCCCAAGCCCCTCTATTTATAGAGAACCACGGTCCCCTTGCATGCACATGGGCTCAGCCACCTGGCTAGGCCCTCCTGCACCAGGCATGCCACTTGGCACACAGGGTCAGGCCTTGTTCAAAGCAGCCCATCATGGGCCTGCACCCACTGATCCAAGGCACTCATGAGATCTGATCAACCTGACACACATCAAGGTTCTCAGATCGCACTCACAATCCGACGACCCAAATCAGTCCTAGCTTGAGACTTGATCAGACGGCTCTGATCAACCACTCTGATCATCCGATCAGGGTCAACCTAGATCTACGGTTGAGATTAAATCAACGGTTCTGATTTACTCAAAAGAAATAGCCACCCAAGCGACTCGCGATGATGCGCACGTGCGAAGTGTGTCTCATAGCGCCCAAAGCCCTATGCCTGCACCGCACTCACACCCGCACCCGACCCCGACCCTGAGCCTGTGCCCATGCCTATGCGTATGCGTGTGCATGTGCGTGTGTGCCCGCGCTCGCTGGGAGCGCAGCTCGCGCACCCTAGTTATCGTCTAAAGGAATTGGTGGGTTAAAGTCTCCACCACACGCTTAGTTGTTGACAACTAAGCAAACAAGGGGGTAATTAAACTCTTTAGATTTTCTCAACTTTTCTGATGTGGGACTAAAGAACTAAGAGAAATGCACTAAAATTATGTTTTCTCTCTTTCAAGAGATTAAACACCCAACCTAAACAAAGATTAAATTAATGGGGGTTGTAGTCCATGATTAAAATAAAACCCCGGATCCTAATGATACGGTTTTTATTAATTTAAAACAATTTTTAAATCAAAAATCAACAATCCTCCACTTGATTTAAAATTAGTAAAGTAATTAAGAATTACGCAAAACAAATTCGGGCATCCAAGAATATCCTGTGCATAGATGTAGGTGTCTTTCGACTTGAACCTACACTTAGTGCAAACAAATCAAAAAAGGCCAGAGAACCCAATGGACTATGCCTTGAACTGCAAAACTCGTATTGACCAATCGGATTCATCACACACACATTCCTTTGAGAAGATATGTGTACTCATTCAGCTTAGCACTTTAACGTCCATGCCTTAACCCTGGTCTTACAGAGAGCTCTAGAGATTTAGCCAGAATCTCATAGAAGGTGACGAGCCTTCGACACTCAGAAAGGTGAGTCCATCAAGAGTGCTTCTACAACACTCCAGCCTATTACAGGCCTATAGTTACTCATTAAGAGAATTCATTTAAATTCTCAACCTTATCGCAGAATTATCTATAGATCTACTATCTATAGACTGCACTATTGACATCATCCTTAGGAAGGGACACAACTTGAAATGACATTTCATTTATAGTGCATTTGCAGTTTCTTACAAGGTTTGTTATTCTCATTGAACATGAGAGACTCATCAGGTTGGGTTTCCACCTAGTTCAACTGCTCAACTAGCTTCAGTCTCATTCCTCTTGATGTCTTCATCACAAGGTCCGTGCCAAGGCCCTTGGACAAGGGATCAGCCAAATTCTCTTTGGACTTCACATACTGGATTATAATTTTTCCATCAGCAATCAGACCCCTAACATGGTTGTACTTCAGGCGGATCTGTCTGGACTTGCCATTGTAGTTCTCATTGTATGCTTTGAGCATAGCCGCCTGGTTATCACAATAGATTGTGATTGCTGGCATTAGTGTCGCCCAGATTGGCACATCTACCAGAATACTCTTGAGCCATTCAGCTTCTTCTCCAGCTGACGAAAGTGCAATGAACTCCGATTCCATGGTGGGATGAGTTATGCAAGTCTGCTTCTTGGACTTCCAGGAGATGGCTCCTCCTCTCATCAAGAAGATCCATGCAGTGACCGAATTTGATTCGACTGGGCAAGAGTTCCATGTTGCGTCACTAAATCCTTCAAGCACGGCGGGTGATCTTCCGTAGTGTAGGGCATAGAACAATGTACCCTTCAAGTACCTTAGAATTCTGATCAATGCTACCCAGTGCAATCGACTAGGGTTACTGGTATAACTGCATAACATCCCCACTGCTTGAGCTATATCCGGCCTCATGCCATGCATTGTATACATTAGACTGCCAATTATCTGTGAGTACTCCAGTTGAGCAACACCTCTGCCTTCATTCTTTGTTAGTTTAATACTTGAATCAACTGGCGTAGGAGCCGAAGTACAATCAAACTAATCGAACCTCCTAAGAATCTTCTCAATGTAACTTGACTGAGAAAGCGCAATTCCTTCGTTGCTCCTAATAATCTTGATTCCAAGTATAACGTCTGCTTCGCCCATATCTTTCATATCAAAGTTAGAAGATAGGAACTCTTTTGTGTTAACAACACTTTGATCATCCGTTCCGAATATAAGCATGTCGTCAACATATAAGCAAATTATCACCCCAGAGTTGTCTCTGAATTTGCTATATACACAGATATCACCACTATTGACTTGATACCCATCAGTTAGAAGGACACTTCTGAATTTATCATGTCAATGTTTTGGAGCTTGCTTCAATCCATATAATGATTTTAGAAGTTTGCAAACTTTCTTTTCGTTCTTTGACAAAATATATCCTTCAGGCTGATCCATGTATATTTCTTCTTCAAGATCACCATTCAGGAATGCAGTTTTGACGTCCATCTGATGAATGATCAGATCCTTGGTTGAGGCCAGTGTAATCAACATCCTAATGGTGGTCAACCTAGCCACAGGGGCATAGGTGTCAAAGTAATCAAAACTCATTCGCTGTCTGAAGCCCTTCGCAACCAGTCTAGCCTTGAACTTTTCTATGGATCCATCTAGTTTCAATTTCTTCTTGAAGATCCACTTGCACCCTACTGTCTTGTTTCCAGGAGGTAGGTCCACCAAGATCCAAGTGTTGTTAGAGTTGATAGAGTGTATCTCATCATCCATTGTCTCTTTCCAAAGATCTGCGTCTTTAGACATCATTGCTTCAGTGTAGCTTGTTGGATCCTTATCGATCAGACAAATATACTCAGGGCCAAAATCCTTTGGAATTCTTGGTCGAGTACTTCTTCTTGGTTCAGAAGGAACTGGGTCTTCAAGCTCTATCCGCTTTGAACTGGATTCCGGTTGGTCCCCCACTACTTCTTGACTTCTCTTGTATGGGAACACAATTTCAAGGAATTCAGCACCAACAGCTTCCACAACCGAGTGTGGTGATGGAGTTTTCAGATTTAGAAATCTATACGCTTTGCTTAACATTGAGTAGCCAATGAAGACGCAGTCAGTACCTCTGGTTCCTACCTTGGGGTTATTCAAGTTAGGCAATCTTACTTGGGCTAGACAACCCTAAACCCTAAGGAACTGTAAATTGAGTTTTCTTCCCTTCCATAATTCATATAGAATTGATTCTGCTTTTCGTTAAGGAACTCTGTTGAGAATGTGACAGGCTGATAGAAGTGATTCACCCCAAAGATTTGGTGGAGCACCGGAGCTGGTTAGTATGGTATTAACCACTTCTGTCAGAGTCGTATTCTTTCTTTCTGCAATGTCATTTTGCTGTGGTGTGTATAGTGCAGTTGTCTTGTGACGGATCCCGTTATCTTCACAAAACTTAACAAATTCTGAATCAAGATATTCACCACCTCTGTCAGTTCTAACTATCTTGATTCTAGCTTCCTGAAAATTCTCAACTTCTAACTTGAAAACCTTGAATTTCTCAAATGCTTCATCTTTAGTTCGGATGAGGAAAACATGCGTGTATCGAGAGGCATCGTCGATGAAGGTGATAAAATATCTTTTCCCTCCTCTTGATTGTACACCAGTCATTTTACATATATCACTGTGAATAAGCTCGAGTAGCTTCGATTCTCTCTCTACACACTTGATTGAAGGTCTCACAATTTTACACTTACTGCAGGCAATACATTTTTCATGCTTATCACTGGATGGATTAGCTATTAGTCCTTTATTGGTCATAGATTTTATTTTCTTGAAATTAATATGACCTAACCTACCATGCCATAGATCAAAGGACTCAATGATATAAGCAGAAATAACTGGAGTTTCATTCATAGTGTTGAACTTAAACATTCCCGCTACAAGGTATCCCTTCCAGATAAATATTCTATTTCTAATTACAACGACCTTGTCGGACTCAAAAATCAGCTTGTATCTGAGCTTGCCAATCAGAGCTGCCGAGACAAGATTCTTTCGAATATCAGGTACGTGCAGAACGTCCTTCAGCTCAATAACATTCCCGGAGGTAAAATTCAGCCTTACTACTCCCCTTCCTACGACTCTTGAAGACGAAGAGTTACCCATGAACATGTTCATCCCCTCCCCCACTAGTTCGTAGGAATCGAACATGTTCTTGTCACTACAGACGATGGGTGGCTCCAGTATCAATCCACCATTCAACCTCTTCGCCAATCATGTTAGCTTCAGTTACAACTGCGACCATGTGGACATGGTTTTTCTTCTCTTCCTTCTTCACAACTTCCTCTTCTTCTGAAAATTCTCACTCTTGTAAATCTTACAGTTCTTGGCATAGTGCCCCATCTTACCACAAGAGTAACAGTCCACATCCTTTTTGAAATTACCGGTGTTATTGTTGTTGCTACTGTTGTTGTTGTTGCTGTTGTTGTTGTACAGACCCTTCTTCTTCTCAAACTTCCCCGTCCTCTTAAACTCTTTCTTTCTCGGTTGAAACTTCTTCAGTTGATGTGAATCAACCATATGAGCCTTAGCAGTTGGCTCCTCCTTTTCCCGCTTTCTGCTCTCTTCTTCTACCCTGACATGGTGCAACAAGGTTTCAAGATTCCACTCTTCCTTCTTGAGCATCAGCTTCGAGCGATACTCCTTCCAGGATGAAGGAAGCTTAGTAATGATAGCGTTGACATGAAAGGTTTCATCTAGAACCATTCCAGTCGAGGTAACCGCATCCGCTATCTTCTGTAGCTCTTGTATCTGCTCCATTATGGTCTTTCCATCAACCATCTTAAATTTCAAGTAGTTTGCAACATGAAATTTCTTTGTTCCAGACTCCTCTGCTAGGTAGACTAGCCTCAACACCTCCCACAAGTCTCTCGCTTACTTGGTCTTCCTTGAGTGTTGTTTGTATAGTTGGTCCGACAGTGAGTTGAGGATGTGATTTCGGGCTGTATCATCATCATTAATCCACATTTGCACTTGTGTAGTAGCGTAATCCAAATCTATTTTAGCGATGTCGGGATCTTCTGGAATTTTCGGACACTCTTTCATGAGGACATAATCAACCTTCGATTGCTTCAAGAAAAACTTCATCCTCCGCTCCCAGCGGTAGAAGTTCTTTCCATCGAATCGGGGCATCGGCTCCGTCTGGTTTAGTCCTCGCATTTGCAAAGCAACCATGGAGATAGACTATATCTTTAAACTGTTGGTGTAATTGGGCTAAATTCCTGCACACATAGCCACTTAGCAAATACAGACAGATAATAATGCAGTTTAATAAACAATTAATTAAGGTAGAGAATCGCTTCACTGAGAGGCGCTACAAGTGAGTCTTTCTTGAAGATAGTCGAAGCCTCCTATGTGCAAGGGATATATAAGCTCTATCTTCGGGATACAACTCAGCTCGGATTCTCTCCGTTCTTCCCAACGAGTTTGCACTACTCGGTGAAGACGGAGTACTCATCTTCCTTTAGGATGCCCTTCAAAATAAATATATGTATATCCATTTTAATTAGGGTTTACCTAATTATCCAAGTGTCCTAAAGTCCCATCGGATTTATAGTAAGATATCTAATTAATTAGACAATATCCAAAATTTCCATTTTACCTCTTAGGGTTTAAGGGTCTGTTTGGTTACAGGGTTAGGTCCACTCTGGTTTGGTCTAAACCTGTTTTAACCTATTCCAGTTTAGATCTACACCTATTCTGTTTGGTTACAGAATTTAGTTATCTCCAGAATCAATTCTGGTTAGGCATAATCAATTTTGTCTTAGGTCCCACTTGGTTACAGATTTTAAGTTAATTCATTTTAACTTAATCCAAGTCTATTTGGTGACAAGATTATACTTAATATGATTTTATCATGTTCTATTTCTATTTGGGTACAAGTTCAGGCTTGTTTATATTAATCTATTCCACAAGATACCCCTGATTGGGTCCATCATGTGGATATGGTAAGATCACCCGAAATCGGATGGTCACCAAGATGGTTCTGCCCAAGTAGGACAGATCCACTGTTCTACTCGATCTGGAATCCCAGATCAGGCAACTGAACAGTATGAACGGTTGAGAAGCCTGAAGGCATTCTGCAACCTCATCAGGAGCTGGACAAAGCTATCCATTTCCTATATCCATGGATCTGGATCGATCCGGATAGCCTGGGGTTTAAAAAGTGATGCATGTTAGCTTTGTGTTAATACTAGTAGATTCCCACCAGTTGATAGTGGATGGGATGTTGATACAGAGAAGAAAAACTTCAAGACACATGTTGCATTCCGATCTATGCTAGTGAGGAGTGGGCCAGAAACAACTGGAGGTGGTTACCAGTCATAGTGGTATCACTGATCGGACTCATTATTGGCAAGTATAGATCATCTTATAGGACTGTAAATGGATCAGATTCGGACCGAATATGCCTAGATCCGAATCTGATTCGAGATTCGTAGGATTCTGAAATGTTCAATTCGAATTAAATCTAGTTATTTATTCAAGATTTGTAACCAATCTGATTAAAATTAATATTAAAATATTAAAGTTAAGAACAATTGTGGGTAATACTATAATATACTTATGAATTTATACTGGAATATATTATTATTATATAATATAAACAAATCAAATTTTGTTTGGATCGGATCACTCTAGATCTGAATTAGATCAAATGGATCTATAATAGGATTAGGATCTTGTCTAATCGAATTAGATTCGAATAAGATACGAATCTTGATCTTATCCAATGACAACCCTATTATCTTGCAAGCGTGTATCAAATCGGTGAGCTCCCTTACACGTGGGGTTTTTCCCTAATTAGGCTTAGGGTTTTAACCTTAGTTGTCACGACCCAGATTTTTGAAATAAAATCTTGGGGCCAGGATAACCTCTAATTAAGAAAAATTAATTTAAATTAATATTTATAAATATTTAGGGTGCCACTTTCTCCTAATTGGAATCCTTAAACCCTCAGGAAAGTGTTTAAGTTTACCACATGACCTGATTTATCGAATTCAGTGTATGCTAATTACCGATGAAACCTAGGGAATACCTGCTCATTATTCTCGTACTACGTGTCAGTTTTCTACCTGGATGACTAACCATCGTGTCAATCCCGTAACGCATCGGTTCGCGAAACCGCAGCTCGTCTTGTACACAAAATACAGGAAATCCACAGTTTGAATTGTTGTCAGTGCTTAGTGTTTATTAGTAAACCTAGTATTTTTCTCTGAAATTCACATACTATGTGTCAACCTGCTAGTAGGACGACTGCCTATCGCCCCGGTCCCATCACACATCGGCCCACGAAACCGCGGTGCGTTTAGTATCTAGGATATAGGAATCCACAAGATTAGTCAAATGGTCAAAGATTCCCCACAACACCACCAGCCCCACATACTCCCATGTGAGATTGCCACCTAGGCGCCACCTCACTCCCTCACCCTCTATAAAAAGTCAACCCCTTCATTCTCTGCTTCTTCCTCAAGAGACCACACCCTGCCCTTTGCTCACGGTTAGAGAGAGAGAGAAATCAGTGAGACAGTAGAGAGATAGAGAGAGAAAGGGAAGAGAGGAAGAAGGAGAGAGGCTCCACCAAGCTCCCCGCAGTGATCGAGTTGCCCTCGACACTACCCGAGGAAGAATTCACGCTCAAAAGAGGGTAAAATTCCCCTCCATCTCTTCTATTATCCCCTAGTATGAATGATTGTTTAATAATGGTTAATTATGTTTTGATTCTATGTTGAATTTTATGATTGGAATCTAGTTTCACAAAATAGGTTTTAGAAACAAGTAAAAAGATGCTTTGGTTTTACTCAAATCTGTTTTGAATACTAAATACGTGAAATGGATGAGTCAATAGGATTTCTTGACCCTAATGGAACCCAACTAAGGGTAATAAAATGGAAGAAGGGATCATAGGAGAGTGAATTAGAGATGCGAGACCTCAAAAATATGGAAAACAGGGTGAAAATCACCCGATCAGGGTGTTTCTACGACCACGGGTCAACCGGTAGCCCACAGGTCAACCACACAATCCTAGGGTCGACCAGTAGGCCAGGGGTCAACCTCCCATATCCACCGGTAGACTACTGAACTCCCGGGTTGACTAGTCTATGTTGCCCTTTGACCTTGCTTCGCTATTTTGGACATATCTTTTGACTCGATTATTGAATTTAGGCGATTCAATTTGAGTTGGACTCGAAACTCGAATGAGGATGAAATAATGTCAAATCTACAAACCCTAATTCTAAATTATTAAGGGTCTAAATAGGCCCTAAAATTGAGAGTATGTTTAGACTTCTCTCTTTGTATGTTGCGAACAAAGGAAGGGTTCGTTGACCTAGAACGGTTCCAAATCGAAACGATTTCACTCGGAATTGATCCATGGGGCTTGAGGCCCAACTTTTTTTGTCATGGTTGTTGTGTTGGACAATGAAAAGGTCTATTGGCCCGATAAAGTTCCTAATCGATACAATTGACTCTAATACTTGATCCATGGGGTGCGAGTCCCAACTGTTTTCTATTATTCAAGCATGGCTTGGATTAACTGGGTATTTTCTACGGTTAGGAAATCTAACCTATGTCAAATGTTAGTCGTGATCCTTCTTTGGCTAGGTTAGGAGAGGTAGTGTTTGTTTAGAGTCGGGGTTCCTCTGTGACTGATAGTTGAGAGAGTCGGTGTGTATTGGGTCTACAAACCTAAGGTTGTATTGGGTCTACGGACCTAGGGATGTATTGAGTTTACAAACTCAAGGATGTTATCTTGAGGGGGTATTGACCGTGTTGGCAGGTATGCACCCAACTTAGGCTGTGATGACAAATGATGGTTGTCTTGAGGGATGATGTTCTGTAGGGGCAAGTACATCCCATTAGAGGTCAGATTAAACAATTTACTATCAGAGGTGTTGTTCCTAACAAGATTTTATATCAGAAGTGTTTGCCTAACAGGATTTGATGTCAGAGGTGTTGCCTGACATGGTTACTGTCAGAGGTGTTTCGCCTGACAGGTTTAATATGTAAGAGGTGTTTCCTGGTAACCAGATGAGTTTTCTTGACATGTCATATGTGTTTTTCCTGGCAGGTCGGATGTATTCCTAGTGATCAGATGTATTGCTTGACAAGAATAGCTATCAGAGGTGTTTTGCCTGGCAGGGTTGAATTATCAAAGGTGTTTTTCGATGACCAGATGAGTTTTCTAGGCATGTCAAATGTCTTTTCCTTGACAGGTCAGATGTGTTCCTGGTGATTAAATGTATTCCCTGATAAGGGTTGCTGTCAGAAGTGTTATGCCTGACAGAGTAATGTCAAATGTGTTCCTGGTAGTTAGGTGTTTCCTGGTGGTCAGTTGTTTCCTTGTAGTCAGGTGTTTTTTGGTGGTCAGGTGTATTTCCTGGTAGTCAGATGTGTATCCCTAGCATGTCAGATGTGTTATTCCTGGCAGATCAGATGGGTTTCCTGGCTATCAGATGTGTATCATTGCGATTAGATGTGTATACTGGTGATCAAATGTGTTTCCTTACAAATGTGGTTGTGTGAGCTAGTTTTTCAACAATGGTAAAATATGGGGTAATATGTCAGAAGTGTTGTTCCTACTAGAGTGTGATATGTCAAAGGTGTTGTTCCTAGCAGATTATGATATTTCGAAGGTGTTGTTCCTGGCAGGGTTTTATGTCAGAGGTGTTATTCCTGACAATGTGATAAGTTAGAGGTGTTGTTCCTAACAAGATTTTATATCAGAAGTGTTGTTCCTAGCAGGGTGATAAGTCAAAGGTGTTGTTCTTGGCGGAGTTTTATATCAAAGGTGTTGCTCCTGGCAGTGTGATAAGTCATAGGTGTTGTTCCTAACAGGATTTTATGTCAAAGGTGTTGTTTCTGGCAATGTGATATGTTAGAGGTGTTGTTCCTAGCAATGTGATAAGTCAGAGGTATTGTTCTTGCCAGGATTTTATGTCAGAAGTGTTGTTCCTGACAGTGTGATAAGTCAGAGATGTTTTTTTGGCAGACAACGAGTGGAAATCTGGTTGGATATCGAGTCTACGAAATCTGAGGTTCATGCGGTAGAAGTCCCGGTGGATTGATAATTGAGTCTACGGAATCAAGGGTAAAGATTGTTCACAGGCGAAGGCCTAGTCGATCGAGTCTGTGGACTCAAGGATATAGCATGAGCGGTTATCTGGAACGATAACCTGGTGTCGTGGACACCATCGATGGTTGGATGAACTTGACAATCGGAAAACACTAAGAGTTTGAAGACCTCGAATAGGGTGAAATAGGCCTGAGCGACCTTGGGATCGGTATATGATATTACTGTTATGAAACTGTAAGCTAGGGCTTACATGGATATACTTTATGATATTATTTTATTACTGCTTTTGTTATTCTGCATATTATCGTAATATGGAAATTGAATATAAATATGTGGAAAATAAACTGATGGACTGTGAATTTTGTTGGACTTCATGGCTCATAGACATTCTCATCGCCAAGTTCAAGTAGTTGTCGGTATTGCTGAATTGGCAAGGAGCCACGTTGATTACTTTGGGAAAAGCTTATCGGTGCAAAAGGTAATGCATTTGCTTATGGTGAGTTATTGTGATGACCAGTTGTGTAGCTTATGTACACTCTTGAATAAAAGTTTAAAATTTCTCGCATTTTTGGCGGGCAAAGTCTTTAACTATGCGTTAATGACGAACGGGCGCGCGTCTCGGAATATAATTTCCTAAGGCATGGGTTTGGGTCGTCACAGTTGAAATCATAGCTAAAAGCAATAACCATCATAGCAAATCGTATTTGATAAAGAGTCTAATGGTACATTTGACGCAATTAGGACCATCTTACATTGTCAGTTTCGAATTAGATGATGAGTTGAAACCATGTATATGAGTTAGGAGTGAATGTTGGAGATATAGATCATCTCCAGGAGAGTGTAATAGACAGGCTTATCAGGCTGGAAGATGATTAAGCATGATTAGACTAATTAGGATAGACAGGTGAGTTATTTTAGATGACCTTTTGATGAATTAGAATTTGACGTCCCTATTGCAAGATGGTAAAGTATTATTATTTTCCTAATACGAATACGATACCGCCAAGACGAGCACCTAGGATAGGAATACACTGGTTGGAGCATTCAAGTCCATCACTGCTCTAGCAGAGTTGATTCAACGGCAACAGAGTGGTAACTGTGTTCCCATTAACTCAAAACAAGAACAAGGGAATGGTAGTAGACTTGAGAAGTTCAGGAAACTTCAACCGACATCGTTCTCTGGTGCCACCAATCTGTTAATGGCCGAAAACTGTACTCGAGAACTTGAGAAGATTTTTCGGGCAATGGCATGCCCCTGAAGAGGTTAAATCAGATTTAGCAATATTCATGTTGTCATGAGAGGCTGAACATTGGTGGACGACCATTGAGAGGACAGTTTCAAAAGATCAAAAGCCTATCTTTTGGGAAAATTTATGGAATTATTCTATGAAAAATATTTTTCGGTCTGCATGAGGAAGACAAAGAAGATGGAATTCCTCCAACTGACTCAAGACAACATGTCAGTCAGCGAATATGAACAAAAATTCAACCAGCTCTCCCGATTTGCAACAAGCTAGACTTGTTGAGGATGAACAATAGAGACTCGACAAGTTCAAGGATGAATTCCAACCAGCAATCAAAGGCAAACTAGTAATTCAAAGGTTTACCTCATTCTCAAAAATTCTAGACAAAGCTTTGAGAGTCGAAAAAGTGCATAAAGAAATGCAAGGATTCTTGACAGTCAAAGTGTAAATCCCTACTTAGGTGTTGGAAAATTCCGTGATCATTAGATAGGTTATGGTGTTTTGAGTCTAGTTCAACTTGTCATAAGAGTTAAAGCTTCAAGAAGTTTGCAGAAATTGAAGAAAAATGTCATCAAAGCTTCTACTCTGGATCTAGACAGGTAAAGGACTTAGAGACCCCTACCTAGGTTAAATTTGACTTAGATAACCCTAAACATTCCTAGGAGGCTAGTTAAAACCCTAACAATGACAAGTGGTCTTGGTCGAATCAAATATAAATTCTTTGTAAAAGGTTTTGAAAAAGTTCTGTCTCAACCGATTGCTCGGTGTTGAGACCGGTCGATCGGTGGCCTATCGAGAGATCGGTGGCTATCGACTGGTGAAAAATTTTGTATGGACAAAATTTCCAAAGAGGCATTTTTGGACCGATTGATCGGTCATAAGGACCAATCACTCAGTGGCCTACCGAGAGATCGGTATCTGTCGACTGGTCTTAAAAAATGTATGGGGTATTTTTCCAGAGAGGATCTTTTGAACTGAGCTCTCGGTGAGAAGACCAATCCCTTGTTTTTGGATCGAGCGCTTGGTACTGAGCACCGATCAATCGGTACCCCGTAATTAGAATTTTTTTTATTCAGGACTCTTTTCTAAACCCTATATAAACAACTTTTGAAGACCTAATTCGTATCCACTGTTCATTTTTGAAAGAGTAGAGGTCTGAGAAACCCATCTAGGGTTTTTTCTATTCTCATCTATTGATCTTTGTTGATCCCTCCTCTTTCAATCATCCTAGAGAATGCAAGTAAAGATCTAATCCTTTGATCTTGTATTGTGTGATCTCTAATCTTTATGAGATCCCTCTAGGGTTTGAAGTGTTCTAAATTGATTCACAACCCTACACCTTGTGTGTGTGTCCGGTGTATGATCCGGAGCCTTCGTGGAAGGAGATCGATCTTGTGAGATCGTGGAATTGAAGTAACTTGAGAAGATTTGGTCGGTATTGAACCGAAGCTGCTGCGAGAGAGATCGAACCTAGTGGTTCATGGAAATCAAGAGCAAGAGTCTATACCAAAGAACGTCGTGTCGTGTCTGATTTGGATAAGGTCTTGTCTTGTACTTGAATACTTCTTATAGTGAAATTTGTTGCTGGAAGAAGTCCCGTGGTTTTTTTCCGAAAGGGTTTTCCATGTAAAAATATTCTGTGTTAGATTTGTGTGGATGGTTTATTGATTTCTGAACAAATAATTTAAAAAATTAAAATTGGTTGGAAATTCTTAGATAGACCTATTCACCCCCTCTAGGTCATAGAGATCATCGATCAGGCTAATTTCAATTGGCATCAGAGCAAGTTCACCGTTAAGGCTAATCCCTTAAGTGTGATCCTGTATTATCCGTGATCATGAGTACTCTGAGAGAGGGTGGATCAGTCTCTCATCCCCCACTTTTTGGTGGGAATAATTACGCATACTGGAAAGCTAGAATAAGAGCCTTTCTCAAATCGATTGACGAGAGAATCTGGATATCTATACCAAATGGGTGGACTACGTCCGTGAAAACGGTTGGTGAATTGACTGTCATCAAATACTCTAATGAATGGACGAGAGAAGAGCTTGAGATAAGTGGATGGAATACCAAAGGTCTCAATGCAATCTTTACTGCAGTCACCACTGAGGAATTCAGACGAATCTCTTCATATGAAACAGTAAAAGGAGGCATGGGATATTCTTGAGATCACCTATGAGGGTACCACCACAGTTAAAATCTCAAAGCTCCAAATGTTGACCCCCAAATTTGAATATTTGAAAATGGAAGACAATGACACATTTGATGAATTTTATGCAAAACTTAGTGACATTGTCAATGCTAGTTTCAACTTAGGTGAAAGAATAACTGAGTCCAAGATAGTTAGAAAAGTTCTTAGATCTATGCCTAAGAGATTTCAACCCAAGGTTACTGCTATTGAAGAGAGTAAAAATGTTGACTCTCTGAAGATTGAGGAATTAGCTAGTTCACTCCAAACTTATGAACTCAATCTTCGACCATCCAAGAAGAACAAATCTCTAGCCTTGAAATCTATCAAGGAATCTTTGGATGAGGATAACAGTAATGAAGAGATGGATGAGGAACAATTGGCTCTCTTTGTTAAAAGACTTCAAAAAAAATTTAGAACAAAAAGAGATTCAACCCCAAATAGGGAGGAAAATCTTTTGAGAAGTCAAAATCTAAGCCCTGGGAAAACAAGAAAAATTACAAAAGTGGCAACAAGAAATCCCAAGGTGTTCAATGTTATAAATGCATGACTTCGGTCATATCTCACCAAACTGCCCTAACAAGAAGAAGAGTAAGGGCAAGGTGATGAATGCCTGTTGGGATGACAGTGATTCCGAGAATAAAGAATCGGACAGTTCCTCTTCATGTGAAGAAACTGATAATCATACGACTTTCACTATATCCCTTTCTGGTATTCTTGAGACTTCCTCAGTGGTTGATGAGAATGATAGAAGTGATGAGAGTGTTCACATTGAGTCTAGTGAAGACATTGAGAAGAGTCAAACTGACTCTGAAAGTGATGATGATTTGAAAACAACTTATGATAAGTTGTATGCTGAAAGTCTAAAACTGACTAAAGCAAAAATCTCTTTGAGCAAAAAACTCAAGATCATTCAAAATGAAAGAGATACTTGTAAACTAGTAGCAAAAGAGAAGAGTGCTCTAGTTAGTCAGCTTGAAAAAGAGAAAAAAAGCTTTTGTTGAAAAATTATAATGTCTTTTGGAAGAGAATGTCTCAATGACCAATGTGGTCAGAAGATTAGAACTTGAAAGAGACACTTCCTTGAAAGAAGTTGAAAAGTCAAGGACTCTGTTAGTGGAGTTGGAATCTTTAAAAGATTCTCTTGTTGATAAGGTGACATTTCTTGAAAAAGAACATCATAATATCCTTAAAGACAAGACAAATTTGATTCAGAAGGTCTATATTCTTGAGAAGGAAGTAAGAATGTTTGGAAACACTCAATGTCTGGATGAATTACTTAGAAAACATGGTTCAAATTCAACTAGATTTGGGATAAGATATGCTGACACACCAGTAGGTCCTTTAGCTATTGGTACAATGGCTAGTGCAGTGTTTGAACCAATTCATTTTGATCCTAAAGTATTGGTCATTTCACAAATATCGGTGTGAATTAAATCTAGAGTTATGGTGGACCTCTCAACTCCAGAAAACGAAACTCTCATTATTTTGCACTTACTACAAGCAATACGTTTTTCATACTTATCACTGATATGACTTTCGATTAGTGAATTTATCTACCTGAAATATCTTATTTATACTTTGTCATTGCATTAACTATTTTCTAGCTCAGCTCCCCCACTGCTTCAAGAATTCATCAAGAGTGTGACCTTACAGTTTTGGTAAATTTACACCAATTTTTATTTACCAATCTTTCTGTTATGCACAAGCCACTTGATAATAATTAAAATTTATTGAAGTGCACAATACTTTCATATAATAATCCAATAAAAAATGAAAACACATAAAATATTAAAGCATCCATAACATGATAAATCACAAAATAAGTTATCGTAAATCTCAATAATATGAAACATTAATATTTATAAAGTATATTATTTACTCATTTGATCGGTAGAGATTCTCTCTTTTCATTCTATTACCATTAGCATGCTTCAAAACCACAACAGTGTCATTGTGTGTGCATTATTCTCTGCTGCCAAAACATATAAAACATGTCTCGCGGATAGAACTAGCTAAACAATAAGAAGTCATTAGATATGGCCTATGACCAAAATAAAATAATTTGTAATACAAGTTTATCAAATTAAAACTACAAGGCACACAACACAATTTATACATATCAAATATTCAACCAATTAATTACGACATATGCAAACTATACAAAGAAGTGTTGCAAACCAATTATAGTAGAAATGAGTATCAAGCAAAGTTCGAATCAATAAAGTAGCAGACAAATCGAGTATATGCAAGAAATGCATACTAATATGCATACATAAATTCGTATAAATATTGTATACCAAAATGCATATAAAATTGTAAAGAAATTATTTAAAATTTATTAGTGCTGAGGTGATGTCATCATGACCAATATTACTTACAATAAGTGACATTGACATATGGAAACTTGACCATAAGCATCAACATGGGTGAACCACCTCCTTTCAATGACAATACATATTATATTAATTATATTAGTGTTATTGTATAAAAAGAAACACATATAACCGTCAGGTACTATTTGCATTAAACCATTCTCATTTTTGTTACAGTAGCAATAGGAGAATGACTATATAGTTAGATATCTATAACCTTTAGACTATTTGGATACAGTCTATAACCAAGCCAAAAGATTCTTCGGATATAGTCACAATTATAGTCCAATTAGGACTATACTATTTATTTTTAATAATCTGATTGTATGATTATCTTAAAACCTATTACAATATGCAGTTTATTTTATCATGTTTGGCAACTTGTTCAGTAAGAATAGACTACTCCAATTTTCTTGTTTAGTCACCATAGACTACCTTATCCTAGGGTAGTTAGATAAGTGGGTGGTCTCTAATTAAGTTGGAGACACACGATTGGTTTACTAAATGTGGATCCAATATGATAACTAATCAAATTGACTGAAACCATCCTTCAGTCTGGCTAGATTTTATTTTTCTTAAATCTCATTTATAATTGATTACATTGGGTCGGGTTTGGCTTGGAAAACCCAGCATCATAGTATGAAATAGTTATCAAGAAACATCGTTAATTTCTATCTCATTAACATCATTAATGTCTATCTTATTCTATCAATTCTTTCTCGCGACACCGTTATTGTCTATCATATTAATGTCTTCAACCAATTATTTCTTATGACAACCTACAACCTTTAACATACTGTGAGTATACAGTTAGGTGCAACCGTTAATGTCTATCTTATTAACATCTTCCACCAATTCTTTCTAGACAGGGAAAGGAAAATAAAAAACTATAGTTGTTGCAGGTCGAAAAAAAAAATATCTCATAAATACAAATCAAAAGTGACACGTGTTTCTTACAAGTACTTGTTAACCAAAAGCAAGCCTCCGTTGGATGATCACCTCTTGTGTTAGTAGGTGGGGAGCCCACCAACGGTACTTGATGAGCCTACACATACCCCAAGTGCATTTCATGTCAAATGAAGCTTTAAAGGAGACGGTAACTTTCGTTTGGCAGCAGCGGTAACCAGGATTTTGTTGTACGGAGCTTGCCATGGTTGATTGAAAATATTAGTAGTCGATGATGGATGGATGGATCTGTGAAGAATGACTTAGATAAGTATAAAATATTTTGAGTTTAGGGTAATGGAGGATACCGGGGGGAGGGGGGTAATAGTCCCAAAAATAAAAAATAATAATAATAATAATAATAGACGACTTTGTTCGTGGACCTTTGTGTTCATATATTTCGTACATATCTTATTGATATTATTTCTACTTGTTGATGGGGCTAGCAATCTCCTTGTCTCATGATTATGTCATGTTAAATAATTAAATAGTATAATATAAAATATATTTTTTTTATTTTCAAAAGTTAAGGGGATAATTGTCTCTCTTGCCCAATGATTGTCTTATTAAATAATTAAATAATATAAAATATTTTTTTCAAAAGTTTAGGAATTGTCACTTATCCTACTACTATGCCCAGTTAAATATTTAAAAAAACATAGTATAGAAAGATATATTTATTTCCAAAGTTCAAGGAGGCAGCTGCCACCCATGCCCTATGGCTGTGCCTCGCTAAACTATAAATTTTTTTTTTTTTTTCAGAAGTTAGGTGGCAGTTGCCCATGCACCATAATTATGCCCTATAGTAGTTTTTTTAAGTTCGGTTGAGCGGGGGCAAGTGCGCCTGGCTTTCACCCCTGTCTTGGAAGTAAATTAAAAAAAGGATAATGTCAACTTTGTGGTACTGCTAGCGGACCCCACCAATTAATAGTGGATATGACGCATACGGAGAAGTACAAACTTCAAGAGACATGTTGCATTCAGATTTGGGTTGGTGAGGATTGGGCAGAAACAATTGCAGGTGGTTACTAGTTATAGGCTTGGGATTGTCTCTGGCGAAGCCAGAAAGGGCTTATCTCGGGGTTCCATAGAATAGGTGACAAGTGGTGGAGAAGTCAAAATCATGGGGCCCACGATTTTGACTTCTCCACCCTTAATAAGACATGTGGCGATAAGTGTGTGAGAATAAAGGGGAAAGATATCATATGGGGAGAAGTCAAAAAAATGGGGAGAAAATGAAATGACTTCTCCCCATATTTTGGCCAACTGTCGCATAATGTATGGAACCCCGAGAGGGGTTTCTAGCTCCGCCAGAGACAAGCCAAAGCCCTAGTTATAATGGTATCGCTGATCAGACTCATTGATGCCAAGTATAGATTGTCTTATACGGATCGGATTCAGACCACATATGCCTAGTTCCCAATCCGATCCGAGATTCGTTGGATTCTGATTGTTCCAATCGAATTAAATTTGGTTATTTATTCAAGATTTGAAAGCAATCTGAATAATATTACTATCTTGAAAAATTAATATTAAATTAAAGTTAAAAACAATTGAGTAATATTATAATATACTTATGAAGTTATACTAAAAATAATATTATTATATATTATAATCGAATCGAATCGGATTTTAATTGGATTGGATCACTCTAGATTTCAATCAGACCCAACATATCTATAATAGGATTAGGATCTCATCTAAGCGAATCAGATTCAAATAAGATACGAATCTTGATATGATCCAATGGCAGCCCTATTATCTTGCAAGCGTGTACAAGGTTTAAAATTTCGAAATGTCAATCAATTTCTGATGTCCCATTCGAAATGAAATTTTTCGAAATTTCAAAATTTTTGCCGACATCTAACCAAAATCGCATTTAATAATAAAATATTATTCCAAAATTTCGTCGAAATATTCTGAAATTTTTATTTTTTATATAATATTAATTATATATATTATTATTTTATTTTTAAAATTAATATATAAATTTTTCAAAATTTCAGTAAAAATTTTGAAATATTTACGAATATTTCGGAATTTTAATTAAAAGATTAAAAAAAATTATTTAAAAATAAAAAATCAGATTTCGGCCGAAATTCCGAAATTCCGAAATTTTCGAAATCCGAAATTTTGGCCAAAATCTGATTTCCGAAATAAACCCAGTTTCAATATCGGTGAGGTTGTCCGAAACCGTAAAATTTCAACGAAATTTTAAACCATGAGCATGTATCAAATTCAAATCGATGGGCTTCTTTACTCATGGGTTTTTCCCTAAATAGGCTTAGTCTCAAATAGTCTTTGATTTTAAACATTATTTTTCTAGGCTCTTAAACATGTGAATCTCGAAGCACATGTCGGTTAACAATTGTTTGTCGAAAATACCTTTGTTCTAGTTGAAACACCGAGAAAAGAAGGGAGAGACAAGAAGAGAAGGAAAGTTGTCAAAGAGGAGAAGAAGAGAAACTAAGAGAAGAACCTCCCATCCCCTCCCCTCCGTTTATGTGGCGGATCGTTTAGGTGGAAACTCTGATCATCCCTTTTGTTCGATCGAAGAGAAGGGAAAAACAGATGGTAAGCTCTCTATTTTAGAGAAGATAAAAACACTGCAAATAGAACATAAGCTCTCTTTTTTACAGAAAAATATCAATGATGTTTTTCTGCACGCCGGTCGATCGATGTTTTTCTGTAAAAAAGAGATCACACAAAAAGATCAATCGATCAATTTTTTATTCATTAGATTGATTGTTTTTAAAAAAAAAAAGGTGGTACTACACGCACACCAATAATTACTGATATACACCAAAATTGTAAAAACAAAAACTCATATTTTCTAGTATACACACCAAACGAAGATGAAAAAGAATATTTATCCATCCAATGCTATGAGGTAAATGAGTTTCTAAAACAGACAAAAAAGACTTGATTTTGGCGATGAAATGCCAATTTATCCATCCAAAAATTGAAGAACCAGTGGAGATTGATGATAAACTTTAGCAAAAGGGAGATTTGAGTGGCATCGCAGTCTAATTGGTAAGTTTTTCACAGATCGTCCTATTAATTGGGTAGCAACTAAAACTACTCTTCTTAGAGCCTAGAACCCACGGGAAGGAGTAGAAGAATTAGATTTATGCGGGTTCTTAATTGCCCTTGGGCTTAGAGGGGCCATTATTGGCACTCTAAAGGTGGAAACCTAAGACACCATCGCAGGAGTTGGAGTTTAAGTTGGTTCCTTTTTGGATTCAACTCCGTAAGAGATGCCTCCTTGAGGTTGGTCTGTTTCCTCCCCTCGTCTTTGTTCGACTACACCAAGGACTAAAGATGGGAAGAGGATCTCTTCTTTTTGGTGTGTGTATAAGTAAATATTGAGATTGTTTTAATTTGGTAGGTACACCAGTAAACATTGGTGTGCATGTAACATCACCCTAAAAAAAAATGTAGATCGATCGATAAAACAAAATATCAGCCATTCGGATCAATATATTAGGCATTCATATTAGTAGTTTAGGGATTCAAACCAATCTGCTTGAAAATTCCAACGAGAGCTTACTTATGGGAAATTTATGACCATAAATGACCAGATACTTGAGATGGGTATCAGTAGGGATGGCAATTTATGACCGGAACCGTCCGTGGGTACAATTGGATTTGATTCGTCTTAAATCTCGTTCATAATTAGGTGGGCTTTGGCTTGAAATTAGGTGTGATATCGGGCCTAGTGCGGCCTTCAAAGCGGTTCTTGAAAATGTATCGGGCTTTGGGAAGGGCCTATTCAAAAATCACCAAAATTTAAGCCCAAACCCGGCCCATTGTCACCCCTACTTGAAATCTGTGGCCCATCAGACTACATACGAATCATTTCCCTTCTTGATAAACATCTATTATCATGATCTGAACTCTATAAAGCCTTGCGGTTGCAGGGCTCCCTCTCTATCTCTCATCGACGAAGTAAATCTCAAAGCTTCAATCCCTTTTCTTTCCTCCTGAGCCATGGGTGTCTTCCTTACTCTTCCAATGGAGACTATCGCGGCTTATATCTCTACCCTCTCAGTAGATGACCTCTTAGATCAAAGTGCTATAGCAGTCTTGGGTTCGACCCTTGTGGTTTTTGTAGCTACTATTTTCTTCATGACTCGTTCGCGCAAAATATTCTTAGTTGATTTTGCATGTTACAAACCAGAAGCAAATCAAATGTGCAGTAAAGAAGGCCTCATAGAGCGATTCACGCTCTGTGGGAACTTCTCCAACGAGAGTTTGGTATTTCAGAAGAAAGTTATGGAGAGGTCGGGACTGGGTCAGTCGACGTACGTGCCGAATGGGTTACTCGTGGAGCCAGTAAACATGTGTATGGCAGAGGCAAGGAGGGAGACCCAGATGGTGATGTTTGGTGCAGTTGATGAGCTTCTGGCAAAGACGGGGTTGAAGGCTAAGGATATAGGGATTCTGGTAGTGAATTCTAGTCTCTTTAATCCGACGCCATCTCTCTCCGCCATGATCGTGAATCGCTACAAGCTTGGAGAGAATGTTATCAGCTATAACCTTGGTGGAATGGGTTGCAGCGCTGGACTCTTATCTATTGGCCTTGCTAAACAGCTACTTCAGGTTGCTTTTCTTTCTCTCCTTTGGGCTGGGAGTACTTTGGTGATAAGAAATTACCCTATGTTTGGTTGCCGAGAAAATAAGTAAAAATAAAAGAAAAGAAAATTGGACAAAACACAATTAAAAATTGTATTATAAATTCAAATTTTTCTTTTCTTATCCATATTTTCGCCTATTTTCTCGACAACCAAACATAGCATTAAGGGCAACGGATTTCCTATGGCAGATCCGAGTATTACACAGAGGCATAGTCGAAGGCAAAGATGCAATGCCCGAGTGTAATAGTTGTTCATCTGCCTAGGATATCCGTTGCCGTAAGAAACATAGGTTTAGGTTGGCAACGTGTAGCCTCTTTGCCCAACGAGTGGAACGGTGTTTAACTAAAGAGGTGATAGTATGCATGCGCACGTTTCGTTGGGTGGTTAGTGCACACCTCCTAGCTCAACATGTGTCTTCTTTGACACATATTAACTATGGTTAAGATTCGTTCACCCCTACAATTAAATAATCTAACCATGGTTTTTAGAAAAAATATTTTTTAAGAAAATTGATCACATGAGTGAGTGAATCATAACTAGGGGTACTGTTATCGAGCCGAGTAGTGGGATGTTCAAGCTTGTTTATTAAGTAAACGAGCTCATATCAAGCTTGAACTTGGCTTATTTATTTAATAAACGCTCAGCATTTAGCAAGCAATTTGATTCATTAGATATAGCTATTTATTAAGTTTAAATTTTACTTTATTATCCTCGTTATAGTGTTATTTAAAATTTTATGAAAAGTTTATAATTGTATAAAGGATATTCTTATTATGTAAAACATATGGTATATTATTAATTTTTATTAGTATATAATAAATATACTTAATTTTAGAATTTAAATGAAGTAAGTATATTTAGATATTTTAGTATGTTAATTATATATATAATCGAACCAAGCTTTTAACGAGACGAATAAGGGTGTGTTCAGGCTTGGCTCATTAACTAAACGAGCTCGAAAGTCAAGCTTGAGCTTGGCTTGTTTACTAAATAAACGAACGGAGTTTTTAACGAGCCAAACTCGAGCTGTTCACGAGCACTTTTGTTTGATAACTACTCCTAAATTCATAATCAAGTTTAATTTTTTTTAATATTTTTTCTAAAAATTAAGGTTAAATTATTTAACCCCAAGGTTTTCGAGCTTTTAACAATCGACGATGGATGTAAATCAACGTGAGGATGTATTAAACGGAAACGCCAGCCATCATCAAGACTTGTGTATTTTCCTTAAGCAACCGGTTAAAGAGTCAATTGGTGTTATGTAAAATGATGTTGCTCTAACCTTGTGCATGAATGGCTGGCATACCCTAAATTTAGGGGTCGTTTGGATACACGGCCTTTTTTGGTTTTTATATAATATTTTAAAAACTCGAAACGACTTTCTTTTTTCAAATTTTTTTAACAAGAAACGCATTTGAGATTATTAACTTACAAAAGGAAAAACAAAAAAACACATTTGATAAATATGAATATAAATAATTTGGGTAAATCATTTCAATCTATGATGGTGGTGGTGGTGGGAAGCACTCATGTTTTCTATTTTTGTTTTCTATTTCTAAGAACAGAGATAACATAAATTTTTTGTTATCTTTGTTTTCAAAAAAATTGTTAGTTTTTTAAAACAAAAGGCTATGTTTACCGAACATGTTTTATGCAAAAATTTCCAATTTTTTTTTTTAAATGTGCAATCAAAGGGGCCTTAGTTTTTAACTACGCAAAAGGGGTTGTTTGGTACGGAAGCTAGCATTACGCGGTCTCTTTTCAAGAAAATTGAAAGTTAAGAGATACTTAAATTAAATGAATTGAACAGATGAGATGACTTGGAATTGATTTTAGTTAATGAAGTACCGTCTCACTTGGTATTTCTAAGTTCTAACAAATGGTGGTGGGTGGTGTGTGATGGTGATGATGGGTGGTGGTTGTGGATGGTGGTGGTGTCGTGGTGGTAGTGGTGGTGTTATGGTGGTGGTGGTGATAGATGAGAGTCATTGACGGAGACGAGGCAGTCCATGTTTTTTACTTTTATTTTTATTTCTAAAAACGACATAAATTTTATGTGATTAATTTTCAAAAACAGTAACATATTTACCAAACATGTTTTATGCAAAAATGTTTAAAATTTTGTTTTTAAAAACAAAAAAATAAAATAAAATAAAAATGCAACCAAACAGCCCTTAATGTTTTCTTATTTTCTTTCTTTTAATCTTGCAGGTGCGCGCTAACTCTTATGCTCTAGTGGTGAGTACAGAGAACATCATTAAGAACTGCTACCTAGGCAACGAATCCTCCATGCTCTTATGTAACTGCGTATTTCGCATAGGTGGCGCCGCCATCCTCCTCTCGAACCGGCGTTCAGATCGCAACTCCTCCAAGTACCAGCTCATCGATACCATCCACACAAATACAGCCAGTGACGATCGTTCATACGGTTGCATTTTCCAGGAAGAGGATGGCGCCGGATATGTGGGTGTCACCGTCTCAAAAGACCTCTTGGCCGTTGCAATAGACACCATAAGGACTAACATCACCACTCTCGGACCGCTAGTACTTCCCATTACCGAGCAACTCCGCGTCGTCGTCAATTTGATAGGAAGGAAGTTGCTCATGATGAAAATAAAGCCTTATATACCCAATTTCAAGTGCGCCTTCGACCACTTCTGTGCCCATGTCGGTGGGAAGCCAGTCCTCGATGGGTTGGAGAAGAACTTGGGTTTCAGTGAGCGGTGCATGGAGCCTTCTAGGATGACTCTCTGTAGGTTTGGGAACACTTCTAGTAGCTCAGTGTGGTATGAAGTGGCCTACTTAGAGGCTAAGGGCAGAATTAAGAAGGGTGATCGCATGTGGCAGATTGCGTTCGGGTCAGGCTTCAAGTGCAGTAGTGCAGTATGGTGTGCCGTGAGGACCATCGATCCTGAGAGGGAGAGGAATCCATGGACCGATGAGATTGATGACTTCCCAGTCCACGAGTACACCATGGATGAACCATCAGATCCACCACCATATCATTTTGAACCATCAAAATGAAGTTTGATATCATAAAAAATTTACTAGTTACAACTACTTGATTTACTACTACTGTTCTGTTCTCCTCTTTCTGTCAGACTGTTTTGAGACTCATACATGGTGGGAGTGCGATTACATGACTATCTACTTGTATTTGAATCAATTACCATGATTTTTCTATTTGATTCATAAATGAGCCAAGGATGGTGTATTTTGCACGGGAATTGAGCTCGAGCGTCATATATTGTAATATGATTTATGTCTTGTTACACTAGTACAATGCAATGAGCATGGGCATTATACACAGGGCCGGCCCAAGCCATTTAGAGGCTTAAAGCAAAAATTTTAAATGAGGCTTTTAAAATATTTTTTTTTAAAATATTATTAAAAAAAATTAACTATAAATAGAGCCTTTTTAATATTCTCAATGGGCCTTTTATAATTTTTTTATATTCAAAATGAGGCCTTTTATAATTTTTTTTGATGGCCTACTGGACGGGCCAGCCCTGCCTCTGCAGAATCAGTAATTAGTAATAGCCAAGTAAAAAAATTTAAGGGTCTGTTTTAATAAACTTTTCTAAGAAGAGGACTTCTCTAGGAGAACTTTCAAGGAAAGTAACTTTTGAAAAAAGTTAAATGTCGATTTTCTGTGAATGTTTCCTTGGACTAGCTTCTTAGAAAATTATTTTGCTGACTTTACTTACTTTGTATTTCACAGGAAGTCGAAAGTTATGCGGATAAAATGTGATTTCTTTGACTTTTTACTTTTACTTTTTTGGAACCAAAAGTCGATAGAAGTCAATTTAGAAGTTTATCCAAACGCAACCTTAAGAGTCATATTAGATGAAAACGGTATTTTTATCTGTAGATTGAACAATCGATACACTCATGAGTTAGATAATATCTCTAACCTAACATTAAATGTTAGTCACCTTAAATCACTTCCGCTATCAGAACCGACCTGATGAGTGATAGATGTGTATTTATGGTAAGATATTTCTCTGACAATAATGAAATGATTAGGTGGGATGCATGGCCATCCACGAGCATGGATGACCATGAAGATCTCAACCTATAAATACCCCCCGGGGTTCTAGAGATGAGAGGTTGGCAATTCTGAAGAACCCAAGACTTTATCCTCTTCCCTAAGTCAAGAGCAAAGGCCTTACCTCAAGAACTCCTTAACCCTCTCTCTCTGAACTTTACCTTCAGTTTTACACCTTCTTCCATTACTGACTTGATTGAGCATCGGAGTGTCTTGACAAGGCAGAAGGCCTCTCCCCAACAACTTTGGACATCCCTGCGTCCTTCATCCTTCTACCAGTCAAGCAGAGTCAATCAAACCAGCAAAACAGTACCATGTGGAGCTTCTGGAAAAATTCTACTATAAAATTGGCTTCGTATGTGGGAAACACATCAACTCCCAAACAAATCTCCTTCGCACGAATCTTGTGATGGCAGGACAAGCTCCACCTGAAGGAGATGTGTCCCAAGTTAACCAAATCATCATGATGTTGCAACAGCAACGAGATGACATGCTACTACAACAATCTACCATGAATCGTTTGGCCCATAACCAACAGATGCTTCCAGAAAGGTTAGAAACTTTTGAAGATGACCGTATTTATTCTAAAGGCAACGCCACTCTTTCACCAACTACTTCTTGCCTAAGATCACCATCGCAGTACTCTAATGCATCCCCTTACAATTTGGATTATCCGGGCATGCAGGTCTTCACCTCTACAAGGCCGTCTCGACGAAATCAAAATGTCGATAACATGTAGCAAACTCCTTCGCAAGACCGGAATGCGAGGAGATCTCCTCCGGGTCAAGCTGTTCGACGGCGTCTTTTCTTCTCCTCCCCTCCAAGATGAAATACTCAACAAGATTCCCCTCCAGGTCGAAATACTCGGCAAGACTCCCTTCATGGTTGAAATGTTCAACGAGACTCTCCTTTAGATCGAGACGCTCGACAAGGTGTTAGGTACATGTCCCAGTCTCCTCCCCGCTTTCA
Organism: Tetracentron sinense; assembly: GCA_015143295.1. Classification (NCBI taxonomy): domain Eukaryota; kingdom Viridiplantae; phylum Streptophyta; class Magnoliopsida; order Trochodendrales; family Trochodendraceae; genus Tetracentron; species Tetracentron sinense. Next base: position 31,093,850 of record CM026566.1, read on the forward strand.
AAATATGAGAGATGTGTGAAAATTCCCCCCATGGGGTCAGGATACGGGCATGGATCAGCAAGTAGGGACAACCCAGGCCGAAGTGCAAGCAATGATTCAAGCCAACAGGGAAGCCTACACAGGTCAAGCTAATGGAAGCTAGACGGATTAGTTCACTCGCCAAGCGAAAAAAAAGACGTGCAGAGCTCCCCTTTGTCGGGAAGAATACTCCAGACTCTCGCCCTGCGAAAATTTGTGCCACCAACCTTCACCCCATTCACCAAAAAGACTAATCCGATTGATCATTTATTCCAGTATTAGCAGGCATTGGCTCTCCATAATCTCAATGATGCCCTCTTATGCAAAGTATTTTCGTCCAGTCTGCAAGGACCGGCTTGAGATGGTTCTGATACCTGCAAGAAGGGTCAACAAAAGATATGGACATGATCAGTTCAGTCTTTATTGAATGATACATATCTAACAAAAAGAGAGATGCAGATGTAGATATTCTCTTCGCCATGAAAATGAAAGCTTCGGAGTCTCTCAGGGACTTTGTCCAAAGGTTTCACGATGAAGTCCAATCTCTAGATGAATGTGACGATCATACGAGCATCTCGGCGTTCAAAAATGCGCTACCAATCGGGTCCAGACTGTATGAGTCTATCGCCTTAGACCGTCCCAAACGTTTGGAAGAGTTGTTGGTCCACGCAGCGAAGTATGCGAGGCTTAAGGACGACATCAAATCTTGCGTCAAACCAAAAGCTTCTCCGGTTGAAGCGGTAGAGAGGACGGAGCGGCCATCCACCTCGGGCAAAAGACCAATGTATGTTTCTCTAGATGACAAAAGACAATCCATAAAAGTGCAGCAAGAGAGAGAATCATACCAGAATCAAAGGGATCAGCCGGATCAGTGCCCTAACCAAAATACCAACCGGAATAATTCAAGTCAACAGCAAAACCAGTCGGACAGGCGCCTACATCAGTTTATTCAAAATCAGCAGAATCAGAACCAAGATCCGCGAGAGCAGCGAAACCAGTCATTAGAAAGACATTCGTACCAAAACCAGCAGGCCAGATCAACTTCACAGTTGGCCCTGCTGCGATATTGCAGACGATGATGCACGAGCCATATTTTGTTTGGTTGAGGCCTATCATCGAAGTCACGACAAGTCCTAGGGCAAGAGAATTTTTTCAATACCACAAGAGTCGAGGGCATTTAAAGAATAGATGTTGAGTCTTACGAGACTATATGGAAGGACTGGTAAGAGAAGGTTTCTTAGGGGAGTATGTGGTGCCCGATAATCAGTTGGGAAATGTGTAGGTACCACATAACACGCCCAACAATGAGGAATCTACAAACCTAGGAAGCAATAGAGAAGACGGAGTGCCAACTAGCACTATCAACATTATCCATCAAACATGGTCACCCGTGCTTGACTTAGCACGCGAATTTCGAGCCAAGACCAGAAAATCGTCGCATACGCCTGAAGTCTGTCAAAATAAGGTTGGGAGCAAGGGGCATCAAACAAGCCCTGACATTTTATGATCAGGGCATGCTGACAGTTGTCCGACCCCACTACGATGCACTCGTCCTCACCATAAACATTGGTAACTTCAATATCCAAAAGGTGCCAGTTGATTATGGGAGTTCGGTAGACATCCTTTACCTCTCGGCCTTCACCAAAATGGAGCTGGACATGGCCACGCTCATCCCTGTGCAGACACCTTTAGTGGGATTTGATGGGAGTTTGATGCAACCGCTTGGAGAAATCGTCCTACCTGTTCAGGCTAGACCGATCGTCCTGTAGACAAGATTCTCTGTTCCGGACGCTCCTTCGCCCTACAGCGTCATCTTGGGGAGGTGGTTACCAGGTGCTGAAATTCCCTACCCAGGAAGGACCGAGGGAGATCAAGGGTGATCAATTGGCATCCCAGAAATGCCACATCACACTACCAAACTCACCCAAATAGCAATTACAGTGCAAGGCAAGTGAGGACAAAAAGGTAGTCGAGGTCGTCAGGAAACCCACTATTGAACCAAGCATAGCTATTAACCTAGGGATAGAAGATGCACCACGGGTTCTACACATAGGCACGGGCTTGACTGCACCCAAAGAATTCGAGTTGCTGGATTTTCTAATGGCAAATTTGGATGTTTTTGCTTGGTCACCCAACGATATGCTAGGAGTCAACCCGGAAGTAATTTGTATTCACTTGAACATAGATCCAGTCATCCCCCAATAAAAGCAAAGGCCGTGTAGGCTAGCCCCTGCCTTCCATGATGGAGTATATGAATAAATTGACAAGCTTATCAGTGTCGGGTTCATTCAAGAGGTGCAATATGCAGATTGGGTTGCAAATGTCATTGCAGTCCAAAAGAAAATGGGAAAGTACAAGTCTGTATTGACTTCACTAATGTAAATAAAGCTTGTCCTAAGGATTCTTTTCCTTTGTCTCAGATTGATAGACTTATTAATTTCATTGTCGGCCACGAAATGTAATCATTCATGGATGGACACTCGACTATAATCAAATCCGTATGGCCGAAGAATATCAAGAGAAAATTGCATTCATCACGGAATGAGGTCTTTTTTGCTATAGAGTCATGTCATTCGGCCTAAAGAATGTTGGTGCCACATACTAACGATTGATGACGATGATGTTTAGCCTATTGCTCGGGAAAAATTGTTGAGGTATACGTGGATGGCATCGTAGTCAAGGGCCGGACTCGAGCGAATCACACCACGGATCTGGGCTAGCCTTTCTCTATCCTTCGTACTTTTAATTTGAAGCCGAATCCAGAAAAGTGTGTTTTGGGGGTCACCTCGGGTAAATTCTTGGGTTATTTAGTAAGTCAACGTGGGATTGAGGCTAATCCTACCCAAATCCGAGCTCTTCTCGATATGCCCAAGCCCAAGTCAAATAAGAAATTCAAAAGTTGACGGGATGAATTGTTGCTCTTAATCGATTTATTTTGAGGTCATCTGATTGATGCAAGCCCCTCTTTGAATTATTACAAAAAGACGCCACCTTCAGGTAGACGAAAGATTTCTCTCAACCCTTTGCCACTTTAAAAAAATATTTGGATTCGGCCCCTGTTCTTTCAATACCTAATCTAGGGGAGTTCTTATATTTGTATTTATCAGTCTCTAAACTCGCAATAGGCTCTGTCCTGGTCCAAAGCTTCGAGGGCAACAAAAAACCCATTTATTTCACTAGCAAAACATTTCTCAAAGCAGAGTTCAACTACAGTAAGCTCAAGAAGGTAAGCCTCACATTGATATTTTCTGCTGAAAAAGTACATCCTTATTTTCAAGGCACTTGCACCCGCTGAGGGCAAGAATGGCCTAGCTACCAATGATTCGTCCTCAAGGCACTTGCACCCATTGTGGGCAAGAATGGCTTAGCTACCAATGATTCGTCCTCAAGGTACTTGTACCCGTTGTGGGCAAGAATAGCCTCACAACCAATGATTCGTCCTCAAGGCACTTACACCCGTTATAAGCAAGAATGGCCTAGCTACCAATGATTCATCCTCAAGAGATTTACATTTATGTTTCGTTCAAAAGAAACTTACATTTATGGGCAAAATTAGTCGCAATACAATGATATACGAAACAGACGAAACACATGGCTTCATTCAAAAATTAAAAGAGATGTACATAGAAAGGCCTATCTGAGCTAGGTACGACCATAGAGGAGAGGGACAGAAATGCCCATCAGAGCTAGGTACGCTCATAGAAAGAAAAGAAAGGCCCATCAGAGTTGGGTACACTCATACATAACGAAAGAAAAATAGTAAACAAGAATTATTCTTGGGGAAAGGCATCTCTGGCAGCTAAGGCCTGGGTTGAAGCAGAAGGCTCGGGAACAGCTACAACCCGGGTGGAAGACGAAGGCATGGTGATGGGAATTTCAAGCTGTTCGGGCGCTGGCTCATTGGGCAAAGAAGGGTTCACTTGGATATGAATTTCCTCTCGAGCAGTACCACTCTGCACTTCTTCTCTATCTTCGAAGTTGATCACGTCTCGAATAGAGTTACCTCCAAGAGGAAATTCTGATTGAGTTGTTGTCTCGTCTTGAGAAGCTGCGGGAGTAGAGAGCACGAAGCTTTTACATGACATATTGTTCCATCTCAACACAGTCTTTACGCACGAGATCCTCAGCCATAGCCTAATAACAAGCATGGAGCTCGGTGATCATCTTCGGCTTTGCCACGTTCAGTTCATCAAACCCTAAGGTCTGCCTCGACCTTGGTCTTCATCTCACCCTCTACAGCTTTCTTTACAGTCTCACGAGCTGTGGCTAATTGCTGCTAAAAGATTGGTAACTTCTGTTTATGTGGTAACCAACTGAGCACAGAGGACAATGAGCTCGATGGTCAGACTGGTCTTTTCAGAGGTTGCCTTCTTTTCCGCTGCACCAACACGATGCTTCCACTCTTCCGTTATCATATGCTGACGAGAAAAGCGCTCCGTTAACTCTGACCAGGCATTGATGATCTAGAAACAACAAAAAAAATATAATAAGGATATAGACTATAGAAAAGATATGTTTGCTAAAAAAACAAGGTAAAAGATTACTCCCACGATGGATTGGGTGTCGACGGTCCCAAGCCCAATGCCCATCCAAGTCTTAGACTTAGCCACATCATCAACTGGAAGCCTCGTCCCCCGAAGCCAAGAAACTATTGTCGTGTTGTTATCCAAGGCGGAATTCTTGACGGTCAGCATCCTTGATCCGACTCGCATGGTGGGCTAAAATACAAGGGCCTGCTCCTCAACATTTGCTGGCCCGAGAACAGGAGAGCGTGCAAAGCATCCACTACACAGCTGGCGTATCGATTTATCTTCGTCCAACTGACACGATGATTAATCTCTGCTCGAGAAAATAAATGACTTCTCCCCATTTTTCTGCCAGCTGCCGCACAATGTATGGAACCCCGAGAGCCCTTTCTGGCTTCGCCAGAGACAATCCGAGGCCCTCAAGTAAACGCTACATGTCATCTCCATGCAGGCAACCACATGAATTCAATTTTCTTCATTATTCCCGATACTTTGAGCTACACTACAATTACCACGAAAGGTCTACCAAAATATATATATATATATGTACCGCGAAGGGGCAAATTGTAATGTGGAAAAATTGGTAAATCTGACAAATCATTCAAGGACGAACCCATGCCCGATCAAGGGTGACTTCGTGTTCATCCAAGGACAAAGCCCGGCCCATTCAAGGACGAAGACCCGCCCTTTCAAGGACGAACCCGTGCCCGATCAAGGACAAATTCGTGCTCATTCAGGAACGAAGCCCGGCCCATTCAAGGATGAAGCCCCACCCTTTCAAGGACAAACCTGTGCACGATCAAGGACGAATTCGTGCTCATTTAAGGACGAAGCCCCTCCCCCCCCCCCCCCCCCCCCCCTTTCAAGGAAGAACATGTGCCTGATCAAGGACGGATTCATACCCATCTGAGGACGAAGTCGAGCCCATCAGTGGATGAAACCTTGGGAAGCGATCCTCTTTCAGGGTATCAATGATACACTAATGAGTTAGATAATATCTCTAACCTAACATTAAATGATGGTCACCTTGAATCACTTCCGCTATCAGAGATGTGCATTTATGGTAAGATATTTGTCTGACAATAATGAAATGATTAGATGGGATGCATGGTCATCCACGAGCATGGATGACCATAAAGATCTCAACCTATAAATACCCCCCGGGGTTCTAGAGATAAGAGGTTGGCAATTCTGAAGAACCCAAGACTTCATCTTTTTTCCTAAGTCAATAGCAAAGGCCCTACCTCAAGAACTCCTTAAACCTCTCTCTCTCTAAACTTTACCTTCAGTTTTACACCTTCTTCCATACCTTCTTCCATTACTGACTTGAGCATCGGAGTATCTGTCTTGATAGGGCGGAAGGCCTCTCCCCAACAACTTTGGACATCCCTACGTCCTGCATCCTTCTACTAGTCAAGCAGACCAGCAAAGCAGTGCCACATGGAGCTTCCTGGAAAATTTCACTACCACATGGAGCTTCCCGGAAAATTTCACTACACTTTCGATCTTGTCTTCTAGTCTAACAAGATCCTCTTCCATTCCTAAAGAATCCTCTTGGATACTTTCCAATTGTTAGCGAAAGAGTAAGAAAATCAGCAAGATAAACCGCAAGGCTAGAAATAGTAGACTTCAAAAGAAAGAGAGAATTTAAAAAATCTTTTTGAAAAAGATTTGAATGATATTGTTTCGAAATGTGCTCTAGTTCTTCAGTCTATATGTGTTTTGCAATGTTTTCATAACAAAATCGAAGGTCGAACTGGTTGGGTCTCCGGTTCCTGGTTCGACTAGCCCCACTGAACCGTGGCCTTTATCTGTAAAAATAACATTTTTCTTTTTCTTTTTTTTGGCCGGTTAGTTTTCCCGGTTATATCACCAGTTCTCCAGTTGAACCAGCCAGTTCTTCCGGTTTTCAGTTTTAAGAGCAGTTTTTAAAAGAGACCGGTTTTGGTGGTTTTAGGGACCGGTTGACTGGACGGTTCCCCTGGTTTTCAAAACACTGGTGTTTTGTTGTGCTGATGTGCTGAACAATGACATGGTCAATATAATAATCACCAGAGTTTTACATTAAGCATAATATCATGTGAAAATGCAATTTTGAAGTTGATGGCAGACATGAAAACAAAAAAGAAAGGAGATATACGTTGAATCTGCCATCCGCCCCACAAGTCATCTACCAACATCTAGCCCATCATTTCATGTTGTAAGCACTTTGATCAATTGCTTCAAGAAACTAAAGATAAGAAATAAAACCATGAATAAATATGTCAATGTCAGTCTGGCTAGAAGAGTAACAGTTTATAGGAGAAGTTTAGTTCCTTTGTCAGACAACTAATTCGTGTATTACTCACGAATTATGTGAATTCCGAAATTAGACATGAATTATTCACAACTTCCTGAAATCTCGTTAATACATATCTAATATATGTGTATTATTTTTCACAATTAGTAACATTTTCATTTTATTTTCTCAACTTTTTCCCGCATTATCCAAATTTTGCTAGGTTTTCCGAATTTTTCCCTAGCCGAATAATTCCCGAACTATGACTTGGTGACTATACTCTACTAAGTACCAACAACTAAAAAGGTGTGTGCATTTTATAGAAAGTATATCAAGAGTTGTTCATCTCACATCAAATAATATGATACAATTTGAACTCATAAGAGTTTTGATTTTTTTTTTTTTTAATTGAAATTGACGTTGACCATCTAGTTGGTGGTTGTTCACTGATAGAATGTAAACCTTTGTTTTCAATTTTTAGCACGCTTCTAATGATCTAGTCTACACTTAGTCAATGCCTGAAAAGACACGACCAGCCCAAAACTCTAATAACAAAGTTTATGCAGATTAAAATTATCAAGAACTACATGGTCAACATATAGCAGTGGAATGTTGTCAAGTCATAAATAAGAACAAATTAAATGATATCAAGATGGATTTAGAATAGCATTTATAACAACCCCACAAAACTAGGAGGAATTACATAAACAATTCAGTATATACATTGCGTGGAGTCAGATGATGGAAAATGTAGAGTCACAAAACATAAATGGATCAAACTATAGTTTAGTCAGATGAGATGTATGATTTTCCCTGACGAGTAAACACATGGTAACTAAAATTATGGCAAAAGAAAACCAACTGAAAACATAAGTTGACTCATACTTGCAGTTAAAACCAAGATATACATGTTAGCTAAATACCACTCCGAAGTTATAACCAATAACCAAATCACCAGATCGTGGTGACCAGGTAGGGTTTCAATTACAAGCCCCAAACACCATGGCCTGTTGTCACTTTGTTATTTGATCGAGATGTCAACTCGTACAATATCCTGGCAAAGGTGTCAGAATGTCTGCCATCTGCGAAGAGGATCTCTGCAAAGACATTCTCATAAGCTACCAGAAGGGCCTTGTTCTGCGGCTCCGAAACAAGGCTCTCCAGTATTATTGCCGCTTTTCTGCAGACTTCTGGTACAGGATGTGGTGTCCTGATCACTTTCAGCAGCCGACCAATTGCCCTGGAGAAGTGCTTCCACCATTTCAGCAACAAGACCTTTCACAAAGATAGATTCAGTATATCATTTAGCTTTGCAATATAAGAGAGGAAAGCCTCACCATCGCTCGCTCGCAAGCTTCAGCCTGCAGTCCATGTTGACTTCTACAACGTTATAAAGAGCACCAACAGCAGCCGCTTGTGCATCTACTGCCGGTAAGCTCAGAAGATCAACTAAGCGCTTATATATCTGCAGTGTCAATAAGGCATTCACTAAGGTATTTAAGCATAGAAGATTTAGACGGCTGTAGGATGTTAAGAATCTGGGCCAAAAATATGTTTGAAATAAATAATAAATAACAAACATAGATCTCTTATATAAGAAGGGATGATTGGTCAAAAAAATCCCAACCTGAGGAGCAAAAGGGAGAAGGAATGGTTCATTATCGGGATTTATTATCAAACGGCCAAGCAATTCCGCAGCTGCACAATGCCAGGCTTTGACTGAGGATCCCAGCATCCCCATGATGGCTTGAACTGCACGTTTCTCGCTGGTTGGTCAAAGAAAAAATGAACGTTTATAACTCAGACTTCAGCATAACATGTGCTTGCAAAACCTGAAATCAAATTTATTACGTTATTTTGATATAAGATGGCTTGGATGAGCTGAAGATTCTAAGATCCAGCAATGGTGCTAAATTCACAATTGTCTCAAGGAAATTCGTCACAAGCTCCTCGTCCTCTGTCATCAATGGAAACTTTGTTAGATTCATTCCAGCCTTAAGCTTAGACATAAAACCTAATCTTAGGAACATTTCAGCAGAATAATTCCTGACAGATACCAACTTCTTGTTTTTCAAGGAATTCTTGAACAGAAAAATATTCCAGACTATTTGATTCGTTGACATTAAGTTTTATTCTTAAAAAGTTCAATATCTTATCAAAAGAAACAAGTTATGATATTTTCAAGAATTAGTCTACGGGTACTCCCAAAGTGTACTCCCAAATATACTCCCAAATCCTGACTGTTTAACTCAATTATTAAAAACGGTTAGGATTTCAACTCTATTTTCAATAGGTTTTGCAAGGTTAAAAATAACAATTTCTCGCAAGATTTTCAGTTTCGCTCAAGCAACTAAAGTTATTTTTTACTGAAAATTCAGATAATGTCATGAGATTTTAGGAGGTGGTGAAATATTGTGAGAAAACTTAAGAAGCTTAAGAGCAAATAAAATCTTAACGAATAATTGCCTCTTAAGACCTGTCTTTGTAGAAATAAAATTCAAGGGTCCTTTTCTTTCCTTTTTCTTTTTTCTTCAAATCTCGCTACAAAAAGCTAGAGGTCCTGCCTTCTCAATTCCCCACGTTCCATTTAAGATGAACTTCAGGATTTCATCATTAGTAACACAATTCTTCTGAAATTGGAATTCCTATGGGTAAAAGTTAACGAAGCAAATTTTCAACACAAGATTGAAAAATTCATCAAAAGAAATTATCTAACTTTACCGAGCTGCTTGCAGAATGCTCAGAATCAAAGTGTTTCATGTTTTAAGGGAAAAAAAATTAAATGATTAGATGTTTCATAAATAAATCTATGGTATTTACATTGAATATCTTGTGGTAGGTAATTAAAAAAAACAATGGACCAATTCACTCATAGCACCCATGGAGAAGAGGTGTGTTCATTTTAAAAGCAACCCCAGTCATGAAAGGTTTTTCATGATTCCAATGTACGCACTTTCTTCAAATCTAAAATATTGGGTGTTAATTGCAAGCAGATATATCGGCTCTAGAATTTAAGATGGTAGCAAAGGCGTGATGTGCAAGATCAAACTAGAGAAATTCCATGACACATAGAACGGTCCTTTCTGGATTACATGATGGTCATAACTCAGAAGTAGGAAGTGGATGAGCTGGATATGGACTTGCATTTTGTAGGCTTTTGTACCGGTTCTCGTCAACAGTTTTCTTGGAGATTTTTAGCACTGCTTGAGGACTCATACAAGGCTGCCCTCTATACCACCTTTATTCCATCATAGTCACAAAAGCTTGAAGCAAGTTAATATATAAAGTCGTGTGGATCAGCCTGATCGAGGGGTTCAAGGTAATGGTCTCGTGATTTCAAACCTAAGGATGCAGACGACACCATAGTTTTTCTCAACGCTTCTAAATGGCGAGTTTTAAATCTACGGGATGTCATTGGATGCTTTGATGCGGTTTCCGCATTCCACGTTAATATGAGGAAGAGCACCTTAACTAGCACTTGGGATTACGAGGATGGTTTATATGAATAATGTGTAAGTTTGTTTTGAGTTATCTACTTAGTAGGTTCCCATTCATACCTCGGCCTACCTATTAAGGCATTCTATCAACAAAAGTATCTAGGACCACCTGTAGATCTAAGGATAGCAAGTAGGAAAACAAGTTACCTTTGATCACTCTAATCAAAAAGTGCCTTCACCAATCTGCCCATATCTTACATGTTGATTGTTTTTTTTGATCGATGATCTTGCATGTTGATTGTTGATGTTCAAGAGTTAATTAATTGAGTGAATTCCCTACACAAATTATCACTTCAAAATAAAATTTAAATTTTAAGTAAGCTTTGAAAATCACTCATCTGAGAGGCTCAACAACGAGTCTTTCTCGAAGATAGTCGAAACCTCCAATGTGCAAGGAAAATGTCAGCACTACCTCTAGGATCCAAATTAGCTCGGATTCTCTCATGTCAATCCCTAAGGAATTTGCATTACTCGGTGAATGACGGGATACTAAACATCTTTTAGGATGCCAATTAACTTAATACAAGTTAATTAAGTTTCGTAATTTAACCAATAATAGTCCCGAAATCGCACTAGGAATCCAATTAAATTATTTTGTCATTAATGTAAAATGATGAAAATGTCCTTGATCAAATTATGGACCTGTTTGGTAACAAGAGTAGCCCTACTCCTGCTTATGTCTACCCCAATTAATCAACGTTCCACATCTGTTTGGCTACAGATTATAATTTGTCCAGATTAGAATTAATCCTAATTTTGGTGTGATTACAAGATTAATCTAATTCCTTTACTCTCTGTTTAGTTACAAGGATTAATTACTCCAGATTTATAATTAAAAGTAACACTATTATGGGGCTGTTTGGACACAGCCATACCCACCAGCTTCTAGTGGTACCCGCCCAAGGTACCCACCTACAATCCGGACATTAAACGTTCTTGAAACGGACAATACCCATTTGTTATTTGTCAATAGACAAAACACTGGACAATTCATTGACGGATTTTCCAATATGGATCAGTCCTGATGGACTGATCTAAGGGACTGGACCTTGAGGTCCGGTCTGCAGTGATTGAACTAGGTAGTCCTGTCAGATGATTAGATTGATTAATCCAAACTTCAAACTGGGCTAGTTACTCTTACTTATGTACTGGACATGTCAAACCTGTCACAAGTGACAAGGCTAGTTGGTTCGATCTGACGACAGTCCAGGTAAGCTTGGTCTGCTCAATTCAGGACTGATTTATCCGAATCTGGGCTCACCAATTAGTCCAACTAGACAAGGCCCTGTCGGTTGCTTGGGTATGGAACAGATGGCCTGACAGCCCTCTACAACCCTGATGAATCAAACCATAGCTTGACTCACTACAACTGATTCAGTTCAAGGTCTGGCTCGGATTTGGGCTTCCGGAATGGTTCTGCATCTTGTCTTCTTCTTTGCTTTAGGCTCTGAACTGGGTGCTGGGTCGACTCTAACTCTGGGTCGGCAAAACTGGGTTGTCTTCTCTAGGAGATAAGTTAGGTCTCTGGTTAGTCTTTGGATTGCTCTAATTTGGGAAGGTCTGTGTCTCTGATCTTTAAAGACAGATAGACCAAATATCCTGGCCCTTTATATAAGAGCCCAAGTGGGCTGGCCCCATTCATTGGGCCTGCCCCACAAGGTATTGAGCCCTGAGCTTGAGGCTTGCATCCAACCATAGTTCAAAAACTCGAAAATTTGACTCGACTCGAAAGTTAGCTGGGTCGAGTAACTCAAAAAACTCGAAAAAAACATGACTCGGTCCAACTCGGAATATATATGTAATAACTTGAAAAACTTGGGTTAAAAGAACTCAAAGTACACTGGTTTTATAGCCTCAAACCTAAAATTTAGGTTTAACAGAACCCATAGTCGGTTGTTTTTTAAGACCCAAAAAACTATGATGCAAAAACAGTGAGACATTCAAGTTTAGGTTTAAAAAATTGATAGAAATACCCTTCTGTGACTCGAACTAGTCTAGCGAGTCGAAAAACTCGGATGACTCGGTGACCAAGTCACCCGAGTAACTCGGTAAGTAGTGTCTCCTTCGAGTTTTGAGGCGACTTGACTCGAAATTCAGTTGAGTCGAGTAACTCGACCGAGTTACTCGGGTGACTCGCCGGGTTTTCGAACTATGCATCCAACGAACCTAGTGGATTCAATGAACTAATCACCCGGCTCCCTTTGGGTGGTAAACCCAAGGTGTCGCGCCCCAAAACCCCACCTTGGTCAAATAGAACTTTGGGCCCGTGACACTGCGTACACACACTTGACTTAATAGCATACAAAATATAGACCCGGGATTTTAACCCCACTCCCGATCAGGATTGAACCCGAGGAGGAATAGTACTAAAAATGCAAAAAAAAAAGAGTCACCACCTATTTAGATTGTGAGGGAAAAAAGGGTCCCTTAAAAGGTTGGATAAGGCTTTGGTCTGGAAATATAATTCAAGGTAAGAATTCATTTGAGTTAGGGAAAGATGTTAGGCACCCCTAAACTCCCATCCGGAGATGGTTACCTACTCCCTAAGTCTGAATTAAAGTAGGGAAATCATAAGAGAAGCATGAAATTTCATTTATATGCTAAGCGGATATCATATTGATAGTAATGTACAAGTTGAAATAAGCAGGGACAGGATAGGGGCTCTATCCTAGGTGAGCTGAACCCGATTAAGGTTGCCTACGTATCCACTATTAGTAGAATCAAAATACACGTAGTTACAGAGGGTAGTTGATGGTTTGATTTGGATTGTGGGTGTTTGATAGCCTGAGATTTGTCTTTTGGATGTTAGGGTGTTTTTGAATGATTTAAGCTCATATTCAAGAGCGCTTGGGCCTTTTCAGCGTTTGCCGGGGAGCATCTGGATAGTTTTAGCTCATGTCAAGGAGCATTGGGTTGGGTTAGGGTATGATAGGATTTGAACCAGGGTTTAAGCGATGTTTGGACAAAGGTTCGACTAGGTGGGTAGGGTTTCAACTAGATTTTGAACAGAGGTTCGGACAAAGGTTCGGCTAAGTGGGTAGGGTTTGAACCAGGGTTTGAATCGAGGCTCGGATAGAGGTTCGACAAGGTTGGTAGAGTTTTGAACCAGGGTTTGAACTGAGGTTTGGACAGAGATTCGACTAAGGTAAGCTATGTTTGAACCGAAGTTCGAGCTGAGGTTCGACAGGGTAAGCTATGTTTAAACCGAAGTTCGGGCTGAGGTTCGACAGGGTAAGCTATGTTTAAACCGAAGTTCGGGCAGAGGTTCGACAGGGTAGGCTATGTTTGAACCGAAATTCGGGCAGGGGTTCGACAGGATAGGCTATGTTTAAACCGAAGTTTGGGCAGGGGTTTGATAGGGTAGGCTATGTTTGAACTGAAGTTCGGGTAGGGGTTCGACAAAGTAGGCTATGTTTGAACCGAAGTTCGGGCAAAGGTTTAATAGGATAGGTTAAGCAATCAATCTAAGAATTTAAAGCAATTTTAAAAAATAATCAACAAGCTAATTAAACTATTAAAATACAAAGCAAGACAGGGTTTTGGAGAAAAGTTACCTTCCGAAAAATCTGAAAAGATTTCTTAAAAGGGGTCCCTAGAATTGACCATTCGCAATCGACTTTCTCGGGAATCCGGACGCTAAGAAGAACTTTCAAATCGAGAAAGGAGAGAGGGAGAAGGAATTGATCAAAAATGAAGGAAGAGATGGAGGGTATTTATAGTGTTTCGAAATAGTGTCCACGCCGTTTTAAATGGCGAGATTAATATTAAAATAATGAATAGTAAAGCGGTGTGAACAGTAGGGCAGCAAAACGGAACGTGGATAAAAATGAAATCGCGTCGTTTTAAACGGCGAGATTTACTATATTTTATTATCAGCAATAAAAATAATAAAAAATGAAGTTTGCAATGCAAGTAGGGCCCACGTGGTCCCGCGCTGTTTTAAAGGGCAAGTTTGCCTTAGGGCCCTATTTGGCCCTTCAAAAAACTGATTTTTTTGGTTTTTTTTGTTTATGCTCCTATTTGCCGAAAAACTATTATTGTCGTTTTAAGCCCATTTTGAGCCCGAAAATAGCCGAAATTGAACCGAAAAATTTGTAAAATTATTTCGGATGAAATCATAACTTTTGAGCACTTTTCAGGGGCATTTTTGTCATTTTGCCTTCCAGAAATCATAACTTTTGATCATTTTTCCACTTTAAGCCCGATTTGATCCCAAAAACAACTAAAATTGAACTGATAAAATCCAAAAAAATATTTTAGATAAAATGTGAGTTTTTCAAAACTTTTCAGGGGTATTTTGGTCATTTTGTACTCCAGGGGCATTTTGGTCATTTTGTATCTCAAGGGCGTTTCTGAAAATCAAATAACAGGAAAAGAGGATTTTTGAAAGGATTTTTAAAGGTGTAGAAAGAGAAAAGATGGGTGTAAAATTAGGGTGTTTACAGTTGCTGCCCCGCTTTATCAGAGGGTGCGGACTGCGGACACGTGAACGACAAAGGCTGATAACACTTCAATTTTGCACATGTGTGTATGTGGAAAACTTGTAAATCTTAAGAAAAGATAAATTTTGCTTAGACTACTTGTCATGGACTGGATGACTAAAGGGTGACAAGGGAAGGATGTGCTCGTGCCAAGTCAGCACTTGCTGGGGATTAGGAAGGGTTATAGTGTATGAAGTTGCTTGTTAATCGATCACAAGACCAAATAGCAGGGTACATGATGCAAGTGGGTAAGATACAAATGAATTATGATTGTTGCAAAACTGGCATCACAAGAGGCCGCAACTGATGGTCGATCAGACAACCGCATCAGTTACTCCTTTAAGAGTGAGCAAGTATTACAGTGCGGTGCGGTGAAGTGTGCAAGACTGGCTTCACAAGAGGCCGCAACTGATGATCGATCAGACAACCGTGTCAGTTACTCCTTTAAGAGTGAGCAAGTAATATAGTGATATGTGTGAAGTGTGCAAGACTAGCTTCACAAGAGGTTGCAGCTGATGGTCGATCAGACAACCGTGTCAGTTACTCCTTTAAGAGTGAGCAAGTAATGCAATGACGTGCGGTGAAATGTGAACATGTGGTGAAAGATGCAAATGAGTGAAGATTTATTACACAACCAGCTTTACGAGAGGCCGCAACTGAAGGTCGATCAGACAACCGTTCAGTTACTCCTTCAAAAAAATGCATAAGATGTCATTAGTGCTAACAACCGCGCGGTTGCCCCACTGGGTAAGATGTCATGGTGCAGATAACCACACGATTTCCTCACCGGGTAAGATGTCATGGTGCAAACAACCACATGGTTGCCTCACCGGGTAAGATGTCATGGTGGAGACAACCACACGATTGCCTCACCGGGTACTATGTCATGGTGCAGACAACCACACGATTACCCCCACCGGGTAAGATGTCATGGTGCAGACAACTACACAGTTGCTCCACCGGATACTATGCCAGCAAGATGAATGAAGTCAGAATTGAAAGAGTCGCACGACCACTCCAGCACAAGTAAGCAAGCAGATGTATAAGTGGAGATAGCCGCACGGCTAGTCTACAAGCAAGTTTATAAGCAAGCAGAGTGTATGATGAATGGAGACAGCCACGCGGTTGTTCCATGTTACAAGCAAGATGTATGAATGGGGAAAGCCACAAAGCTAACCCATAAGAAAGCAAAATGTAAGGTTAGTGATAATTGGTTACACAACCATCTTCACCGGACATAATGCAAAGCAAGCAAATGAATGTGATATATGTATGAATGGAGATAGCCACATAGCTAGTTCGTGAGCAAGTAAAATGTAAATGCATGAAAGGGGATAGCCTCATGGCTTAACCATAAGCAAGCAAATGAAATGAATGATGGGGTATGAGGAGTGAGAGAATGGAGCATGACCCTGAGCCTTTATCTGATATCCGCCCTCTGCCTTATGTACCAATACTGCACTGAGGTTATGCCTGGATTTGTCCAACTGAAATAATCTGTCAGGATAATCTGCTTGAACCAGTCTCGAGTTCAGGAGATCCGATTGCACCATCGAAAGGATTAGCCAAGTTTGAGCTGACCTGCGCTAGGACACGACTCTGACTAACTGACCTGACATGACAGACTAACAAATTGAAAAATTGACATAAGTAACTTGAAAGATGTCCGATATTGCCTGTTGATGGGAAGCCTAGCTAGGATTCCTTTGCCTTAGAAAGGAATTGAGTAAGTCTGGGTTGATTGCTTATAGATAGGTAAATCTGCTCCTGGATGTCCTCGCCAGATGCCTGATGCATAAGATAGTGCTTGACTGTACTAGCCGATTTTTGTTGGTGGAGCTTGATTGTATGCAACTGAAAGCTTGAACTTTGATTTTTCCTTTTTTGCCCCTGGACCTTAACAGGTTTCACCAGGACTGGGTTCACGTTATTTTTGCGCTCTAGCAAGATTGATAATTCCATACTAAGCCCGTGAAATCAGAAATTTGTCTTTATCTCTTTTTTGCCCTTAGAATGACCAAGTCTTGGGGTCGCATAATTTTTGCGCAATGAAGCCGTTTCCGGTTTTCACTCATGCATGCATAATTGATTAATTTGTTCCCTTTTTTGCCCCTGACAACAATGTCAGGGCTGGGCTCGCATAATTTTTGCGTCTTAGTGTCATTTATGGTTTTCACTAGGCCTGCGATTTTTGATAAGCTGATCTGTCTTCTCCCGTCATTGCCTGGTAAAATGGTAGAGTAATGCTTCTGACCACTGATGCTCAAGACCTTTCAAAGATCAAGGAGGGCTTAGTTACTAGGATGAAACATTGTAGGGGTAAAAACGATTGAGGCTCAAAGTTTTCTTATTAGGTAGGGCACCCTATGGTATGCTTTGATGTTGCATACAGAGACGAAACCAGTTAGCTTCTCTTCATCATTTTGGAGATTTTCCATTTTCGCTCTTTTTCTTTTTTTTTTTGTCGGCTCTTTGTGCTCTGTTTAGAGATAGCTGTCTAATTTTGATGAAAAGTTGTCATAATGTGACCGAACCTATTTTTAGGTTGCCTACGTATCCACGATCAGTGGAATCAGGTCATGTCGTAGTTCAAAATATGCTTCACTTTTGATTGGTTGAATTCTGCTCTATTGAATTGTCATTCAGAGGGTGCCCCAGTGTATGGGTTTAGAAAGAAAGGCTATTAGGCTCGACGGGCTAACTAGCGTATGTTATTGCATGGGTACGAAAGGGATTTTAAGGGTTAACCAAGGATGGCCTCCTATCCTTTCTTTGGTTGGTCAAGAACATGTGTGGTCATTGCATTATCCTCGTTCAAATATGTTTGATGCTTGATAGCTCGGGGAGGTCTTCGTCGCTCCTTTGCTTCTTGTCTTCTGATGGATTGGTAGCTCGCAATAAAATATTTGGAGAGCAGAGTACCTTTCTAATTCATGAGAGGGTCATGAGTTTTCGGATTACTCACTCAATGATCATGCAATTACCCTTTGCTGGCTTAGAATCTAGTTCAATTCCCAAAACTAGGCATCTCGGAGTAATAAGCAAGACAAATTTAACAAAAGTGGGAAATTTCATTAAAGTATGACTGGCCAATATGCTAACTGACTGGGAAGACTTCGATTTGGGCCATCATGGCCATTTGCAAAAAAAAAAGAAATTAAAGAATAAACCAAAAAGACAAAACTGGTGAGACTACTCAAAGTCGGCTATAGAATAGCTTAGGTTGGTGCGCCTCGGTTTCCTACTGTTGTGTGATTAGGGAGAGGGGCCTGGTTGATGTCGGTGTTCCCTGGTTCAAACTGGATATTTCCCGTTTCAAGCAAGTCTTAGATTGCATGCTTCAGATCAAAACACATCAGTGAAATGCCTCGGGGCTTGATGATATCCACAATGCTAGTCGGCCCTGTATGTCCTTGACAATGTAATTGGTGGCGGCTTGGGATCCCTCAGCGTGACCAATTTCTTATCTAGTAGATAAGGGAGGAGTTGCATCATGGTATATGGCATAGGCGAGAAGACTCCTCTTTTTCTGCTCAAATGTCATCTGCTGTGAGGAAAGCTATTGCTGAGTCGGCTCGGGTTGTCGGGGTTGCTGTGATAAATGGGGAATATGGATAGGCATTGCTGTCACCATTTGCACCTCATCCACTCTTCTTCGTGTATCTCTTCGTGGTGGTTGAGGACGACTAGAGGATGACGCCCCCTTGGATCCTGAGAACATGTCAACTACTCTCACATCTCCCCTTGTAGCCTCAATTCTGGCCTCACATTTGGCCATAGTGCTGAAATTGGAAATAGGTTGGGCTTCTAGTAGAGTCTTGAATGGATGCTTGAGTGTGCGGAGGAACGTTGTCACCAACTCGTCCTCGGGCAGAGGAGTGTTCATCTTTCCAGCATTTTTCCTTCATCGAACAGAATATTCAATAAAGGATTCATTCTCTTTGAGTCATTCTCTCCAGATCTGCTCTCTGTGAGACCAAGTCAATGTTGTAGGAGTATTGAGCAACAAACGCGTCACAAAGGCCTTCCCATGTGCGGACCTTGGCTGGGTCAACCTTGGTGAACCATTGTAGGGCTTGTCCCTTCAAACTTCTCTGAAATAGCTGCACTAGCAGCTTGTCAGCTGGAATAACTCTCCGCAGTAAATTTTAAGGTGTCTTTCCGGGCATCCTTTTCCGTTGTATTTCTCAAATTCGGGCATTTTGAAGTCACGAGGCAATTGAATCCCCGGATGCAGGCACATATCTCGGAAGTCAGTGGATACTAAGTTGTAGGACCTCTGGGCCCTCTTCACCAATTGTTCTAACCTCTCAATCCTGTCCTTCTAGAAGTCTGGAGTGTGGGCCGAGCTGGTTGATATGCCTGGCGGCTCTATATTCTGTGCAATCCTTGCCTCCTCTTCCTGATACTAGTCAATGTGTGGTGGCGGGATGTTAAAGGATGGTTGGTTCAACGGTAATGGATTGTGCGATGGTCAGTTTAAAGGTGATGGGTTGTAAGATGGTGGATTTGGAGGTGATGGGTTGTGAGATGGTGGATTTGGGGGTGGTGGATTGTGAGATGGTGGATTTGAAGATAACGGGTTGTGAGATGGTGGATTTGGAGGTGGTGGGTTGTGAGATGGTTGGTTTGATCGATTTAAGGCGAGTAGTTCGACGATCAGGATAGAAGAGGACGGCTGTTTCCTATTCACAGCATTCAAGATATCCTGCATGATGTTTTTCAGTTCCAGGATGCCTTGTTCGGTTCCAAATACCCTCGCCTCTAAATCAGGGATTTGCTGTAGTACATGTTGAGGAGATACTGAGCTGTCAGGGTCGGTTTCTGCACCTTTTACAACTTGCTCATCTCAATCAGTCAATCTCGTAGTTACCGGTGTCATCTCAAAGAGGGCAAATAGCTTAGTACCGCTTTCGCTCAGGATGCAATGAACTGTGTGGTAATAAGAGGTATGTATAGATGGGTCAGATAACGGTCAAGATGCTGAATGAAGATTGAATTAAAACAATGATGAAAGTAGTAATGCTACACACATATGATCTAATGGGGGACGTTTTGACATGGGACGTTGCCCCTTGTCTGGTCATGAATATGAATGTACACAAAGAATGATGGATGTGGAAAGTCCTAAGACTAATGCACATAATTTGAATTGTTAGCATGTTGAATGGTGTTAATACACACAAATGAAATGAATGAATTTGAATTGAATTAGATGAAAGAAATGAATCTTTAATAATTTGAAGTGAATGAACTGAGTATGTATACTCAGGCAAGAGTGCGTCAACTCAACATGTGTGACCCAATGGGGTGAGTGGACAGAGGTCCATTTCACTAATCTGGGTTATTGGGAGCCAGAGTCCAATGGGTCAAGATCAAATATGAATTAATGTCTTCTTCATATGATTCGCTTAGAGTCTAGGGTTTTAACCCTTACAACATTTTGCTGACTTAGAAAGGAATAGGGTTAGACCTATCTAGCAATCAAAGCTCACACAAACTCCGAAAATAGTTAAGTATAGGGATAAGATTGTCCCTATCCCTGAACAAATGATGTAGGAGCGGCTTAAACCAGTAGCAGAATAGGGATAGGGTAGTCCCTCCTGATGAGTGCTCTTGGTTTATGCCCAAACAAAGACCTATAATCTATATGCTTATGTTGGTGTATGCAAGGTTTTTGTCTAAAAGGTTGAGGAGCACTTGACCGTATATATGACTCCCCGGTATAGAACATACCTGAAAATGGACAATTGGTGCAAGTGGGAAAGACGAGTCACGTTACCAGGGATAAACATCCCTCAGTCTACAACCAATACTTTCCACAGATCTTTGGGCCCCAGCATCGGGGATAACCATCCCTCGATTGTAAGCAAGGTGTTAAAATTCGACTCAATTAGGTAAACTTCAGCCGAATTGAGTCGACTTCGGTGGTGACCGAAGTAAAATCAACATGTAAATTAAAATTTCTGAAATTTGTGATGCACTTCGGTTAACTTCGGTGGACTTCGATCGAAACGGAAAATTTTAGTTAAAAAAATACTGAACTTCGATGGAAGTCACCGAAGTCCACAGAAGCTTAATCAAAAAATTTTGTGATTCCCACAAACTGAAATCAGTCCCTACTAACCAAAAAAATTCAATCTATTTAGATTAATATCTGATTGAGAGGAAAATAAGAAATCAATTCACTTTTCTTTAAAAATCAAGAATCCCAATGGGGTAGAAATCATCCTCCATGACAATCAATCTCTAATAGAGAAGAAAAAAAAAGAATTTTGAGAGAAATGAGTGGGGTACATACCTGTGACTACCCTTGTTGTTGCCGATCACAGAAACCCTAAAGAGTGGGTCTGTTGGTCTAACGAAAGTAGGATGGAAGTCCAATGAAGTCCCCTTTTCTTTCGTCGAGCTCTGGAAATTGGTCTCTCATAGTCGTCGAGCTTTGGAGCTTGGTCTCTCGTAGTCGTCGAGCCCTGGAGCTTGGTCTCGTGAAATGAGGGAAGAAACCCTTTTTAACAAAAATTACACGAGTAATGCTAAAGTCACTAACTCTTAAACTCACTTTCTACAAAATAAAGACATGTGAGTCTTAAAAGAAAGTGTTCCTAGCATTATAAATCATAATTTTATGAATTCAATATTAAAATGACTATTATGACCTTAGGATATTTCGTAACCTCACAAGGCCCCTTTAATTGGCCTTAAACTATGGTTAACAAGTTTTAACTCCTATGGAACTTTTTTTTAATTTTTTAAAAATTAAGGTTAGATGCTTTAACCCTAAGGGTTAGTGAATCTTAACCACAGTTAAAAGAGATGCCCTTAAGATATTTCATGACCTCCAAAAGCCCCTTTAACTGCCCTAGAATTATGGTTAACAAGTTTTAACCCTTATGGTCAACTTTTTTTTAATTTTTTTCCTAAAAATTAAGGTTAGATGCTTTAACCCTAAAGGTTAATGAATCTTAACCACAATTAAAGGATGCCCTTAAGATATTTCATAACCTCACAAAGCCCCTTTAATTGTCCTTCAACTATGGTTAACAAGTTTTAACCCATGTGGTTAATTCTTTTTAAATTTTTTTCCTAAAAACCAAGGTTAAATTCTTTAACCCTAAGGGTTAGTGAATCTTAACCACCTGTTAAAGAAAATTAACAATATAGAGAAATATCAAGAAAATTCTAAACTTCTTTAATTTTTACATAACTTCCTTCGATTTCCTTAAACTTCCACGAATTGAGTCAACTTCCTTAGCAACCGAAGTTTATACCGAATCCGAAGTTTAATACCTTGATTGTAAGCTTACCGGATCCAACTAGATAGGTGAAGTGTTCTTATTCCATTATGCAATGAATATGAATGCATCAATCAAAATCAAGCAATGAATAAAAATGGAACCCTAGGCATGTTACTAAGTTGGCAAACAAATGTCCGAGATTCGATGAATGATAGAAACATAAGTTAGCATATGTGCAGATTAGTAAAATTAGCAACATATAGATGTAATTGAAAGTTTCTGATATAGTATCCTTTATTCAGTTCAGATTTAGGTTTTGGCTCGAATGCTCCCCAGCAGAGTCGCCAAGCTGTAGACCCGAGATTTTAACCCCACTCCCGATCAAGATTGTACCCGAGAAAGAATAGTGCTAAAAATGCAAAAAAGAGAATCACCGCCTATTTAGATTGTGAGGAAAAATAAGGTCCCTTAAAAGGTTGGATAAGGCTTTGGTCTGGAAATAGAGTTCAAGGTAAGAATTCATTTGAGTTAGGGGAAGGTGTTAGGCACCACTAAACTCCCATCCAGAGATGGTTACCTACTCCCTAAGTCTGAATTAAAGTGGAGAAACCATAAGAAAAGCTTGAAATTTCATTTATATGATAAGCAGATATCATATTGATAGTAATGTACAAGTTGAAATAAGCAGGGACAGGATAGGGGCTCTATCCTAGGTGAGCTGAACCCGATCAGGGTTGCCTACGTATCCACTATTAGTGGAATCAAGCTACACGTAGTTCCAAATGATAGTTGATGGTTTGATTTGGATTGTGGGTATTTGATAGGCTGAGATTTGTCTTTTGGATGTTAGGCTGTTTTTGAATGATTTAAGGTCATATTCAGGAGCGCTTGGGCCTTTTAAGCTCTTGTCGGGGAGCATCTAAACAGTTTTAGCTCATGTCAAGGAGCATTGGGTTGGGTTAGGGTCTGATAGGATTTGACTAGGCTTTAAGCGATGTTCGAACAAAGGTTTGACTAGGTAGGTAGGGTTTGAACTAAGGTTCGGACAAAGATTCGGCTAAGTGGGTAGAGTTTGAACCAGAGTTTGAACCGAGGTTCGGACAGAGATTCGGCTAAGGTAAGCTATGTTTGAACCGAAGTTCGAGCTGAGGTTCGACAGGGTAGGCTCTGTTTGAACCGAAGTTCGGGCAGAGATTCGACAAGGTAAGCTATGTTTGAAACGAAGTTCGAGCAGGGGTTCGACAAGGTAGGCTATGTTTTTGAACCAATATTCGGGCAGGGGTTCGCCAGGGTAGGCTATGTTTGAACTGAAGTTCGGGCAGGGATTCGACAGGGTAGGCTATGTTTGAACCGAAGTTCGGGCAGGGGTTCGACAGGATAGGTTAAGCAAGCAGGCTAAGAATTTAAAGCAATTTCAAAAAATAATTACAAGCTAATTAAACTATTAAAATACAAAGAAAGACAGGGTTTTGGAGAAAAGTTACCTTCCAAAAAATTTGAAATGATTTCTGAAAAGGGGTCCCGAGAATCGACCCTTCGCAATCAACTTTCTCGGGAATCCGGACACTAAGAAGAACTTTGAAATCGGAAAAGGAGAGAGAAGGAGAAGGAATTTGTGAGAAATGAAGGAAGAGGGGGGTATTTATAGTGTTTCAGAATAGTGTCTGCGTTGTTTTAAAGGGCGAGATTAATATTAAAATAATGAATAGTAAAGCGGTGTGAACAATAGGGTGGCAAAACGGAACGCGGATAAAAATGAAATCGCGTCGTTTTAAACGGCGAGATTTATTATATTTTATTATCAGCAATAAAAATAATAAAAAATGAAGTTTGCAGTGCAAGTGGGACCCACATGGTCCCGCGCTGTTTTAAAGGGAGAGCTTGCCTTAGGGCCCTATTTGGCCCTTCAAAAAACTGATTTTTTGGGTTTTTTTTGTATATGCTCCTATTTGCCGAAAAACTATTTTTGTCGTTTTAAGCCTATTTTGAGGCCGAAAAGAGCCGAAATTGAACCAAAAAATTTGTAAAATTATTTCGGATGAAATCATAACTTTTGAGCACTTTTCAGGGGCATTTTTGTCATTTTGCACTCCAAAATCATAACTTTTGATCATTTTTCCGCTTTAAGCCCGATTTGATCCCAAAAACAACCGAAATTGAACTGATAAAATCCAGAAAAATATTTACATAAAATGTGAGTTTTTCATAACTTTTTAGGGGTATTTTGGTCATTTTGTACTACAGGGGCATTTTGGTCATTTTTATCTCAGGGGCGTTTCTGAAAATCAAAGCACATGAAAAGAGGATTTTGAAAGGGTTTTTAAAAGTGTAGAAAGAGAAAAGAGGGGTGCAAAATTGGGGTGTTTACACAAAGCATACCAGATGAGAATCTAAAATTTTTCCTAAAACAATAATGATAAAGATTCTCGATAATCAAAAGAACCATCAAATATAAATTGACCAATTTGAACTTAACCAAATTCGGACCTTCTATCATGGTCCACATATAAAAATTTGAACCTAAGCAACATCAATATAAAATGAAGTATCTATAACAACCCTTTGAATCCAAAACAAAAGTCTAATAATAAGAGTAACGATCCAAATCTCTCTCTCCCTCCTCAAGCAAGTCATCTTTTTGCTCTTCTTGATATTCTTCCTCAATCCATGGCTCGGTGGGCCGTGCACAAATATCAAATCCTGCACCTACCGACAATAACAATTCGACTAAGCAATGAATACACTCACTGGATATAAAGTCTAACTAACAACATAATATCACATTACATACTCAGTAACATAATTCATGACATTGACATATTTACATGATCAGAGTGTGGAAAACATGTGAGCATACCATATCTTCACCTTGACCCGTGTACTTGTAAACTCTTAGACTTGTGAGATACATGTGCTTGTGAGATGTATGTTCTTATGAGATACATTTTTTTGTCAGATACATATCCATGATCAGTCCAATACTTGTTGTATACTTGTATGTTTACCAATACATGCAGCTTACATGCTTACCAATACATGCAGCCTACATGCTTACCAATACATGTCACTTAATTGCTTACCAATACATGCAATGTACATGTTTACCAATATGTGTCATCTACATGCTTACCAATACGTGCCACTTAATGTTCTCGTGAGTCATGACATGTGTGAACTTGTGAGACTAAACCACTTACCATGCATGTGAACTTGTGTTTGAGAGTCGTGATTAACATTCATCTAAGTTATCCCTTAGATTCCGATCTCCCACCTTTGAAAACTCCACTATAACGTCTCATTCCACAATATTAAAGACTTCTAGGTTAAAAAGACTTTTCTCTAAGTCTTGGCCTATCCGAATTTCAATCACCGTGCAAATTACATATTCTATAACTTATCACACCAATCATACCAATATACTTTTTCATGTACTCATAAATTCAGTAATATGCTTATGACATCAATTTCAATCATCCATTCTCATTATACTTATTTACCTTGCAATCATGCACAATTACCCTTCCTCCATTTCATACAAGATCATTCCCCATTCACATTCATTTTTGAAACTCCATCCAAATACATCCATCATAATTCCCTTCCTCCACTTCATACATCAATAGCATTAAACATCATCATAATCACCATAATAGTCATAATCATGTTTATCAAGACACATATTTGCATAAAATTCTCATTTCATACTTAATACATAACAATCCATGCATAATCGTGTAAATCCCTTAACAATCCTAATTCAATCTTGTTTAAACATGCAAAAATCATAATAGAGTTAGGTTAGACAGTATATTGACCTTTCGAGATCGTTTCCCTACGATCCAATTGCTTGAGAATAGCTTTTGGAGCGATCTCCAAGTTTTCTTCTTCCTTTCCAAGCAATCCCCATCGAAAATTAGGTTTAGAACATTTAGAAACCCTAAAACCCCGAAATAAAAGCCTATTTATAGTAGTAGGGGTGTTTAAAATCCGGCACTTATGGTTTTCCCCAAAATTTCTG
Organism: Tetracentron sinense; assembly: GCA_015143295.1. Taxonomy (NCBI): domain Eukaryota; kingdom Viridiplantae; phylum Streptophyta; class Magnoliopsida; order Trochodendrales; family Trochodendraceae; genus Tetracentron; species Tetracentron sinense. The sequence continues at coordinate 31,119,906 of CM026566.1, forward strand.
CTTGTGTTCCGATCGATTGTATCTTATTTCTGATCGATCGGAGCATGTACAATATTGTGGAAATTTCCCTGGCCGTATCCGATCAATCGAAGCTTATTTTCGATCGATCGCATGTCCTATGGATTGTCAATCGATCAGAGCTTGTTTCTGATCGATTGCAACTCCTCTTTTTGCACTACCGGTCGACTGGTGGTGATAATGGTCGACCAGTGGACCCTATTTTTGCTCTGTTTTGGTCGTTTTCTTAATTTAGACCCTTAATCACTTGCACGTAGCATATATAATCACAATTAAAACATACAAAGTATTTTTTGACACATTTACCCTCACTAACCATGTGAATGGCACGAATATTAATAAATGGGAATTTAGGTCTGAACATCCCTCACCTGTAAAAGAATTTTGTCCTCAAAATTTCATGAGGCGCATAGGTGAGGATACTTTTCTCGGACTTCATCATATTGCTCCCACGTGGCTTCTTCTACTGAATGATGTTGTCAACGCAAGAGAACTAGGGTAATCGTCTTCGTGCACAAGACTTACTATTTCCGATCCAAATTTTGAGCCGGTTGTTCCACTAAAGTCAAATCTTCGTGGATCTCCAACGGGTCTAGGTTGATGACATAAGACGGATCCAAAATATATTTTCTCAACATGGAAATATGGAAGACATTATGAACTGCAGCCATGTGAGGTGGTAAGGTAATCCTGTACGCCACTTCTCCAACTCTGGTAATGATTTCAAAGGGACCCACATATCTCAGGCTTAACTTGCCTCGCTTGCCAAATCTCATGACTCTCTTCATAGGCGAGATCTTGACAAACACCTGATCTCTAACTCGAAACTCAAGGTCTCTCCTGTGGTTATCGGCATAGCTTTATCACTTGCACCCTATCTACAGTTTGCTCAATAAGTTCGGGACCTAGAAGTTTTCTTTCACCTACTTCGTCCCAACACAAAGGTGAACGGCAAATTCTTTCATAAAATGCCTCAAATGGTGTCTTCTGAATGCTAGCCTGATAGCTATTGTTGTAAACGAACTCAACTAGTGGCAAGTGATCATCCCAACTGCCTTGGAAATCAAGCATATAGACCCGAAGCATATCTTCAATAATCTGGTTCACCCTCTCAGTCTGCCCATCTGTCTGTGGATAAAAGGCGGTGCTAAACTCCAAACGAGAATTCATGGCCTGCTTAAAACTCTTCCAAAACCTTGAAGTGAACCTCAAGTCTCGATCAGATACAATGCAGACTGACACTCCATGCAAACGGACTATTTCCTTGATGTATAGGTTCGCAAGCTGGTTGGAATTGAATATAGTCCGATATAGGAGGAAATGGCCGACTTAGTTAATTGATCAACCACAACCTAAATGACATCAAAGTTCTTTGTTATCCTTGGCAATCCGACTATGAAGTCCATAGAGAAATTTTCCCACTTCCATTCTGAAATAAGAAGAGGCTGAAGAAGTCTGGCAGGTCTTTGGTGCTCGGCCATAACTTATTGGTAAACCAAACACTTAGACACGTACGTAGCCATATCTCTTTCCATGTTCCTCCACCAATAAATGTTGCTTAAGATTTTGGTACCTCTGGGATGGACTGTGTACTTGAATCTGTGTGCCTCACCAGAATCTTTTGCCTTAGCTCTTCATTCGCTGAAACACATAATCGTCCTCTGAAAGTAAGAGTAGCTCTCTCATTCATGTAGAAATCTCGATTACCATTTTGAAATGACTTGGCCCTATAGACCTGCAATTCTTCATCTGACCCTTGAAGCACTTAATCCTGTCTAGGATGGTTAGCCTGACTACAATATTAGCCACTAAGGCTCCAGATAAGCCAACGCTGAAACTTGCATCGAAGTTAGACATATCCTTTAGCAATTTCCATTCTTGAACCAGTAGGTTAGCCAAAAATCTTGTGAGTTTCCTACTCAGTGCATCCGCCACCACATTGGCTTTTCCCAGGTGGTATTGGATAGAGCAATCATAATCCTTGGAAAATTCTACCCAACAGTGTTGCCTCAAATTTAGCTCTTTCTGTGAGAATAGGTACTTGAGATTCCTATGGTCGGTGAATACCTCAAACTGCTCACTGTACAAGTAGTGCCTCCAGATCTTAAGAGAAAAAACTACTACTATCAATTCCGAATCATGGGTAGGATAGTTCTTTTCGTGATCTTTCAACTGCCGGGAAGCATAAGCAATAACTTTCTCATACTGCATAAGAACACAACCTAACCCGATGAGTGAGGCATCATTGTACACTACAAATCCTCCGCTGCCAAATGGTACTGTCAAGATTGGTGTCATGGTGAGGCGCTTCTTCAATTCCAGGAAGCTCTTACCACATCTATCATTACACTTGAATTTAGCATTCTTTCGAGTCAAGTGGGTGAGCGGTGTTGCCAAACTGGAAAATCCCTCCATGAATCTTCGGTAATATCCAGCAAAGCCTAAGAAGCTTCAGATTTGTGTGGCACTCTTGGGTCTTCCCCAACTTTCCACTGCTTCTATCTTAGAAGGGTCTACAGAAATTTCCTCTCCAGACACTACATGGCTTAGAAATGCTACTTTCTCTAGCCAAAATTCGCACTTGCTAAGCTTAGCATACAACTTATGTTCCCGAAGCCTTTTAAGTGTAGCCCGAAGGTGCACTTCATGCTCTTTCTGTGTCTTGGAGTATATTAGTATATCATCCACAAATACTATCACATAACTGTCAAGAGCTGACTTGAATATTCTATTCATGAGATCCATAAAGGCGACAGGTGCATTTGTCAAACCGAACGACATGATTAGGAATTCGTAATGCCCGTATCTCATCCGGACTTAGGAACATCCTCTGCTTTTATCTTCAACTAGTGGTAGCCTGGTCACAGATCGATCTTTGAAAAATATTTGGCTCATTGCAACTAATCAAATAAGTCATGTATCCATGGCAGTAGATATTAATTCTTGATAGTGACTTTGTTTAGTTGCCTATAGTCGATACACATTTTCATCGCCCATCCTTCTTCTTCACAAATAAGACTCGAGCTCCCCAAGGTGATACACTTAGTCGGACAAACCCGTTATCGAGTAAGTCCTAAATTTGCTCCTTTAACTCTTTCAACTCTACTGGAGTCATTCTATAAGGTGTCCTGGAAATGGGTGTCGTGCCCGAAGCTAAGTCAATTGCAAATTCAATCTCTCTATCTGACGGTAAGCAAGGTAAGTCTTTGGGAAAGACATCAATGAATTTCTTCACAACCGGGATACTCGAAGAATTTGGTGCTTCTGAGGTAGCAATACTCAGTGTTACGACTCGAGCTAAGTCAGTCTTTCTTCTTCAATCCTTGAAAACGGAAAGGAGGCCCACTAACCGGCTTGAAATTGACAACTTTCCCGAAACAGTCAACGTGTCCATGGTAAGCTGAATGTCAATCCATGCCTAAGATAACGTCGAAGTCTTGGAAATCGAGGATAGTCAGATCTGCTGGCATCTCGTGTTGTCTAATCTGAATAATACAAGCTTGATACACTCTATATGTGATGACTGAACTACCAATAAGTGTCGCAACTCGCAATAGCTAGTTTCCGGTCTAGTTGACTCAGTTCCATAGGGAAGTCTTGTGCAAAACTAAGCGTGACGAAAGAATGGGTAGATCCGGTATCCATTAACACTCTTGTTAAGTACTTGTTAACCAACAATGTGCCTGAGGTTCATAAATAACTAAGTGTCAATATTTTACACTATCATACAAGTCATACATCACATTATATTTCACATATAATAGTATAATAGCATGTTAACAAAAATCATCATCTATTGGGTTTCTATTTCCTTGATTGCAACGCCTTATGAGTCATGACGATAGTCCTGAGAGCAATGACAATCCATCTTTTAGAACAATCTCAAACACAAGGCTAAACTTCGAGCCTAAGCCTAAAATAAAACCTAAGTCCTTAGTTCTGATGTTGCTTTTCTAAGTTAGAAGAATTCCTTTGTTCCCAACTTGGGAGGTACACCTTAGTCCCTATGGTCCTAATGCCTTGAGCTGTGACACCACCTCTGTCGCGCCCCAAAACCCTACCTTGGTCAAATGGAACTTTGGGCCCGTGACACTGTGTACACACACTTGACTTAATAGCATACAAGGCATACTACATGAAAATATAACATTTTTCCTTAAACAATAATGATAAGATTCTCGATAATCAAAAGAAATATCAAATATAAACAGTGACCAATTTGAACTTAACCAAATTCGGACCTTCTATCATGGTCCCCATATAAAAATCCGAACCTAAGCAACATCAATATAAAATGAAGTATCTATGACAACCCTTTGAATCCAAAATAAAAGTTTAATAATAAGGGTAACGGTCCATATCTCTCTCTCCCTTCTCAAAGAGGTCACCTTCTTGCTCTTCTTGATATTCTTCCTTAATCCACAGCTCGGCGGGCCGCACACAAATATCAAATCCTACACCTACACCTGCCGACAATAACAATTTGACTGAGCAACGAATACACTCAGTGGATATAAAGTCTAACTAACAACATAATATCACATATAAATAATCAGTATCATAATTCATGGCATATTTACATGAAAATATGATCAAAGTGCGGAAAACATATGAGCATACCATATCATCACCTTGACTCGTGTACTTTTGAAACTCTTGGACTTGTGAGATACACGTGTTTGTGAAATGTATGTTCTTATGAAATACATTTTCTTGTGAGATACATATCCATGTTTGGTCCAATACTTGTTGTATGCTTACCAATACATGCAGCCCACAGCCTCACCAATACATGTCACTTAATTGCTTACCAATACCTGCAGTCCACATGCTTACCAATACGTGTCACTTCATTGCTTACCAATACATGCAGCCTACATCCTTACCAATACATGTCACTTAATTGCTTACCAATACATGCAGTCTACATGCTTACCAATACGTGACATCTACATGCTTACCAATACGTGCCACTTAATGTTGTCATGAAATGCGTGTACTTGTGAGACTTAACCACTTACCATGCATGTCAACTTGTGCTTGAGTGTCGTGATTAACATTCATCTAGGTTATCCCTTAGATTCAAACCTCCCACCTTTGAAAACTCCACTATAGCGTGTCATTCCACAATAGTAAAGAATTCTAGGCTAGAAAGACTTTTCTCTAAGTCTTAGCTTATCCAAATTTCAATCACCATGCAAATTACATATTCTATAACTTATCACACTAATCATACCAATATACTTTTTCATGTATTTAAAAATTCAATAACATGCTCATGACATCAATTTCAATCATCCATTCTCATTATACTTATTTGCCTTGCAATCATGCACAATTACCCTTCCTCTATTTCATACAAGATCATTCCTCATTCACATTTATGTTTGAAAATCTAGAAATCCATCCAAATACATCCACCATAATTCTCTTCCTCCATTTCATACATCAATAGCATTAAACATCATCATGATCACCATAATAGTCAAATCATGTTTATCAAGACACATATTTGCATAAAATTCCCAATTCATACTCAATACTTAACATTCCAAGCCTAATCATGTAAATCCCTTAACAATCCTTATTCAATCTTGTTTAAACCTGCAAAAACCATAATAAAGTTAGGTCAGACAGTAAATCGACCATCTAGGATCGTTTCCTTATGATCCAATCGCTTGAGAATAGCTTTTGGGGCGATCTCCAAGCTTTCTTCTTCCTTTCCAAGCAATCTCCATTGAAAAACCTTGAGTTTTCTCCACTCCTCTCATTCGCCAAATTAGGTTTAGAACACTTAAAAACCCTAAAATCCCAAAATAAAGGCCAATTTAAGTAGGGGTGTTTAAAACCCTAAAATCCCGCACTTATTCCCCCAAAACTTTTGCACACGTTCCTATCGATCGCATCTTATTTCCGATAGATCGGAGCATGTACAGGATCGTGGAAAATTCCTTGGCCGTATCCGATCGATCAGAGCTCCGATCGATTGCAGCTCCTGATGGATTGCCAATTGATCGGAACTTGTTTCGATCGATCGCAGCTCCTCTTTATGTACTACCAGTCGACCGGTGGTGATAGTGGTCAACCGGTGGACCCTATTTTTGCTCTGTTTTGGTCGTTTTCTTAATTTTAACCTTTAATCACTTGCACCTAGCATAAATAATCACGATTAAAACATACATAGAGTATTTTTTGACACATTTACCCTCACTAACCATGTGAATGCCAGGTGTGCGATAGCTGGCTCAAGTCGATCTCCTCCTCACATTAATGCTTTCGCACTAATGAGAAGCCGAGATCTTAGAGTCGTCACCAATCAAGAATACGGGTGTGATTGGTCACCCAGAAAAAAAACACTCGGTTCAAGAACCGAGATCGAGTTCAGGGATTCTTTTATGAGTTGGGGAAGGTGTTAGGCACCCCAACTCATCCGTCGAACGATGGTTATCTTTTAACCTTTCTCCATTAATTTAACTTTTCATCAATTGAACAATTACTTTTTTTCTTTTTTATTCTTTTATTTCGAGATTAGAATCCATCCCTCCTCGACCGAATCAAGGTGATTTCTTTACTTGCTTTTCTTTTATTTCGAGATTGAAATCCACCCCTCCTCGACCGAATCGAGGTGATTTCTTTACTTGCTTTTCTTTTATTTCGAGATTGGAATTCACCCCTCCTCAACCGAATCGGGGTGACTTCTCTCTACTTGAGCGGCAAACCCCTTTTCCTTAAATCAGCAATGGCCAATCTCTCTCCTCGACCGATTCGAGAGAGGTCGCACCTACATTAGTGGAAAAGGAAATAACTAGTTTATTTTTAAAATAATAAAAAAATAACAATAATGGAAAAATAATCGAAGATCTCTTCTTCCAACTCTTTCCTTCGCCAGGATTTCCACTTCGTCACGACCGTTTGGAGGAAAATCTATGGAATATTATAGGAAAGCGAAGGAAGAAAAGATTTGGATGGGTAAAAGTAGAATTGGAGGGGGGGAATGTTGCCTACCTTTTGATTGCGCTCCTATGATCCTGCGCTCCAAGTACCTAAAGATAAAAACAATGAAGTAGATCCGAACTCCAAGGCTAAGGTGTGAGCTCTTGCTCTCTTCTCCACTAGGGTTTCCAAAGGTTGAGGGTTCTCCAAGATGGTTTCCAAGATGTAGAGATCCCAAGTCCAGAGTGTTTTCGGTGTAGAAGTTCCAAAGTTTTCCCAAGCCTAGGGTTTTTCTGAATGAATGGAGAATGGGGTGTGGAGGCCTTTTTATAATAGCGAGAAGAAAGGGTTTTCCTGTTTTTTTCCGATGTGGGACTAAAGTTTCTCCCAAAAACTTAAACAGTGTATAAAAGAATGAATTTCTCCCCTCTTTCGGGCTTGGGTTAGCTTGGGCTTGAATTGGGCTTTGGCTTGACTTCGGGTTATTTCGAAATTCGGAACTTCTTCATTGAGTCCATCTTTCGATAATTGAAGCTAAAAAGGGTCTTTGGTCATGCAAAATTAGGTGTCTACAACACGAATATTAATAAATGGGAATTTAGGTCTCTACACAAGGAGCCATAAATCTGATCTTAATTAAACAATCAACCAACACATACCCTCCAAGAAAAGATCAACCAACACACCTAGACCACGGGGACACGTAGCCACCCATGAGCACACGATCAACAACATCATGCCGATGGATGGCTCTGATTGAGTCAAAATAAGAGGCAACCCCTAATGCGATCCCACGATAATACGCACGTGTGAAGTGCAAAGTGCGCCGCAACACCCAAAGCCCTTTGTCACACCAGTGTTTTAAAACTAGTTGAGTCAACTCGGCCATATACTTGGTTTTTCCTAGCAATCTCGAGTTACTCAGTCAAGTCAGCCAAGTTGACCCAACCCTGTCGACTCGAATAACTCAACCAAGTCGACTCGGATTTCGCTCTCACTCGCCTCTTGTCAATAGTATAACAGTCAACTACAACTGCCGAACAAAGGGGAGAGAGAGAGAGAGAGAGAGAGAAGAGGAAGAGGAAGAGGTCGTACCACACGGTCGATCCAACTACAAATAGAGAAGAGAGAGTGTGTGACCAATTGGTCCACCCATTAGCGAGAGAGATGGCAACTTAGCATGATGAAAATATACTTGACATTGTACAACCTATTCTTTTTTTCTTCTTCTATCTGCAAATCATTTTTTTGTTAGATATACAAACTCTAACATATTATATGATAAAAGACACGAGAATTATATAAATTAACATTTTTTTTTGTTGACCAAACTGTCATCTTCAAAAAAAAAATTATACCCTAAATAATAAAATATTACATATATCATATTTTAATAATGGCCGCCTAGGTGGGTAGTCGCCTGAGTCCAATAGAGAGTGCCTCATTGCCTAGGCGACGCCTTTAACAACTATTTTGTGCATTGAGCAACTCTACAGGCTGCAACACCCTTCATTTCTTCGTCAATGTCCTGAACTAGCTGGTTCATTCTTCTTGGCATCCCTTTAAAGCAAGGATTAAAAATACGGTTTTGGGGGATGTATCGGCCTCAACCAAAACCTATACGTATCAGTTTCGGACGATACATATAATTTTTTCTTTTTTAAGAAAAAAATATCAAATTAAATTTCAAAAAAAAATCAAATGAGTTATAGGAACCAAATATAAAGTCATGGGAAGCGAATCAAAAACAAAATACCAAACACAATTACAATTACACAATGAATTAAAACATAAATAACTATTAAACTATACGTATCGCCCGTTTCGTATCGATTTTGGCGATTTTTATTTCCATGCTCTAATATCTCCTAACCTAGCCTCTCCATCAGCAATTGCATACTCAAACTTCCCAACTCATTCTTCTTCAAGGGAGACAACTTAAACTTATGTGTCCTCTCTAAAGAATATCCTCCTCTTTATCTGGTCACTTATGCTCAACTCCGAGTCCGAGGTCGACATTGTGATTCCTTAGACAACCTCCCTTTGATACCAAATGTACCATAATCATAAATTACCACTCACATGAGCATATGCCACACTCATGCAGCAAGTTAAAATTACACCAAGTCAGCCTTTTAGTAGTCTTGTTGAGTTCAGGACCCAACACAGCACAACACTACAATGAAACAAATAGGCACGCAAACACACAAGCACGTGCAAACACACACTAGTTTTCAAGAAGCACTTTGGGGTTAAGGAAATATCTAAGTTTACACTAAGCAGTAAGCAAGTGAACATAGAAAAGTATTATGCTTTCTGATAATCATGGAAATAAAGATCGCAAAAACCGATACATATCGATTTCGGCAGGTACCTACACGATATATTGACCGAGCTATAAAATTTGCATAACGGATTAAAAAAATGTTGTTTTAGTAAAAATGACGGTTGTTGATACTAAAAATGACAAAATATGTGTCATTTTTATTAAAAACACAATATGTGTAGTTTTTACTTTTTAGTATAAACCATTATTCAAAAACTCGGCGAGTCACCCGAGTTACTCGACTTGACAAAGTTTCGAATCGAGACACCACAAAACTCGAATGAGACACTATTCAGCGAATTACTCGGGTGACTCGTGTGAGCGCGGGTTTCGGGAAACCCTGATTTGCATCTCACGGGTTGAGTTAAGAGTCGCCACCTATTCATTCGGAAGGGATAAGTCCCCGGGATTTGGATAAGGTCTTGGTCTGTGATCAGAGATCAGGGTAAGAGGTTCGGTTAAGTCCGGGGAAGGGATTAGGCACCCCGGCACTTCCACTTTCAGTGGTTCCTTACTTGCTAGGATTAAGCCAAACTAATCTCAATTTTAAATCAAATGCCTTAAGTATTTAAGAAAATGCTAATCTAAGAAGGAGAAAATCCTAGACTAGGGTCGAACCCGGGTTGGGCTGCCTACGTACTCACATAGGGGTGAGATCAGACCGAGCGTAGTTCTGGCACATGAGCCCGTGCCAAGGCTAGGGGTGTGTGTGTGTGTGCACCAAGGGTGGCTTAGGGTCTAGCCGGGAGGCTAGGGGTGGTTGACCGGGTTGGTCAAGTGCTTGGTATTGGGCCCGGTAGGCCTAAGGTAAGTCTGATAGGGTAGGGTTGGGCCCGGTAGGCCGAGGGTGAAGCCCGGTAGGCTAGTTTGGGCCCGGTAGGCCGAGATTGGGCCCGGTAGGCCAAGGGTGAGCCCGGTAGGCTAGGGTTTGGCCCGGTAGGCCGAGGAGTGAGGCCCGGTAGGCCCAGGGTGTCTTAACCAAGGGTTAGGGTTGCTAACCGAGGTTAAGAAAGGTGATTAACCTTGGTTAGGGGTGCTAACCATGGTTAAAAAAGTCCAATATCAGATTTTTTGGTCTTTTGAATTTTTCTGATTTTTTTGGGATTTTCTCAGATTTTTTTTCCAACGGTCAAAGGTGCTTAACCGCGGTTAAGGAGGGGAGGTCACCATGGTTAAGGGTCTTAACCATGGTTAAATGGTCAAAAGAGACCATTTTTGGGTTTCTCCTAATATTTTGGATTTTTTGAGCATTTTTCCAGATTTTTTCCGGGTCAGGATTTTTTACCCGTGGTTAAGGGTCAAAAATGGGGTCGACTCTGATTAAGTGTCTTAACCACAGTAAAAAATGAAATTGAAGACATTTCTGGATTCCATGTAATATTTATGATTTTTTGATGCTTTTTCCAGAATTTTTACTAGGTCATGGGCCGCTTAACCATGGTTAAATGTTAACCACGGGTGAGTTTAACCATGGTTAAGGGGCCGACTGAAGCAAAAGTGGGTCCAAGGTTCATGGCAGGGCCTAGACTGGCCTCCTACCCGGTCTGGGCCCCCACAAATATCTGAAATTGCAAAAAACTCCAAATTTTCATCAAATTTTTAACCATAGTTAACATGAATTTAACTATGGTTAACGGGGGAATTGCGGGAATCCGAGACCACCATTGGGTAGCCTGATATGTGGAGAACAACTTGGGCCCTTGTGGGACCCAAGGGGATGCCGTATGTGGGCCCCACAGTGGCCTAAAGTTGCCCCGAAAAACACCACATAAAATGATGATTTCCACCAAAACAGATTTGTTTCCAAACTTTGCGGCAATTTTTCCGCTGATTGGCTCAACCCCTGGGGGATCCGAGACCATGGTCGCGAAGCCTGTTATGTGGGGAACAATTGGGGCCCTTGTGGCGCCCAAGGTAAGGCCTGATATGGGCCCCACAGAGGCCCAAAGTTGCCCCATCGCACAGATTTTTACACTGTCAACCCCACTTTGGGGTCGATTTAACTATGGTTGGAGTGCGAATTAGGGGCTGAAATTGCAGATGGGGATAGCCTGGAGTGTGGTGAGTCTAACCATGGCCTCGGTTTTTACCAAGGCCAGGTCTAACCATGGTTAAACCGGGGTTAAAGGCAGTGTCTTGAAAACTTTTTTTTTGAAAATGTTTTGGAAAAAAAGCTTGGGTGGCTTATTGGGTTGAGCAATGGGAGTCTAGGGGGATCACTCATTGATTGAGGACCCCCCCAGACCTCTGGGGGTGGTCGTGCATGGTGGTGAGGGCTATGCCCGTGGCCACGCCTCAAGGTCGGCCTATTTATTTTTATTTTTTTTTAACTACTAAAAAAAGAAAAAAGAAAAACAAAATGGGGACCCCTGGAATGGGACCAGGGGTCCCTTACAATGCTAAATCAACAGGCTAAAGCAAGGGGGAAGGAGGTGTATACCCTCACGGATCGGCTTGCACGGTGGCGAGCTTCCTGGAGCGTGGCAGCTGCGGACGGCGGTGATGAGGCTGGGAAAGCCTAGAGGACGAAGATGACAGGCCTCGGAGGTCCACGGGTAGGTTGGGCTGAGGCGGAGAGAGTCCGGGTGGAGTGGGGACGTCTGGCCGAAGGGGTGACTCACTGTAATTTTTTATATTTTTTTTTTATAGTGGATGTGGTGGTGAACGGTGGGGAGTGGTGGAGCTTGGGAAGGCTTGAGGGTTAAACTAAGGTGGAGATATGAGGTGGAGTGGGGCTACTGTAACTATTTTTTTTTTGAAAAATTCTCACTGTCTCTCTCGTGGCTACGGAGGATGGGGTTTGTTTGTGGTTTGAAGGACTCCTAGGATTTCTAGGGATGATCTTAAGGTGAGATTGGGGTGAAGCAAGGGAAAAATGGGGCTAAGGTAAGGTGGGCCGAAGGTGAAGGCTACAGTTTTTTTTTTCAAAAATCCCCCTCAAAACAGTGGCTATGGAGGGCTTTAAATAGAAGAAGAATGAGGGGAGGGAAAGGGATAAGGATGAGTTGAGGGTACCTCGGCGTGGGGAACATGGTCTGGAGGAGAGCAGGTCGCAGAGGCAGCACTGGGCATCGTCCCTTTGACAGGGACGATGAACAGTGAGTTTAAAGATTTTTTTTTTTTTTTTTTTGTTTGGTTCGTTCACTTGGGTTTGGTTATGTGGGTTGGGCCCAACCCGCATGTGGGCCCTGCCACATGGGGTTGGTGCCCAACCATAACCCTTCCAAAAAATTTTTTTTTTTTTTTTTTTTTTTTTTTTTTTTGCTTTTCTTTCGTAAAAAACTCTTCTTTTTTTTTTATTATTATTTTTTTAAACTTTACAAAAATTTTTTTTTTTTTTTTGTTTGTTTTGCTTCTTTTTTTTTTGTGTGATCTTTTATTTGGTTTAGGGTGGGTCCCACCCCCTACTACCCTAAAAAATCATGTTTTTTTTTTTTTTTTTTTTTTTTTATATATTATTTTTTTGAATTTCAAACTTTTGTTTTATTTCCTTTTTGGGCTAAACCCCCACACATGTGGGGAAAGCAAAAAGTACTTTAATCTAAAATAAAAATTTGAATTTTAAAAAGGGGTAGTGTGGGTCCTACCTTAGATTTGGCTTAATGGGCCCATGCTTGGGCCCACAAACAAGGTTTTATCCATTTGGGACTTGAAAAGGGGCCTTGAGCCCATGGGACTTTGCCTAGGGCTAGGCTTGGGCTAGACCTAGGTTTAGGTGAGCAGGGTATAAAAATTGGGTGCTTACAGCTGCCCCTCTTTGCCGGAGAGTGCCAGGATGGCGATTGAACGGCAAAGACTGGAAACATCCTATTTTTACACCGAAATGAATGTTAGGAACGATGCATGCTGTGAGTGTGATGAAATGATGAATACTACTGCTAGAGGATAGCGAGTAGCAGGGGAAGAACATGAATGTAGAGATGGCATGGCCCTAAGGCGTTGGCCGGAAGAAAATGTCGCTCGGAAGCGTCGAAAGGGATCGATCGAAACAACGTTTCCCGGGGGATATTAGCCGGATCGATCGGAGGACACACTGGGTGTCGAGAACACAGGAGATGTTAGGCATTCCGGGTGTCGACAAAGTGTGTTATATCGACGCTCACCTCGGGTGCTAAGGACACACGGGTGTCACAGAGGGGACATACAGGTAGTGCACACTGTAAAAGCGCACACGAGATGTCGGGCATGCGAGGTGTCGACAAAGTGTGTTATGTCGACGCTCACTTGGGATACCCAGGACACACTAAGGTGTCACAAAGGGGACATGCGGGTGGTGTACACTGTCAAGGTACACGCGGGATGTCGGGCATGCGAGGTGTCAACAAAGTGTGTTATGCCGACGCTCACCTGGGATGCCCAGGACACACGGGAGTGTCACAAAGGGGACATGCTGGTGGTGTATACTGTCAAGGCACACACGGGATGTCAGGCATGCGAGGTGTCGACAAAGTGCATTATGTCGACGCTCACCTGGGATACCCAGGACACACGAAGGTGTCACAAATGGGGACATGCGGGTGGTGTACACTGTCAAGGTACACGCGGGATGTTGGGCATGCGAGGTGTCGACAAAATGTATTATGTCGACGCTCACCTGGGATGCCAAAGACACACGGGGGTGTCACAGAGGGGGACATGCAGGAGGTAGTGCTGCAGTGTGACGAGATTGTCACGGAGCACACAGGATGTCCGGCATGCGAGGTGTCGACAAAATGTATTATGTCGACGCTCACTTGGGATGCCAAGGACACACGGAGGTGTCACAGAGGGGGACATGCAGGAGGTAGTGTACACTGTAAAGGTACACACGGGATGTCGAATTGATTGGAGATTTGACTTTGATATAACCGTGAGACACTGAGTTTGATCAAGTTTGAATGATGCTGAAGAGTTTTATCATGGAGGGGATAAAGGCGAGGTTGCTTTCCCATGACTCTGCGGACTGCAACTTGCTGGGGAGGTGCGGAAACGGCTTTTTCTGCTTTACCTGTCGGGGAGTCTTAGTGCGGGTTGGCTCAAACAGATTTTGATACCCGGAGTTTACTTGTTTTTGAAAAATCTTTTCAGGAAAAGTGTAGAAGACTTTTGTAAAGATTTTGATTTTTACAAAAGCATGCTTAGTTAGCTTTTCAGATTTGCCAGTAAATCGCCTTTGTTCAGGGCTTACGGGATTTTGTGGGTTCCTTTTCATTCTTGGAGAACTGAGTACGATTCAAAGCAGGATACTGCAGTTTCGAGCTAAGGACCCTGGTTGGGGAGAAGCTTTTAGAAGACTTCTGGACCATTGCTGGGGATGAGCATTATTGAGAGGCTGTCGGAGGCTTTTACCGGGGGATCCAATGAGGATTGGAAGATTGTTATAACCTTATGCTGAGGATTCGTTGAGGAGTAGGGCTCTGTTATAGGCTATTGCCAGGGGGTCTGGGGCTTTCCGATTTGCTGGGGATTTCCCAATGTATGCCCCTCTGCTGGGGAGATGCTTTCTGGAGGATTCTCTGTTGAGGAATCACCTGCTGGAGATATTCCCTGATGGAATCTCTGTTGGGGATACTGATCCCTTGAGTTTAGTGAGACTGATCGCCACCAGATCTTGTTGTCAAACTGATTTTCAGCTTTTCTTCCCTTTTTTACCCTTGGGATGACCAAGTCATGGGGTTCGCATAATTTTTGCGCGATGAGGCCGTTGCCGGTTTTCCTCATGCCTGCAAAGCTGATTAATTTTGTCCCTTTTTTGCCCCTAATCGCAAGACTAGGTCTGGGGGTCGCGTAACTTTTACGCAATGAGGCCGTTTCCGGTTTTCACTCATGCCCGCGATTTGTTTGAGGGTTCCGATCTTCTCCCTTCACTGCCCTGATTGACATTCGTTGGGGATTGATACTCTACTGGGGATATAGGCGTGACATGGCACTTGTACTTGCAGTTTCTAGGGGATCTGGGAGGACTTAGAATAGGACGAAACGTTGGTTAGGGGACCGAAGTTCGGGACAACCTGGAATTATTCTTGCTGCAACTGACTTGCATGGGGGTTTTCTGTTGAAGCTGAATTTCTTGTTGGGCTCCACTGGGGATTGTCCTCTTTGGTAGAAGCTGATTGTTTTGGGATTCCTCCCTGTTTTTTTTTTGTTTTTTTTTTTTGCTCATAGGGTCCCTGACTTGGAAAATGTTTCAACTTCTTTTTTGGAGTTTCCTTTTATGGAATATTTTGTAAACTTGATGTCGACTCCGTCGTGAAAATTGGGAGAGTTTGTCTCTGTTTGAGGAGTGACTCTATGGGGAAAAAGTTGTTCCTATGAAGAGAGAGTTTTACGAAGTTTTGGACTCTCTTTGGGAGAAAAGATTTTGAGGGATTGAGTCCCTTTTTGCGACCGCACCTAATTTGTCAGGTTGCCTACGTACCCTTTGCAGGATCAGGTCATGACGTAGTTCAAACAAATGCCACAGATTGGCGAGGGAGGGTGTCCCTGAAAGGTTTTTGTGAGAGAAAGGCTGTTAGGCTCGAAGGGCTAGCTAGCGGATTTCATTGATTTTTGTAAAAAATGGTTACATTGCTGAGGGTAAGGAGTATGCCAATGACGGCCTCCTGTCATTTCCCGGAGATCCTATGAGTACAAAGTGCCTGTCAGACCTAGACCCTAAGCGTAGTATCGTTTAACTTTGTCCATGTTGACGGGCTCTGGGAGGTCTTCGTCATCCATACGTCCGAGTCGCAGGGCACCACCAGAGAATTTGTCTCGGACTATGTATGGGCCTTCATAATTGGGTGTGAACTTGCCCCTCGAGTCAGGACGGTTTGGTAATATCTTCTGGAGAACCAGGTCACCGATCTCAATACTGCGGGGCTTGACTTTCTTGTTAAATGCCCTAGTCATACGCCTCTGATAGGCCTGAGAGTGATCCATGGCTTTCAGTCGCCGTTCTTCAATCAAGTTCAGCTGTTCATATCGGGTTTGTGCCCATTCTGCTTCTGATATTTCTGCTTCCATTAACACCCGGAGCGATGGAATCTCTACTTCGATGGGGAGGACTGCTTCCATACCATAGGCAAGAGAAAATGGTGTTGCCCCTGTTGAAGTTCTGATGGACGTTCTATAGGCCATGGAGCGTATGGGAGCATCTAATGCCAGGCAGAATAATTGGTTGCCATCTTCTCAATGATCTTTTTCAGATTCTTATTAGCTGCTTCCACTGCTCCATTAGTCTGTGGCCTGTATGGTGTGGAGTTATGATGTTGAATCTTGAATTTTTGGTAGAGATCAGTCATCCCCTTATTGCAGAAGTTGAGAGCATTGTCTGTCACAATCTCGAATGGGACACCATATCGGCAGATGATGTCTCTCTTCAGAAAACGCTGAACCACAGAGGCTGTGACGTTGGCATAAGAGGATGCCTCGACCCATTTCGTGAAATAATCGATTGCAACCAGGATGAATCGATGTCCGTTAGATGCTTTCGGAGCTATGGATCCGATGACATCGATGCCCCAAGTAGAGAAAGGCCAAGGAGCAGTTAGATTGTGTAGCCTTGTCGGCGGTGCATTGATCTTATCAGCATAAATCTGGCACTGGTGGCATTTCTGTACATGCTTGCAACAATCCGCTTCCATGGTAGACCAATAGTAGCCCAGTCTGAGAATTTTTTTGGATAGCATTAACCCGTTCATGTGTGGGCCGCAAGTCCCTCCATGAACTTCTTCGACTACCTGTGCTGCTTCACTAGTATCGAGGCATCTGAGCCATATCAAGTTCGGCGATCTCTTGTATAAAATGCCCCCTGATAGGACAAACTGGATGGCCAGTCTTCGGATTGCCCGACGGTCTGTTTTGGTCGCATCGAGAGGGAAGGTCCCGTCCTCGAGGTACTGCTTGATGTCTGCATACCAAGGCTTGTTGTCATTCACTGTGTCCAGCTCGAGGCAGTAGACAGGTTGATCCTGTTGCTGAATTTCAATTGGCCAGAGCATGATGCCTCTGGGGATCTGTACCATAGAGGCGAGAGTAGCCAATGCGTCGGCAAATCTGTTATGATTCCTAGATCGGTGACTGAAACTGATTCTCCTGAATTGAGTGATTAGCACATTGAGATAGGCTAGGTATGGGACTAGCTTAGCTTCTCGGATGGCCCAAGATTCATTTGCCTGACAGATTACCAAAGATGAGTCCCCGTAAACGTCTATCTCCTCAATTCCGATGCCCAGGGCTTCTTTTAGTCCGGCTATGCATGCCTCGTATTCTGCTTCATTGTTGGAGCATCTGAATTTCAGCTTTACAGAGATTGGGAGGTGTGCCCCCTTGGGTGAGATTAGGACTGCTCCTGCCCCGTGTCCGTGACTGTTGGCAGCTCCGTCAAAGTATAACTCCCAGCCGGAGTATTCTTGCTCTTCTGCTTCTGCGTACAGGATGGATTCGTCCGGAAATTGGTCATGCACAGACACATAGTCTTGTGTTGGGCTGTGGGCCAAGTGATCTGCAATCGCTTGCCCCTTGATTGACTTTTGAGTCATGTACGTAATGTCGAATTCAGACAACATCATAAGCCATCGGGCAGTCCTTCCGGTAATGGCTGGCTTTTCCAGTAGATATTTGAGTGGGTCCATCCGGGAGATCAGGAATACCGGGTAGGAAAGCAGATAGTGCCGAAGACGCTGAGTAGCCCAAACCAATGCCAGACATGTTTTCTCCAGCGGACTGTACCTTTCTTCGTACTCTAGTAAACGCTTACTGATGTAGTAAATGGCCTGTTCTGTTCTGCCTGTCTCATCATGCTGTGCCAAGACGCACCCCATGGAGGTTGCTTGTACTGAGATATAGAGTAGTAGGGGTCGTCCCGGCGTAGGAGGCACAAGTACTGGAGGATTGAGAAGATATTGTTTTATCCTGTCAAAGGCTTCTTGGCATTCGGCTGTCCAACGGTCGGTGTATTCTTCCGAAGAAGCTTGAAGATCGGTTCGCAGATCGGAGTGAGCTGAGAGATGAACCGGCTAATGTACTGTATTCGGCCCAGGAAACCACGGATCTCCCTTTCAGTTTGGGGTGCTGGCATTTCGATGATGGCTCTGGCTTTAGCGGGATCGACCTCAATGCCTCTTTTACTGACTATGAAGCCGAGGAGCTTTCCCGATGAAGCTCCAAAGACACATTTGGCTGGGTTCAGTCTTAGGCCGAATTCTCTGAGTCTGTCACAGAGTCTTTTCAGATCTTCAGGGTGTTGCCTGGCAGTAGGTGATTTGACAATCATGTCATCTACATAAATTTCAGCTATCTTGTGGATCATGTCATGAAAAAGTGCCGTCATGGCCCTCTGGTAGGTTGCCCCTGCGTTCTTGAGTCCGAATGGCATGACTTTGTAACAGAACGTGCCCCAAGGTGTGATGAAGGAAGTTTTCTCCATATCTTCTTCTGCCATTCGGATTTGATTATACCCAGAGAAACCATCCATAAATGAGAGCATCTCATGCCTTGCAGTATTATCGACTAGGATGTCGATGTGCGGGAGAGGGAAGTTATCCTTAGGGCTAGCCTTATTCAGATTCCGATAGTCGATGCACATCCGGACTTTTCCATCCTTTTTGGGTACCGGCACGATGTTGGCCAACCATTCAGGGTAGTTTGCTACTGCCAAGAAGCCTGCATTGATCTGTTTTTTCTACCTCTTCTTTGACTTTTGTGACCATTCGGGCCTCATCCGTCTCAGTTTCTGCTTAACCGGTCTGACATCCGGGTTCAGGGGAAGTCTGTGTACCACCAATGCTGGGTCTAAGCCAGGCATGTCTGCATATGACCAGGCAAAGACATCACTGTAGCTTTTCAGGAAGCTGATCATATCCGTTCTTTGCTGTGGGCTCATAGTTGTGCCAATCTGAACCAGCTGAGGGTTGTCTTCGGAACCCAGGTTTACTGTCTCGGTATCCTCGATGTTCGACTGTAGTAGCCCTTCACTGCGTTCTAGTAGGTCCAAAATCTCCTGAGGGGGTTCCTCATCCTGTTCTGTTTCCTGCTCTGAGTCATACTCAACTTCTGAAAGCTCAAGGAGGTTTTCAGGGGTAGCCTTGTTGGAGGCGATTTCCTGGCAAATCATTAAGCTTAGTTTAGCATGCTTATGTTTTTATGTTTTGTTGGCTTCAGGACACTAGGCCTTCCAGGGGAAGAATCCGTGTGATTTCGTCATTAGCCCAATGCAAATGTTTTTTTTTTTTGGAAAAACATGTTTTTGAGTCAAAAATCCAGATTTTCATTGATAAAGAAATGGACTGTTTACAAAATTGACTCGATAAAACAAAAAGAGGCCTACAGTTGGCCGACATTTTGGACTTTTGCAACGGGAACAAAGAGAGATAGATTAAGAAGAAGAGGGGAGTGATACTGCATCACTGCTTGATCTGACCAACCTTCCCTGCACTGTGCTTTCCCTGGCCCTGTGTGGCCTCGATGGTGAGAGCCTCAGTCCACCAATGGATTAGTGACTGGCGACTGGATGATGCTTCTGCGCTGTTGGAGATGGTGCACACTTGTTCTCCCGCCGATATTCTGCTTCTGCTTCTGCATCTTCAATAGTCAGCTCTTCGAACATCCGGGGCGACGCTGAATACTTCCGGTTAGGGGAATCCCTGAAGATAGTTCGGGCCAGGTTGAGGGTTAGAGATATTGATGGCTGGTGCAAGAGGGGTTTCTGGGTCGGTTTCGAAGATTCCTATGGGGAACGGCTTCCTGCACCCCAAGGTTCTGACCACAAAACTCCTAAGCGATGGGGTCGGGGGTTATGATTATTCAAGGCGATGCGCGCCCCGATGTCTACTCTTCTTTGTCAGCTGTTGAGATAGTCCTCGTTAATTGGGGCTGACATCTCGAAGCCAAATACCAATGGAGGCGGTAACGTGGACCCCCCCTTTCCCCCCTCGCCGCCCCCCACCCCCCCCACTCCCCCACTGTTTGCTTATCACACCTTATTATGCACCTGGTCGTTTCGTTATGGACATTCTAGGCCCGCGCTTGTGTTTCTTATTCTGCTACCGGCTGGTAAAGCATCTGCGTGCCATCATCCTGATAATGGAGGTAATGCTTGCTGTTCTGCGTTCCCAAGTGGGCGATGGAGTGGAAGCTCAAAAACTGATAAGTATGAAAGTTGTACCTTGCCCAGCTTCCTGGGATGTCCCCGACAGGGCCGTTGCCAACTCTTCAGATGGAAATGACGACTTAGGTGGCGTCCCATGTAGAATTTGATTCTCTGGTGCCGAGGGGATGGAATGGCCCACGGCGAATGAATCCACGGCCTCCCTAGGAGCAAGGTGAATGAGGCAGGACATTCACACTTGAAAATTTGTAAGAACTGAAGCCGGTCCAACTGATGTTAGGCAATATCACCCAAGTTTTGGCCTGGTGGTTTGTAAAAGCCTTATAGTAGGGGTCTTTCTTTAAATTGAACTGTGGGTTCATACCCAAGGCTTTGCAGTGTAGAGAGTGTGCAGACATTGAGGCCGGAGCCATTGTTAATGGAGTACGAGGAAATGTCCTATCATACACTGAACTGCAATATATCAGGGCCCGAGGTGATCCTATCTCCATCGGTATGTCCTTTCAGGAAAGGAGAGGATCGTGATTCTAGCACTGCCCCACATCTGCCCCAGTTCTCAGGCGAGATGTCTGGTGTTACAGGGGCGTTGTTAAATACACAGGAGAGGTGCATTTCTGTGTGTTCTGAATTCAAGAGAAGGCCCAAGATAGAAAATGTGCCTGAGTTTGGACCAAAACTGATGGGGTAATATGAATTATTCGTTTTTTCCAATATTTTGAGTAGGGGAGCGAATTGATGTTTACTTTTCTGGTCGCTACCCCTGCTTTTCTTTGCTTTTCTTTACCGGCTCAATCGCCGGAGGTTGATAACAACCCGGCCGGGAGGATCGGGTGAGGTTGCTATGTAGATTTATAGGATGAGAGATTGAGGGGAGGTACATGATTAAGGTGAAAGGACGGAAGGGCTGTAGGGATCTTGACTTGTTCCAGAGGAGGGGTTGGGCCTTGGCTGAAGCGGTGGGCCAAATGGCAGGACCAGGGGAAAATTGTTGTAAACGATTTGCTCTTTCTTGATTCCAGAGTGGGGAGGTGTATTGGGGTCTGGTTGTCTGACAACTTGACTGTGGCAGAGGCACTTTGATGGGCCGGTCGGTACGAGGGGCCTGATAATACCATCCTCGACTGAGGGCGTGGGTCTAGGTTGCCATGCCCGGGATCTTCACATCAATAAAGTTAACTTGGTTGTTTATGTGGGGGGCAGTGGCACCTGGTCGAGACTGGTTGTTGTGGGGAGCTAGTTCGACCTTACCGTATCCAGGAGGAATCTTGGATAGCGCATTCAGACCAATGCAGTATCGGTTGCATGCACGGACTCTATGAAATGGCGCAGTGTTGGTTGACTTAATTTTTGTTTTCTCTTGTCTGGCGGTAAAGAGGGGTCGGGCCTCTAGTGCGAGAGGCCGCTGCTAGGAAGTCCAAAAGTTGACGATTTGTAAGGGAGAGGGGTAAAGGTTCTGGGGGGAGGGTTTGCCCATGGTTCTGTTAGCGGCCGGGGGTGGGTTGCTTTCGGGTTGATGGGGCTGTGCGAGTGACGAGCCGGTACTTGATCGATGGTGTACAGGGGACACAGTTACTGTTAACATTTTCTTTTCTCTTATGGTATCTGTGAACGTTGTTTCGGTGCTGTGAAGCTGCGGCCGCTTGGAGGGGAGCAAAACCTAGGGCTGGAATGAATGGCCCACTCTGTATGCTGCCTCAATACGGGCACCTGTTTAACTAGTGTGCCAAGGTCCACAACGGTTTAGTGTGACCATCGTTGTTAGAGTAGGGTGCTTAAACGTGCCCAAAAATATGTTTGCCAGCTCTTCCTTAGGGATCGGGGGTGAGACCTGTGCTGCATTTCTCTCTCACCGGGTTGAAATATTCCAGGCGACGCCTTGTTCCGCTGGGTTACATTGTTCCAGGTGGCTTCGCTGAGGCAGAAGATCTGATTAAAGAGTATTGCTCCCAAGGCATCAATGGCATCTGCCACGTCTTGATGTCTTGCTAATCGAGTGACACCACCAGGCAAGGGCTCCCCCTTCAGACTTTCTGGAAATACTGTATGAGCAGAGGTGATTCTTGTTATAAGGGAGAAGCATATTCACCAGGTAAATCGCAATGTTGTTTAGGAAAGCCTGAGAGTCATAGTAGCAAAGTCAGGTACCTTAAATCCGGCGGGAATAGCATCTCCAGAGGAGGAGGAAAGTCGGGTACTAAATGATAGAGTGGGGTTGAAAGAACGCCCCTTTCAGTTTTCTCATTTCCTCTTTACTGGTTTATCTCCTCATGTTGTCCTAAGGGGACCCGGTGTTAGGTCAGAAGATGATGGACTGTCCGGATTGACAGTGAGTCTTAGGATGGTCGTTCATACTGGTCTAATACTCTTACTCCTCCTAAGAATGTTGCAGGGATAGGGTTGGGAAGATGATAGGGGTAGGCTGCTCTGGGGTGAGGCTTGATCGGGGGATTAATAGAACGGGTTTCGGTTAGACGGTTCTTCGGTTCGGGCACCATAAGAATATTCAGGGATTCAAGGAATCGGTCCAACTGTTCTGGCATTGCTACACTATCCCGGGTCATGTGAATGTACCAGTTCCTCGGCTCTGGGTGATGGTCTGAGGTCTTCATGGCTTCGGAGCTGGTTATAATCGGGTTCCCATTGCACGAGAGTGCCAGTCCATTATCTATATATCTCATACAGGCTGCGCCGGATTCTCATGGGTGAAGCCCACTAGAATCAGAGTTCGTGTTATACAAAAGATTGGGTGTTCACTTTTGATCTCAAACATCCCTCCCACCTTCCTCCCATGGAATTCCCACCTACAACTAAATAACGGTTTTTTGGCAAGAAACAGCACGGTCACATGGTTGATGTTGTTGATTGTGACCAAAAAAAAAAAAAAGGAGAAAGAGCGAAAGGCTCATTTTTGTTTTTTTTCCGGCCCAAAGAGGCCCTTTTGAAGACCCGTGACCCCTTTGGCAAGACCATAGGCATGATCACAAATGTCTTTTTGAATATGGCCCACGACGCCCATTTCATTGCCCAAGAGGCTATTCGGCCCATTGAGGCCCTGACCTATTGAGGTCCAGACCCGTGACCCCTTTGGCAAGACCATAGGCACGATCACGGATGTCTTTTTGAATATGGCCCACGAGGCCTATTTCATTGCCTAAGAGGCTATTGGCCCATTGAGGCCCCTATTATTCTCTCTTCATACAACACTTCAACAACGGTGCCGATTGGCAACTATCAAGATCTGCAACGACATTGGAATGACTAGCAAGCTACCTTACCTGATTGCGTATCAAACTCACGCATATTTTTTTCAAATCTACATGAGTTTGAGGGGGAGTAATAGAGTTGATGTATGGTTATGATACACATGAGATGCACCATATCATTACCATCATCACAATTTGAAAGAATTGAATTTAGAATGAGATTGAGATGGTTGGAAAGAATTGGATTTAGAAAGAGATTGAGATTATTGGAAAGATTTGGATTTAGAAAGAGATTGTGATTGAGGTTGAGAGATTAGGAATGTTTGATTTAATTTCTATTTTATCTATATAAACCCTAGTTGGGTCTCTTTGTAATGACACCTTTTGAGAATTCAATAAAATTAGTTTGTCTTCACCAAAGTCCTATAACAATATGTGGTGTCCAGGTTGGGTTACATGTGGCTTGCATTTTTGTGATTTTTGAATAGTGGAATGGTAGCCCGTACTCTCACTCTTCTAACTTTCTCTAGGAGGAGCACGTGTTACTTCTCTCGGCAACCGGTTAAAGGTTTAGCACTTAAACCCTCTCTCTTCATTAGTTTTAACGGGCTGCAAAAGTAGTCTGAAGTAACACGTGTTCTTCTTATAAAAAAAGTGAAGAAGAGAGAAATTGGGGATAGCATTCTCCTTTTTAAATTGCCACGCCTGAGCTTGACCCATTTATAAGAGATATTTGTATCTAATTCGGCCGATTAACACCCTCACATGTAGTTGTGGAGGCCCAAAAAAATGGGAAAATGAAAGAAGACCAAAAATTCAAAATTACCCTTGAACAGAAGTGGTGCAAGGTTGGGCAGCCATTCTAATGGGAATACTGTCAGGAAGCATCCCATGGTATATGATACATTTAAAAAACATGATCATACATATGCAGTGATGTGATGTGCATGAGTGTGAATATGCATGACGAGATTCACTTGAGGATTTTATCCATCAACCATAGCCGTACGATCGAGGGATTATAGCCACCCGATCTCAATATCCAACATCTCCCACTTGGCTATAAGCCCGAGATGTTTCTATATCAAACTCATAGAAGCTACATGCCTTCTAAATCTTTAGTTTGACCTCTTTGACCGATTTCCCCAATTTTAATGGTTTTTATCACGGCCTCAATATCACAATAAATGTGAATACATTTATCAATTCTTAAGTCATTTAAGAATATCTTTATCCATACAGTTTCGTTTGCTGTAGCACTACAAGCGATGTATTCCGCTTCCATAGTATGTCTAGTAATACATACTTGCCTTTTACTTGACCATGTAATGGTCGCACCATCCATCAAGATTACATATCCTGATATGGATTTTCTATCATCAGGATCTCCTACAAAATCTACATTCCCACAACTTCCAAATCATATTAATGGAAAAATTAACTCAAGGTTAATGTACTTTGCATATATATTTTAATACACATTTTGCAGTTATCCAGTATGTTAATCCATGATTACTATGGAATTTATTAATCAAGTCTACTATAGACTAAATTTTCTATATCTTTTCTCTTTGGAAATTTTATCCATAAAACATAATTTTCTTTACCCATATCTTTCATTTCAAATTTATTTTTCAACCATTCTAGAATTTTCATGATTCTATTTTAAATCCTTTCGAGTCATTAGTATGTCATCTACATAAAGAGATATTATTATATAATGACTCCCACTAATCCAAGTATATATATAATAATAAGAATTATATAGAATCATCTGGTATTTCTTCATTTATCATTGTTTAATGATCTTTTAAATAACTAGAAGATTTTCTCACATTTTGTATTCTAGTTATAGTAATTTCAAATGCTTCTACCATTTTATTTGGCTTATTTTATTCTAAATTGTCTTCCAGATCTCTACTTTAAGTATGTGTTAGAATACAAATTAACATTCATTAAACACTTATTAATATAAGTAGATGAACTAAAAGTTTTATTTGAGAATATTCAAACGATACAAGCCATCTATTTTATTTCCCCATACAAGAATACGTCCATGTTTTCCTATAGACACTTTTGACGAACGGAAACGTATTTCAAAACCTTTTTCATCTAGACGTGGTACAGATAAGAGATTACGCCTCATTCCGGGCGCATACAATACATCAGTGAGGATGAGGTTTGTTTCACCAGGCAACGCCAACTTGAGTGTTCCGATTCCCAGAACCTCACAGTATGTGTTATTGCCCATATAGAGCTTGTGATCGCCGGTTTTGATCTCCTTCATCTCTATGAAGTTCTCTTTAGTCTTTGTCACGTGCCTTGATGAAGCAGAGTTCACCCACCAGGCTTCAGAGTCGCAATCAACAAGAAGCGATTCTGACACCACACAAACAATGTCTTTAGATCCTTGTTTGTCATTTTTAATTTGAGGACAATTGATCTTGTGGTGACCTGGTCTTCCACAATTATAACAATTTCCAAAAGTTTTATTATTCTTGTCATTTCTCTTTTCAAATTTATAAGGCTTATGTTTGAAATTTTTCTTGAATGGTTTATATGGTTTTGTCTTAGAAGACGATGAAGGAATTTCTACCATATTAGTTTCATTAATTATCTTCTTAGCTCTTCTTTGAGCTTCCACTCCTAATAGCATAGGAAGAGTTTTCATTGAAACTTGTTGTCCAGATAAATTTATTGCTATTACAACAGATTCCCAAGATGGTGGTAAACTATGCAAAATAGTAGATACTTGCATCTTATCTGGTATTGGATTACCAACTGTTGCTAATTCTTTAACAATAACTATCATTTTGTTAACATGTTCTGTTACATTTTCATTTTCTTTCATCATAGAAGTATTAAACTGTTCTATTAATAATTGAATATATGTTTCAGACGCACTAAGCAAGTTTAATAGCATCGAACATTTCTTGAACTGTTTCATGTTCTTCAAATATTATTTCAAGATCTGGATCCATGAATGTGAGCATTATAGACTTAGCTAATTTATCATCTTCCACAAATTTATCATAAACATTTCTAGTAGCTTCTCCTGCTCTAAGAGGGGGTTCATCAGGATAAGGAGTATCAATTACATACTCCACTTTATCTTGATATAATATGTGTCTTATTCTCCTCTTCCAAGTTGAATAATTAGTCTCATTAAGTTTTTCAGTCTTACTTAACTCTGAACTTACTACTCTAGATGACATAGTATCTCAGAAAAATAATTAGTAAAACAATTACTGTATGCAAACAAATCTAATAATATTTTATAATCCGATTTTTAAATAATCAGCGTTCTAAATATGCTCTATAAAATTTAAAATGCTATGTTTTGCAATCTTTTAATTTTTAATCAAACAATAGCATCATTTACAGCATATATCAAATTCCAAAAATACTATTTTGTACATATGTATTTTTCTGATTTATATTCCAGGAAAAATCAGATTTTATTTCTGGTATCGCAGTGACTATTATCAAATGTTCACAATAATTATCTCAGGAATATTCAGAATTTATTTCAATCTAAACTGATTATCTAAATGCTGATTTTTCAGAGTATTTAAAATTTGTATTTCATACAAAGTCAGAATCCTATTCTGATTTCAAAAGTTCCCAAAAACAACCACAATTCCATATATTATTGAAATTTTCTGGATATCAACTAATATATTTCAGAGGATCAAAATATAGTATCACTATAATTTTCAGAATCTGAATTAAGGATTTCTGTAAATTTTAGAATTACAAAATATTAT
Source organism: Tetracentron sinense (assembly GCA_015143295.1). Classification (NCBI taxonomy): domain Eukaryota; kingdom Viridiplantae; phylum Streptophyta; class Magnoliopsida; order Trochodendrales; family Trochodendraceae; genus Tetracentron; species Tetracentron sinense. The sequence continues at coordinate 31,147,221 of CM026566.1, forward strand.
AATAAACAAGTCTTATATTCCCAAAAATATGCTCAATAATTTCAGATTATCATATACCAAAAAATTCTAGAATTTCTAGATGCTTTAAGGAATAATATTATGCTAACAATTAATCCCTTTTCCTGAATTTTATTGGTAAATAATCAATCGAGCAAGGATCTATTATCTTTCCAATATTTGATATGCACTAATAAAATAAAAGTTGGAACGTGTGCACCTGATTTCTTCAGAATAGAAAAAATCAAAAAAAATTGCCGAAAGTCTTTTGGATCGACCCGAACGTGAAGAATAGCACCCACTCTTGCTCGGAGATTAAATTTGAAAAAAAATCAGCTTCAAGTCCCAAGCCCTCTGTTGGATGCGCCGTTTGAGTAGGAAGCCGATTAAAAAAAAACGTCGTGATCTAGTCCCGGTCGAGCCTGCAAATCGAACACTGTTGACGCACTAGAGGGATGCCGAAAGATGGTGTTGACGATGGTTTCTCTATTTGGACAATCAAGAGTGAGTAGGTGGCTTTCCTTTTTCACACAAGAAGGGTCTCTCGTACTGATTCTTAACAGAGTGATTTTGAATGAAAATTTATAAAGAATAAGATAATTTCTCACAAAAAAGACAAAATAGGAAAGCTTTTTGTAGGGAATCTCTCTAAACAGAGTACAACAAAACGTGAGAGAAGATGTGAACAAATTCCAAAACCGTGTAAGAGAAGCAAGTGGAGATATGTAGGGCTGTCAATGGACCGGATCATGATCCGGATCCGATCCGAATCCGATCCGATTAGCCGGACTTTGGACCCTATATGTGATCCGTCGAATCGGATTCGGATCGGATCGGTGGAATCCGATTGTAATCGGATCGGATCTGGATATAGGGTGATCCGATCTGATTAAAATCCGATCCGATAATAATAATAATTTTTAATTATTTTAAATATATTATTTAGATTTTCTATGTATAAAATATTAATTTTTTTAAAAATTAACATTAATTAGTATTAATTAAGGTATTATTAGATTTTTTTATTATTAAAATAGAATTTATTTTTTTTTAAATAACCTTACTCGGATCGGATCGGACGATATATAATCGGATCGGATTCGGATCGGTTACTTCATGATCCGACGGATCTCGGATCGGATTCGGATCAGTCGGATTCTTAATCGGATCGGATTCGGATCTAGGCAGATCCGGTCCGAATCCGATCCGTTGACAGCCCTAGAGATATGCTTTGAGTTTTTGATGCAGTGTTTCTCGGGACAACGTAACTCAACGAACACTATGCTCTGATACCAATGATACATTTAAAAAACATGATCATACATATGCAGTGATGTGATGTGCATGAGTATGAATATGCATGACGAGATTCACTTGAGGATTTTATCCATCAACCATAGCCGTACGATCGAGGGATTATAGCCACCCGATCTCAATATCCAACAATGATGGTCCTCCACAAGAAGATCAGGCTGTTAAAGCAAGTCGACGACACCATGGCCGTCTTCCACACTCATGCCATAGCCGAAAGCTTGGGTGGCATTCTCACAGGCTTCTTCGCAGAGCCTAAGCTGAATCGTCTCTTCTACATGGTAGATGACTGGGAGAAGTATATCGGGTTCTCCTATGGGCTTCAAACAGGTCGGATTACTGCTGGTTTCCGCCAAATGGGCATTCAGTTGGGGGGAATTCTCTTTGTAACATTCGTGAACATTATTACAACTAGTTTGATATGTATGTTCATAAGGTTAATTGTTCCGCTTCGACTTTCCGATGAAGATTTGCTAGCTGGGGATGGTGTCATACTAAAGGAGGAGGATTACGCTTTGCAGGGCGATAGAGAGAAGTTTGAGAACTCTAAGCACAATTCAGTTTACGACGTTGAAGATTTCCCATCGGGGATGCCGAGAGACCAAAGTTGAGATGGCATGAGCAGTTAATTGTTTGATAATGGTGGGAACATTTTTCTTCTGGGCTTGAAGTTTTGCTGTTCATCTTGCAAAAGGAGTATATGATAAACTCATCTTTGCAAAAATGGATATGATACTGGCGATTGGTTATTAAAAGAGCGAAATGTTCTTAAACAAGACAAAATGTGGTGATTGCAGGATGATAATCATATTGTGCATTAGTGTGTCGTCTGGCACCAAATATACATGTTTAGTTTTTAAAAGAGGGGGTGTCAGAAATCGGCATGGTGTGCAAAGCGTCTTGCATTTGCATTCAGCTTGTTACAACTTGAGTATTGCTCACCCACGTCCCTCGTTACACTCATACCTTCTTCTGCTGGTCGAAAGGGTAGACTGACTATATTGAGGAGCCCAGATGAGTGATAAGTCAAATCAAGCTGAATGGAAAACACTTCGCACAACAAGATGTACATCTTTAATATGTTTTGGACCAGGGCAGTACTAGTATTAGGATAAGTATATAATCTTATTGAGGCCTAGGGTTTTCAATTAGTATAAAAATGGAAAATAGAGAAGATCGAGAAAATCCTTGTATGGTTTGTTTGTGATTAACAAAGAAAATATAACCCATACTTTGGTGAACCACGTAATTCCTATATTTTGTCATTGATCAATTTTCTGACTTCTTTTAGCATGTCTAAAATCTACCAGATTGGACTTAATTCGACAAACATAAACAATCAATCTCATGTTTGAGCTACAAATTCAATGAATTGACAACATAAAGAATCAGTTCAAGTATGAGAAACCATATTCTCTGAGTATCACAAACAGTAATGAGCACCTATATCTTGGGTTCTTGACACAACAATCAATCCTTTGAAAATCACCATTTAATGATACCTGCAATCCTGTGGTGTACTGAAGTCTTTTGAGAGGTTGGTCTAGAGAAAACTAATGAACAGCAAAATTCTAAATTTAGATACAAAATCTACACTTCAAAACCACACATTACAAGGATGGAAGAATACCATATGAAGACTAAATTATCAAAAGTAACAATATTCCTTCTCTAAACAAACTACCAAGTTGTCCAAACTAGAGAATTTAGGATTCAAAAAGCAAAAATTCAGAGAAAGTTGCATGAAAATCCTATATCCTAACCTAAAAGTTCTAGACAAACACCAAGCATAACATTAAACCAAGTCTATCTAACCCCCACCAACATACAGAAATTCAACACCATGTTCATGAGTAGACAGTAATCACAAACCAAACAAAGAATTCATTCTTTAGAGGACTTGTTAATGAGGGATTTGTGGATGTGAGGGATCACACCACCTCCTGCAATCGTGCCCTTGATCAGAGTATCAAGCTCCTCATCCCCTCTAATGGCTAACTGCAAATGCCTCGGTGTGATACGCTTAACCTTCAGATCTTTGCTTGCATTCCCTGCAAGCTCTAGAACTTCTGCTGTTAGGTATTCGAGGATCGCCGCCGAGTAGACTGCAGCAGTAGCACCCACACGCCCATTGGCTGCAATCCTTGATTTGAGATGTCGATGAATCCGACCCACTGGAAACTAAACTCCATCACACAAAAAGAAACAAAACAGACAATGTTCATCAGAACTAGCAAAGATTTTGAAAAGGTAAGGGATGAACACTACATGGGTGGCCTATATTTTTTTCTTCAGGTCAAAGATTGGGCCACACATGAGTTTAATTTTCGGGCGAATGTGATGTGACTCAGTAAAAGGATACCAACTCAGCAAACTTGGAACCATAATTGGTTGAGTCGCCAAGGATTTAGGGTAGTCCACATTTCCAATCCATACACGTTAGATTACTGTACATCATGCATGCATGCATTGGCAGTATATGAAGTGGCATCTAAGCAGGTCGGCTTTAGCAAAATAACAAGTGGGATTACTATAACACACAGAACAATAAGTAATTAATTGAAAACTCTTTTATTTTTGTATTCGGAGAAAGCCTAACAAAGAACTTTGATTAATTAGGACTCTGATTTGTTAGAGGACAAACCCATCAGCATATTAACAGTGGGCTTCACTATGGATTGAAGGACATGTGACATGTATTTTTCAAATCTGGTAGACTGGTCTCAAAGTTGATAGACACATTGTAAAAACTTAGCCCTACCAATCAGAAGTTCTAAACCGTTCACTTAGACCCTATCTTTTTGTTTTTTACATTTAATTGTATGATTTTTAGATTTTAAAATCTTCGATTTGGTTGATTTTGTGTCACTTAGTATCTCAAGACACCAATACATTGACAACCAATAGTTGGATTCAAAAAACACATATCATGTGTCCCTAATTTTGTCAGGTGTGTTACTTCATGCCCATCCTTGAGCCCCCTCCTATTTGTGCCTCACAGCCCAACCAAAAAACACATATTTTCCCTTAGTTCTCAAAGGAATCACAAAAAAAGGCTGGCAATCTTAAGCTTTGTCGTCTTAGAGAATGTGGGTGAGGATGTTGAGGATGACTCCATTCTATACCCATGATTATCGGCATATCGGTCTCCTCTGCCTCATCATTGTCAGAATGCTACGGCCTCCTTAGCGGTTGGGGATTATTTTTCAACTAAAGGCCTCGAGTTTAACAATGATATGTTGTGTATGGAGACAGATTTGAGCAAACCCGTCAACTGAGATGAGCAAGCCAGTCAACCGAGGTGCAATCCGGTAGACCAAATTCATGATTTTTTGTTTGGGCAAAAATTCCAGAGAACGTGTTTTATTACATTCGACCGAGTGGGCAATTCCAGTCGACCAACTATCGCAAGCTGGGGCTTTTTAGGTGATTTGGCTTATCTTTTGCTTAGTATATAAGATACTCTTGTACTCGGGATTCATTATCCTGAAAATCCATTCTATTCATCTGTTGCAGCCACCAAGAGAGGTTTTCCTTGAGAGAGAGAGAGAGAGAGAGCATGTATTGCTTGTTTGTTTTGCCTTTAAGCATAGTGAAGTGGTGTGGATCTGTGGACGTAGGTATCATTGGCCGAACAGCGTAAATCTTGGGTTGTGTGTTCTTGTTTTGCATCTCATTACATTTTCTCTGTTCTTATTCTTTCAGTTATTGTATTGTGGGTTGTTGCGCAATTCCCAACATGATAGTGGGTTCCAGAGAATCTCTTGGGGCCCTAGTTATATGGTTGTGTATGAGGATGACAATGCTTATCCAACGCCTAGTTAAGTTGGGGTTTCCACTTTGATGCGAGAGTTATGGTACCCTTGTTCAATTAGTGTTGTGAGGTCTCTTTTGCCTCTTGAGGGTCTTTGGTTTGTGCCTGGGATGGGGTATGTTGCCTTGGATTTATGTGGTTTTTGTGGCTGTGAGTGGTGCTGCCCATGATGGGTAGGCCTCTCATTTCTCTTGTTTGCTTATCCTTTTATTTATTTTTAATAAATTTGGTCGAGGTCCACCTCTACCTGTTCCAAGAAAAAAAAAGGTGTCCCTCAATTGAGCTAAACCAGACTATAACTTACAATCAGGTTGGCTGACTAGTAACTTCCTCAATGAACCTAATCTACCTGATGGATACCCAATAAACCACATTGAGGTTCATGCATGCACATGCATGTAATCATCATGCTTATTTAAATAAAGAGAATCTCCTTGATTCTCTCCTTTAGATTGCTACAAAATTAGGATGTTAGTTTCTTTTTAATTCAAAATTATTTGAATTGGAGTGCTTAAGTTTAGGAGATCTTATCTACAAGATGGAGAATAAAAGGTAATTGTAAGGTTAATGAAAGTAATGAGAATAGTTGAGACTTGAGGAGGTTCCCCTCCCTCGAAGTGGTCTTCTCACCCCATTCTTCTTCTTGTTTACCCTTATTTTTAATTAAGCTTCTCATCAGATCCTTGATACGATTTGAGGATCGTATCAATTTGGTATCAAAGTCAATCCATCCCCACTACTCGAATCCATTGAACTTGGAACTATGGTGACCAATGACGAGCTTGCACAAGAGGTTGCCACTCTCCTGTCCGCCAACAACTCCAAGAAATGCTAAACCGCTTTGAGCAAACCGCCTCATTCGTACAACTTATGCAACATGAAAGAGAATCAAACAAAAATGCTGCTGAGTCATGAGAACCACGTCGAGATCCAACACACCATTGTTTGGTCAAGCTTGATTTTCCAAAGTTTGATGGAGACAACCCTGTTGATTGGATTTATAGAACCAAACAATTTCAAGAGTTCATCACCTTCCGAATGATCAAATGGTAGTACTCGTTGCGATCCATTTCACAGGTGATGCTATTGTTTGGTATCAATGGATGAAGAGGACTATCGACTTGGCCCCAATTCACTCGTGCCCTATGCGTACGATTTGGACCTAAAAAAGAGTGAAGATCCTAGTGGCGAACTATCAAAGCTACGACAAACAACCACAATTCGTGACTATCAATCAAACTTTGAGAGATTGGCTAACCACACTTCGCGATTACCCGAATCCCTCTTGATGGGGTGTTTCATATCAAGACTTCATGATGAAATCTGTATGGGGGTTAAGATCTCTCAACCATCCACTCTAATAGAAGCATTCCAAGTGGCGTCACTTCACGAAGAAGTAACCACTATTACTCGTCTAAACTCGCGTCCGCACAACTTAAGATCATTTGATCCTATTTCAAGTTCAACACCAAAAGGTGTCCCTCCTATTAAAAAATGGACACCACAAGAGTTGCAAAAACGTCATAAAAGAAGGTTTTGCTACAACTGTTATGAGAAATTTAGCATGGGGCATCAATGCAAAGCACAATTGGCAATCATCATAGGACCCGAACCGGAAGCCATTGAGGACAAGAACCCTTGGAGGTCCCCTAAATTTCGACCTTGAGGACAAGGTCTGTTTCAAGGGGTGGGGAGTGATGGGTACCCAATAAACCGCATTGAGGTTCATCCATGCACATGCATATAATCATCATGCTTATTTAAATAAAGAGAATCTCCTTGATTCTCTCCTTTAGATTGCTACGAAATTAGGATGTTAGTTGTTTTTGAATTCAAAGTTATTTGAATTGTGTTGCTTAAGTTTAGGAGATCTTATCTAGGAGATGAAGAATGTAATTGTAAGGTTAATGAAAGTAAGTAATGAGAATAATTGAGACTTGAGGAGGTTCCCCACCTTCGAAGTGGTTTTCTCACCCCATTCTTCTTCTTGTTTTCCCTTATTTTTAATTTTCTCATCAGATCCTTGATACGATTTGAGGTTCATATCACTACCACACAACTGACGTACATGGTCATCAATCCAACCCATCCAAATTGTAAGGATCCCATCTAGGCTAGATCTGATGTTAAGTGAGACCCACTAGTATTGGGTATCTTCCCTACATATTTGGTATTAATGCAACTATACGAATAGTATAAGCTATTTTTGGTGCAGTTTCTATGATCATGGGACCTCCATTGTGTCCTAGAGAGGTAATAAAATTGAGGAATGCTAAGCATTTTCTCTCTTTTTTTAATAATAAAACAAATTACTTTTGTGGGGCTCACAAGGGCTAACATAAAAATGGTTTTAGGGTGGTGCTAGGCACACCCCACTTTTTTATGATTGCACCCAATTTTTTAATTTCTTTTTTACTTTCAGTTTTTATCCCATTTAATAGACACACCCCAGCCCCTAGGACTCTGCGTTCTCATCTCTTGGAGAGTTCATTATTGCCTGCATCATGGCCTCCATCATTGCCTGCTATGGGAACCCCCCCCCCAAAACAAAAAAACTGTACCGTCAACTGTGGTGCTTGCAATATTACAGATCCGACAAAAGTAGTCTACAAGAGACTACCCATCAGAACTATTGAGCCACCTCTTTGATGAAATCAGCGGATAGATTTGATTATCTTTACTGTTTGATTGTTGACTCTTTACCATTACCATTTGCAATGACAATTTTTTTGAGTTGTTCATCTAATGATCCGATGGTTACATGGGGTATGACCCACTGAATGAACGATTCAGATGGATCCATGAGTGGGTGGGTTACATGGTGTATATATTGTACTGGGGAATACCGGCTTCTATGGTAGTGGCACCATCACATATTCATAAAAATTGCTACTTCTATCATGTATTCCTCAAGGCGTGTGATAGACCTTCAGTCCTGGAGAAAGTGGATGTTTATATGTTGCGTCTAAGGCTTTTGTTATATCTATATTGGGCATTTGACGAACATAAGCCCTAGAAGCAAGGATGATTGATCTATTATGCTGAAATAAGCAATTTCTAAGGACGGTAATGCCATTGATGATGTGATCCAAGGTGTTCTTACTTGCAAGATCATTTGCCTAACTGGCTTGCCAGGTGTGGGTTATTTATTTATTCTCGTTTTCTATTGAGACATAATATCCGCATCACACTCTTAGAGTTAATTTTCTTTGGGTGGTAGAAAATTATTTTTGGGGTGTAGTAATAAAATTTATAGCCATTTTTATTATTTTTATGGTGTACAAGTAATTCTATGAATTTAATGGTGTACAGTAAGTAATTTTTACTAATGGGGTGCAGTCATCAAAAAGTGGGTTGTGCCTAACAGCACCCTAGTTTTACTATCAAAAGAGGGATGTTTTTGAAGAGTGGGAGCATTCCTGAATAAAATTTGAAGTTTTGAACTCTCAAAGTTTCCTAAAATTGAGGGGATGGTCCCATTCCAGCAACTGAAACTTAGCAACAATAGTTTATGGTGCCAGCCAATGACAGTACGCGATAGAAGAAAAGTACAGGAAGAGAAGAATGAAGTCAAGGTTTCCTTACCTGGAGACCGGCTCTTGATGACCGGGAAACCGGCTTCTTCTTATCCTTATCCTTGTTTGCTGCTGTTGTTTTTCCCGCCAAAAGCCCCTTCCCGCCTTTTCCCGCCATTTCTTACCTAGAAAAACCAAAAGTACATTAGGGATAAAATCATAAAAACACTTACCCCAAGTAAATATATCAATTTCAGGTAAATTTCTTAGTTGGGATCTTGAAATCTTGGATACCATGCTTGCAAATTGGGGGTAAAATTCAATATAGCAAAAGGAAAAAACAAGAAACATAGATCTCTTAACAGAAATTTAGAGAAGAACCCGCCATGTTTTTCAGGTCGAAGACGAGCCTTAAACCTAAGAACCAGAAACCCATTACAGAAGATTGGATCGAGTAAACAGGGTTTTCTTTTTTTCGAAATTTCATTTAAAAAAAAAAAAATTAACCCCAAAAACCCACTACCCAGAATCGTTCATATTATCACAACCGCTACAGACCATGAGAGAGAGAGAGAGAGAGAGAGAGAACAGACCTGCTCGAGCGCCTGGGAGGAAGAAGACTTGGAGAGATGGAAGAAATATAGAATTTTGGATGAATGGGTCTCTGATTCGGGTTTAAATATTTAAAGACGAAAAGTTAAAGGATGGTGTTAGGTACACCCCCAATATTTATTAATTACACTCTATATTTCAAAATTGATAACTGCACACCATTTATATCTTAAATTTTTAAATTCACATCAAAATCAAAATCAAAATCAAAAAAATTACTTATAAAATTTATAATTACACACCAAATGATAAATTTATTAACTATACGAATAGAGATTAATATTAGCTCCATTTTCTCTTAAGAGCCGCTTTACACAATAATAAATAATACAATCACTTCCAATTTAATTAAGATTTGTAATTTTCTCATCTAATATTTATAAGTAATGTACTATACAAGCACATTATGATAATATACAAAAATTTTAATACCATTAACCTATTTCTCTCTTATTTTAATCTATTTCATTAACTTAATAAAATGAATAAAACATCAAATAATCAGAAATTACTAAACAAATAATTAATTTTCAACAACTATCGATTAAACAAATAAAATCAAAGGTATATGAGAAATTATATAATTAATTTTCAATAAAACAAATAAAAAAATTATCAAACTAAAAATTAAGAACGTGAGCGAATGTTAGTTCACCAAGAAGTGATAATTAATTGAGACCGTAGAAAAGTGATGATGAATGGATAAGAAATTAGTTAAATAATAAAATAATTACAATTAGGGTGCACATATAAAAAATATTAACAACTTTAAAATATAAGATTTTTTTTTTAATGGTGTGTACTCATCAATTATTGAGGTGCAGATAACACCACCCAAAGTTAATATCAGGAGATAGAAAGGTCACTTCTCTTTTGTGAGAAACTCTTTAACGTTTCAAATTTTTAACAATTTACTAACCCTTTTTTGGTTGAACTTTCATTTTCTGATTTTTGTTTTTAAAAACAAAAATTTGAAAATTTTTATATAAAACATGTTTTTGCCTTTTGTTTTTAAAAATAATAACAAAATTTTTGAAAATCAAGGTAACAAAAATTTTTTATTACCTCTATTTTTGAAAACAAAAATGAAAAACATGAACCCACCATCAACACCACCACTCACAACAGCCACCGTACCACCACAATACTACCACCATCACCACCACCCACAACCCACCTCCACCATCACTGCCACCCACCACCATCATAATACTACCACCATCCACCACCACCACCACACCACCACCTCCACCGCCACCGCCACCACCACCACCCACCACCACAATACAACCACCACCACACCACCACCACCACTACCACTACATCACCACCCACCACTACTACTCACCACCCGCCACCACCACCACCACCACCACCACCACCACCATAATACTACCACCATCCACCACCCCCACCACACCACCACACCTCACCACCCACCACCACCGCCACTACCACCACAATACAACCACCACCACCACCACCATCCACCATCACCACCACCTCCACCTCCACCGCCACCCACCACCACCACCACCACCATAATACTACCACCACCCCCACCACACCACCACACCTCACCACCCACCACCACCGCCACTACCACCACAATACAACCACCACCACCACCACCATCCACCATCACCACCACCACCACAACACCACCACCACCCACCACCACCACCACTACCACCACCACCCACCACCACACACCACCGCCACCATCACCACCACACTACACCCACCACCACCACTCACCACTACCACCATGAATTGAAATTATTTAATCACATTTACCAAACACGTTTTTTTGTTTTTCTTTTTTAAAAATAAGTAAGAGTAAGTAATACCAAACATGTTTCTTACTTGAAAAAATTGAAAACAAAAAATTTTCCAATTTTTAAAAACAAAAAATAAAAACAGAAAAACAGAAGTCTATCCAAAACGGCTCCTAAATTATCCTTTCTTTTATCCTGAATACCAACCCAATTTCAGCCCGAATAACAAAAACATTCGAAGGATGAACCAATCCAAATCTATGTAAACCGGATTCTATCGGGTTTTATTCGTTTGTAATTGCTATTGTATAGGACACGATTTTTTATGGTAATAGTAATATGGTTAGGCCGTAACCCGGTTAGTGGTGTTTGTATCTCTGCATTAAATTTTTTTTTTCTTTTGTTTGTTTGAAGTTTATCAATTGAACTGGGAAACCAAACGGACCATCTGTTCATTAATTAATGGTTAGAAGTTTATCATTAAAAACTGAGCTAGAGCCAAGGACCAGATGACGTTTTACTCCGGCTATAGAATAATTTGTCATTAACGTGCTACGTTAGGATTCCCAGGATAGTCATTATCTGTGTGGTACAACAAAGCCTCATTTAATATATATATATATAAGCGGGTGGCACGTGTAATGCACGTGAGAGCGAGGGGAAGGAATTAACCACAGTTAATAAGAGTTAAAATGAACGTGTTAACCCGCGGTGCAATTGAACTGTCCCCGAGTTCAATCGTGATTGACTGTGATTCTATTCTTTAAATAGATAGATGAGGGTAGTTTGGGAATTATAATAAAACATTAAATTAAAGTTTTACTTTATATAAGGGTAGTTTAGGAATTTCAGAACATTCAGGCTACGCCTGCCTCTCCCATTATAATAGTAAAGATATATACTAGTAAAATTGCACGTGCTTGCACGTATAATTTTTTTCATTATTAAAATATAGTTTAAATTAAATAATTTTTTAATATAATATTATATTTTATATAAATATAATTGAGTAATTAAATTTAATATTTCTTATATTAATTTAAATTTAATTTAAGAAAAATTATTTATCTGTTTTGGTTGCTCCCCTAGTGTCAATCCGTAATTTTTATCAATCGGGGTGTAGAAATTATAGGAAGATACTATTCATGGTTCACTTCCCTAAAATATAGTAGAGTCCTAAACAAACTCTCATTTCTGAGAGAGTCTCTTTCAATAGAAATAGAATTATTCTCTAACATATGGTAGAGTCTTAAACCAACTCTCTTTTAGGATTTTTTTCCTAATATGGTAGAGTCTTAAACCAACTCTCTTTTAATAATGGGTCCCACATGATATTAAATAGTGACTTAATTAAAGTTTGATTATATTATAAGTTATGTATTAAATAAATTAACTTAAAGGAAATTTATATCCAAGTAAAGTTTTGCATACTCCTTATACATTTATTAGTAGAATGATATATTATATATAAAAAATGGATTTTGCTAACCAAGGACCACATGACGTTTTACTCCGGCTATAGAAAGTTTAATTTGTCATTAACGTGCTACCTTAGGTTTCCTAGTCTAATCATGATTTGTGTGGTATAACAAAGCCTCATTTAATATATATATCTTTATCTTTAGTATTATAATGCGAGAGGCATGCGTAGATGATTTTTCTAAAATTCCCAAATTACCCTTATATTAACACTAAACGTTGATTTAATGCTTTACTTTAATTCCCAAACTACCACTTGCCTTTGATTTAATGTTTTCTTTAATTCCTAAGCTAACCCTTGCTCATCTATCTATTTAGAATCACAGCCAATCGCGATTGAACTTGGGGAGAGTTCAATCGCACCTGTGGGTTAACACGTGTCCCTTTTAACTCCTATTAACTGTGGTTAACTCTTTCCCCTCACTCTCACGTGCATCGCACATGCCACTAGTTAGTTCAATCGCACCCGCAGGTTAACACGTGTCTTTTTTAACTCTTATTAACTGTGGTTAACTCTTTCCCCTCGCTCTCACATGCATCGCATGTGCCACCCCGCTAGTATATATATATAAGAAAAAAAAAAAAAAAGGGATTTTGCTAGCCCTGTCACAAATCTTCCAAAGATGCAACTGGGGAGCTACAAATTTCAAAAAAACATTGACTTTTGCTTTCTAAACAGTTAAAATAATAATAATGAAACTTTTTCAAGTGGTAGGCCAATCTTGCTTTATGGAAAAATCTGGAGTGGAGCTAGCACTCCTCAAAAAAGATTATGAGTTTTTGCATGTCAGCTACTAGCTTTATTCTAGTTTGCAAATACACCATTATAGATAATAGATTTTCATAATAACTCATCAATGTCCAATTGTTAGACAAAAGACCTCATTCTCCAACTTCCTTTGAATTGCAGTCATAGAACGAATCATGAGTCGACTCATGCAACTGAAAAGAATATAATAGCTAAACATGAATATGCATGATTTGTAAGAAAGAGGATGCTGGAAAAGATTTTTCATTTAATGCATGCTCGATGAGTACAGGACCGTGCGACTCAAAAAAAAGAAAAAAACTCAATCCTAGACAAGTCTGTCAGGAATTGTAAAGTCAACACCTCCATGTTGTCAATTGTCTCAGTAGCATTGAACATTCGGGATCCGAACTGTCGGATCCGAGTGGTCATTTCAACATTTGCACTGTCCAACTGTTCTTGGTAGAAATGCAATTGGGCCTTGATGACGGTTGTCTCTCTGACATCACCTCTACGCCTCTTCTAGAGAGATCGGATTGTCGGCTCGAGCTCCTTGACCTGTGCCTGCATTACTTGAAGTTCGCAGTCCCGCTCTGCTTCTAGTTGTTTGAATATCTGTTAGGTTTTCCATAGCTTTTTCTCCTTCTCCTGTATCTACAACTGTCTCTTCAGGAATGTGTTTCTCTAGGGGACCACCATTTCAGTTATGGGAATGGTTTCTTTTGATGGTGTTGAAACTGGTGTAGGCACCCTTTGTGCTGGCATACTGGATGAAATGTTAGGATCTTCCCCCTAAAGTAGGTATGTTGAATCAGTTGGTAGTCCTGTTGTAACCACACAGTCTGACCATTGACTTCTCCTGGAGCTTCGCTAATCTACCTGAAAATGGCGAGTGACGCATTCAAAATGCATAGTGAAGTCAACACAATCATTTTCCAGCCTGTTTATTACCGAGATACACTGAGAAAGTCCGAACTGGCGAAGGACTCGGAGTGGTACATATGTTGCTGAGCCAATTAGACTAGCAAGGATCATGCATCGCCTTCCTGTTATGACAACGCAAAGTAGCTATTTCAGGATTAGCCACTCACATTTCCATGCGATCTGCTCCTCTGTCAGACTTTGGAAAAGTTGATAGAGAGTTTTGACATCTATAAATATAATCTAGCCCTGATTCTGAGAAATCTTCTTGGGTAGACTGTAAGCTTCGTGGAGATTGGCATGCACTGAGATGATCGTAGGCAGATGTCCTATCAACCATATATGCCACAGAGGTGCACTGGCATGGAAGATGCTCCTTCGACGGTTTACAGCTTGGTTGAGAGCCTTGAGAAGCTCTGCAAGAATGACTGGAACAACTATTCCGAAGCTGCGCCTGTCATCGATAAATCCTACTAGTACTGTGTAGGCGAGGGTATGACACTTTGGGAAAACCAACTGAGACATGACTATCAATGCAAAGGCGTTGAGACCGGAAAATTCAGCTGTTATGGTGTCAAGGGTTCCATTTGCAACTGTACTAATTTTCAAGATAGCTTACGGGTATCTGATCATAAGAACCATTAAGACCATGCTACAAGCAGGCAGACTTGATATGCAAAAACCTTGAGAGGTCTACCTTATATGTTGTCTTTTAGCGTGGTACTATGATTTCGTCATCCATAGTTAAGCCCATAATGTATTAGGTTTCTTCAATATTGGACACAACTCGCTCTTACCAAAATGGAACACCATGTAGGCTAGGTTCCAACACTCAATAGCAGCATTTATGAGACGTCGATCTAGTTTAACCGTGACTAGGTCTAAGATGAACCCCATTTTGTAGTATTGAGCCCAAGTGAAATGCTGACTAGAAGTGAGAGCTTCAATTATTTTCTTGATGTTGTCATCACATGCCACCTGAGAGGTTAGATGCATGGGCCGTAACGGTTAACCTATTGACTTAACGATCCCTAAATGTCCTACTATTTACCTGGACAAAGATAGATTCTGTATAAGTGTACTGTGTATGCAAATGCAAAGATGTTGATGATGATTATATTTTTATTTTTAATTTTGATTGGGTGTGATATGACATATGTGATCTGATAGGATAGTCGGACATAGATCCGATATGCTTTACCAGGGTTGTTGGGAACCGGGGGCCTATCAGGTCAAGACTGAGGATAGGCCTTGTGAAGACTTGTCTACCTAGAATTTGAACCCCATATGCGATATCGAGATACAGGGTCGAATGTGTTTTATTATAAGCACATGTATGACTCATTGTATACCCCTGGATGGGTACTAATCAGGGTAAAAGTGTCCCGATAGTCAACCATGATCGGGGACAGGAATAAGGTGCAAGCAGGTTAAGGTTTAAAGTATCCCTCCAGGTGGGCTGGTTATAGACTATATCATAACTATTCTATATGCCAAATGTTGAGGTAATGCAGGTGTTCTTAAAAGGATTAGGGTCGCTTAACATCGTATATGCTACTCCCTAGTATAGAACATACCTCAAAATAGAAGATTGGTGTAAACGAGAGCGTTCAAAATCCTTCCCCAAGGATAATCATCCAACATACGTAATTCCACGGACCTCCAAGACTGTTAAACTTCTAACACTAATTATAATCTTCCAGCAGTCGTAAGCATATTAAGCCTATCTACTCGGTTTTCATGGATCATTACAGTACTATGATATGTATGATATGCACAGTACAAAATACACCCAAAGAGATGAAAGAATTAATATTAGGTTAAATTCTTAGGCATTTGAATAATTTTAAGGTTTGTTTGGCTTAAACCTAGGTTTCAGATTGAACCTTAATACACTCCTCAGTCCCCAGCAGAGTCGTTAAAGTTGTGAGCACGTAATTTGGTACCCACTCACTAAGTTGTTTGGGAGATTGAGAATCGCCACTTATTAATTATGAGAGATATGTCTAGATTATAAATAAGGTCTTATGGTCTATATTAGATTCTAGGTAAGAGATTCGATTAAGTCTTAGGGAAGGTGTTAAGCACCCTGGGACCTCCATTTTACAATGGTTACCTACTCCCTAAGTATAAGACAAATTAATACAAAATTTTATTCAAATGCCTAAGTTTTAGAGTATACTAATCCAAGAAAAGGAAAAATCCTAACTAGGGTCGAATCGGGATTATGTTACCTATGTACTCACATGGGGTGAGATCAGACCGAGCGTAGTAGTTCTGACATATGAGCCCGTGCCAAAGCTAAGGGAGGTGTGTGTGTGCATCAGAGTGACTTAAAGGTCTAGCCAAGGGGCTAGGGTTTGGTTGATTGGGTTGGTCAAGTGCATGGTCTAGAAGTTTTGGACCTGGAGGCCAAGGGTTAGCCCGGTAGGCAAAATGTTTGGGTCCGGAGGCCAATGGATGGGCCTAGAGGCCAAGGTCTAGCCCAGTAGACTAAGGTTGGGCCCGGTAGGCCAAGACTTCTTAACCGGGGTTAAGGGGAGAGTTAACCATAATTAGGATTACTAACTATGGTTTACAAGGTCTAAGGTCAGTTTTATGGTACTTCTTACAATTTTTAGATCTTTTTAGGATTTTTTGAGTTTTATCAAGGTTAAATGGTCTTAACTATGGTTAAAAGTTAACCGGAGTTAAGTTTAACCCCAGTTAAGAATCTGGTCGGGTCTGAAATGGGCCCAGGTAGCACGGCAAGGCCTAGAATGGCCTCCTACCTAGTCTAGGCCCTATGAAAAGCTCATTCTATCTGAAATTGGCGGTAAACTGTTTACCACCAATTCTCATTCTTTACAAAATTGGAATGGTGGTAATTTGTGCACCGTCATTTCTAGCTTTCTAGAAACGGTTTTGCTGTAAAAGGGACAGGCCAATAGGGGATGTTCAGAGGTCTCAGGGACCATGAAGGGATTCAGTGGACTTCAGGCTAAGTCATGGGCCTGGTCTAGGTCATGGGCCTAGTCTGGATTGGGCCTATGATGGGCAATATGTTACTGTGTCCAAAAGTTCAGAATGTCGGTAGACTATTTACCAACATTCTATGTAGTTTCTATTTTTTGTGATTTTTAACCATGGTTAAGCTGATTGGGGAGCCTCGAAAGACCAAGTATGGTAGAGGGATGTCTCAGGGACCAAGTCCAGGCCTTGGAATGGATTAGGGCTCATTCAAAATGGACTTAAGTCTATTGCAAAGGGAAAACCCAGAAATGATGGTACTGTGTTTACCGTCATTTCTTGATTTTTCTAGGAATCTAAATTTCTCCCCCTGGCCATGCACCTGACTACTTCCAAGGGATCCCTCATGGGCTGAGGGTCCCCAGAAGGTTAGGGGAGGGACCTTGCTAGGCCTGAAGGACCACGTGGTCACGACATCTACCCTTGAGAGGGTCCTCATGCGTACAAGGAGGTAAGGGGACCTCTGTCTTAGAGTTTGTAATACAGTAACAGATAAATAAGTCCCCTGGAGTAGGACCAGTGGCTCACAACAACTTCAAGAGAGGACAGAGGGGTAGGGGAGGGACCCTACCCTGCTGGTTGCTTCCGGTAGAGACGGTGGTGGCCTGTGATGGTGGTGTGCGGCTAGGGAGGGACCTAAGGTAGTCCCTGGAAGCTTCTAGTGCTCATGGTCTCACTCTTGGTGGACAACAACACTAGGACGAAGGAGAAACATGGGTTCTATCTTGAAAATTTTGGACTATCCTCCTCTCCAAACTTGGAGAAGGGTTAGATTTATAGAGGGAGGTCCAAGGACATAAGGGGCATTAGGACAAGGTTAGGTGAGGTCGCAGGAGGGAGTGGGGAAGGCCAGAGGCCTGCCTGGGTGCACAGGGGGCAGGCGAGTTCTGATTTACGCAAACTAGGAATGACTGTAATTCCAGTATCGCCATTCCCTCTTAAGGAAAAAACATTAGTGGCGATAGAAACTTTAGCCCGTTCCTGAAAATTTCCATAAAAGGGTCTGGATAGGCTTAAATGCTCATGCACGTGGTACGGCATTTACCCCAAAAAGAATGTCCGTAGATGGACTACCGACATTCTGGATTTTTGAATTTTTGAGGGCCTGGTTCCCCCTTCAAGTGCTTAGCTAGGGTTCGTGGGCCCTGTACGGGCCATGGTTGTTTGTCTACGGATTTAGGGCCTAGGGGCCTTGGGTAGGTGTTGCATGGGCTTGGGCCCGTGCCTTAGGTTTGAATGGCTAGGCTAGGGCTAACTAGAGTTCACCTAGGGCTTAACTAGAGTTTAACTATGGTTGGACATAGGATTAGCTTAGGGTGTACCTATGGTTAGACCTAGGGCTTAGCTAGGGTTTAACTATGGTTGGACCTAGGATCGGCTTAGGGTGGACCTATGGTTAGACCTAGGGTTTAACTAGGATTTAACTATGGTTGGACCTAGGATGGGCATAGGGTTGACCTAGGGTTTAGCTAGGATTTAACTATGGTTGGACCTAGGATGGGCATAGGGTTGACCTAGGGTTTAGCTAGTGTTTAACTATGGTTGAACCCAGGATTGGCTTAGGATTGACCTAGGGTTTGACTCGGGTCTTACCTAAAGGTTAACCAGAACTTAAAGAACTTAACCATGGTTAATGAGGGGTGTAAGAATTGGGTGCTTATAACTATGGTATGGTTAAGATTCACTAACCATTATAGTTAACATCTAACCTTTGTTTTTAGAAAAAAAATAACCACATGAGTTAAAACTTATTATCCATAGTTTAAGGGCAGTTAAAGGGGTGTCCCCTTTTAATTCATTTTAATTGTGGTTAAGATTCACTAACCATTATAGTTGTCTTTAAAAAAAAAATAACCATAGGGGATAAAACTTGTTAACCATAGTTCAAGGCTAGTTAAAAAAAGTGTCATTTTTAACTCCCATTAATTATGGTTAAGATTTACTAACCTTTAGGGTTAAAGCATCTCACCTTGGTTTTTAAAAGATTTTTTCTTTTTTAAAAAATAACCACGACGGTTAGAACTTGTTAATTAGTTCAAGGCAGTAAAGGAGCATTGTGCGGTTATGAAATATCTCAAGGGCATAATATTAATTTACTAAAAAATTTAAATGAAAGCCTAAGGGAAGGTAAGGGTTGAGGTTATTTGTCTAACTTATGAAAAATGGTGAGTTAGTGTATTTGCAAATTATGATAAACCTAACAGCACCCCAAAAAATTATTAAATAGAAAAAATAATAATACAATGATAATCCCACATCAAGTTTTACCACTATCTCTGTAAGAAAAAGTTCGGGCACGATAGAAGGATGATAATTAAATTGGACCTCACCCATGCCTGCAACAACCTCGAATGGGCTTTCCTATTTTTGGTATTGAAATAGATGGGATTTTGCCCCAAATGGTTGAACAAGGTCCAAGAATGCGTTACATCAGTGTCATACTCGATTGTGCTCAACGGTCAACCAACGGGTTACATTAAGCCATCACAAGGGCTTCGCCAAGGAGATCCACTACCTCCATACTTATTCCTTCTCACTATTGAAGCTTTATCAAGCACTCTTCAGTCCGCGCAACAACAAACTATCAGTGGTATCCGGCTAGCGAGATGAGCTCCCCTTCTCTCTCATCTGTTCTTCGTAGACGACTGCTTGATTTTCCTTAAAGCAAACCTTGAGGAGCCATCCATATTGAAAGCTATTTTAGATCAATTTGGGAGAGAGTCTGGCCTGAGGGTTAATCTTCAAAAATCAGGGATCACGTTTAGTTCGAATACCCATTGACGATTTCAAAAGATGATTGGCAAAGTCCTTCATATAAGACATACTGCAGGCCTGAGAAAATACCTTGGACTCCTGACTGAGTTTGGACCCTCCAAAAAGCAAGTTTTTGATACCTTCAAGCAGAGAATTGTGAAGCATATGCAAGGTTGGACTAGCTCGACATTAACTTAGGCAGGTCATGTGGTATTGATCCAAGCTATTGTCTAAGCTATTACCTCTTATGTTATGAATTGTTTCAAGCTCCCCAAGACTTTGATAGATGAGGTATCAGTGGCCACAACTCGTTACTAGTGGCACCAAGTGAGGGACAACAAGATACATTGGTTGAAATGGTCGAAGATTTGTCTTCCAAAGAATCGAGGAGGATTGGGTCTTCGAAATCAATTTGCCTTCAACCATGCCTTGTTAGCAAAGCAAGGGTGGAGGATTTTAACATGTCCTAATTCCCTATGGACTCAATCCATTAAGACCATTTATTTTCCATCCTCAACCTTTCTAAAAGCTCATACAAGTGGTCATCCGTCATGCAGGGGGGTGGAGTCTTCTATGGGGTCGTTCCCTTCTATCGAAAGGGTTGAGATGAAAAATTAGGAGTGGTGAATCAGTGAGCATATGGCATGACCCTTGGGTGCCGAATCAACCCAGCTTCATCCCCCTTCCCTATCCAGGTATTTTTCGTAATGATTTAAAGGTGTCATCCCTCGTGAATCCAAATTCGGGTGAATAGAATCTTTTCAGTCTTCGATGCCTGTTCCAGGAAGAGGCTGTAACATAAATTTTAAAGTCCCAAGCAGTAACCAAGGAGTTTCTAATAAACTTGTTTGGCACTTTACAAAAAATGAGTTGTTCAAGGTAAATTCTGCCACCCACCTGGCTCACCAAATATGTGATTCCAACCGCCCTTCTACTAGCAATTCGTCTTCATGTGCTTATGATCTAATCTGATTCTAAGGAGGTTGGGGATATACTAAACCTATATCTAGTATGACCTCTTGGGAACTTCACTCGCCTCTCGAGGACATTTGTCATTTTCAGAACCGTTTTGATAACTTGATTTTTGTGTCCGTCCATAGGGAGTTTATCATTGAGGCTAATGCATAGGCCCAACTTGTCCTGAATATGAGTATCCAGATTTCCACCTCTGCGGAATCTAGCACTCATGATTCACCTTCTGTAATCCTTCCTGATTAGCAATGAAAATATCTCATCTCCAAAAAAAAAAAATGGAACTATGATTGTACGCGCTATCGAGGGCACAACTATCCCAAGGAGAATCCAATGGGGCTAAGGTGTCCAGCCTAATTGGGCACCCCACAAGACAGCTTGGTGTCGTTAGATTCTCCATTAGCCAACTCTGTATTTGATAGCATGTTTTCGATGCAATCGATGGGGATCGGATTTGGTCTTGCTAGACCAAAACCATCTTACTCTCGGTGGGCTTTCGACATGTGGCGATAAAAGGGTAGAAGATATTAAATGGAGAGAAGTAAAAAATTAGGGAAAAAATGAAATGACTTTTCCCCTTTTTATCGCCACATGTCGGACGTTGTACATAGGCAAGACGGTTTTGGTCTTGCGAGAGTAAGACCAAATCCGATCCCCTATGTAATGACCCCAAAATCCCACTTTGGTCCTAATGGGACTTTGGGTCCGCCACGTTACTTATCCCTGCTTGACCTCCATAGCAATAAAGCAAAACTAAAAAATAAATCTCTCAATATAGCAATTATAAAATTTCTTTCAATATAAAAAGTCTCATCCGATAGAACATAAACCAAGATATGTCTAAAATTATCAACATGAACTAAAGCAACATCTACTATAAAGGTCTCAAGTGTATTACAAATTTTTACTTAATAAACTAAAACTGAAAATAAACTAATAATACGAGAACCACTCAAGATCCCGGACTCTATCAATCGGAATATCGCCTTCTTCCACTTCGTCAAAATACTCCTCTTCCACCCAAGGAGTAGCTACCTGATCTTGCGCTAGACCTGAACGACAATAACAGGTCGACTGAGTATTGAATACTCAGTGGATATCCAAACTAACCAACAATGGCACATGCACATATCCAATATCTCAATCATGCAACAATTATAAAATCAATAGCAGTTTAATATAACATGAACATAATCAGAGTGTGGAAACATGTGAACATCATGACTTCACTTGACTCGTGTACTTGTGTGACTCTTGAACTTGTGACTTTTGGACTTGTATCATGAATGTCATGCATGCTTGTTTTCCCATAAAAATAATCTTCAAAGTCTTTGTATTTAAATCCATAGAGGTGCATCGACAGAAGAGTAAGCCCCTAGAGCTCTTAGATATCAAATGTCCATGATAATTATCCAGGACTTGAAATCTTATCCATGGAGAGCATCAACGATTACCGGAGCTACTTGAAATTCAGGATTCTTGTAAAATCATGCAGTGTCCTTGTCCTTGTCCTTGTACTTATATTTCAGTGTTCAGAGTCCTTTTAGTTGTATTTCAATGTTCAATGTTCAGTATCCATGCAATATCTGTTTCATGTTTGTGTACTCGTGAGACTTATGATCTACCACACATGTGAACTTGTGCTTGAGTGTCATGATTAGTGTCAGAGCTCAGTCATCACTTAGATTGCGATCTTCCGTCAAGAAACTCCGCTAGGTTACATCTCCCTAGTTAGAGAATTCTCGACATGGAGAACTTTCTTTAAGCATTGGCCTACCCGAATATCAATCACCATGCAACATGAATAAACATAATCTCATATAACATACTTCATATCTTGTCATGCTCATGCTAACATTTCTAATATCATTATTAGGCATAATTCTTCATAGCATATCTTATCGTACCCATATTAACTTTTTTATATCATTATTTCCATACTTAGTGTTTGTAGACATTTTCATGAACACCTACCATGCGTTAGTTATGTATACAATACCCTTTCCATTTTCACATTCCATAACCATAACCATAACATACGTATCCATAACCACATTCACACATTCATCATCCATCCCTTCTCTATTTTAACTCATCCACCATCATTTCCATACATCTATAATCCATAATTCAAATTAAGCAACTAACATAAGAATCCATCCATATCCTTACTTAAACTTGCAATTTCTTTACTAATTCATCATTTATCATACTAAATCAATAATCATCATAATACAAGAGTTAGATTAGATATGATATCAATCCTCAATTCCTTTTTCAATTCCTCAATTCATGCATATTCATGTAAACCTCTTGATAATCCATACATATTCGTATTTAAACATGCAAAACATCTTAATAGGGTTAATTAGAAGGGATGTTGACCTTAGGGATCATTCATTTGGATCCAAATCGCTAGATGAAACTCTTTCAAGCTTTGGGGTTGAACTCCAAGCTAATCTTCTTCTCTTCCAAGCAAATTTTTTCTCCTCCAAGCAAAATCCTCTTGAAATCCTAGGTTTTTTCTCAAATCTCTCCTAAATTAGGTTAGAAACCCTTTAGAGTCTAAAAACCTCGAATTAGAAGTGATATTTATAGCTTAGGGGTTAAAAACCTCATTTCCAAACTTTTAAAAATTTATGGGCACGACTGCGATCGATTGCACCTACATTGCGATCGATCGTAACTCTAGTGCAATCTATCGCACCTGATGGTGATCTGTCGTAAAACACACAGAAAGTTTTTGTAAATTTTTGGCTGAGTGCGATTGATCGTAGGTTACCTATGATCGATCGTAGCTAGCACAGTTCATGTTGTTTTTCAACAGCAACAGCAACAGCACCAGTACCCTTTCTTCTTCAACATCAGTCCTTCAGCATAGTTATTTTCCTTTAAAATATTTAAGTAAAATAAGAAAGTATTCTCCATTTGGATTCAATAAACAATACTAGAAAATCCAATTATTTATAAATCAAAATCTTATTTTCCAATTTTAGGCTAAAAACTAAAAATCTCGTTCGTCATAAGATTTTCGATAGTCGAATTAACCACTTTATACTTAATAATAAAATCTCACAAAATTACATACATTTATTTAACTTATAAACATCAATTTCTGGGAAAAATCATCTCAACATTCAACAATTTATGTTTTTGTTAAAACCACACCTTTTCTAGATTTCTAACATTCCCGCACTTAGTCATTAAAATTTTTTTTTACTTAAGATCATTAAGGAATAAGACATTACATATATTAAAACACATTTTTGACCATTTAAACCCTTATTAATCGTATAAATGACATGAAAGAAAATTTGGGTCTCTACACCCTATCGATGACATACAATCACAATCATATTCAATAACTTATTCAAGGTTGAGTTCTTTTTTTTCGGTGATCAATATTTGGTTTAAGACGCAACCCCAATTAACAAGGCTAGTATCTCTTCAAGGTTAGTGGTAGGGTGAATTCAAGTAGCTGAAAGAAAATTTTTAGGATTATGTAATAAGTTATGCATATGAGGTGGGTGCTACTAGTTTAGTTGGTAAAGTCTCTTGACGTCGTACTAGAGACCTGAGATCGAATCTCACCTACATTAGGATTGGGGGGTTTATGAGAAGGGGGAGGGCTACCCCTCATTGTGTAGCCAATAGGTCCCTTTGGCCTCCAAGGAACCAAAAAAAAAAGGGTGGACCACTTTTTAGAAAAAAAAGAAGTAAAAGTTATGCATACGAGTCATGTTTGTTTGGGCAAGGGATTTACTCTAGTCTTAAGTCCTTTTTTTTTAAACATGGGAAATAGTTAACATACCTATGAAATCCATTTCCAAACCTAACCTCATTGGCCCCCCATCCACCAATGAGGTGGTGTCATAGGTTTGGATATGGATTTCATGGGTACGCTTATCACTACTCTTTTAACATCTATTAATTGTAGTTAAGATTCACTCACTTTTAGGATTAAACAATTTAACCTTGATTTAAAAAAAACATAAATATTAACCTTAATTAAATTAAATTTAATCATAGTTAATGAGGTGTTAAAAGGGACAAATAGCTTGTTAGCTAGGAAGGGGATCTTGCGGTCCCTTCTCAGGACTCATCCATTAATATTTAGGAAAATAGTAAAAAGCAGTGCTCAACGGACCCATGGGTCCATTTCATATCTTACCCCCTCGTGTCCCTTTTAACACCCCTTTAACCCTTGTTAAGTTTAACTACATAAAAATTAAGATTTTGTTTTTTTTTTTAAAAACAATAGTTGGATTGCTTAACCCTAGGGGTGAGTGAATACTAACCCCAATAGTTAAGTATTTAAAGTTGGGGCGTGGACCAATGAGGACCTGCCCATGATGATATCCGAGGTTCCCATTTTATAACCGAAGGGTAGGTCCTCATTGGTCCACACCCCAATTTTAAATGCTTACCAACTGTGGTTAGTATTCATTCACCCTTAGGGTTAAGCAATTCAATCATCATTTTTTTTTTTATAAAAAAAAATCAAAACCTTAGTTTTAATTTAATTAAACTTAATCAGGATTAAAGGGGGTGTTAAAAGGAAGACGAGGACACGGGGTAAGATATGAAACGGACCCATGGGTTAGCTGAGCGCTGCTCTAATTTTTATAGCATAAAAGGACACTTTTTTTGTTATCTCCGCTCTCGGCGACAATTTCGAAGCTCGACTCTTCGTTAAAGTCGCCTTCTCTCTCCTTCACTTCATTCTTCCTTTCCAAAGTTGAAATTCTGTACTATTTCCCGGCTAAAATTCTAAATTCAATGGCGCAAGCTCTCCAGTTCTTAATCTCTTCGTCTGCATCTCCGAATCGATCTTTCTCAAATCTATCCTCATCGAAACCCTCTTTCTATACGTCTCACCGTCGGATTCCGGTCACTGTTGTTCGGAAACCGATCTCAGCCGTGTATTCAGATCTCGAATCGCCGTCGTCTAGAGTTCTGGTTTCCGAAAATGGGAAAGGCGGGGTTTTTCCGGGCATGTCGTCGGGGACGATGACGAGTACAGATTCGAGCGCAATAGAGGTTGATGCGGTGACGGAGACGGAGCTGAAGGAGAATGGATTCCGTAGTACGCGGAGGACGAAGCTAGTGTGCACCATTGGCCCAGGCACGTGTGGGTTCGAGCAGTTGGAGGCACTTGCGGTTGGAGGGATGAATGTTGCACGGATTAACATGTGCCATGGCACACGTGAGTGGCATGGAGGCGTGATTGAGCGTGTGCGGAGATTGAATGAAGAGAAAGGGTATGCTGTTGCAATCATGATGGACACAGAGGGGAGCGAGATTCATATGGGGGATCTCGGTGGAACTGCTTCATCTGCAAAGGCTGAGGTATTTGGGAATCAAAGTTTCTACTTTTCGCTAGAATTGTATTCAAATTTCAAATTATGAGAAGAAATGTTTGGTGGAGGAAACCTGGAGAAGTTCTTTGTTGTATAGCTTTCATTTTATGTATATAAAGTTTCCCTATGGTTTATGATTGATGGTATTTGTATTTATTGCAATTAGTATGAGAAAGATGTTCAATTGCTTATGTTAATTTCTAGTTTTTAGTTTGATTATTTACAAGAAATCTAGTAACAGGAGTGTTGTTCGGTTTCTGTTCTTTGGATGTATTATGTGTAACTCTTGCTAATTCTGAGTGTTTTTGTTGAATCTTACTGTAATTTTATGAATTTGATTGATTTTGGTTTGGTGGGGGATGATTCAGATATTCATTTGAGAAATTTACCATTTCTCAACTTGGGGTGGAGTTTGGGGGAGTGGGCCAGATATTAATTTGGTTTAGTCCCTTTTCCTTTGATGGAGGAAGTGGGCCAGGTGTTAGTTTAGTTGTATCTGGTTTCTCTTTTATCTCTGTATGTCTTGCTGGAGGTTGATGTAGTCCATCTCAAAAGAAAGAGAGAATATAAACTATAACTTGTTGGATGTCCTTAAGAATCTCTGGATTTTTTTGTTAAAACAATATTTGTGAAAAAGAATGTGGCTATCATTGTCATAGCAGCTCAGCAGTGTTGTCAGGGCATTGGCTATGCAACCACTTCACCTATCTAGTAGGACCCCCATACCATGTGTTGGAATGGCAAAATACAACTCGTGCAGCTGACCCAATAGTAGTAATAAAGATTTTTGAGAGGACTCGTGATTCTCTCAAGTTGTAACGGACTCAAAGGAGTCTGGTTACTACACAAAAACCTCTTTAACTGCTTTTTTAACTATGGTTAACTACATGGTTGTCAAAGTGACTAGGCGACTTGAGGTGATAGACCCCATGGACGCTTGAGGCACCCGAGGCGTCGCCTAATGAACTTTTGGCTGCAAAAATCCCCCCTAATATGAGATCTATATACTGAATGGTGAATTTAATTGAATAAGGAGTCTTGCAATTCATATAAATTGCAAAATCTCTATTGTTAAGATACACTTTAATAGAACCATTCTTGGAGATAGTTCTAAGAACAATAAAGGGGGATTTCAAAAAAAAAAACAATAAATGGGGATTTCAAGTGTTTGGGATAAAAAAAACGATCAAAGAAAAAACAAAGTTTACAATGATTGTCGAAAGAGGGGAGAGAGAGAATTAGAAATAAACAACAATTGACAGTGACAACCGAACATGAGAGAGAGAGAAAGGAGAGGGGAGAGGAGAGAGAGTGTGGACTGAACAAATAGCCAGACAGTCAATGTCATGTCGAACATTAGAGAGAGAAGGGAGGAGAGGGAGAGGCCGTACCTCTTACTCTCATTTCTTCTTTAAATATGGGTTTGTGTGAGTTTTGGGGGTCTTAGAAGAAATTTAGACCATTAATTTTTTAAAAAAAATTATTGGATGATTGGATCCTACTTGTATGTCTGGCCGCTTAGGCGGCACTTATAACAAACAAGCAAAAAGTAGATGTGGACCATATGGTCCACCCACAAACAGAGGAAGAGAGACCAATTGGTCCACCAATTGAGCAAGAGAGATGACGGGTTTACATGAGGGAAAAATACTTGACACCGTTCCTCTCTTCTTTCTTTTTCTATGTGCAAACCTTTTTTTTTTGTTGGATATACAAATCTTAACATATTATATGGTAAAAGACTTGAAAAGTATATAAAATAACTTTTTTTTTTTTTTTGGTATACCAAAGTATGATATTCAAATAAAATAAGCTTTATATATACTTATACAATAATAATATTACATATATTAGATTTATAATAATGACTACCTAGGTGGTCAGTCACCTGAGCCCAGCAAAGCACCTGGTCACCTAGGTGATCGCTTGAGGCGTCTGAAGCGACGCCTTTAACAACTATGGCTAACAATTTTAACCTTTAGAGTTAATATTTTTTCCTAAACACCAAGGTTTGATGGTTGAACCCTAAGGATTAGTGAATCTGAACTACAAGTGGTATTAAAAGGAACACATGTTGATCTGTGGAACGCTTCAACTTGAGAGGATTTTGCTCTTTTCCGGACTAACGATTCACCCTAAAATAAGCTCATTAAGTGTGTCATAAATCCATGGCCTTCCCTTTTAGGTTCTTGTAGCCATGATAACTAGACACTTCAAAATCAGGGGGGTATGACTAAATGAGTCATGATGTATTTGGCTAATCTTCTTTGTGCGTGAGTAGCATAGCTCGTAGTTTTCTTGAGTGCAACATCTTTAAGGCCTTATGCACAATTATGCTTGTGAAAAATAAAAGACCAAGAAATTTTGGTTTGTTTTCTTTTCTCAGAGAGAGAGAGAGAGAGAGAGAATTTACATTGTTGGGTGGATGGGTTGAATAAAGAAGATCCTTAATTAATGGACACTTCTTATTTATTTTAGGCTGCTAAGAATATGTCAGCTGGCTTTTAGCTGAAACTTTTATTGAGGATTCTATAATTTTCTCGTTGATTGTGTCTGGCTTTGAATATTCTGTTATTTATTTGCTATATATGGTATATATCAGTGTTATAAAAGGTGTGGGACTCACTCCTTGAGAGTCTCAAAGAAAAATGCCTTGAAGCTCAACCTTAGCCTCAAATCCCTTGAGATTCATGCCTCAAAATGTGAGTCTCATATGAGGTGCATGCCTCACGCCTTTAGGTCGCCTTTGAGGCATGCGCCTCATACATTAACCACAATAGGGTTCTAACTGTGGAATTTAGACTTAAAAATCATTATTTTTTTATTTGTTTAACTTGATCATTTATTAGCAGTATTTCAGGTTTCCTTTGAGGCATGCGCCTCATACATTAACCACAATAGGGTTCTAACTGTGGAATTTAGACTTAAAAATCATTATTTTTTTATTTGTTTAACTTGATCATTTATTAGCAGTATTTCAGGTTTTTAAACCCTTTAGAGTTTGTCTCTATTTCACATTAAGAATTTCCTTAGTAGCCAGTGAAGGGTATTGGAGCTACTAGCCTATAATGTAGTTTTTATGACATTTTGCAATTGTGTGCTGGAATCTGAAATCTGCCCCCTGAATTGATGATTGAACAGTTTCTTTTGTTCAATAAATATGACGTAAACAAGAAGGTATTGCTTGCCTCTCTTAAATTTATTATTATTATGATGGTGAATCACAATATATATATATATATATATATATAGGGTGTTGCTAACTTTCACTTAGTGGGTGAATTTGGTAACGACCACCAAGACATTTTTACCCCTGCATTAATTTTCAAAATCCACTAAAGTTAAGGGTACTTTAGTCTTTTTAGGAGACCAATCATTAAATGCAGGAGAGACTGAGAGAGAATACAATTTGACATTTCTTATATTTTCTCTCTCCCATTTAATGAATTGTCCTCTATGAAAATACCAAAATACCTTTGCATTTAATATAATGGTATTCAATACATAGAGGTAAAAAAGTCTAGTGAAGGTTAACAATTTCACACATTGAATAAAGGATAGCGTATATGTATATATATATATATGTATTTTTTTCATTTTCTAATTAATATTATATACAAAAAATGAGGGACTGTGAGGCTTAAGCCTCTGGCCTCAAAGCTTACACTTTACGCATCTGGAGGTCCTAACGCCTAAAGCCTTTTAAAACACTGGTAGTCTGGTATGGTTTTGTTCAAGCAGCTGTTTTATTCCTATGCTGCTCTAAAAGACTACCAGGGACAACCATAACATTGAAGGCCCAACATGATTTGTTTATGAGTAAAGGAACAGTATTTTGATCTTCAGTATGTGTTGTGAAACAACAGTATACAGTGGTACATTTACAATGAAGATGCTTTCAGGGTACTGCTGATCTGATTTGACTTATTATTAGACTTTGTATAGATAACTTTGCCTTAGTATGCCAAGTCTGAGCAAGCCAGAAAATTAAT
The DNA here is from genome assembly GCA_015143295.1 of Tetracentron sinense. Lineage (NCBI taxonomy): Eukaryota > Viridiplantae > Streptophyta > Magnoliopsida > Trochodendrales > Trochodendraceae > Tetracentron > Tetracentron sinense. The sequence goes on from CM026566.1 coordinate 31,177,483, forward strand.
TGTCAATAATTTTATTTCAAGACTTCTAATTTGCAGTGATGGTTTCTACACCAGCTGAGTGGTCACCGAAATGGGGTTTCCACACTTAATATACTATAAGAGAAGTTGATATTTGAAAAGTCTTTGTGATATGCACATCTTATTCTTTTGATATATATTTATTGCATTTTTTCCCATCTGCCATACTCTTCTTAGATTGGTGACTCTTCATCCACTGATTTCTACTTTTTTTGTGCTTGATTTGACACATTTCTTGTGCATATGTATCTTTGGTTGTCCCAACGCATTTGAAGTTAAGTGTTCTTGGATACAATAGAAGTAATCTTATGGAATTCTGAATGATCCAATTGTTTGGGACTGTTCAAAATACTATAGTCAGAATAATCCAAAATTCCAAATGCCCAAATGCAACATTCACCTTATTTATTTCATTTAGGCAGGTATTTGTTCAGTCACAGAACTAATACTAATCAGTTATTTGTTTTTATGCAGGATGGTGAGATCTGGACTTTTAGCGTCCGGGCTTTTGATTCATCTCGCCCAGAACGCACCATCAATGTGAACTATGATGGTTTTGCTGAAGGTCTTAACTTCTAAGAACCATCTTTTAGTTGAATACTTGAATACATAATTGCTCTTTGCTACGAGTAAAGGGGGAAAAATGAATGTTGATTCTCAAACGATCTTGGATGTGGCACAGATGTGAAAGTTGGTGACGAACTCCTTGTGGACGGGGGAATGGTGAGGTTTGAGGTGATTGAGAAGATTGGTCCTGATGTCAAGTGCCGCTGTACAGATCCTGGGCTGTTGTTACCTAGGGCTAATTTGACTTTCTGGAGGGATGGAAGTTTGGTACGAGAACGAAATTCCATGCTCCCCACAATCTCTTCTAAGGTTGGTGCCACTTAAAAAAATTAGTTGGAATCAATTTCTTCTGCTAAGTGTGACTACTCGGTTTGATGGAGTTGATAACTCCACATTTTCGGAATATTTTGTATCAACATGATGCTGAACTTCACTGCGATGAAATGACAACTGAAGCATCTGTTGGCCTATGGATGGAGAAGTCTCTTGTGACAATTAATTATCTGTACATATAGGATTTTTTGTATGCATATTTGTGTTTGATATCACATCAATGTTTGCATGTATAATTGATTCCCTGTATGCTGGATTAAAAGCTGCCTGCTCAATGTATGGAAATTTCCCTGGTGTATCACATAACCAAGCATATGAATAAGCCTTAAATGCAGCTTAGGGCTGCCCATTTAAAGCATCAGCACTTAACCGAAAAAGTTAATGTTTTGTGTGATGTAGTTCTCAGGCTTCCTTTCTTTTCTTACAGGATTGGTTGGACATTGATTTTGGAATTGCAGAGGGTGTTGATTTTATTGCAATTTCATTCGTCAAATCTGCCGAAGTGATTAATCATCTGAAGAGCTATATTGCTGCACGTTGTCATGATAGGTAAGAATGTATATATATATATGATCTCTGTTTTTTTTTAAAAAATTATAGTGTCATCATGAGATATTTTTTTTCTTTGTTATTTGACCAGGACTATGATAGTCCAACTTTTGGCCCTTACTGGGTTAACCATATAATGGGCTCATAATAATGAGAGCTAAATACTGTCTTATAGTTAAGAGAAGTTTGTAGTGGGTGGTTTGGTTTGTAGCTCTTTCAGGCAAGGGCTGTATGTGGTTATGATCAATCTGAAGTGATCAAAAAGTCGAATCCTCATACAGCTGAGAAACTCTAAAAATCTTCAAATCTGAGAGACAATTAACCAAGAGAAAAATGATGACTTGTTTCTATGACCAAGGATTTGCTATCATCACATAAAGATGGGTTGCTTGAGTCCTTTTTCCCTGTTGCATTATATTAACACAAATTTAATCATCAAACATATCCCCTTGAGGCTTGAGTTTTTGAAATGATTGCCATGATCATGTGTTATCATCTTAACTTCCCTTATTTGCAAAACCGTTGGCTTCCTTCAATTCTTTAGGGAACTACAAAATGTACATGAGTGTGACATTAGTGTATCTTGATGTTACAATGCAGCGACATTGCTGTCATTGCAAAGATAGAGAGTATTGACTCCTTGAAGAACTTAGAAGAGATAATTCAGGCATCAGATGGAGCCATGGTAGCAAGAGGGGATCTGGGTGCTCAGATCCCATTGGAACAGGTCCCATCGGCACAACAGGAAATTGTTGAGGTATGCAGGCAGCTAAATAAGCCTGTCATTGTTGCCTCTCAGCTGCTTGAGTCCATGATTGAATACCCTACGCCCACCAGAGCCGAAGTCGCTGATGTTTCTGAAGCGGTTAGGCAGCGGGCTGATGCTTTAATGCTTTCTGGTGAGTCAGCCATGGGCCAGTTCCCAGAGAAGTCATTGGCTGTGTTGAGAAGTGTCAGCTTGAGAATTGAGAGGTGGTGGAGGGAGGAGAAGCGTCATGAAGCTATGAAGCTCTCAGACATTGCGTCTTCATTTTCCGACAGTATCTCGGAAGAGATCTGCAACTCTGCTGCCAAGATGGGTAAGCATTTGTTGATTCAGATTTCTACTGGTCAACTTGATAAGAATTCTGCAAGTGCTTTAGCCTTTTGAAAACTCTTATCCTTGAAAATTGGTAAGCTTAATTGGAATGTAGATGACCTTAGTTATTGGGCACCAATATCTAATATGTGCATAATCGAAGGGCTTTCTTAACTGTAAATTCTCTATTTTTGTTAGGAGAGGCACATGTCTTATCTTGTAGTTTTACTCCTTATTTGAATTTTTTGCAGCATGGAACTTTTTTATTTGATTGCATAAACCTCATCAAACCGGGAACTTCATGCTGCAATTGGTTAAGATAGAAACTGCCTTATCCCGCTAGAGTGGACTCTAGGGCATACAATTTTCTTTTGCTGAAAATTTGTTTGGACTAAGCATATTTTGGACAAATGAGTAGAAGTACCAATCTGTACTCTTTTGAGATGACCCTACCTCTTTGGTAGCTGAACTTCATTACTTATAGCGGATGCTAAATTACATTTATCATTTTCTTAGAATGTGCTTTTCTAAGTCTATTTTTATTCTTGGTAGGTAGTCTGATTATTTGTGTTGATTGTAATGATGATGGTGATGGTAAAAATTGTTCTTGATGAATGATGATGGTTGATAGTAATGAATTAGTTCTTGATGATTATTATGACAAGCCATGTGGTGGTGGGGCAACCTGGAATTTTTTTCCTTTACTATTATTAATGTTATTAATTTTTTGGGTGTTGCTGAGGAGAGTGGTTTGTGATCTTGCAGCCAACAATTTGGAGGTGGACGCACTTTTCGTTTACACAAAGTCAGGGCACATGGCATCTCTTTTGTCTCGATGTCGACCTGACTGCCCGATCTTTGCATTCACAACCACAACATCTGTGAGAAGGCGTCTGAACCTGCAGTGGGGCCTAATACCTTTCCGCCTTAGCTTCTCTGATGATATGGAGAGCAACCTCAATAGAACTTTCTCTTTGCTGAAGGCAAGGGGTATGATCAAGTCTGGTGACCTTGTCATTGCCGTCTCCGACATGTTGCAGTCCATACAAGTGATGAATGTTCCCTGAAGTGTAAACTTTGGTTCCACTCATTGTTTTAAGCCTATCAATTGTTGTTCCATTGTTCTCTTAGGTTAAAATGTTACTAGTTTTTAATGCAACACTGAAGATTGAAATTTGTTCAAATTATGATGAATGCTAGAAAAGTATAAACTCAGTAAAAGTGGTATTGGCTCATTATTCTTTCTTCTTCTTTCAGACTTAGGTTGCCTGAACTTTGCGATGATTACTATTGACAGTCTAGGCATCTGATCCGACAGTCTAGGCATCTGATCCTGCAGCTGAGCCTACCACCACAAATCCCAGTACTGTCACTACCAGTCCCCACCATGTTCATACCTGACTTTTGTAGGCTTACCTCCGAGACAACCTCACTTCTATTACCAGTAGGGGCCTCTACATACTCAAATATCTGATGAAAAACTCTGAAATATACCATGGGTTCTTAAGTGCCATGTAGAAGCTGGTTCAAAACTTCAAATTGAACTATAAAAAGGGTGAATGTGTATGATAATGAAAGGGGGTATATTACGGAAATGTCTCCGATTTAGAGTGTAGGCAGGGACTTAAATTTATGAGCAATACTACTGAAGAGGTGATTAATTTCCTAAATTTATTATAAAGAGTGAAACGAATCCATTTCTTGTTAGGCCCTTCTTTTGTCGGACTTATAAAGCAGTGCACTTTGTCATGGTAGTATTAATTCTTACTATAATAAGATTTCAAGTCTTACCATGTTTTTCATGAGATTTGAAATCATTTTTGTTGTTGCATTTGAAGTCGTACAGGACTGCAACCCAGGAGATGAAAAGCACAAAACATTTAATTCTCGAATATGTATATTGTCCAATGAAAATTGCAAGACTCTATAAGTCTCTGCAAAAGAAGGGACCGTTATCTGTACGAAAGATTTTCAAGGCCGCTTATGTTTGATTGTCAAGAAAATAGGTGAAATAAAAAATTGAAATGTATTAGAAAAACCAAAATCTATTTGTTTCTCGGTCAAAAATTTAATTTGAACTATTCATACCAGCTCCTATTTCTCATACGGTCAAATCGTTTGATTTGCGACATATATATGAAGGGCTTTGAGCTCCCCATATGTCAAAAGTCAAAAGCATCTAGTAAGTCCTTTTTTGGAATCCCCACCTCTTGCATAAGTGGTACGGGTGTGGCCTTTCATGGAAGAGGTCTAGGGATCTAATCCCACCCAGGTATGAGTTGTAAGAACTCCACCGCCCAAGCTAACTTTTGACCCGCTGATTCTACAAATGTAGGTAAATGATCTCTCATTAAAAAAATAAAATAAAAAGTCCTTTTTTGGAACAAAAGGTAAGATTTATGCACTGTTAGGTTCCACCACCCCTTGCTTCTGAACCACATGTTTGACATAGGGAGGGTCGATGCCGGACTCGGATTTCCTGATATACCCATTCGGGTCCAACTTCCCATGGTCTCTATAAAAATCAAGTCAATAGATGTTGGTGAATCGGGTATTCAGGGGTGCCCATTGGTGCCTTCACGTAGTCGGTAAACTTCTTAACCACTACACAAGGCCATTTTCAATGCTATATATATATATATATATATGAAAGTGATAAAAAAAAAATTCACTATCGAGAGCGGGATAGTTGGATTGAAGATCCAATGGCTCCATGTCCTCACATGCTTTAAATGATGGCCTCCATAATGCTTTACACCCTTAGATTGAAAATCCAAGGCTCCAACTCTCTCGATAGTACCTATTATCGAGAGTTTAAAATCACTTCCCATATATATATATATATATATATAAAAGTGTGAAAAGTTAACTGCTACCCAATGTGTGGATTTCTTAACAACCACGCAAAGTCATTTTGAATAGCATTCTTGAAATTTTTACAAGAACCCTGAGCATTCTTGTGAAATCAAGAAGAAAGGTAAAAAAAAAGTTAATCAATAGGTGAACAAAGTCAAAAGACAAATGGATGAGAATAAAGCATAAATAGAAAAGAGTACTAAAAGGCACTCAAGACAGATCGCTGTAATGTCATGATCCGATAAGTCCCCTTTGATCGAACACCAAGAAAAAAAAAATGTAATTCGAGATATGGTCCCGTAAAGTCGCACTTGAAATCGAGAAGTGTCCTCAAGAGGCCACTCATTCTCTTTCCATACACCCATTAATGATAGAAATTGTTCCTAAATTTTAGGGAAGTAATTAAGGTATCTGAATTCCATTTTCAAACCTAAGGCATCACCTCGTTGATGGATGCCCTCCTATTAAATACTCACTATAGTCTAAATTTTCTTAACAAGAGGACAATAGATTAACAGGTAATTAACTAGCAAAACCCTCATGCAATGCACGGACACAAAGTAGAATGAGATAAACATGCATATTCATATATTTTAATAAATGTGTGTTTGTATGCGTGTGCAAGATAACAAAGGAAATGTTGATTTTGATTTTAAATTGTTTTTTAAATTAATAAAAACCAGCTTATTAGGATCCGGAGTTTTGATTTTAATTATGGATTAAAAACCTCCATTAATTTAATCTTTGTTTAGGTTGGGTGTTTAATCTCTTAAAAAGATAGAAAACATAATTTTTAGTGTATTTTCCTTATTTCTTTAGTCCCACATCAGAAAGGAAGAGAAAATCTAAATGATTTAATTACCCTCTTAGTTGCTTAGTTGTTAACAACCAAGCATGAGGTGTATACTATTACCCACCAATTCATTTAGACGATACTAGGGTGCGCGAGCTGCGCTCGCAGCGAGCGTGAGCACGAGCGTAGGGGCTCGGATGTGGGTGCGGGCATAGGGCTTTAGGCGCTATGAGGCGTACTTTGTACGTGCGCATCGTCGCGAGTCGTTTCGGTCATTATTTATTTTGACTAAATCAAGACCGTTGATCTAATCTCAACCATAGATCTAGGTTGACCCTGATCGGATGATCAAAGTGGTTGATCAGAGCCATTTGATCAAGTCTCTGACTCAGATTGAATCTGGGCCGTTGGATCTGATTGTGAGATTTGATAACCCACTTGGGCTGTTAGGTAGATCAAGTAATGAGTGCCTAGGTCAGTGGTGGCGGGCTTATGATGGGATGCTCTGACCAAAGCCTGTCCCAGATAGCCAAGTGGTCTCGGCATGGCCTACTTGGGGCAGGAAGGGCCTAGCCAGGTGGCTGAGCCCGTGCTCATGCATGAGGACCTTGGTCCTCTATAAATAGAGGGCCTTGGAGAGATGCTGGGTTCTGTTAAAACTCAGACCAGAACAAGATCCGCAGACCCAGACCAGTGAGCCCAGAGAGAAGACCCAAACCAGAGTAGGTGCACCCTGCTCCAATCAGGTTAAGCAATGGTTCATCAGGTGGACTCCGAACCAGAGACCTCTTAGGAGGACTCTAAACTAGAGACCTCTATTAATGGTGGACCTTGGAACTCAAGGAAGAAGAGGAGGCTTAGAACCCAGAATCTAGAACCAGACCCAGCAGGCTATCCGGATCGATCCAGATCCATGGATAGCGGGAAATGGACTACTGTCCAGCTCCTGATGAGGTTGTAGAATGCCTTCGGGCTTCTCAGCCGTCTATCATAGAGCAGTCCACATGCAGACCGTTCGATTGCCCGATCTGGGAAACCAAATCAGGTAGATCAATAGATCTATCCTATAAGGATAGAACCATCTTGGTGACCATCCGATTTCGGGTGTGATCCTACTATATCCACATGATGGATCATCTAAGGACCATCGTACCCAAACAAGGGTATCTTGTGGAATGGATTAATCTGGACAAGCTTGAACTTGTACCCAAACATAATCTGGAATTGATAAAATTAGATTAAGTATAATCTTGTGACCAAACTAGACTCGAATTAAGTTAAAATTGATTAACTTAAAAAACTGTAACCAAACAGGACCTCGGACAAAATTGATTCTGGCTAAACCAGAATCAGTTTCTGTACAGAATTGATTCTGGATAGAATCAGAATCTGTAACCAAACAGAATAAGTGCAGACCTATTCTGGAATAGTCTAAAACAGGATTAGACCAAAACAAAGTGGACCTAGACCAAAACAGAGTGGACCTAACTCTGTAACCAAACAGACCCTTAAATCTTGAGGGGTAAAATAGTAATTTAAAAAATTGTCTAATTAATTAGATAATCTCTTTCTATAAATCCGATGAGACTTTAGGACACTTGGATTAATTGGAAAACCCTAATTAAATGGATATATATGTATATATTTAATTTAAAGGGCATCCGAAAGGAAGATTAGTATCCCATCTTCTACCGAATGCAAACTCGTTGGGGAGACCGGAGAGAATCCGAGCTGAGTTGTATCTTGGAGATAGAGCTGCCACATCCCTTGCACATGAGAGACTTTGACTATCTTCAAGAAAGACTCACTTGTAGCGCCTCTTAGTAAAGTGATTCTCAATTATAATCAATTGCTTATTTAACTGTTATTATTATATGTATGTATTTGCTAAGTGGCTATGTGTGCAAGGATTTAACCAAATTACTCCAACAATTTGAAGATATAGTCTATCTCCATGGCTGCTTTGCAAATGCGTGGACTAAACCAGACGGAGCCGATGCCCCGATTTGATGGAAAGAACTTCTACCGTTGGGAGCAGAGGATAAAGTTTTTCTTGAAGCAATCAAAAGTTGATCATGTTCTAAAAGAAGAATGCCCAAAAATTTCAGAAAGTCCAGAAGAATCTGAATTAGATGTAAATTATGCAAACTATCAAGTACAAAGGTAGATTGATGAGAATGATACAGTTCGGAATCACATCCTCAACTCATTGTCGGATTAGCTGTATGAACAACACTCAAAGAAAACCAAGCAAGCCAGAGACTTGTGGAAGGTATTGAGACTAGTCTACCTAGTTAATCAGTCTGGAACAAAGAAATTTCATGTTGCAAACTACTTGGAATTTAAGATGATGGATGGCAAGACCATCATGTAGCAAATTCAAGAGATACAGAAGATAGCAGATGTGATCACCTCGACTGGAATGGTTCTAGATGAAACCTTTCATGTCAACGCTATCATTGCTAAACTTCCTTGATCTTGGAAGGAGTGTCGCTCAAAGCTGATGCACAAGAATGAAGATTAGAATCTTGAAACTCTATTGCACCATGTCAGGGTAGAAGAAGAAAGCAAGAAGCATGACAAGAAGGAGGAGCCGACAGCTAAGGCTCACATGGTCGATTCAAATTCATCAAGAAATTTTCAACAAACGAAGAAAGAATTCAAGGAGACAGGAAAGTTTGAACAGAAGAAGGGTCCGCAGCAGAAAAATAACAGTAACAACAACAACGGTAGCAACAACAACAACGCCGGTAATTTCAAGAAGGATGTGGAGTGTTACTCTTACAGTAAGATGTGACACTATACCAAGAACTGCAAGATTAACAAGAGTTGAAATTTTCAGAAAAAGAGGAAGTTTGATAAGGAAGAGAAGAAAAACAATGTCAACATGGTCGCAGTCATGACTGAAGCCAGTATGATTGGTGAAGAATCTGAGTGGTGGATAGATACTGGAGCCAACCGTCACGTCTGTAGGTACAAGAACGTGTTCGATTCCTACGAACTAGTGAAGGAAGGAATGAACATGTTTATGGGCAACTCTTCGTCTTCGAAGGTCGCAGAAAAGGGAGTGGTGAAGCTGAAGTATACCTCCGGGAACGTTATTTAGCTGAAGGATGTCCTACATGTACCTGATATCCGAAAGAACCTTGTCTCAGCAACATTGATCGGCAAGCTTAGATACAAGCTGGTTTTTGAGTCCGACAAGGTCGTTGTAACCAAAAATGAAATATTTATCGGGAAGGGATATCTTATAGTGGAGATGTTCAAGTTCAATACTATGAATGGAACTCTAGTTATTTCTGCTTATAACACTGAGTCTTCTAATCAATGTCATGGTAGGCTAAGTCATATTAATTTTAAGAAAACAAAATCGATGACCAATCAAGGACTAATAGCTAACGCATCCAGTGATAAACATGAAAAATGTATTGTCTGCAGTAAGTGTAAAATTGTGAGACCTCAATTCAAGAGTGTAGAGAGAGAATCGAAGCTACTCAAGCTTATTCACAGCGACATCTGTGAAATGACTGACGTACAATCAAGAGGAGGGAAAAAATATTTTAGCACCTTCATCGACGATGCCTCTCGATACATGGATGTTTTCCTCATCCGAACTAAAAACGAAGCATTTGAGAAATTTAAGGTGTTCAAGTCATAAGTTGAGAATTTTCAGGAAGCCAAAATCAAGATACTTAGAACTGACAGAGGAGGGGAATATCTTAATTTAGAGTTCGTTAAGTTTTGTGAAGATAATAGGATCCATCATGAGACAACTGCACCGAACACATCACAACAAAATGGCGTTGCAGAAAGGAAGAACAGAACTCTAACATAAATGGTAATGGTTAATACCATGCTAACTAGCTCCGGTGCTCCACCAAATCTTTGGGGTGAAGCACTTTTATCAGCCTGTCACATTCTCAACAGAGTTCCTCAACGGAACGCAGAATCAATTCCATATGAATTGTGGAATGAAAGAAAACACAACTTGCAGTACCTTAGGGTTTGGGGTTGTTTAATCCAAGTCAGATTACCTAACTTGAATAACCCCAAGGTAGGAACTAGAGGTACTGGCTATGTCTTCATTGGCTACTCAAAGACAAGCAAAGCGTAACTGTTTCTAAATCTGGAAACTCCTGTACCATACTCAGTTGTGGAAGCTATTGGTGTTGAGTTCTTTGAAAATATATTCTCATACAAGAGAAGTCCAGAAGTAGTGGGGGATCGATCAGAATCCAGTTCCAAGCGGAAAGAGCCTGAAAACCTAGTTCCTTCTGAACCAATAAGAAGTACTCGACCAAGAATTCCAAAGGATTTTGGCCCTAAGTATATTTGTTTGATCGAGAAGGATCCAACAAGCTACACTGAAGGTATGACATCTAAAGATGAAGATTTATGGAAATAAGCAATGGATGATGAGATGCACTCTATCAACTCCAACAACACTTGGATCCTAGTGGATCTACCTCTAGGAAACAAGACAGTATGATGCAAGTGGATATTCAAGAAGAAATTGAAACAAGATAGATCCATAGAAAAGTTCAAGGCTAGACTAGTTGCGAAAGATTTCAGATAGCGAATGAGTTTTGACTATTTTGACACCTATGCCCCTGAGGTGAGGTTGACCACCATTAGGATGTTGATTGCGTTGGCCTCAATCAAGGATCAGATCATTCATCAGATCGACATCAAAATTGTGTTTCTTAATGGTGATCTGGAAGAAGAAATATACATAGATCAGCCTAAAGGATATGTTCTGCCAAAGAACGAGAAGAAAGTCTGCAAACTTCTAAATTCATTATATGGATTAAAGCAAGCTCCAAAATAATGACATGATAAATTTAGAAATGTCCTTCTAGCTGATGGGTATCAAGTCAACAATAGTGATATCTGTGTATATAGCAAATTCAGAGACAACTCTGGGGTGATAATTTGCTTATATGTTGACGACATACTCATATTTGGAACAAATGATCAAAGTGTTGTTAACACAAAGGAGTTCCTGTCATCCAACTTTGATATAAAAGATATGGGCGAAGCAGACGTTATACTTGGAATCAAGATTGTTAAGAGCAACGAAGGAATTGTGCTTTCTTAATCAAGCTACATTGAGAAGTTTCTCAGGAGGTTTGATCAGTTTGGCTGTACTCTAGCTCCTACACCAGTTGATTCAAGTATTAAACTAATAAAGAATTAAGGCAGAGTTGTTTCTCAACTGGAGTACTCGCAGATAATTGACAGTCTAATGTATGCGATGCATTGCATGAGCCCAAGCAATGGGGATGTTGTGCAGATATGCCAGTAACCCTGATAAATTACACTGGGTAACATTGATTAGAATTCTGAGGTACTTGAAGGGTACATTATCCTATGCTCTACACTACAGAAGATCACCTGCTGTGCTTGAAGGATTTAGTGACGCAATATGGAATTCATGCCTAGATGAATCAAAATCGGTCACTGCATGGATCTTCTCAATAGGAGGAGGAGCCATCTCCTGGAAGTCCAAGAAGCAAACTTGCTTAACTCATTCCACCATACAATTAAAGTTTATTACACTATCGTCATCTGGAGAAGAAGCTGAATGACTCAAGAGTATTCTGGTTGATGTACCAATCTGGGAGACACCCATGCTAGCAGTCACAATCTACTGTGATAATTAGTCGGCAATGCTCAAAGCATACAGTGAGAACTACAATGGCAAGTCCAGACAGATCTGCCTGAAGCAAAACCATGTTAGGGGTCTGATTGCTGATGGTAAAATCAGAATCCAGTAGGTGAAATCAAAAAAAAATTTGACTGACCCCTTATCCAAGGGTCTTGGCATGGACCTTGTAATGAAGACATCTAGAGGAATGGGACTGAAGCCAATTGAGCAGTTAAACTAGGTGGAAACCCAATCTAATGAGTCTCTCAGGTTCAATGGGAATAATAACTTTGTAAGAAACTACAAATGCACTATAAATGAGATGTCATTTCAAGTTGTGTCCCTTCTTAAGGATGATGTCAATACTGCAGTCTATAGACAGTAGATCTATAGATAATTCTACGATAAGGTTGAAATAGGTTGGAGTGTTGCAGAAGCACTCTTGATAGACTCACCTTTCTGAGTGTCGGAGGCTCGTCACCTTGTATAAGATTCTGGCTAAATCTCTAGAGCTCTTAGTAAGATCGGGGGTAAGGCATGAACGTTAAAGTGATAAGTTGAATGAGTACACATATCTTTTGAAAGGAATGTGTGTGTGATGAATCCGATTGAACAATACGAGTTCTGCAATTCAAGGCATAATCCACTGAGTTATCTGGCCTTTCTTGATTTGTTTGCACTAAGTATAGGTTTAAGTCGAAAGACACCTACATCTATGCACAAGATATTTTTGGATACCCGAATTTGTTTTACTTAGTTCTTAATTACTTTATTAATTTTAAATCAAGTGGGAGATTGTTGATTTTGATTTTAAATTGTTTTTGAAATTAATAAAAATCGGATCATTAGAATCCAAGGTTTTGATTTTAATCATGGACTAAAACCCCCAATTAATTTAATCTTTTTTTAGGTTAGGTGTTTAATCTCTTAAAAAGAGAGAAAACACACTTTTTAGTGTACTTCCCTTGTTTCTTTAGTCCCACATCGGAAAGGAAGAGAAAATCTAAAAGGTTTAATTACTCCCTTAGTTGCTTAATTGTCAACAACCAAGCATGAGGTGTAAACTATTACCCACCAATTCATTTAGACGATAACTAGGGTGCGCGAGCTGTGCGAGTGCGAGCGCATGGGCTTGGGCTCGGATGCGGGTGCGGGCATAGGGCTTTGGGTGCTATGAGGCGCACTATATACGTGCGCATCGTCGCAAGTCACCTAGGTCTCTATTTATTTTAACTAAATCAGGATCGTTGATCTAATCTCAACCGTAGATCTAGGTTGACCCTGATCGGATGATCAGAGTCTTCTGATCAAGTCTCTGACTCAGATTGAATCTGGGCCGTCGGATCTGGTAGTGAGATCTGATAACCCACTTAGGCTATCAGGTGGATCAAGTAATGTGTGTCTGGGTCAGTGGTGGTAGGCCCATGATGGGATGCTCTGACCAAGGCCTGACCCAGATAGCCAAGTGGCCTTAGCATAGCCTGCTTGGGGCAGGAAGGGCCTAGCCAGGTGGCTGAGCCCATGCTTATGCATGGGGACCTTGGTCCTCTATAAATAGAGGGCCTTGAAGAGGTGCTGGGTTCTATTGGGACTCAGACCAGAACCAAATCCGCGAACTCAAACCAGTGAGCCCAGAGAGAAGACTCAAACCAGAGTAGGTGCACCCTGGTTTAGTCAGGTTGAGTCATGGTCCATCAGGTGGACTCCGAACCAGGGACCTCTTAGAAGGACCCTAAGCTGGAGACCTCCATTAATGGTGGACCTTGGAGCTCAAGGAAGAAGATAGAGGCATAGAACCCAGAATCCAAACCAGACCCAACAAGCTATCGGGATCGATCCAGATCCATGGATACCGGGAAATGGACTGCTGTCCAGCTCCTGATGAGGTTGCAAAATGCCTTCGGGCTTCTTAGCCGTCTATCATAGAACAATCTACATGCGGACCATTCGATTGCCCGATCTGAAAAACCAGATCAGGTAGATCAATGGATCTATCCTATAAGGATAGAACCATCTTGGTGACCATCTGATTTCGGGTGTGATCCTACCATATCCACATGATGGATCTTATAAGGACCATCGTACCCAAACAGGGGTATCTTGTAAAATAGGTTAATCTGGACAAGTCTGAACTTGTACCCAAACATAATCTGGAATTGAGAAAATCGGATTAAGTATAATCTTATAACCAAATCAGACTTAGATTAAGTTAAAATGGATTAACTTAAAAAAATGTAACCAAACAGGACGTAGGACAGAATTGATTCTGGCCAAACCAAAATAAGTTTCTGTACAGAATTGATTCTGGATAGAACCAGAATCTGTAACCAAACAGAATAGGTGCAGACCTATTCTGGAATAGGCTAAAACAGGATTAGACCAAAACAGAGTGGACCTAACCCTGTAACCAAACAGTCCCTTAAACCCTGAGGAGTAAAATGGTAATTTCAGAAATTGTCTAATTAATTAGATAATCTCTTTCTATAGATCCAATGGGACTTTAGGACACTTGGATTAATTGGAAAACCCTAATTAAATGGATATATATGTATATATTTAATTTAAAGGGCATCATATAGGAAGATCAGTACCCCGTCTTCTACCGAGTAGTGCAAACTCGTTGAGAAGATCGGAGAGAATCTGAACTGAGTTGTATCCCGGAGATAGAGCTACCACATCCCTTGCACATGGAAGGCTTCGACTATTTTCAAGAAAGACTCACTTGTAGCGCCTCTAAGCAAAGCGATTCTCAATTATAATCCATTAAATAATCAATTGCTTACTTAACTATCATTATTATCTGTCTGTATTTGGTAAGTGGCTATGTGTGCAGGGATTTAGCCCCATTACACCAACAGGAAAATCATCACAACTACTGAGATATGAAATGAAAAATACATTAACCGGAGAATCATGAACTCTATATGTATCCAATGTAATCTTCCAATTAATTGCGAAAATGGGAAAAAATTAGAAAGAATTCTTGGTTAAAATCTAAAATCTGAAACTTTAGTTGGTATGTAAACCTTAAAACCAAAACATCAGTCACCCCCAAAATCATTTGATATAAAAAAAAAAGAAGATATAAAATGGGTATTTAAGAGATGGTATTTATGAGTACCACTTAAGTGGAGTTGGGACTTGAGGAGAGAGATGAGGTCTTTGTTGAGTAGAAGAATCTGTTGGGGCATAAGAGAGAGTTAACAATGGGGAGAGAAAATGGGAAGTTAAGAAATGATATTTATGGCTCCCATTATGTGATGATGTGACATCACAAATCTTAAAATGGAGATCAAAGAGGATGCCACCTAGGCATCCTATTTCTATAGTATATAGCATAGATGACTCCTCTTCGACAATATACAAGAAACAAGTAATTAATGACTCCTCTTCGACAATATACAAGAAACAAGTAATTAATGACTCCTCTTCGACCATACACAAGAAACATTTATTAGCCAGATTTCAATCCCTACTCTTCAGATGATCTAGTGTGAGAATTTTATTCTTGTAAGTTGTTCAAAAAAAGAAGCCCATCATGGATGGAATGCCTATACTAGTCTGGAAGGAAAGATGCTCTCTGATAACCCCCTCGAGTACTCGCATATAATCTCATAGTGAATCACCCTTTTACATTTTGGGACTAGACAAGCCTATTTGTAATTCCTTGGGATAAATGGACACCATGCAAGAGGTATTGAAAACAATAGGAAAAGGAAAATAGTTAACGTACCTGTGGTTCCCATTTTGTAACGGAATGACCATTTGTCATTGATCCACGCCCCAATTTTAAATACTCATCTACTGTGGTTAAGATTCACTCACCCCTAGGGTTAAGCAATATTCCAACCATGGTTTTTAAAAAAAAAAAGAAAAAAAAAATCAAAATCTTAGTTTTAATTTAGTTTTAAATATGTATTTACAAAACTATGGGAAGCCACTGACAATCGATCTCCATGGGCAGTCTTCACCTCCTTTTGCTCCCATTCCACCGTTAGTCCTAGATTATTACCTGCAACTTTATAAAGATTAAGCCGGAAGCAGATGACAAACAATTACTAATATCTACATGCCTATCGATCAATAGTTTGATCACTAGATACGCGTGCGAGTTTTGTTTAATTACCTTAATCTCTTATTATTTTTATATTATTTTTCTTTATAATATAGAATGCATGATGGATTTGATATTTGATATCTATCCATCATCAATTGACCCTATCCTTTAAACCTCACATGTGGCCCACCATTTCTTTAATCTAGACTGGTCCAACCTATGTATCAAAGACCATCGTATCAGCTAAATTAAGCATTTATTATGTTAAACCGACCTAAACATCATGGATTAGAGCACATAAGAAGATGCACCTTAGCATAGGAAAGACGATAACCCAAACTAGAACTCATCCACAATAATCATAAGGGAAGTGATTTAAAACTCTCTTTAGAGAGAGTTGGCCGCCCGATTGGATTTAAAATCCAATTGTGCTAAACATCAAGTGGGGTCCACCATTTAATGCATGTGCAGTTCAGAACCTCAAAGCCGTCGTTAGATTTTCAATTAACTGGCTTAATTCTCGATAGTAGGTACTATGGAACATTTTAAATCACTTTCCTAATCCTAAAGAGATGGGTTTAGGTGTGGAGATTGACAAAATCATCTCATTTAGCTTTCCCAGTCCACCATATTTAATTTAGTTAACCTTTAATTATAACCCAAACCCATATTTTTAATAAAGTTGAGACACCAAGTTGGTTGCAATCAAAGGGTACAAACTACAATCAAATGGGTGTGGAAAGGCTATGGCTCATCAATGTGTCTCAAGAAAATAGGCAATAACAAGGCAAAGCAAAAAAAATTAAGAAAAGAGAGAATAACACTTTGCTCATGTGGAGTTTGACCAACAGAGAATAACATGAGAGTGAGCAATGCAACAGTATAATATACATTTTGAGGTGAGAGAAGTGTAGATTTTGCCAAACTTTAGAAGAAACTAGGTTTTGGTAGGCCACCAAATAGGGCTTTTGAGTGTCAGGTGTGTGGGAAGTTAAGTATGACTTTTGCCTCTCTTGGTGAGTGTTTCTGTTTTGCTTTTCTTGGTTAGTGGGATGGTCAAGAAAGTTGGCTTTAGATATAGAGCTTTGCTATTATGACCACTTGCGGTCTTAGGATTGAGCCTGCGTTAATTCTCTTATTTTTTCCTCCTTTTTTTTAATAAAAGTAGCAAACAAAAAATATACTAATTTATGCGCTACTTGTATAAAAATGTAAAATATTAAAAATATTTTATGAAGCATAAAATAACACACTATTGCTATTTTAAAAGAGTTAGTCAAATATACTCCCGAATCCTAAGCATCTACAGCTAACGACTAAAGGTTCCCAAATATACTCCCGAATTCATTCTATGGCTAACCATAATGGTTCAGGATTTGGCTTGGCTTCTCTTATCTTTTCTAATGCCATATTAGCTCTAATCTTGCCTCTTATATAATTAAATTAAAGGATTAGGGTCAATAAAAAATTAGGGTTAGGATATGAGATTATATATTAGAGTACATGTAGATTTAGACATTTCAAAACTATATAACATTACTCTCCTATAGAGACGGGGGTTGAGCCACCCCAAATAGGGTAAGCCCAATCTCAACCAGTGTCTATGCTCCAATTCCCAAGCCAGGCTGACACAGATCCCTAGGCACCATGAAGCACCCTAGTGATGCTTAAGGATTTGTGCAACCTAGGGATGGCAACGGGGCAGGTTTGGGCTGGGCACCCCCAATCCTACTCGACTCATGATAGGAAGACTCCTATCCAGTTCCCGTCTCAAACCTAGGTCAAAGTGGGGAGGGTGACTCCATCCCCATTTATCAAACCCCTTCTTAGCCTTATTCACGTCCCGTTAAGCATTAGTTGTGATGGATTTGGACAGGTCGGTTCGGTATTTCATATTATACGTAAGATATTAAGGTAATTTTTGGATTAATTTAAGGGTAAAATAGACATTTAAATTATAAATAGGACTGAGCGACTTAAATCCATCTCTGACCTGAACTCGGGTCGGATTTACCCATTATTTTCCATCCTTGCCGCTACCTGTTTATGAACCTATCAAACCCTCCCAATAGGGGTGAGTTGGGACAGGTTACCGATTAACCTGACCCGTTGCTATTCCTATTGCAGCCTGTGTGTGCGTGTTTTGTGTTTATTACTTTCCAAAAAAAAAAGGGGATTATACTCCTTGTTTTTGGAAGGTTGGCATTACCCAACTTAGTCTCACATTAGTTAGCTAAGTCTAGCATTGTGACTACTTAAGGATCATTCTTCTCACTCCTTTTGTCTTCAGTTGTTTGTGTGTGCGCCCGCGTGTATTGTTTATTACTTTTTCTTTTTTTAAAAAAAATTGTTCGGCCACCTCGGGGACAGTGCACAAACTCAAGATATGGTTGCACAATTTTTTTTTTCCACAATCGGTCACTATCATTTTTCCTTATCAGGCGCCATTCACAATTTCTCACGTAAGGATACACTAATTGAAATTTCATCTGTTGCATCACGAGGAATATTGAATTTTGTTCATGACTTTGAAAGTAAATCAATGGATAAACAAACTGTCAAACTCTCTATGCTTCCAAGACGAGTACTGGCCCCATGCGCTAACTGGCTCTTGCAAGGACGCGCCCTCCTTCTAAAGCAAGTTGCAATGGGTTGGGTTGGGTTGGGAAAATCCGAATTTATTTATGTGGGGGGAAAAATACCGGACGGACACGCGTCAGCAGCAGCTACTTCCACGTCCTGGTTTACTGGTAGAAGGTTGGAGCGAAGGGTGTGGCACCCTGACCTGTACTCCGATGGTAAAGTCAGTAGGGGTAGAAGATGGTGAACAGTAAGCACAAGAACAAACACTGAAAAATACTCAAGGCACTAGGAGCACTGAACACGTATTCTCGGATCTGGGTTCATGATCAAGTGTCCTGTGCACTAAAAATCACGGGGTTTTTATAGGGCAAGGTTGGTATGGCCATCGATGACCATGGATGGCCATAGGTGTCCATACCACGTGTCTTAGCACTCATTGCCAAATATCTGAGATATATCTGCCGTCGGTTGCATTACACGTGAGAGCTTTCTCTAAGTCCAATCGGACGGGATCGGACGGTACGCAGAAGTGACCAGCATTAAATGCCAAGACAGTGCTTTCGGCACGAAACGGCGAGTTCGGCACACTTGTCGGAATTATGGATCGCCTCCTGATCACTTCCTCCTACGAGTCGGTCTCGTTGTTGACCCAAGCTCGGTTACGGCGTAGATGCCTCAAAACACAGCACGACCTCGTTGTCGGTGAGACAACGGTCTCGTTGTTCGCTCAACGACAACGACGTTGTCAAGAGCACAACGTTCACGTTGTGCTTTAGACAACGAGCACGTCGTCAAAGTCACAACGGAAACGTTGTTCTGCAAGAGAACAAAGACGTCGTAATGCGCACAACGGGATCGTTGTGCATCGGACAACGTGTGACCCCCATATTTTAAGCACGTGACCCCAACTCGTGAACACGTGTCACTTTCGTGAACAAAACGACAAAAACGAGCTCGTCCCACAACGCTGAGCTGGTTTACGAATTTTACCCGTTACAATTTGCCCCTTTATGATGCTTGGAACGTAGTTCGAGGCGTCATAAACGAACAAAAAGGGTCATACCTGGCACCACTCCGGAAGGCGAAACGTTGCGTGCTCTAAACGCTTACTAAGAAGGTCGACCGTTCACGCCAGCTGGTCACGCGTGCGAACCGTCGCGTCTCTTCAATGCGGACAGGCTGTCATCATCACCGATTTAAATTTCGAGAATGCTTTAATGACCCTGACGTTTGTAATACTCGGTGAAAGGACGATCTTGCCACTGTTCTTAATTCCGTCGATACAGGTGTACGCCTCAGATGAAGGGTAGTGGTGTACTTTCGCAAGCCAGAGACGTCTATAAAATCCCATCGAATCCTCTCTCTCTCCCACCCTGTTTCATCAAGCACTGTTACTCTGTCGAATCTTCTTCTTGCCCGAAAGTTCATCTTCCTCAAGCTCTTCAACGATCTTTCTGAGTTTTTCAGTTCGGTACGCCCTTCACCCCTATCTCTTATTCTCTCTTACTGTTTTTCCATTTCTCTCTTCTCCGGTTCCCAGTGTGGTTTTGCTCTGCGCATACTCTTTTGTTTTTGTCCCTCTTTCCGATTTCTCCTTACCACCATGACTGCCAATGTCCCCGTAGAACCTGCTAGGATAGAGGGAGTTAGAGGCCCTTCTGATGACGAGGCCAGTTGCACAGGTAGCGCACCTCATGGTGCCTACATTGAAAAATCTTCAGTTCTGCGCCAATACCAGTTGGCGCATCTGAACCGTTACAGGGAACGTTTCGACTTCCCTGCCGATGTCAATCTCCATTTCATGCGAGATGATGCCATCATAGACAGGCGCTCTGCCTGTACCGTTGTCTATCTCTCCCAGCTCGAGGCTGGCCTTCGCTTCCCTCTTCATCCTGTCTTGGATGAAGTTCTGTCCACCTTACAACTTGCACCGGGGCAAATGCACCGGGGCTTCCACAAATACATGTCCATGATGATCAAATTCATCAAGGACGGGTACCCCATAGAGGCTAGGCATCTATTCCACTTCTGTCATGCCGTCAGATGCCGAGGCAATGACGACGGTCTGTATTCCTATTTTTCGTGGAACAAGAAACCCTACTGTCCAGAGCTCGTCTCGGGCATCCTTGACAGAGAAAGGAAATGGAAAGCCACTCCATTCGTTGTCTCTGGCGGCTGGAAGGCAGAGAATTCCTCGGTCCCCAACGTCTTCCGAGTGGAAGCAGGTATACCACTAGTCATCCGTTGTCCGTTGTGCGCCATTGTCCTGACTACGTTCTCGTTGTACGCTGTATCTTCTCGTCCTGCTAACTTCCTCGTTGTACTCATTTTTGCTTTCTCTTGTGTGCAGTGGACCCAAAGAAATTTCCATACAAGAAGTTGTCCTCAGAAGAACAAGAACTTCTTACTGGTATCCGCCGTGCTCGAGGCGGGGAATACATTAGGTGGAAACCACTCGAGCTCGTCAGGCGGGCCTCCTCCAGTAACCCAGCAACTATTCAACAACAACCACAACAACAGCAACAGGGCGCCTCCCCCTCCGTACCTTCACCGTTCCCTCACCTACCCGAAGAAGAGGAAGAAACAATGGCCGACTCAAACCTACCACTGCTAAGCAGGAAGCCGAGGTCTGCTCGCCCTGCAGTCCAGCCGCCTCCACCGCCATCATTGCCGAAGAAGAAGAAGAACCATTCTTCCAAGGGTACAGCGCCTGCTGACCCGAAGAGAAAGATGGCCGCCCCGGTCGAGCACGAGGCCAGGAAGAAGGCCAAGGCGGACAAACGCCTGGAAAAAGAGGTCGTGGTCATTGCTGCTCCTCCTCCAACAAGCCCAGGAGCCGAGGCGACATCGGCAGTGCCCGAGGTTAGCTCAGCGCCTGCCCCTTCTCGAGCTGCTGCTGCCCCAGCCGGTACGAGCTCCGCTGTCGTTGCCTTGGCTGCGACGGAAACTGGCACGACAAGTCTCCCGGCCAGTATGCTGCCGACCTCCGCTCCGGACTGGTCACCCGACTTCACTCGGTTCGGAGTGCCGACCGTGATTGAATCGGCGAAGAGCTTGGGGACGGTTGCCCGAGCTCTAACTTATGCGATGAGGCTCCCCAGGGACATCGCTGAGGTTGGCCAACTCCACTTAGCCGACCTGTCCTACGCCGCCTGTCAGTCCGTGGCAACAGTAAGCTTTCCCTCCCTCGTCTTCTACCTCAATTGTTTTGAAATACTACTTCTTGTTGTGCTAACGCCCAGACATCTCTTTGCAGATGAACGCGCTCGTGCAAGAGCTCTGCGATCGCAGCCAGGAAAAATACACTCAGCTGCGAGACGGGATCAACTACTGGAGAGACAGGACGGAGACGCTGGAGAAGACTCTTGTCGAGGAGAGACTCAAGGCAGACTTCGATCTGTCTCAAGCCAAGGCTGAAACGACTCGTGCTGAAGTAAGGCTAGGCACTGCCACCAAGGTTAGGGAAAAGGCCGAAGCTGAGGCACGAGCAGCAAAGGAGGCCGAAAGGAAGGCCAAGCAAGAGACAGAGAATGCTGTTGTACGCATCAGCGAGTTGGAGCATGTCTCCCAAGCTTTGGGTAGACAACTGGAGGAAATTGAGGCAGCCAGGTCGGCACTGGCGGAGGAGCTCGAGGAGGCCAAGAAAATTCAGGAGGACACCGAGAGGTCCGTGACCCTGAGACTGCAGCAGCACTACCAGTCTCAGCTGGACACGCTCTTGGATGAAGATCGTGCTGAGACCGAGAAAGAGGTTCTCGACTCACTTCGCCAGCAAGGCCGCCTGAAGGAAGACAATGAAGAGGACGCCACCACGTTCTCCGAGCTCCCTAGCAAGGAACTGATCGAGCTCGACAACGAGCCCGAGGTACAAGGCGTCGAGCTGCCTCACTTTCTTGAAGGTCCTGCACTCCTCCCTACCGAGCCATACTCCGAGCTTGCTGCCCCAGAGCTTCCTCCTGCTGCCGATGAAATTACTCCGGTGGAAGCCCCTATTGCTGAAGCCGTTGCTGAAGCCTCTACTCCTGCGCCTGCTACAACGGCAACAGAGCCTGACCTTGAGCTCGTCTGACCTGCTGCCCCTCCGATCTCCTGCTCCTCTGATCCCTTGCCCCTGTCTATGCTTCTGCTTCTCTCTCTTGTTGATGTAAATTCTCTTTTTTTTTTTCTTTTTTTTTTCTATGGGAGGTTATCACTGAAATAGGTTTTTGATATGAATGGATCACTCTTCTTTGCCAAGTTTGCACTTCTTTTCACCTCGTAACATAGTATAACGCATGCACACAGAATAAGAAAGAACACATCATGAGTAATTGAATGATAAATCAAAACACTACGAGCAGAACACTATGAGTAGAGCGCTACGATTAAAGCACAACGAACAAGCACTGCTAGTAGAGCACTTCGATTAAGTACTTCGATCAGAGCACCACGAGTTACCACTACGGATAAAGCACTACGATCGTTCACTACGAGCAAAGCACTACGATCGTTCACCATGACCAAAGCACTACGATCGTTCACCATGAGCAAAGCACTATGATCGTTCACTACGAGCAAAGCACTACGATCGTTCACCATGAGCAAAGCACTATGATCGTTCACTACGAGCAAAGCACTATGATCGTTCACCATGAGCAAAGCACTACGATCGTTCACCATGAGCAAAGCACTATGATCGTTCACTACGAGCAAAGCACTATGATCGTTCACCATGAGCAAAGCACTATGAAAAACTACTTATGAACAAGCATTGCGAGCAAGCACTGATCCAGACACATCATTCGCGCGATTCACTGTGAATGCAATCTGACAAATAAAATTCATGAGACGAACGCAACGTGACTCAGTTCCGAAACACATGCTCAGAGGATGTCATTAGGTTAAGCCACTAGATTTGCTCAGATGACATCCTTATATAAGCCACTCGTGTTCGTTGTGAGTACGTTGTTCAGTCAAAAACTTTATTTGAATTACTTGCAAAACATTCACAATATTGCACTGATGAACTAGATAGTGAACAATGTAAACAATGATCGAGCACACAACGAGCAGGCACATAATATAGCGAATCACATGTTGAAATATGAGCATTATGATTATGTAAGATCACTGAAAAAAACTTGTAAGCACAACGATGCATGTAAACAGCACATCTCAGATTCTATTGAAAGAATTGCCTCAGATTCATGATGTTCCAAGATTTTGAGATGAGGTTACCTTGCAAGTCTTTCAAGTAGCAGACTCCAGGACTCCCCAATCGTTCTACGATATAGGGCCCTTCCCAGTTTGGTCCCAACTTGCCACTGTTAAGCTCTCTCGTATTCTGGAACACTCTTCGGAGGACGAGATCACCGACCTGTAGCACTCTCCGTTGTACTTTCTTGTTGTAGGCTTTCCTCAATCGCTGCTGGTACCTCCTCATCTGAATGTTGGCATCTTCTCGCTTCTCTTCTAGCAGGTCAAGATGAATAGCCATGAGTACTGTGTTCTGATCTTTCTCTTCGTCCTTCTTCTTGCTGTGCCAAGAACGCACTGTAGGCAAACTGATCTCTGTAGGGATGACAGCCTCCATGCCATACGCTAGAGAGAAAGGAGTTTCATTGGTAGGACTCCTTGGAGTCGTTCTGTATCCCCACAAAACGTTGTGCAGCTCGGTGGTCCACTTCCCCTTCGAATCTTCCAATCTTCTCTTCAAGGCATTGAGAATGTTCTTGTTGGCTACTTCGGCCAATCCATTCCCTTGAGGATAATAAGGGGAAGAGAAGACGTGCTTGATCTTCAGCTCGCTGCAAAAGTCGGCAATCAGCCGTCCTGAGAACTGCTTCCCGTTGTCAGTAACGATAGACTGCGGTATGCCAAATCTACAGATGATGTGCTCCCACAAGAATTTCTTCACCTCTTGTTCTCTGATACGTGCAAGGGGAACGACTTCAATCCACCGCGAGAAGTAGTCAGTTGCCACCAAAAGGAAGATCAGATTCCCTGGAGCCATCGGGAAAGGTCCCAAGATGTCAAGTCCCCACCGCGCAAATGGCCAAGGTTGGGATACAGTGCTGAGCTCTTGAGCTGGAGCATGAATCAAGCGAGCAAACCGCTGGCACTGGCTGCACCTCTTCACGTACTTCTGAGCATCGGCCTGCATATAAGGCCAAAAGTAGCCTTGCCCCAGAGCTCGATGGGCAATGGTTCTCCCGCCCGAATGAATGCCACATATACCTTCATGTAGCTCAGCAAGTATCTTCTCCACGTCTACAGGATGAACACACTTCAGCAAGGGACCACCAAAAGATTTCCTGAACAATTCTCCTTGCACCAAGGTATAACGAGATGCCTTAAACTGAATGCGTCTTGACTCCTTCACACTGATAGGGAGAACTCCGTCCTTCAGATAAGCCACCAACCCTGTCATCCAGCTCGGGACTGGATTGACAAAGAACACTTCTCGCTGTGCCTGAAGAGCTATTGAAGGATATTCTTGAAACTCCATCAGAATAGCCCTGGGCTCGCCAGCCTGCACCATGGAAGCTAGATATGCCAAAGCATCAGCATGCCTGTTCTCATCCCTCCGGGTGTGCCTAATCTCCACAACGGCGAATGTTTCACACAACGAACGAACGAGAGTAGCATACTGCTTCATCCGATCGTCCTTGCATTCATAAACACCATTCACCTGATTCACCACGAGCTGTGAATCACAAAACACTCTCAACGTGGAGATCTGCAGCTCCCGTGCGCTCTCCAACCCAAGGAGTAAGGCTTCGTACTCAGCTTCGTTGTTGGAGGCAGTGAACCCAAGACGCGACATTTTCTGCACCTTGATGTTGTCCGGACTTACAAGCACAACGCCCAGTCCTGAGCCACTGAAATTGGAAGATCCGTCCACGTATAACAGCCAACCGCTCCATTCCGACGACTCGACCCCTTCCACAACGGCATCTTCGTTGTCAACCTCAATTGGGAGCTCCCGTAGATTAACAATCACATCCTCTGCCTCCTCCTCCACAGGAAAGTCAGAAAGGAACCCCGCCATCGCTTGCCCCTTCTCTGAACTCCTGGCTCGATACTGGATATCGAACTCACTCAGAGCTACCGCCCACTTTGACATCCTTCCTGCCAGCTCGGGTCGTCCCAGCACGACTTTCAAATGATACGTTGTGATGACAACGACAGAATGAGCATGGAAGTACGGACGAAGCTTCTCTGCGGAAAAGACAAGAGCCAGACACACCTTCTCGAGCTTGCTATAGTTGCACTCTGCTTTGAGAAAGGTCTTGCTGATGAAGTAGACAGGCTTCTCCACGCCATCACAGCTCCTCACCAGGACGAAACCAAGGGCTTGCTCTGAAACAGACAAATAGAGATATAAGATTTCACCTGGCTCTGGCACCGAGAGGATAGGAGCTGACCCTAAATACTCTTTCAAGGCAAGGAAAGCTCGGGAACACTCTGGGGTCCACGCAAAAATGGAGTCCTTCCTCAACAGCTCGAACAGAGGCTTGCAACGATCGGATGACTTGGAGATAAATCGGTTGAGCGCAGCAATCCGGCCTGTCAGCTTCTGGATCTCCTTCTTCGACTTAGGCTCTGGCATGTCCAGTAAAGCACGGATTTGAGCTGGATTAGCCTCAATCCCCCGCTGACTCACAAGATAACCCAAAAATTTCCCTGAGGTGACTCCAAAGGTGCACTTCTCTGGGTTGATCTTCAGATTGAAAGATCGCAGCACAGAGAAAGGTTCAGCAAGGTCTGCCACAAGAGCACCTCGTACTCGACTCTTCACAACGATATCGTCGATGTACACTTCAACCGTCTTGCCAAGGAGTGACCCGAATATGAGATTCATCAGACGTTGATAGGTGGCACCTGTATTCTTCAAGCCAAAAGGCATCACCCGATAACAGAACAAACCTCGCTCTGTTATGAAGGTGGTCTTCTCTCGATCTGCTTCCGCCAGTAGGATCTGGTTATAGCCCGAATAACCATCCATGAAGGATAACATCTCGTGGCCGGCAGTGGCATTGATGAGCCTGTCTATCCTTGGCATGGGAAAAAAGTCCTTGGGGCACGCCTTGTTGACCCCAGTAAAGTCAATGCAGACTCTCACCTTCCCGTTCTTCTTAGGTACCGCCACAACATTGGCTATCCAGTCAGGATACTGCACCTCCTGAATGAACCCGAACTGGATCAGCTTGTCAATCTCCTCATTCACTGCATCATGATAAGCTGGAGCAAGCCTCCGAGGTTTCTGCTTCACTGGAGGGATGGCAGGATCAGCATTGAGGTGGTGGCAGATAACACCCGGATCGATGCCAGTCATGTCTTTGTGAGACCATGCAAAGACATCAAGATTCTGCCTAAGAAAACTCAGCAACTCGAGCTCCTCCTCCGTTGTCAAGCTCGTCCCGACCTGCAACACCTTTGGCTCTTCTTCCGTTCCCAAATTGACGGCTTTCGTAGGCTCAACGGAAGGTCTGCACAACGATGCCTCCGAGCTCTCTTCCACAACGGGAACGACCTGTAACTGCTACGAAGGCACAACGGAAGCTGGAAAATCGCACTTCTGCGAAGCCAACTGATCACCTCGGATCTCCCGAGGCCCGTCCTGCGTTGGATACTTCAACACCTGGTAGTACGAGGACAGGACAGCCTTCATCTCATGGGTCCACCAGCGACCCAAGATGGCATTGTATGGTGATGGCGCATCCAGAACAGAAAACCTGGTCTGGAGGACAACGGGTCCAGCCACAACGGGCAAGACAACGTCGCCTACAGGCTTCATCGAGCTGCCATCAAATCCATACAAGGGAGTCTGAGCAGGGATGAGGACGGAAGGATCCAACTTCATCTGAGTGAAAGCATGAAGGTACAAAATGTCCGCTCCACTCCCCGAATCCACGAGCACTCTCTTGATGTCGAAGTCTCCTATTCTCATGGTGAGAACAAGAGCATCATAGTGAGGTTGGATCACTCTTGCCAGATCACGATCAGCGAAGGTGAGTGCCTGCTCAATGCTCCTGCTAGGCACTTGCACCTGGCACACTGCGGCCTCGTGAGACAGCTTTCTGGCCTTCGCCCTGAAGTTCCTCTCCACATCAGCTTCAGGCGTTTGCACGCGGTAAATGACATTGATCGTGCCCAAAGAAGCTCCTCCACTGGTACTGGGATTGTTGGCGGGTTCTCTTCCACGAGATTGGGACATCGGCTCCCTGGTACGCTCCGCACCGCCGTTGTCAGGAGCGAGATACTCTCCCAAGTACCCCTCCTGAACAAGCCTCTCTAAGTATTCCCTCAGAATACGGCATCGGTTGGTGAGGTGACCACGGCACTTGTGATAATGACAGTACTCATGCACCCGTGGTCCCGATGTGATATCCGGCACCGCCCTCGCCGGCCACTCAAAGTATGGCTGATCCTCCATTGACTTCATGATGGTCGCCGGACTGACTGTGAAATTGATGCGTGGGGCTCGATCTGCAAAAGATCGCCTCTCACTAGGCTGCACGCCTCTCTCGTGCTGTACTTGAGGCTGCACCTGGCGTGGCTGATACTGTTGCCTCGCCTGCTGGTCATTAGGACGTCTCTCCGTCCTGCTCTGATACTGGTTAAAATTTCTCTCCAGCGGGCGCCGATCTGGCTGATCCCGCTGGGTCACATACACAACTTTCTCTTTCCGCTTCCTTGGTGGCGAGTCCTCAGATGATGAAGACTCGTGCTGCTGCTTCTTCTCCTTCCTCTTCGATGATCGGTGTGCCCTCTCCACGACATCCACCGCTCTCACCCTGGGCTTTGGTGCTGACACAACGGATACGTCCTCCTCGTACCTCCCGTACTTGGTGGCACGTACCATCAACTCGTCCATCTTGACAGGATAGTCAAGAGCTAAGGACTTGTAGAGCTCAGAATGCTTGGGGATAGCATTCTTGAAAGCGGCGATGCAGCTTGCTTCGTCAACCTTGTCAATATCGTGGACTTCATCGGTGAAACGCGAAATGAAGTCCTTCAAGGATTCGGCCGGCTTCATCCTCAAAGAGAAGAGAGTATCTGCACCTGCCTTCTTCTTCTTATTGATGATGAAGCGATCAATAAAGGCCGACCTGAGCTCTGAGAAGTTGCTGATGGAGCCAGGAGGTAGGTTCCGAAACCACTTCGATGCTGCTCCCGACAGGCTGTTAGGGAAAGCCTTACAATAAAGATCATCATCTGGGTTGCGAACAGCCATCGCATGCTTGAAGTCAAACAAATCCTCCTCCGGATCTGTCTTTCCAGTATACATGGAGAAGGTCGGAGTTATGAACTTGGAAGAAGTATAAGACTGGTTGATAGCATTCGTGAAAGGAGAGTTCTCAACGTTCTCCTTTGCTGACTGAGCAAAGTGGTCAGGAACCCCTCCCTTCATGCTCTTAACGCGAGCACCGATTAAAGCCTCCACCTCCTTGGCTGTTACCCAAGTCTTCTGGGTGTCTGCACCTCCGGTACCCACTCTCGGGTCCTCTCTACCTGCTCCTTCTCTGAAATCCACACGATCCGAAGGGATGCTCTGCTCTGCCCGAACCTGAGGCTGCCTTACATCCCCCTCAGCAGGAAGAAGCACAAACCTGGTCTCACGGTTCTCCGGGGCAGAAGGAGAAGAAGAGAAGTCGAACTGACGTCTCAAGGAAGGCCTCTGCAGTGGCACCTCCTCCACCTCGAGCCTGCTATGCTCGAACGCCTCCAGCCTCGCTTGCATCAACTGTTGCTGCCTGGTGATTTGATCCAGAACAGACTGCTGCAGTTGCAGCATCGCCAAGACGCGATCTGAAACAGAGAGTTCAGCAGGGGAAGGTACGGTCCTTTCTGGTTGTCCAGACGGAGGACTGGCTCCAGGAATGTGCACGACAGAGGGTATGAAAGAAGTGGAATGAGGGGCTTGATCCTCATGCCCGAATACTTCTGACTGATCAGTCATGATCGCAGAGAGCAAAAGGGGGGTCCGTTTATTATTTCCCACAGACGGCGCCAATTTTGTGGGGGAAAAAATACCGGACGGACACGCGTCAGCAGCAGCTACTTCCACGTCCTGGTTTACTGGTAGAAGGTTAGAGCGAAGGGTGTGGCACCCTGACCTGTACTCCGATGGTAAAGTCAGTAGGGGTAGAAGATGGTGAACAGTAAGCACAAGAACAAACACTGAAAAATACTCAAGGCACTAGGAGCACTGAACACGTATTCTCGGATCTGGGTTCATGATCAAGTGTCCTGTGCACTAAAAATCACGGGGTTTTTATAGGGCAAGGTTGGTATGGCCATCGATGACCATGGATGGCCATAGGTGTCCATACCACGTGTCTTAGCACTCATTGCCAAATATCTGAGATATATCTGCCGTCGGTTGCATTACACGTGAGAGCCTTCTCTAAGTCCAATCGGACGGGATCGGACGGTACGCAGAAGTGACCAGCATTAAATGCCAAGACAGTGCTTTCGGCACGAAACGGCGAGTTCGGCACACTTGTCGGAATTATGGATCGCCTCCTGATCACTTCCTCCTACGAGTCGGTCTCGTTGTTGACCCAAGCTCGGTTACGGCGTAGATGCCTCAAAACACAGCACGACCTCGTTGTCGGTGAGACAACGGTCTCGTTGTTCGCTCAACGACAACGACGTTGTCAAGAGCACAACGTTCACGTTGTGCTTTAGACAACGAGCACGTCGTCAAAGTCACAACGGAAACGTTGTTCTGCAAGAGAACAAAGACGTCGTAATGCGCACAACGGGATCGTTGTGCATCGGACAACGTGTGACCCCCATATTTTAAGCACGTGACCCCAACTCGTGAACACGTGTCACTTTCGTGAACAAAACGACAAAAACGAGCTCGTCCCACAACGCTGAGCTGGTTTACGAATTTTACCCGTTACAATTTATAACCGGATTGTTAAATGCAGATTCGACCCACATAAATTACCTTCAACCAAAACCCAACTCATGACATGTTCCTTATATAGTTAGAGTCAGTCTAATCCTAAATATACTCTCCAATCCTAACCAGGGGCGGATCCAGGTGGAGGTTCTGTGGGGTTGAAAAAACGTTTTTTTTTTTTTTTTAAAGCATGCATAGCCATGGGAGAGATAGAATCACAACTAATCTCAATTGAACTCGGGGAGAGTTCAATCGCACCCATAGGTCAACATGTGTCTCTTTTAACCCTCATTAACCATAATTAATATTCATTAACCCTTAAGGTTCAACATTCTAACCTTGGTTTTTTAAATAAGATATTAAAAAAAAAAAACCTTAGGGTTAAGAAATTTTAACCTTAGGGTTTAAATTATTTTTTTATAAGAAATCAAGGTTAGATATCAGAATCTTAAGGGTTAGTGAATCTTAATCATGGTTAATAGGGATAAAAAAAGGACACATGTTAACCTGTTGGTGTGATTGAATTGTTCCCGAGTCCAACCGCAATTGATTGTGATCCGATCTCACCTTGGGAATGGGGACATGAACTTAGGGAGAGTTCAATCGCTCCCACAAGTCAACACATGGCCCTGTTGACCTCTATTAAATAAGATTAAGCTTTACTAACCCTAGGGGTTCAATAATATAACATTATTTTAAAAATAATAATAATAAATATTAACCCTAAGATTTAAAATTTTTAAACAACTATATTATTTAACTATTTAATAGGTATAACCATGAGGTAAGTGGGCAACATTCCTTGAACTATTGAAAACAAAATATATCTTCTATAACATGTTACTTAATTATTTGACTGGACATAGCTATGGGGCAAGGGTGTAAATAAGGAGAAACAATAACCATAAGATATGTACGAAATATATGAACGAAATGCCCTAAAAACTTAGTTATTAAAAATTTTTTTGGGTAAACCGCCATTGTCCTTAAATTCAGATTATTTTGTACCAACCTAATAATTTTTCATAAAACTATCAATAATTACTATCATTTTTTATGAATCATCGCATGCCCCCACTGCCTTGATCCTAACCCTTTAATCAAATAATTAAGAGTTAAGATCAGATTTGAGAGGGCCCATCAACTGCCTCCAACTCGGGTAAAATTATTTTAATCATGTGGTTAAATTTATTTTATTTTTCTAAAAACTAAGGGCAGATGGGTGAACCCTAGGGATGTGTGAATCTTAACCGAAGTTAAAGAGAATTAAAAAATGGGGACACGTGGCAGGAAAATGGGAGCTGAGACCCCTCCTCAGGTCTGAAAGCTTTTTGATTTCTTAGCAAAAAAGAAAAAAAAAGCTTTTTGCTTGTACAAATTACGCATTGCCAAGGAAAATAATCACCCCTCCATGGTGGAGCGAAGGGAGCAGTCTCGCCCCCATGGGTAATTTGCTTGTACAAATTACCCATTGCCAAGGAAAATAACCGTGGATAACCGCTCAGCTCACATCACACAATTCAACAATCAAAGCACTCATCTATCAGTAGCTTTGGATTTGTTCGCAATGGAGAAAGTGATATAGTGTTCCTTGCGCTAATGACAAAATTGTTGTCTTAGGGGTAATCAAGCCGAGTAATGGTTTGTTCAAGATCAGCCCGTGATTATTTTCCTTTTAATTTGTTTACCCGGATGACCCGAGCCAATTTACATATTTTTATACCAGTTTAAATACAAAAGGAGCTCTACTTCACTATTAGAACCTCGAATCTCACAATCACTGTTCTTGTGAATAATGTTATGAATAGTATCAATGCTTATAAAATTAGAGTTTTCACAATTTTCAATTATAATGGGTGTTAATGTATGAGTTAAAGGTTGTGTGTGTGTTGAGGATCCTAAGGACCCTCTTATGTGATCAAAGTATGATCACATTTGTCAAGAAAAGCACTCAACTTTAGGGATAATTTAAGCAATTAATAATTAAAAATTAGGATTTGTACATTAGAAACAAATTTGTTTTCCTTTGAATTTCAAGTCCAACGCAAGTTAAATTGTCTAAATCCGACAAGTCAATCAAAAGTTATGATCAAAACATCAAAGCCTAAAAAATAGGAAAAAAATGGGGACCAATCCGGTCGACCGACTGCCTCAAGGATTTGTATGGGGAAATTTTCAGAGGGAAAGTTTTTGGTAGATCTACATGATGTGACAATCTGGTAGACCGACTTGCAATCCGATCGACCGATTTGTGTCATTTTTTATTGACCGACTTACTTTATGCTTTTGAGATACTTTTGGGATCTTTTGGGTATTTCACCAAACCCTAAAGGGTCTATATAAGCTCAATTTCGTGGGCTAAGAGCTTCACCAGGCTCTTAGCAATAAATTGAAGAAGAGAGAGTGAGAGAGAGGAGAGTTTTGCCAAGTGTTCTTGGGTTGATGTTCTGATCCAAGAAGGAGTTCTTCTTGCTATCCCGGTATTTTCTAAAGCGTTTCGACCACAAAGATTTGGTCTTGTAAGGTAGATATAATCTACTATGTGATCTTGTGATATTCCCTATTGCAAAACCAACATAAATCATGTGTTTTGAAATAAGAAAATAGTAGGAAATCCTATTATCTTCTTTGTATTGATGTTATGCTTGAAACCAATGATGAAACATGATATATGGATGAAATCAAGTGTCTTAGACTATGTGTGTACCATGTGATAGTTTTGAATGAAAGTAAAGAGCATGTGCCAAGTGTTATGTGTTTCAATAGCTTACCTTGTTCATTCACAATTGTATATAAACACTTGTAGTGCATGAGCGAATTTTCATGTATATGTGTATCGGAAACACTTGTAGTGCATGAGCGAATTTTCATGTATATGTGTATCGGAAACGCAAAGTAAAAATGATGACCTAATTTAATATATGTGCAGTGATGCTAATGGACTTCTACCAACGTAGGTAGAGCATTAGGCATCATATGTATTGGAAGAATGCAAATGGACTTCTACCAAGTTAGATAGAGCATTTGGCATTTGATTCCATGGAAAACTATGTGCCTTGATATCCTCGGGGAGGTGGATGAAGTAAGCTAATAGATTTCTATCACTCTAGGTAGAGCATTAGACTTATTCTATGTGTATGTAAAATGCTAATAGACTTCTACCAACCTAGGTAGAGCATTAAGCAACGTCTTGTGTACTCTCCCATAAAAGTCATGTGTAAAGCAAGTGAAATGAATTAAGTTCTAAAGTAAAAGAGATGAAAAGAAAAAATGAAAAAATGAATGTGATTTTGAAAGATAAGTGCATGTGATTATACTATATTGCACATGTAGATTTGAAAAGGGATTTTCATATTGATTAAGCACACATGTATCCTATGAATTGATTATATGAAAGCATGAAATGATATGATATTAGTGTCTTTGTATACGCTGAGTATTCCATGCTCAGCCAATTTGTTATCATCTGCAGATCCATTCGATATTGCTCCTGAGTCTTGAGTCGAGGAAGAATATTATGAGCTGGAGCCTACAATGGATCACCCGCACGAGGATAGAGCTCTAGATAGGTAGCCCTATCTAGATTACTATTGAGAGATGTGAGGGAGAGATTCATGTATTTTGATAAGCGGGGAATGTCCGCTTTATACTTAGTATGTTGTTAACATTCTGTTGGTTCAGACTTGGAGTATATATGGGTTATGTTTAGAAATTTTCAATTCCGCTATTTGTATGTCTTGTATATTCTCACAAGATGGTATGATATAATTTAAGTTATGTGCCAAAAGTCTCCTATCTTCTAGGGGGTATTCTGAATCGCGACAGTTTTACTATGACAATGACAATCTTTTAATTTTAAAGATAAAGTATTTCACAAAATTGTCACGATCTTTTTTCATAATTATAAAAGTATCATAGACTTTAGATTAAGGAGAGCTCTGCTTCACTGCTGTGAAGTAGATCACCACCTCAAAATTACATTCAATAAAATGTTATTTTTGAGCAAACCGAACATTTAAGGCCTAATTGGTTGCACTTCTTTTTTCCGTTTTTAAAAACAAAATTTTGAAAAATTTATGCATATTTGGCAAACATGTTTCCACTTTTTGTTTTTAGAAATTAGTAACAAATTTTTTGAAAATCAAGGTAAAAACCTTTACCTCTATTTTGGAAAACAAAAATGGAAAACACAGACCCCAACCACCATCCACCCACTCACCACCACTCACAACTACAATACCACCACCCACCATCACCACGGCACCACCACAACCATAATACCATCATCCACCAAGACACCACCACCACAATACTACCACCACCACCATCACTATCCTCACCCACTACCAACCACCACCATCACCACTCCCACCACCACCACCTCCACCCCCACCCCCACCCCCACCCGCTACGCACCACCACCCACCGCCACCACCACCACACTACACCCACCACCACCCGCCACTACCACCACCAAGAATTGAAATCATTTAATTATATTTACCAAATATATTTTTTTATGTTTTCTTATTCTTTTTAAAACTAGTAACAATTAATAATGTCAAATTTGTTTCCTACTTAAAAATTTTGAAAACAAAAGTTGTTCCCAATTTTTAAAAACAAAAAATAAAAACAAAAAAGGGAAGTGTATTCAAACGGCCCCTTAATAAGCCTAGTACAAGAGTGTTCATAATCAGCCAATTAAGCAATTCGGTTGAAATACAAAGAGGAGCTCTGCATCACAACATTGAGTGGAGCTCCCCTTTTTACACTATCCATAACAATGTTATAATTATGGTGTTTTGCTTAAATGCCCCCAATCTCCTTCAATAATTACAAATATGTCACAGCTTTAGTGTAAAAATGGGAGCTCCGCTTCAATGTTCCGGCTCAAAATTTATCTCTAAGCATTTAAGTTCGAGTTCAACTCATTTATTACAAAAAAAATTTAAAACGATTATGTAACAATTGGTTAATCAGCCCTAGAATAAAGCTTCTAGAGATATTTGGGAACTTTGAGAAGATGAGGGCATTGATTATTGAATTGGTCACTTTCTCCCTTGCGCTCAAATCCAAAACTCATAAGCAAACTAACATTGTTTATATTCACATCGTCTTCCTCATTTACCATTAAATTTTCCACTACGCACTCATTTATCAACTGACTATTAAACCCTCAACCCATTGGGTTTAGCCTAGTGGTTGAAGGACAAACCGTAAACTCAGAGGTCTCGAGATCGAATCTGGGCTCCCCTCAATATCAGGTTTACCTATATATCACGTGAGACTAGTCAAAAGTCTTGCCCAAGATACCCATGTTTACTAAAAAAAAAAATCAAATTAATATCTTGTAATTATTTTTCATTTCCACACAGCTCAGCCCCGAAGCTACTCGAGTATTCTAATTTGGATTTGACTTGGCTATGGTAGTACAAACAAATGTACTAATCACTTTCATGATTGGGGTCCCAAATTTGGGTCAACAAAACCCAAGACCCAAGCTCCAAGACCCATCATTCAAACAACCCAAGCACAACCCTAACCATCATGAAATATTGGACAAAGTTAATTTCCTTTGTGCCAATGTGTATAAATAATTCCTTCCATTACGTGAAAAGATATATGATAAGTTGTTATGAAATGCCCATGAACTTGGTGGATTGCTTCATCTTTTTTTTCGTGAGAACCATCATTTATCTATGTCAAGTGGTTAGTTTCATCATTTATCTATAGAACAATAGTCCCCTCATCGGCCGAGGAGGGGACTATTCCTCCTCGCTCTCAGATAGCCAACCCTTCATCTCCCATTAATTTGGATTAGTTTTTGTTCGCCCTTTAGTAATTTTTTTATTTATTTTATTTTTCTAAAAACCAAGGGTAGATGGGTGAACCCTAAGAGTGGATGAATCTTAGCCACAATTAAATGGGGTTAGAAGAGGGACACATGGCAAGAAAATGGGGTCCAAGACGCCCCTCCTCACGTCACCGACCGAGAAGGTGATTATTTTCCTTATCTAAATTAGCCGAGGAGAACTGCTACCTATCTATTAGAAGTTTTCTCATTGGAATTGATCATAGGACCTTTCGTTTACCTTAGCAGAATAACTTCACTTTAACTAGATTATTACCTTGGGGCCAAACTATCCCAAGCAGGAGCACAGCCAGGTGGATGCACGTGCACCCATTGAACTTTTGAAAAAAATTTATTTTCCTTATGAGCATTGCCATGAGAATGGGACATGCAGGTACCCCCTAAACTTTTTTTAAAAATATCATTTATACTAAGTTGATCAGTTCTTAAATTTGAGGTTCCAAAAATAATTATTTAATCAGGCATCATTATGGACAAGGGACAGATGCCTCCCAAAAAAATTATATTATATTATTTAATTATTAATTAAGGCATATCCATGAGGCAAGGGGAGCAACGGTTCATTGAACTTTAAAAACAAAATATATATATTCTATATCTTGTTACTTAATTATTTAACGGGACATAACCATAGGTCAAGGGAATAAATGTCCCGTAACTAAGGAAAAATAATATCCATAAGATGTGTACAAATCCTTGGAATAATAATCCCAAAAAGTTAGTCATCAAAAAAATCAGCCTGAACTCCCATCTGCTTAGACCCAAAATATTTTGTTCCGCTTAATAATTCTTCACAAATTCATCAATAATTACTAACAATTTTAATCAATCACCACGTACACCCTACTAGAAAACCCTAGCTCTGCTCGTTATCCCAAGGGCTTGGTGTGAGGACAGAAATTATTTTGTGGGTCCTACATGGATTTGATACCTCATCTACTACACGAATGAAGGATGAGGGGTTCTCCAGTCATTTCGCAACCTTCAACTGTAATCACTTGATACAACACGACACTCCAAACTTTAAGTCTCCTTTCCTCCTTTTTGCAAATCGCCTGATGCAAGGGGACAACAGTCCTATCGAGGGAAAGCAATTCTTAGCTTAGTTTTCTCCATCACTACTAGGACAACAAATGCATAAATATGTGAATGACCATTTATGGAACTTGAGATTTCTCGTCAACATCTATGTACAAAATTCAAATTAATAATGGTTTTCATCGATGGATTAAGAGGAGTGCTAGTCCTACTCTAAGTCTTTCTTACTCTCAGCCTGAATCAACCACTTATCCAATCTCATGGTTAAAGTACATACTTTTTAACTATTGTAATGCTTACCGGAAAAATTGGACAGTTAGTTGGCTCAAGCTGAGAGTAGAAAATGCTTGAGAGTAGGGATAGTACTCCTCAATTAAACACACACTTTCTCTTTCTCTCTCTCTCTCTAAAACATAAGTAGATAGGAAATGTGGTGCTTTTGGCCCCCTTGGAAATGAAATGTGAATTGGTAAGGCCTGGCAAAACCAAAACCTTTTGACCCATGTTCTACAGGCGTCTCTTTTAATACTTATTAATTATGGTTAAGATTCACTCACCCGTAAGGTTCATTATCTAACCTTAATTCTTAAAAGAAAAAAAATATATAACCGTAACAATTAAAATTTCTTAACCAGAGTTAAAAGAGCAATTAAAGAGGCCTTGTGAGTGTGACTAGATGGTTTTGGTGCGGTGAGGGCTAGACCAAATCCGATCTCCTCTGAAATGTGTTACGAGTAAGTACGGATATTGTATAGAAACACACTGAAAATAATGGATTCGGCTAATGGAGATGGAGTTTTTTTTTTTGTTTGCTTAACTACGAGAGGGAGTTGCTTAACTACTACAGAGTAGATATATTGTCAGTAGTGAAATTGATGTCATCTTGATGATTCAAACCAATCAAATTTGGTGGGGTTTGCATTGTGATGAAGACTCAAGACTCATTGGGTAATGGAACTAGAGATTCTTGTTGGAAATTCTAAGAGTGGATTTTCTTGAAGACTGTAAGAATTTTAGAACAAAACAAAAAATTATGGGGTATTGGGTCTAAGACTCAACACCTACTTCAATTACACAGCAACACTTGGAAATTTACCAGTTATCTGATCTTGATAGGATAGACAATATCATTTTGCTTTAATATGATTTTCCTATCTTATTCCATGCCAAGACATTTCACATTATTTTTTTGATAAGATAATAGACATTGTAGACCGGTGACAATGACACCACAATCCTTGGGCGATATGACCATGAACATTTTCTTTCCTTAATCACTTGGGATTTCCTCTGGATCAACCTGGAGGAT
This sequence comes from Tetracentron sinense, assembly GCA_015143295.1. Taxonomy (NCBI): domain Eukaryota; kingdom Viridiplantae; phylum Streptophyta; class Magnoliopsida; order Trochodendrales; family Trochodendraceae; genus Tetracentron; species Tetracentron sinense. Next base: position 31,216,082 of record CM026566.1, read on the forward strand.
TTTTGTTTCGGTTGATTGTTGTAACACCATCTGCTCCATTAACCCTAGTTGGTCACCTTTAACTCCTAGGGTGTACACATGTCAGTATAGATGACCGAACGACAATCAAACCCTCTAGCTTAAGGGGAAATCCAAAGTCTTTCTTAATTATCTCAAATTTTTTAACAACCTTTTTTTTTGGGTATCATTTAACTATAGTTAGTGGTTAGAACAATGGTTAGTAGTTAGCTTGGGAGATTGGAGCTCTTGCGGACTCGTCACCCTAGGGATTGGATCCCTAGACCTCCCTAAACAGAGAGGCCACACCTCACTTGTAGAGACCTGAATTTACTTTATGTCATTTATGTGATTATCAAGGGTAAAATTGTCAAATTAAATATGTGTTGTGCATTTGATGTTAATTAATGTTTATGGAGTGTTTAAAAAGAATAAATGACTAAACAAATAAAGAAAAAAGCAAAAATAAGAGAAAGCTGGGAGAACTGTTTGAACAATCCCCAAACCGTTCGACCGATGCCAGTAAAAGCAATTCAATTGGTTTACCCGAATCCAAAACTGTTTGAAAGAACCCAGATCATTCGCACGATTCACATATCGTTCGATCGATACTAAAGTTGTTCGAACAGTGCCAAGGAAAATACAAAACAAAAAATCTCAAATGCAAAACCGTTCAAACAAAACCCAAACCCGTTCAAACGATTCATAGACCGGTTGAATGATAATTATACCATTCGATCGGTGTCGCGCAACTAATTTCGGGAAAACCCTAAGTTGTGGGATTTTAGGGTTTTAAACCCCCACCACTATAAATAGGCCCTTATTTCATGGGTTTAAGGTTTATTAAATGTCTAAACCTAATTTGGGTGAAAAGAGAGAAAAGCTAGGGTTTCAAGGGGGTTTTACTTGGAGAATGAGGGAAAAGCTTGGAGATCGCCCCAAAAGTCATTTCTCAAGTTTAAGATCACAAGGAAACGATTCTAAAAGGTCGATATACTCTCTAACCTAACTTTATTATGATTTTTTGTATGTTTAAATAAGATTGAGCATGGATTATTGGGTTATTGACATGATTATGCATGAATTGTTATGTTGTGAGCATGAAATATGATTTTTGATGTATGTATGGATATCAATAAGTATGATAATGATTTACATGGTGTTATTGTTCAATGTTTACCCTATTCATGTATGAAATGGAGGATGAGAAATTGCGGTGGATGAAATTGATGAATTTTATAGTTTAAGAATGAACATGAATAGAGAGCAGTTTTGTATGATGGAGGAATGGTAGCTTATGAACAAATGTGGGTTGACTGGGCATGATGAGGATGAATGATTGTGATGGATACTTATAAATCATGTTATTGAAATTGTGAACGTATGATATAGTATTATGTATGATTTTCAGGATTAATTATAAAGTATGTAAACATGTATGGTGATTGAAATTCGGATAGGCTAAGACTTTTAAGAGGGAGATTTATCTAACCTAGAATTCTCTAACCATCATGGTATGGGATGCTTTGGTAGAGTTTCAACGGTGGAAGATTGGAATCTAAAGGATAACCTAGATAAATGTTAATCACGACACTCGATCACAAGTTCACTTGCATGGTAAGTTGTAAGTCTCATGAACATGTCTCACAAGCATGGCATGCATCACACAAGAACAAATATTGGCCCGCACATGAGTATGATTTCTCACAAATAGGTCCGCGAAAGAACATGGTTTGAACAAGTATAGGCCTGCGATTGTGTATGGTTTCTCACAAGTATTGGTCCGTGCATGGACATGGTTTGAATAAGTATTAACTCATGCATGAGTATGGTTTCTAACAAGTATTGGTCAACGTGTGGACATGGTATCTTATAAATATTAGCCCACACACGGGCATGCATCTCACAAGAACATGCATTCATAAGTCCAAGTCTCACACAAGTACACAAGTTTACATAAGTCAAAGTGATGATGTGGTATGCTCACATGTTTCCCGCACTTTGATCATGTAAATACAATATGAATGATGATACTGATTATATACATGTGATATTATGTTATTAGTTAGACTTTATATTCACTGAGCGTTTTTATTGCTCAGTCGAACTTTTGATGTCGACAGATTTAGATCAGGAGCGTGCCGCAGGGCCATGGATCGAGGAGGAATATCAAGAGGAGAGAGAAGGTGACCTTCTTGAGGAGGGAATTATAGATTTACACCGTTATCCTTATTACTAGACTGTTAGACATTCGTTTTTAATTGAAGAGTTGTAGTATATGTTTTAATACTATGGATATGATGTTGCTTAGGTTTCCATAACTTGATGATGGAATCAAGATGGATGGTTCACATGGTGGGTTCAAGTTCAAATTGGTCACATGTTATATCATTCATTTGATAATCTTATCATTGTTATTAAGAGAAAAAATTTTACTCTCATTTTATTATGCCTTGTATGCTATTAAGTCAAGTCTATGCAAGTATTGTCACGGGCCCAAGGCCTCCTTTGATCAAGGTGAGATTTTGGGGTGCGACACCACCACTAGCACAAGAGACGGGGTGTTTTTTGAACAACCTTTAGATATCTCAATACGCGCACGCGTGTGCACACACAAATACGTGCAAAAAAAAACATATGTGGGCACATGCAATGATTCCATAATATATTTTTTGGCTAATCACAAGGAGAAATAGTGATAACCCCATGGGGATTAGAGCTAAAGGAGAATTTCTTCCGAGATCAGGATTTCTAGGAATTGCAAACCTCATTTCAAATAACTAATGTAGGGCCTCCTAATGCAATCCTCGAAATTTGTAACTTTTCCTTTGTCACAAAAAGTAAATCATAGAAAAATTTAAAGAGCATATGAGACTCAAAAGCTAATAACAAGCCCATGTTCTAAAAGTTTTCAGAGGGGTTGGTGAGTGTTAAAAGAGATTATATATTATCAAAGACATCATTGAAAGAATTCTATCAAGGACTAAGTAATGGTTATGTTTCATTAAAGTTTGAGACTAACAAAGTAAGAAGAATCCCATCATGGTTCCTAATTTTGTTTCACTAAAGCTTAAGTGTTGGCTTTCCGTCATTGGTAGGTTAAAAGGATGAAAGATTAATATAAGAGATTACTTTTGAGCGGAGCTCCCCTTTTTACATTGTAATGGTGACATTTTTGTAATTATAGAGAGAGATAGGGGCAATCTTGTAATATATTATTTTTCTTCATAATTACAAGATTGCCACTGTCATAGTATAAAAGGGAGCTCCACTTGATGAAGTAGAGCTCCACTTGGTATGTAAACTGTTAATATAAATATATAATAAAAGGGGTTGAATGGGAACCTTAATTTCAACTCATTAGGCTTTTATCAGTTACGTTTTGAGAGGTTTTAGAATGAACTCTTATTATAAAAAAAAAGCCAACCAATTAGGGTTGGGTGCACACCTAGTCTGTATGCTGGTGTGGTGCCAAAACGCTCATTCAAAAAATGTTTACTATCCAAAGTTTTAGCTTGGAACTGACGCTTTTAGATGGGTCATTTACCCTCTTATAATGATGGATTGTGAGATGGTTGGTTTGAAGGTGGCAGATTGTGAGATAATGGATTTGGAGGTGGCAGATTGTTAGATGGTTGGTTTGGAGGTGACGGATTGTGAGATGGTGGATTTCGAGCTGGCAGATTGTTAGATGGTTGGTTTGATCGTTTTAAGGTGAGTGGTTTGACAATTGAGATAGAAGAGGAGGACGATTGTGCCCTATTCACGACATTCAAGATATCCTGCATGATGCTTTTTAGCTCTAAAATGTCTTGTTCAGTTCCAAATACTATTGCCTCTAAATCAGGGATTTGCTACAGTACATGTTGAGGTGATATTGGGCTGCCAGGTTCGGTTTCCACACCTTCTATAATTTTCACTTCTCGATCAGTCAATCTTGTACTTACGGGAGTTATCTCGAAGAGGACAGATAGCTTAGTATTGCTTTCACTCAGGGTGCTATGAACTGGGTGGTAATACGAGGTATGTACAGATGGGTCAGATGACGGTCAAGATGTTGAATGAAGACTAAATAAAGACAATGATGAAAGTAGTGATGCTACATGCATATGATCTAATGGAAGATTTTTTGACAAGGGACTTTGCCTCTTGTCTGGTCATGAATATAAGTATACACAAAAAAATGATAGATGGGGAAATTCCTAAGACAAATATTATATGTGATTCAAAAATATGATGATGGTACAAACAAGATGAATGAAGTTGAATTGAATTGAGTCAAATTAAATGAAATGAGCAAGTATACTCAGAAAAGAGATGAGTCAGCTCGACGTGTGTGATCCAATGAGGTGAATGGATAGAAATTCAATTCACTTATCTAGGTGTTAGGGAACCAGAGCTCATTGGGTTAAGATCAAAATGAATCAATGGGTTACCCATGTGATTCATTTGAGTCTAGGGTTTTAACCCTCACAACGTCTTGTTGACTTAGAAAAGAATAGGGTTATACCTATCTAGAAATCAAGGCTCACACAAGCTCTGAAAAATATTAAGTATATGAATAAGATTGTCCCTATACTCGAACAAATGATGCAGGAGCAGCTTAAACCAGTAGCAGAATAGGGATAAAGTAGTCCCTCCTGACGGGTGCTCTTGGTTTATGCTTAAACAAAGACCTATAGTCTATATGTTTATGCTTGTGTATGTAGGGTTTTGTCTAAAAGGTTGATGAGCACTTAACCATATATGCGACATCCCGACACAGGGTAATTAAATCATGTGCCTCGAGGATCAATTGGTGCAAGCGGGAGAGACCAACCGTGTTTACCGGGGATTAATATCCCTCGATCCTACAGTCAGTACTTTCCACAGATCTTTGGGCTCCATCATCGGGGATAAATATCCCTCGATTATAAGCTTACCGGATCCAACTACATAGGTGAAAATGGTTCTTATTCTATAATGAAATGAATATGCATGAGTCAATCAAAATCAGAATACAAATAAAAAAATGGAACCCTAAGCATGTTGATAAGTTGGTAAACAAATGTCTGAGATTCGATTATCAGGATTGAACCCGAGGAGGAATAATGCTAAAATTGCATAAAAGAGATAGTCGCCACCTATTTAGATTGTGAGGGGAAATATGGTCCTTGAAAATGTTGGATAAGGATTTGATTTGGAAATAGAGTTCATGGTAAGAATTCATTTGAATTAGGGAAAGGTATTAGGCACCCCTAAACTCTCATCTGAAGATGGTTACCTACTCCCTAAGTCTGAATTAAAGTGGGAGAAACCATAAAAGAAGCTTTCATTTCATCTATATGCATTATCTTTACTATTATAATGGCAAAGGCAAGCGTAGCCTGAATTTTCCAAAATTCCTAAATTACCCTTATATAAAACAAAATTTCATTTAATATTTTACTTTAATTTCCAAACTACCCTCATCTATCTATGTAAAGAATTGAATCACAGTCAATCGCAATTGAACTCGGGGAGAGTTCAATCACACCCATGGGTTAACACGTGTCACTTTTAACTGTTATTAATTGTGGTAAATCCTTCCACTCGCTCTCACGTGCATCGCACGTGCCACCCACTAGTAGATATTATATGAACAGTAATGTACATGTTAAAATAAGTAAGGACGGGAAATGAACTATATCCTGAGTGAGCTAAACCCGATCAGGGTTGCCTACGTATCCACGATTAGTGGAATCAAGCCACACGTAATTCCAAAATGTGATTGATGATTTGATTTGATTTGTTTGGATTGTGGGTGTTTGATAGACTGAGATTTATCTTTGGATGTTATGGTATTTTTGAATAGTTGAAGCTCATATTCAAGAGCGTTTGTGCCTTTTAAGCTCTTGACAGAGAGCAGCTGGGGTGTGACTAGGGATTTGATAAGGTTTGAACTAGGATTCGAACCGAGGTTTGGATTGAGGTTCGGCTAGGTTGGTAGGGTTTGAACCAGGGTTTGAACCGAGGTTCAGACAAATGTTCGGCTAGGTCAATAAGGTTTGAACCAGGGTTTGAACCGAGGTTTGGACAGAGGTTCGCTAGGTTGGGCTAAGTTTGAACCGAAGTTTGGGCAGAGGTTCGATAGAGTACGCTATGTTTAAACCAAAGTTTGGGCAGGAGTTCGACAGAGTAGGCTAAGTTTGAACCGAAGTTTGGGCAAGGGTTCGACAGGATAGGTTAAGTTTAAACCGGAGTTCAGGTAAAGGTTCAACTAAGGTATGCTAGGTTTGAACTAAAGTTCAAGCAGAGGTTCAACTAGGCAAGGCTAGTTTTGAACCGGGATTTGGGCAGGGGTTCGATTAGGCAAAACTAATTTTGAACCGGGATTTGGGCAGATGTTTGACTAGGCAAGATTAGTTTTGAACCGGGATTTGGGCAGAGGTTCGACTAGCAGTCTAAGCAATTTAAACAATTTAAAAAGTAATTAAAAAGCTAATTAAACTATTAAAAGACAAAACAAGACAGAGTTTTGGATAAAAGTTACCTTTTGAAAAATGTGAAAAGATTTCTGAAAAGGGGTCCCGAGAATCGACCATTCGTAATCGACTTTCTCGGGAATCCAGACGCTAAGAAAAGTTTTGAAATCAGAAAATCAGAGAGAGATGAGTGAATTGGTAAGAAAGGAAGGAAGAGAATGGGTATTTATAATATTTCAGAATAGTGATTTGCACCGTTTTAAATGGTGAAAATAATATTTAAAAAATGAAAAGTGAGGTAGTGTGAACAGTAGGGCGGCAACAAGGATTATACTGAAATGTTTCAGTTTTAAACGGCAAAATTTACTAATATTTTACTAACAATAAAAATGAAGTGTGCTGGCTCAGGTGAGCCTCACATGGGCTTACGCCTTTTGAAAGGACGAAATTATCTTAGGGCCCTGTTTGGCCCCTCAAAAAAATTGGTTTTTTTGGGTTTTTTTGTTGCGCTCCGATTTGCTAAAAATTGATTTTTGCATTTTATGCCCGTTTTGACTCTGAAAATAGCCAAGATTGAACCAAAAATTCGTAAAATTATTTTGGACAAAATGAAAATTTTTGAGCACTTTTTCCAGGGCTATTTTGGTCATTTTGCACTATAGGGGCATTTTTGGTCAATTTCTCGCTTTAGGCCCGATTTGATCAAAAAAACAACCGAAATTGAACTGATAAAGGAAAATATTTTAGATAAAATGTGAGTTTTTAGAACTTTTCAGGGGTATTTTGATCATTTTACACTCTTGGGGTATTTTGGTCATGTTCTTACATCAGAGGTGTTTCTGAAAATCAAAGCAAAGGAAAATAGGGTTTTTGAAAGGGTTTTTAAAGGTATGAAAAGAGAAGAGGGGTATAAAATTTGGGTGTTTACAGTTACCAAACGTTTTTTTTTGTTTTTCATTTTTTTTTTAAAAAGTAACAGTTAATAATGTTAAACGTGATTCCTACTTATAAAAAAACTAAGAATAGAGAAAAAAAAATGTGTCGTTTCTGGTTCTTAAAAATAGAAAAAACGGCATTGCATCCAAATGCCACATAAGTTTTCAGGCTTTGCTCATAAAGCACTTGGTTAAACATGGGTAAACTGCGAAAAATAAGTTTTGGAGAGTTTAAGCATGAAATAGCATAGGTTGTCAGAGCTTGAGCAACGGCCTCTATAAGGATACCCTCACAATAAAAGAAAAAAAAAATTTATTAGTTAAGACCTAAAATCAGCCAATGGATACTCCCGAATCCTAATCTTTTAATTCAAATAATTTAATGGTCAAGATTAGATTGGAATTGATTTATTTAGCTTGACTTATTTTTTCATTTTCTAAAGTTTTTTTTTTTTGGGTGATGGAAATTCTTAGTAGAGTCAGACAGTAAGTAGTAGTTAGCTTAGGCAATAGAGCTCTTACTTACTAATACCCAGGTGAGATTAGATCTCTAGACCTCCTCCATTGAAGGTCACATCTCTACCACTCAAGCAAGAGGCGGAGGTGTTTCATTTTCTAAAGTTACATTAGCTCTAATCTTGACTCTAATTATTTAAATTAAATAAGATTTGTGAGTATACTTGAAAATACCTACAGAGTGACTATAATTTGTTTGGAAACTCTACTCACATATATTAAGTTCTTAAAAATAAACTTTAAAGAATAACCTCTAAAGTTTCATACCCAAAAAGTAAGTTACTACTTATTTCTTTAGAGGTTTTTCGTTTACTTTTAAAGTTTCTAGAGGTTTAATAAGCCTATTATCAAACATTTTAAAACCCAAATAAACTCTCTAACCCAACTAAGTTCTTATTATTTAGAGCATTCCTAGCAGCCTCACCAAATTTCACTCATCAAAATAGCCAAAACCCACAAAAAGTGGTTTTGGTGAGCCACTTTTTTAAAACACTCCCAACAGCCTCACCATTTTAACCAAAAAACAGAGAAGAGAGAAGCACTATTTTATCATTTGTGTAGGAAAACGAAAAAAGAAAAGAGAGAAAAATATTATTTTATTGTTTGTGTGGGACCACAAAAAAGAAAGGAAGAGAGAGAAACCTTATTTTATTATTTGTGTGGGCCCAAGGATGAGAAGATTTAACTTTGGTGAGTCAATAGTACTCACCAAACTTGGTGAGTACTTTAGACTCACCAAACCGATTTCTTCATTCTGTTGAGACCACTGGGATTCATTTTAACATCTTTTGGTGAGGCTGCTAGGAATGCTCTTAGAGATACCAAACGTCCAGCCAAACCAGCTAAAAGAAAATTTAATTGATTAATACTTGTTTGAATGCGGGTTTTAAAAGGGTATTTTCGTCATTGAAGCTAAATGAGAATTTAAAGTCGTTGTGAGGATGGGACGCCTTTGATTTTGATGCAGTGACACGTGGCTAAATCATCTTAGTCTAGTCTACGAGATTATGTTCCTGTCGCCGCTTCGCAGCACACTCATCGTCCGTGCGCCGCGTGCAACGAAGACAACGCTGATTAACTGCTCTAGTGGAAAGGACAAAAATAGCCCTCCATTCTTAAAGAGGAATACGTGGGATATTCGCATCCTGTGTGCCTAAGGAGGATTGAGAGGACCATACGTGTCCTTTCATGACACTTCATGTTCCTAATTTGTACTGACCATTTCTCAAATGTGTCATGAGAGGACACCTTATCTGTGATCTTTTAAGGGGGCACTAAGTGCGTGACCATCCACTCCTGGAAACTAGTACAGTGGACTCAGATAATTACGTAAATACCTTTGTTTAAATGCCTAAATTGTCCCTCTATCGGAATTTATCAAGACAGCTAACTGAAGCTAGTTTTGTCGAAACAATTACGCCGGTAGCTTTTTTAGTTTTATTCCATTTTTGCCCCTAACAAGATTAGAAGGCGGTTATATCTTAAAAGGGATACGAGGTGTATTCACTCGATATTATAGAAAAGGAGAAGGGTGTTTTAGATATTTTACATCACATGAGAAACCGACCAACGGCACAACCGGTCTCGACTCTCGCCACGTAACCCAACTGCACTTCAGATTTGGCATTCCACGTTGGCATTCCACGTGGCAGTCCTAATCCTAGTCAACAGTTCGCCTTCATCAATCCTTTAAAATCCCATCTTCAGTCCAATCCATTTCTATTCCTCGGAAGTCAGAAAACCAGACGGCGACGAAGTTCGTCATTTTCCGTCCTTTTTAGCTTCCATCGCCTGAGATCATCTTGCCGGGAATTCTCCGATTGTCGCCGGATAAATGAAATGTCCGGCCATTGGTTCTTCTGTATCTGGACGGAATGTCGGTTTTTTCGTTTCTGATCGCCACGTTTTCCACGAACCCTGAGCGACTTTCTTTAGTAGAGGTTCAAAGATATTCCATGCTTGTTTTGCTAATCCGATACAAAACGGTATAATAATCCAAGAGAAAGGTATCGATTCCTTTTAATTCGAAAGTTTTTTTAGATTTATGCATTTTTGCCCAAGTTTCTGTGATCGAATTGTCTTGTGGTCACTTTGTGAGGAAAGATGATGATCGATGGTATCAATGAGGGTTAGGTCGTTGTATTGATGTGTTAAAATGACTTTTTCTTTAATTACTTCTTCGATCAAGAAGTTTTTTGAGTGTAAAGAGGAGATTGATGTGTAAGAATCTTGCTTGTTTAACGATTAGCGTTGATTTCATGTTTTAGTACTCTTCGTTTAGGTAATTTTTGAAATCGAAGAAGAACTTGGAGTATGAGACTCGGGTATTTAGGATAGTTCACGTTGTAGTCATCGATTTTAGATCTTTGGTTTGAAATATCGTTTGATCTGTCACTGAAACTTGAACACGTTTCCCAGTCAAAGCTCTGAAAATGGAGCAGCAGAATTGACAATGGATTTAGAAGACTAGAGACGTTTCTCACTTTGATCTCGAAATTTATGCCTCTCCCGATGAAGATCCAGCCGATCGATTCTCATCTATCAATAGGATCGGCCTGTAATGATCTAGTAAAACCAGTCGTGAAATCTCGGCTCAAGAGGCTGTTCGAGCGGCAGTTCCCGAGCGTTTTGAGGATTTCATCGGCTGAAAAGCCTGGTGTTTGCGAACAGCAGTACAATAAAGATAGCGCGAGTGAGTTCGAGCCGAGTTCTATCTGCTTGGCGAAAATGGTGCAAAATTTCATTGAGGAGAACAATGAGAAGCAATCGGCAGCCAAGTGTGGCCGAAATCGCTGCAATTGCTTCAATGTAAACTGCAATGACAGCTCCGACGATGAATTCGACATCTATGGTGGTTTTGGTGACTCGATCCCCTCTGCTTCATCTGCTGAAATCTGTGAAACTCTCAAGGTAAATAAATATTCGCTCGAATTATCCCAAAACTCTTTTTCTTATATTGATACCAACTCTCCGTTACTACTGGCTCTAATTTTAAAATGATAATAAAAATTGATCTGTTCTTTGGGGAAATTTTGTTCCTTATTTTTACAGAGTCTGGTTCCTTGCGCGAGTATCTCAGAGAGAAATCTCTTAGCCGACACCGCGAAAATCATTGAAAAGAACAAGATTTGCAAGCGTAAAGACGATTGCAGAAAGATTGTTACAGATGGCCTTTTAGCTCTCGGATACGATGCTTCAATTTGCAAATCGCGATGGGACAAATCTCCCTCGTATCCAGCCGGTACTCTCTCTTTCTCTCCACTAAAAATGGCGTTTTTGTGGGAGATATTACAATAAATATCTCTTTTTTCATCTCTACGTTTTTTGAGGCAAGTACACTTTTTTCTCTTATAACAGGGGAATACGAATACGTAGACGTGATTATGGACGGAGAACGATTTCTGATCGACATCGACTTCAGATCAGAGTTCGAGATCGCTCGATCGACTGGAAACTACAAATCGGTCCTCCAATCTCTACCTAACATCTTCGTCGGCAAACCGGATCGTCTCCGTCAGGTCGTCTCCATCGTATCAGAGGCAGCAAAACAGAGCCTGAAGAAGAAAGGAATGCACATCCCTCCCTGGAGAAAAGCCGAGTACATGAGATCAAAATGGCTCTCTCCTTGCACGAGAACAACATCGATCTCGATCAAACCAGACGAAACTGCTAAGGAATCCGAAATCGAAAGCAAGTCATGTTCTTTCTCCGGTGAGTTCGAGCTAATTTTCGGAGAGAAAACTTCGTCGGTGGAATTGGATTCCGGCGATTCTGAGTCTTCTCCGGCTGGAAGTTCCGGCGAAGAAGAGAATAAATCGGTTGTAGTGTCACATTGGGAGCCACCGGCGATCAAACCGAGGAGTTCTCAGAGAGGAACGAAGATCGTAACTGGTTTAGCCTCTATTCTGAAAGATGAACCCTAAAATTTTGGAATTTTTTTTTTTTTTTTTTAATATCTGTCTCGTTTCAGAGAATCGAAATTACGTATAATCGTATAACCTTTTAATCCCCTTCTTTTTTTTGTCGCAAGGGTCTGTATTCTGTAAGCAAAAGCTATAAGCCTATATAAACCATCTATGATGTAATAAAATAGTGAAAAATAGTAAGAAAAGAGATTTACAATTTCCATTCTTGTTCTCTGAAATTCCTTAAAATGTGAGAAATCGAGGATCTTTGAGGTACGTTTTAAATTTCCTCGTTTCCCTGAAAATCATAGAATTTTGTATTCAATTTATTATTATTAGATTTTATTGGTTTCAAAGCTTTTGCAGTGGCGGTTCCTCGAAGGGAAACAAAGAAGACTGAGAAAGGTTTTCCTCGCTCTCTCTCTCCACTTGTTAGTTTAAATTTTAAATTAATTTATTTTTATTTTTTTGGGTTTGGAGAGAACGAGAATATGGTGACGGCAGGCTCGTGCTGTCTCGAAAGCCGTGGGACGAAGACAAACCCCACTAGAATTGCGTGATCTTCATCTGTCTCCGAAGTGATAAAACTGCCTATTTTGCTGTTAAACCTTTATCGGAAAACCACTTCTGGTTTCCGATTACAGGGAGAACCTCTTTTGCTTGTGATTATTAGTTTCAACCTAAAAGGCTTAAAAGAAAGGTCGGTGCGAACCGCAAAGCGCACCAATGAAGCTTCTCGAATAGACTCGACTTAAAGTCGCTAGATGACCGGATTGGAGTACTGCACTCCTCGGGGCATAATGATCTTTATGCCCTGAAAAGGAAAGAGCCCAATTGGAGAGGGGGGGACCTAGCAATATTCATGTTTTTTGTTTTGGTTATTAATATGACGTTGTTGAGATAAATTTGGATTAGGAATGCCAAGATGCTGTGATCGACTCCTGGTTGGATAAGAAGACCTTAACTCCTGCCCGTTTTATGATCCGTTCCTACCCATTATTGAACACCATTCCAAGAGGTGGGATCACACACACACAGGTCAACATAACCCGCGTCCGATCTAATTCTTTTAAACTAGTTAAGATTCATTTAGTTTTTAGGTTCAATAGAAGCTTGATTTTTAAAAGAAAAAATATTAAAAGAATATTAATCCTATGGTTTAAAACTCAAAAAAAATTAATAGGATATTAATCCTATGGGTTGAAACATCAAACTCCCATTTCAATCATTTCCACCTAAAAATAATAAAGTTAGTCTATGGGTGATCCAAAGTATACTCCCTGTAGAGATGTGTTAGGCTCGGTCTCATAAGCTTTCTGAGTGTATCTGTTGGCCTACTGTGCGTATTTTTAACTGTGTTTACCAAAAAAGGTACAATCCGAAATATATCCTCAAATCTTAATATTTTTTAATTTAAATGATTAAAGATTAAGATTAAAATTGATGTGACTTCATAAAATGACAATATAAGTTGAGCTAAATCTATTCTTGAGTTAATTATTTGAATCAAGATTTGGGAGTACTTCAAAACATAATAATGTATTCTTTTATAAAGAAAATATGGTCATTAAAAACTTAGGTAACAGTGGTAGTGTATATGACTATATAAAGAAAATATGGTCATTACACACCAGGGCTATGTCCCAGTGGTAGTGTACCCCCTGCTTTGGGAGGAGGTATCGGGTTCCATTCCCGAGAGGGTGAGAGTTTGTATATATTCTCCATCCGTCCGCTAACTGAACAGATACTAACACCTCACCGGCATTGCGACCTAAACGTATATCTCGAACCAAAAAACTTAGTAAGAAATGGCTGCCCCGTAAGCTTGAGACACATGGAATCAACTAAAAGCTTGAAATGGAAGAAAAAGAAACACTTTTTTTTATGAGACCTAATATGCGCCTTCATTTATGTTGGTGCATCTAATAGTGCTGTCAATGAGCCGAGTCAGCTCGACTCGGCTCAAAATGAGCCTAGCTTGAGTAAGATTTAAAAGCTCATCGAGCTGAGCCAAGTGAGTGAGCTCGTTTAGATAACGAGCCGAGCTCGAGTAAGAGGTAGCTCAGCTCGGCTCAGCTCGACTAATTCAATGAATACCCCCATGTACAATTATACCCCTACCAATATTGAGTTTTACATTAAAAAGTATAAGAAAATGAAATAAGTTTTTTAAATTAAGAACATGAAATGTTCATCAGCTTAGTGAAAACACTATTTTATCTTCCTTTTTTTTTTTTTACCCCACCATTTAATCCCTTAATTGTTAGAATATCGTCTCCACTATACAATTTTTTTTTAAAGTTAGAGCTTAACGAGCCAGCTCAAGCTCGATGATTTGTGGACAAGCCGAGCCCGAGCTGACATTTTCGAACTTAAGTCGAGCCTAAGCAACATAAAAAATCCAACGAGCTGAGACTGAGCAATGCCCATCTCGGCTCAGCTCAACTCGTTGACACCCCTAGCATCTAAGCTAAGATGTTTTTTTATTCTTTTATTTGGTAGATTTAAATGAGAGATTTTTTTTTCCTTTTGTGCCCTTTATGTTGGGATTGTTCTTCAAATACTCAAGTTTCAAAAACTCTTCCCTAAAGAGCTTTATGAGCATTTTTCATAATTCTGCATTTATGAAAAATCTTAAATACCCCTCCACTACCACCAACACGTTAAAGATGAATTTATTTTAGTTTTAAAAGAACAAGAGGAAAAGAGAGGTTTAGGGGCGGAGCCAGGAATTTGTTGTAGGGGGGGCACATTTGGTTTAAGGGACCGAATTGTTTTTTTGACGACTAAGTTTATGGATCATTTTATCCATCTATTTTGTACATATCCTACAAGTATTGTTTCTCCTTGTTTATTGGAGCAATTGTCCCCTTGCTCAATGACTATGCCCTATTAAATAAAATAATATAATTTTTTTAAAAAAATTTAGGGAATAATTGCCCCATTTTCCAATGGCTATGCCCTATAAAATAATTTAAAATAATAGTTAAAAGATATTTTTTTTTATAATTCCATGGGACAACTGCCCCATATACTGATCATTTACTGTTATAACTAAATTACTAGGAGTTTGGTTACAATACAAAAGTATTTTAACTCTAGTTAGTAACTTTAACCTTTAGAGTTAATTTTTTTCTTCTAGAAACCAATGTTAGGTCATAGAATCCTAAGGGTTAGTTAATCTTAATCACAATTAAGATGTGTTAAAAGGGACATGTGTTAACATGTGGGTTGTAACCGACTCATGGAGTCCGACTATAAGGATTATAAATCCTTAGTAAACTATATTTTTTGTAAAAAAAAATTGAGGGGCACCCACCTGAGATCGAATCAAGCCAATCACGATTGAATTCGGGGAGAGTTCAAACACACTCATAGACCAACACATGTCCATTTAACCCCCTATTAACTGTGATTAAGATTTACTAACCCTTGGGGTTCAACAATATAACCATAGATTTTAGAAAGATATTAAACTCTAGTTAAGGATTTGTAACCCTTAGGATTAAAATTTTTAAAATATATATTTTTTTAAAAGGTAAAGTTGTATTGTTGAACCCCAAAGATTAGTGAATCTTAACCATAGTTAATAGGGGTCAAAAGGGTCACGCATTGGCATGTGAGTCCGATTGAACTCTGCCCGAGTTTAATTGCAATTGGCTGTGATTCATCCACCTCCATGCCCATAAGCTATATATACATACATTTTTAAAAGAAAAAACGTTTTCTTCCCAAAAGTTTAAGAGGGGCTTGTGCCCCCATGTAGAACCCCGGAAATTCAAGTTCACTATACTATGAATAGTGCCAGTGAAAGGTGCCCTCGTATGGTATGTGTGAAGGCCTAAGGCCTCCCATTGTGTTCTTGATATTATGATTAGTCAATTGCGGGTTTTAGGTACATGGTTTGAGTCGTAAAAAGAGAGTATAAAGATACTCTAAGTAGGTGAAATCAAGGGTACAAATACCCTAAGTGTTTCAATGGGTTGTTGGTGAATAGTGCTAGTGCAGGAGGCATAGAGAGGCCGGAGCCTCTCATGCATGTCGGTGTGAATTTAATGATCATTGAGGTGGGTTAAATACTTATGGAGAATGATTTATGAGGTGTGAGTAGGGTATTGGACACAAGGGGAAAAGAGTGTGAAAACACTCAAGGTATTCTAGGTATCAAAAAGGTATGTTTCGGCATTTACCTCAACTTTAAAAGGCTCTAGTTTAGTCATCGTTGCTCAGAATTGAGTGATTACTGAATTTTTGGAAATGTATTAGAACCCTCTTCAAGGTTCATGTTGATCACTTTCCCTGATTTTGAGTCGGGGTTGAGTCAAAAGTGGGATTTTCAAAATCGGGTCGGCTGCAAATTTGGGCTGTCACAACCCATTGCAGACCAGTCAGCTTTAGGGGCATTTTTGTCCCTGAATAAAGAAGAATTAAAATTTTTTCAAAACATGAAAGTTGTTCCTCTTTGAAAGACGAATCCAACGCAAGTTGAATCGTCAAAATCGGAGCACCGAGTCAAAAGTTATGACCAAAATACTGAAGTATATTCTGCAGCACCAGTCAAGACCGAGAGATCGGTCCACTACCGGTAGATCGGTCATAAGCACCGATCGATCGGTCCACTACCGGTAGATCGGTCATCTATCGGTCCTACGCGATTTTCAGAAATTTTTTTAAGGGTTTTTTGGTCTTTTGGCCACTCTACCCTTATTTTTAAGGGTTGGCTCGAGCCAAGGGTGTTCATAAACACCCTTAGCCATATTTTGAGAGGGAATGAGATAGGAGAGAAGAGGAAAGGGGTTTTTCAAAACCTAGGTTTTCATTTGGGGAGAAATCAAAGGGGTTAAGACCCTAAATCAACCTCAAGCCCGTTTTCTTCAAGATCAAGGCTCAAGCATTCGAGGAGCTCGTGATCCAAGCTAGGGCAGCAGCTACACGGTCGTTTTTGGAAGGAGTTTCTTCCTCATTTCTTCAAGGTCGGTACTTCTTGCTACCCTCCTAGTTATAGTTCTTCTTCCCCTTTATTTTCTTTGTGTTCCTTTATACATCCATGTATTATGAGATGAGTTGTGAATGGTAAATGGTGAATGATGAATGGAGATGAATGTGGGCGATTGGATACCGTGTGTATTGATGTGATGGATGAACGGGGAGGGCATTGTACCCATAATAAACATACATATGTGATGTGAGTAAAACTCACCTAGAAAAGCATGTTGTAGGGTTAATAAATAATGAATGCACCATGTTTGATGAAATGCCAAGGTGAATAAAATGAATAATAAATTAAGAAAATGCATGTTTAAGGTTTATGGAAATTGCTAGGGTCATGATAGTGTGATTGTTCGCTTTCCCTAAATGATATGAATATTAAATTGCCCAAATCATTAATGTTATGTGTTATGAATTACTCAAATGTCATATTTAATTACAAATGCAAGTATGCACACGACCTCATGAGCACGCATACATGACATGATTTACCGAGGTTTTCAAGAATGGGATTTAGAGGTGGGGCATATCCTACGATATGTTCTACCTCACTTTTCACAAGAAAACAAGAACAAACATTTCACAAGGGGTCTCCCCTCACTCACAAGTGCATAGCATAAAGAAGGGTCTCCATTCCCTCGCAAGTGCATCTCACAATGACATCTCACAAGTGAATCTCACAAATGGAAGGACAAGCATGAGCATTCTAGGAAGCAGGGTCTCCCTTCCCTCACAAGTAGATTACTTTTCAGAACAAGCAAGCATGATACACGCATGGCATGACATGACACGCATGATACAAGCATGACACGCATGACACGGTAGACAAGTTTTCAAGCATAAAAAGTGTAATTTCAGTCAAGTCAAGTGCACAAGATTTCAAGGGTTTTACCGGCTTTTATGAATGCAAACATGATGAATTGTATTGCTTTACTTTATTGTCATGATATGAATTATTCCTGCTTTATATGTGTGAATTGTTTCCTGCTTTATGTATGCTATCCGTATGCTATGACTGTTGGTTAGTGCTTGGTACCCGCTGAGTATTCCATGCTCAGCTGTACTTCTTATGTCGGTAGGTGATAGCGGAGCGGCTGCTCCTTTTGATGTATGTGCTCCTGGCCCATGGGTGGAGGAGGAGTACGTTGAGGAGCCTGTAGAAGACCCTCCGGTCGAGGGTTATTATTAGAGATGATAGATTCTGAGTGATAGAGCTGTGGGTGAGATGAGAGATATACATTCATGTAATTTGGCGGGTCTGTCCGCACTTTCTTTTGGATTTCTTTTGTGTAAACTTGGATTTGTATATACATATAGAGGTTTGTTTAGACTTCCGCTGTGCTTTATGGTTATGTTTCCGCTACAATGTTCTCTATTGTATATGCTCTGTGGGTTTTGCAGGTTGGTTTGTCAAGCAAGTCATGACTAGTCGTCCAAAGTTTACTCTAACTCATAGGGTGGGTTTTGGGTCGCAACACCCCAGGCCCCTCCTTGACTCCGCTCCTAGAGAGGTTTACGTACATGCATGAGATGAGAGAAGCGTCTCACTCCTCTCTTCTCATGAAGTTCGTCTTTTTTTTTTTATGAAAATATATATTTTTATTTGTTTATGATATACATCACCCTAATTTTAACAAGATATGTTTGTTTGGTTTTTCTTCACCTCCATTATTCTTATACTATTTCACAAAATAAAACAATGGTTAGTGGGTGTTTTAAGACAAATTTAATAAGAGTATTCTTAAAAAAAAGATAAATTTTTTTTGTAAAATTCCGAGTTTTAATGAACTTTTTGCGCATAGGATCAACCAGGTCGATACATGTCGATACACGTGATCGATACTAGTCGATACATCAGTTTGATATTGGTCGATAATATTGTCTATACATGTATCAACATATCATCTTCAACCTTAGAACACAACTAGTATCGACATGAAATATCAATCCCCTTTTTTTTTTTAGTGTCAGCTATATGTTGTAAACCCTAAAAAAAATGCCTATAAAACCATCCAACAAGGATTTAACGTTTAAAATCATAAAATGCAATAGGTATAAGCTTTTTTTTGTTTGTGTTAACCATAGAGGTAAACTAATTCCTTTTTTAAAAAAAAACACAAGAAACTCGAGAATAAGTGTTTCTCTTTGGTTAATGACATTTTCTCACAATCGTGGTTATTAGTTTATTGGAATGAACCTCTCTCGACGAAAATTCCAGTCAAAATGGTAGGTAATAAAATGTTGGGGAATCTTCTTGATCAATGAAGCGGCTTCATTGTTAATAAGGAACGAAGTGACCTTCATTGTTGGTAAAGAATGGAGATGATATAAATGTCTTTTCGTCAAATAATTTGGATAAAATTAAGAGCCCCAAAAAAAGTTCAAATTGACATTTGCATGTGTGTAAGGGCATTAAGAGAAAGATTTTTAAAGTTGGGTATTTGGAGACCAACCCCAAACTTAGGGGTAATCAGGGAAAACCCTATTTAATTGTGAGCCTAGTTCAAAAACCGAGTCCACGGTCGCATCTCGGATCAGAGAAAACTTAGATGTATTTGAGATAAGTGGGGTATAAGCTATGTAAGCTAATAAGGGAGAGTAAAAGTCGAAAGTAATAAAAGCGATTGCAGAAGTTTGACAAATAAGATTGCTTTTAAGAAAGGAACTTCCCAACAACTTGAAAGTCTTTTGATCCCTTAGAATAGCAGATAGCATGTGGTATTTGAATTGTTAAGATGAACAAGAAACCGATGTTCTAAATTATTTTCATATCTTCGATTAAAGCTTCTTTATCCAAGTTTCTAGTTTTGTCTTTCTTTAATACTGCCTTATCTATAAAGTGCCACGTGGTCTCTCATTTTATTTCTAGAATTTGTCGCTCCCTGATTCGCTCTCAGATTATTTCAGTTGTTATATGTATTAAAATATGGAGTCAAATCCTCTACGGTGATAACCGGATTTGGCAAATCCGGTTATCACCTTTTGAGGTGGCCACATGTCCTCCCCCACCCCTTAACTATTGTTGAGATTCACCCACCCCTAGGGTTCATCCACCATCCTTGGTTTTTAGAAAAAAATATTAATTTTATTTTTAAATATTTTAATATTAAAAAAACCCTAAAAATAGTTTTTAAATTTTTAAAAATAGAATTAATATTTTTTTTCTAAAAACCAGGGATGGTTGGGTGAACCCTAGGGGTGAGTGAATCTGAATCACAGTTAAGGGGTGTCAAGGGAGACACGTGGCCACCTCAAAAGGTGATAACCGGATTTGCCAAATCTGGTCAACACCTAGAGGATTTGACTCCTTAAAATATTAATTCTGAAAGAATTTTTCTTTTACTTTTTGTGGTGTCACAAAATCACATGCAGTTTGGTGTGTTAACGGACTGAAATCTCTTGCAAATGGGTTGATTTTGATCGGGCCTATTCAAAAATGACAGAAACTCTGCCCAAGCCCATTTACACCCCTACATTCAGCGAACGCCACTTGGTAAAGGCGGTAGTGTTAGCCCTGATCGCCTGTTGCAATCACCTTGCAAGAATGCAAGGATTTCGGGTCAAGTCCTTGTCTGTTTGTACCGAAAAAGTGGAGAGTGCAATGGGAGGAGAGTGGGCTAAGAGAATCCGAAGACCTTAACATTTGTACAGGGTTACCAAGTTCACTGTCTCCTATATCGAATCCGACCTAATTCGCGGTTCGATTGAGCTGGGCTTTTTTCGTGAAATTGAGTGAACAACACGAATCTTCCAAACAGTCTTAGTTTACCAAATATTTTATTCAAGTTTGATGATATTTTCTTTGGATTCACCGAATTTATACCATATATATATAGTAAAATATATCATAAAATATATATTTATTTTACATGTGTAAGCGAACCAAGCTAACGAACAAAATTAAACAACTTAAGCGAACCGAGAAACGAATTATCTTATCCTACCCCTAGCGAACCAAGTTTACCCTTGAGTAGTAAATTACGAACCACGAACCTGAATTCAAAGACCAACTAGGTAAAATTGCATTTGTATCACCACTGATCTTCCTAAGAAGCAAGAGCTCGTGAAGTGGAGCTTCCCTTTTTACAATATCACAGTGGCAATCTTGTAATTATTGAAAGAGATTAGGCAATTTTACAACACCATAATTACAAGATTGTCATGATGATGTTGTAAAAGGGGATTCTTTTGAACGTCGTGAAAGAGAGCTTTTCTTTGTATTTAAACTGAATTTAGAACTCAACGTGGACGACTCTGAAGTGTTCTGGAACTGTATCCACTTGTTAACCAGCCAATCATCTCTCGTGTCTGTGTCACTATTGCTGGGTTAGAGGTTCAACGAGTCGGTATCTTTTGTAGAGGCCTCTATAGGGATTCTTTGTAGAATTTTGGAGAGTCCTACTCATCTGTACAGATATTTGTAGAAGAGTAAAAACAGATAGAGACACCCTACTTAATTGTGTCTCACTCTTTTGAATTCTATAAGAAATCCTTGTAGATGTGTCTACAAAATATCTGAACTCTATCTTAACTTAAAGGTTTGATGTGGATGAACTCTTATTCTCTTGAATTTTATAAAGAAATCCTTGTAGATGTCTCTACAAAATATCTTAGTGTCGCACTCTCTGGAATTCTATAAGAAATCGTTATAGATGTCTCCACACAATATCATAACTCAGGTTTGTCATGGATGAACTCTTATAACATTAAATACAACACTTATCAAATTTTTAAAATTCTAATTAGGTCGGCATGATGTGCAATTAAAAGTTCTAAGTTTAGCGAGTGATTAGCAAATGTTGATGTATTTCGTCTCTTTCCTTTATCTCTCCCTCTCTCGTTGATTTACTCTCATTTTTATGAATTTTGTCTCCCTCTCTCATGGCTAGGTGTGTCTGATTTGAGCTGAGTTTAAGCTTGGCTTGAACATGCTCGAGCTCGGCTTGAGCTTGATTCGAGTTGAATGTATAGGCTTGAGATTGGCTTGAACAAGCCTGATTGAGCTCGGGAACAAACTTTATTCAAGTCGGGCAGAGCTCCGGTTAACTCAAACTTGATTCACGAAATTATTTTGCTTAATTTACATAAATTTAATGAAAATGTTTATTAATAAATTATAAGACAAAAATTTTAAAAATTAATACATTCATATACAAAATAAGATTTGGGAGTAGTCATTCATGTCGAAAGAGTAAAGAGTTAGATCAGACTTTCTATTTTAACTTATTAATATTTTTTGTTACTATTATCTCTTAAATTTACTTATTATAAATTAATAATTATTACAATTTATAAGAAAGAAAAATTTATAATATTATCTTGTATTAATATCAATAACATTATCAAAAAATATATTATATATATATAATATATATTTCGAGCCAAGTCGAGCTCAACCCGAATTGATTCAAGCTCAAGCCGGCCTGAATTGATTCGAGCTCAAGCCGAACAAAGTTGAATCAAACATGATCTGACTTGAACTTGGCTTGTTAAAACATTCGACTCAAATTAAAGCTTAGACTTGTAAAATTGCAACTACCCCTCCCAATAATTATAAGGCTGCCACAGTTACACATTAAAAAGGGGACTTAGCTCAAACGCCTTAAACAGAGCTTTGCCTCATTTTTTAACTTTATTTTTAATATTTAAACTCTTAAAAATAAAGCTGGAAAATAGTTATATTTTATATAAGAATTTAAATACAAAGCGGAGCTTTGCTTGATGGCAAAAAAGTGGATAACCTTTTTTTAGTGGAAAACTGTTAACAATCTTATAATTATAGGAGGAAAACTGTGGCAAAATTGTCATTGTCTCCACGGGGTAGAGCCAGGATTTTTCCTTTGAGAGGAGGACGAAATACATGTATCAAGAAAACTAATAGATTTTAGGGTATGGAGCTTGGAGGTTCGAGGCATAGGTCCCAAGTTTTTTTTTTTAAGTAATGGGTCCATCGTGGCCATAAAATTCGCTAATGTTACATTCTAATAAAGATCTAGTAACATGTCGCTTTTGAGAGAGTCATTATATAAATAAAAGGGAAATGGATAGTCGAATGTGCATTCAGATATGTAGCTGAATGCCGGTCCTTTTTGGTCATGCTCCCTTTCTTTACACCCCAACTGTGGTTAAGATTCACTCGCCCATATAGAATTCATTCATCCAACCTTGGTTTTCAAAAAAATGATTAACCTTAATTTAGTTAAGCTCAACCATTCAAAAGGAGTGTTGAAAGGGACACATGGATCGACATTCGGCTATCCGGTCGAATTTGTGGTCCACTAATCATTATTCTAAATAAAATTATCTATTGTTCTAAATAAATTATGTATATTTTTAATTTTTTATATTATATATATATATATATATAAATAATATAGTGGATAATAGTAAAACATATTTTAAATTGTTTAATACTATATATTATATTATTAAAATTTCAAAAAAAAAACAATGGGGTTGGGGGCATGCCCCCGTCGCCTTCCTTGGTTCCGCCCCTATTTATCTTTTTTCATAATTGCAAATGTGTCACCACTTTACAGGCTCACAATTACACTCCTTACAATGAGTGGGAGCTCCACTTCAATGGGCATGGAGAGCTCTTCATTTTAAAGCAAATCTCTGTAATTGTTATGTTATTACGGTAGAAAAAAAGTAGCAGATCTGTTGCATAATTTGTCACATAACTTTTTAGGGGGACGAAAGCTGGGGTTAGGCGGACTCTTACCGGATTAATAAATCAAAAAGTCATTACATGCGAATATAACAACCCCTAACATCATTCTGGACAATTTTACAAAACAGGGGAAAACAGGGAGGCACAATACAACTCTCAATGACTAGCTGATTAAGCTTTGATAAAATATCATCCGCTATGTTTGCTTCTTGGCTAGCATGGCAGATTTTAAAACTTAGCGATGGTCTTTTTAATAACACTTAGAAGAAAACTACATCTCCATGGCTCCATACCAGTGTTGTCAGAATCGGATTGGGCATCAAACCGGTAGAGTAGCCAGTTCCCGATTCCACCGGTTTGACCGTTTACTTTTCACAAAAAACATTTTTTCATGTTTCCCTAATTTTTCCCAGTTCCGCCCCGGTTCTGACCGGTTCCCAATCAATTCTGGCCGATTCTTAAAAAGTACCGGTTTTTACGGTTTTGGGAACTGACGAGGGGACCGATTCGTGGTTCCACCGATTCGACGGGCCGGTCCGGTCCGGTTCTGACAACACTACTCCATATACTCTCCTGTGATGCATTTAACAGCCCAACTAGAGTCCAAAAATGACTCTAACGCATGGAAACCCAAGCCAGAAAGCTCCCTCCAAACCTCTTTTGATTGCCAACAGCTCCACGAAGACAACCGAATCATGGACCAAACTACCAGCCACCGTAATTATAGCATTCCCACATTCATCGCGAATGATTGCCCTATATCCACCTCTATTAGCCATGATAGACCCATCTGTGTTGAGACAAACCCATCCATGAATAAGTGGTTGCCATGACACCCATCGGATTAACTTTTGATGCCACTCCACGCTTGGACCCCAGCCCTCGACTAATTCTCTATTATCAACTATGTCCAGAAGTGGCCTACCTTGCTGGTTAAGATGGATGGAGACCTCATCAACAAATTTATTTACAAGACTCTCGGCTGATAGGAAGTTATTTTGGAAGTATCTTATATTCCCTTCCAGTCAAACATTATAGACATACGCACAAAACACTACACCTTTGAGGGTAGCTTGAAGTCCCTCTCATTTAGCTTTCTGAGATAGCGAGCTCACAATATAGCTCCAACAATGAAATCTACGAATTTCCACCTATGGTTGTATTCGGGGCCGGGCTTGGCCAAGCCCGGCTCTACCCCGCTTGAATGGATTTGATCGAGACCCGAAGCCCGGCTCAGCCCAAAATGGAGCTTGAAAGTGCGGCCCGAATTCAAAATCGTGACTTAAAGCTCGGCTCAACCCAAATTGATTCAAGCTCGAGTTGGGCTTGACTTGGCTCGAGCTCAGCTTGAATCCTTTTTTTTTTAATAATAATATTTTATATTATTTATATATATAATAATGATATATATAAATAATATTTTTATTTTTTTTAATAATATTCGAGCCGAGCCGAGTTCGGGCCGAACCGAACCTCAATCGAGCTGGGCCGAGATGTATAGGGATTGGCCCGAGCTCGGCTTGATTGAGTTTTCGGGCCTTTTTTTAGGCTTGACTTGGCCCGTTCGAGCCTAAAATTCGGGCCGATCTCAGGCCGAGCTGAGCCGCGCGGCACCAACGGGCCGATCAGGCTTTGTGCAGCCCTATTTGCACCCGAAGCCGTTGTGCAAACTTGTCCCAAATTGACAGAGTAACTACATTGCACGAAGAGGTGATCGTGAGTTTCAGAAAATCCATGACAGAATACAGGTGTCATGGCTAACTAGACCCAACTGCAACAACTTACTCTTAACCGATAACGCATGTTGGACAACCATCCAAAAGATAACCGAATGTTTAAGAATTGTATTAGATCTCCGGACCAAGTTGGACCATCTAACTTGGGGCTTTTTTTTGTCCTGATAGCTTCCCAAGCCAATCTTAAGGTAAATTTTTCATGAGTATCATCCTTCCAAACTATTTTATCCGCATGGTTACCTCTAACCTCCACCTTAAGAATCTCATTCGAAGTGTCAAATAGCACACGAAAAAGAGGACGAGAAAGACTCCAACCCGATTCAGATCTAAGTGAATCAACCGTCTCCTCTCGATGCAAGTGTTGGCACCGCCCCAATTAATATTTGTTAGTTCCCCCTTGGGTGCCAGGGGTCCAACCAAATTTTAGTATCCCTCTCATTACCGATCAAGTGCGTAATTTCATTTAGAGCAGGCTCACGAGCTTGGAGGATACTACAAACACTCCAAGAGGGGGAACTAGGCATTTTCATAGTCCAAATGGAGTTGTGTTTCAGGTACTTGCTCTTGAAGCAATCCACCCAAAGAGATTGAGCATTAGCTATTTCCTAAACTCGCTTCATTAAGGCACTAATATTCCAATCCTCCACTTTCTTAATGTTCAGCCCACCTTCATTCACAGGAGCACAAACCTCTGTTCAAGCAACTTTATGGAGCACCCGGTGCATATCAGGACCCCTCCAGAGGAATCTGGCTAGCAACTTCTCAATCAATTTAGAAGTAGAGTAAGGCAACTTGAACACTTCACACCCCAGTACAAGTGGAATGAGCTCAATACACTCTTTATTAGCTCTATTCAGCCTCCATAAGATAGCCATCGTTTTTCCAAGTAACCACTCGGTTGACGATCTTCTCAAGTAAGGGAATACAATCTCTACTGGTTAGCCGAGTAGAGGAAAGCGGCAAGCCAAGATATTGGATAGGCAGTGTTCCCCTTTTAATTATTGCAGGGTCAAACTTTGTCTACAAACACTCTCGGACACATTTCCAAAGAACACCTGAGATTTGTCTAAGTTCACTTCCAATCCAGAATATCTGAACATATGCATAGTATGAGCAATAGATCTAATCGAGCTAATGAGCAATAGATCACATAATTACAGAATTGCCATAAGTTTACCTTAAAAAGAAAGTGGCAGTTTTGTTGCACTATTTCTCATAATTACAGAATCGGCATAAGTTTAAGATGGAAAAGAGGAGTTTCGCCAAATGCTGTGAAGCGGAGCTCCAGCTCATATTTAACTTATATGATAAGCGTTCCTCATTTTGATAATGGATAAAGCTTCTGAGACCATCTTAGGGCCGAGACCGTGCTCAGGAGCACGGGATTTCAGATAGGGCCCACCATGTGAAAAAGAGCCCCACCTGATAAACGGTCTCGGTAACAAAGTCCTTCGACAATAGCCCCTACCTAGATGAACTTAAAAAAGAAACTTACCCCTATTTGGTTGCTGAAAATTAGGTGAAAACAGATAAATGCCTATCAATGCCGCCTAGCTTTCAATTTAAATTGAAGAGACCTGAACCCAAAACCCAGCTGATTCCAAGAGGACCTCGTCGAGTACAACAACAGTGAAGAGTTTTTCCTTAATGCCCACTTGAAACTCAAAGAAATTTCATTAATAATCATGAAAAATATGGTATAAAGGTTGTTTTGGCTCCCTACGTGATTTTTACTATCCTTATATCTAGAATTAGGAACGCTAAAATTATCACCGAAAAAATTTCCCTAAGATTAAAACTGATCTAGTGTTTATGAGATTTTCAGTTTTGATCAATACAGATTTTTGATTCCATTAGAGACTTCTCTCCATATTTCCTTGTGATCCAAGGTTGGTTCTTCGAGAGAGACAGTGATCTCTTCTTATATTCAATTTCATGTTTCAGTCAGCATCACTTTGTTCGAATAACATTCCCTGACATTGCCCAAGTAAGATATCCCTAGTAACATCAATTACAGCTCAGAATCCTGTTCTGATTCTGGTAACTGAACCATGGTAGCTAAACAACCATAGTACCTGGAAGCAAAATAAATAATAATCCCGGTTCTCACTAATGCCTCCACCTGCATGATCTTTGGGGTTCAATAAGCAAGCATTAGTATTTAGTAGTGTTGAGTTTCAGCTTTAGACACATCTGGATTAGATTTCTTCCTTACAAGTATGGTATTCTGGGATCGTTGCCCGCGTGAGGTTCAGACCAATCTAAGTCCAGAACATAAAGAAGTGAAGATCCAAGAATGAAATCTAAGCATGAATTTAATCAAATTAGATATTCAGACCAACCTCAAGTCCAGAAAATAAAGAGGTAAAAAAAACCAAGAATGAAATCTAAGCAAAAATTTGAATCAATTCAGATATTCCTTCAACTACGAGAAAACCTTTTACTGTAAGTGTAAACAGAGTTGGTCTCTAAAAGATAAATCATACTAACCTTTTTCGCTGGCAATCCAGATCTCCAAATGCAAGCAGAGACACCAACCTTAAATGGGTATCCACCATTGATCTAGTGTTTCTGTATCAGGTCAATTTTAGTAGAGCTTGAGAACTTTAGAGCTAGATGGATTCCATGAACCAAACCTCACCTGCAACTTCATAACTGCAGGCTCAACACTCTGTTTTCCTTTCACAAGAAACATCTGAAGCTATAAATGTACTTGCCTTGCTGTAGTATTCTTCATCTGTTGCACCTCATCCAAGCACAATTAGCCTTCCAAGGAAATTCTTTAACTTGGTGACTTCATAACAAATGGGTTTCACTTACTAACAACTCGACCTGCTTGATCTCCGCATTTCCATGCAGAATGGACCCAAAGAAAACACAGTTCTGACCAGAATGTTAAAAAATGATCACATCATCTAGAGCCCTTCCCCTAATGAACACAGATCCTACCATTAGAATCGTTGATGTGGTTGCACGGATACATCCAGCAGATACAACAGAATACCAAAACGGCTGGCTAAGCAACCGAGATAATTTTGTGACTCGCAATGCCATCTCAAATTCAGATGAGAGCTGAGAATTCGAACTGAAAGATTACTTCCAATGGGAGGATCCATGGCCATCCTCAAAGGGGATATCTGGCAGTATCATTCATTATGAGGCTATTATAATAATTAATGTTGCCCATGTCACAAACAAAACACCAAGTCCCAGTCAATCAGAGAAAGTATGAAGTTTGTGCTTGAGTTAATTTCCCCATTCCCAATCCAAGAACTCCTTAGTAGTTGAGAGCAGTAGGCAATGCTTCTTTCTCGCAAGAAGTAGGTTTGTTACATTCTCCTACTCAAAAAAGGAAAACGAAAAAAAAAAATTTGCTCATACCACTAAGTCATATGTTAATCTTATCTTCAAATGAAGCAGTTTATTGCCAAATCAGATAACATAATTCAAAGCGGAACTAGAATAACTAGTCCTCTAGATTACTGCCTTTGAAGGCATAATTTACTGGCCATAAAAGTTTCCATCTCTTGGCAACAAAAAGGCAACTTAACAATCCGCTTATTCCACAATCAGTAAAGACACTTGAAAAGAAGCACAACATGCCCATGTCCCACATTATTTTTCTAAAAAAAAAGCCATCATCCTATATGAACATTTTAGACCATGCAAGTCCAAACCACACCAATCACCATTACTATCAGCCTTAACTGAAGATTTAGCCACATTATTTCATTCATTGTATACGAAGATCAATAGCGAATGTAGTTTAAATGACAAAAAACTTATTTAAAGAAATATCATGTAAGCATGTTTTAGCATCTCCACCAAGGGTTAAAAAGTCAATAAGATTGCCTTTTTTTCTTTGCATACTCCCCCAAAAATTTATGTACTTTTAAGCAATTCCAAGGTTCTAACAAACTATAATATACATTGTAAGTAAGAAAACTGCAGTTGGATCAAGTTCCTGAACTGGCTGATTTACTAAAATAGTACGAAGAAAAATAGAAGGGGCCTCCATGGAGGTCGAGTTAATTTAGATTTGAATTCATGTTACATGGTCCTGTCCCATCTAACCAAGTTCTCTTACATGCTCTCTAGGGCTCTCTAAATTGGCTACTGGCTTTGCTAAGTATCGGTTCACAGCCTTATTTCTATTGACAGTAGATACCTAGCAACCGCCTTAGTTGCAAGAGCACTCTACTCCATAGGGCTCACCATGTAGGCATGTTTTAACATCCCATGTCTGCATCTAAGTTACATAAGGGATCAGGCATTCAAATTTCTTAGAAGTCTATCAGATCTGAACGGAGTCATCAAGGTAACCATCTTTGGACCACATGTATAGACTATGTCTCTTTCCACATCAGTATGCATTGCCTCCTTTTCTACCTATGCCAACAACTTCCTAAACAAGAAACAAGGACACTATTGATCGTATTTAAAAACTGACAGTAAAAAAAATTTCCTAGATAACTTGTATCAAGATTTCATCCATTCAAGAGAAGAGTGCATGCAAGAGCAATACTTAGTAGGCCATAATCCATTGACCCATCATACAACAGAGGATCATATCAAAAGCTAGGAAAAAATATACATGGGGAGTAAAAAGCATCCCATCCATATACTAAAGATAGTAATAACAGGAAGCTTGAAATCTGAAATACTGCCCATACCGAAATTTTCTTCTAAAAACAACAATTTGGTCGCACTGATCATAAGATTTGGCTCTCTTGTGCAACTAGAGGATCTACTGGGCTCCAACAACTTTACTCCTTGCCATCAGCTGCACGAAGAGAGCCTAGTTGAACGGGTGCTTGTGTTCCCACCACTTTCGATGACCCATAAACCGACAAATCTAAGCCTTGAGACTTCTCTTTCTCGATCTGTTCCTTGATCCAAAAGTATGTGAATCTCAGCCCGTGCTACAAACATCAGAGATAGATGCGCACCAGATCAATGAGTCGTCTATTTGATAAAGGAAAGCAGAACTGAACAGATTTAAAAAAAAATCTCCTTGCAAGTACCTTCAATTTCATAGTCGGGGCCCAGCCAAGCTTCTCCTTAATCAGAGTGTTGTCCGAGTTTCGACCACGCACACCCTCTGGGCCAGGAATGTGATGGATGGGAAGCTTCTTGACCTCAAAGCCGAGGACAATCTCAGCCATCTCATTCATGCTGACCATCTCATCACTTCCAATGTTCACTGGCTCTCGGAAGTCTGACTTTGTCAATCTAAACACATAAAGAATTGATTCTAAGATAGTGAATCAATAAGAGAGCAGAGGACAACTTAAAAATGAAAAAATTAACTATGGCCATTTTTTAAATTCATTTTCATGATAATTTTCAAGAAAAAAATTGTAGTAATTAATTTTGTTTACTTTTTGTCATGGGAGTGCATAAAACAATGAGCTCACATTCACAAAATTAAGTCATATTCAATTTTATTAGGTACTCGAAATCAACATAACTTGAAGTCTAATACTAATACAAAAAATTAGATATTCACATAAGAAGAGTGAATACCTTAGGACACCTTCTACACATTCATCAATGAAGGTGAAAGATCGGGTTTGGAGTCCATCTCCCCACATCTCAAACTTGTCGATCGAAGTAAGAGCCTTTCTACAAAAAGCAGCGGGGGCCTTCTCCCTCCCACCTATGGTGAACAAAAAAGAAACAACATATATTAATATTGAAGGCAAACAGACAATTATGCTATATGCAGTTGCAATATGAATTGCCACAATTTGTAGCTTACCTTTCCATGTTCCAAAGGGGCCATAGATGTTATGGAACCGTCCAATCCGACACTCAATCCCAAAGTCTTTTGTGTAGTGCTTGCACAACTCCTCTGTCGCGAGCTTCTCCAAGCCATAAGCATCTTGAGGCTACAATACAAGAAACACAAAATCTTCTGAATTATACGGAAAATTCAAAATCAATACAAGTAGATCCAGTGATTTTTTATTACTTATGCAGAACAAACCTCTGCAGGCCAGGCATCAGACTCCTTCAAGCTCACATTAGTTTCCAACTGTTTGAATTCAGGATAGATGCAAGCGCTAGATGCATAAAAGAACCTGCAG
Source organism: Tetracentron sinense (assembly GCA_015143295.1). Classification (NCBI taxonomy): domain Eukaryota; kingdom Viridiplantae; phylum Streptophyta; class Magnoliopsida; order Trochodendrales; family Trochodendraceae; genus Tetracentron; species Tetracentron sinense. Next base: position 31,247,365 of record CM026566.1, read on the forward strand.
ATCAAGACGAGCAACTCAATGTTAAGATATGCATGTCAAACTAACAAACCTATAGGAAGGCCATGACATGGGATAGCAAATTCTAGAGTATTCTCCAAGACCCTAATTTGAAAAAAAAATAAAAGGCTTCTCTTTTGGAGAATATACAAATGACTACCTAGAAGATTGATCCTAATTTCCAGAACATTTCTGAAATCAAATGAGAAATTGAAACTAAGACTAGGGAATACTAAATCAAGGATGACTAACCTCTTAACTCCATTGATTCTTGCAGCCTCAAGCATGTTGAAGCTGATCATCGTGTTGTTATACATGATGACTGAGTGGTTGGACTGAATGAAGCCCATGCCTCCCATATCAGCAGCAAGGTTGAACACGTGATCAACTCCAGAGGTGACTTTCAAACAGTTCTCCATCACCCTGAGATCAGCAAGATGGAACTCATTGCAGAACATATCCTCTGTCATATGCTCATTTTTCTTCCAGTCAGAAGCGATAATATAATGCCCCTCGCTCTTCAGTCTTCTAGCAATGTGGGAGGCAATGAATCCACCTGCCCCGGTAATGGATATTCGGAGTTTCTCCGAGGGCCAATAAGGTTCCCTCTCAAGTTGCTCATATGTGTATTCCCCATATATGGTTCCGTCATTGCTTCCCATTCTGCAGCACTCAAATAATTCAGGTAACAATTCAAGAGCATCTTATTTGTTTGTGTGTAGTGGTGGGATGGGGTGGGGGAAGATTGAAACGGCAGAAATAGGTGCAGGCAAGACACTAAGGCTCCGTTTGGATTGGATTTTATTAGCCAAAAATCAATTTTGATAATATAGATTTTGTAAAATTAATTGTTAAATAATCATTTTTTCAAATAATAGTGTTCAGCGAATAAGAAGTTGAGTCTATCAACTGTATATTCCCCGAACACTATTATTTGAAAAAGTGATTATTGAGAATTAATTTTACAAAATCAATTTTATCAGATTTGATTTTTGGCTAATAAAATCCAATCCAAACGCCACCTAAAGATCTCCAAAATCAAACATTTCAAAACAAGAGAGACCATCCAGATCAAAATTCAATTCATGTAACTTTCATCCAATCTCCATCCCCCAAACCAAAAATTATACAAATAAATAAAGAATACAAGACTAACAGATGTGAAAGTGAGAATAATCAACACAAAGGGAAACTTAAATCAAACACCATAGATCTATATGAATAAACAAAAAAGATCAAAAAGCAATCTTACAAATCCATCCCAATAAGAAAACATTACCAAACACTCACAGTCCATCAAAAGATATACAAAGAAAACTGAAATTAAAAACATTAACCCAACACTAATTAAACATATTTAAAATACATAAATACTCTCTTTTTTTAACCAAAACAGGAGCTCAGATCATAAAAATTACTGTGTGAATTTATGTCATTAGAACTAGCATACTAGAGAGAAACATCCAAAGAAAAGATAAATCAATGAACCCACAAACCAAACGACCTCATTCCACTCAAAAAACATCAAAAAAATCACTGCAAAATGGTATTTCGCTTCGAAAAACAAAACCAGAAGGCCAAATCATGAAGACTAGTTAAAGCTAACAGAGCAGATGAAAAAACATCCAGGATAAAACGATAGATCAAATAGCCCACAAACCAAACTACATCTCTCCACTTAAAACACATCAAAATAGCAGAAAATAAGCCATATTACTAGATCAAACACATGGCTAAAAGAAATTAGCGAAATTAAAGAATAATGAGAATAAAATCCATGAATGTAACCTCTACGCCCATTAAATCAACAAATAGAAACGAACCCACTAACATTAATACTCAAAAACACAACCCCATTAACAAAATATCCAGAAAACCAAATCACCACGAAATACAAATACAGAACAAAATTCAAGCAAAATCACAAAACCCAGTAACCCCTTTACCTCGAAAACCTTGAACTCGAACCTTGTACCAAAAGCTAAATCTGAGAAGAGAATTGTAGAATCAATATCGCTCGGAAAAACTTGGACAAATCACAGCTTCAGAACTCCTTCTATTTATAGAGCAGAAAGAAGGCCCCTCGTTTATTTCTTATTTTCTCTTTTTCTTGAAAAAATAAATGTTTTTTTGTTTTCTATTATTTTAGATTCGTCGTTGATTCGATTCGAGGTCCAGTCACAGTCAATTGCGATTGAAGTTCAATCCTACCCAAAAACCAACACGTGCCCCTCTCAACCCCTATGATTAAGATTCACTTTAGAGTTTAATAATATAACATTGATTTTTAGATGAAAAAAATATTTAACTCGATTAAAAAAATTTGACTCTCGGGGTTAATATATATATAATATATTAGCGGGTAGCACGTGCGATCCACGTGAAAGCGAAGGGAAGGAGTTAACCACAATTAATAGGAGTTAAAAGGAACTTGTGTTAACTTGCCGGTGCGATTGAACTCTCCTCGAGTTCAATCACGATTGACTGTGGTTCTATTCTTTAAATAGATAGTTGAGGGTAGTTTGAGAATTAAAGTTTTGTTTTATATAAGGGTAGTTTAGGAATTTCAGAAAATTCAGGCTACGCGTGCCTCTCCCATTATAATAGTAAAGAAAGATAATTTTTAAAAGAAAATTATATTATTGGATCCTATGGTTAGTGAATCTTAACCATAATTAATATATATAGGTTAAAAAGATTAGTGTTGGCCTGTGGGTGCAATTTAAGTCTACCTTAGTTTACTAGCAATTGACAATTGCAATTGAACTCGGGGAAAGTTTAGTTACACCCATAAGTCAACATGTGTCATTTTTAACTCTTATTAATTATGATTATGGTTAAGATTTACTTATTCTTAGAGTTTAATAATTTAATCTTGATTTTTAGAAGAAAAAAAATTATTAAAAATTTTAACTTTGGTTAAGAACTTGGGGTTAATATTTTTTTCTACAAATTAAGGTTAGATCGTTGAACACTAAGGGGTAATGAATCTTCACCATAATTAATAAAAAAGTTAAAAGGAACACGTGTTTGACCAGTGAGTGTAATTGAACTCTCCATAAGTTCAATCGCGATTGGCTGTGATCCGATCTCGATTCGAGTGGGTATGAAAAGGCCGCGACTCGATGGAGCCCGTAGGGACGGAGAAGATAGGCGACAAGAGATCTGAGCGGCCTCGTGGTAGGGTCCACCAAGCTAGAAATTAGGGCGAAGTAGCATTTGAAGTTTGAACCCCAAAATAGGGATTTTCTTATCATTATCTTCCTATTGGGAAACCCACTCCTTCGTGTTAAAAACAAAGTTTAAACAGCATAAATAAATAATTATTATCTTTTTATTTGAAAAATGAGATTCTTCTCTTCCATATGGCTTCTTTCTTTTTATATACGTGGGTTGTTGGATTTTATATACGTGGGTTGTCCGATTTGGTGGATAGTTTTTACTCTAAATACCTGTAAAATGACCAAATTAGCCTTGATAAAAATGGATTCAGTAATTGGTTAGCAATTTAGCATTGTATTTTATTATTGGAAAATGCTTGATTTATCCGTGGTTTCCATTGTGGAAGGAAATGGCCGGTCCACATTGGTCTATGCCTCATTTTTTACCACTCAATAAGTGTATTTAAGATTCACTCATCCCTAAAGGTTAAGCAATCCAACTTTGATTTTTAGAAGTAAAAAGAAAAAATTCTTAACGTTAATTGAGTTAACCTTGACCAGGGTTAACAAAGTGTTAAAGGGACATGAGAATACTGCGACAAGTACAGCAGCGGACCCTGGGTCCATTAACCACTGGTCTTTATTATTTATTTTTTATAAATATTACTTGGACCAACTTGCTTCTAAACGCTAACTTTGATGTGACAAATCAGTTGCGTGTGTTAGCCTAACTATGCGAGTGAGTTTAAGTGATTATAATTTAACCCCAAAAAAAAAAAAAAATCAAATCAATTGAAGTCATAACCTTTTCATTTCCCTTATGGAACCCGCTACCTTAGGTATGAGTGTGTGTTTAGATTATCTCTTTAACAAAAATAAATAAATTCTGCTTGATTGGGTGTTACTCTTTCAATTAGAGTCTCACCTTAAATTGGTACTAGCTTTTGCAGGGGAGTGTATAAGGGCACAAGCCCTCCTTAAGTCGGGCCCTTTTGAAATGATTGTATGGATTTACCTTTATGGTACCTTAGAGGTCCCAGCAGAACTACCTTAGGTTTTAATGTGTGTGTTTAGAATACCTCTTCAACCCAGAAAAACATAACATTTTTTCATTGGAAAAAAATTGTTTTCCTAAGCTATGGAAAGGATAGCTACGATAAAAGCTACTAGTAGAGTGAGTTTAGAAGTCTAGCACTCCCTGTTTTTATGCTTTTGTGAAATCTAGTGATAAAAATTATGTAAATAAATAAACTTTTGATAATGCTTTTGTAAATTTTTATTTGAAGAGTTAGTAAGAAAAATGTAAGATTTTTTTTTTTTTCATTTTATGCCACGAATATAGTTTATTGTCTTTTTGGTTGTATGGTATTTTTCTTTACAAAAACTAACATATTCTTCACTACAAAATGACATAATTTAATTTGATACTAAGATCCAAGAAAATGTGTTCAACTTTTAGAGGCTGGTATAAATCGTTATGGTGACTACAACAATCATTATAAAGCATTAGAAGGTGGCACGTGTGATGCACGTGGGGAAGGAATTAACCACTATTAATAGGAGTTAAAAGGGATATGTGTTAACCCATGGGTGCGATTGAACTCTCTCCGAGTTCAATAGCGGCTGGCACAAGCGATGCACGTTTCAATAGCGGCTGGCACAAGCGATGCACGTGGAGCAAGGGGAAGGAGTTAACCACAGTTAATAGGAGTTAAAAAGGACATGAGTTAAAAAGGACACGTGTTAACCCACGGGTGCGATTGAACTCTCCCCGAGTTCAATAGCGGGTGGCACGTGCGATGCACGTGAGAGCGAGGGGAAGGAATTAACCACAGTTAATAAGAGTTAAAAGGAACAAGTGTTAACCCACTGGTGCGATTGAACTCTCCCCGAGTTCAATAGCGATTGGCTGTGATTCTATTCTTTAAATAGATAGATGAGCAAAGGGTAAGTTGGGAATTAAAGCAAAACATTAAATCATATGGATAGTTTGGGAATTCAAAAAAATCAGGTTACGCCTGCCTCTCCCATTATAATAGTAAAGATAATACAACAATCATTATAAGAACTAGCGGGTGGCACATGCGATGCACGTGAAAGCGAGGGGAAGGAGTTAAAGACACCCGATTAAACTCGCTAGTGGCACGTGAGAGCGAGGGGAATGAGTTAACCACAGTTATTAGGAATTAAAAGGGGCACGTGTTAACCCACGGGTGTGATTGAACTCTCCCCGAGGCCAATCACGATTGACTGTGATTCTATATAGATAGATGACAAGGGATAGTTTAGGAATTAAAGTAAAACATTAAATCAAAGGCAAGGGTAGTTTGGGAATTAAAGTAAAACATTAAATCAATGTTTTGTTTTTATATTAGGATAATTTGGGAATTTTGGAAAAATCATCTACCTATGCCTCTCGCATTATAATAGTAAAGATAAAGTAGGATTTCATATGTGTTTCTATATTTTTTTTCTTTTATTTTTACAATGGCAATGTCGTCTTATGAATCAGGCGTGGAGCCAGGAATCTCTTGCAAGGAGGCTAATAATTGGGGTTTGGGGCGCCTGAATTTTTTTTTTTGGCTAATAATGGGGTTTTGGGGATGCCTGATTTTATTTTATTTTTTAGGATCAAGTTCATTGACCATTGCATCTGTTTATAAAAAATATATTTTTTCTTAGAAGTTTAGGGGGGCTAGAGCCCCTCGTCCCCTTACTCCACCCCTCTCCCTAGCTCTGCCATTTTTAGTACTAGAGGGTTTTAATAGGCTCATTTTATGACCCTTAAAATTTAGAAAAAAAAGATAGATAGATAAATAGATAAATTAATATAGATTTATATTTTTATTTAGGAAATGTGAGGGATTACATTTAAGATGAGAAAAAGTAATTAATAGGCTCCTTATATGACTCTTAAAATTTAGAAAAAAAAAATTGTTATTAAGTACATGATGTGACATCTTTTAATAGGATCAAACAAAAGAGGGTTTGCCATATAAGACGAAGACGACACATGACATCAACTTGAAGAGAATCGAGAAAATTGAGATATATCACGTAGCACCAACCGACATATAGTATTAGTATAGATATAAATAAATATCATGTTTTAGCGATTTTTCCTATATTGAATGTCAACCTAACAAACAACCCTCTTCCCTTATTTGGGCTTAGGACTGAGAATGCAACTCAAAAGAAAAACTACGGAGTTCAAAATAAAATTAAGCATGGGAGATGGAGATGGAGATGAAAGGCTTTGTGTAAGACATAAAATTAAGCATGGGAGATGGAGATGGAGATGGAGATGGAGATGAAAGGCTTTGTGTAAGTCTTACACAGATGAAATCAGAGAGACTAGATGAGAGAGTGGAGTAGGTTAGGGTTAAGGTTAGGGTTAGGTTAGGCTTAATTATAGTGGGAGAGGGTGGGTGAAATTACTACCAAACCTCATACATTATTATTGTTTGATTGTTAGAATTTAGATTGAATAGTACCATTAGATTAAGGGAGAACAATTCTATAAATAAATAGATATTCATGTGCCATAGCCTAGTTATATGTATACTAGTGGGTAGCACGTGTGATACACGAGAGAGAGAGAGAGAGAGAGAGAGAGAGGGAGGGAAAGGGAAGAGAGATTGGGTAGAGGGATCCTAGTGAGGGCATTTGAAAAAAAAATTAAGGAATATTATGGGTATAAAAACTTGAGGGACATTTTAGATATCTTCTATAAAAAAAATTATGAGGGCATGTTGGTTATAAAATTATGACATAGGGACATTTTGAGACTCAAAAAGATTTAGGGGCATTTTAGGTAAAGTAAAGAAAGGGGGCGGGCGGGCGGGGCATTGGCAAGACGTTTTTCTTTAGAAATGGTTAGTCTATTAATTGTGGTTAAGATTCACTAACCTTTTACAAAAAAATAAATAAAATTGCACCTTCTAAATATAGTAAATAAAGGTTAGGGACACATGTTGACTTATAGGTGTGATTGAACTCGGATAGATTTTAATCACAATTGACTGTAATCCAATTTTAAGAAAGAGCAGAGTAAGAACACTTAGTAGACACCCCATGACTTTGTCCCGGTGGTAGTGTATCCCCTGCTTTTGGGGGAGGTTCCGGGTTCCAGTCCTGAGAGGGTGAGAGTTTGTATATACTCTCCACCAGCCCACTAACTGAACAGATACTAACACCTAACCGGTGTTGCGGCCTAAACGTATATCTAATACAAAAAAAAAAGACTTAGTGGGATTACAAAAAAAAAAGACACAGGATTCTCTCAAGTTCAAACCGGGGAGAATCTCTCCGGTTTCAACCCCTAGAGGTCGCCGTAAGGTTCACCCACCCCTAGGGTTTACTCACCCATCCTTGGTTTTTATTTTTTATTTTTTTTGTATTAATTATTTTAAAAAAAAAAACTGTATTTAGAGTTTTTTAACATTAAAAACAGTTTTTTTATTTTAAAAAAAGAATTAATATTTTTTAAAAAAAACCAAGGATGGATGGGTGAACCGTAGGGGTGGGTGAACCTTACCCATGGTTAAGGGGTGTCAAAGGAGACACGTAGCGACCTCTAGGAGTTCAAACTGGAGAGATTCTCCCCGGTTTGACTGTAGCTTCGCCTGTGGTGTGGTTATCTTAACAAAAAAAAACTCAACCAAAACGAAGACTCAGTGGACCCAACTTTTGCACGTGAGAGAGAGGAAGGGTAAAGGGAGGAGAGAGAGTGAGTAAGTGATGAAATGAAGGACATTGATTGGGACGTGGGGAGAAAGAGAGTAATGATGAAATGACAAAATCATCCTTCTAATAATTTCAGCATTTTGTAAACTTTTATTTACACATTTTTATATTCATTACACTAAAGGGCATTTTAGGTATCAAAATTTTTCGTTAACGTTTTGAACGGAGGCATCCGCTTTATAATAGTAGAGATATATATATATATATATAAACGCAATAAACTACATATCGTGGTAATCTGTTACAACTTACACATGTCTCACTAACTATTATAAAGTTTTATATTAATTTATTATTTTATATATGGTATAACATATAGAGTGAATGGTTGGGCCGGACTAAGCTAGATAAGGTTTGGTGCTTACTGGTCCTGACCCTACCCTTAATTAAGAGGGCCTTTCAAAATCAGGCACGACTCAGCCCTAAAACTTTAACCCTATGTTTAGTTGCCGAGAAAATAAGTAAAAACATGGAAAATGAAAGAAATTGGACAAAACACAACTAAAAATCGTATTACAAATTTAGAATTTTATTTTATTTTCCATGTTTTCACATATTTTCTTGACAACCAAACATAGCAAGGCAAAAAAAAAGATACCTATTTTGCGGGCTTTGAAGGGCCAAGCCGGCCCCCTTATCAGATGGTTGACAGCCATTGGAGCGTTGCTACCTCTTTAACAAATCTAAAAAAAATTCAAAGACATAACTGATGGCTTATATTATACCCTTCCCATGATAACAAGCAAAGTAGCAACACTTGTTATTAGAGCTTGAAAATTCTCCGACGGGGGATAACATTTTTTTTGTTGACAATTAGGGGAGCCCCCCAATTTTTTTTTAATCCCCTTACTTTTTAGGTATATTAAAAATAAAAAAATAAAAACTACATAATATCTTGATTTTGTATATAGGGGCCCCCCAAATAAAATTTTATATATTTTTTTATATGTTTAAGATAAAGAGATTAATTCTTTAGGTGTCCATGTTTCTCTTTTAACCCTTTAACCCATCTTAAGATTTATTAACTCAAGATTTAAATTTTTTTTCTAAAAACCAAGGGTATATAGATGTATAAATCCTAGGGGTGAGTAAATGTATACTACAATTAATGGGTATTAAAATCAACATGTGTCAATAAGAAGAGGCGTGCACGTTCCACAAGCCACCCAGTGGAATGTGCATAGAAAAAACAATCTTAATATTATAAAAATATAATTAATTTTTTAATATAATGGATTTATCAAAAGACTGGAACCTTATTTTTCTTTTGATGGACATTTATTAGAAGAGAAATGTTATTGAGACAATTCAGGATGGAGACTGTTCCCAACAACACAAAGATTCATACTGTTTTTTTAAAACTCATGAACTTTTTTTTTCATTGTACTGTTGGAAACGGTTTTGAGATGGTCTCTACACTCGACAGTCTCAATAATATTTCCCTTATTGGAATGCTAAATTAACGAATTTTATAACCACAATGAACCCTCTATCCAAAAAAGAAAATTCTCGGGGCCCATGGCCCCATACCCCAATCCCATTAGCATTTTTTTCCCTATAAATACTTTGGCCCAAGGATAAATTTTTGGCTCCGCCCTGTTGACAATGCTATGTTTGCAACATGGTACCTTTTTTTTTTTGCATGTGTATTGACTTAAAAATATTATCTACTTATTACCATTTTAAGGGAAAGAGTTCTACATTCTTAAACCAATGATAACAAAGTGACCTTGTATTAGTTAGCATTCACTAACTAATTACTGAATCTTAACTAATATTAATTTGTCAAACTTAATAGCCTATTTCTTTGTTTGGTCAATACTTAATAGTCTAATTCAACTCAATCGTTTTTGAGTTGTCTCAATGGCTTACTCTTTTGGGAATCATGCATAGACATATTTATTTTACTTTAGATAGATAATTTTCCTTTAATTAGGACAAATAATATGTTATTAAATAATGCACACATGGACTCTTCCTTAATCTTAAGTATTTGTATTTTTCTTTTCATTTTTCCATTTTATTAGGAATTTAAGCTTATTCAGTTAGGGAAAAAAATACAAGAGATGAAAAGAAAAAAATATTGAAAAAAGTTTGAAACAAATTTTTTTTCTTTTTTAAATAATGACAATGAGTTACTTCCCAAAAAAAATAAATGCTAGATTACACTGACCTTTCCTGAAGTTTGGTGAAATTTTAGAATCATCCCCTCCTGTTTCTGAAATTAGACTGCCCTCACCTCAATTACTTTAGTTGTATGTAACAATACCCCCTTCTCTTAGGTTACCCTTACTTTAATGGATGGACTTTGATGATGTCATCATTTAAACAATTCAAAATATCTAAATTACCCTTCTTAAAGATAATACAATAAAATAAATGATAATTAGGCTTGGTAATAAACTTAATGTTAATATGTATTGTCAAAACAAAGGTTATTAGTATCAAATTAAGGGTAATATATCTTTATTTCCTAAAAACTAAAGTTAGATAAATGAACTCTAAGGGATGAAAGCTCTAGGGGTGAGTGAATTTAACCATGGTTAGTGGGTATTAAAAAGGACATATGGCGGCTTATAGAGTCCCTTTAACTGTGGTTAAACATAATTAACATAAGGTTGATTTTTTTTTCCATAAAACCAAGATTAGATTGATGAATCCTAGGGGTGAGTCTTAACCACAGCTAGTTGGTGTTAAAAGGGACACGTGGCGGCCTGTAGAGCCCCTTTTGTAAGCATAATGAACTTAAGGTTATTTTTTTTCCAAAAACTAAGGTTAGATGGAGGAACCCTAGGAGTGTTAAAAGGGACATGTGGTGACTTATAAAAACCCTTGAACTGTAGTTAACATAAAATTAATTTTAAAAAATTCTTAAAACCAAGGTTAGATAGATGAATCCTATAGGTTAGTGAATCTTAACCATAGTTGGTGGGTATTAAAAGGGACACATGGCAACTTGTAGAGCCCCTTTAATTGTGTTAAGCATAATCAATTTAAGGTTTTGTTTTTTCTTAAAACCAAGGTTAGATGGATGAGTCATAGGGGGTGAGTGAATTTTAACTATAGTTAATGGGTGTTAAAAGGGATGTAACCACGTATTTCCTTAAGTAACGGGGCGTAATATTGTAAGAAAGTATTATTTGGTAACATCTTTAATATGATGAGCGTGACTGGGGGAAGATCAGAAATAAGAGGGGAGGCACCAAACCTCATGTGAGTGTAATTTACCTAAAAATTAAAAAGATAAAAGGGTGTTTTAATCATTCGATAAAAAAGATTAGAAGGGTACTTTTGAATAGGAAAATAGTTAACCGACCCATGGTTTCTATTTGCAAACCTAAGGCATGCACTATGGTTCGCCTATCACTGCTCTTTTGAATAATACTGTTGACACCGCATCCAATTTGTGGCTCTGATTTGTTAACCCTTTGTCCGTATAGATATGTGTGAAGGCTGTGGATCCACAGCGGTGAAAGAGAATATTCGTCAAACAGCTGGTCGGTGGATGCACCTATCAATTTATCGGTTATATCGAGAAAATCCAATTATCGTGACATTTTGGCAATATACCGAAGATTAAAGTATTTTGGTACCTCACGAGCTACCAAATTATATTGTCTCACTTTTTTTTTTATTAAATAAATACCCATTTTCTATTGATCCTCTAAGTGAAAGCAATGTATATTATACTTTGGATCATGAGAACAGTGTAAAATCCGGGTCGTTAAATTTATCCTAGAAATGGTCTATCTATTTTACGGTCTGGATTGATAAGTCATTCTACATCAGTGATTAGAAGAGTGAAGCTACATCATCCATGATGGTGGAGCCCCAATGGAAAACGTGTACTATTTATTGACGCGCGTGCTTTGTGCGGCCGTGTCCTCAGTCCTCACCCAAAAAGATCTTACATATGATTCAGCACCGACCGTTCTTTGACACTTTTTTTTTTGGGTTCTTATCTTAGAGGAATACCAACGAGACTCTCAGTTAAAAGGCGTAAATGATACTTCCATGCCACTCCTTGATAAGTCGGAACAGAAATGCTAGCCGCTTGCAGTCTTCCCCAAACGTAACGTGATGGCAACAAGTGGTAGCTCATCTTCATAGCAACAACACGTGTTCCACCTAAGGTGTTGCACTAGGTTTTAAATTTCGTTGAAATTTCGGTTTCGTTCAACCCCAACAACAATGATATAGGGTAGATTTTAGGAAACACGATTTCAACTTAAACTTCATAAATTTCGAGTCAAATTTCAGAATTTCGATGATATTTCGGAAATTATTTTGAATTAAGTTTTTTTATTATAATTTTGAAATATTGGGAAATTTATATATTAATTTTAAAAATAAAATAATAATATTTATATAAATATATAAAATTTTAATAAAAAATTAATTTTTAACATATATATATTTAATAAAATATATATAATAAGAAAATAGTAATAAATTGGAATCCAAAATTTCGCCGAGATTCCGTAATTTTTTGAGATTTCGGTTTGAGTTGGCGACTGAATCACTGGAAATTTCAAAATTCAAACCGTGGTTGCACCCATATCGTGTCTATGGAAAAAAAATTCACTAAGTGTGGGGATAGCACTCCTCAAGTCGGAATTGTGGGGTCGGATGCCTTTTTTTTGGTGATTTTCTCATTTTAAATAAATTAATTCTAATAAACTTTTAATTAATTATATACAAAAAAAATATGTAGAATTATGTATGAATGAGAAAAATAAGATTATTGTAGACATTAAATATAGTTATATTTAACAACACATTTATAAGTAGGACTTTTCTAGTGAGACCCCATTAGGGTCGAGACACCGAAACCGTGCTCTTAGAGCTTTGGATTTCAGGTGGGGCCCATTTCACATGGTAGGCTCCACCTGAAATCCCATGCTCTTAGAGCATGGTTTAGGTGGTTTCGGCCCTAAGGGGGTCTCAGAAGCTTTATACTTATAGGTATTATAAAACACCGAAAAAAAAACCTTAAATTGTATTATGTTATGTTTATCTTATTTATTTCCATTCTTATCTAATTTGTCTTGGAGTGACTTTATAGTACTCTCAAATATACTCCCTAACTTAACCATCTCTTGCTAACCACTAACGGTTATGATTTGGCTTGATTTATTTTATTTTTTTCTAATGTGATATCAGTTCTAATCTTGACCGTGTAGTAATTGAATTAAATGATTGAAATTTTAGAGTATATTTGGAAGTAACCTTCGAGAGTACCCATAAACTTACACTTTGTATCAAGGTTGTTTACCAAGAGCATTTTTTCGGGTAAACTACACTCACCTCCCTTGAGGTTTGGTGAAATTTCAGAAACCTCCTCTCTAGTTTTTGAAGTTATACTGCCCTCCCTTGTCAGACTCTTAATATTAACATTGTTAACTAAAGTTATCTTTTTTCCATTTTACCCCTATTACTTGATTGATGAAACACGTTTTTAGTGTTCGAAAGCTTAACCAAAGAAAAACATAAACTCTCAAGCCGCCATGTGTCCCTTTTAATACCCACTAACTATGATTAAGATTTACTCACCCCTAGGGTTTATCCATCTAACCTTAGTTTTAGGGGAAAAATAACCTTAGGTTGGTTATGCTTAACCGCAATTAAAGAGGGCTCTACAAGCCGTCATGTGTCACTTTTAACCCCCACTAACCGTGGTTAAGATTCACTCGTCCCTAGTGTTCATTAATCTAGCCTTGGTTATAAGAAAATAAAATAAAAAATATTAATCTTAGGTTAATTATGTTTAACCATAGTTAAAAGATCTCTATAAGCCGCCACGTGTCCCTTTTAAAACCCACTAATTATGGTTCAAACTTACTCACCCTTAGGATTCATTCATCAAACCTTGGTTTTTAGAAAACAAAACCTTAGGTTGCTTATGCTTAACCACAATCAAAGAGAGCTCTACAAGCCGCCACGTGTCCCCTTTAACACCCACTAATAGTGCTTAAGATTCACTCACCCCTAGGATTAATCCATCTAACCTTGCTTTTAAGAAAAAATAAAAATATTAACCTTATGTTAATTATGTTTAACCACAGTTAAAGAATCTCTATAAGTCGCCATGTATCCCTTTTAATACCCACTAACTATGGTTAAGATTCACTCACCTCTAGAGTTCATCTATCTAACATTGGTTCTTAGAAAAAAAAATATATATATATATATATACTTGATTTTGGGAATATATATTAACCTTAAGTTGATATTATTAACCTTAGTTAGAAACCAATTATCATTTATTTTATTGAATTAACTAACATTGTATTGAAAAGAGGTAATTTGGACATTTTAAAATGTTTAAATGATGACATCATCAAAGTCCATCCATAAAGTAATGATAAACTTAAGGGAATAGGGTATCTGTTACAGACAACCAAAGTTAAGGAGGGCAGTGTAATTTTAGAAACTAGAGGGGAAGTTTCTGAAATTTCACCAAACCTCACGGGAGGCGAGTGTAATTTACCTTTTTTTAGAAATGCTACATCAGTTGTAACTTTCTAAATTCTCAATATAAAAAATATGAAAAACCCATTGGACGTTTGAATGTTCTCCTCTCAAAGTGATAGGAGATGAGAGATGTATGAATATTTATATTGAGATCATAGTTACAATCGGTACAACTCTTGATTGGATCAAGTTACCAATCTAAGGTGATTACATATGTTAAGAGAATATCCTCAATATTTCTATAGCAAAGTGAGAATCAAGGTAGATTGACAATCAAGGTTGGGACCCACATGGTTGGGACCCACACAGCTGCTCCTACTCTTCTTCACATTGGGTATGGGCTGGCTTGGTTGTGTTATCCATGACAGAAACCTTATTACTCCCCCTCAAACTAGGCTGAGTGACTAGGCCAAGTTTGATACATAGATTACAGAAAACATTACGAGCAAGAGGCTTGGTGAATATATCAGCAAGCTGATCAGAAGAAGAGACAAATCTGGTTATTAATTGACCTAGTGCTACCTTTTCCCAAATAAAGTGGTAGTCCAACTCAATGTGCTTAGTCCGAGCATGGAATACCGGATTCACAGTCATATACAAGGCACTAATATTATCACAAAGGAGAACTGGAGGTTGAAAAAGAGGCACACCAATATCACGAAGAATAAATAACAACCAAGTAAGCTCAGTAGTTGTAGAGGCCATAGATTTGTATTCAGCTTCAGCGGAAGATCGAGAGACGGTAGGTTGTTTCTTGGCACACCAAGAAATCAAATTGCTGCCAAGGAAGGTACAATATCCTGTGGTAGAGCGGTGAGTAGTAGGGCAACTGACCCAATCTGCATCTGAAAACCCATACAATTCAAGTGTAGATTGAGACAATACTCGAAGTCCAACATCCATAGTACTGCTAAGGTAGCGTAAAATCCGCTTTACTGCCTAGTAGTGTCCCATTGTAGGAGACTGCATATGCTGGCAGACTGAATTAACACTGAAGGAGAGGTCAGGCCTAGTCATTGTGAGATATTGTAAACCTCCAACACTACTTCGATATAACTATGGATTAGGGAATGCAACTGAAACATCTGAGATACGATCCTTGATTGCCATAGGTGTAGAAAGTGTTTTTGAACCACTCATTTGAGCACGGGTAAGAAGGTCACATGCATACTTGGATTGAGAAAGGAGCATACCAACACGAAAATATTGCACCTCAATGCCAAGGAAATAATGCAATTTTCCTAAATCTTTCATTGCAAATTCATGACTAAGTGGTGAAATAACCCAATCCAAGTAAACCATTTGGTCCCCAGTGATAATTATATCATCAACATATAAGAGTAGAAATATTGTACCACGTGCAGATTGATGAACAAACAATGAAGAGTCAACTTGACTACAGAAAAATCCCAAAGACAGTAAATAGCTACTGAAACGATCAAACCAGGCCCGTGGAGCCTGAGACCATACAATGCCTTTGTCAGATAGCAAACAGCAGTGGGATGAGTAGGATCAACAAATCTAGGAGGCTGCTCCATGTATATAGGTTCTTTCAGGGACCCATGGAGAAATGCATTTTTAACATCCAATTGTTTTATAGGCCAACATCAAGTAGTAACAACAGTGAGAATGATGCGAATAGTGGCAAGTTTTATAACGGGACAAAGTCTCAGAGAAATCAATACCTGACATTTGGTTGAATCCTTTAGCAACCAATCTAGCTTTAAGGCGTTCTAGTGACCCATCTGCTTTCAGTTTTGCTTTATACACCCATCTACTACCCACCACGTTCATAGTTGACTGGCGTGGAAAGAGTTTCCAAGTGGAATTATCTTGGAGAACGGTAATCTCCTCTTGCATGGCCCGGTACCATCCTGGATGTCGTAGGGCAGACTTAATAGATTTGAGTTCAGATGGAATTTCCTCGATCTGTGAAGCAGTCAAGGATGGAAAAACACGTGGCTTGAGTGTACCATCCTTGGACCGAGTACCGTAACGATGCATAGGAGTTGGTGGGGATGAGACCGTAGTTACTCCAACTAAAGGTTCTGTATCAGTGGCAGTTGCAGAGGGGGCGTCAATGACATTGGAGGCACCAAGGCTAGCATTAGGAGAGACATCCAGACTAACATCAGTGGCGACATTGTTGATGATAGGAGCATGTGTTGTAAGCTCGGACTTTGGCAATGAGCTGTATTGCACAGTAACTGGCGAGATCTGAGTATCTTCAATGGACAATGAGGAATCAGAAACTTGGGTATTAGATGAAAGACCAGTAGTATCAAGCCAGTCGAGTAAACTGAGAGCTCCCCTTGAACCTGTGAACTGCTAAAAGAGAATCTTGATTAGCAAATGGAAATATAGTTTCATCAAAGACAACATGCCATGAAATATAAACACGACCAGATAGAGGATGGAGACATCTGTAGCCCTTATGAAGGGTGTTGTACCCAAGAAAAATACAGGGCAGTGACCTATGACTGAATTTTGTAGCAGCACAATAACGAAGACATGGAAAACAACGGGACCCAAAAACCTGAAAACATGTATACTCAGGTATACGCCCAAATAGAAGCTCATAAGGAGATCTCATGTCAAGCTTAGCAGAAGGAATTCTATTAATGACAGAGACTGCAGTTTAAAAGGCTTCAACCCAATATTTAGATGGCACTGCGCTGTCAAACATCATAGTCAATCCCAATTCAACTATATTGTGGTGCTTTCTTTCCGCAATCCCATTCTGTTCTGGGGTACCTGGACATGAAATTTGTCTTTTAATTCTAAGCATGTCTAAATAATTAATTAAATCTCATTTGACAAACTTTCCACCACCACTTTGGAAGATTTTAATTTTGGAATTAAATCATCTTTCCACAAATTTTTGAAAAACCATAAAGCACTCAAAGAGATCTGATTTTCTCTTAAGAGGGTATATCCAACTGAATTTGGTAAAGTCATCAACAAAAACCACATAAAATCTATATCGCTGATTTGAGACCACAGGAGCAGGTCCCCATAGATCACAATGAATCTTAAAAAGAGGTTCATATGAACTTTTATTAATTTGATCAAAGGGCAATTTACACCCTTTGCCCATTTGGCAACTACTACAAATAGAATGCTCATTGTTCCAATCATCAACTGAAATAAAATTCTTCGAATTTAAAAACTTGATAACACGAGATTGAGAGTGTCCAAGTCGTCTATGCCATATGTCTTCAGATGTTCTTTTATTCCTATTTGAAAACAAAGCTTCAGCTACCTTCTTTTTCTCTTCCAAAGCATAGAGACCTTCCTTCTTACTCCCCTTGCTAGTATATTCTCTGTTCTCCGTTCCTTGATGAGAAATCTATCAGATGAGAATTCAAACACACATGGAAATTCAGAAGTGAGCTAACTAACTAACAATAAATTCTTTTTAATTTCTGGAACAAGTAGAACATTTGGAACATCAACACCAGTAGAGCCAATATTTAATTGTGCTTCCCCAATGTGAGAAATCAACAATTGGTTATCATTGTCAACCATAATAGTGTCATTGCCAAAGTATGGTTTGAGTTTTTTGAGGTTACCTGCATCACCTGTCATGTGGACAGAAGCTCCAGTGTCAGGGTACCAAGTTGCATCCTTTGGGTCTATGATAGTGAGCTGATGAAATGCTGCTAAGGCTTGTGGAGTATTTTCTGTTGCATAGCTGTAATTGAAACGATGCCAACAATCCCTTGCAAAGTGTCCTAGTTTTTCACATATCTGGCAGAGTGGACGAGTGACTTCACCAACAGATCTAGGTGCTGGAGTCTGAGGCATGGGACGTCCCTGCGGGAAGTTTTGGTGAACATGTGATGGATAGCCTACCCCATTATGATTAACATTATTGTTGTTATTTTGCCCATGTTGAGTTGCCTGCTTAAAGCCTCTTCCACTAGAGTTGAAACCTTGTTGTCTGCCATTATTGAATTAACGAGATCTATTGTGTCTGTTGTTTCTTCCAAAAAATTTTTGTTGAGCCACAAAGGCCACATTTTGATTTTGAAATGCATTATTATCAGATTCATGAACCTTTAGTTGAATCTCATGACTTTGAAGAAGAGGAACTATCTCTATATAAGATGGAACTGGAGGTTTCAGCATAGTAGTGGTGAAACTTTGATATTTAGGTCATAAACCAGTCAATAACCAGAACACTTTTCTTTCATCCTCCACAGGTTTCCCTACGGCTGCAAGATCATCACATATGCCTTTAAATTTTCGAAGATAATCATTGAGGGACTGATATCCTTTTTTGCACATTTGCAAACTTTGAGTCAATTGAAACTCCCTAGCTTGAGATGCAGTAGCATATGTATTTATCAAGCAATTCCAAACCTCTACAGAAGTTACACACCCTACAACATGGGTTAAAGCTTCTTCAGAAACTGTGCCTATTATCCAGACCTTCAATAACCGGTCAGATTTTTTCCAGGCTATGTAGTCTGGGTTATCGGTTTCTCCCTTATCTCCTGTAGAGGAAACCGTTTGACTCGGCTTTGGAAAAGTTCCATCAATGAAACCAAATAAGTCTTGACTCTCAATCATGGAGAGCATTTGAGTTTTCCATAGAAGAAAATTTGTAGAAGAAAGTTTAATAGAAACAAAATTCCTAACATTAATTGTAGAGGGATATGGGTACTTAACTGAGAGTGAGGATAAGGAAGTCATTATTGAACGAGTGGTGTCTTCTCCTTCTATCCCAAAATAAGCTCTGATACCATATAAAAAATATGAAAAACCCTTTGGACGTTTGAATGTTCTCCTCTCAAAGTGATAGGAGATGAGAGATGTATGAATATTTATATTGAGATCATAGTTAAAATTGGTACAACTCTTGATTTGATCAAGTTACCAATCTAAGGTGATTACATATGTTAAGAGAATATCCCCAATATTTCTACAGCAAAGTGAGAATCAAGGTAGATTGAGAATCAAGGTTGGGACCCACATGGTTGGGACCCACACGGCTGCTCTTGCTCTTCTTCACATTGGGTATGGGCTGGCTTGGTTGTGTTATCCATGACAGAAACCTTATTATTCATCTATCTAACATTGGTTTTTAGAAATATATATATATATATATATATATATATATATATATATACACTTGATTTTGGAAATATAAATTAACCTTAAGTTGATATTATTAACCTTAGTTAGAAACCAATTATCATTTATTTTATTGAATTAACTAACATTGTGTTGAAAAGAGGTAATTTAGACATTTTCAAATATTTAAATGATGACATCATCAAAGTCCATCCATAAAGTAACGGTAAACTTAAGGGAATGGGGTATCCGTTACAGACAACCAAAGTTGAGGAAGGTAGTGTAATTTCATAAACTAAAGGGGAAGTTTTTAAAAGTTCACCAAACCTCAAGGGAGGCGAGTGTAATTTACCATTTTTTTTTAGAAATGTTACATCAGTTGTAACTTTCTAAATTCTCAATGTAGTTACGACACGTGTCACTACTTTTTTACTTGTTATTGTAATAATTTGTTAAGGCTATAACTTCCATTTAAAAATAAATAAAAATTCTAACCTATTGACTGGGTAGCAATGACATATATTTCACCCACTGTTTGAGACTTTGGAAAATTTTCAATTTTACAATTGATACTACCATTTTTTTTTCACTTGAATTGTGTTCAATATAGAACAATTCTTAAAATCATTTTTTTAAAAATTTTGTCAAACACACTTATGCAGTTATTGTTCATGAGATAAAGAAAAATTGTTCCCAACGATACCAAATGACTCCTATGTCTCCCAGTAAATTATGACTGGTAAGACTCTTATTTCTCCCACGTAAATTATAACTAGTAAGAAGCCTATGCGATGCACGGGGAGGACAAAGAGAATGAAAGAAAGAATATGAATTAAAATAGATAATAAAATATCAATCTATATAGAAAAGGGGGTTGCTAGAGATCACGCAATTGGTGAAACTCTTAAAGTTTACACATGTACAAACTCAATGACATTCCTGCAATTTTAGAGTAAGGTGTTGGCAATTTTGCAAAAACAATAATCTAACATAATTACATAACTGTCATACTATTTGTTAGTATTTACAAAAAACCTAATGTTTTATACTTGCGTGACTGTTAAGTGTTTCACGCATTGCGTGAATTTTAGTTTTTCCCTATAAAAAATTGTGTGAACTCCATCAGGTTTCGAATAATAAAAAAATAGAACCCATAGCATTTTGTTTTGTTGAACATAGTGTTCAAATAATTTGACGTGGATGTGACTAATCACATAAATCTCTTCTATAATATATTTGATCTCGTTAGTGTACGTAGTCAACACTTTTGGTTGCAACGACAATTAGCCCTTGCGTTCTTGTATTATCATAATTTGGTTGTCGCCCTCGTATGACCAAAAAAATTACTTCCATGTAATGCTTGACATATATGTTTTTAATAGTTCATCTCCTAATTCCTGCAATTTATATATGTAAATGTAATTAGTATGCATTTCAAATATTTGTGAATGAATATTTATTGAAATTAAAATATACATTAAGTTGTAGTTCATGAAATTCATTTATCGAACAACCTAAAATGTGTACTGCATCTTCATTAAATAGTGTCAGCCATGCACGTCGCCTTGAGTCTTGAACTTGTATGTCGACCCGATAGCTATAAAATATAGTAGTTAGCAAGTTTAACCTATTTGCAGAAGTATCATAAAAATTAATTTGCTGGTCAAATAATAATGTGCACATCGTTATGCATAGTTGAGATTAAATGAGTCTCTATATAGACACTATAGATTAAGAAGACAAATAAAATAATCATAGGTTAGTTGGTTGTAGCCACTAACAGCCATCACACCCCAATTTCAATATCTAGATCAGTGTCAATCTTGATATCATATCTATACTATCTCACCTACCCACTTACTATGTATGTCCTTTGTACAAGAACTGAAAATATGGTATTCATTGGGAGTGCAATCGGTAAAACAAATTTCAAATCAAAGAGAAATGAAGGCTGGTTCTACAGTTGGGACGGATATTATTGACATGTATGCCAAGTTGGCAGACACAATAGGAGGGCTAGGTCATGGTGAGTAAGCCGTAGAGCTATATAGTCAAATGGATGGAGATGGGTAAAGGCTAATGATGTAACCTTCGTGGGTATCCTATGTGGCTGTAGACATGGTTAATTTAATCACCCCTAACAGTGTGGAATTACCATGTCAAACTTTCAATGCATAGCTCTCTAAAGTCTAACCCACTAACCAAACAAATACTAACAAAGCTAATTAGGGGTGTGGCCTAATCGTATATGCAGGATGGGTATGTGCACCGCTTGGTTTTTTAAAACCCCTCTTAACCTTGGCTAAGCTTAACTAAATTATGACTGTTATTATTATTTTATAAAAAACTGTAGTTGGGTGAAGTACTGTTGTGTCCCTTTAAAACCCCTCTTAACCTTGGCTATAAGCATAACTAAATTATGAATATTTTTTATTTTTCTTGGAAAAATTAGAGAGAGGAAGAAAGAAAGATTGGGTGAGAAAATGATTGGATAGAAATATATAAAAGATATGTCATATTTGAACATGGGCTTGAGGAGACCGAAACGTATCAGAAAGGGAATCAACCTTGCATTCAATTGAAGAGACTGAAACGTATAGACAGTGAGGGTGAGATAAGGATTGAGTATTAAAAATGGAATACAAATTGAGAACTCTTTAAATTCCTTGAGATGATAAGTCATTAAAGTTGAGTGTCTTAAGGATGTGAAACGATAAAATGGTTGATGAGAAAGAAATCGTATGGGAAAAGCATGGGAGGTGGAAACGGTAAAATGGTTGATGAGTAAGAATTAAGAAACGTATGGGAAAGGCATGGAACGTGGTGACACAAATAGGACGTGGCCAATCAATGAAGGCCATGTTCAATGAGGGAAGGTGGGATTTACAATCTCTAAAGCACCTTTACACCCGACATGTTTTAAGGTAGTATAATAAGACCCAAATCCTTTTTTCACTACTCTAATGAGCGTGTAAATAACACTCCTCTCATACTCTTTTTTTATTAGTAATTAATTAATCGGCTCCTTAATCATCGGAAGTATATTATGTTGAGTAGTGACTAGCCAACCCTACATATTCCGTTATCTAGTTGACCTTCGTGTCCTTTTTAACCCCATTTAATTATGCTTAAGCTTAACTAAATTATAATAATTATTTTTTTAAAACCTAGGTTAGATGAATGAATCTTCAAAATGAGTGAATCTTAACCATAGTTAGTGATTGTTTAAAAAAATAACCATTAAACATTTTCCTATTATGTAAAGAGTAATACTAGGTCCACTTTTTGGTCGCCCACTCTCTCTTATTTCTATAGACAAAATAGTATAACTCTTTTTGTGAGTACCTATCACATTTATTTTATCTTCTTATATACAAATAATAAAAATTACGGGAGATTGGACAATTGGAAAGTGTACCTAGCATTGCTCATTATTAGGGTTGTATCCGAACCGAGCTCGAAGTTCGGCTCGGCTCGGCCCGATAAAGTCCAGCTTGAGCTCGAAAAATAGGTTTGATGGAGCAGAGCCGAGCTAATTTTTGAGTTTGAAAATGATTTTAAGTCGAGCTTGAGCCAATGACTATTTGATCGGCTCGAAGCTCGGCCTGATTGAGGCTCGATTTGGATCGAGCTCGGCTCAGCTTGAATATTATATAAAAAAATAATATTATATATATAAATAATATAATTATTATATATTTTTATGTACATAATAAAAAATTATTGTTTTTATTTAATTTTCATTTAATCATTAAATCTGAGCATAAGCTAAGCTGAGCTCGGCTTGAGCTCGAGCATAGATAAAAAATTTCAAACTGAGCCGAGCATAGATGAAAAAATTTTAAACCAAGTTGAGTAGGGCCAAGCTCGGCTCAACCCCACTCGAATACTCTCCTACTCATTATGTAAATGCTAAATGACTCTCCGACGAACGGATTCCACTCATTTCCCAGTCTCGATCGTCTCTTTGCATTTTCCGTTATTGCTCCGTTTGTTTCAACGTAAAATAGGAGAAACCAAATCAATTCCATAAAAAATGTTAATTATACGTGTTTGTTTGTATGTAAAATATTTCGTAAGTAAAATGATTTATAGAAAATGAATCACTTTTTCGGAAAATAACTTACATTTCCAAAAACTTGTAAGTTATTTTCACATAAAATATTAATCTCTTTAAAAATATTCTAAAAATTACAAAATACCCTTATTTATAATTTTTTAAAATTTTAAATTTAAAATTTTAATTATTTTAATTTATTTTTTTTAATGAAAAAAAATCCCACCTTATTTTCAAGAATGCAACTAAACGAGAAAAATTTACATTTACCGCAAAAGCTTTTCTTTCCTTTCTTAAATGATTTTAGAACATAAAATCATTTACGTACGGACAAACACGGACCATGAGTTTAAAATTTTGCTGCTAAATTATTGAGACTAAATTGTTGAGAACCGTCCACATGGGTGATGGAGTACGTTGTACTAAAAAAGGTACGGAATACTTTAACAAACAGTAGTGTGCCCTGTCATGTTTCAAAAGTGGATGGGCAAAAAAAAAAAGAAAAACTAAGGTATTGCATGAAACACCAGATTATCATGCATTGCAACGTTCAGTATTTATTTTATTTGGCTCCGCTATGGTGATGAATTCATTCGGGGCAGTGATTGGCACACCCCGCATTAGAATAGGTAATCTAACGTCATGGTCACGTGTCTCTTTTAACACTCTTTTAACTATGGTTAAACTTAATAAAATTATAATAAATAATTTAGATTTTTTACTTTTTAAAAATCAAGCTTAGATTGCTTAATTATAGGAGTGAGTGAATCTTTAACTACAGTTGATGTGTGGTAAAAAAGGGGCATTGACCAATAAGGATTATACATTAGAATAGGTAATCTACTGCGGCAGTAAGTTAAGTAGTTATGGGCCATATTAGCTTATTCACTGAATGTTAAAAGTTAAAACATGTTAACCAAAACCAAAAACAAAAAAACTCGTGATGACTTAATGTTTATCCCTATTAGGACTTAGGCTTCAACAGAGGTAGTTTCCGAGAAATTTCCTCCTTTCCGGTCCAACCGTTAGGCTTACTCCTTAGTGTTTAGCCGTACTCTAGACACTCTCGTGACTCTAGTAAAAAGACTTGAGATCATTTCTAGTTAGTGCTGATCAGGAGGCTATCAACACCTTAATCGAAAGGTGTCACACACTCCCTTCACACCAATCAAGCCATTGATTTGTATATACACACCTTAGTAAGCGTGCAAAAGGGATGTGTGGAGTCTTTAGATTGGTGCCGGTGATCTCCTCACCAGCACCAACCGAAAAAAATCTCAAGTCTAAGTAAAAAACAACACATGTTTGAGCAAAGACAAGTGCAATTGTGTCTTGTTTTTTTTGGTTGAGAATAGGGCTAGCATAGGGTCTAAATCCTGTCCAATCATAGTAGAGTTCAATCACACTCATAAAACTCATTTAACTGTCCTTTAACTTTGTTAATAAATTTTACCCTTTAGGGTTAATAAAATTTTGAATAATGGGTGTGATTGAACTCTCGTGATTGAATATGATTCTAACACATCTCATTCATCAGATCTAAGCAACATAAGCTTTAATCTCCATCTACTTTAAGTTTCCTTTTTTCTTTATTGAATTTTTTTATATATATATTTTGTAAATCCTAAATTTAATTCCATCTATTTTTTTTCATTGAAATTATAGTCCAATTTTTGTATATATATATTCTATGGAATTTCCTTATCTAAACCCTAATACCACTATAATCGGTCGAATTGAGATATTATTTGAATTCGAATATGAAATTCTTATTTTAGTCTCCGCTGGATAGTGGATCCGATCTAGATAGTTAGTAATGTTAAATGAATTGGATGTGGATATAGTGCTATCCACTTCGAATTTGCTCAGTTGACAACCAACCTTATTTGCTATAAAACCAACTATTATAATATCCTATTTATAATCGTAAGGGTATTACAGTCAAATTATAGATAACTACCTGTAACGGATAAAATTCGTGTACCAGCTCAGCGTTGTGGGACGAGCTCGTTTTTGTCGTTTTGTTCACGAAAGTGACACGTGTTCACGAGTTGGGGCCACGTGCTTAAAATATAAGGGTCACACGTTGTCTGACGTACAACGATCCCGTTGTGCGCATTGCGACATCTTTGTTCTCACGAAGAACAACGTTTCCGTTGTGGTCTCGACAACGAGCTCGTTGTCTGAAGCACAACGTGAGCGTTGTGCTCTTGACAACGTCAATTGTCGTTACGCGAACAACGAGTCCGTTGTCTCACTGACAACGATGTCGTGCTGTGTTTTAAGGCATCTACGTCGTAACCGAGCTTAAGTCGACAACGAGACCGGCTCGTAGGAGGAAGTGATCAGGAGGCGATCCATAATTCCGACAAGCGTGCCGAACGTGTCGTTTCGTGCCGAAAGCACTGTCTTGGCATTTAATGCTGGTCACTTCTGCGTACCGTCCGATCCCGTCCGATTGGACTTATAGGAGGCTCTCACGTGTAATGCAACCGGCGGCAGATATATGCAAGATATTTGGCAATGAGTGCAAAGACACGTGGTATGGACACCTATGGCCATCCATGGTCATCGATGGCCATACCAACCTTGCCCTATATAAACCCCGTGATTTTTAGTGCACAGGACAGTTGTTGAGAAACCCAGATCCGAGAAGACGCGTTCAGGGCTTTTAGTGTCTTGCGTATTTTTCAGTGATTGTTCTTGCGTTTACTATTCATCATCTTCTACCCTTACTGACTTTACCATCGGAGTACAGGTCAGGGTGCCACACCCTCCGCTCCTACCTTCTGCCAGTAAACCAAAACGTGGAAGAAGCTGCTGCTGACGCGTGTCCGTCCGGTATTTTTTCCCTCACAAAATTGGCGCCGTCTGTGGGAAATAATAAACGGACCCCCCTTTTTTTTCGCTCTCTGCGATCATGACTGATCAGTCAGAAGTATTCGGGCATGAGGATCAAGCCCCTCATTCCACTTCTTTCATACCTTCTGTCGTGCACATTCCTGGAGCCAGTCCTCCGTCTGGACAACCAGAAGGGACCGTACCTTCCCCTGCTGAACTCTCTGTTTCAGATCGCGTCTTGGCGATGCTGCAACTGCAGCAGTCTGTTCTGGATCAAATCACCAGGCAGCAACAGTTGATGCAAGCGAGGCTGGAGGCGTTCGAGCATAGCAGGCTCGAGGTGGAGGAGGTGCCACTGCAGAGGCCTTCCTTGAGACGTCAGTTTGACTTCTCTTCTTCTCCTTCTGCCCCGGAGAACCGTGAGACCAGGTTTGTGCTTCTTCCTACTGAGGGGGATGTAAGGCAGCCCCCGGTTCGGGCAGAGCAGAGCATCCCTTCGGATCGTGTGGATTTCAGAGAAGGAGCAGGTAGAGAGGACCTGAGAGTGGGTACCGGAGGTGCGGACACCCAGAAGACTTGGGTAACAGCCAAGGAGGTGGAGGCTTTAATCGGTGCTCGCGTTAAGAGCATGAAGGGAGGGGTCCCTGACCACTTTGCTCAGTCAGCAAAGGAGAACGTTGAGAACTCTCCTTTTACGGATGCTATCAACCAGTCTTATACTTCTTCCAAGTTCATAACTCCGACCTTCTCCATGTATACTGGAAAGACAGATCCGGAGGAGCATTTGTTTGACTTCAAGCATGCGATGGCTGTTCGCAACCCAGATGATGATCTTTATTGTAAGGCTTTCCCTAGCAGCCTGTCGGGAGCAGCATCGAAGTGGTTTCGGAGCCTACCTCCTGGCTCCATCAGCAACTTCTCAGAGCTCAGGTCGGCCTTTATTGATCGCTTCATCATCAATAAGAAGAAGAAGGCAGGTGCAGATACTCTCTTCTCTTTGAGGATGAAGCCGGCCGAATCCTTGAAGGACTTCATTTCGCGTTTCACCGATGAAGTCCACGATATTGACAAGGTTGACGAAGCAAGCTGCATCGCCGCTTTCAAGAATGCTATCCCCAAGCATTCTGAGCTCTACAAGTCCTTAGCTCTTGACTATCCTGTCAAGATGGACGAGTTGTTGGTACGTGCCACCAAGTACGGGAGGTACGAGGAGGACGTATCCGTTGTGTCAGCACCAAAGCCCAGGGTGAGAGCGGTGGATGTCGTGGAGAGGGCACACCGATCATCGAAGAGGAAGGAGAAGAAGCAGCAGCACGAGTCTTCATCATCTGAGGACTCGCCACCAAGGAAGCGGAAAGAGAAAGTTGTGTATGTGACCCAGCAGGATCAGCCGGATCGGCGCCCGCTGGAGAGAAATTTTAACCAGTATCAGAACAGGACGGAGAGACGTCCTAATGACCAGCAGGCGAGGCAACAGTATCAGCCACGCCAGGTGCAGCCTCAAGTACAGCACGAGAGAGGCGTGCAGCCTAGTGAGAGGCGATCTTTTACAGATCGAGCCCCACGCATCAATTTCACAGTCAGTCCGGCGACCATCATGAAGTCAATGGAGGATCAGCCATACTTTGAGTGGCCGGCGAGGGCGGTGCCGGATATCACATCGGGACCACGGGTGCATGAGTACTGTCATTATCACAAGTGCCGTGGTCACCTCACCAACCGGTGCCGTATTCTGAGGGAATATTTAGAGAGGCTTGTTCAGGAGGGGTACTTGGGAGAGTATCTCGCTCCTAACAACGGCGGGGCGGAGCGTACCAGGGAGCCGATGTCCCAATCTCGTGGAAGAGAACCCGCCAACAATCCCAGTACCAGTGGAGGAGCTTCTTTGGGCACGATCAATGTCATTTGCCGCGTGCAAACGCCTGAAGCTGATGTGGAGAGGAACTTCAGGGCAAAGGCCAGAAAGCTGTCTCACGAGGCCGCAGTGTGCCAGGTGCAAGTGCCTAGCAGGAGCATTGAGCAGGCACTCACCTTCGCTGATCGTGATCTGGCAGGAGTGATCCAACCTCACTATGATGCTCTTGTTCTCACCATGAGAATAGGAGACTTTGACATCAAGAGAGTGCTCGTGGATTCGGGGAGTGGAGCGGACATTTTGTACCTTCATGCTTTCACTCAGATGAAGCTGGATCCTTCCGTCCTCATCCCTGCTCAGACTCCCTTGTATGGATTTGATGGCAGCTCGATGAAGCCTGTAGGCGACGTTGTCTTGCCCGTTGTGGCTGGACCCGTTGTCCTCCTGACCAGGTTTTCTGTTCTGGATGCGCCATCACCATACAATGCCATCTTGGGTCGCTGGTGGACCCATGAGATGAAGGCTGTCCCGTCCTCGTACTACCAGGTGTTGAAGTATCCAACGCAGGACGGGCCTCGGGAGATCCGAGGTGATCAGTTGGCTTCGCAGAAGTGCGATTTTCCAGCTTCCGTTGTGCCTTCGTAGCAGTTACAGGTCGTTCCCGTTGTGGAAGAGAGCTCGGAGGCATCGTTGTGCAACCCTTCCGTTGAGCCCACGAAAGCCGTCAATTTGGGAACGGAAGAAGAGCCAAAGGTGTTGCAGGTCGGGACGAGCTTGACAACGGAGGAGGAGCTCGAGTTGCTGTGTTTTCTTAGGCAGAATCTTGATGTCTTTGCTTGGTCTCACAAAGACATGACTGGCATCGATCCGGGAGTTATCTGCCACCACCTCAATGCTGATCCTGCCATCCCTCCAGTGAAGCAGAAACCTCGGAGGCTTGCTCCAGCTTATCATGATGCAGTGAATGAGGAGATTGACAAGCTGATCCAGTTCGGGTTCATTCAGGAGGTGCAGTATCCTGATTGGATAGCCAATGTTGTGGCGGTACCTAAGAAGAATGGGAAGGTGAGAGTCTGCATTGACTTTACTGGGGTCAACAAGGCGTGCCCCAAGGACTTTTTTCCCATGCCAAGGATAGACAGGCTCATCAATGCCACTGCCGGCCACGAGATGTTATCCTTCATGGATGGTTATTCGGGCTATAACCAGATCCTACTGGCGGAAGCAGATCGAGAGAAGACCACCTTCATAACAGAGCGAGGTTTGTTCTGTTATCGGGTGATGCCTTTTGGCTTGAAGAATGCAGGTGCCACCTATCAACGTCTGATGAATCTCATGTTCGGGTCACTCCTTGGCAAGACGGTTGAAGTGTACATCGACGATATCGTTGTGAAGAGTCGAGTACGAGGTGCTCTCGTGGCAGACCTTGCTGAACCTTTTTCTGTGCTGCGATCTTTCAATCTGAAGATCAACCCAGAGAAATGCACCTTTGGAGTCACCTCGGGGAAATTTTTGGGTTATCTTGTGAGTCAGCGGGGGATTGAGGCTAATCCAGCTCAAATCCGTGCGTTACTGGACATGCCAGAGCCTAAGTCGAAGAAGGAGATCCAGAAGCTGACAGGCCGGATTGCTGCGCTCAACCGATTTATCTCCAAGTCATCCGATCGTTGCAAGCCTCTGTTCGAGCTGTTGAGGAAGGACTCCATTTTTGCGTGGACCCCAGAGTGTTCCCGAGCTTTCCTTGCCTTGAAAGAGTATTTAGGGTCAGCTCCTATCCTCTCAGTGCCAGAGCCAGGTGAAATCTTATATCTTTATTTGTCTGTTTCAGAGCAAGCCCTTGGTTCCGTCCTGGTGAGGAGCTGTGATGGCGTGGAGAAGCCTGTCTACTTCATCAGCAAGACCTTTCTCAAAGCAGAGAGCAACTATAGCAAGCTCGAGAAGGTGTGTCTGGCTCTTGTCTTTTCTGCAGAGAAGCTTCGTCCGTACTTCCATGCTCATTCTGTCGTTGTCATCACAACGTATCCTTTGAAAGTCGTGCTGGGACGACCCGAGCTGGCAGGAAGGATGTCAAAGTGGGCGGTAGCTCTGAGTGAGTTCGATATCCAGTATCGAGCCAGGAGTTCAGAGAAGGGGCAAGCGATGGCGGGTTTTCTTTCTGATTTCCCTGTGGAAGAGGAGGCAGAGGACACGGTTGTTGATCTACGGGAGCTCCCAATTGAAGTTGACAACGAAGATGCCGTTGTGGAAGGAGCCGAGTCGTCGGAGTGGAGCGGTTGGCTGTTATACGTAGATGGATCTTCCAATTTCAGTGGCTCAGGATTAGGCGTTGTGCTTGTAAGCCCGGATAACATCAAGGTGCAGAAAATGTCGCGTCTTGGGTTCACTGCCTCCAACAACGAAGCCGAGTACGAAGCCTTACTCCTTGGGTTGGAGAGCGCACGGGAGCTGCAGATCTCCACGTTGAGAGTGTTTTGTGATTCACAGCTCGTGGTGAATCAGGTGAATGGTGTTTATGAATGCAAGGACGATCGGATGAAGCAGTATGCTACTCTCGTTCGTTCGTTGTGTGAAGCATTCGCCGTTGTGGAGATTAGGCACACCCGGAGGGATGAGAACAGGCATGCTGATGCTTTGGCATATCTAGCTTCCATGGTGCAGGCTGGCGAGCCCAGGGCTATTCTGATGGAGTTTCAAGAATATCCTTCAATAGCTCTTCAGGCACAGCGAGAAGTGTTCTTTGTCAATCCAGTCCCGAGCTGGATGACAGGGTTGGTGGCTTACCTGAAGGACGGAGTTCTCCCTATCAGTGTGAGGGAGTCAAGACGCATTCAGTTTAAGGCATCTCGTTATACCTTGGTGCAAGGAGAATTGTTCAGGAAATCTTTTGGTGGTCCCTTGCTGAAGTGTGTTCATCCTGCAGACGTGGAGAAGATACTTGCTGAGCTACATGAAGGTATATGTGGCATTCATTCGGACGGGAGAACCATTGCCCATCGAGCCCTGGGGCAAGGCTACTTTTGGCCTTACATGCAGGCCGACGCTCAGAAGTACGTGAAGAGGTGCAGCCAGTGCCAGCGGTTTGCTCGCTTGATTCATGCTCCAGCTCAAGAACTCAGCACTATATCCCAACCTTGGCCATTTGCGCGGTGGGGACTTGACATCGTGGGACCTTTCCCGAGGGCTCCAGGGAATCTGATCTTCCTTTTGGTGGCAACTGACTACTTCTCGCGGTGGATTGAAGCCGTTCCCCTTGCACGTATCAGAGAACAAGAGGTGAAGAAATTCTTGTGGGAACACATCGTCTGTAGATTTGGCATACCGCAGTCTATCGTTACTGACAACGGGAAGCAGTTCTCAGGTCGGCTGATTGCCGACTTTTGCAGCGAGCTGAAGATCAAGCACGTCTTCTCTTCCCCTTATTATCCTCAAGGGAATGGATTGGCCGAAGCAGCCAACAAGAGCATTCTCAATGCCTTGAAGAGAAGATTGGAAGATTCGAAGGGGAAGTGGACCACCGAGCTGCACAACGTTTTGTGGGGGTACAGAACGACTCCAAGGAGTCCTACCAATGAAACTCCTTTCTCTTTAGCGTATGGCATGGAGGCTGTCATCCCTACAGAGATCAGTTTGCCTACAGTGCGTTCTTGGCACAGCAAGAAGAAGGATGAGGAGAAAGATCAGAACACAGTACTCATGGCTATTCATCTTGACCTGCTAGAAGAGAAACGAGAAGATGCCAACATTCAGATGAGGAGGTACCAGCAGCGATTGAGGAAAGCCTACAACAAGAAAGTACAACGGAGAGTGCTACAGGTCGGTGATCTCGTCCTCCGAAGAGTGTTCCAGAATACGAGAGAGCTTAACAGTGGCAAGTTGGGACCGAACTGGGAAGGGCCCTATATCGTAGAACGATTGGGGAGTCCTGGAGTCTGCTACTTGAAAGACTTGCAAGGTAACCTCATCTCAAAATCTTGGAACATCATGAATCTGAGGCAATTCTTTCAATAGAATCTGAGATGTGCTGTTTACATGCATCGTTGTGCTTACAAGTATTTTCAGTGATCTTACATAATCATAATGCTCGTATTCCAACATGTGATTCGCCATACTATGTGCCTGCTCGTTGTGTGCTCGGTCATTGTTTACATTGTTCACTATCTAGTTCATCAGTGCAATAGTGTGAATGTTTTGCAAGTAACTCAAATAAAGTTCTGACTGAACAACGTACTCACAACGAACACGAGTGGCTTATATAAGGATGTCATCTGAGCAAACCTAGTGGCTTAACCTAATGACATCCTCTGAGCATGTGTTTCGGAACTGAGTCACGTTGCGTTCGTCTCATGAATTTTATTTGTCAGATTGCATTCACGGTGAATCGCGCGAATGATGTGCCTGGATCAGTGCTTGCTCGCAATGCTTGTTCATAAGTAGTTTTTCATAGTGCTTTGCTCGTAGTGCTTTGCTCATGGTGAATGATCATAGTGCTTTGCTCGTAGTGAACGATCGTAGTACTTTGCTCATGGTGAACGATCGTAGTGCTTTGCTCATGGTGAACGATCATAGTGCTTTGCTCGTAGTGAACGATCATAGTGCTTTGCTCACAGTGAACGATCGTAGTGCTTTGGTCATGGTGAACGATCGTAGTGCTTTGCTCGTAGTGAACGATCGCAGTGCTTTATCCGTAGTGGTAACTCGTGGTGCTCTGATCGAAGTACTTAATCGAAGTGCCCTACTAGCAGTGCTTGTTCGTTGTGCTTTAATCGTAGCGCTTTACTCATAGTGTTCTGCTCGTGGTGTTTCAATTACTCATGATGTGTTCTTTCTTATTCTGTGTGTATGCGTTATACTATGTTACGAGGTGAAAAGAAGTGCAAATTTGGCAAAGAAGAGTGATCCATTCATATCAAAAACCTATTTCAGCGATAACCTCCCATAGGAGAAAAGAGAATTTACATCAACAAGAAAGAGAAGCAGAAGCATAGACAGGGGCAAGGGATCAGAGGAGCAGGAGATCGAAGGGGCAGCAGGTCAGACGAGCTCAAGGTCAGGCTCTGTTGCCGTTGTAGCAGGCGCAGGAGTAGAGGCTTCGGCAACGGCTTCGGCAATAGGGGCTTCCACCGGAGTAATTTCATCGGCAGCAGGAGGAAGCTCTGGGGCAGCAAGCTCGGAGTATGGCTCGGTAGGGAGGAGTGTAGGACCTTCAAGAAAGTGAGGCAGCTCGACGCCTTGTACCTCGGGCTCGTTGTCGAGCTCGATCAGTTCCTTGCTCGGGAGCTCGGAGAACGTGCTGGCGTCCTCTTCGTTGTCTTCCTTCAGGCGGCCTTGCTGGTGAAGCGAGTCAAGAACCTCTTTCTCGGTCTCAGCACGATCTTCATCCAAGAGCGTGTCCAGCTGAGACTGGTAATGCTGCTGCAGTCTCAGGGTCACGGACCTCTCGGTGTCCTCCTGAATTTTCTTGGCCTCCTCGAGCTCCTCCGCCAGTGCCGACCTGGCTACCTCAATTTCCTCCAGTTGTCTACCCAAAGCTTGGGAGACATGCTCAAGCTCACTGATGCGCACAATAGCATTCTCAGTCTCTTGCTTGGCCTTCCTTTCGGCCTCCTTTGCTGCTCGTGCCTCAGCTTCGGCCTTTTCCCTAACCTTGGTGGCAGTGCCTAGCCTTACTTCAGCACGAGTCGTTTCGGCCTTGGCTTGAGACAGATCGAAGTCTGCCTTGAGTCTCTCCTCGACAAGAGTCTTCTCCAGCGTCTCCGTCCTGTCTTTCCAGTAGTTGATCCCGTCTCGTAGCTGAGTGTATTTGTCTTGGCTGCGATCGCAGAGCTCTTGCACGAGCGCGTTCATCTGCAAAGAGTTGTCTGGGCGTTAGCACAACAAGAAGTAGTACTTCAAAACAATTGAGGTAGAAGACGAGGGAGGGAGAAGCTTACTGTTGCCACGGACTGACAGGCGGCGTAGGACAGGTCGGCTAAGTGGAGTTGGCCAACCTCAGCGATGTCCCTGGGGAGCCTCATCGCATAAGTTAGAGCTCGGGCAGCCGTCCTCGAGCTCTTCGCCGATTCAATCACGGTCGGCACTCCGAACCGAGTGAAGTCGGGTGACCAGTCCGGAGCGGAGGTCGGCAGCATACTGGCCGGGAGACTTGTCGTGCCAGTTTCCGTTGCCGCCAAGGCAACGACAGCGGAGCTCGTACCGGCTGGGGCAGCAGCTCGAGAAGGGGCAGGCGCTGAGCTATCCTCGGGCACTGCCGATGTCGCCTCGGCTCCTGGGTTTGTTGGAGGAGGAGCAGCAATGACCACGACCTCTTTTTCCGGGCGTTTGTCCGCCTTGGCCTTCTTCCTGGCCTCGTGCTCGGCCGGGGCGGCCATCTTTCTCTTCGGGTCAGCAGGCGCTGTACCCTTGGAAGAATGATTCTTCTTCTTCTTCGGCAATGATGGAGGTGGAGGCGGCTGGACTGCAGGGCGAGCGGACCTCGGCTTCCTGCTCAGCGGCGGTAGGTTTGATTCGGCCATTGCTTCTTCCTCTTCTTCGGGTAGGTGAGGGAACGGTGAAGGTACAGAGGGGGAGGCGCCCTGTTGCTGTTGTTGTGGTTGTTGTTGAGTAGTTGCTGGGTTACTGGAGGAGCCCCGCCTGACGAGCTCGAGTGGTTTCCACCTAATGTATTCCCCGCCTCGAGCACGGCGGATACCAGTAAGAAGTTCTTGTTCCTCTGAGGTCAACTTCTTGTATGGAAATTTCTTTGGGTCCACTGCACACAAGAGAAAACAAAGTGAGTACAACGAGGAAGTTAGCAGGACGAGAAGATACAGTGTACAACGAGAACGTAGTCAGGACAATGGCGCACAACGGACAACGGATGACTAGTAGTATACCTGCTTCCACTCGGAAGACGTTGGGGACCGAGGAATTCTCTGCCTTCCAGCCGCCAGAGACGACGAATGGAGTGGCTTTCCATTTCCTTTCTCTGTCAAGGATGCCCGAGACGAGCTCTGGACAGTAGGGTTTCTTGTTCCACGAGAAATAGGAATACAGACCGTCGTCATTGCCTCGGCATCTGACGGCATGACAGAAGTGGAATAGATGCCTAGCCTCTATGGGGTACCCGTCCTTGATGAATTTGATCATCATGGACATGTATTTGTGGAAGCCCGGGTGCATTTGCCCCGGTGCAAGTTGCAAGGTGGACAGAACTTCATCCAAGACAGGATGAAGAGGGAAGCGAAGGCCAGCCTCAAGCTGGGAGAGGTAGACAACGGTACAGGCAGAGCGCCTGTCTATGATGGCATCATCTCGCATGAAATGGAGATTGACATCGGCAGGGAAGTCGAAACGTTCCCTGTAACGATTCAGATGCGCCAACTGGAATTGGCGCAGAACTGAAGATTTTTCAATGTAGGCACCATGAGGTGCGCTACCTGTGCAACTGGCCTCGTCATCAGAAGGGCCTCTAACTCCCTCTATCCTAGCAGGTTCTACGGGGACATTGGCAGCCATGGTGGTAAGGAGAAATCGGAAAGAGGGACAAGAACAGAAGAGTATGCGCAGAGAAAAACCACACTGGGAACCAGAGAAGAGAGAAATGGAAAAACAGTAAGAGAGAATAAGAGATAGGGGTGAAGGGCGTACCGAACTGAAAAACTCAGAAAGATCGTTGAAGAGCTTGAGGAGGATGAACTTTCGGGCAAGAAGAAGATTCGACAGAGTAACAGTGCTTGATGAAACAGGGTGGGAGAGAGAGAGGATTCGATGGGATTTTATAGACGTCTCTGGTTTGCGAAAGTACACCATTACCCTTCATCTGAGGCGTACACCTGTATCTACAGAATTAAGAGCAGTGGCAAGATCGTCTTTTCACCGAGTATGATAACCGTCAGGGTCATTAAAGCATTCTCGAAATTTAAATCGGTGATGATGACAGCCTGTCCGCATTGAAGAGACGCGACGGTTCGCACGCGTGGCCAGCTGGCGTGAACGGTCGACCTTCTCAATAAGCGTTTAAAGCACGCAACGTTTCGCCTTCCGGAGTGGTGCCAGGTATGATCTTTTTGTTCGTTTATGACGCTTCGAACTACGTTCCAAGCATCATAAAGGGGCAAATTGTAACGGATAAAATTCGTGTACCAGCTCAGCGTTGTGGGACGAGCTCGTTTTTGTCGTTTTGTTCACGAAAGTGACACGTGTTCACGAGTTGGGGCCACGTGCTTAAAATATAAGGGTCACACGTTGTCTGACGTACAACGATCCCGTTGTGCGCATTGCGACATCTTTGTTCTCACGAAGAACAACGTTTCCGTTGTGGTCTCGACAACGAGCTCGTT
Organism: Tetracentron sinense; assembly: GCA_015143295.1. Classification (NCBI taxonomy): domain Eukaryota; kingdom Viridiplantae; phylum Streptophyta; class Magnoliopsida; order Trochodendrales; family Trochodendraceae; genus Tetracentron; species Tetracentron sinense. The sequence goes on from CM026566.1 coordinate 31,283,893, forward strand.
GTCTGAAGCACAACGTGAGCGTTGTGCTCTTGACAACGTCAATTGTCGTTACGCGAACAACGAGTCCGTTGTCTCACTGACAACGATGTCGTGCTGTGTTTTAAGGCATCTACGTCGTAACCGAGCTTAAGTCGACAACGAGACCGGCTCGTAGGAGGAAGTGATCAGGAGGCGATCCATAATTCCGACAAGCGTGCCGAACGTGTCGTTTCGTGCCGAAAGCACTGTCTTGGCATTTAATGCTGGTCACTTCTGCGTACCGTCCGATCCCGTCCGATTGGACTTATAGGAGGCTCTCACGTGTAATGCAACCGGCGGCAGATATATGCAAGATATTTGGCAATGAGTGCAAAGACACGTGGTATGGACACCTATGGCCATCCATGGTCATCGATGGCCATACCAACCTTGCCCTATATAAACCCCGTGATTTTTAGTGCACAGGACAGTTGTTGAGAAACCCAGATCCGAGAAGACGCGTTCAGGGCTTTTAGTGTCTTGCGTATTTTTCAGTGATTGTTCTTGCGTTTACTATTCATCATCTTCTACCCTTACTGACTTTACCATCGGAGTACAGGTCAGGGTGCCACACCCTCCGCTCCTACCTTCTGCCAGTAAACCAAAACGTGGAAGAAGCTGCTGCTGACGCGTGTCCGTCCGGTATTTTTTCCCTCACACTACCCACTAACTGTTTATAGGGTGAGAGGAGGAGAGTAAAGAGACGTGTAACTCAAAGCATTTCAACCAAATGGTATTATGCCCACACACGTCTCTCTTTTACTCCAAATAACACGTCTTTCTCCCTCAAATATCTGTCTCTAACCACCCTAACTTCCTCTTTTCTCTCTCTTTAACCACTCTACTTCCTCTTTTTTCTCTCTTTAACCACTCCACTTCCTCCATTCTCATGCCTTTGCAACTTACTCTAAATAGTACCCTATTAGAGACGCTCCTACGTATGCCTATACACCATTTGTATTCCTCTCTAAGCGCCCCTACGTATGCCTATATTGAGGTTAGTCATTCACCCAACGTTTCGGCGACCATGAGCCCTGCTTTGGTGAGTCCCTACAATGATAATCACATGAGGAATGAGCTGAGTTTGTACACTAATTTCTGAATATTAGCCCGG